>CM075426.1:4460000-5945000 GCA_037832385.1 Rhizophora apiculata | reverse complement strand
CCCTAAACCCTAAACCCTAAACCCTAAACCCTAAACCCTAAACCCTAAACCCTAAACCCTAAACCCTAAACCCTAAACCCTAAACCCTAAACCCTAAACCCTAAACCCTAAACCCTAAACCCTAAACCCTAAACCCTAAACCCTAAACCCTAAACCCTAAACCCTAAACCCTAAACCCTAAACCCTAAACCCTAAACCCTAAACCCTAAACCCTAAACCCTAAACCCTAAACCCTAAACCCTAAACCCTAAACCCTAAACCCTAAACCCTAAACCCTAAACCCTAAACCCTAAACCCTAAACCCTAAACCCTAAACCCTAAACCCTAAACCCTAAACCCTAAACCCTAAACCCTAAACCCTAAACCCTAAACCCTAAACCCTAAACCCTAAACCCTAAACCCTAAACCCTAAACCCTAAACCCTAAACCCTAAACCCTAAACCCTAAACCCTAAACCCTAAACCCTAAACCCTAAACCCTAAACCCTAAACCCTAAACCCTAAACCCTAAACCCTAAACCCTAAACCCTAAACCCTAAACCCTAAACCCTAAACCCTAAACCCTAAACCCTAAACCCTAAACCCTAAACCCTAAACCCTAAACCCTAAACCCTAAACCCTAAACCCTAAACCCTAAACCCTAAACCCTAAACCCTAAACCCTAAACCCTAAACCCTAAACCCTAAACCCTAAACCCTAAACCCTAAACCCTAAACCCTAAACCCTAAACCCTAAACCCTAAACCCTAAACCCTAAACCCTAAACCCTAAACCCTAAACCCTAAACCCTAAACCCTAAACCCTAAACCCTAAACCCTAAACCCTAAACCCTAAACCCTAAAACCCTAAACCCTAAACCCTAAACCCTAAACCCTAAACCCTAAACCCTAAACCCTAAACCCTAAACCCTAAACCCTAAACCCTAAACCCTAAACCCTAAACCCTAAACCCTAAACCCTAAACCCTAAACCCTAAACCCTAAACCCTAAACCCTAAACCCTAAACCCTAAACCCTAAACCCTAAACCCTAAACCCTAAACCCTAAACCCTAAACCCTAAACCCTAAACCCTAAACCCTAAACCCTAAACCCTAAACCCTAAACCCTAAACCCTAAACCCTAAACCCTAAAACCCTAAACCCTAAACCCTAAACCCTAAACCCTAAACCCTAAACCCTAAACCCTAAACCCTAAACCCTAAACCCTAAACCCTAAACCCTAAACCCTAAACCCTAAACCCTAAACCCTAAACCCTAAACCCTAAACCCTAAACCCTAAACCCTAAACCCTAAACCCTAAACCCTAAACCCTAAACCCTAAACCCTAAACCCTAAACCCTAAACCCTAAACCCTAAACCCTAAACCCTAAACCCTAAACCCTAAACCCTAAACCCTAAACCCTAAACCCTAAACCCTAAACCCTAAACCCTAAACCCTAAACCCTAAACCCTAAACCCTAAACCCTAAACCCTAAACCCTAAACCCTAAACCCTAAACCCTAAACCCTAAACCCTAAACCCTAAACCCTAAACCCTAAACCCTAAACCCTAAAAACCCTAAACCCTAAACCCTAAACCCTAAACCCTAAACCCTAAACCCTAAACCCTAAACCCTAAACCCTAAACCCTAAACCCTAAACCCTAAACCCTAAACCCTAAACCCTAAACCCTAAACCCTAAACCCTAAACCCTAAACCCTAAACCCTAAACCCTAAACCCTAAACCCTAAACCCTAAACCCTAAACCCTAAACCCTAAACCCTAAACCCTAAACCCTAAACCCTAAACCCTAAACCCTAAACCCTAAACCCTAAACCCTAAACCCTAAACCCTAAACCCTAAACCCTAAACCCTAAACCCTAAACCCTAAACCCTAAACCCTAAACCCTAAACCCTAAACCCTAAACCCTAAACCCTAAACCCTAAACCCTAAACCCTAAACCCTAAACCCTAAACCCTAAACCCTAAACCCTAAACCCTAAACCCTAAACCCTAAACCCTAAACCCTAAACCCTAAACCCTAAACCCTAAACCCTAAACCCTAAACCCTAAACCCTAAAACCCTAAACCCTAAACCCTAAACCCTAAACCCTAAACCCTAAACCCTAAACCCTAAACCCTAAACCCTAAACCCTAAACCCTAAACCCTAAACCCTAAACCCTAAACCCTAAACCCTAAACCCTAAACCCTAAACCCTAAACCCTAAACCCTAAACCCTAAACCCTAAACCCTAAACCCTAAACCCTAAACCCTAAACCCTAAACCCTAAACCCTAAACCCTAAACCCTAAACCCTAAACCCTAAACCCTAAACCCTAAACCCTAAACCCTAAACCCTAAACCCTAAACCCTAAACCCTAAACCCTAAACCCTAAACCCTAAACCCTAAACCCTAAACCCTAAACCCTAAACCCTAAACCCTAAACCCTAAACCCTAAACCCTAAACCCTAAACCCTAAACCCTAAACCCTAAACCCTAAACCCTAAACCCTAAACCCTAAACCCTAAACCCTAAACCCTAAACCCTAAACCCTAAACCCTAAACCCTAAACCCTAAACCCTAAACCCTAAACCCTAAACCCTAAACCCTAAACCCTAAACCCTAAACCCTAAACCCTAAACCCTAAACCCTAAACCCTAAACCCTAAACCCTAAACCCTAAACCCTAAACCCTAAACCCTAAACCCTAAACCCTAAACCCTAAACCCTAAACCCTAAACCCTAAACCCTAAACCCTAAACCCTAAACCCTAAACCCTAAACCCTAAACCCTAAACCCTAAACCCTAAACCCTAAACCCTAAACCCTAAACCCTAAACCCTAAACCCTAAACCCTAAACCCTAAACCCTAAACCCTAAACCCTAAACCCTAAACCCTAAACCCTAAACCCTAAACCCTAAACCCTAAACCCTAAACCCTAAACCCTAAACCCTAAACCCTAAACCCTAAACCCTAAACCCTAAACCCTAAACCCTAAACCCTAAACCCTAAACCCTAAACCCTAAACCCTAAACCCTAAACCCTAAACCCTAAACCCTAAACCCTAAACCCTAAACCCTAAACCCTAAACCCTAAACCCTAAACCCTAAACCCTAAACCCTAAACCCTAAACCCTAAACCCTAAACCCTAAACCCTAAACCCTAAACCCTAAACCCTAAACCCTAAACCCTAAACCCTAAACCCTAAACCCTAAACCCTAAACCCTAAACCCTAAACCCTAAACCCTAAACCCTAAACCCTAAACCCTAAACCCTAAACCCTAAACCCTAAACCCTAAACCCTAAACCCTAAACCCTAAACCCTAAACCCTAAACCCTAAACCCTAAACCCTAAACCCTAAACCCTAAACCCTAAACCCTAAACCCTAAACCCTAAACCCTAAACCCTAAACCCTAAACCCTAAACCCTAAACCCTAAACCCTAAACCCTAAACCCTAAACCCTAAACCCTAAACCCTAAACCCTAAACCCTAAACCCTAAACCCTAAACCCTAAACCCTAAACCCTAAACCCTAAACCCTAAACCCTAAACCCTAAACCCTAAACCCTAAACCCTAAACCCTAAACCCTAAACCCTAAACCCTAAACCCTAAAACCCTAAACCCTAAACCCTAAACCCTAAACCCTAAACCCTAAACCCTAAACCCTAAACCCTAAACCCTAAACCCTAAACCCTAAACCCTAAACCCTAAACCCTAAACCCTAAACCCTAAACCCTAAACCCTAAACCCTAAACCCTAAACCCTAAACCCTAAACCCTAAACCCTAAACCCTAAACCCTAAACCCTAAACCCTAAACCCTAAACCCTAAACCCTAAACCCTAAACCCTAAACCCTAAACCCTAAACCCTAAACCCTAAACCCTAAACCCTAAACCCTAAACCCTAAACCCTAAACCCTAAACCCTAAACCCTAAACCCTAAACCCTAAACCCTAAACCCTAAACCCTAAACCCTAAACCCTAAACCCTAAACCCTAAACCCTAAACCCTAAACCCTAAACCCTAAACCCTAAACCCTAAACCCTAAACCCTAAACCCTAAACCCTAAACCCTAAACCCTAAACCCTAAACCCTAAACCCTAAACCCTAAACCCTAAACCCTAAACCCTAAACCCTAAACCCTAAACCCTAAACCCTAAACCCTAAACCCTAAACCCTAAACCCTAAACCCTAAACCCTAAACCCTAAACCCTAAACCCTAAACCCTAAACCCTAAACCCTAAACCCTAAACCCTAAACCCTAAACCCTAAACCCTAAACCCTAAACCCTAAACCCTAAACCCTAAACCCTAAACCCTAAACCCTAAACCCTAAACCCTAAACCCTAAACCCTAAACCCTAAACCCTAAACCCTAAACCCTAAACCCTAAACCCTAAACCCTAAACCCTAAACCCTAAACCCTAAACCCTAAACCCTAAACCCTAAACCCTAAACCCTAAACCCTAAACCCTAAACCCTAAACCCTAAACCCTAAACCCTAAACCCTAAACCCTAAACCCTAAACCCTAAACCCTAAACCCTAAACCCTAAACCCTAAACCCTAAACCCTAAACCCTAAACCCTAAACCCTAAACCCTAAACCCTAAACCCTAAACCCTAAACCCTAAACCCTAAACCCTAAACCCTAAACCCTAAACCCTAAACCCTAAACCCTAAACCCTAAACCCTAAACCCTAAACCCTAAACCCTAAACCCTAAACCCTAAACCCTAAACCCTAAACCCTAAACCCTAAACCCTAAACCCTAAACCCTAAACCCTAAACCCTAAACCCTAAACCCTAAACCCTAAACCCTAAACCCTAAACCCTAAACCCTAAACCCTAAACCCTAAACCCTAAACCCTAAACCCTAAACCCTAAACCCTAAACCCTAAACCCTAAACCCTAAACCCTAAACCCTAAACCCTAAACCCTAAACCCTAAACCCTAAACCCTAAACCCTAAACCCTAAACCCTAAACCCTAAACCCTAAACCCTAAACCCTAAACCCTAAACCCTAAACCCTAAACCCTAAACCCTAAACCCTAAACCCTAAACCCTAAACCCTAAACCCTAAACCCTAAACCCTAAACCCTAAACCCTAAACCCTAAACCCTAAACCCTAAACCCTAAACCCTAAACCCTAAACCCTAAACCCTAAACCCTAAACCCTAAACCCTAAACCCTAAACCCTAAACCCTAAACCCTAAACCCTAAACCCTAAACCCTAAACCCTAAACCCTAAACCCTAAACCCTAAACCCTAAACCCTAAACCCTAAACCCTAAACCCTAAACCCTAAACCCTAAACCCTAAACCCTAAACCCTAAACCCTAAACCCTAAACCCTAAACCCTAAACCCTAAACCCTAAACCCTAAACCCTAAACCCTAAACCCTAAACCCTAAACCCTAAACCCTAAACCCTAAACCCTAAACCCTAAACCCTAAACCCTAAACCCTAAACCCTAAACCCTAAACCCTAAACCCTAAACCCTAAACCCTAAACCCTAAACCCTAAACCCTAAACCCTAAACCCTAAACCCTAAACCCTAAACCCTAAACCCTAAACCCTAAACCCTAAACCCTAAACCCTAAACCCTAAACCCTAAACCCTAAACCCTAAACCCTAAACCCTAAACCCTAAACCCTAAACCCTAAACCCTAAACCCTAAACCCTAAACCCTAAACCCTAAACCCTAAACCCTAAACCCTAAACCCTAAACCCTAAACCCTAAACCCTAAACCCTAAACCCTAAACCCTAAACCCTAAACCCTAAACCCTAAACCCTAAACCCTAAACCCTAAACCCTAAACCCTAAACCCTAAACCCTAAACCCTAAACCCTAAACCCTAAACCCTAAACCCTAAACCCTAAACCCTAAACCCTAAACCCTAAACCCTAAACCCTAAACCCTAAACCCTAAACCCTAAACCCTAAACCCTAAACCCTAAACCCTAAACCCTAAACCCTAAACCCTAAACCCTAAACCCTAAACCCTAAACCCTAAACCCTAAACCCTAAACCCTAAACCCTAAACCCTAAACCCTAAACCCTAAACCCTAAACCCTAAACCCTAAACCCTAAACCCTAAACCCTAAACCCTAAACCCTAAACCCTAAACCCTAAACCCTAAACCCTAAACCCTAAACCCTAAACCCTAAACCCTAAACCCTAAACCCTAAACCCTAAACCCTAAACCCTAAACCCTAAACCCTAAACCCTAAACCCTAAACCCTAAACCCTAAAACCCTAAACCCTAAACCCTAAACCCTAAACCCTAAACCCTAAACCCTAAACCCTAAACCCTAAACCCTAAACCCTAAACCCTAAACCCTAAACCCTAAACCCTAAACCCTAAACCCTAAACCCTAAACCCTAAACCCTAAACCCTAAACCCTAAACCCTAAACCCTAAACCCTAAACCCTAAACCCTAAACCCTAAACCCTAAACCCTAAACCCTAAACCCTAAACCCTAAACCCTAAACCCTAAACCCTAAACCCTAAACCCTAAACCCTAAACCCTAAACCCTAAACCCTAAACCCTAAACCCTAAACCCTAAACCCTAAACCCTAAACCCTAAACCCTAAACCCTAAACCCTAAACCCTAAACCCTAAACCCTAAACCCTAAACCCTAAACCCTAAACCCTAAACCCTAAACCCTAAACCCTAAACCCTAAACCCTAAACCCTAAACCCTAAACCCTAAACCCTAAACCCTAAACCCTAAACCCTAAACCCTAAACCCTAAACCCTAAACCCTAAACCCTAAACCCTAAACCCTAAACCCTAAACCCTAAACCCTAAACCCTAAACCCTAAACCCTAAACCCTAAACCCTAAACCCTAAACCCTAAACCCTAAACCCTAAACCCTAAACCCTAAACCCTAAACCCTAAACCCTAAACCCTAAACCCTAAACCCTAAACCCTAAACCCTAAACCCTAAACCCTAAACCCTAAACCCTAAACCCTAAACCCTAAACCCTAAACCCTAAACCCTAAACCCTAAACCCTAAACCCTAAACCCTAAACCCTAAACCCTAAACCCTAAACCCTAAACCCTAAACCCTAAACCCTAAACCCTAAACCCTAAACCCTAAACCCTAAACCCTAAACCCTAAACCCTAAACCCTAAACCCTAAACCCTAAACCCTAAACCCTAAACCCTAAACCCTAAACCCTAAACCCTAAACCCTAAACCCTAAACCCTAAACCCTAAACCCTAAACCCTAAACCCTAAACCCTAAACCCTAAACCCTAAACCCTAAACCCTAAACCCTAAACCCTAAACCCTAAACCCTAAACCCTAAACCCTAAACCCTAAACCCTAAACCCTAAACCCTAAACCCTAAACCCTAAACCCTAAACCCTAAACCCTAAACCCTAAACCCTAAACCCTAAACCCTAAACCCTAAACCCTAAACCCTAAACCCTAAACCCTAAACCCTAAACCCTAAACCCTAAACCCTAAACCCTAAACCCTAAACCCTAAACCCTAAACCCTAAACCCTAAACCCTAAACCCTAAACCCTAAACCCTAAACCCTAAACCCTAAACCCTAAACCCTAAACCCTAAACCCTAAACCCTAAACCCTAAACCCTAAACCCTAAACCCTAAACCCTAAACCCTAAACCCTAAACCCTAAACCCTAAACCCTAAACCCTAAACCCTAAACCCTAAACCCTAAACCCTAAACCCTAAACCCTAAACCCTAAACCCTAAACCCTAAACCCTAAACCCTAAACCCTAAACCCTAAACCCTAAACCCTAAACCCTAAACCCTAAACCCTAAACCCTAAACCCTAAACCCTAAACCCTAAACCCTAAACCCTAAACCCTAAACCCTAAACCCTAAACCCTAAACCCTAAACCCTAAACCCTAAACCCTAAACCCTAAACCCTAAACCCTAAAACCCTAAACCCTAAACCCTAAACCCTAAACCCTAAACCCTAAACCCTAAACCCTAAACCCTAAACCCTAAAAAACCCTAAACCCTAAACCCTAAACCCTAAACCCTAAACCCTAAACCCTAAACCCTAAACCCTAAACCCTAAACCCTAAACCCTAAACCCTAAACCCTAAACCCTAAACCCTAAACCCTAAACCCTAAACCCTAAACCCTAAACCCTAAACCCTAAACCCTAAACCCTAAACCCTAAACCCTAAACCCTAAACCCTAAACCCTAAACCCTAAACCCTAAACCCTAAACCCTAAACCCTAAACCCTAAACCCTAAACCCTAAACCCTAAACCCTAAACCCTAAACCCTAAACCCTAAACCCTAAACCCTAAACCCTAAACCCTAAACCCTAAACCCTAAACCCTAAACCCTAAACCCTAAACCCTAAACCCTAAACCCTAAACCCTAAACCCTAAACCCTAAACCCTAAACCCTAAACCCTAAACCCTAAACCCTAAACCCTAAACCCTAAACCCTAAACCCTAAACCCTAAACCCTAAACCCTAAAACCCTAAACCCTAAACCCTAAACCCTAAACCCTAAACCCTAAACCCTAAACCCTAAACCCTAAACCCTAAACCCTAAACCCTAAACCCTAAACCCTAAACCCTAAACCCTAAACCCTAAACCCTAAACCCTAAACCCTAAACCCTAAACCCTAAACCCTAAACCCTAAACCCTAAACCCTAAACCCTAAACCCTAAACCCTAAACCCTAAACCCTAAACCCTAAACCCTAAACCCTAAACCCTAAACCCTAAACCCTAAACCCTAAAAACCCTAAACCCTAAACCCTAAACCCTAAAACCCTAAACCCTAAACCCTAAACCCTAAACCCTAAACCCTAAACCCTAAACCCTAAACCCTAAACCCTAAACCCTAAACCCTAAACCCCAAAACCCTAACCCCTAAACCCACAACCCCAAACCCTAAACCCTAGACCCTAAACCCCAAAACCCTAAACCCTAACCCTACACCCTAAACCCTACACCCTACTCCCTAAACCCTCAACCCCTAAACCCTAAACCCTAAAAACCCTAAACCCTAAAACCCTAAACCCTAAACCCTAAACCCTAAAACCCTAAACCCTAAACCCTAAAACCCTTAACCCTAAACCTTAAAACACTAAACCCTAAAACCCTAAACCCTACACCCTAAACCCCAAACCTTGAACCGTAAACCCCAAACCCTAAGCCCTATGTCCTGAGACCTTAACCCTAAACCCTAAATCCCTTAGACCTTGACACTAAACCCTATGCCCTAAATTCCTATGCTTATGCTCTAATTTTGATGCCCTAACCCTTGGCCCCAATTGCAATTTTTTTTTTTTATTCTAATCATTGGCTTATTTTCATATTTAATTTTGAGCGATAATATTTGTGTTGGAGACCTCTTGCTTTGGATGGAAAGTGGAAAATGGTGTTATAGAATTTTAGGAAAGCTCCCTTGCTTCGATGAAGATGGTTTTTATAGAGATCCCTACTATAGTGGATTTTTTTGAAGTTTTGTTTTTTCAATGTTAAGAAATTTTGAACCTAAAATGGTGAGAAGGCATTAATTTTTAAGAGTGTGTGCAGAAATTTGTAATATTTGAATATTTGAAAAATATTTGATTTTTGGAGGATTTAAGGTTTGTGTAATTTCGAAAAAGTATGGGCTAAAATTTTGATTGCAGCACTTGCTCCAGCGACGTTTCCAAGGTAAAAGGGTTTTTTTGGCAGTCAAAAGATTTGAATTTTGGATTTGGAAATGAAATTTTGAATTTCTTACCCATCTTTTTTTTTTTTTTTTGAATTTTTCTTTGAATTCATCTAGAATTTTTAAAAATTTTTAAAAATACATATTCAAGAATTTCAATTTTTAATTATTTGGTAATGGTGGAGAGTGTTTTGATGCTATTTTTCTTTGATATTTTTAGAAAAAAAATGTTTTTATTTAAAAACTTGAAATTTGGTTAATTATATCTTAAAAATTTTGGCAGGCATCAGAGCCCAAAGGGGCTCTCAATAGTAAACCATTCTCTCTGACAAATGGTCGGACTCGGGCCCCAAAACCAGCCCACTTTGATTAGAGCGTTGAAACGGCGGTGTTTTAATTGAGACTTCAGTACAATCTCTTTACCCCAATTTCAATCTTACGCGCTGATCACTTCATCTCTTTCTCTCTTCTGATCTTCTGCTACGATCCAAGGGTTCCAAGTTACAATTTAATCCCCAAATTCCTTGTAATTGCAGTTAGCCCTACCAGAGACCTCCTATGAGTGCGGAAGTCAGACAAGTCAGTTATGGAATATGAAGCTCGATGCTTTTCTCTATTTCTTCTCTCAATCAATGGATTTCTGCCCTTCTTCTTCTAATTCTTACTCTTTTCCTTCTTAAGTTCCCAAGTTCTCCTTTTAATTCTTTCGGGTCCTGACATTATTGCTCTTGTTGCTTTCTCTTTTGATTACGTTCAACCTTTCCCCTTTCCACCTTGATTTTTGTTGTTTTCTAGCCTTAATTGTATGCGATCTGTGGGTTTTCTGTTGTTTGAAGCACAGATTTCAGGTCGATTTTTATCTTTTCGCCACGTGTGTTCTTCAAACCCTTTCGATTTTGATTTGTTTGGTTGTTTAGATCTTACTTTTTTTTTATGGCTTAATTTGTCCACTGACTCGTGAGGATTCAAAAAAAATTTTTTTTTTCTAGTTATGCTTACGAATCGTTCTGATTTTTTTGAAAGTTTGATTGTGTACATTTTTGTCTTTTTGGGTTTATTGGCTTCAATTTTGAATTCGATTTTGGATATTGATCCTCCGTAGGGTTTCGTTTCACTGATGCAAGGAATGATCGACTTACAACACGATATCTTGTTCAGTACCCCAACGACTTGGATTTCGGACCGGACATAAACCGCTAGAAAATCACGAGTCACGACGACTGCTGCCGCAAGAATACGCTGGCGGTCGGGGATTTCATTAGATACGAATATCAGTGGAATGAACACCCATTTCCCAAGCCAATGCCATGCGTTGCTGTATCGCTGTTAACCAGCAGCTAGCGGATTAGCTTTTCTTAACTTTTCTTTGAATTTTAAAGTTGTGTCTCGTTAGGGATCTCTCATCTGTTACCATCGAACACAATAATTAAGAAAAAAAAAATTGTTTATTGAGAGTGAAAGTCAAAGAAAATCCACTGGAAAGTTGGGAGGGCGCAAATTTGGAATTTGGATCAGCCACCCCCTGCCCGGCCGCGTCACGCCGTCGAACAGTGGTCTCTAATCTAGCCGATCTTTCTTCTCTAGTCGACACCTTCGTTAGTTTTCTTTCCACAAAAGGCCGATAAATCGGTTTCAAATCTTTAGAGGGCAAAAAAGAAGAAAAAAAACAATACAAACAAACGATGCTGCGATTGAGAGCATTCAGGCCGAGTAACGATAAGATAGTTAAGATTCAGCTGCATCCCACTTATCCATGGCTCGTCACCGCCGATGCGTCGGATCGGGTCACTGTCTGGAACTGGGAACACCGTCAGGTTTCTTTTATATTTCCAAAGATTTCTCTTCATTTTTTTTCTTCTTCTCTTCATCCCACTGATTTCTTCAAATTGATCTACTTTCACTCTTATTTCTTATTATCTCATTTCTTTTTCACAAACGTATGTATCAGGTGATATATGAGCTAAAAGCTGGTGGCGTTGATGAGAGGCGCTTAGTCGGCGCCAAGTTGGAGAAGCTTGCGGAGGGCGAATCAGGTACAATCAGTACTTTTGAATTTTCTTGATTTTCAATTGCGCATTTCTTTTATCTTTATGTGTCAATGTTCACCTCTATTCGAGATTTCAGAGATTCAGTTAGTGGGCACTGGAGCAGTAATTCAGTGTGATGTAGTCTTCGTGTTAGCCATGAATCTTATCTTGTATATTTAATGATAATAAAGGTACTAAATTAATTACTGTGCTAACGCATCTGGTTGCACTCGCAGACTCTAAAGGGAAACCTACTGAAGCCATGCGGGGAGGGAGGTAATATATGCCATCTCCTTTGTCATATACTAGGGTTTTCTTTTTCTGATATCATTTCATCTTTTGTGTTATTCTTTCTTCTAATCTGATATGAGGTCTAAATCAACCGGTATTCTGCTAATTATTATTTTCTAATGTTGCTGTCTGGCCCTTGCTAAAGTGTTAACCAGGTCAACTTTTATGATGAGGATGTTCGATTTTGGCAACTTTGGCGTAATCGCTCTGCAGCTGCTGAGGCCCCCTCTGCTGTTAGTAATGTCACTTCAGCCTTTGCTCCTCCTGCTCCGTCTACTAAAGGCAGGCACTTTCTTGTCATTTGTTGTGAAAATAAGGCCATCTTTTTGGACTTGGTCACAATGCGCGGGAGAGATGTGCCTAAACAAGAACTTGACAATAAGTCATTGCTATGGCAAGTCCTATTCAGTGAAACTTATTCACTTATATTTCCTATTTTGTGTATCATTTATTTTATTGATTGCTTTTGGCATAAGCCCTATGCTTCTATTACAGATTGTGTCCTAGCCACAAGTGGGAGCTTTTCCTTTGATTCTCTTCTAGCATATATTGCTTTTTACCGCATGCTGCTCTGCATAAATCAATGGGAGTTCCATTTTGCTTTTGTATTATGATAAGGGAGCATACCTTTGGGAGGATTTTTCTTCTAGGATCCATACTTTTCACACCAATGAAAGATCTGGAAAACAGACAATGAGGATGAATTTTTCTTTTGGGGGATTGGAGGTAGATCATTTAGGGTAGAGGCAGGCAAATGAAAAATTGTTATGCCTGAATGGGAAATGTATGGAGCCATTTCATTCTAGGTAGCATTGTGCATGTGATAGTGTTGAATTTATTTTTTTGGTGGATAGTTGAGACTCTTACCACAATTCTTATATCTCCAATTTTTTAGGTAGCAACTACATAAAATTTACTATTATTAGACCAACAAAGCTTCATCACTTGATTGAACTCTTATATAATTTTATAATGTCTTATGTGCTGCTACCATTGCTTTGTACCATCATGTGTTTATTTCTATATTTGTATTTTCAAACTTTTTGTCAACTTTTGAATCTTTTTATATGCATTTTATTTATCAAACAAAAACTCTGATTTGATAATCTAACTCTTAGATGTCTAAATTCATATAGAAGTACCCTATTATCAATAAAGGACAAAGAATATCAAAGATTTCTTTAGGTAGTGAACCAAAGTTTTCATTATTTATCCTTTGTTGCAATGGATTCTTTTGTCAATGTCTATGATTACTATGTTCTTACATGGCCTTGCAAATGATTTGTGCTTTGTCTTATTTGATCATTTTTATTATGACCGATTGTTTGGTTTTAACATTTCCATGCAAATTTTGCCTTCACCTTTTTTTATGCACATTTTACAGTATGGAGTATCTCTCCAGATCTATTGCTAGCGACTCTCCCCTAGTTGCATTTGGTGGATCAGATGGGGTCATTAGAGTTCTTTCAATGATTTCATGGAAGGTTTGCCGTTTTATTAAAGTGACAGTTGTGTTTGTTTGAAACTACTTAATTTTTGCAACCTATCAAAAAAAAACAAAATTAAAGAAAAAAAAATTTTTTGCAGCTTGTGCGCAGGTACACCGGAGGTCATAAAGGACCAATTTCTTGTCTGATGACCTTCATGGCATCCTCTGGTGAGGTAGTTCATCGTTTCTAGCTGCTAGTATTTGCCACTAAGCATTTATTTTGTTATCTAATTTTACCATTAAAATGAGCTTCCTTTTTTTTTTTTTTTTTGGGATTTTGAGCACTCATTTGTGGTAGGTTGCTTTTCACAAAAAAATGCAATCCCAATAACTCAAATGGGAAGAGATCTCTATTTTTTATCACTAATTTGATAATTGATGTTATTTTATATCAAGAAAATTATTGCATTCTCGGTAAAGTTCATGGAAAATTCTATAGTTTGGTGCTCTTCATTGATACTTAATTTAGTTTTAATTTATTTTAGAAACACCTATGCTTTCTAAGTATTTCAATCACACTCTTATTAGAAATCTAGTTTTCAATGGTTAAAGTGCAATAGTTTATAAATTTTAAAAACTATAATGTAAACTTTGATTTTTCTTTTCCCTAAGAAAGCTCAAAATAAATGTTAAAAAATTAGATCTTTTTATATCTATTTTTCTCTTTTTTTTAACTTAATTTTTATCTTCCAAAAAAATGTTCTCAATAAATTTTGAATATTTTCAACACTCCCTTTTTAGATAGAGCTATCGAATGTTTGATTTTGATTTTGATTTCCAAAATACTGTGCTTAATATTGAATAGATGGATAATGAAGGGAGGTAATTGAAAAAGCCATATGGTATTGGAATTTTTAAAGCTAAATTAAAACCTCAAGCAATGCATGTGGATAAGTGTCAAACCATATAAGGCTCCCCATGAATTTTACCCCTCATTTCTCGTAAGATGAGGTCAGCAAAGAATGAAACAGAGTGTGCAACTTAATTTCATAGTACTACAATGGTTTGAGTTTGATCTTGATGTTAATTCCCCTCCTGTGATTAATTGGTTTGTTATTGTTTCGAATCTACTTATAGGCACTTCTTGTTTCGGGCGGTAGTGATGGTTTACTTGTACTTTGGAGCGCAGACCAGGGTCAAGATTCACGAGAACTTGTACCCAAACTGAGCTTGAAGGTATATTTGTGTTGTTCATGACATTATTCCTGCTATATCTATTGATTAATGAAGCAAATTTTTCCTTCTTGCAATCAAACTTGCATCTATCCTATCCTGAAGCCATTTAAAGTTGACACTATGTTCACATGAGAGAAACTGGATTTGTCAACAAAATAACCTTTTTTACTAGAGAAAGGTGGTGCTTGTTTCACTGCCTAATGTATTTTTTAATAGAGTAAATCATATTAAAATGTTGAAGGTGGTTTTTCTTTTTTCCTTACTTTAGGTATATGTTTGTCAATCTTAATCTTGTGTTTTGCCAACTTATTTGTCCACAGCTGTCATACCTTTGCATGGTTTTAACCTGGATCTAATTAGCAACTGAGCAAATGCAGTACTCTGCTTCTTTGGGCAAGTGAAATGGAGGTGTGGTATGATATTTTTCTTTTGTCATAACAACAGGCGCATGATGGTGGAGTTGTGGCTGTTGAGCTGTTTAGAGTGATTGGAGGTGCTCCACAACTCATAACCATTGGTGCAGATAAGACATTAGCAACATGGGATACAATCTCTTTCAAGGTGTCATGGAGAGTATCCAAAAGTCTTTTGATTTATGTGAATAGCAAATGTACTACAGGAACTCAATTTGATGTGACAGACATGATATTCTCATTTCATTTCTTTTTCCTCTGTATAGGTTCATGTCCTTTTTCACCATTTATTCCCTCTTTATCTGATTTTTGTATGTGTGTATGTGTGCAGGAGTTGCGGCGAATCAAACCTGTCCCCAAACTTGCATGCCACAGTGTGGCATCATGGTGCCACCCTCGAGCCCCAAACCTTGATATTTTAACTTGTGTAAAAGATTCACATATATGGTATGCATGGCTGGTGCTGCCACTTTGTTCAATTATGAAGCATGTCATTGCTTATGTTTGAGTGCCAATGAATTAATGATGACATCAATCTGTTGGACGTCAAAAAGATAATTGGAATTTGGTTCTTAACTCCTTTGCAGGGCCATTGAACACCCAACATATTCAGCTCTCACCAGACCATTGTGTGAGCTGTCCTCACTCATCCCTCCTCAAGTTCTTGCACCAAACAAAAAACTTAGAGTATGGCACTGCCTTTTGAGATTTTTGTTGCTTAGTCCTATTAGAGTAATGTTTATGGGCTGCACCAGCAGTGACTTTATTTTTGGATTGAATTCTTTAACTTTTCACATCAGGGTAATATCCTCCTTATGATGGAAATTGAAATTTGTGGACATATAGCTGTCAGATTACACTTGTTTAAAAGTAATATATTTTAGCCTATTCTGTTTTTGATTATCATGAGATTGCTGGTGCAGGTGTATTGTATGGTTGTACATTCTCTACAGCCTCACCTTGTAGCTACTGGAACAAATATTGGTATTATTGTCAGTGAGTTTGATGCTAGGTCTCTTCCCCCTGTAGCTCCTCTACCAACCCCTTCTGGAAGCCGGGAGCATTCTGCCATCTACATTGTTGAAAGAGAATTGAAGTTACTAAACTTCCAGCTGTCAAATACAGCTAATCCATCTCTTGGAAGTAATGGCTCCTTATCTGAAGCAGGAAGGTACAAGGGTGACTTGACTGAAGCATTACATGTCAAGCAGGTTAAGAGACATATTAGTACACCTGTTCCACATGATGCATATTCAGTTCTATCCATTAGCAGTTCGGGCAAGTGAGTTACTTTTCACACTTCTTCAATGTTGGTGGTTTTGTGGACCTGGACTTTGAATTTTAGGAACTTTTTTCTCCTCTTCTCCAACTTGAAGTGTGTTGGTGAATTTCCAATTGGCATTCCTGTTCTCAATGTTCTGTATTCGGCACTGATTTATTTTTGCTAGATTACTCTTGAATTGCCTTTGTTGGGGATGTCTATAATCACAGTCTAATTGTTGCATTCTTACCTCACAAATTTGGTGCAGATATCTCGCAATCGTATGGCCGGATATTCCTTACTTCTCCATATACAAAGTTAGCGATTGGTCTATTGTAGATTCTGGCAGTGCAAGGCTTCTGGCTTGGGATACATGCCGTGATAGATTTGCCATATTGGAATCTGCATTACCTCCCAGAATTCCTATTATTCCAAAGGGTGGTTCATCGAGAAGGGCAAGGGAAACAGCTGCAGCAGCAGCACAAGCTGCGGCAGCAGCTGCTACTGCTGCTTCTGCTGCCACTGTTCAAGTTCGTATCCTGTTGGATGATGGGACCTCAAATATACTAATGAGGTCTATAGATGGTCGGTCTGAACCGGTACTTGTCCTTTTCTTATGGTTTTCTTAAGTTTCATAAAATCTGAGTTTGTTCTTTGCGCCACTGTTTCTTTAATTGTGTGCTATAGGATTGTGTGCTCATTTGTCTCATACTGGATTATTTTTATGACGGCAGTCATTTTGTTCTCAGTTTCTAGTGATATGTCTGTTGGCAGAATTTTCCAATTTTTTTCTCAGCAATCGATGAGTTATATTGCAAATGAAAATTGAGCTCATGTTACTGTCCCCTAGTAATATACAAAGTTGAGTTCCCTGGAATTTCCTTTAGATAACTGCACTTGTATGGCAAAGAATTTGAATTTTGCAGGATGACAGCTCAAATGTATTTTCATTTCTTTTCCTTTGAATAATTTAATACCTAACAGGTCCTTAATGATGAATTGTATGAACCAGATTCATTTACTTTTTTCTCGCCCTATGTAGGATATATTATATCCATTTTGTTATGTGCAATTAAATAATGATTTTCCACACTAGGAATCCTTTTGTGCATTCTTTTCTGTTCTCTGTATATTGCTTATCTACTATTTGACTGTCTGGTATTAGTATTAAAAAAGGAGCATTCCAGTGCATGAGTCTCTTATATCATGGGATCTGAAAAGTGTCTCATTTGTTAAGCAGTGCAAAGGAGCATATATCCTCTGCTCTTTTTTTGTGTTTATCTCCACTTCACAATCCTCATCATTGTTTTCTTCAGTAAATTTACACGAAACTTGTGATTAATATTGTTTGGTGGTCAACAGTAGGGTCCCACTCTAACTCAATCTTGACTGTACTAGATCATTGGCTTGCATGGAGGGGCACTATTAGGTGTGGCCTATCGAACTTCTCGCAGGATTAGCCCTATTGCGGCAACAGCTATCTCAACTATTCAGTCTATGCCACTCTCAGGACTCGGAAGCAGTGGTGTCTCTTCCTTTTCAACAGCGGATGATGGATTTTCGTCTCAAAGATCTTCCTCAGAGGCAGCCCCTCAAAACTTTCAGCTATATAGGTGAGGATCATAGCATTTTTTGCTGATTTTGTCAGTTTATTAACAAGATACAAGTACATTATTATAGATCACTTTCTTTTTGTAGCACACCAAAAAAATTCCTTAACATGCTGATTTTTTGTGCTACATGACCACTGTATGAGAAATGTGACACTGTGCATTATAAGTTATGTCTCATCATTTCATCTTTGCATCTTAAGATGCAAGCCTCAGGGAAAATCTAGAGAAACAGGGAGAAAATATAATCTACAAGGATGGTAGGGTGCAAGGCCAAGGGTTTTGATCCTGCACCAAAAATGCTCAGTGTTATATTCTCTAAAGCTATAAAGCATTCTTTCATAAATGCAGCACACATCTGACTTATGAATCTCCAACAATTGGGACTGTGGTTTACTCTTCAACAGCCTTACATTTTGGATGGGCAGTTCTTTTCATTGTTTTTACAGCTGAAATATATGAGAGTTCCAGTTTCTACTATAGCTACCTTAATAAAATTTCCAAAATTAAATGGAGAAATATAAAGCAAGGCTAGATGAGTCATATGGGTGTAATTGAAGAAATCTACCCTACTAAGTGCACTGAGTGAACTTTTGAATTGCAGTGAAATTAAATTCCAATTATGTTTGTCACATTTAGCTGGGATCCACTTAAGTTTGGGCTAAGCAGTTCTCCTCTCTACTAATGCTAGTGATCCCAATGCTCCTTAAAATTAGACTTTAGATAAGTGCTCAAATTTGGGATTATGGCTTTATTGTTGTTTTTGTTGTTGCTGAGCATTTCAAATGGTTCCTTCTGCTTTGTAGTGCATTTCTTTGGATTTAGCCTTCAGGATACATTTTTACATATTTTTGTATGTTCTGTTTACCTTTTGGTAAATTAGATGCTCTGAGGCATTCTAATCATTTTTAATGCCTAATATTTTAATTTGTAGTTGGGAAACATTTCAACCTGTTGGTGGTCTACTTCCTCAGCCTGAATGGACTGCATGGGACCAAACAGTTGAATATTGTGCTTTTGCTTATCAGCACTATATTGTTATATCTTCCTTGCGCCCCCAATATAGATATCTGGGTGATGTTGCAATTCCCTATGCCACTGGAGCTGTTTGGCATCGAAGACAGCTTTTTGTGGTGACACCAACTACCATTGAGTAAGACTGGACAATAATTCAGCATTTGTGCTTTTGTTGTAGTTGAATTCCCTGGGTCCTTGTTTCCTCTATGCATCTAGTAGTTTAACTCTTTCACTATTATGGAAAATTAAACCATCAATCTGCTCATGCTCTTTGAGGGGAATTGGGGAAATTTTTAGCATATATTCTTCTATGAAATATCAGGGCATACACCATCGATCCCTCACCAGTTTGACCATCATTGATTTTTTGCAATCATGAGATATAAACACATATATGGAGATTTTATAGTATAACTGAATGGGACCATGTGACATATACTTGTCAAGAGATGTTTTAACTATCTCATTGCAATTGCAGCAAAGTATATCTTCAAATGACTCACATAATCTTAGAGAGTTTCTACACGTGCAAAGAACTTAAGCATTCTATTACTAGATGTAATTTGATATACTGTAGGAGAGTGGGAAAAATTGTCCTAGCATATGCCTATTCTTATTATTGTGATGACTTTGATAGTGCATTAGTGTTCAGGATATGGGGGCAAAGAGGAAAATCGTAAAATAACTCTGACAATTGTTCCTTCAGATGTGTTTTTGTGGATGCTGGAATTGCAGCAATTGATGTAGAAACAAGAAAGATGAAAGAAGAGATGAAGATGAAAGAGGCACAGGCAAGAGCGGTTGCTGAGCATGGAGAGCTGGCACTAATTGCAGTAGATGGTCCACCAGCTGCTGCACAAGAAAGAACAGCATTGAGGCCCCCAATGCTGCAGGTGGGGCATTAATTATATTCTAGGTGTTTATTGATATGAATTCTATAGTCATTAATTTGCTTGAAAGACCTGACATCTTCTATTTGCTCTTCACTTTGCATTCTGCTTCACAGAAATCTTTGCTACCGTAATAAATCTGATTTGTTTATTATTTCTGCATGCTAATCTAATTTCTTTTTCTTTCTATTAAACTAAAAATTTTGTGTGTGGAGCTCTAAATAAATACCTCACACTTGTCATTGAGATGAGGGGCAGATCTTGGAAACAAGTTGCAGAGTACGTCAAGTAGCATGAAAATATTACCAGTTATTCCTAGCATAACAGGAGCCCATGTTATCGACAAGCATGGGAGTGCACATCATCACTGCACATGTTTTTGTAACTTTCTTCATCTTCCTCTTGCCAATTTTGTAAAGCCCCCTTCCATCATTCAATTTTTTCGTTTTTTATTTTTTTGGCTGTAAAAGAGGTGGCAGATGCTAAGAAATAAAAAAGAGAAGCCTGTTGCCCCTGCTGAAGGACAGACTTTGTCCATCACTTCAAAAGAAGGAAAAACAGGAAGTCTAGAGTTGATACATAGAAGATAAGAGATGTTGATGAGGATTTTCAAATTAAATACCAGGAAAAAATGTCTGTGTGTGTGTGTGTGTGTGTGAGGGAGAGAGAGAGTGAGAGAGAGAGGAGTATCTGGGAGGACAGAGTCAAGCCCATTGTCTTTGGTGGGTTTTGTACTTTCACCTTTCTTGTGGTTGGCAGCAACTTGTGGACACCTATTTCTTTTTCTTATCCATTTGGTTTGTCTTAAAGGAATATTCGGTCTTGCTTTTGTCTACTAATGATCGCTATCATGTGGGGCAAGGATGCAATATAAAATAGCTTACAAAAGATGATGTTACAAATGTGATCAGACAGTTTTTGCTAAGATGCACTTTTTTTGCTTTTTCTATTTTGGCTGAAATTAGAGGATGCACTCACTTTAAGCACCCAAAATTTTGCCTTCCAGGGCCAGAGACATTTTGGCCGATTGCCTCGTGCCTGGCATTTTATTTGTGTTCTTAATCAATTGATTTAGCTTTTTGGATGATCTGTTAATGAAATAAAAATCAAAAAATAATAATAATAATAAAGGATCTTCTGGAGTTTCTATATTCTGCATAATTCTTTTTCATCTTCAAATATTTTTTGGTTTCATTTGAAGTACCTGAAGTGTAAGTTTGACTTGTGAATCATGTGATAGAATTTATCTTCTCATTTTCCTGACCAGTTGCATATTTTCCTCAGGCAGTCAGATTAGCTTCTTTTCAGCATGCTCCTTCTGTGCCACCTTTCTTAACATTGCCAAAACAGGCTAAAGTTGATGGCAATGATTCAGTGTTGCCAAAAGAAATGGAAGAGAGAAAGGTTAATGAGATAGCTGTTGGAGGTGGAGGGGTGTCAGTGGCTGTCACTCGTTTTCCAATGGAGCAAAAACGACCTGTAGGACCTCTGGTTGTTGTGGGCGTAAGAGATGGAGTACTTTGGCTTATTGATAGGTAATTATATCATTATTTATTTATGAAAATCCATTAACGCCGAAGATGAATGTTGTTTCCCCTATCCTCTTTTACAATTTCCCTTCTGTCACTGCACATGCCCTCCTGCCGTAGGTCTACTTATATGGTCACTCTTTTCTGTTTTCTCCAGTATTTTTTAGAAGAGAAAATCAATAGAGCAAATTTTATTGCTATGACGTTTCAAGATATAAGCTACTAGAACCATGTAATATATTTCCTTTTGAAAAAAAAAAATCAGGTTGCACTCCTATAGTTCTGTGACGCAGGACTTATTTTGATGACACCTTGAATTCAAATCAAGTGGCCAAATGAAATCAACTTGAGATGGGCATTGTTAATCTCCTTCTTCAGTGCTTAAGTGTTCACTGGATATTATTTTTGTCGAGAGAATTTATGAAGCTGTTTTTAGGAGAAACCTTGTTTATGAAAGTGCAACTGTCAAAATCTTTAATAAAATTTCTCCCTCCCCTTTTGAGAAGTTTTTTCTTCATCTATAATCCACCAAATAAGCTGAATCTGAATCTCAATTCCCCAGTTTCTACCATTATACAGCCTTAGATGATCTTTTGGTGAATCACATAGATGCCTGAAACTTTTTTAGTTAAGAACTTCCTTTTAAGATTTGCACACATTACATACTATTTTGCTGCCCTGAATACATTTAAGTGAGAAGTTTTTAGCGTGGCATTTTTCTGTCTATTTGAGAATAGCATGCTAGTTTTGTTTATTTATCACAGTATTGAGGAAGAAAAAACAATGATATAACAGAAAAGTTCCCTTTGATAGGTACATGTGCACACATGCCTTATCCTTAAGTCATCCCGGCATTCGTTGTCGTTGTCTGGCTGCTTATGGAGATGCTGTTAGTGCAGTGAAGTGGTACTTTCTTCTTTACACGTATTGTTATAGGCTAATGCCATTCAAGAACAGAACCATCTTTTTCTTGCAGATAGAACCATGATTCTGTGTTAACTTCATTCTGCTTCTCTATATAGGGCAAGTAGGCTTGGTAGAGAGCATCATGATGATTTGGCTCAATTTATGCTGGGGATGGGCTATGCCACCGAAGCACTTCATTTGCCTGGGATCTCCAAAAGGTCTGCAAGGCATAATTTGGCCTATCAACTTTTATCAGTTTCAAATTGCCTGCACTCAATTGTAGTAAGAGGATCTTACTTTTGCATTCTGATGCATATGGTTTCTCTTTGGATTTAATGATGCTGGGATTTTATTTTTCAGGTTAGAGTTTGATCTTGCCATGCAGAGTAATGATTTGAAAAGAGCTCTTCAGTGCCTTTTTACAATGAGTAATAGTAGGGACATAGGCCCAGATAGTACAAGGCTAGATGTGAATGAAATTCTGAACTCAACGGCTAAGAAGGAGAATATTATTGAAGCTGTTCAAGGAATAGTGAAATTTGCTAGGGAATTTTTGGACCTGATTGATGCCGCAGATGCTACTGCACAAGTTGATATTGCTCGTGATGCTCTCAAAAGGTTAGCTGCCGCAGGTTCTGTGAAAGGAGCTTTACAAGGTCAAGAGTTGAAAGGACTGGCTTTACGTCTTGCAAATCATGGCGAGTTGACGCGACTCAGTGTATGTAGCCACAAATCTCTAGAAATACATGCATGCTTAAATAAATGCACCTAAAATACAGTCTTAATAATTCATCTGAAATGAGTATTCCACAGAAAGGGGTACTCATTTCATTTGAATTCCTTCCTTTCAGAGTTTTGGGATTACTAGCAAGTTTTTACCAGATGGTCAAAAAATCAAAATGGTTTTTTTTCTTTGCCATTGGTTCCATCACACTGGTACTTGTATTTATCATTTCATCTTAATTGACTCCATCACTACCGTTGGTGATAAGTGCACCATTTTGTGCATGCTTGGTTGATTCATCACACCTTGTCTATCTGAAGGAAAGTGTTAGTGGAAACTGGATGGAAAGTCCTTGGAGTTGTGTAAATAGTGGACTCCGAGCAAGTCATACAAAGAAGTATAAATTAGAAAGGAAATCTGTTGAATAGAGCCATCAACAAACTTTTCTGTGGACTGAAACAAGGTACCAAATCTGGAGGGTGAGGAGAATGTGGTGGTTTATAACAAAAAGGATAATTGGCATATATTGTGTGATGTAAAAAGCTATCAATATCTCTGATTGTCCAGTGATTCCAGTCACTATAGATAAATGGCTCTCACTTTATCTCTTCAGTTCTAAAATGGACGTCACATGTGTCTGCAGGGTTTGGTAAACAATTTGATTTCTGTTGGTTTGGGACGTGAAGCAGCATTTTCGGCTGCAGTTTTGGGAGACAATGCTTTGATGGAAAAGGCATGGCAAGATACTGGGATGCTTGCCGAGACTGTACTTCACGCTCATGTATGAATTTCTTAAAGAGTTTGTCTTGAACCCTGAAGTCAGTAATTTCTGATCTTCCTTATGACTATCTCCAGGCTCATGGGCGACCAACACTGGGGAACCTGGTTCAAGCCTGGAACAATATGCTACAGAAGGAGGTGGAACACGCTCCACATGCAAAGACAGATGCTGCAGCTGCATTTCTGGCCTCCCTTGAGGAGCCCAAGCTTACAAGCTTGGCAGAAGCTGGAAAGAAACCACAGATTGAAGTTATTCCTCCAGGGATGCCGTCTCTTACTGCTTTAATATCTAGTCAGAAAAAGCCCACTCCTCGTGCTCAGAATTCACAAGAAGCAAGCAAACCATCACAGTTAGAAGGACCTCCAACTGCCTCTGCTGAGCAGTCAACCCCATCTACTGGCTCAGCTGCTGCTACAACAACAGCTGCGGAAAGTCCTGCACCTACTAATATGCAGGAAGTAGGAAATGCAGAGCTGCCGACAGAATCAAGTGAGCATGCTAACCATGGTGCAGATCCAATTTCTTCTTCAGAGGATAATCCCGATCTAGTTGCTTCAGGAGAAAGTGTTGTGGCATCATCTGCAGGTGACACATCATCAGAGGTACCACTTCAAACAAATGATAACCAGGGAGAACTAGTTCCAACTAGGTAGTCTCAGGACTCATTTGTGTGCTCTTGTTCGTTTTGACCTGGGATTTGGACATTGGGAGATAATTTCCCTCACGTAATATTTGTCTGCTTCCTCCTTTTTGTGTTATGCAGTCGTTAGAAAAACAAAAATCATGGGCTTGATCTACCCCGTTTCAGTTGCACATTGCCTATTTTAATTGTGCAAGAGTTTGTACCCCATTGTTTCATGATTTGAGACAGACTTTCCGCATCTTGTACTTGGGATGCGCGTAGACATAAATGGCAAAGAGCGTATAATGATAATATACGGCATACACTGGGAGGATGTACTTTAAGGGTATGGCATGATATAAGATGTTTGCAAAAAAAAAAAAAAAAAAAGAAATCAGATAATTGGCACTATTGTGAACGCAAATGTATAGGGTAATCTATGCAGTAACATATGTCTACGACCCATGCTCCGTCATTTCCATGCCATGCAGGAATTTATCATTTATTATGACAATTGTCAAAAATGAATTTTTAACCCGCCGGTGGCCGCATACGCTCACCCATAGCCAACGCTCAAAAGATCAGTGCATCGTGATCTGTGACACATGTCGATGAAGGAAGTCGAGGGTAACATTATTTTAAACGGAGAAAATAAGGATTCGTATGTTTCTTATGATCAGCTATATCGTTGCACCATGTCAAAACCAAGCTTTTGAGAATGAAATGGATTATTTAAAATAAAAAATTTAAAATTTTTAATTTTAATTATTTATTTATTTTAATTAAAATTAAATTAATAAAATTAATATTTAATATTAAATATATAAATAAATTTTAATAAAACAATTTTTATTTTTAAAAATTAATAAATTTTAAACATTACGTAACCGTTACCACGTGGCTGTACCGGCATTCATCCGGTCCTCGTCCCCTCGTCTTGTTGTGTGTACGTGGCATAGAGGCCACTGGAACAGATCCAAACAAGCTATAAAAGAAAAGGTGACGCACGATACATACGAAGAGTGAATGTGTAATCAATGGTGATTGTTGGAATTAAGCAGTAATACGATATTTTTATAGTGATTGTAATTACACTTCTAGGCGTACACTGTTGTGGTGTGACCTGCAAGTTGAAATCCACGGGTAGGTTTGGGGCATAATGCGATCGAAAAGAACGTGAAGGTTCGCACCCAAAAGAAAACGAGAGAGAAGAACGTGAAAGTCTAGAAGTCAACGTCAGGAAAGATTAAATTAACATTTTTTTGTATTATAATAATTTTCAATTATTTTTTAAATTATTAATTTATATTACCAAATTGTTCCATTTAAAACTTTTTTAAGTTAAAAACATTTTCATATAAAATATTAATTAATATAATCTTTATATCTGATTAGACGTTAACAGAAAAATTGATAATATTTTAAATTAAAAATATTAATTTTAAAAAATTAAATTAAAATATTTATAAAAATAAATTTAAAATTAGTATAATGTAAAAAATAATTTAATTAAAAAAATAAAACTGATGTAAGGGGAGGACTTGGTCGTCTTGTGATCACATCAGGGACACCCGGAATAAATTTGAGGCTACGCAGTACACTTTTGGTCATACCGGACTTATGACCCTCCCACAATTCAAAAATAATAAAATAAAAATTAATTAATTAATCACTTGGTAAACGCCTCGGTCTCCAATCCAAACTCTTCTCCCTGCTTTCTCCCCTTTCCTTTCCTTTCCTTGGGGAAGCGCATACTCAATTTTCTTTTCTTTTTTCTTTCTTTTTTTGTCTTTTTTTTTTTTTTCTTGGTTCAATTCTCTTTCAGAGATAGAAAATAGATCGTACACCCAAATTAGATTGTTCGGAGTGTAAGGGAGAGAGGCCTCCTTTGTGTGTTTGTCTCCCTGAATCACACGTACGTACCTATCAATCTCAGTCCAGAGCGGTTTTTGGGTTCGTTTGTTCGTTCGTTTTGTGTTTTGTTTTTTGTTATTGTTTTTTTTTGGGGGGTGGTGGTAGGTAGGTAGATAACTATTTCTAGCGACGGATCGCTGACCGATCTATCGATTCGGATTTAGAGTAGTAGCGGTTGTACAAACAATTGGAGGTTCAAGAAAGAAGAAAGGAAGGGAAGGCTTTTTTGCTGTTACTGTTTAATTTACTTGTTATTTATCTTTTTTGGTGGAGTAGGTGAAATCAATAATAGTAACAATAATAATAACATAACCTGGAGAGAGAGATGAGTGGACACTCATCAATTGCAGGTGCATCTCGTACCCACAGACGCACCACCCTCCTTGACATGATCAAGGTAATGTTTGCTTCCATTTCTCCCATTATTTTCTTTGCGTGATAGTTGATGTTTGTTTTTTGATATTTGTGCAAATTTCCACTTTGATCCGAAATTGGGTTTCTCTGCGGATTCTCGTTTATGCTTTAAAAACATCGGTTTATTTGGTCTTGGACCTGATCTCAATAAAAAAATAAAAAACAAAAAGAATGAAAGAAAGAAAGAAGAAGATGTAATACATATACATCAAATTTCCAAAAACCCAAATTAAATTTCTTGTCTCCATATTGCGTACTGCACTAGTTCTCAATTCACGTCGTTTCAATCTCAGTTCGAACTTCCGTTGGCACTCTCTTCTTCTCCTCTCCTCTCTCTTGCTGCTTTAGTATTTGAGACTTTGAGTGGGTTAACGATTGCCATCTAATCAAACCTAATGATGATGAATCAACTTATGTTCTGGCATAATGTGGATGGAAATAGAAAGAAACTGATTCTGATGACCTTTTTGACTTAATCATGACTGGAATTGATCACAGATTTGAATTTATGTGCAGAGCGCTGCATGTCTTAACTCATCATCACCAGACTCTGGAAAAGGGAAAAGCAAGTCATCCGGTAAAAGAATGTCTCATGGCTTCCACTTGGTGGAAGGAAAATCTGGACATAAAATGGAGGACTACCACGTTGCCGAATATTGCATGAAAAAGAATCACGAACTGGGGCTCTTTGCTATTTTTGATGGTCATCTTGGGGATAGGGTTCCCAGTTATCTCAGAGACAGCCTTTTCAACAACATACTTGAAGAGGTCATCTTCATTCCCATCTCTTCAAACACACCAGCACCGACCCCCTGCACCCACAAAATAAAAAACAGATCCACACACAATTATCTTCAGAAAAAAGAATTTCCTTTATAATCATCTTTATCATTTTGTGCTATGCAGCCAAACTTCTGGAATGATCCAGCAACAGCAATAAAGAATGCATACCACGTCACTGATAAGTTTATATTGGAAAACTCTATGCAATTAGGGCCAGGTGGCTCCACTGCTGTAACTGCAATTTTCATTGATGGAAAGGATCTATGGGTGGCAAACATCGGTGATTCTAGAGCTGTTGTATGTGAAAGAGGATGTGCCAATCAACTTACAGTAGACCATGAGCCCCACACTGAGAGGAAAAGGATTGAACAGCAGGGTGGCTTTGTCATAACTCTTCCTGGTAACACTAGTGCCTACCTCGCTCCACAATTCTTAGTTCACTTTATCACTCATTTTTGCAGGCACTGTTTACTGACATGTTTGCAGCTAGAATTCCATTGCATTTTTCCCGGTCAAAATCATGCCACTGTAATCTTATAAGAGACTATCCAACTAAGTGTTTATTTCGGACTGAGAAACTAATATTATTTCAGGAGATGTGCCTCGAGTTAATGGACAACTTGCAGTTGCACGAGCTTTTGGGGATCAAAGCCTTAAAGCACATTTAAGTTCAGAGCCTCATGTGAGGCATGTGCCCATAGACTCAACTATGGACTTTGTTATATTAGCAAGTGATGGCTTGTGGAAGGTCAGTTATTTTCCCTTTTCTACCCTTTTTTGAACATTCTTGTTAGAGTTTGGTTGATCTCCACCTTATACCTGTAATGTTACCAACATGCTTGTTGACCGTGCTTTCCATTGTATGAGATGATCACAATATTTTTAGTGAGTACCGTACTGATTCCTCATATAGCAACGAGTGATGATTCCTTACAGTGCTAGAAATATTACCTTGTTTCTATAGCGGGTTTAACTTTTACAAGATTGACATTATGATTAAGGATGCAAAGAGGAAGAAAAGTGACTGAAAGAAAAGATAGTATACTGTGTTAGAAACTGGAAACCCAAGGATCCAGATCATATCACATGCAAATCATCATTTGTTTTCTTTTTTCTTTCTTCATTTTGAAGTCAACACAATCCTGGATCCTTGTGGTGTCACTCTATATGTTTTCTCTTATTAACAACAAAATTTGCAATTGCATAACCCTTGAGCAATCTTTGTGCCCCATATTAATAATATCCTTGAAGTTGCTTTCTGCATGATAAGGTTGGTATGTGATTTTTATTTGTGGCCAGATTGGTCCTATTACAGATGGCTCACAAGTCTCAAAAAAGATTGTAACTTCAATTAAAGCTTACAAATTCAAATTGCAGAAAATAGTAGTTGGGATCCAAAGAAGGGCTAAAGCAATTAAAGCTAATATTATTGAATCAATTAAGCTACTTTCCTTGTGGGGAATGGAAAGATGGGAAGTAAATTTTTTCCTATTGTTTAGAGAAAAAATAGATGAACTAGAAATCTTTCAAGAAAGAAATGTCTGCAGAAACAAATGATATCTTTTTTTTTTTTTTTTTAAGGATATGGGATATATGTGATAAAGTAGGATGATGGTCTTTCATGAGTCAGGCAATGCCTGATTGTGTCTTCTCTGCAGCAGTCTTTCGTGATTGGTTCATTGAAGAGGCCATGGTTACTGGCACAATTGTTTCAAAGAAACATGTGTATTTTGCCAGAAGTGTCAACTTAAAAACTTTTTAATTTATGGATTTATCTCAAATAATTTATCAATGGGGTGTAGATTTATCCAATAAGGCCCAAGGTTTTTCTCTCTTGTTAAGCTAGTTATGCAACCATTTGGCAGACCCAGTGCTGAAAATGGGGGTGTAAATTCATTAGAGGTGGGAATCTATTGGTATCCTCTACAGGACACAGGCAGACCTTTTGAGTACTTGCATGAGCATGTCAATCATTTCTCCAGGAAAAATCTCATCTTCAACTGCACTTGAATTGAATGCTAGGTGAATTATCTGGATTATGTGTTGTGAGGGTTAAAGTGTGAGCTGAAGTGTGTAAAACAATAATATAATTATGCTGAAAGTCTTCTTCTCTTTTAGTCGGTGTATTGTGCACACTGATATTGTAATATTTCAGGCTGTCATATCTATATACCAGACCATAATAAATATTGAATGGAGAACCCAAGTACATATTGAGATATTCTTCATGATATTTGGTATAGCACTGCAAGATGCTGATCTACACTGGTTTCAGGGAGGAAAATAGTCTGACAAGTGGTTATGCTATGTTTGGCAGGTCATGAAGAATCAAGAAGCTGTTGATTTAGTGAAACCCATTAAAGATCCTCAGTCAGCAGCTAAGTGTTTAACGACTGTGGCGTTGGAAAGAAATAGTAAAGATGATATATCTTGCATTGTGATCCGTTTTGGTTAAAGAAGCATGGTATGAGCCCACTGTCGTGCCTTAGCCACTTGCTTTTTGTAGTGTCACCTTTCTTCAGCAGGTCGAGTCCATTTGTATTGGCATTGTGGTTTACATTTGGGTCTGAGGGCTTTGCTTTTGTTGTAGTTCTCATAGGAGAGATAATCATATTAGAACGGGCTGATGTAAGGTTCAATGCAATTTTTGTTTTACCAGGGGAAGTGATTTTGCTCTTTGATCCTGATCACCGCCTTGTACGGAGATGTTTGCACATGTCGTTTTGGGGTAGGATGCATTTTTTTATCAGACAGATAATAGGCTGATAAACGAAAGGGTCAGTAAGTACCCAATAAAAAAAGGGGTTTAGATTTTGTGCATATGGTTGTGGACGGAATGAGGTTGTAACATGTGTTGGATTGGGTGATTGTCTGTAGTAGTTGATGTATCACGGGGTTGGCTGGCGCTCATTGACAAGCACACGTAAACCATCTTGCTTGAGGCCGGAGAATTATTTCATGATGCTTATTCATTCCTCTTCAGCTTTTAGTTGTTCAGAGAAGAATGCTTTCTTCGTAAATAAATATGGTAACCGCATCAACGCGGAAATTTAGCCCGTAATGACTGCCACCCTCAACTGTTGCTACTTGAACGCCATGAAACGCTAATATTAGCTTCATGTTAGCGATACTTTCTCTCTCTCTGTCTTGTAATTAATGGTAGCGATACTTTAATTTAAATGCCACGTTTAGTAAATAATGTTTCTCTTTGGTTTAAGTGAGCAAAAAGTAATGGTTAACTCGGGTTTATTTTTCACATCTAAATTAAAGTAAATCACAACAGTGAAAGCTTCACAGCTTAAGAGAAACTTCCCCAAGAATTTTCTAATTTGATTTCTTTGATACGGGAGTTAATTTAATACTAAAATAGAGATATAAAAAAAGAAATTAAGTGCATCTCAAAATATGCGAGATGTTAAAGAAAAGTTGAGGGGACTGGCTTTACGTCTTGTAAATCAGGGAGAGTGGACGCGGCTCGGTGTATGTAGCCACGAATCTCTAGCAATACATGCACGCCTAAGCAAACGCACCAACAATATAGTCTTCATAATTCATGTGAAATTAGTATTCCACGGAAAAGGGTACTCATTTCATTTGAATTCCTTCCTTTCAGAGTTTTGGGATTACTAGCTAGTTTTGACCAGACGGTCAAAAATCCAAAATGGTTTTATTTCTTTGCCATTGGTTCCGTCACACTGGTAATTGCATTTATCATTTCATCTTAATTGACTCCATAACTACCGTTGGTGATAAGTGCACCATTTTGGGCATGCTTGGTTGATTCATCACCCCTTGTCTATCTGAAGGAAAGTGTTTGACTGTTGGAACTGGATGGGAAGCCCTTGGAGTTGTGTAAATAGTGGACTCCGAGCAAGTCATACGAAGAAATATAAATTAGAAAGGAAATTTGTTGAATAGAGCCATCAATAAACTTTTCTGTGGACTGAAACAAGGTACCAAATCTGGAGGGTTAGGAGGAGAATGTGGTGGTTTATAGCAAAAGGCTAATTGGCATATATTGTGTGATGTAAAAAGCTATCAATATCTCTGATTGTCCAGTGATTCCAGTTGCTATAGATAAATGGCTTTCATCTCTTCAGTGCTAAAATGGACGTCACACGTGCCTGCAGGGTTTGGTAAACAATTTGATTTCTGTTGATTTGGGACGTGAAGCAGCATTTTCGGCTGCAGTTTTGGGAGACAATGCTTTGATGGAAAAGGCATGGCAAGATACTGGGATGCTTGCCGAGACTATACTTCACGCTCATGTATGAATTTCTTAAAGAGTTTGTCTTGAACCCTGAAGTCAGTAATTTCTAATCTTCCTTATGACTATCTCCAGGCTCATGGGCGACCGACACTTGGGAACCTGGTTCGAGCTTGGGACAATATGCCACAGGAGGTGGAACACGTTCCATATGCAAAGACAGATGCTGCAGCTGCATTTCTGGCCTCCCTTGAGGAGCCCCAAGCTTACAAGCTTGGCAGAAGCTGGAAAGAAACCACAGATTGAAGTTATTCCTCCGGGGATGCTGTCTCTTACTGCTTTAATATCTAGTCAGAAAAAGCCCACTCCTCGTGCTCAGAATTCACAAGAAGCAAGCAAACCATTACGGTTAGAAGGACCTCTAACTGCCTCCGCTGAGCAGTCAACTCCATCTACTTGCTCAGCTGCTGCGACAACAACAGCTGCGGAAAGTCCTGCACCTACTAATATACAGGAAGTAGGAAATGCAGAGCTGCCGTCAGAATCAAGTGAGCATGCTAACTGTTAGTCCCTCATCCTGATTGGTTTAAAGCATACAAACGATTGGTGGCACCTTGAACTAATTCTTGCATGGGAGCGAGGGAGGCGTCACCTAAACAAATAAGATGACGAGGTAAGAAAGTACGTGGCAATATAAAAGAAGAAAAGTACGGATTGTTTTTTTGGCATGTAACTTGACTTGAGAGTCATGCTACAAGACAACATCATGGTTGTTGTTGACACATGGACATGGGCTCGGATTGACAAGTAACAAGTAATAGACTGATTATGGGTTTGGAGTCCGACCCAAGCCTACGGCCATTCATGCACCACTACGGGAATAGAAGGAAATGAAGACAAATTCTTATAATGCATAAGTCATGGTTTAGTGGCAGAAGGGGCAGTAAGGAGAAATTATCTGAAAAAATAAAGTGATAAAATCTCTTTATATGCTGTCAAAGATAAAAATTGATCAAATAATAATTGAGGTGATATTTTTTTTTTGAAATACTAATTTACTAGAAAGTAAGGAGTATTTCTAAAAAAAAATGAAATCTATTGTATATAATTGGTTTGATATAATTCTAAATAATTGAGAGTGTTAACTAATAATATTATAAATATTTATAAATGTAACAGATAAAGAGGTATATAGAAACGTAAGTAAAATATTTGTATAAATAAGTTTTAATGATTCTTTTATACGTGTAAAAAAATAATAAAAGTTGAAAAATAATTTTTATAAATGTGTTGGTAGCTTTTGTGTGATAGTGTGGCAGAAATTAAGTCAGACTTAATGTCCTTAACTTAACTAAAATTTTTTGTTGAAAAATTAAGCATGGTGCAGATCCAATATCTTCCTCAGAGAATAATCCCGATCTAGTTGCTTCAGGAGAAAGTGTCGGGGCATCATCTGCAGGTGACACATCATCGGAGCTAGAGGTACCCCTTCAAACAAATGATAACCACGGAGAACTTGTTCCAGCTAGTTAGTCTCGGGACTCATTTGTGTGCTCTTGTTCGCTTTGACTTAGGATTTGGACATTGAGAGATAATTTCCCTCACTTCCGTAACATTTGTCTGCTTCCTCCCTTCTGCGTTTTCGTGTTACGTAGTCGTTAGAAAATAAAAAATCATGGGCTCGATCTACCCCGTTTCAGTTGCACATTGCCTATTTTAATTGTGCAAGAGTTTGTACCCCATTGTTTCATGATTTGAGACAGATTTGTAAATCTCTATCGGGCCTAGGCCTATAATTTTCTGCATCTTCTACTACCTGGGATGTGCGTAGACATAAATGGCAGAGCGGAGCGTATAATGATAATATCCGGTATACACTCCGGATGATGTGCTTTAAGGGTATGGCATGATCTTAAGATGTTAGGAAAAACAAAGAAATTAGATAATTGACACTTGCAAGTAACAAAAGTCAGCGACCCATGCTTGGCCGTTTCCATGCCATGCAGGAATTTATCATTTATGATGACAATTGTCAACAATGAATTTTCATCCCGCCGGTGGCCGCATCCGCTCACCCATAGCCAACGCTCAAAAGATCAGTGCATCGTGATCGGTGTGACACATGTCGACGAAGGAAGTCCATGATAACATAAGTTTAACGGAGAAAATAAGGATTCGTATGCTTCACATGTCCAGCAATACACCTTTGCATCTTGCTGAATCTAAAGTTTTAAAGCAATAAATCGAAACAAAGCACGGCTAGTTTTTGATAAAAACCGATCAGTCAGGTTCGATTTTCTAAACCTTGGTTGAAACATTACGTAACCATCACCACGTGGCTGTGCCGGCACTCATCCGGTCCTCGTCCCTCGTCTTGTTGTGTGTCCGTGGCATAGAGGCCACTGTAACAGATCCAAACAAGCTATAAAAGAGAAGGGAACGCACGATACATACGTAGAGTGAATGTGTAATCAACGGTGGTCGTTGGATTAAGCATTTATACGATATTTTATAGTAATGGTAATTACATTTTGGGGCATACACTGTTGTGCTGTGCGCTACAAGTTGAAATCCATGGTCGGGTTGGGTCATAGCGCGATTGAAAAGAACGAGAAAGGTTCGTGCCCAAAAGAAAACGAGGGAGAAGAATGTGAAAGTATAGAAGTCAACGTCGGCTTGAATGGGAAGGTCCCAGAAAGTAAAGAATAAATTAATAATTTCTTTATATTATAATAATTTTAATTAATTTTTTAAAATTATTAATTTACATTACCAAATTGTTTCATTTAAATTTTTTTAAATAAAAATATCTCTTACATTAAATATTAATTAATATAATTTTTAAAAAAATAACTAATATTTTAAATTAAAAATATTAATTTTAAAATTAATTTTATTATAAAAAATAAATTAAAAATTATTACGTGAGGGAGGACTTGGTCGTCTTGTAATCACATCAGGTACGTCCGGAGTAAATTTCAGGCTACGTACCCTTTTGGTTATGCCGGGCTTATGACCCTCCCGCAGTCTAAAAATAATAAAATAAAATAAATAATAATTACTTAATTAATTAATTTAGACTATTACTTGGTAAACGCCTCCGTCTCCAATCCTCCTTCCTCTCCTTTCCTTTCTTGGTGAAGCGCATACTCACATTTCTTTTCTTTTTACTTTTTGTTTTTTTTTGTTTTTTCGTTCTTGGTTCAGTTCTCTTTCTAGTACAGAGAGATAGAGAATAGATCGTACACCCAAATTAGATTGTTCAGAGAGTAAGGGAGAGAGGCCTACTTTTTGTGTTTGTCTCCCTGAGTCACACGTACGTACATATCAATCTCAGTCCAGAGCGTTTTTTGGGTTCGTTTGTTCGTTCGTTTTGTGATTTGTTCTTTGTTTTTTGTTTTTTTTGTTGATGTGGGGATGGTGGTAGGTAGATAACTACTTCTAGCGACGGATCGCTGACCGATTCTTCGATTCGGATTTAGAGTAGTAGCGGTGGTACAAACAATTGGAGGTTCAAGAAGGAAGAAAGGAAGGAAAGGCTTTTTTGCTGTTACTGTTCAATTTACTTGTTATTTATCTTTTTTGGTGGAGCGGATGAAATCAATAATAGTAACAATAATAATAACATAACCTGGAGAGAGAGATGAGTGGACACTCATCAATTGCAGGTGCATCTCGTACCCACAGACGCACCACCCTCCTTGACATGATCAAGGTAATGTTTGCTTCCTTTTCTCCCATTATTTTCTTTGCGTGATAGTTGATGTTTGTTCTTTGATATTTGTGCAAATTTCCACTTTGATCCGAAATTGGGTTTCTCTGCGGATTCTCATTTATGGTTTAAAAACGTTGGTTTATTTGGTCTTGGACCTGATCTCAATAAAAAATTAAAAAAAAAAAAAAGAAAAAGAAAGAAAAAAGGAAGAAGATCTATACATATACATCAAATTTTTTTAAACCCAAACTAATTTTTTTGTCTCCGTATTGCATACTGCACCAGTTCTCAATTCACATCGTTTCAATCTCAGTCCCAACTTCCGTTGGCACTCTCTTTTTCTCCTCTCACCTCTCTTGCTGCTTTAGTATTTGAGACTTTGAGTCTGTTGAAGGTTGCCATCTAATCAAACTTAATGATAATGAATTAACTTATGATCTGGCATAATGTGGATGGAAATAGAAAGAAACTGGTTCTGGTGACTTATTTGACTTAATCATGACTTGAATTAATCACAGATTTGAATTTATGTGCAGAGCGCTGCATGTCTTAACTCATCATCACCAGACTCTGGAAAAGGGAAAAGCAAGTCATCCGGTAAAAGAATGTCTCATGGCTTCCACTTGGTGGAAGGAAAATCTGGACATAAAATGGAGGACTACCACGTTGCCGAATATTGCATGAAAAAGAATCACGAACTGGGGCTCTTTGCTATTTTTGATGGTCATCTTGGGGATAGCGTTCCTAGTTATCTCAGAGACAACCTTTTCAACAACATACTTGAAGAGGTCATCTTCATTCCCATCTCTTCAAACACACCAGCACCAACCCCCTCCCACCCAAAAAAACAAAAAAAATCTACACACAATTACCTTCAGTAAAAAGAATTTCCTTTATAATCATCTTTATCATTTTGTGCTATGCAGCCAAATTTCTGGAATGATCCAGCAACAGCAATAAAGAATGCATACCACGTCACTGATAAGTTTATATTGGAAAACTCTATGCAATTAGGGCCAGGTGGCTCCACTGCTGTAACTGCAATTTTCATTGATGGAAAGGATCTATGGGTGGCAAACATCGGTGATTCTAGAGCTGTTGTATGTGAAAGAGGATGTGCCAATCAACTTACAGTAGACCATGAGCCCCACACTGAGAGGAAAAGGATTGAACAGCAGGGTGGCTTTGTCATAACTCTTCCTGGTAACACTAGTACCGACCTTGCTTCACAATTCTTAGTTCACTTTATCACTCATTTTTGCAGGCATTGTTTGCTGACATGTCTGCAGCTAGAATTCCATTGCATTTTTTATGGTCAAAATCATGCCACCGTAATCTTGTAAAAGACTATCCAACTAAGTGTTTATTTTGGACTGAGAAACTAATATTATTTCAGGAGATGTGCCTCGGGTTAATGGACAACTTGCAGTTGCACGAGCTTTTGGGGATCAAAGCCTTAAAGCACATCTAAGTTCAGAGCCTCATGTGAGGCATGTACCTATAGACTCAACTATGGACTTTGTTATATTAGCAAGTGATGGCTTGTGGAAGGTCAGTTATTTTCCCTTTTCTACCCTTTTTCAACATTCTTGTTAGAGTTTGGTTGATCTCCACTTTATACCTGCAATTTTGCCTACATGCTTGTTGACCGTGTTTCCCATTGTATGAGATGATCACAATATTTTTAGTGAGTATCGTACTGATTCCTCATAGAGCTACGAGTGATGATTCCTTACAATGCTAGAAATATTACCTTGTTTCTATAGCAGGTTTAACTTTTACAAGATTGACAGAAAAGAAGATAGTATACTGTGTTAGAAACTGGAAACCCAAGGATCCAGATCATATCACATGCAAATCATCATTTGTTTTTGTTATTCTTTCTTCATTTTGAAGTCAACACAATCCTTGTGGTGTCACTTTTTATGTTTTCTCTTATGAAAAACAAAATTTGCAATTTGCATAATCCTCTTGCAATCTTTGTACCCAATATCAATAATATCCTTTAAGTTGCTTTCTGCATGATAAGGGTGGTATGTGATTTTTATTTGTGGCCAGATTGGTCCTATTACAGATGGTTCAAAAGTCTCAAAAAGATTGTAACTTCAGTTGAGGCTTGCAAATTCAAATTGCAGAAAATACTAGTTGGGATCCAAAGAAGGGCTAAAGCAATAAAGCTAATATTATTGAATCAATTAAGCTTTTTTCTTTGTAGGGAATGGAAAGATGGGAAGTAAATTTTTTCCTATGGTTTAGAGAAAAAGTAGATTACCTAGAGATCTTTCAAGAAAGAAATGTTTGTGGAAAAAAATGATGTCCTTTTTTTTTTTATTTTGTGAGGATATGGGATATATGTGATAAATTAGGATGATGGTCTTTCATGAGTCAGGCAATGCCTGATTGTGTCTTCTCTGCAGCAGTCTTTCATCACTGATTCATTTAAGGAACAGTTTTGCCCATTAGCCACACTGTGGTGCTCTGAGTACTGTGCTAGAAGAGGCCATGGTTACTGGCACAATTGTCTTAAACAAACATGCGTATTTTCCTGAAGTGTCAACTTAAAAACTTTTTAATTTATGTATTTATCTCAAATAATTTATCAATGGGGTGTAGATTTATCCTATAAGGCCCAAGGTTTTTCTCCTTTGTTAAGCTAGTTATGCAACCATTCAGCAGACCCAGCGCTGAAAATGGGGGTGTAAATTCATTAGAGTTGGGGATCTATTGGTGTCCCTTTGCATGACACAGGCAGACCTTTGAGTACTTGCATGAGCATGTCAATCATTTCTCGAGGAAATTCCTCATCTTCAACTGCACTTGAATTGAATGCTAGGTGAATTATCTGGATTATGTGCTGCGAGGGTTAAAGTGTGAGCTGAAGTGTGTAAAACAATAATATAATTATGCTGAAAGTCTTCTTCTCTTTTAGTCGGTGTATTGTGCACACTGATATTGTAATATTTCAGGCTGTCATATCCATATATCAGACCATAATAAATATTGAGTGGAGAACACAAGTACATTTTGAGAGATTCTTCATGATATAGCACTGCAAGATGCTGATCTACGCTGGTTTCAGGGAGGAAAATAGTCTGACAAGTGGTTATGCTATGTTTGGCAGGTCATGAAGAATCAAGAAGCTGTTGATTTAGTGAAACCCATAAAAGATCCTCAGTCAGCAGCTAAGTGTTTAACGACTGTGGCGTTGGAAAGAAATAGTAAAGATGATATATCTTGCATTGTGATCCGTTTTGGTTAAAGAAGCATGGTATGAGCCCACTGTCGTGCCTTAGCCACTTGCTTTTTTAGTGTCACCTTTCTTCAGCAGGTCGAGTCCATTTGTATTGGCAATGTGGTTTACATTTGGGTCTGAGGGCTTTGCTTTTGTTGTAGTTCTCATAGGAGAGATAATGATATTAGAACGGGCTGAGGTAAGGTGTGATGCAAGTTTTGTTTTACTAGGGGAAGGGATTTTGCTCGTTAATCCTGCTTACCGCCTTATATAGACATGTTTGCAAGTGTCGTTCTGGGGTAGGATGCAATTTTTATCAGATAGATAATAGGCTGATAAACAGAAGGGTCAGTGTGTACTCCCAAAAAAAACGTTTAAATTATGTGCATATGGGTGTGGACGTAAATAATGTTGTAACGTGTGTTGGATTCGGCGACCGTCCGTAGTAGTTGATGTATTGCCGGGTTGGCTGGCGCTTATTGAAAAGTAGATGGCTACGACTGCATCCGCGCGGGAATTTAGTCCCTCAAGACAGCCACCCTCAACTGTTGCTACTTGAACACCGTGAAAGGCTAATATTGCCTTCATGTTAGCGATACTTTCTCTCTCTCTCTCTCTCTCTCTTTTAATTTAATTTATGGAAGCGATACTTTCCTTGAAATGCTGTAAATAATGTTTTTCTTTGGTTTAAGTGAGAAAAATTATGGTGAACTTGGGTCTCCTTCTCACATCTAAATTTAAATAAATCATATAAGATAATTAAAAAAGCAATATTATATACTCAATATATATGTGTCTAGAAGTGAATGATCGCGAAGGAGTAGAACCGAATTGATACGACAAGAGGTACGACTCTATTTACTTGCATCCATGGGAATCTAATAGAACGAATTACGGCAAACATCTGCGTCCCAACTATATATTTTTTGTGTAATTATTTTCCTGTTGAAAATAATAACAATAATAATAATTTATGTTTACTTTTTGTGCTATCGGTAAGTACGTGATTATTTCTCGCGCGGCCCATCCCATTCGCTTTTAATTTGCTTTGACGTTTTTCTAGCGAACCATCTATGTCCCCCAAATGTCAACGCTCAATGGCAATATCATATTGGTCTAAGCATTCGTCAAAAACAAGAAAAAAAAAAAAATCATATGATGTAAGCGCTAATGCAAATGTGCTCGGGAAAATAATTACCAAAATGAATTAAATTACTGTTTGTCATTCAAGTTCTAACATGCAAGCACCACAAAAAAATCAGATAAGGTAAATAATATAACAAGGAATAACTATAACCTTTGTTAAATTATTTATATTTGAGGATTAGAGTTTAATATAGACTGTATTTTGAAGTGTTATCTAATAAATTAAGTTTTTAAGTTGAATGATTTATTGATATAGTATAAGAATTTTATGAAATATAATCGCCTTTAATTATAAATTATTACAAGTTAGGTTCGCGTGTTATTTCATGTATGATCCAATAATTTAAACAGTCAATACTTTTTGGTTAATGGTTTTTTTATTTGTTTTATTTTGACAATTTATAATGCACTGCACGATAGAAAATGTCCTGGACAAATATAATAAACAAGAAAAAATATTTTTGCTTTAACCAAAACACACAATACAATATGGAATCAATCGCCTTTCTTGCACCAAAATAAATCACCATAAATTTACTTCATCAATCTCCTTGAAACCCCATGTGACACGGCTTTTTAGTAGTAGGGAATTGGCGGGGGAGGGAGGAGAGGCATATGATACTCCTACAATCGGTGGGGGTATTTTTTTATTTTAAATAAATTTTATTTATTATTTAAGTATGAAATTATAAATAAATTATAAAAAATATATCTTCAAACTAGAAATCTTTTAAATAAAACTTTTTTTTTTTTCGCCTCAGCTTATAATTAGCCGTGTGACAGGGTCTAGCAATTTCTCCTTCCTTCATTTTTCCTCCTCCTCCTTTTTATTTTATTTTACCTCTAATTTCACCTTCCATTAATTTCCAGGGAAGGACCTAACGGGGCCCATGCATTGTCTAGTGTTTTCCCTTTTTTTTTTTGTCCGAATTTGCACCGTCAAAACTTTCAGGCCAGGTCGAGGATTTCCCTCCTTTTCTCTCTTTTACTTTCCTTTGCTAGTTAATTAATTAGTTGGTTGCGTCGGACTAACATGCGGGCAAGTCTTCTGTCGTCCGCCACAACTACAAAGGATTTCCCTATAATAATCCTTGAAACAAAATCAACATCATAATAATAGCGCGTTGTAATAACATAAGGATCTCTGTCATTATTTGATATATATATATATATATATAAAAGATTCGTGTCATTATTGTTGCTAAGTAAACGGGGTCTGGATTGGAGTCTTTGACCACCGATTCCAAGATGTGTGAGCCTGCTTGGTCAGTTCACCTCTTGTGGCTAGTTGGAGGACAGGATCGGTCGGCGCGAAACAACTTGGCTTTGACTTCGAGTCTGTGTGTTTGGGCTGAATGTAGATCCATTCATGTCACATATTTTAGTGGTACTTACAATATATGACTCCGATAACACGTAGTAATACATAAAGATAACGCGATATTTACAATTCTAATCAAATAATAATTAATGTTGAAATATTTCCAGTACATTTTTTTATGCCGTTTTATGCTATCCAACAAACATATTTTTCTCAAATACTAACATATACTTTTCCAAGAAAATAGAAACAAGGCTAAAAATAAAAATAAATTTTTTTTTTAAAAAAAAAAAAAGGAAAAAGAACGAAATAAGAAAAAAAAAAAAAACGTCTCTCAAAATTGAAAACAGTTTTCCTTGTCTTTATCCGTGGTCAAGACAAGGGAAGAGACACAGGTCCTGCCGATTACAAATTATCAGCGACCGGCAGCATCACCAATACTTTTTCAACTTCAGAGTCTTTTTCTATTTTATTCCTTTAAAAAAAACATTTTTAAGTAATATAATAAAAATATATAAAATAATTATATTACTCTTAATTTTACAAATAAATAAAATTAAATGTTATAAAATTTCTTTATTATTTATACGCTACTGTTAATTGTGCTCTTCCAGGGGAAAACATAAAAAAACAAAAAAAAACAAAACAAAACAGAGGGCAATGGTACCATAAAGGAAAACGCGTAGGATGGTACCTGGAGGTGACCCCCTATAACAAATTATAAAATAGATTAAACAAAACGGGGGAAGGAACTTCACTACACTACAGGTACAATCAAGACGAGAATAAGATAATATTTAACATAAATGATAAAATGATTGCTTCTAATTAATTATTTTGTCAATGAAATATTAGAAGAATACAACGGTAAGTGGACTGTCAATACATGTATATCAGAAAATTGCATGTTTTCTTCAAATTTCTCGATTTTCTGGTCCATTACACGTTCATTGGATGCACTGTTGGCCTATAGGTTACATAAAATACATAACCTTCCCTGTTCATTAAGCTCTCCAACCCAAACCCAATGCACAGACTATATATATTACCTGTATGGGGGGAGCATACATCCATCACCTACTACTACTGACATGCCTCTCCCCTCATCTTCTGCGTACAGGACGGGGAGCCTATACAATTCTTGCGACAAATCCATCCACTGCTAAGGAAAAAATATTATCCATCCCACCAAAAGGCATGTATCACTGAATGCTTGGACATCCTATCAAAGTCCCCTGATGTTTAGCATACCACGAAAATAATATAACCATTAAACAAATGCGTCTGGAGGCGCCTCTTCTGGAATCTGGTATGAAATGCAAAATGCTAAGTCAATAGGTTATTATTAAGGCCCATGGATCGCAATATCATAAATAGCTGCAAGAGAAAAACAACAACAATATCCAGGCCTACTTTTTCATTTTCCAATTGTTGGATTCCCATACACATATTTTGTTTTTTTCCCTCCTCTCAATTATGGGTGAAAGCATAATCTAATTGAGCATGCATGAGAATGTCATTTACCTCTCCAGGAGTCCAGTTTTCCTTCAACCACATACTAAAATCCCCTGAACCATTCTTCCTTTGCTCTTTGTCTCTGTAAGATCAACAATAGGCAATATAAAATTAATTACACTCTTGTGACCAGTTCCACCATACCAGACTCATGAAGATTCTTTTTTTGTTTTAATCCAAAATATAGGAAGCCGGGGAGTGTCCCATAATCCCACCAAAGAGAATTATGTTGTGGATTGAACTCACAGAATAGCAAACTCTATGGTACCTAGCAAGGATCACCAACCACTCTCAGAACCATACAAAGTTAGACGTACGTTTAGTCCCACCGAACAGTCCAACAAAAATTTGAACTCATGACCTTCTTAATATGAACGAATCCTCTCATAGAGATTCTAAAAAAATGTATTTATCATAAAAATACCATCTAGGAGTTGAACTGAATTCAACAACGTAACCAATACCAAAATGCCATGATAAACAAGGATCAAGTAAACTAGATGAAATAAAATAAGAGTGATGAATATTCAGTGGGTAAAGCTATCTATCTCAGGACAAGGAAACATTTTCCCACAATGCTAAAAAGAAAATTTGTGAATGCAAGTGTATCTCCAAAGTTTTCAGACCTTATAATCAGGCAACAATGATGAAAGAATGTCTAACTAATCCAAAATGGAAATGAGGAGCACATCTTTAGATGATGGTGAGTTATCAACTGGGACTCATATGCTCAAATTTGTCAAACTTCTTTTTTGCCTTGCCTATGACAGAAGCATGTCCATATACTTACACAGTCTGAATATTTGTAGTTGTTTGCCCACCCAGATTAAAATTAAAGCCATTGGAGAGGACAGGAGGCTGGGCACTAGATGGCTCGTTGTCTTGCATTGAACTTACTGAAGAAGAAAATGAATTAGTTTCACCGCTGGTCATCCCAATTATAACCTGGTAATCAGAAAGAATATACAAACACTTGCACATGCATCTACAAGTATCGAACCATGCAGCATATACCAGTATTTTCAGATCGTAAATTCGTTGTCTGGAATGCACCCCGAAGCTGACTAGTATTTGAAAAGAAATTTTGCTGTCCAGACACATTATTTGATGTTGCAGAATGCCTGAAAGAAAATTGGTCGGCAGTGACAATAGATAGCCCATGGGTCAGCCCAGAACAATACACCACAAACTTAATAATTGAAAACATCAATTCAAGAAAAAGATGACTGAACTTGATTCCACTACAGATTCTTACCTGGTACCAAATTCACTCAAAGTATGGTCAGAACTTGAGAGAAGATGTGGCTGTCTGAAGGATGTATTTGATGGAGAAACACTGATGAAAATAGATTTAGAGAAAACAAAAAACAAAAAGTCTAAGGTACAAGATAAATCTTATGAACAAGATTGTTTTTGATAAGAAGGAAAACAAAAGAAAGAAAGAAGAGCATTTTTTCTAAAAGTGACTGAAAAAACAAAACACAATTATGTTAGAACATGGATTACTTGTTCCTAACCTCATATTAAGTGGTGCAACTGGTTCTCTGAAACTGGAGACTGAAGGAGGGATCTTACTTTGACCAGGGGGTGAGAACGCATTGTAAGGAGCTACAGGGAATGAAATCTCACCAACAAAAGCTGACTTTGAGGGTACTACATAGGGATTATGAAGAAGGTTCTCAAACTCGGTCAACTTGGAGTTGAGTAGATTTCTCTCTCTCTCAACCTGTAGCAGGATGCCTTTAGTATACATGAAAACAAATGTTTCCACTTGCAGTCATTATTTTCCACTACACAACAATAATTTACATGCTTTAATTAAAATAACAAACAAACAAGTTTTTTGACTCTAAGAGGAGAGGAGAGAAATGGACACCTATCAGGACAAGGGACCAATGAGAATGGATGGCAATTGAAGGGAAAATCCTTCTCTGATAATTAAAATCCTCCTACTATTAAGGAAAGCAGAAGAGAGGAGAGGAGAGGAGAGAAATAGAAACCCATAAGGACAAGGGACCAACAAGACTGGATGGGAAGTGACATGACATTGGATGCTTGAGATATAGAAGATCATCCCTTAGCATTTTTTTCAACCATCATTTTTCAGTTGAAGGTGAGCTTGGGGTAATGGTGACTTGGATGTCACATGTTCGAGTTGCATAGATAGCCTCTTTGTGAAAACAAAGATAAAGTTACATACCTCTGACCCTTTCCCAAACCCCAAAATTTGGAAGCCTCATGGACTGGGAAATCCATTATTTCACAGTCCACTTCCAATTAATTAGATATGCTGCTGAATGGTTTTAGTGAGATTACCAACTCCATCACTGGACCAAAAGTATGAAACTGATTCATGGTAGGCATCAAATCAATCACACCTTTCTGGAGTCTTCCATTGCAAAAATTGTTTTATAGTTTAAATTGGGGACATCTAATACTACATTGGATATTTAAGGAATTTGATCAGAATTTCCTATGATTTAGCACCTAAAATGATAGGCCAACATTGAGAAAATTTGTAGGTAGATATACAAAATCCCCCATCAATGATGGCTCCAGTGCAATCAAAGCATGTTGGTTAGCACTAAAACAAAGAAGACCAGCAAAAACATCATGCTACTTTATCTTACAATTGACTGCAAGCTCACGCCATGCCTAGCATCATCATATGCTGTAGCACGCAGTTCTTCATAGCTAACATCACCAATAATATCACACAGAGCACTGCAAACACAGAGAAAAATAATAATAGCAGCGATAACCAATGCCTCTCACAGTAACAACAAAGCAATCAAATTTGTTAAAAAAATCAGACAAGGAAGAAAAGCTTACTTTTTCCAATGACTGTAGCATGTGAGCTTCCAAAGTGGTCTCTCATTTTCAAAATCTTCAACAATCAAACGCTTACAGGAATCAGGATCAGTGCAGCTTCAGATATATGGATTCCCAATTACCAAGCAATACAATCAGGTGTTGAATGAGGGGAGGGATGAAAAACAACCGTTTCATGAAGAAGGATACATAGAATGCGGATTAAGTTCTCACATATGAATTGACGGCTGCAGTTGACTATCAGGTTGTTGTGAAGAAGGGGCACCATCTTTGGGTGTAGGGGAGAGACGGGTCCATTTATTCTCAAAAGGCTGATCCACAAGAAAATCATGATCACAAAAGGGCATGAATTAGTAACCTTCGTCTATAATCCAGACATATTAACGCCCGGCAGGGTTGAACTCAAGAAACCCGTAAAAAGAGCTTACAAATTCCAACATCATAAGACTAAAAGGAGCCCCCTTCCCAAGCTAAAATTTTTTTTTTTTAATTTTTTATTTTAAAAAAAAAAAACAAAGCAAAAACGAACAAAGAGGGGGAGGGGGTAAAAAAGAACTGAAATGAGACAAGAAGAGAAAAAGACCTTGAATTGATTTTGTTTGCTTCCAAAAGCACCGGGCCCTTTCGAATAAGAGTTGTTCTGAACACCAAAACCAAAAGGGTTTGTAGGTTTTTGGTGCTGTTGGTGCTGCTTTTGTGTACCAAATCCGAAGGGATTATTGACATTTTGGTGGGGTTGCTGTTGGGTGCCAAATCCAAAGGGATTAGCATTAGACGGTTTCTGGTGGTGGAGTTGTTGTTGTTGTTGTTGAGTGCCGAACCCAAAGGGATTATTGGACTTAGGCTGTTGCTGAGTGACATGAAGGAATTTGCATCTCTCCCCATACTGGCAACTGCAACAGGAAAAGCCCGTATTCAAAACAATATGAACAGGAAAGCAATTTGTTATAATTTTATTGGAGAGCAAGAAAGAGCAGGTAAGACAAATAAACCTGCCACGCTGAAAATTTCTGCAAGGCTGTTTCTTGCTGTTGCCGTAATTCATCATCTACTTCTTCTTCAATCAATTACAATAAATTACTGAGTAGTAGTAGTTGTGCGGCTATATCGGCAAAGATCCTGCCCACCGTTACACGTTGATCTGCGACGGGCGAAATCTTAATTTAACAGGACTAACGTATGGAAATTTGCAGAAAACGAAAACAAATTCCTTTAGCGATGTAGGTCACTTCTTGCATTACTTATTCCCGTTCACTGCCGCTGATCCAGATTAACACCCAAAAAACAAAACACACCCTCAGACTGCCAAGCAAAACGTAATGTCAGGGATGGTTTGGACACTGCCGTTAATGGCCCAAGTATAAATGTTAAATCAACTGAGGGCGACCCTTGAAAGAGGACCTTATTGTTTGTTTTTCAAAGTTAAGGCCTGATAAATGGGCCACTGGCCCAAGTACAGCCCCTAGTCTAGAAAATTCAAATGTACGGACCCCAACACTAAAGGCCACTTGAGGCCAGAAAAAGAAACCCCTGTTAACGACAACTGTACTGTTAATAAATCGAAAATTGAGGACCCAACAATGAAAGGATGCGGCACTATTAATAATGCAAAAACTCAACTCCTCTATGGAGCACAGGCCCAAGGAAAAGCCTGCCGTTAATAATTCAAAAGTTGAGGCCCGAAAGCGAGCTTGTGGCCCATGTTTGAGCCCGCTGTCAACAATTCAGAAGTCGAGGGCGGGAAAAGGTCGACAGCCCAAGGACAAGCCTTCCGTCGACAATTCAAGAATCTAGGGCTGGAAAAAGAAAGCCGATCAAATGCAAGCCTGCTGTTAACAGTTCAAGAGTTGATGGCTGCAAAAGAAGGTCCGTGGGGCCATTCAAGGGCGGGAATGGGTCGAAGCCTCAATGAGAAGCTGCTTTTGATAATTCAAGAATTGGGGCAGTCAATGAGTCTAGTAAATTGGCTGAAGGCCCACTTAAAGCCTTGTGTTAAAAATTCAACAGTTGAGGGCAGGAAAAAGAAAGCCCATCCGGAGCCCAAACCCGCCAACTTAACTATATAAAACCGAGACAGCGATTTGTGAATTAGGGCGAGGTTACAGGTGAATTGACAATGAGGTGTGATGTCCGATGATGCTCGCGGGACACAGATCAGAATAGAAGAAGGGAAGTGAAGAATTTGATTCTAATCGGATTTGATTTGATTTGATCGAGAGGAGGAATCTGGAATGGAACGGGAAAACGAAGGAAGAGGAGGTCAGATGGAAAAGGAAGAAGAAAGAGGAGGAGGGGAAGTGGTGAGGATATTCGTGGGAGGACTGGGAGAGAGGGTGAGTAGAGACGACATCCTCAAGATTTTCTCCTCGTCGTCATCATCATCATCGCTAGGTGTCATTCAAGCGCTTGAATTTGTCAGAAGCAAAGGCCGCTGCTTTGCCTTTCTCGATCTCTTGCCTTCTTCTCCTCATTCCCTCTCCAAGTTCTTCTCCACTGTGCGTAATATCAATCGAACCTCTCTCTCTCTCTATCTGTCTATCTCTTCCCAAGTCTTTACGATATATGATCTTATTGTTTGTTCATACTTCCTTCTAACCATTGTTGTCCCCATACTCACACCCATTTCCATCTCTCTTTTGCTCGAATGTCAACGACTAAATAAATAATCTTGCTTTTTTTAATGGAAGAAATAATTTTTTTGCCTTTTAATAAATTAGAACCTATTGTTTATATTTGCAATCTGCAATCAATTTGTGTCCTCACTATTCTGAATATTTTAAAAAAATAAAAAATAAAAAAATGCGGCGATGCTGGTCTTGCAATGCAGTATAGTGGATGTTTATGGAAGGGCGGCAGGCTGCGGCTAGAAAGAGCCAAAGAACATTATCTTGCTCGCTTGAGACGGGAGTGGGATGAAGATTTTCAAGCTTCCATTCGTGCTGATCCTCCTGCTCCTAACAGGATTATGGAGTCACCCAGCAAGAATAAGAAACTGCTCATTTCTGATAAGAACAAGAAGCTAAGGATTTTTTTCCCTCGATTGAATAAGGTAAAAACCTTTTCTTCTTCAAACATTTAAAACAAGTCTTTCTTTATTTTTATGAAGAACTGTTAATACGAACCAGGACATTCTTTGTTTGGGAATGTCCCTGGGTTAGAAAAAGATACGTGTTTTGTCTTTGTATGCTTACGTGTAAGCTTCTTTGCTCAGGTGAAATCAATACCTTTCACTGGAACTGGCAAGCACAAGTATAGTTTCAGGCGTGCCGAGGTTCCTTCTCTTCCCACATATTTCTGTGACTGTGAGGAGCATTCTCATACCTCTCATGATGCAAAAGAAGACCTGAATCCTGTTTTAGAAGATTCAAGTCATTTTGTGATCAGTAAACAAGAACTTGATATGATGAATTCTGTTATGAATAAGCTTTTTGAGAAAGACAATGTTGCAAAGGTGTTGTCCAGTGAAATTGAACTGGCTGAGAAAGAAGCACAACTGGAGGAGAATGAAGAATATTCTTCTGAAAAAGATGATGACCTCATTATTAATGTGGTGAACAGAGGACAGCAGACCAGCTTGTCCTATCAGGTGCAGTTTAATTTTCAATGAACAGGCTGCAGTAGCTTCTGTGTGTTGTCAATTTTTCTTTCAAGTTGGCTTTAACTCTTTTACATTTGTATCTGCCCAGCAGTCAAGGGTCAACGAAAGGCAAGCTTCTGAAAGTAAGCCAACACAAGATTTGCTCAAAAAAAAGAGAAAGAACACTGCATCTCCAAGCAAGAAGAGGAAATCTGGTCTCCATGACCAAAAAGTTCCAAATAAATCTGCCTCTGACCTGACTGAACCTGAAAGCAGAGCAAATTTGTGGACCAGTTCCTGCGGATTAGAACCTGGTGATGCAATATTAGACATCCAACAATCAGTTCTGAGTCTTTCACAATCTAAGAAGTCTTCTTGGAGAGAACTTATTGGTGATAAAGGCAATAATGCATTCAATATCTTAGATATATTACAGAGAGTTTCGACCAATCAGGAAGAGCAATCCAAATCTAGTGAGTTACATAGCTCCATTGACTGTAAGCACAATATGTTGTTAAGTAATGAAGACCAGAAAGGTAAACAGGGAAGAACAAATGTAGTGGAAGAACCTGCAGAAAATCTGCCTGTGAAACCAGATTCAGCTTCAAGTAAATCTGGCAGGGGTTCTGCATGGCTTCACAAATTCTCGTGGACTCAATTGGTTGGTGGGAACAATAGCAGTTCATTCAGCATCACACAAATCTTGCCAGATGTTCCTTTTGAGATGCAAGGTCCTACAAAAAATGGCAGCACAAAAGTTAATAACCCAGCATTTATCAAGCACAGCAATACTTTTGATGTGGATAGAAGTGGTACCACTGCAGATGATAGTATAGATTTGGAGATGGGAAATAAGGGTGTTATACCAAGTACTCTGCAAATAAGCCAGCCAATAGTCATTGCAAACAAGTCTTCTCCTCCAGTAGTTCAGCAAATGCAAAATTCAGTGGCAAAGCAAATATGTAATAAGGACACCACCATCGGGGAAACTTGTTCATTTATGAGGACTACTGCTTCGATGAGAGATTGGGCAAATACTAAAGCAGCTATAAGTGGATCACACAAGCGAAAAAGGATTGGAAGATAGTTTCATAGAGCGTATTACCAACTTCAACTTCCTGGTTATTTTCTGCTTGCAAGGATCATTGTTCTTCTGGTTTAAGCTGATTTGGGTAAATTTGAAGCCAAGGCTTTTTCTCTCTTCACTAGGTGCCTGCTTTACTTGTTTGGACATTTGGTACAGACAACATAGTCAATCAGTTGATGAATACAAATTGAGGAATATGTTAGAACATACCAATGATTTATTACATGGCTGTGCATGCATTGCACGAGTATTCTGAGTAATGTCAGTTGAATTGTAGTGGCCATACTAATGAATAAAAGTAGTCTCATTGGTCTTGAGGGGTAGATATTATCATCTGACATTGGTATCATTGGTCTAAACTCCAGGAAAATGTATCGGAGACCTGATGACAAGCCATTGAGCTCGGATGCTGATAAGCCTGCAATCCTATGCATACTGGCAAAAGGGAAAACTCTCGATGTATCAACTTCTGATACATGTACCAAAAAAACGATTCTTCTGATGTATAGTTGGAGCTTGATAAGTAAGGGCCTCAAAAAATTGAAGAAAAGGGTAACAGCGAAAAACAATGTCAGGGGTGCGTCTACAGGAACTACTCAAATTTCAAAGTGTGTGCGCCTAAAATTCCAGTGACGTGGCTGGGGGGAGAGACAGCAAAACCTTTAGAAAATCAGTAAGTTCCCTTGATCTATCATCAATAGAGGGAGAGACGGCAAAACCTTTAGACAATCAATAAGTTCCTGTGATCTATCACCAGAAGAGGGAACCATCACGTTCAGAACTGCCTGTCTTGCCAGTACTCCGTATGAATTATCTACACAACTGCGTATAGAAACCATTTTTAAATTTCTTTTATAAATTTTTTAAATTAATAAAAAATTATAATTAATTTATTAATTTAATTATTAATTTTCCAAACAAATAACCGAATCTAATCACAGTTCAATTTTCCTGCCCAATTTTCATATCCTTGCGAACCATTCACATTATTCCCCGAGCAGACTTCAGTTATTCCTACAAATTTCAATCCAGGTTCGTCCAAGATAACCAATAATTACACCCAACGTGTGACAGAGGAGCTGATACCGACGGCCAAAGAATGAATGAAAAACCCAAGAGTACCGAATACAAATTTATTTCTAGCTTGAGCTGGTCCAAATGAACTCAGTACCATTCATTTGACAATGAACGGTAAATTTAAACTTGTAAATGATGTTACGTTCCATTAAATAGACTGGCCAAAATCGGTTGCCACCAAAAGACATAATTGAACACTGTTCAAGTCTAATAACGTGATTGAAATCTTGGTTGCCAAGGCAAATGCTTATGATGCTGCTCCTATCTATCCTTAAGCTCCTCCTCGAATTGTATCAATTTTTCACGGACAGGCTGCATGAAGAGCTTCAAATCCTGCCTGATACACGCCTTATCTTGCTGCGGAAAATCTTTATCATTGCTAAGCCAGACTTCCATCTACAACAATGAAAAGCAACTACCTTGTTCGGTTCATTTAAACATCCAAAACCAAATTACCCTAACACACAAATGGGGAACAGCCGTAGCTCCGAATAAATATGGTTAAGCAACAACTCATCTCATTTTATCTGAAGTTAATATTATCATAAACTTTACCTGCAAGTCATCTAGCTCACCAAATGAAAATTCCTCAATATCAATATGGCCCTTGACCATCCTTTTCTCCTCTTTGATAACCCACTCCCCTAAGTCCATTAACATCCCAATTCTATTAGCTAAAAGATAAATTAAGAAAATAAGACTGAGATAATTTAACACAAGAAATTACCTTTGATCTTCAATGTCAACTCATATGTGTAATTAACACGTTTCTTGTTTCTCACCATCACCAAGAATGCCTGTTCAACCACAAATGATAACGGGTAAGATATCAGAATGTTCCCATGCAGTTAAATAAGACAGGCAATTAACAAATCAATGCATATTTAATTATAAGAGAGAATAATCAATATGTGTAACTGAACAAGTTGAAGACAGAGAGAAACAACTGAAGCCAATACGAGTAATTAAACAATTGATGCCTTCTCATTTACAGAGCTTTTGGCCCTGCATAATTAAAGGTAAAAAGATAGATTTCTATTAACCACCAAAAATTATGGCATATACCTTATCATTTACAGAGCTTTTGGCCCTGGATAATTTAAGGTAAAAAAAAAAAAAAAACAAATTTCAATTAACCACCAAAAATAATGGCACACAATCCATGTCACTGGATTTATACCCTGAAAGATCCATCCATGAAACTACAAATATTTACAAATTTAGAACACAAATGAGATATGTGGGCTATTATTGATATGACAGATTAAAGGAGTTCTCACATCTTCAAAAAGTGGTTAGATTCAATTCTCCAAGTAATTCAACTGGTTGCCAAAGGACTTGAATTACACAGCTTTCAATACTGATCAACCGTGAGAGGCTCTCCCAACAGGGACTTCCCATAGACACTCAACCAAGGATTGCAAACTCTCTCCCAGCAAGACTTCTCATAGACACTCACTTGACAAAGGATTGCAACCTACTACAAGTAAAGGCCAAGCTCCAGAAGGTTCTAGCATGAAAGCCAAAAAGATTGAATTTCTTTGCATTCTTATGCCAAAAACATCTATTAACCGAGCAGTTCCATCCCTCCAAATTATCACTAGCCGAGATATGGCACTGTTTGGACATATTGTGATGAAAACAATAGAGACATTTAGTTCTAACTCCCCATAGCTCAGGTGAGATTCCAGACCGTTGAGGTTTCTCCTAAAAGAGGAAATCCAAGTGACCTTCCAAGTTGAAAATAATGAACACATTTCAAGGAGAAACCCATGGTCCAATCATCATGCTGGAAGGAACAAAAGAACACCTTCTTCAAACAATATTACATAACTTACAACAGATGCCATCCCATCCAGGTCTACAGTGCAAAAAGCTCAAAGACAGTGAATTTGTGAAAAGTTAACCCTTTTCCTCTTTTGCATACATAAACAGCATGGAAACCAAAGCCAATTACTGGTATGTAACCAAATAAAAAGTTCTATCTCACAGCAGAATAAATTTAAGTGTAGTCATGTATTGCATAATTGATTCTATTTCCTCTTGTGCGCTACAACCAACATAAGGGCATGCACAGATGAACACACACAAACACGAAATGCTACAACAATATATTTGCTCACAATCTGCCTTGAGTTCCTATCTCGCCTTTTCATACACAACGCATAAGCGAGCCATATGGAAAGAAAAAATTCATGAGAAAAGAAAAAAAAAAAAGATTAACAACAAAATGAGGAGTAAAGCAATAAACTATGATAGAGAATTTATCTCCCAAGATATTGTATTGAGAGAGAGAGAGAGAGAGAGAGAGAGAGAGCTCACATCGCCTGAACATTTTGAGACTTCCGTTATTTCTGCTTTGCCCGCAGAGAAGTCCAAGGGGCCAACGGACAGAAGTAGCTCCTACAAGAAAGTAAAAGCATGTGAATGCATATTAGTGAGTAACACCTTTGATGATGATGAGATTCATCATTTCAGCTATCTCACCAATAATTCTAAAACCAGAATATTATATCGAAGAGTTGAATGGGATAACTTATAACGCGCAGTGAGAGGAAGAGGAAGACGACGTGATGCTCTCCTAGTCCAAACGGATTAAAGACCCACCCAGCCGAATCGATTAGTTAATAATTTAGCAAATAGCTTAAAGGAAATAAAACAACCTACGGGGAGGGTGGTTACCGCTTAGAAGAGGGAGGTTGGGGGAGGGGGTTACAGACCTTTAACCTGTTGCTTGCCCATTTATTAAGATTTTTCTCCTCCCAAGTCCCAGCCTGCATAAAATAAGAATCATACCTACATAAATGCATACATACAGTGCAAGCACAGGCAACGAACAACCATAATCGTCGATATAAAAAATGGATGAATAAAGATGATGGGAGTGAAGTAGTAAGAGCATTGAAAAAAGAGGGAGAGGGAGAGGGAGAGGGAGTACCCCATTCCAGACAGAACCGAGAGGAGGGGGTTGAGACTGGGAGGAGTTAAGAAGATCCTGAGGAGAAAGCTTCCTTGGAGGAGGCAGGGGCACCGCATCCACCGACGTCCCTCTTACCCAATACGCATAAGAAGAAGAAGAAGAAGAAGAAGATGCAGCAGAAGCCCCTTCTCTCTCCTTAGCCTCGCACCCTCCATTCTCCATTCTCTCTGGATCCTAATTTAGTTCGCCAGTACAGATCTTGATCTTTGCTTTTGCTTGGTCCCACCCGATTAAAGAAAGGGCGGCTGCTGATTTAGATCATGTACCCCATAAATGAAGTCCACCCACAAACAAATTCGCAAATTTCTGTGAGAATGAACCGAAAAGAAACAAATTGAAGCTCAAAAGGGTAGAAAGGGGCTACGGGACGGCGACCGAAACAGCAAACGCAAAGAATGGAAGTTTGTTGCCGAGTTATGCCTCCTTTTCTTCGGATGCCGCGGAGCGGAGACACGCATTTTACATAATTTTTTATATAGACAGACCCATGTTAAAAGGGCCACTGATTCATTAAATTTTAAAATCAAAGAATCAAATACTCGACGGGAGGATGGTTCGGGCTTCCTCCCGAACCTTCTAGGCTCCCACTGCTTCTCCCCCACCCACACTTCTCCTCCTTTTCCCACCTGCAAAATTGCATTTTATAAAATTGAATTGACAGTATGAAGTTTAAATAGAATTATCACATACATAATTATTTTATCCCCTGAATTTTATTTTTCATGTTGTGTTTCTGCTGTAGGTTGAAAGCCTTTTATGCATAAAAATCTTATCACTCGTTTGATTTAATCACTGTTGATTGTTTTTGTCGATGGTTATTATTAATTGTCAATGTTAAGAATTTAAAAAAAAAAAATATTAAATTGAATTGTTATTGAATATAAATAATTATTTAAAATAATATATTTTAATTTTATTTTAAATAATATTATTTTTATTTTATAATAAATTTATATTTTTTTATAAAAATTATTAATAAATATTAATATTTTAAAAATTTTATTAAATTAACAATTTAAATTATTTTTTTAATTTAAATATTTTAAAAATTAAAAAATAATAAATTTTAAATTTATATATAAAAAATATAAATAATAATTTATATCATTAAATATAAAGTAATAATAAAAATTATTTATTTATATTTTATTTTTTTAAAAATAAAAATTATATCATTTCATAATTTTTTTATTTTTTAAAATTATAAATTTTAAAAATTTTAAAAAATATTAATATAATATATTTATTTATATTTTAATAAAAATATATAAAATTATATATTATATTAATATTTATTTTTTTAATTTAAATTATTTTATTTATATTAAAATATTTATTTTTTTAAAAAAATATTTAAATTATATATATATTATAATATATTTTATATTAAATTAAAATTATTTACATCTATTAATATTTTATTAATTAAATTTTTAATTTTATTATATATATATAATATTAAATATTAATTTAAATTTAATTAAATTTTAAAATTTTAAATTTTTATTTAATAATTAATTAAATTAAAATTATAATAAAAATTATATAATAAAAAAAATACAATTAAAATTCCAAAAATACAATTAAAATTCAGGGTTTTCTAATTAGTGCATCTTTACCACCTGACAGGGTACCACTCTCCCTCCAGCAGTCATACAATTTGAGGAGAAGAAACGTAAACCAGCATTTCCAATCTAATTATTGTTAATTAATTAATTACACGCAACGGGCGGCCAAGCAAAGGGAGGGAAGGTGTCGGTGGTACAGGGGAAGTGCTCCTGCAAAATAAGATGAGAGGCCGACTACAATCAAAAAGAGAACGCGTAGACAGACAGACAGACCGAGAGACACACACGATTAACGAATTTCTACAGCCAGACCGTAGTTAGAGTGCGGAAAGGTCGGGGTTGTCTTTGGTGTCCAAATTTGTCTGTCCTGCTATGGTTGATGAAAATGTACCCGAAATCCCCCATCCAAGAAGCTCCAATGGCAGATGCCGTCCTCACAAATTTTATATATATATCATACGTATTTATCTGGACTGGCCGTGCCGTGACGATTACGTGTCTTTCCCTCCTTTTCGTCTCCACGACTTCTTCCTTCCGCTTCTTCTCCTTGTCATGATATAACTTTCATTTCATCTACACTTCTTTCATGATTTTTGTGTTTCTCCTTAGGTTATGTAAGAATTTGGAAGCAGTGTCTAGATTGTCGCAATCCGCTGGGTCCTGCCACTTTTCACCAAATCGACAGAAGGGGAAGACATCTGGAGTGGTGGATGGTAATTTGGACAAGACTTTGTCGACATCCTAGTAGCTTTTTTTTACCCGATTCAAAAATTTTAAAATAATAATAATAATAATAATAATAATAATAGTTATCATATATTTTCGGTTAATTTCGTTTTCAATTGCCACTAGCACTGTGATATTATAGGCAAATAATTGTTCGTTGTTGGCTTATCATTTCAAATTCGATTGCATATTATTCGTTTGCTTTGGCACAATCAACCGTTGTCCGTCTGAGTCTGACGCTTTGGATGAAGGTTTACCTTCTTTATTTGCGCAGCTTGCATTACATTCATATGCACTTTCACAGTTGTTATCATGGTTACTTCCTGACCCAAGCAAAAGCACCTATCTGCAACTTTAGTCTCTTGGTTGATAAATTTGTGGGATTCTCTGTTGAATTTCTTATCTTTTATGCATATCTTGCATTCTTCACCAGTTCATCATCTTTTCTGCGAGTTATTTGGTTTAATTTACTTGCTTAAAGAGACAATCTACATCGACTACATCATAATGGCATTGTTGAAATGAAAAGGATTTTCTACCAACCAAAGATCATAAGCTAGTCATTACTCGATAAAAAAAAGTCCACTTTATATTTGAAATGTGAGGACCCCCACCCTCAACTTTTCTCACTCACTCCCTCTCTCTCTCTCTACACACACATATTTATTTATCTATGTCTATAATCTCTACTCACATTTTCTTCATTGGTTTCCGAGATGGAATGCTCAAGCTTGGTAACACAGTAGAGGAAGGACTTGCTGCTGTGGGGTTTGGGAAGTTCCAATATCTTGTGCTCATTTACGCTGGATTTGGTTGGTTTTCGGAGGCAATGGAAATTATGATCCTCTCATTTGCAATGGGGGCTCTCCTCGGGTCAAGAGAGCCTGTTAACAACTGTTGTTTTTGCTGGTGAGCTGTTTGGAGCCTATTCTTGGGGCCTTATATCGTACAATTATGGGAGAAGGCAAGCCCATTTTCCCTGCTTTTCAAACCTTACGTGTTTTCTGTCAGATGGGAAATCTTAGTACATAAATGCTTTTACGCTGTTTTGTTTCTTGCACTATGATCTCATTCATTCTTAGTCTAGTCTTCATCCTTTGGAGACATTAGGCTGATGGCTTCATGATGCCATCCACGCTGTTAGTCCATCTTTCCTTTTCTTCAGTAGATACATAAGATATTGTTTAAAAGGAGTACTTTGGGGATCAGGTTTGTTGTTCCTGTGATATGTTTGATATAGAATCTTGATACTGCCAATTTGCGCTTGATCTTGTGTTGGTATTTCACATTGGCCTTTTGGACATGTATAGATCTGTACTGTCAAATGCTTCTGCAGGAATGCATTTTTCAGCATAACAATGATAACCAGTGGAGTTGGATTTTTTAAGTGCTTTCTCCCCAAATTATACATGTTTAGTGATTCTCCGTTTTATAGCTTGTATTGGCTTGGGTGGGGGACATGTATTCTTATCGCGGTTTCTTGAGTTTATCCCTGCTTCACATAGAGGCAAGTGGATGGTTTCTGGACAGTTGGAATAGTATTTGAAGCTTTGCTTGCATGGGTATGTTTCATTTCTAACTCCTCCAATCTTTAGCTGGATTGGGGACTGTTCTGGATAGACCTGCTAATTTGTGTTATGTGGTGAACCTTGTCTTGGTTAAAGTGTAGATTTTAGGGTTCAGAAAAATTGCCAAGGTTATATAAGCTTTGTAGCTGCACTTAAACCTGCAAAGGTACCTTTCCGGGTCTTGCCATTAGCATGAAACTAAGATAGGTGGGTCACTGGTTTTCTCACTTTTCAGCTAATTATTAGATTGGGAATTATTTTGACTGATCACCTGATTGAGAAAAGATTATCAAATTATGGTGGAAGTTAGAGTTTGTGGTTTCAGAGTAATAAAAGGAAAATTTTGATTTGATGTGGGAAAATTTTGGAAAAACACTGGACATTTAATTTAGAGATAGGCCAATAGAGATTAAAGCAGACGAAAAAGAGAAGGTTGAGAGTAGAACAAGAAGATAACCTGTCGGACCATGCTTTCAGAAAAATTTGAAACCATGTTTGAAGTTTGTGTTTTTCTTGTTACAGATTAATAAAATAAACGAAGTAGTTTTTATGTGAAGAAGACTTTGGAAAAACACTATAAAAGCAGATGGAAATGAGAAGATCAATAGTAGAACAAGAAGATAACCTGTCACACCACACTCTCGGCTGCCATGTGCCTAGGGATCTATTCCAGTTAGAAAACACTCATCAATATCTTGATCGTTTCCACGTTCAGTCTTGAAACTAGGAACTAAATGTCTTTCGTTCAAAAAGAAAAACTACACCATGAAATGTTTTTACCTCTTTCTTTGCCAAGAGATGACTTTTAGTGAGAATTGAATAAATCCTGTTGTGTCACTGGCCTTTCAAGTCCATTTTTGAAGGGATGGGACACAATTCGTGTAGGCCACAGCTAATGCTCATCATGGCATTTTGATTCCAAAAAACTAGAATTTGTTGTGTGGGTACATGCATGACTTTTTATTTTTCAAAAAGAAAGGAAAAGCTGCAATATAACTTCTGATAAGGCTTTCTTTCGAATTTGGGCCATTCCGCCACGAATTATGGGGACTCGGGCCGTCAGCAAGTTTCAGAAAACCCCCGGGGGGGCTTTGGGTTGGGCTTGAAGTGTTCTGGTCGATGTTATCTCAATATTTTTATTATTTTGTCTGTTTCGGATCTTAGCTTCAACCCGTCCAAGTCCAAGAGGCCTGCCAGACGAAGCAGAAGAAGAAAAAGAATGAAGAAGTCCAGCAAAAGCCTCTTACTAGTAAAGTAAAGAAAAGTAAAGTAAAGCTCCTACTCCTAGACATCATAAATGGCACAAAGGTTAAGGCTCCTACGGTAAAAGTAGACTCTCTATAGGTTCTAGTTGTAGTTCTCGTTTCGGACCAATACAATAGGAAGGAATACTCTTATCCGTCCACGCAATCTTCTTTCTCATTTGATCGCATACGATCCAGAACAGTGTCTACCCTCTCTCCCTCTCTCTCTCTCTCTCCCTCTCTCTCCCTCTCTGCGAATTGTGATGATACGTCGTGCATTATTGTTGTGGGGTTTTTAAGGCCAGCGGATGCCGATTTGTTTCTGGGTGTTCTAACTACAGGTGTTTTCTTGCTTCCCCCTTCCCCCTTCCCCCTTCCCTCTTCCCCCACCCCCTTCCTCTTTCACCCCCAACCCATATTTGTCGTGTGTCTTTTTTTCGGTGAATTCTTGAATTCTGTGGCTTCCTTGTCCAATCCCATTTTCATGATTTCCAGGTTGTTATAATTCTCATACGCTACCGTAGTCCGTAGTCCGTAGTCTGTAGATCAGTCTTATCTTTGATGTCAGAAAAGAAAGGAAAAGCATTTGTCTTTTTCCAGTCTTTCAAGTTAAATAAAGAAGAAATAAAAATAAAAACCAAAACCTGCCTTAGGCTAATGCCATTTCTTGGTTGTTGTTCATTTCATCGTAGCTAATCATAAGCTACTTTATTTTTATGCTTTCTTGACTACAATTTTGGACTTCTCTCCTCTTCCTTTGAGAGGCCAAGAAGACAGGAGACTGAGCCGAACCCCACGCCCCCTCCCCGCTCCCCCCTCCCAAAAGTAAATAAATAAATAAGAAAAGAAAAGAGAGACAATGTGGACGTGGGTTTCTTGATGACCACTTCAATTTCGATGGTCTTATGCGAAAACCTAAATTTCATAAATCAATACCCACATAGAAGCTCTTTCTCTTCACATACTCCATCCGCAAAAACTTCACTCCTGTCTGCTTTTGAGAGGAGGAGGAGCAGGAGGCCCGGTTTTTGTGTTGGGTTTGTTCCCAACGCAAAAAGGGAAGGTGGCTACAACCCTTATTCCAATAAGAGAAGCAGAAGGAGAAGTTGGTGGCAAAGGTTCTTCTTTGACGACGATGGCAATTGGCTTGGTTTGAAAGACGACGATATGATTGAGGATGACTTAATGGAGGGTTCAGGTGACAACAAGCTATCAGATGAGGACAAGTTTGAGGCGTGGAAGAGGAGAGCCGAGGCCATTGTGGAGTTGAGGGAAGCCCAAGAAGATATGTTGAATGAGGAGAGCCGAAGGTGGGAAGACTGGATTGTGGACGATTATGACAATGGGCCTTCAAGCACCGGTTGTGCCAATGGTTCCTGGTGGGGCCCCATGGAGTTGGATGGCAATGGTGGCGGTTCAGCGGAGGATGTGCCTTCAGATCCGAGTGACCTTGTACCAGACAAAGGGTTTGTTGAGTCCGTTGGAGATTTGGTTTTTGGCTGGCAAGAAGACGATATGCTTTATGAAGATCGTGTTTTCCGTTATGCCTCCTTGAATTCAGTAAGTAGATTATCACTGGCATCTTCACCAATATCCCCATGAATTCTATTGTAATTATAAATGTACATTCAGCCTTGATTTCTTATAGTCCATTCAACAGAATTCAATTGCATGTCTGATACAGCTCATTGACAATAGAGTAAAAGAACAGTTCTTGAAATGAGAGTGGTTGGTGAATTGTGATTTTAATCTCAAGCTGAATTGGACTAGTGGTGAATGCTGCCTTGCTATTTACTTCATTTTTGTATTTCTCTCCTTATTATATCTTTTGTTGCCTTGGGTGGAGTTTCAGGTCAACAATAATCAGATGCAATATTGCTGACTTGAATATCTTTTAATGATCTTGGTTAATGAAAATATTTGTAGTCAAACTGGTTCTATTGGCATGTTAAATGTCTTTGTCTCTGTTGGATTTAGATTTTCTTGGACTTTATTTCCATAGGCTAAGTACCATATGTTTGTAGCAACCTTTTACCATTGACTTTTGTTGACAAGCCGAAATTTTCAGGTACTTATTTGGATATTTTGCTTACATTTACTGTTGACACATTCCCTTTTGTAATGACTTGTTACTTGGCATCACGGCAAACTTCATCCTTGTTTCAGGCTAAGTTTTTGGCAATATTGATTATAATACCCTGGGCCCTGGACTTTATGGTTCACAACTACATGCTTATGCCCTTTTTAGACAGGTAATGTTAGAAACAGCAAGTTCTGGCTCTTATAGTTTAGTGCTATTGGCAATCATACAGGATACAATGCTTCTTTATTGAAATTTCTGTTGCTTTCTCCCTGAGTTTTCTAATTTTTTCTTCAATTAAAGATTACTTTCTTGTTTACCAGTCTCATTTTGATATGAGGAATGATGAGGTACTCGTAGTGTCATACAAAGAATCTGAGACCAATAACACACAAGGAACTACTCTCTGAGAAGAAAGAAAGAGAGACAAGTATTTTAAAATTTCAAGAAGATGATTCTCCTAGTTCTTTTGATGCCATTTTCAAAACATCCTACCAGAGCACAAATTTGGAGTGGTTTTCGGCAAAAGGTTTTTAATTTATTGAACATGCATGTACCTACAATGTCTATGTAAATTGGCAATAATTTCTTGTACCATTAACTGGGAAGTCAAGGTTGCACAATTACAAAAGAAATTATAACTTACTGGTTCCTGTTTTGTATCAAGAGTCAGATTGTCATCTTGGAACTTCTGACAAACTGTCTTAACCTTTTACAAATAGATATGTAAAGACTGTGCCACTTGCTGCACAGATGCTTGATGTGAGAAAAAATCAGAAGCTGGAAATGGTCAAGGAATTAAAACTAGAGAGAGCAAGATTGCGGCTTGAGGTAGAGATTGGCAAATCCCCTCCCCTTTCTGATGAGGAGGCCTGGTGGGAGCTGCGACATAAAGCGTAAGAATTTTCTTTTTTGTACTCCTTTTACATACTCATTTTTATGATTCCATATTATTGTGCAGCATAGCCCCATTTTACCTTTTAATGAGCCAGAAGAAAATCATATTTTTTTGTGCCAAATTCCCACATGTTTTACAATGTTTTTTTTTTTATTTTTCCAAAGACCCAATGGGTTCTCAAAGACAAACATATGATGCAACCTGTTGCACTGTCCACCCAAACCACTTGAATTGAATCATGTAAAATCATTTAAACAAATTTAGGAACTATCCAACAATTGGATCCTTTTTGCATTTCTCCTATGGTAATGTGTCAGGCATCTCTCATTTGAAAGCTTTATGATAATTATGATTGAGATTTGGAATAACTGCCCAGTGGCACAAGTTGATACTTTCCAATTAGTTATATAGATCTTGTAGTGATCCTTAAGGAATAGTGTTGTACAAACCATGAGACAGGATAAATTTTATCATTTGTCCTACTTAAGATCTAAACATATGAAGTCATTTTTCCTTAGCATTCTTCTTCTTCATGAGAAAGAAAGATAGTGGATCAACAATATACTCTGTTTTTGTCCTGTTGTTATTTAGAATTTCTTTATTATTCCTACTTGATTTCATCTAGGAGTTTATGTTGGATGGTGTCATCTGATGTTCTTTGTATGTCGTTTCTCCTCATAAAAACTGGCAAGGCTGTCTCCATAAATTCAGGATGTTTGCAGTTTAGTCAATAAATGGGTCATTGTTAATTTTAGTCAAGAGTTCAACTTGAACTTTATTAAAAAGGTTGAAGATACGTCCTTTGCATATTAATATAAATATTTGGAGGCAAATGCTACAGATGTTAGGGTTTTTTGGTTTAACAGGTTAGAGTTACGGGATGAATGGAGGTTGGAAAACCGTAGATCATTTGCCAACATATGGTCAGATATGGTTTTTGGCATCTCATTATTCCTTCTTTTATACTTCAATCAGAGTAAGGTAATCTGTCAATCACTTCACTCATATGACACCTTTGTGTATAGAATTTATAGGGAAGGGCCCTGTTGTGCATCCCAAACCAAATGAACTTTCCAATGACTTGACAATAAATTTGAATAAAGTATGATGTTCTTGAAATGTATGTTGATACCATTCCCTTCTTGGAACTAATCTATGTTTAATTTTGTTAAGGTCATCTGGTATACTTATGGCTCCACCTTGAGCCCTGCATTTCAAATGTCATTTCATATGTTGACTTTTCTTTTTTCTCTTCTCTGCTCTCACAGGTAGCTCTGCTGAAATTTACAGGGTATAAGATAATAAATAATATGTCAGATACTGGGAAGGCATTTCTAATTATACTCATCACAGACATTTTTTTAGGGTAATATGCTCTGCTCTCGCTAAAGTACTCTCTTTAGTGTGTGCTTTCTTAGTTCTTGGCATTAACTGATGGTAACCATCTTAGTGAACACAAAGTACATTATTTCAGTTCTTTTGTCTTTGTCATTTATTTTTTATGTTCAGTAGCAAGAATTTTCCCCTTCATTTTGGAATACTATCAGATCAACAGCTTTTCCTCTCTCTCTCTCTCTCTCTCTCTAACATATACACATTCACAATGTTTTGTCAAGCTATTTTGATCAAACAAAAGCTAACAGAAAAAAAAAGTCGTCAATGTTTTTTTTACATGGGTATCATTCTATTTGGATTTGTACACCCAGCAGGTATCACTCTGAATCTGGTTGGCAAACCCTGTTGGAGATAATTGTTGAGCACTATGGGCTTGAAGTTGATCAGTCTGCCATCACAATTTTTGTCTGCCTGGTTCCTGTTGTCATTGATGCATGTGTGAAGCTTTGGGTATGTAGTACATTCTATTTTTGAATCAAAGAATCAAACGATGATCTCTGTCTCCTTTTGCTTAGGAGCAAATCTAAGCTGAAATTTCAATTTTGGGAATTTCACTAATATACTGTGTTTTACGATAAATTTCATGATGACCGTGTTGGGCTACAGATGTTCAAGTTCCTACCGAGATTATCCCCAAAGGTTGCCAACATATTTAAGGAAATGAAGCGTCACTAGTCCACCAGTTAGTGACAATATTTTGTTGGGTGTCTCTGTCTTTGGAGAATATACTACCGGAACAAAAAGAGTTCAGAAGGTTTGGCATTTTATCTCCAAGTCCAAGAGTGTCTCCTCCAAATTTTTATATTTATTTTTCCTTTATGTAGGTATATGTATCAATGAATATGTAGGGTCGGATATGTAGGTACATATATCAATGAATATGTAGGTACATATATCAATGAATGTGTCGTTGAAGGCAGGAAGCAACCTTTGATAGGCTAACGCAAAATGCCTCCATGTATGTTTGTTCCGAATTCTACTTCTCTGCATTAGGACGAAGAGCTTATGTATATGGATTTGACGGTTGTAGTACGGAGTCATTCCAAGGTATATTACATTAATTAATTGTCACGAAAAATTTTCATTAATTTTAGTTATCATTTTCTTTTACAAAAGAAAAGTTATGATCTTTCTCGCTTTCTTATTAATGTATCGGCTGGCTGCTTGCCTTGGCCCGTTTGCTGTAAGACTGTACATGTACGTGCCTCTGCCTGCTTCCAGGGTTCCGATGCCCCTCTTCTCCCCCTTTCGGGACATGAAAGATTTCTGGCATTTTTTATACCGACAATCATACAGTGACACCAAACATTTGAAATTCCTGGAAAGAATGCCCAAAAAAAAAAAGAAGGGGGGGGGGGGGCGGGGGCTGGGTGTTTAGGCGAGCATAGTTTGTTTATGATAAAGTAGTCAAATGTCAGTTACGAAATTTGGCGTCTTTAAGGAATTTTCTTCCAAATTTCTGTAGTCTTCCCTCCCCTTGGTGTGGATGAAGCAGCTATGATTCTAATCATGTAAATGTACGGGTATGCGTGTAAAATTATACTTTTGCAAAAGTATATGTAGGCGTACGTGTTGGTTAGTCAACCCTTTCTATTTGTCGAAGGATGCATTCTGAAAACGAAAGAAAAGATGTTGTGGTTGTGAAAAAGTGGACCCCAAAAGAAATAAAAAATAAAAAAGGTTACACAAGTAGCAAACAGCCACACGTTGTGGTTATGTGACATAACTCTAGAATAAAAGGTCAAAGATGGGCCATTGTCTAGTAGTGCCTCGTCAGGTGTTAACTAACCTTTGCCGATGTGACGGTTTTTTCTTGCTAAAAACATGTTAAGAGGCTTCGCGAGTGGCGGGCGACTCTCTGATCACAATGAGAACACAGCCCCCGAGGGGATCCAGTTTAATTTCGCTAGGCCATCTTCATCAACATGTGGTGCTCATTTTGGTGACCGCTTTTCATTAACGTTAATTTTTTAGCCCTTTGGAGCCAGATGCTGCTTGTGCGCTAAAGTTAGGACTAAGATGAGGTCCTGTCTTTTGACAACAGTATACCTCAGAGGCCTTAAGCCCGAGGTTTGTTCCCCATAAATGCTAGAATCATTATAATTATGATTTAAGTCATTTTTATCACAATCTTCACAAATACCCTTTGATAGGCAACCTCACACTAAGCCTCGGACAAAAATTTTTGTTATAAGCTCCCCTTTATAAAAGGAGATGATGAATTTTTTGACTAATAATTTTAATTATAATTTTATTTTATGTCCACGGTCATAATTTTTTTTTAGTATTGGTGACTGCTAGCATAGGATAAACATTTGATGGGACTGGAGCAGGTTATGATTACTACGCGCTTTATGCCTAATCTGGTGTAATCTTAGACTCTCTTTATTGGTTTTATAGGGTGCATTTTGGCTAAGCCTAAGAGTCCGTAGAGTTCACCCATTTCTGGAGGGCGAAACGATAATGGGAATGACCCAGGGGGAAATCTAACCATATTCTCTCTGTAGATAATCTCATATTTTAAACAATCTCCACAATGTGTGGAAAGTGTCAGCTCAACATTTGAACTCTCGGAAGAAAACAGCAGTTTCATTTTTCTTTTGCAGAATTTGTGTGCTAACATTGGTAGTACTTGTCACTGGCAACTTGATGTAACGAGTAGTAAACTCTTCCACCCATTTAGTCGCTTCGTGATACCTTTAAGTTCTTTGATCATCTCGTCTTTGACAGCCTCCATACCATTGGCTGCAGGGATTTAATCATTCGACATCCATCATATTGACAGTGTCAATTTTTGCAAAATTTGCGTGCTTAACAGTAATCTGAGTTAACAGTCAGAGGTATCTTTCTCTGCAGTGGCTTTCGATTTGTCTATGACGTCGACATGATCTCTAACCATAAAACTAAACTTGTGGGAGATTTCAGAGAAATAATATTTACCTCCTCTTTACTCCAAGAACTTGTCCGAACATTACTGGTCGGATTTATAAATAAAATAACGACAGACAGAGGGCATGGAGGTCACAAGAACCCTTCTCCGGCTTCCCCTTGAGGAAACAGATTCACAAGCGCCCAAGAATAGCATGCACCGTAAAAATCTACCGCCCATGCCTTGCCAGATCATCATTCATATGCTTGCACGGTTTCTATCTTTCAAATATTTACACGCCTCAAAACCAAGTTTCACACGCACCGTTACCCTGGTAACATATAGCAAGGCAAGAAAACTTTCAAAACTGGCGCCTTGGAAGACAGATTTATGGTGTCGCCATATTCAATAGAATGGAAAACGTGAAAACCATCCACGTATATTACACCCTTCTCAGAAAACCACTTCACCTCCATTCTCTCATCTGATTTAACTAACCCATGCATTAAGCCAGAGACCACTGCTCTGGGAGAAATGGGCTCTCTTACCATATATTGGAGGTCCTTAGACATTATGGGCATTGCAAATCCACCTGCTGAATGCATTGCAGCCGTAGATCCAGCAGCAGTTGAGATTCTCACACCACTTGATCGACAACTCACTAGAGGGGAGTGTGATTCCACATTTTTCACAATCCTGCCAAACAGTAGAAATTAGTTTAAAGCTGGTGGCATAAAATTGCTGTAACCCGTATGGAAAGCCCTTACCTGAATGAGAACCGTGAAATTGTTGCAGGACATGGGTGTGCAATCAATAGGTCATTGAGAGCATATGTCAACAGAAGTTGTGAATTTACACTCAATGATATCCTTGATAATGTTGAGGGCATTCTGCGATCTGCTAAGATGTCATCAATTACCTGAAGAAATGCCCCTTGATTAACAATTTATGCAAGGAAAATTCACTTTTCAAAATAATTTTGTGCTCCCCACAGAACTGACAAACATGACCAATGCATGCTGGTAAAGGTCACGTACAAAGAGAGTAACAAGTTTACACATATATGTAAAAGCAAGGTTCACTGAAAGCAGCATCAACTGATTGCCTTCTAATAGCAACAATAATCCAGAGCCAAGACACTTTCATAGGACATATTTAAATATGGTTAAAAGAAGGCTAGTGTAAAGCTTGGCATGCAATTAAGTTGCATAATTCCTTCATTTCCAAGCAGCCAGCCCCTCAAGCTCCATCAAAGTCAAGCCCTAACTACAAGTTATCCTAGAATTTGAATCATGACATGACCAACACTAAGTACTGGCTCCAACATGCTGCAGTTTCATTAAATCTTCTATACAAACTACTTCCAGAAAACAACAAATTTTATTTCTTAGTCCTCGGTGACAGTCTTACCTGTTCAAAGTTTTTGACAGTAGCTGCACATAAATAGCCAGTGCTTCTTGTTGCGTCAAAATCATTACTGAATTCTTGTACCTACACCAAAGAGCATAATTACAGTGTACCTGACATGCTCAGTTGATAAACATTTTATTTCCCATGGAGTTGGCGGAATTAGGATAGGTAGGAAAGGAAGGCTCACCTCTTCAAGTTGTGTGGGGTCTGAGTTCACTCCTAAAACAGGAATAGAGTCATCAATAAAATGACTGGCTTGCAAGAGAGTGCCATCACCCCCCACGGTAACAACCAAATCAAAATGACGAATGGGTTGGGATAAGCCAGTGCGAAACATGGTTTCCCAATCAACTGATTTGCGCCTCAGAATATTCTGACAAAATTTGACTGCATCCTGGTGAACTTTGCGCCGGTTATCCAAGTGATGAACAATCTACAAAAACACCCCAACTTCTTTTATTCTATGTCAATGAAACTGACAGGAGGAAATGCTGAACAAAGGAATGAAAAAGAAATGAAGTGGCACAGACAGTATTGGGGAATAAAAAAGAAGGCTTGGGATCGACATCACTTCACTTGCACATATATATTAACAAGCCGTAAGGCATTTTCCTATCTCACCCTGTCCTATCATACATAGGAAGTAGGAACCAAAACAGACCACGCATGTTATTATATTGGAAAAAAGAGCGAGGGGGAGGATGACCAGCACTACCAGAGGAGGGAAGAGCCACCGGGACATTTTATCAAACAGATACGGAACCACGAAAAAAGAAAAAAGGGCAAGAGCGGGCGTCATGATCGAGAGAGGAATAGCACTGACCTGAGGATTTGCGAAGCGAGAGAAGGCGTGGGTGGATGATTGGGCACCTTTTCCTCCTCTTCCTCCTCCTGGGTACATGTCAAATGGTTTCAATAGCACCAACAGCCGCCTCCTTGTCATCTCTCACTCTCCCTACTACAAACAATGCGTGACTGCATGCGTTGAGGGAATCAATTTGGTAGGACTAACTTTGGAGTTGGGGGTGGCGCTTTTCCTTACAACTGACTTGGATTATTGGAGTTGGATTGTAGTATTTCTTCGTCAAAGCTAGCTCTCACATTCCCATCCCATTATCATTTCTTGTATATATTTTTATTATTTTTATAATAACGATTAATAATAATAACGACGGCGACAACGTCCATTTGATTTGGGTTAGGCTACATTCTCCAAGGCTCCCCTCGCCTTCCCGTATAGTGAATGATTGAGGCTGCAGGCCGGACTGCCTGCCCGCTGAACTAATTTTTTCGTATTTGTACGGTTAGGGCCTGGTCTCTATCTCATAATAGGGCCTATAACCACTTGTGCAGCAAACCCGACCCAGACCACCCCAGTCCGACTAATAATAACCCAGGCTATGCTACGCGTCCATTCTCCATACCAAGAAATAATAAGCCAATTTTTTATTTTTTATTTTTTTAAATCTCTTCTTTCTTCCCGTTCCGCTGTTGTACTTACTGACTGGCACCCGGCCCTGGCAGGCCTCTCTTCGCTCTGTCGTCTCGACTCTCGCCCCGTGCACATGGTACACTAACAGGCACACACGCACAATTGCCTATTTTTCAAATTTATGTAATTAATGTTCAAGATGTATATTTTTTATCTGCTCTGTGCATCATTTGATGAGCGAAGAATTAAGAGCTTCGACAAAATTGAACTTTGTTTTTTTTTTTTTCCCTTTTAGTTCAATTGATTGTGTTTTCATCCTAATAATTGAAAGTTAATAACAGATTCAAAGTATATTTGATGCTGGACATTGGTATTCGCTCGTTCAAAAGCAACCTTGGTGAACAATGCTTGGAGATTCACCCCTCCCAAAGGAGCTCTTGCAATGTTTCTGATTGAGCTTCGAACAGTGGTTGAACTTGGGTTGAAGCCCCACGAATAATGTTGTTCTAACCATGCCAGTTTGATGCAATAGATTCCAGTTGACGCGAATCGAGCAAGCTTGTGCTAAGGTTGGTCATCATGTTCTTTGGTTAATAAATACCATAGCCTAAAGCCGCGGCATTATTATTGTATGCGTAACAAAAGTGCATGAGAATATAGATAATGAGAAGTGTGAAGAGTGTCGTGATAGTCGACATTGGTGCCGGCAGATGTGATGCAACTGTGATTCTACTGCTAAAGGAGTTTCGCTTATTAGAACTCTGACTAGAACTGCTATTGTTGAAGAAGACGCACTCCAGAATATGGCTTGAATACTTGTTGTCAATTTCAGAAAGCCTCATGCTCAGTCATAGAATTGACAAGATCAAATCAATGGTATTGCATCAGGTTGCCACCCCAAGATACAATCCACTAGCACTTCTCCTAGACCAGCATTAAGGTGTAGTTTTCTTAATTTTTATTTAAGATCAAAATTATGGTATATTCTATCGATTTCTCATTGATAATTATATATCGACAATAATTTTAAAAAATAATTATCAGTGGCAAAAAAAATTGTAAACATCATAAAATAGAGAATAAATAACAAAATTAAAATGTTAAACAGTCTAACTTAACCGACCTTAAGGTTAGCCTGAAGCAATGGCATGAAAGAAAGTAGTCCTCCTACTGTATTACATATGGATGGTGTATGTATGTAAAAGCCAAGAAGGCAGAGCAATCAGAGCTGAAGCACGCGCGCACGGTGGGTACTGTAGGTGGTGATTTAAAAGGCTAATTGCGTGGCTAAGAAGTGAAAAAGAGAGAAGAAGAGAGAACAGAGAATAGAGTGAAGGAGAAAGTATACAGAGAGAGATGGCTGAGGGGGAGGAGGAAGTAGCAGTACCACTGGCATTGAGCGAAAGCCAGAAAAAACTAATAAAAGAATCCGTTTCGGAAAAGCCTGTTCACTTCCTTGGCCTCCCACTCCGACACTCTCCTCCTCCTGATGATACCATCCATGTTCTCTCCGTAAGTCCTCCTCCTCCTCCTCCTCCTTCTTCTTCCTCCCTTTTCTCTTCCCCCGGCCTCATTCCTTCCCCTTTCTTTTCTTATTCCCTTTTCTCTTTCTTCATTATATTTTAATGAAATTATTGCTTCCCTCTTATTCTCTTCTCTAGTTCTTGTTCTGGTTTGTTTGTAGATTATTTTGTTTTGATTGGCTTTATTAGATTTCTGTGTGTTTGGTTTATCTTCGCTTCCCTCACTCGAGGAGAAAGGAAAAGAAAGAAGAATACGTACTGCGCTGCTGCGCTAGCATTTATTCATCATTGCCCTCTTTTAATTTCCTTTTTCTTTAAAAAAAAAAAAAAATCACCGTTTCCTGCTAGCTACTTAGTTATTAAATTAATTCTTTCTGTCTGTTTGTTTGCATTGCACTGTATTTTTCTATTATCTTATCAAACGTTATTATATATATATATATATATATATATATATATATATATTTCAATTTACCCGTTGTTGAATGATGCATGCCTCCAGAAATGAATATATTAAAATAGGAATTAGTTAGGAAGTACATTATATTTATGCTGGTTTTTTGGAACATTGGGTTAATTAACTCTCCTCTCCCCAGCTGGATTTCTCTCTTCTTTACTGCACCGGTCGATACCCCGCGCCGGTTGAGTTCAAGTTCCTCCTAAGCTTTTTTTCTTTTTTTTCTTTTATTCGGATCTCATTTCCCGGATAGAAGTTCGCAAGCAAGCATTTTTTTAGCGGAGGAAATAGGAACGAAAAATAAATCTATTTTACAAAAGAAAAGATTAAAAAAAAAAAAAAAACAAAAGAAAAAGAAAGCCTCCATGCCCGCTCCTCCCATTAGTCCTCCGTGGACTCTCCAAAGATTCTTATCTTAAACCCCTAAATTCAAAAACTGAGCTCCTGGAATACATATACAACGAGGGTGAGGGAGGGGATGACCAGACCAGAACGAAAAATCATGAATTAATATAAAATTATTCCTAACTTTTTATTTTTTCAAATATTTTCCTAATAATTTTATTCCAGATGATAAAGCTATAAAAAAAATAAAAGAAAAATCCTGGCTTTCCTTGGTTTTCATGAAAAGCACATTGAATTGAATGCGGACGTGGCTTTTTAGGGAAACTTCTTATTGTTGCATAAAAATTGGCTCCTTTTTTGGTTTTTTCTTTTAAAAAAATTGCAATTTGGACGACGTCTCCCCTATTTACGTTTTCTGTTTTCTTTTTCCTTTTTTCATAACTCGCGCCTTTTAAGTTTTACTAGTTTGAAGTTTGTTTTCTACTGTTTATTCTTCTATTTTTGCACCTCGAAGCACAGGTCAGTGACATTCATTTATTCCTCTAAAATAGACATTCAGTATTTAGTGATTTTTGGATCAAACTGGTAGATTATTCTTCGCCTCTTGAGGTCTTATATCATCCACCAACAGTTAAACTTTAAGTTACAACTTCTAAAAGATTTTATAGCCAAAAAGAGAAAAGATTCATGTTGTGATGCTCAATTCAATTTGAGATTAAAACTTTTTTCTTGTAGACGTAACGTTGTTGTTGTTGCTGCTGCAGCAGCATCTTACAAGCGGTTTGTCCGTGTCTCATTTTTCTTGAATACCATAACTTCTGCTTAGGAGTACATTACCGTGCTAATATCAAACGGCAAGAGCCAAAACCAAGCAGCGAGAGAGCTGGAGCCCTTTCTTGGTGAAAGGAGTGCGGAATTTGTATCCCGGTAAATAATGATGATTCTTCTCCATTTTGTAGTCGCAACTTAATTCAATCTTTTGAGCAACACTTTCTAGTGAAACAACAAATCACAGCTGTGCTATATTTTCCCAGACATGGACATGTTGCTAAACAAAACTTTTGCTCTGATTATTTAGGTCATGGGATTTTATTTCAAAAAATTTCAAGAATTCTATGGCAATCACGGCTGCATCAGACATTGAAAATGTTGCTCGTTTAGTTTCTAGTGACAATAATGCTGCTAGAAACAAGCAGGTACAATGCAGTTCAAACCATGCTCATGGCAATAGGGATGACCTGTTACCACTGTAATTGCTTTCTTTGTGTTGTCTTCATGCTCTTAGTTTGTTTTCAAGAAATGGTAAGTTGATGGCCTGTTTTTTCCCAGGTGTGTGAACCTGCTCACAATCTCATCAATGATGAGGAAGCTTCTGAATGCCTTCAGGGCAGGCATGTGTTTTCCTCACAGACTTTGGATGAGGAATTCATTGAAGATTCAATGCCGATGACTCATATATCTCCTGAAAGAGAGTTCAATTCATCAGAAAATGAGCACAATGAGTCCTTAAACTACACCCTGGAAGGCAGTCCAGATGGCAGCAAGAGAAGCATGCAGCGTGAGAAGGTTCACAAAAGTAAGCTTCCTCACGTTTCTTTTATGTTTACTTGTTGTGCCTATGTTTTATCTGATTCATTAGTTGTGTAATGTATATCCTATTTTCAACAAACTCACCTAGCTGTCACTACAAGTTTCTGATAAATGAGAAAGCTTCTTTCAATATCTTCTCCAGTGTGCTGATATATTAAACTTAGTGACATTGGAGAATGGCTGAATGCCCAAAATTTGTCTTTCTTTGTAATTCCATGATTGTCTAGAATTTTAATTTGTTTTGCATAGTACATCCTCTGTGTCTCTCTTATTGTCATGTTTTACCATTCCCATGTACGATGCATCAAAACTCTCTGCATCTGTGTGCATTAATATATTTGACTATATAGGGTTCATGTACACTGTTAGAAGCTAATCACCGAGATCCAATCCAATCTTATTCTTTATTCTTTATTTTTTTTTTCCTATTTATTTACTTGCATAGGAAGCACTAATTTTAAGCGTTCTCTAGCTGAAAATGCCGCTGGAAGAAGGCTTTTCTCAAGAGCAGCTGGTGCAATACTCAATCAGCATGCTAAGCTACCTCGCACCACTGTTTGGGACAGATTGGGAAGAGTATCAGAACCTAGGGATTGTGTGAAGGTTAATGTCAGTGGTGCTAAGAATAATGAAATTATTGACAATAACAAATTTTTGCAATCTCTTGAAGATCCTAAATATTGCAGTAGATTATCAGAAAATTCAGACATTAAACTTGAAGGAAGTGCTTTTGATCGTAAGAGACAATTCAATGATTTAAATCCACATTCTGCTGGCATTTATTATTCTGCGGCTGATGAAGGGTCATGCCAGTACAGAGGATTGTTGTCTGAAAAGGATAACAAGGCACTGTTTGAGAATGCTCTTTCTTTTCAAGCTGGAAGGTTGAAAAGCCAAAACTATGGATCTACCTTTGATGTGTCGACTAGCTCAAGATCAATCAAAATTCCCCAAGAAAAGTTGACTGCTGGCTCCTTGGATTATGTGGAGGGACCAATCTCATTTGTTGTCCCTCAGGCCGCAAAACAAACTTCTAAAGGTGATGGAGATGTTGCAACTGGTGGCATCAAGCCGATGCAAGCTGTAAGTAAAAGATTATGGATTTTATATTTTTATATAACTAAATCTTCATATGTGATGATTCAGAAGGCTTTTTGTGATCTCTGAAATTTTGATGCAGCAATTGATGGGCATGAAACTAAGGTTGCACCAAATGGAAACAGAAATTCTCAATCTCCAGGAGAATATAAAAGATCAGAATCAGGGCTTACTGTTTAGCTCCAGTAACAGATCAAAAGGCAGTAAGTTGCAGGGTTATTGCCTTCTTATTAAAATGTCTGTTAGAGCTTCTTTGTACATTTCTGTTTTTTTTTTTTTTCTTTAACTGACTTGAACCATCCAAGGTGACAAGGCCCATGACCTTCTCTGTGTGCATTCTTTGTCTCTAGTGCCCCAAAGCTGAAATGAGACATATTTAGATTGTGTACTCCTGAGCTGCATTTCCCTTAAAAGAAAGAGATTACTGCCATTTCCCTATTTTAAACCATAGAGAACTACAGAGTTTCCTTTTATTTATAATAATCCCCATTCACTGGAGCTTTTTTTCCCTTTCTTTTTGAAATTATCTAACGATCAAAATTTTTTCCCAATTGGCCTTCAGTGAGAAAAGTGCAATCCTTGTTTGAGCACAGACCTTCCAACATGTCCTCCTCAAGAATCTGACTCTACCTTCCTCCACAATTTCTGCTGCTGTCACCTTAGAAAAAGATTTTATCAAAATTTCCTCTACTGGCTCCTTTCTGTCTAAACATTCCTCCATATTCTACTAACCACCATTTTACATGAGATAATCCATGTGGTTTGTGGATGTCATCATCATTCCTCATAAGTGTCTCATCCCATTGTACAAAGACTCAAAAGTCACTTAAGATTTTTTTGTCTTTTCTGTATACAGTGTGTTGTCCATAAAAGTGCACATTTTGTTTTTCTTTTTTGGTTAGCTGATCTTGGAAAAATAGGCTTACAGTTAGAATGCCGATAAATTGAGGATTCTAACCTGCTTGGTAGGAAGACCCCAGAAAAGGTTGGACTATAATACTTCTGTTTGAGCTTTTTGGTGCAGCATGAAAGATGGTCAAAAAGAGGACACAGATTGAGAACATCTTGGATGCAAATATTAAGAACACCTGTATGAGAAGTGAGAACACCATATATTAGGTTATGCAACCGGGAGGTAAGCAAAGCTGAATGTGATTGTCTTGCAGAAAAAGGAAAGGACTCTGGAATGCTCTTTATTTGGGAAAATATAGCATTCCACTAGGTTGAGTTTATAGTTATTGACCACTCCAAATGATTAATTAAAGTGAACAGCTTTTGGATTCATTTTCTTGCCTAGTAGTTTGATATTTAATTGGCTATGCCCCATGAAGAATTTCTCTTTTCCATTTTTTGCTTTATCCTCAATGATAAGACATTTGAATGCACACATCAATCTATTGCTATCATTTTTTGATATCCTCTGCACTAGAAGATATCTTGATTCAGATGCCTAAATCCTGCCAATTGTTAACCGACCGACTGTGAAGAAGCAAATTGGATTTAATTTTGTTTATACAGCCTAAGGTTTCTATTGGTTTGCAATAATTTAGAATTTATTCGACCCATCCACATCCTTCTCCATTGGACCTATAGCCCAAGGGCTTGCGTGCTTACTGGTTTTAATGTAGTTGTCAACTTGCTTGCAAAAGGTGGTAGCAACCTTAATTTTCATTTACTTTGTGCAGGTTTCTTTAGTCATTCACAGGGAGATGCTGAGTCACGAACTGTAGTTGTTACAAATGTAAAAAATTGCAATATCTTTGTTTCAGTACCTCTCTACTTTTCTTTACAAATGCAAATGCAACTCTTTTACTGCTTGCTGTAACTGCATGACATAGTGTTGTATGCAGTGCATTTCAAGTATGTGGATTAGTGGGTGTACTAATTTTGAGTTTTTAGGGTATTTGGATTGCTCATATGAGGAATTACTAGCACAGATGTGATGGAAGTTTTGACATTTTAAAGAACTATCATCATATGATCATGAATGGTTATAGTTAGATTGCTTTCTTTAGAAGTTGGAAAGGCACTAGGTTCTGGCATTCTATTATTAGAAGTTGGAATTTCTTTATCCCTTGCAGCCTTGTTTGATGGCTTATTTTGCCACCGCGTCTGCCATTCTAGCTCATTAGGATAGATGTATTTTGTCATGTCCTGTTAATGTAGAGTTCTTGATGACATGGAAATTTCCAAAATGATTATCTTGACGTGGGTTTTCAAAAATTTTTTAACAAAATTGGGTGCCACTAAATATATCATACTTGCACACATTTTCATAATTATGCTATGCATGGGTGCTCTCAGTACATTGTTGCAATAATTTACTTTTCCCTCTTCACTTAGCTGTACTCAGTCCTCTGCTGCTTAAAGGTGGGTTAAAAAAACTTAATAGACTGGTCAGCTTAATGGATGCATTCCTCTCACCACATTTTTTTCATTCTGATGGTCCTTATTTAGACTCGCTGGGTGTGACTTCTTTGTTTTTCTTTTCCTTTCTGGGCGGGATGGGCCACTGGGGTATGGTTAAACGTCAGGTTCACCTTGCAGCCACCAGAGAAGCCATAGTGTCGTACTTTTCCAAGTGTGGAGCTGTGGACAGAGTCATAAAACTGAATGATATTGCTACATCAATGGGGTATCTATTTGTCTGCCCTCCTTTCTTGCTCTTATGAAAGAATAATCCGTTATTTTTACCCTCTTATCAAAAGCTGGAGCAAATGAATATTAACTTTGTCCCCTAGGTCTGCTTACGTGACCTTTGCCAACATGGACTCAGCAAACAAAGCACTGGCGTTAAATGGCACACTGTTTTTCGCTCAGACAATATGGGTTAGTAGATAGTTTTTTTATCTTTCGAGGGTAATTGCTGCGTACCTGCATGGGCCTGCTGCCTGTATTATTTCTTTATGAACTTTTTCTTGTGAACCAAACATTGAAATATCCATTTTCCATTTCCATTCTTGGAAAACTAAATGGACCATGCGACAGTTATATATGATCATGCTATATGGGGCTTGCATTGGGACATCACGCAGCACTTGGTATTGTCTTGGTTGCACATTGTTAAATATTTCTTTATCCAAGTAACTTATATCTGGTTTGCCCCTTCTGAAAAGTGCAACTGTAAGTAGGAATTGAGTCACTTATGGTACGACTAATAGAGAATAGATTGAGGTGAAATTTTCAACAATTGGTGTTCTAAGACTCCAATTGTTCCTGGATTATCCCTGATGCTGCTTATATTTCAGTTTTTTACATTTCTATTTTGCTCTCCTTGAATTTAGTCATAATCTTGTAATTCTAGAATGTCTTCTCCCTCTTCTTGTGCGGCATTTTTATTCCTTGGAAACCGTTGACAATGTTGAAATGGTACGTATCATGAACTTTTCTCATGTGTCAAGGCATGATTTTGCGAGCAAAATTGTCTGTGCCTCTTAGTTTTGATGCGCTATAAACGCCGTTTGATGTTTTTTTATGTAGGTTAAGAAGGCAGGAAAGCCAGCATCCACCTCCGGCAGGGAGCAGAGGTCAGGAAGCAGCCACCGACAACATTGGCCAGACAGAATTTTCTGGTCAGAAAATCAAGCAGCTTTCAAGGAATCATTAGCCTGAAACCACTGCACATTTTCCTTCGGTCTTGGCCCCTAAGACAGACGGCGATAATCACCTAGGAATCTTGGATCTGAGGCTTTTACAATGTTTCTATAACTATCAAAGAATTCATTTTGCCGGTTATAATGCTCAAGTCCTTGTCACTTCATTACACACTTCTGTCCTATAGCCTAACCGATCTTTAATTTCAAAACTATGCCTAAACCGCCTTACTAGAATTAAAATATGTAGACGACAAGTGATCAAAAGGGAATCTAACAGATACTCTTTACCACCATGCATCTGTGTTTAGTATTTGAAAGCCCATAAACCAGCAAAAGAAGAAGCAACGGATGGCTATTTTGGGCGGCACAGAAGAAATATTGACGCATAAAACATTAATCACCTCCTTAACCACCACTGATTTAATTTAAGCAACCGATGTCCATTAATTAAAATTTAGAACTCCCATCCAAAACCAACTGTTCTTCACGTCACATCACATCTCTTCATTCGCTATCATAAAATAACTGACAACAAAGGGCTGAACCTGACGTGATACAATGCAAGACACATCAGCTCCTTCTGCTTCTTTTCTCCTAATTCCGTTTATGCTCTTCTTTTCCCTCTCTTCTTACATCCTCATACAATTTCTCCCCCTGAACAGCAAAATCAGTCCAATGTCATGGGCATGGCCATGCAACATCTAAAACGGGCCTTCCTGATGTTGGTCACAATCTCCATCTCCGCAACCTCAAGCATCTTCACAACCTCGACAAATGGGGGCCTCATATCAGGGTTGGTATCCCAGCATCGAGTCATGATCTCGCTGAGAACAGGTAAACAGTCGTTGGGGATTGTGGGACGGGCACCCCTGTAGACAACTGCAAATGCTGCCTGCACTGCTGTCATGTTATGGAAGGGTACGGTTCCTGTGACTAGTTCCCACAGAACAATCCCAAAGCTATAGACATCCACTTTCTGAGTGTAGGGCCGGTGCTGTATCATTTCCCTGCAGAGTCAGATAAACACAAACAATGACTCCTTTGCCAAAAATTTTGATTTTTGCAGGACTTAAGTAACCAAGTCCTGCACTTTGTATAACCTTTATGAGAAAAAGTTAAAACCCGTTGGTCCATAACTTGCCGACACAGAATACTTGAATTACCAATAAAGATAACAAGAAGCAGGTAAAATGATGGAGATAGAAGTTTACTTGAGTCAATGACTCGATCAAATTTATTGCCCCATAGAGTACAAGTTTCAGCTAACAAGCTGAGGATTGAGCAGATAACAACAAACATTGTGATGGTAAAAAAAAAAAAAAAACAATAGTAGCACTAGTTACAACATTAATCAAAACAAAAATCAGATGCATATGTTTAACTTACTAAATCAACTAGAGGACGTGACTAGGTTGAAGGAAGATTGTGGCCAGCACAGATAATTAACCAGTTATAGTCAAATGCTACTAAAGCGTTTTACATAGCTACAGGCAGCATGCCCCAAAATCTGATGTATGATAGCAAGCACTGACAGGGGCAAAACATAAAGCTACATAATATTAACATTTGGGTTTGGTGGGGGCAGTTTTGTGCAGCATTTGGAAGTGGCATGGGTCCAAGGAGGAAAGTCATTGGAACTCAACTGACATACAAGGAAATTCAAACAAAATAAGGAACCATGAGCCATAAGGGCAATGAAAACCATTGATATTCTTTACTTCTGTCCAATACCATCGATGGTTGTCAGCTATAAATGAAAAGTCTAAACCATAACAGCGCAGACCATCAACTGTTCTTTGTTAAAATCAACCAAAAACCACAATTTTTTTTTTCCTTTGTACAAAACAAAAAGGCACAACCAAAGATCAGTGAATAAATGACATCATTAGCAAACTTCAGGCTAGAGATCTTACGGTGCCATCCAGCGATATGTTCCTGTCTCTGGTGTCATTCCCTCTGTCTGCACCTCAATTCTAGCAACCCCAAAATCAGCAATTTTTATAGACTTGTTCCCAAAAATCAAAAGATTGTCAGACTTCAAATCTCTATGAATCAGACCAAGTCCATGAACATAGGCCATCCCTCTTGCAACATCCAGGGCCTGTTTGACTGCCAATTTCAGTGGCACAGCCCCTATCTGCCTCTTGTTCAAAAACTGACGCACAGAACCTCCTTTAGCATACTCTGTAACTATGCACCATACCATCGGTTTCCTGCACGCACCAATAAATCGAACTATATTGGGATGCTTCAAAGTCGCCAACATCATAACTTCCTGCTGAAATTGTTGCTCCATTAACTTTGCCCTCTCAGGATCAGTTTCAGGTCTCTCTAATATTTTAACAGCAACATCCTCACCATTATAAGTACCCCGATAGAGTTTTCCAAAAGCCCCTTGAGCAAAGGGTGGACCCATTTTAAGCACCCTTAAATCAAGTGTCCACTCATCAAAATTTTCAAGGCCCTCTGTTGGATAAGTGCCATCAATTAGAGCACAGGCTAAAGCATCATCACTTAAGGCGTGTCTCACCCTCCCCCTACGATTGCCACTATGTGCATCAGTGAGGTTGTCATTAGGACGTGGCTTCCCTATATGTTTCAACATTCGAGTATGAGAATTATTCGAATCAACACTACTTATGTTAGTCGCAACAGACCCCTCATTAATGCTCATTGGCGTGCTCTCATAACTTTCCATTGACGTGTTGGAATTCTCAGCAAAACCTTGTGAAAAACCATGATATTTGTTATCATAGTTGTTTAGACTAATTATTCCAGGAAATTTGGAACCACCTTCCAACATTTTCGTCCTCAAGAATCAACAATCCTTCGTCTTATTTTATCTTCAGCATTAGAATCCAAAACCAAATTGTTACCTTTGGAAAACCCTGAAAACAAAATTGTTCACAGTCTCTTTCAGTATAACATTCCGCACATAGATTCGTAATTGACTTATTATTTGAGGTCCTAAAGTATATACATACAGACAGACAAAGGAAAGGTCCTCACCACGATATGACAATAATCCTAATTGCTGACAGAGCAGAACAAAAAGCATGACTCTTGAAGACTTCTTTTACAAGAAAAGAGGGGAAAAAAAAGAAAAATTACCAACAACTTCGTGCACAAGTGTTTATTATCTCTTGGATGAATATTTAACATAAATAACAAGATCCAGAATCTTGTGTATGTTACCTCATGTATAACACAGAATCAAAATGCAAGTTAAATAAAAGTATGTGAAGGAGCATTCCTCAATTTATGGATAATTATAACATCTCTTCAAATTTAAACCTCCTCCCACATGAGAAAACAAAAACACTGAGATATAAGCGAGGAGGACCACTCAAGCCTCTGCAATTTGAATCCACAAATAAAGGGGCTGAGTCAAATGACCAACACAACAAACGGCTGCAAAAATAGAAATTAACATTAGGAACGCCTCGGTTCTTTGTAACCTCGTATCTACCTAAAACGTGTCTTGAAAACAAAGTAGCACGCAAAAATAGACAACATTTAGTACAAGTCAACCTAAATGAAGACGAGAAGAGAAGAGAACTTTAAGACACTCGGGATGATCTGTAAAGGCCCAGAAAGAAGAGTCAGCAGAACCAGGCTCCAGGCAATCCCAAAAGCCGAAGGACTTGTGAGAAAGCAAGCTGCTGTTGTTTAGTCCGCCCAAAAGCAGGAGGACGTCAAAACAATATTTCAGGAATCAAGAATTACGAACAAGCAAGCAATAACCAAAAAAAGAAAAAGCCAAAAAAAAAAAAAAAAAAAACCATCACGGGAAACTTGTAAACAACGGATTTAAGGTCTTGGAAAAAGAAGAAGGCAAAGTAGGCAAGGATGTGAGCAGAAATTTACCTCGATCAAAAAGGACCTTGACTTTTGAGATACAGTCTCAGGGGGTGGGGTTGAAAGTCCGTCCCCGAGGGACAAACATAACAAGAGGAAGAGGAAGAGGAAGAGAGAGCCGAAGGAAGGCCAGATATAGGAAGGAATAGTCAAAAGAAAAGAAAAATAAGAAAAGCTACAACCAACGGCAAAGATTGTCTCCTGGAAGACACCGACGCTAACTACAAAGACCAAGACCAAGACCAAGACCAAGGCCAAGGCCAAGTAGGAGAAACCATAGTTAGTACACGTAAACAAGATTGCATCTCACACAAAGGAAGAAGAAAAGCAAAGAATAGAAACTACTGGGCGTATTCCATCGTATAAATAATTATTCACTCACCGGTAAAAAATTGTACATGCACCACTCCAGTATTTTGTCCCAGCGTCTTGCGTGTGTGTCTAGATACCCGGTTAAAGTCAAAGCGCCCCGTCGTCTTTCTGAGTCTCGGACCCGATTGGGTTTCCATTTCCGATCCACGTGGCATGTCTTGATTGTTTCCCTTTTCTTTTTATCCACTTATTTGCTTGTTTGTTTGTTTGTTGACGAGGTCAACTTCCCCCCCCCCCCTCTCTTTTTCTTTCTCCCGAATTTTAAAATAATATTTATTTCAAAACCAGTGGGATTGGGAAACAAAAATATATTCGAGTTATTATATATTACGTCGTGCATCCTAAGGTGGGTTAGATTAATAACAGTAGACAGTCATAGGGAGGGGAAATTTGTCAGCTTGGTTATATTTATTTGCGCTTTTAGTATAAGGTTGTAAATATACGGTTCGACCTTTTATGTAAAAACAATACGAGCAGTGAGTGTCGATTGGTAATAAATAAATAAATAAAAATAGTGCTAATATCTCCAGTTAATATAAAAAATAAATCATTTTATTAATTGTGTTTTTTGACGCGTGTAATTATTTCTGAAAGAAAAATAGATCTCAGCGATTGAAGAAAGAATCTTTGGGCCTCTTCGGGTATCGGCGTTCAACTCATTCGTTTGTTTAAAAAAGCTAAAAAAAAAAAAAGGAGTAGAACTGTAGAAGGGCTCTGTTTTTTATTTTATGTACCAAAAAACAAAAGAAAATACTTCTGTTTATTTTGTGTTCAGGTTTTGCGTCAAAATTTTCCACGATTCCATGGATCGGAGTAGACGTTACGGAAATGATCCCACGGGAAAACGGGGGCTATTATCTCATGAGAATTCCTTCTCTTGGATATGCCTCAGGAAATCTACGCAACGGGTTTCTTTAAAATCCGTACGATTTTTGGTTCTAGAGTAAAATGTTTTGAAAACAATATTTTACAGACTGGCTGGCTGGCTGGCAGGTTGGCAGAGTTATTTTCTATTAACCTTCTCTCATGAATATCAATAACAATAATAATAATAATCATAATATTCATAATAAGAGGAGCAGACCGGGACTGGAGTGACGAGCAACTCTTCCTGATTTCGAAATCGACGGGGAGAAATAGAAAACAAGGAGAGGAAGAAAGAAACAAAGGAAGAAGAGTGGTTAAAACTCAAAAAAGAAATTAAACCAAAAAAAAAAAAAAAAGAAGAAGAAAAGGGAAAGAAAAGAGAAGTGAGTTGTGGGTGCTGTGCTGCGCCTCTCTACTGCTCTCCAAGATAATCCACCAGAGAATCAGAGACTTCCCTTCCTTCAAGATTCACAAAAGAGGCATTAGTGGATGTAGTGGTTCAAGCTCCGCACAGAAAAAAGAAAAGGGAATTGTGCGTGCTTCCTCTTCCAGAATCAAGATTCCTAAGTTCAACATTCAAAGATCCATTCATCCATCCATCTATCTATGGCGGTAATTTGTCTTCTCCTCCTGCTCTCTCTCTCTCTCTCTCTCTCACACACACACACACACACACGCACGCACACACAAACACACACAAACTGCGCGCGCACTCAAAAATTAATTAATTTCAAGAAGCAAAAAAAAAAAGAAAAAGAAAAAGAAAAAAGAAAGCAATTAACGAAATCAATTCTTGTTAGGAATCATCGGGGACGACTTTAATGGATCTGATAACGGCCGATCCGGGGACAGTTCCGTCGGCTACTTCCGGATCCACGGCTGCACCTCCGGCTTCCACGGTGACTCCCTCGTCATCGTCGGGAAAGTCATCATTGTTAGGGGAGAAAAAATCCAAGAGAGGGACGCTGACGTTTACTCAGATCCAAAACGACACTATTTCTGCTGCTAAAGCTGCCTTGAATCCCGTCAAAACTAACATCATGCCTCAGAGACAAAAGAAGAAGGTTCTTTCTCGTTAATCTTTCTTTTTTTTTTTTTTAGTTCTTCTTTAAATCTTTTTCGTTTACCATGATTGATATAATTATAATTATAATAATTGTAAGAGTAATTGAAACGGCCGTGGACTGATAATCTTTTTAGCCCGTATCTTATTCACAACTTGCAAGGAGCATCCACGAACTGGCTGCTACGTCTGATCAGGTCAGCACCGCTCGCTTTTTCTTTTTGTTCCACTTTCTTGTGAATCTCTTTGTTTCTCTTTAAATGCGGGAAAAACCCAAAAATTTTTGCCACAATGCTTTTGTTTTCTTGGCCTTGTGCGTAGAAAAGTTCTCAGAAGCAATTAGTGCATCATGTGTTCCCCAAGCTTGCGGTGTACAATTCAGTTGACCCTTCGTTGGCTCCTTCTCTTCTCATGGTATGGCAGTTCTAATTCTTTGTGTTTGTTTTCCTCTTTCTATTTCTTTCTTTCTTTCTTGCAGATATTTGGTTCTTTACTCATGAGTTGGCCCTTCACTGGGTGAGGTGCACAGCTGAAAATTACAAGAAAGTTCAATTTTTTGTTCAAGGGACAATTATGATTAACTGGTTTGCTTTTTGTACCTTTTTAAATCAAAAAATTCAAATAAGGTAGGTAGAAGCTAATAATACTAGACAAATAAAAATTGAAAGAAGATATCTCGGCAAGATTTATGGAAGTATACAGAAAATAATTTGCATTTAATGAGGGTCTTTTAGTAAGTGTAAATAGCTTTGTTCAAATTACATTTTGTAGCTTTTTGGTAAATTCCCTAGATTTTCACTTCTTAAAAGGTGAAGCATTTAAGCTTGATTTCCAATTCTTCAAATCTCATTGCTTTTGGTACACCTATTTCCTGCTACTCAATCTGCACTATAATTGGAGATTATTTTTAATTTGAATCTGTGAAATCATCATCTTCTTTGCTTACTCCCTCCACGCCATGTCTCATGTTCTTTTCTCTGTCCAGTAGTTTGCCAACATTAGTGAGGATTCAATGCTTTATATTTTAGTTCTTTGTGGAGGAGCTGAAAGATTGTATTGGTGTTTGCAGCAATTTGAAAAAAAAATTTGTAGCGAAGTTATAAGCTAGTCTATCTCCTTTATTCTTTGTGTCACAGCTTGATCAGCAGTGCGAAGACAGATCTGTCCTTCGCTATGTGTATTATTACTTGGCTAGAATCTTATCAGATACTGGTGCTCAAGGTCTTAGTCCAGGTGGTGGGATCCCTACTCCTAATTGGGATGCTCTGGCTGACATTGATGCTGTGGGAGGGGTTACTAGAGCTGATGTTGTTCCACGAATAGTAGAACAATTATCAGCAGAGGCTTCAAACACTGATATAGAATGTAAGGTGTTCTTAGTCCTATTTCCTGATTGTTTGAATGCCTAGTACTGTCATTTTGGCTTTATTGCAAACAGATTTTGGAAATTCTTTTGTTTCTGATGTGTGTGTGAATAATGAATTGACTAAATTAATCTTTGTCAGCTTATTCAATGGTGAACTGAACTTTCATTTTTTCATATCAGTTTTTTGTTGTTTTATATATACTTATGAATTGATACAAATTTGTTGGCATGTTATTGTGTATGCAAATTTGGAAAATGCATTTTTAAAGTTCTGTTTATAATTTAATTCCATAGTGAGAGAGCTGGTTGTATGCAACTTATCCTTTTGGATCCAGCCATTTGTAGAACTGGAAGTTCTGTCAGATTCATTTTTCAGTCGCAGTCTTGTCAGTTAATAGGCATTCTGTTTTTAATCAGAAAATTCTAATATGTGGTTCATGAATATAATTGTGTACTTCTTCATTCTTGCTACTTTTGGAAGCTATAGTCAGTTTTGTAAGTCTCTGTTAATGACTGGTGGCATCCTGCCTTCAATTGTTAAAACCTGGGCAGGACACTGTTAAATTGAGCCATTATGTGATTTTTCTTGTACAGAAATCTTGCACGATTTTGGCAACTACAGCTAAGTTTTAGAAATATGAAAGCATCTGAACAGCTTATTCACCATTTTCAAAGAACTATGACTTGCACGGGCATGATTGACATTTATTTTGGGGGGAGTCTAAACCATAAGAAATGCTATAGTGCATGACTGGAAACATCCTATCCCAGACCAGCTGATGCATAGTGATTGTGTATGCTCCAATAAGTGTATATATACTTCATGATGCTTTTATAGGTGTTTGTCTTAATATTTTCTTGTTTTAATATTGAAGTCCATGTACGGAGATCGCAAGCTTTAAAGGCTCTTACCTATGCTGCTTCAAGTAACACTGAGATTTTGTCCAGATTGTATGAGATTGTGTTTGGCATTCTTGATAAGGTATGCAATATTCACTTTTATTCCTTTGATAATTTGCAAAGAAAATGCTGCATTGCTTTAGTGTTCTTATTTACTATAAAATCTTGTGGTTGAATCCTATTGGATCTCTTGCTGTTTTACAAGGTAGAGGCCCTGAGATTGAATTTCAGGTACATTGCTAGTTGTTAGGCCTGTGATACACTTTGGAAGGAAATTCTGCATCCTTGTTAGCAATTCTTTTGTAATTTTTGGTTGATGGATGAAATTTCATGGAAAATTCCTTCTATATATCTGGGAATAACTCCTTGTTGAAGACAGCCACAAATATCTTAGATTCATTGAAAGGGAAAACAGGAGGCATTGCAAGTCTATTTCTGAACATGACCAGAACTCAAATTCAATTTGGGATTTTAAAATCATATTGATTATTTTCTCATGTTATAATTTATTTGGCTGGGACGCTTTGATTGGTTGTGCATTGACTGCATCAGTTTTCCTTCTGTTATCCTGCAGATTTGTACAACCTTTTAATGCAGCATTTTCACCAAATATCTCAATAACTTGGTGAATTAATGCCGCTGAATTTTGTGACAATTTCAGGTTGCTGATGCCCCACAAAAGCGAAAGAAAGGAATGCTTGGGACCAAGGGTGGTGACAAGGAGGTAATTTTCATCTTATATTCATGATAATCTGAAACATGGCTTTCTTTTGTTATAGCTATATTGAGGGGAAATTTTGCCTTATTTTGGGGGTAAGTAGCTAGTTTTTCATCTTATGATGAAAATGGATTTCATTCCTGATCGCTAACTGTAACCCCATCTTCTGATTATCATTATGAATCAGATGTGACTGTGACATGTACAACATGAGGCAGAGATTTATCTTGCCTGTAAAGCTCTCTGTGCTGGAATCTTGAGTTATCTATTAGGATATTCCCTTGGATGTATTGGTCATATATTGGATACTTACGACAAATTGGTTTGAGTAACATGGGAAACTGTCTGAACAATAAATCTCAACACATAGTTTCTGCCAATGTCTGTGTCTACCTGTGATGATTGCCGGCATAACAATTTCTGCCCTCTTGTGGACCCTATCTCAGTTACAAAATTTAGCTTATTCTGTTTGGTAATATGATTCCCTTCATTTTGCAATTAGGGGATGGTCTTCATGATAGTTGTTAAGAACTCTTTACTTTGAAGGAATAAATCATCTTTTTTTGCCACAAGCTCTGAGAAGCCTTTTGTGCTGTAGAAAACATTGTTTCTCTCTTTTTTCTCCATTAGAATTTTTTCTCAGTGCCTCATGTTCATAATTGCATCATTGTGTCTCTTCTTTATGAAACTATTAGGCATTGATGAACATGCTATTGGATGATTTCTCTTCTTTGCCAAGAATTATGTTATTTTAATCAATCCTATGCAAGAATTGTTACCAGATGATGCATTTCTTTAACTAAATAAGGTGTCATTTTTAGTCTGTTATTCGGAGTAATTTGCAATATGCTGCTCTGAGTGCACTAAGGAGACTTCCTCTTGATCCTGGAAATCCAGCATTTCTGCATCGTGCTGCGCAGGGGTAAGCTCTCTTACTCCATAAAACTCCTTTTTATGCAGATTTCACGGATTCACATAACATATCGTTTGATCGTGATGTCTGTTTGACACTGTCAAGTTTCAGTAATGGATTTTCCAGATGAATTCATATTTTGGGTAATAAAATTTAAATTTGATAACCTTTTCTTTGAGAATATTTACAATAAATCTAGGAAAAATTTATATCACGAGCTTTATGCATGATGGGCTTTTAATGTTAATCTATATACGAAAGAAGCAGCATACTTACATATTAGTGGTTAAATGAGAGTGCTGAAATGGATATGCTGTGATATGAGAAAGGATAGACGAAAATATCCAAAAAGAAGGTTCTGCCTATTGCAAGTTGTTTGTTATATGCAAAAAGAGAGGCCCTTAAAACTCAACTTGGATTGAAAAGGGAATTTTAGTTTCCAAACATGTATTCTTGCTGAGACTGTGATTTCAAATTAGATGGATTTGAGTGAAAGATTTGTCTGGCAGATTCCAACTAGCTTGGAAAAAGGTTTAGAAAGGTTGAGATTTGCCTGCCATACTGGTTAATCTTTATTTTAAGTATTTGTAGTTCTCCAATTATATTTACTTTACTAGACTAAAACTGAAAAAAAAGGCGCTCCAGTGCATGAGACTTTGATATTGTGGTATCTGGAGAAAGGTTAGATGCAACCAGCCTTTCCCCCTTGTTTTTACAATGAAGCTGTTTTCATGACTAGAACCTGTGATTTCCTGGTTGTAGTGGAGTAATGTTATTGTTATACCAAGGGTCACCCGTCAACAATTAGCCCATCAAAACTAGTGTAAAAAATTTTCCCTCCAAACTGCAGGCTTATTAGTACCTGTGCTTCTCTGGTACATCTACTATTATCATTTTCAGTTTTCTTTTTGTCTAATTTTCCTTGTTTATTATTGTACCTCATGCATTTATGGAGTTTCAATTTCGATTTTTTACTTGTTTGTAACTTTGGAGGTGACTTTATTATAAACTGCAGGGTTTCATTTGCTGATCCTATTTCTGTGAGGCATTCTTTAGAAATTCTTGCTGAGTTGGCAACCAAAGACCCTTATGCAGTTGCCATGGCATTAGGTGACCCTTTTTCCTGATGCCTTATGGTGCTTTCTGTTGTGTAATCAATTTTCTTTTAATTATTTTCTTGGATCTAGATTTGGTTTTTCTCATCATTTGTTATTTTGCCTATTTACCTTGCAGGAAAGCTTGTACTCCCAGGAGGTAGACTTCCCCAATCTTTTTTTTTTTTTTTTTGTGCCCTGCTTTCCTCTTTGTTTGATGATTATTAATGATTTTCAAACACTTCACCTGGTGCTTTATCACTTAATTAAAAATTTTAAAATCTTTAAATCAGATTTCACATAACTGAAATTGAATTCACGATGTTTAGATTACAGAAAAAAAAAAAAAAAAAAGAGAACTTGCTGTTAAAATTTTGACATCTCTAGATTGGATGTCATATGCCAGTTGGGATTTGTCATTACAATACAAATTTCTGCTGTTTGTTGTTATTTCATGTCCAACAACACATATATTCACTGTATTGCCAAGGCCTTTTTGAAACATAGATAGTTGACAGGGTGGTGTATTTGGTTTCCTTATTTTGTATCATTGAGCACATTGTACATCTCCTCTATTTTGTGTTTATTTGGTGCTACACTGTGAGATTCATTTTTATGCTTTCTTATTCAGGTTTATCTGATGTCTTGTGAAGTTTTATTATCCCAGCTAATTTCTGGTTACTGATGTTATGTTTTTGGGTATTACATGAATCAGGGGCTCTGCAGGATGTTCTCCATCTGCATGATGTGCTTGCCAGAGTATCACTGGCGAGGTTGTGCCATGCAATATCTAGAGCTCGTGCACTGGATGGTAAAATAGTTGCATTTTGTTTCTCCTTTACTAGCAACATGTATTAAATTATATTACACACATCCTGAGTGTATCAGACAATCTGTTTTGTAATGCTTTTTGTCTCCAGAAAGGCCTGATATTAAATCTCAGTTCAACTCAGTGCTCTACCAACTCCTTCTAGACCCTAGTGACCGAGTGTGTTTTGAAGCAATCTTATGTGTACTGGGAAAAAGTGATGGCACAGAGAGGTAGTAGTTGTTTCGTGAGATAGTAACATTCTTAGAACTTTCTTGCTTTTCAATTTCTATACTTTCATCATGTTTAGGAAAGTTTGCTAAAGTGGCATGAGCTTTGTGACACTCTTACATCATTCCTTTCCAATAATTCTTCAAAATACACATACTGTAGGACTGAAGAGAGGGCTGCTGGCTGGTACCGTTTAACTAGGGAGATTCTGAAGTTGCCTGAAGCACCATCAGTAGGATCAAAAGGATCAAGTGCTGATTCAATTGATACATCAAAGGCTTCCAAAGATAAAAAGACCCGGCGTCCGCAACCTCTAATCAAACTTGTGATGAGAAGGTTGACTGAATTCTATTTCCTCAAACTTCTTTTTTTTCCAACCACCCTTCTCTCTTTTCTCTGTTCTGCCTCCTGTCACCTCTTCCTTCTCTTGTCCCTTTTGTAGTTTGAGGCATGGACATCCTTTGTATTTAGCTTGTTATGTGCTTCTAATATCTACATATTAGTTTCAGTCATGTAGGTATCTTATTTAAGGTGTTCTGGGACATTTATTCTTTTCTGCCTGTGTATGATAAGGTTGGAGAGTTCCTTTCGAAGTTTCTCTAGGCCAGTACTTCATGCTGCAGCAAGAGTTGTGCAGGAGATGGGTAAAAGTCGGGCTGCTGCATTGGCTTTGGGTTTACAAGATATTGATGAGAGAGTAAATGTGAATGCATTCTCTGACACTCTAGATTCACAGGATCAAGATTTTAATGAAAACCCATATGCTGATGGTAACTTTAGCTCCCTTAAATTTTCTTTACTTCTTGTAAGTAACTCATCTTATGTTTATATTCTGTACAATCATTGGTCATCACATCATTTATGCCGATTGAAGGTCTTATTGGATTGTATATGTGGTACTTTAGGTGAAATGGCTTATAACGTGAAAGTGCCCACATTGCATTTTAAATCTCTGGGTAGGCAGTTTTGATGTGTCTGCCACATTCCTGGTGCACATGTTTCTAGTTTGTTGTTGAAGTACTGGCTGATCCATTAGCTTAAGCTTTAGCTTTGTGGCAAGTGCCTATGTCTTTATGACTAAATTCTGGAGTTCTAGAGGCGGTGCTTGTATCCTTGCCATAACATTAAGGTCTCAGCATAAGATACCATTTGATTTGTGCTTTGTCCACACTTTAAGCCAATGGGCCTTGGCATGATGGGGCATGTTAGAGATTAGAGGGCATATAACTGGGATCATTCAATATGATAGTATGTACGTGATACCAAGGAAAATCCATGAAGTTTATCCATGAAAAATAGCCACTACATAAATTTGTTGCACTAGAAAAACTTGGGAATAAATTCTCACCATTTGAACTCCACTTGTGCATTTACATTACCATGTAATAGTTTTTCTGCTACATGTCCAAAGACTAACAATATTGGGTATAAGTACTACATTTGAGCATTTTATTAAGGTTGAAGATTGCACCTTTAAAATCTGGTTTAGGAGAGTGCCTTAAAATTTGTAAATTTGTAGGATTTCAAATTTTGTCAACAGTGGCATCTTATGTTTAGGCAGTTTGTCTTCTATAAGATTGCATAATTCCTCTTCTGTTATGCATTTTCTTTCATCCTCGATGACTTTCGTTTTAACAAAGAAAACCATTAGTCAAGTAATCAAAACCCTGATGTGTCTCACCCTCATTCCTCCTTTCTCCTCAAAACTATTTATTGAGGATGACCATCAAAATCTTGGATATTCTATTGCCAGAGATTTTGGCAAACAACCTCTTATGCTATCCACAATTACTGTTCTTTGCACCTCAAATATCGAACATAATCATGTGCATATCCCAAATCTATTCCCCTAATGTGGTACCATGTCTAATTCAGATATAGGCAGATTCCTGCTTTTATCATTTCTGTTCTTTTCTCTATTTTCTTTGTGCTTCCTTGAAAGTTAAATTTGAGGTGTCCCCTTTTTCAGTTTTAAAATGTTTGATATATTTTTTTTTCTTTTTGAATACTTGATCTTTCATCTATTTTCAGTACATTGACCCTCCCCCAAGACACCACAGTCTGGGAGCCTTTATTTGTTTTGTTGAAATACCCTTCTTAAGTCATGAATTGCCTATATGTTGGAGCATTGTCTGATTGCAGTTCTCTTCCTCTTCCACCTCCTCCTTCTCCCTGTTTCTCCATAGGTGCCAGGAAGGCCTCTGCTGTATCTAGTGCAACTGGTGGCAGGGATACCATTGCAAGTGTACTAGCTTCCTTAATGGAGGTTGTGCGGACAACTGTAGCCTGTGAGTGTGTCTATGTTCGAGCAATGGTGATCAAGGCATTGATATGGATGCAAAGCCCATACGAATCTTTTGATGAACTGGAATCCATCATTGCATCAGAGCTTTCTGATCCAGCTTGGCCAGCACCACTGCTAAATGATATTTTACTCACTTTGCATGCTCGTTTCAAGGTATGACATTGACATTGAAGCATGTCTACTATCTTGCTAGAATAGACGGTCCATTTGGAAGGCATGCTTTTGATTCATATTAATGATCATCTTATTTCACAGTAAAGATTTCTTTCTTATCCTTCTATTTTATTCTGAGTTGGATTTGCCAGGTTATCATCTATAAAAGCAGTTTCATGTTTCTGTTTCCTCCCTTTTACATGTTGCTTCTATGTGTCTGTGTGTCATTCAATATAAATAATTGATAGTTTGTGGTTTATTCCATTGATTGGTCAGGCAACTCCTGATATGGCTGTCACTCTACTTGAAATTGCAAGGATCTTCGCTACTAAAGTTCCAGGGAAGATAGATGCAGATGTGCTACAACTGTTATGGAAAGTAAGTTTCTACGCACATAATTGATTGCTTGCTGATTATGTTTTACTTGTTTAATCTAGAGTTGTTAGTGCTTGTTTTGTCTTTAAATATATTTGTCCTCTGCCATTTATGCATTGTCTGGTCATCTAGAAGTGGCTTCAACTTAAATTTGATACTATCCTGCGTGCCCAGAAGAATAGGCTGCCACAGTGATTGATTTGTAATTGTTCCATTCTAGACATGCCTTGTTGGTGCTGGTCCTGGTGGGAAGCATACTGCCTTGGAAGCAGTTACTATAGTTCTTGATCTACCACCACCACAGCCTGGGTCAATGTTGGGGCTTACATCAGTAGATCGGGTATCTGCATCTGATCCTAAGTCGGCTCTGGCTTTACAAAGATTAGTGCAAGCAGCAGTAAGCAGCCTCTTCAGTCAAAACAATCTTTTTCTTACCTTTCTATTCATATGGCAAAGACTTTTGCTTTTTTTATTTTCCTTAGTTCCTACTTTAATGACATTAATATCTGTTTTTTGAGCCAACAGGTTTGGTTCCTGGGAGAAAATGCAAATTACGCTGCTTCTGAATATGCTTGGGAATCAGCAACTCCTCCTGGTACTGCATTGATGATGTTAGATACAGATAAAATGGTTGCAGCCGCCAGTTCTCGTAATCCTACTCTAGCTGGCGCATTGACTCGACTCCAGAGGTGTGCTTTTAGTGGCAGCTGGGAGGTATAAGTTTGCATATGGCCGTCATATTGAATCATGTCTGCTCTTCTTTTTGCCTGGGATTGAAATGCAAGCCTTGGGGCAACTTGCATTTTAAATGGGTTGAATTATTCTTCAACTACAAGCATTTGGTTGGTTATTGAAAAAATTCATTGAATTTAAGATCCAATGCTAAAATTTCCCCTATTTAACAGTCAGATTTACTCAAACATGCATCAGTTGTAAAGTTGTAAAATGAGAAGGAAAGTAGAATTTCCTTGACCTATTAAAGGCAAAAGCACTAGGTTTGTATTGATTACACAACAAAGATTCCCAACCGTTCTCACCCTCATACCAATTCAGTGATTTTATGGTTCTCTGTTCCTTTTATGTTGGCTTCTGGATCTGTTAGCTTTTCTCTGCTACTTTCTTTATTTGTGTTTGTCTGCATGGACACTCCAGGTTCGTATTACTGCTGCCCAAGCCCTCACAACCATAGCAATCAGGTCTGGTGAGCCTTATAGGCTACAGATCTATGAATTTTTAAATGCCTTAGCAGAAGGTGGAGTGCACTCTCAGTTATCAGAGATGCACCTCAGTAATGGTGAAGACCAAGGAGCCAGTGGTACGGGCCTTGGTATTTTACTTAACCCCATGATAAAAGTCCTTGACGAGATGTACAGTGCGCAAGATGAACTGATTAGGTAAGGGCCAAGAAACTACCCCATTTATTTGACATCTCATATCTTGTGGATACCCAACATGGTTTTTCCATGGTGCAGGGAAATACGCAACCATGATAATACAAATAAGGAATGGACAGATGCAGAGCTAAAAAAACTTTATGAAACCCATGAGAGATTACTTAATCTTGTTTCACTTTTTTGTTATGTTCCCAGAGCCAAATATTTACCTTTGGGGCCTATAAGGTACAATTCATTTTCCAATAATCTGGTGTTTGAGTTTATTGGGATTGATGGTCTCTTACCCATTATTTGAGAGAGTACTCCATGATTAGTGGCTGTGAGTTCAATGTTCCAACTTTGCTCTTGGGATCACAATACCATTACTACTCTATAGTATTGATTATCTTACAATTTACAGTAAAAGTACTGAAACATTTAAATAAAATTTGGGAAAGTCTCTGCCTGCATGAGATATACTATTTAGAATTTTCTGGCTCTATAGTATTGATTATCATTTATTTTCTGCAGAAATCCAGAAACTGAGATTTGCAAAAACATTTTGTAATCACTATCTCATTTCAAAACTGTTAGTATATAGTATCTATTTTATGTTGTCTGTCTATATCTATTGCATTCACTTCAATAATTCCTCTCATTTTCTTGACCTCTTGCATAACTTTATTCTTTTGTTGATAGACTGGTGCATCTTGAGCCTCCTTTCTCTGCTTTATCTTGTAGATTATCTAATTGCTATTTATTTAGAAGACTGTAATGTTTAAGGCACAAATTTTTTTTTCCTTCCTCAGAAATGTCTGCAACTAGTAACTCTCAAAAGTCTTTAGTTATTATGCTTCAAATGTAATAAATATTGATGTGTCAGTCAATTTAGATTGTGTTCTGCCACAATTTTAACTTTGAGATTTTTCTTCAAGAAGAGACATTGGAATTGGGTATAAATTGAGGATATCTGTGGCAAGGTGTAGCACCCATTGGAGATAAATTGAGGGAGTGATGTTTGCATTGACTTTGACATGTCTAACGTAGACCAGAAAATGCTCAAATTAAGAGGAGTGATTAAATGCAAGTGGATGGTGAGAGGGAAAGGAATATTTAGGTTGACTTGGGGATCTTTAGTTAGGAAGGATTTGGAACAATTTGATTCCACGCCCAACTTAATGCATAATAGAACAGAATGACAAGAAAAGATTCATGTGGCCAACCACAATTAAATTTGGAATTATGGCTTTTGGGTTGTTGAAGAAACATTGGAATTGGGTAGCAAAGTTTATCACCTTTGTGAAACAATTTAACTTCTTGTAGCATCCTTTTCATTTTTTTTTTTCTTCATTTTGTCAATTTTCACTCGTGTTTCCATTTCATCTTTGCTGTGCTTATTATTTCATATTTCTGATGCCTTTATTTTTTTTTTTCTTTTTTGCAACAACAGTGCAAAACTTATTGACATCTATTGCACAAAGCACAATATAAATGCGTCAACCGGTTTAAGTGATCCAGCTGTTGCCACTGGAATTTCTGACCTAATTTATGAATCTAAGCCAGCCCCTGCTGAGCCTGATGCACTCGATGATGACCTAGTAAATGCATGGGCAGCAAACCTTGGTGATGATGGCTTGTTGGCAAATAATGCACCTGCAATGCACAGGGTAAGAGTTTATATTCTTTTGGTAGTCAATGGAGTTCTTGTCCTCCAAGATGTGCAATACAATATTCTCTGAACTTTTCATTAGTGAGCCCAGTAAATCATCAATGAGACCATTGTTATTTTAGACTGCCTCAACAAACTTTTCTTTTCATTTGCAAAACAATTTTGTACAATTATTCCAAATTGATTAAGAAACTAAAACACTTTTTCAATAGTATCTTAATTTGCTGGTCACTTTGTCATTTTCTTTTTCCCTTTTTTTGGGCCAGGCATCGGAGTTGGCATCCTATTTTTCCATTTTTATGCTTGTCATTATGTATTTCATTCACAGGTTATATTTTCCTGAGCAAGTAGTCAGCAGCGCTGTCCCTCCCCCACCCCCATCTTCCGGTGTGGGTTCCTTGCATTTCTTATGGTGTGAGATTATAATCTAACTTGATCTTGTTGATCAAGTATTCATTGTCTTCTTCATGCTGTTTTCATTCATTGCCTTGATGAGGCCTTATAGAAGCCTTGACCCTCTGCACCACCCACCAAGCCCCCTTCCACCCCCTGCAGCCCCATTCAGTAGGCTAAAACCTTTTCATTAATGGTTTTCCAGATTCTTTTGGTTTTCAGTTTTCTGCATATTTTTTATTTGGGTTTTTTCTTATGCTAGGTCAACGAATTTCTGGCTGGTATTGGAACTGATGCCCCAGATGTTGAAGAGGATAATATTGTCTCTAGACCCTCAGTTAGCTATGATGATATGTGGGCAAAGACACTTTTAGAATCTTCAGAATTAGAGGTATAAATCAGATCATTATGTTCTGTTGAGTGGGGAATAGTGTAGTACTGCTTCAGCCTGGAAGGATTGCATGTCCCATGTGATGTTGGAGAAATGTACTTATCTAATTTTCATCACATTTGCAGGAAGAGGATGCCAGGTCATCTGGGACATCTTCCCCTGATTCTATTGGATCTGTTGAAACTTCAATATCATCCCACTTTGGTGGAATGAGCTACCCTTCATTGTTCAGTTCACGGCCAACCGGTTATGGAGCTTCTCAAACACCGGTAATATTTATGCATCTGACCCTTACCTTGCATGCTGACTTTTACTATTTTTGTTTTGCTTTTCAGAAATTCGACCATTTATGTAACAATTGGGGCATTTGAAATGTGACATTGAGAAACCAAGAGTTCTTTTGCTTTTTTGGGAAATTTTCCAATTCTCATACACCCATAATAGCATTCTTTTCCCCTTCGGGGTACCGATCTCCTAATTTTTCAGTTAGTGTTGCCATTACAAGATTTTTCTTCAATATTTTACATGACAATCAAGGACTTTTATAAATAGATAGATGTTGGCAAGATGATGCACAGAAATGGCAGAGAAGGGAATCATCTAGGATGAGGCTGTGCCGTTGCAGATTCAGTTTAGTGTTAACAGATTCTACTATGTTTTTTACTGTCATGATCACTCTGTGTGTATAAAAATGTTAAGGGGCTGTGGGTGTACAGATGTATTCACACTCTTTGAATTGTCTTTTTTAGGAAAAGTCAGCTGGAAGCAGGTATGGTGGTTCATCATCAATATACGAGGGTCTTGGATCTCCGGTAGGGCATATAACATTTAATTTATCTCTTTTTTTTGGTTTGGGGGGGGGGGGGGGAGGTGGGGTGGGTACATCAGAACAGAAATTTATTATAGTTTGGTATCTTGTTTTCTGAATGAGAATCTTAATTCTTCAACCTTTTCAGATTAGGGAAGAGCCTCCATCGTACAATTCATCTGTCACGCAGAGTTACGAATCATTTGAGAATCCATTAGCTGGACAGAGATTTGAATCTCAGGATGAGGGACAAGTCTCTTCTGGAAATCCACAAATCGGAACAGCACTTTATGACTTCAGTGCAGGTGGAGATGATGAGGTAAGTTGACTTTTAATCTATTCTTTCAATAGAAGTGGTTTTGGTTGTAGTTCAAGAATGTCAAACTTTCAGAATTCAGCGGGATTGGCTTGTGTGATGAGTGTACTTGCTTGAGGAAATTGAGACAATACCTAATTGTTGATTCTTGGTTGAAAGAAGATGCTTTGGTTTTTGTTGCAGTTGAGTTTGACAGCTGGGGAAGAGGTTGAAATCGATTATGAAGTTGATGGATGGTTTTATGTAAGTATTTAGGGGGTTCAATTACCACAAAATAAGAAGCTAAGTTTTCATTTTTTTTTTTTTTTCTTCATTTGCAGCATTACCATGGCGAGGCAAATGCCTCGACTGGGAATTAATTGTTGGTATTTGATGGTAATTACAGGTGAAGAAAAAGCGGCCTGGGAGAGATGGAAAAATGGCTGGGCTGGTTCCTGTCCTCTATGTCAATCAACTTTGAGTGACATTGTATGTTAGAAGGGCCCAAGTCTCCTTCTATGTGGTATTGTGTGCAGACTCCATCCCGTGACTTGGTCCCCTTTAAAGCTATAAAATATCTCCCACAGGATGATCAGATCAGTTGGTGGATTGTGCTTCTCGTCAGAGATTCTTCTGTCATGCTGCTGGAGGTTTCGCATGCTGTGGCTTGTCTTTGTATACCTTGGCATTTTTTCCTTATATAATCTTCACCATTGTGACATATATGGGGCGAATTTGAGAGTTGAATGTGGGGAGAGAACTGAGTGTTATTATTAGACTTCTAATTATCTATTAAATTGTACTGATGTTATCTCCGAAGAAGAACCTAGGCGGGTCTCCAGTTTTGAAAGGATTATTGTTTTGTGAATACTTTGAAGGAGAATGAACGGACGCGGGAATTGGAGCAAATCGGAGAGCATGAGCATTTATTTGGCATGAATATGGCTACCAAGCAATCGTGAAACTGGAAGCCAACCATCAAATATAGAAATTAATTACCAGTCCAATATTGCGATGATACACATGGCATGTGATACGGTAATTAATTAATTGCCTATTTGCAGGCTTGCAGGCAGCTTATTCATTGCAAACCTCCCCATTCCACTCTTTTTTAAAAATTTGTTGAGGCTCCCAATTATGAGTTCATTTTTAGCTACAACGCTCCTTTTATTTTATTGTTCCATTTTGGCGATGGATGGATGACGAGACTTCAGCCTCCCAGTGCCCTTCTGTCTTAATTACTGCTGTATGTAAACGGGCAAAACGAAATAGAAAGATCACTTACTAAAGAACAGAGAACAGACAGAGAGAGAGAGAGAGAGAGAAATAGGAAAAAAGAACAGTGAATTCGTAAGCTGGAACAGTCCACAGCAAGTTGACACATTTCTTTCATTCTTGGGTCGGGAACATCGTCACTTCTATCTTTGAACAAAATAAATCTGCAGGAACCGGGTAACGGTTATGTGCTGGTGGTTTGTTGCCCATTTTCTTTTAAAGTATTGAGGTGGGGGTCAGGGAATTAATTAATTAATTTGTTTTCGGTTGTCTTATGATGTTAAATACTGAATGCACAAGCACGCACATAAATATCAGCATTCGTCCATGCACACACGATGTGCACGTTATTATACGCAATCGACGTTCACCTTATATATATATATATATATATATATAATGCAATAATAATATATATTTGACAACAACTTTCAAAGTTGCTAGAGATAATATTTAGCTTTTTCCGAAGCACGATTTAACACATGGCACAAATTCTTATCGGCTAATTCCAACATGTCATGTGTTGTAGTATTATTAATAGTAACAAATCTTTTGTCTTTATTATTATTATTCTTTTCCATAAGGCAATAACAGTTGTTTGCTCATCTGAGCATAGAAAGAAAAGATATCACAAATGATAAGGAAAGAAAGAACAAGTACAAGGCATACGCTGGTAGCCTGGAGTACGTTGCAGCAGGCTACATGGTTATTAGAGAACACGCGGTATTTATGGAGGGAGATAGAGAGAAGTAATTTGATGAATATATGAATGGATGGATGATATTAAAGCTTCTAATTTTTAACTATATAGCTCGGAAACATAACATATAATAATAGTAATAATTAGTAGCAGTGATCAGAGTGAGTGAGGGAGGAGCTGAACGGGAAGGCCCTTCGCGGGCATGGGAAAGGGATCGACGATGATGTTCTCGTGTTGGATGAGTTTGTGAAATCTGAAGCGCTTCACCAGATGGTGGATGAAAACGAGAATCTCCAGTCGGGCGTACTCTTTTCCAGGGCACATCCGAGGCCCACCGCCAAAGGGAACAAATGTGTATGGAGCTGGGCCCTTCCCTTCGAATCTACTTGGATCGAATTTCTCCGGTTCCGGGAAGTATTCCCCGCTTCTGTGCGTCGAACTCGCACTCCAATACAACTGCATATGTACACATGCACATGATGATATATATCTCTATGTGTGTGTGTGTGTGAAAGAGTAGACTGCAATAGAAATACATGTGTGATGGGAATTGAAGGAAATCTGAATTAGACGAGTGAGTGAGGTGATTAAGATTACCTTCCAGCCCTTCGGAATGGAGAAACTGTTGAAAGAGAAGTCATGGATGGCCTCCCTGAAGGCTCCCTGGAGAGGTGGAGCCAGTCTCATCACTTCGCACGCCACATTCCACGAGTACTTCATCTTCTGAATGTCGTGCCAGCTCAGCAACTCACCTGGTCCCTTGCTTTCAGCGATCTCCGTTTGTTCTGTACATTTATTTATTTATGTTGCAAAGGATCGAAGACACAAAACAGTTTTTCTTTTTTCATGTCGTGTTATTAGGCCTTTTCTTTCTTTCTTTCTTTTTTGCGAAAGAAAAAAAAAAAAAAAAGGAGATTAATTTTGTATGATATGTATTATCGAGATTTTAATTTGTATACTAAATTATATATTAAAGCATGCATGGTTTGGTTTGGGGTATGGGAGAAACACAAATCAAAAGGCCGACATATTGTAAGTTGCGTACCCTGGTGAACTTGGTCATATATATGAGACAATTCCGCAAGAAACTTGACAATGAAAGTGCAAGCAGCACTAGCAGTGTCATGTCCGGCGATCAAGAGCCCCAGGATCTTGTCGGCAATTTCCATCTCGCTCATGTACTGTCCGTTGTTGTCGCTCGACAGCAGCATGTGGGACAGTATGTCCTGCTTGGACGACCCGTTGCCCTCTGCGAACTCCCTCTTCCTCTGCTTGATGATCCCCAAAAGCTGCTCCCTGATGATGTTGGAGGCCTTGATGGCCCTCCGAAACGGAGTCCCAGGCAAATCAATGGGGACCGATATGAGTCCAGAGGCCAAATGGCTGAAAGGCTCCTCGAGTTGAGCGATCCGGTTGGGGTCCTCGATGCTCACGAACAGACGGCATGCCAACGAGAAGGTGTAGTTCTTTGCGAGAGGGAAAACGACGACCTCGTCCCTGTTCTCCCATCGGGAGGCGAAGTGTCTTTGGGCCACTGCGTCCATGATGCCTATGTACCTCTGAAGGGCCTCGGGCTTAAGGAACTGAGGGAGCATCTTCCTCATTTTCATGGCTTCCTCTTGGGAGGAAGTCTGGAGGGAGGACGGGAAGACCTTGTTCACGGAGTCAGGCCACCATGCCGCCACGAGCTTGTTCTCGTTGGAGAACAGGAATTTGTTGCAGGCCGCACCGCACAGGACGGCGGCAGGATGGCCCAGAAGGTTTGTTTTGAATACCTCAGACGAGTACTTAGCCAACCGATCAAAGATGAACTTCTCCGGGTGGCCTTTCCATCCAGCGGACAAGAACTCGAGGGTCTCCCCAACAAAGGGGAGTCCAGGCTTCCCCGGGGGAAGGTTAGCGAAGCTGTATTGCGATCGATGCTTGTAAAATATGAAAAATAGGAAGAGGGTGGTGGAGGACACGAAGAGGACGACCAGAAGGATGAGACAGAAATATTGCTCCATATCTATATCTGTACCTATATGTATCTCTCTCTCTCTCTCTATATATATATATATTCTTTCATTCAAGTGTATACTTACTCCCAATCGATGAGTCCCGAGTGAGGTATGTTGCAAGCGAGGTCTCCTTTAGGCGTAAATTTATAGGCAAATATCGCATGCCTTATATGTTGTTTGTAACACGGAGTTGGACGTCACATCGATGGAGAATTTCTTCATGTGACGTGACCGTAGTTTCAACACCGAATTCATAGTTTGTTAGCGACCTAAACATTCACTTAAACCTGTTATAATAATAATGCTACGTTTTGTAGTGTTAGTTTTAGTGTTATAAGGCCAATCCAGCCCATTAATTCCCATTTTATATTTCAGTTTAACTCCATAATTAACCAGGAGATTCCATTTTCTGAGGTTACATGGGTTAACTGACAAGAATTTGATCTTAATTTCATTTCGATCACATCTCAATTGTGTGGCTCAAAATTATATATATATATATATACACAGTCTCATTCCATTTATATTTCTCTCGTTTTTTGAGATCGTAGCTGATGAGTTAAAATTAGCAATCCATTATAACACCCATTTGGGAAAAAGTTTCTATAATGCGTATAAAAGAAAAATAAGAAGATCGGTCTACTTGCCCACTTTCATCTTAAATATAAAAGTCACCAAGATCAGTGGGTAGTTTGGCAGTCATTTTGATTGCCTAACAAATAATAATTACGAGTTCAGAATGGTTATTTCCAACAATTCCAACCATGCCAACTTTCTCTGTTCGTTTATTTTTGAGCTTGCCCGTTATCAGACCCAAAATAAGTATACAATAGACCCCCCCGGGGGGGGGGGGGGGTGCTACTAACTATTTAATCAAGGCCTTGAAGCGGCTGGTGCCCAGTATCTGTTTAATTCACCGCATGTTCTATAGACAATCTATTCATTATTGATCCTAAATTCATCCGCTGGCAGCCACGGTCTTGTCTATTGTACTATAGAGCCCATTGCCATGTGGGGGGTTGCTGCATCCCTAACTAATTCCCATTAATTTTTCCTGCTGCTAGGAAAAAACATGCATAATGTACTCACTCGGCACTGCAATGCGTTCTATTTGTGTGTGTGTGTGTGTTCGCCGTATAATATTTTCTATAATTCTAACGAACGAATAATTTTACTCCTTTAGTAACGTTATAACCAAGAGACCAAGCACTGGTCTATTCTCAAATGAACCCTCTAATTATTTTTGTTGACAAATAGAGATACACACACACACACAAACACACAACAAAAATAAGAACATGCTTATGGTAACAGAAGTTTAAGCAGAAATGGTTTTGGCAGATTTAGACAGAGCCCAAGTTCATTCCAATTAATTTACCGCTTTTTCAATACCGTTTTAATTTGCTCTACGCGCTGCCGATCACGCATGGGATGGAATGGGGTTCTATTGGAAATTGTGGTAGATGCCCATCTATTTACATGGTTCCAATGGTTGTTTTGGTCAAGCTACTCCCACATAAAACTCGCATATCATTCTTTTCCTTCTTTTTCTCAAAATTGATGGAAAAGTCTCATTATTCAATTTGTGCAGTGTTGCTACAAAAAAACCGAAGATTTTGATTAATATTGGTCGGTTCCATTTTACTACTAAGACGAAAAAGTCCAAGCATCCCATGTAATGACTTGACTCTCATAACATATGGCTGTATATTCATAATAATAATAATAATAATAACAACAAAAACGGATTGATGTTGATATTCAACACAAGTCAGCCTCCTAGGTGGCCCAGAAAAAAAAAAAAAAAAGAGGTGAGGGGGGGGGGGGCGGAAAAAGACGTTGACTTGATCATCGCAAGAAGAAGAAGCCAACAGCAAACACATAATTCACAAAGAAAGGCCGATGCTGCGACAGATATACCTATAGGTACAAGCATAACAACACAGTCAACAGACTCGCTAGAGCTGAGTAAAGTAAAGTAATTAGAGACTTTCATAATATATGTTGGGTGGGAAGGTAACTGTTCAACATAAAATTGGGCGAGTTTGCACTTAAAATGCAGGCTCGAGGCGGTATTTCTGCCCAGACGCCGTTCCATACACACACACACACACACACACACACACACACACACACATATATATATATGGTGGAGGGTTGGTGGTACACGGTTCAATTTCCTCATACCATGGACCATGGACCATGGAACATGGACATAAACGCGTACTACCAACCGGCCACCATATTCTATATTATATGGGTGCAGAAAACTATGAACTACCTGTAATAGATTAATTTTGTTAGGCACGAAATGAAAGTCAGGAGAGAGAGCTGCTGAAGAACTTCTAGTAATTTGTTAATTAGTTAGGTCTTCATTCTAATTAGTTAGTTAAACCGAGCTAATGGGTGTACCCCAAACCCTCAAAACAGACTCAGTGCCAACGACTTCGAGAGAAGAAAGAACTTCAATACCATATCTATTGAGGATCGATCAAAGCGGTCCCGAGGCATAGGCTGAGTGCACCATCAGGAGGCTTGGCTAGGACGGTTCTCCTCCATCCTATCCTCCAAAATCTTATCCCATCCTATCCTGCGAAATCTTCTCCCTCCCCACCCGCGTAATTTAAACTAAAGATTCCAATTTAGAAATTCAATCCGCTAAAAACTGCTGGCTACAAAGATACTCCCTCATGAATACAAATAAAAAAATTTACTCAGTAGAGAGAACACACACACACACACACACCAAAAAAAAAAAAAAAAAAATCAAAAAAACAAAAAGCCGACCGAATTCCATGTAGGGTTCTAAACTTGAACTATTACAAAAATGGAGGAGGAAAAAGAGATGCCGTGCCCGATTTATATATTTTAACAGAGAAAAAAATATAGAAGAAATAATGTTTTTAATGAATATTTGTATTGTAGCCTTGTTCAGCGATCCGGCGAGCGCAGGCCACAATGAATTTTATTTTATTTTTGTGGGTTGGGAGAATGTGTTGTTTATCAAAGGCCCAAAACACATCTTGAGGGTTCTTCCTTTAGGCCTGTTATGTCCATAATTTTACTCTTAATTAGGGTCCCAGAGCATGAATTGAATCTTGGTTAACAAGGGAATTGAGCTTCTCTTCGGTCCAATTGAACTAATCTGCTAAATTGATACAAAAGGGCAGTCTAGAAGAGTCCCAAAAAATATATTAGTAATTCCCCCCAAATTGTTCCCACTTTTTAGATAAATATATCAAAGCGCTTACTTTTAAGCAGTTAAGCTAGCCCATGAACCAGCAACCCATAAGAGGACTACTACAACCCAAAAGAGGGCTCTCCAATGTTTATTCCTCTCATTCCTTTCTGTCCCACTGGCCACAACTTATTTCTTTTCCTCCTCCCGTGCTCTGCTTTTTATTTTCATCAAACAGGACTGCACACTATTGATCACCAAAGTGGTGGGACGGCGACCCTGTTACCAAAAGTATTAACCACACTGGTTCTTAGAGATATAACTGAAAACTTGATACCATTGGTGATTCTATCCAAAACATAGCCCTTGACCATTCCCGTCACGGGCGGGGAAAAGAAGTGACAGTGGAACCTTGTGTCGCAACACGCCTAGTTAAGCTAAAATTACAAGACGGCTAAAAGAAAGCTGGGAAACCTGATTGCAGAAACAAGTTAATCAGAAATTCATGCAGCCACAACATCAGAAACATTCTAATATTCAACAAGATGAAAGAGATCAAAAAAAAAAGAGAAAAAAGAAAGAAAGAAGAAAGAAGGAAAACTCGGCAACAATCACATCACACTCATGGACATTATCTGGCGAGCAAGACCAGGATCCTGTTGCAAAAGCTCCCTCAAGTTATTCTCGACCTCTGCCTTTTGCTTTTCCAAGTATTCCTTCGATGTCTGTCCAAAGCAAATGAGAACAAGTTATCTGTACTGACCAACTTCGTTGCAGCTCCAAATATTGCTCACAAAAGTTAAAGAAAAATATAAGTGGAGAACAGTAGGCAAATGGAGGCAAAACCAAGCAGAACATAGATTGGCATGTCCAAATAATCTACAAAGGCAAAGACTAAGAAATCATAGATTTTACAAATTGCCTACTGATGACAACAGGCAAGTATACACACAATTAAAAATGCAACAGGCAAAGCAAATGAATAAAAGAGCTACATAAATTGATGGCAGACAATTAGAAAGGTTGAGATGGTACACAAGAAGCCTGAAGAAATTTGATGATATGCTACAATGAATGAATAAAATGTCACCTATTGGCCTGTCATGGCAAGAATCCCTGCAACTCCATACTTGAAATAGATTAGATACATAAATAAGGAGTCCATTAATGCATCATGTTAGAGCAAGCAATCAATAGAAAAGTTGTTTACAATGCTACAGACCAAAAAGAAAGTAAGCACAAGGCAGATAAAGCACAAGAAGGCCTATCAGATATCAGACAAGAGAGATGTACCTGTAGAGAGGCTATAGCAGTCTCACTATCCTTGAGCTTCTGCTCCTGATCGTTCATTAAAATTGACTTTGACTCTAACACAAACCTGGCCAGCAAATGTGAGGGGAGGGGGAAGAAAGGAGGGAGAGGGAAGTATGCTTGTCAGAATTTGTAATACATGACAAACAATCAATGAAACATGAAGTAGATGGACTTTAGTAAGTTACGTGCTACTCACGTTCGCCCTGCAAAACAACAGACAGAGGAATGTCATATTCTCCCCATAATATTACAGTCAAACTTGAAGGGTAGAAGCAAAAATAGCACTGAACAATTCTGAATTAGAGGATGGTTATGAACATACCAATAGATTTATAGGTATTTGTATCATCAGGCAACTGGCGTAGCTCTTCCAAGGTCAAGAAAGCACGCTTCTTTTCCCCTTCCTTGGTTCGCATCTGGTTTTGCACCTGTGAAGAAGGAATCACCACTATAGTTCAGGTCACAAAAGGCAAATTTACCAAACAGTGTATTCACAATCTTGAAACAGAAACAAGCTTTTCGATTGGAGATGGCATGGAAACTGAATTAAGATGCACAAAACGAAGTTAGAAATGAACTTGACCACACCTGTAATCCGAGTCAAGATGGTTGGCATGTACAATTGAACAAAGCATACCCAAAACAAAAGAGGTGACGTTAGGGATCAGAACTTGGCAAATGTTATTTTACTTTTTTTTGTTTAATGTATCCAGCTGAACCCCATTTGGAATTTCCTTACCCCATTTGGAATTTCCTTCTAACTGCTAAGGAAATTAAAAAAAAAAAAAAAAAAACCCTAACAGCTAAAAAGGAGCATCGATTATCCTATCAAGTAACAAAACAGCCGAGCCTCTCTTTGCCTTTTGGATTGGTATCTTTGAACAAACCCATTACAAAGAAATAATAATAATAATAATAAAAGTGAGAAAGGGGAAAAAGGAATGGAAGTCAACACCTGCTTCAGTTTGCCAGTGGTCTCGATCATGCGACCTTGAATCTCTACAAAAGCCTTTTTTGAATTAAAAAAAAAAAGGGAAAAAAAATCAGAAGGTGGAAACTTTAATTGGGCTAGATATCCAATTTTGTCGACATTGACGAGTTTCAGTATGGTATTTGGTTTGAGTGTGTGCGCGTGCGTTTTGCGAGACAGGGAGAGAGAGAGGGAGAGAGAGAGAGAGAGAGAGAGAGAGAGAGGTTACAGATCTATTGGCTTCATCGGCCATTGAAGAAATGCTGTTTGTTTGAGATCGCAAATCAAAGTGCAGAGAAACGATGGAGGAGAGGAGAGAGAGAACCCGGGGAGTGAACTGTGGCTCAATTGCAGCCGTTAACTTAGCGGCAGCCCAACCCAAGCAAGCAAAGGGGAAAGCTCTTATTATTATTAGTTGACGACATACAAAAGCAGATTTGGGCCTGGCCGGCCCAATATCTGTCACCCCACACCCACCCAGCCTCACGCCTCGTATCATAGTCAAAGCAGGGGCAGCAACCACCATCGCCATGAGTAAAAAATCCTAGGTCATCATCTACTGACTTTCAAGGTTAAAAATAAATAAATGAATAAAATCATAAAGTTTGGTTTAACAACAAAGAGAGCAAGTGAAGGGGGAAAAGTGCCGAGCAAGAATATTCCCTAGAAATTAATGTCAATAATAGCCAACGACAACTTAATTTAATGTAATGACCACAAGTGTCACGGCCTCTTCCTTCCTTCCTCCCTCCCTCCCTCCCCTCCTGCTTTACTCATCGTAAGTCATGACAATTAACTGACCAAATGATGATGGTGTACAGTAACCAATATTCTCAATTTCAAAAAGGTAGGGAATCCCCCCCCCCCTCCCCCGCTTCTCTAATCATCGCTTAAACGAATTTATTGACATCCATTAAATGGGGTCGTTTTACTTTCCCTTGATAATGCAGTCTCTTTTGTTTCTTTTTTTAATAGGGAGGGAGGGGGGGTTGGTGGGGTTGCACAGGTAAACCATACCAAATTGGACCCAACATAACATAAACCTGGTTACTCAAATGAAGAGAGATTGATAAAGTGTGCAAGGAATTAAATCATGGCCTTTTTAAAAAAAAAAAAAAAAAAAAAAAGAAAAGAAGAACAAGTAGTAATGTGTAGGAATTGTAAACTTTTGCCAATTATTTGAAGAAATAACACAAATATGACAGGTGACAAAAGAAACATGGTTTGGTTTTGAAAAGCAAATGGATTAAGAAGATTGTGCGGAAGAAGTAATAGAAAAAAACAGAGAAAAGAAAAAGAAAAAACAAGCAATCAATTCAAGAAAAAGAAGAGAGGGAGAGAGAGTAAAACGATAAAAATGAGAATCTGACGATTAAAAAAATAGAAAAGAAAGAAAGGAAAGGACAAAAAGGCGTCCCATCCCAGCTGAGAAAGAAGAGAAGGGGGGGGGGGGGCGGGGGGTCCGCTTGCATTGGCGTTTTTGGCGGGCTATCTTTACAACCCAACCACAAACGACTATGATATTTTTACAAACTGTATATGTCCTTATTTATAATAAAACTCTCTCTCTCTCTCTCTCTCTCACTCCCTCGTCTCTCCTCTTTACCAAGAAAAAATGAATTTCTTCAAAATAGTAAATTGTTTAGTCAACTTTCAAAACCAAATCTGATCAACGCCATTGATTTTTTCTTTTGCATCCCCACCTCTGTCTTCTCTCTCTCTCTCTTTCTCTCCATCTCTCTCTCTCTCTCTCTCTCGAAGACCTGTCATTTTCTCTTTCTCTTTCTCTTTCTTTTTCTGTGTGCCGAGCCTCTAATTAATTTTTATCAATCTCTTCGTCCATTATTCCTGGCAAGCATTTGGTTCCTGTCTGGTCTGGGCTTGTTTGCGGGGGTGAATCACTCGAATTCTTCCATACCCACGTCACGAACGAATAAACGGGCAGATCCAATCGGGATCCGGCGGTGCAACTTCAGTTCACCACCCCGACCTCACAAAAAAAAAAAAGGAAAAACCATTCTTTTTTTGGTTCTTTGGGTTCCTTTTTTGGTTACGCCAATAGACAAGCAATTTCCTCTCTTATTGCGGCGGAGGAACGCCAAATATTCACCCTCCTAACCCAAAAAAAAAAAGGAGAGGAAGAAAAAAGAAAAAAAAAAATGAAGAGTTTTCTTCGGGTAGTGGTGGCGTCAGGTGCGATCGTTTGAGGAAAAAAAAATGAAATGCCGGCGTAAATCCAGGTTTCGCTTGAGGTCTATATTCATGGGGATTTGCTTTAGCATTGAACAAGACCACCACCAACTCTCCCTGGAACATCACCAGTTATCCTCCAAGGGCAGCCACCGCCAAGGTGTGCTTTTACTTCCTACTGTCGTGTGTCTTGTGTCTTGCGTCTTGTCTTCAATTAAAGTTTGAGTTTTGTCATTTCGACCATACCTTGTTCTTTCATGTTCAAATTAATGTTTTCGTCTCTTTTAATTTTACCAAGTTCTTTTTTTCTTCCCCTCTCTTGTCTTTGCGTGTTATTTATGTGCATTTTCCTTCTTTTTTTATGGCTTGTTGTGCAAGTGGGTGTCACTTTCATCTTCCTTTTTCATACTTTTTTTTTTTGTTTCGTGATCATAACAACCAAGTGGAACATATTATTGAGGTGGCTCATATAGATATATAATTTGCTCGGGTTATTTACGCCCTCAGTTTAATATTCCTTATTAACAATGAAACCCCGAAATCAATTTCATTCATTCATTTTCTTTTCGTCGAGTAATTCGCTCAGAACTTAAATTCCTTGGCGTGTTACCTGTTGGTGAAAATTTTCTATATATGTCCCGAATTTTAAAGCAGGTGGGTACATCGATAAATACTTGGCTGATCTCAAATGCCTGTTGTATGGGGTTCACAGCATGAGAGCGGGAATCTATGTGGATTAGGGAAATTCTTTTTCGTTTTTGTGATTGGTTTGTGCAGCAAGTGAATGATTGCAGATTGATAATAACTATCTCGTGAAATTGAAACAGGGCATGACTCTGATCAGTCTCCAAGCAAACTAAACAGGCCAGATTCATCACGGGTCCAAAGCCTGAGTCCCACTCTATCAGTTCCTAGGGATGTCACAGATCTCCGCCAGAATCCTGGTTATACGAATGTTGATATCTTTACATATGAAGAGATGACATTGGCAACAAAGCATTTCCGACCAGATTTTATTCTTGGTGAGGGTGGTTTTGGAGTTGTTTATAAGGGCGTTATAAATGGGAGCATAAGGCCTGGTTGCGAGACTACATATGTGGCCATTAAGGAGCTCAATCCTGATGGGTTACAAGGTGACCGAGAATGGCTGGTATTTGCCTTATCATGTGTTCTCATTTATCTATTTCTTACAAGAAATGTACTTGTGCTTAGTATCTAATTTGTAGAAAGTTTCGGTGTCAATTTTAGTGCTGGTAAGTGGAAGGAGTCTCATTAATTAAGAGTGCTAAGCATAATTTCTAGTGATAATGAGGAAGAGAGTTGTGACAGGATGGGTTGATAAAATAGTTATTCTAAGTCTTGTAAGAAACCCTTAATCATGTAGTCTTAGGCCACCAAAATGTTTTATCAAGCAAAACAAGAAACACTTATGTTTCTCTACATATATTGTTCATTTGAAGACAGGATTTGGTTTCCCTACTTACCATGTCACTGGTTACTTGCAGGCAGAAGTCAACTATTTAGGTCAACTGAGTCACGCAAATCTTGTGAAGCTTATAGGGTATTGCTGTGAAGATGAACACAGGCTAATAGTCTATGAATACATGGCAAGTGGAAGCCTGGAAAAACATCTATTCCGTAGTAAGTGGCTGCTGCAATTCTGAGTACTGGGCTGTTTATAGGGAATGAATTTGTGCTGCACCCACTTTTTGAGTTGTAAATGTGTTACAGATATGAAATGGAATGTTTGTATGAGTCTGAATGGTTTAAAACAAACTACAAGTTTTAATACTCGATCTTTATGACTAACCTAAAGGTGTCTCTCCATTGCTGTCAAACATTTATCATCGCAAATCTCTATGATGCTTTTCTTTATGATGATCTCTAGAACATAGAAGATATTTCTGCAAATCATATTTCTCAATGAATGTTTCTTCTTAGAAAATTATGTGTCATGGAAGAAATTTAACGTTTCTATTTGTTTTTTAATTTGGCTTTCAGGAGTGGGCTGTACTTTGACCTGGTCAAAAAGGATGAAGATTGCTTTGGATGCAGCTAAAGGGCTTGCTTATCTTCATGGATTAGAAAGATCGATCATATATCGTGATTTCAAGACATCAAACATCTTGCTGGACAAGGTCAGTTTCCGTACCTTCATTAACGATCAAATATTGTTTTATTGTCTTGGGTAATGGTTATTTGGGTTGAGTTCCCTTGTGTAAAAGACCGAAAAAAAAGGATCCAAGTTTATTTCTTATTTTGAAAATGCATAGATCTGACATATTATGCAGGGACTTCATTAAAACTCATTCCACTTATAGTGGGCCATTAGCACTTGAAATGTGATAGACTTGTGGAATAGGGAATATACTTGGAAGCAACCAATACCATTTCTTAAGGACTTTTGATCATTTTGACCTTGTCAAATTTTGCCTTTGAGGAATATTTTATTGGTTTCTTTGCTGAACTTGTAGAAACGATGTGCAGGATTTTAATGCCAAGCTTTCTGATTTTGGCCTGGCAAAAGATGGGCCAATGGGAGACCAGACCCATGTGTCAACACGCGTGATGGGAACATATGGATATGCTGCTCCTGAATACGTAATGACTGGTGAATATCTCATGAGAAAATGTCTCTAAATTATTGGAGTTTTTGGCAGAGATTTTAGTGTACCTTTACTTCTTGAAAACCCTCTTATGTTAATACACCTTTTCTGGAGGCAACATCACAGAAGTACATGACTGACTGAATGACATTTAAGATCTGAACTAGTCCTTAACTTGTCTTGACCACCAGGGCATTTAACAGCTCGAAGTGATGTTTACGGCTTTGGAGTAGTGTTGCTGGAGTTGCTTCTTGGAAGGAGAGCGTTGGACAAGAGCAGACCTAGTCGGGAACACAACCTGGTTGAGTGGGCACGCCCACTCCTCAACAACAATAAAAAGGTTCTGAGGATTTTTGACCCCAGAATGGATGGGCAGTACACGGTTAGAACTGCAATGAAGGTAGCCACTTTGGCGTACCAGTGCCTCAGCCAGAATCCAAAAGGGAGACCCCTCATGAATCAGGTAGTTGAATTACTTGAGACTGTCCAGTCGACTGATGATGAGGCATTATTTCAAAACAGTGGAGGGGCGGTGACCTTATATGAGGATCCAAGGCTTTCCCCTTGCACCCAGTTTGAGAGAAAAACTCTAAGCTAGAGAGAAGGGGAACCACAAAGAAGGTCCAAACCAGTTAATGGAATGAGCCAGAGTGAGCCCGAAATGGAGCCTACACTTTATGGTCCTTCTCTTGAAACTGCATTCTTAAGTCCGTGTAGAAATTAGCATCGATTGTAAGTTGCGCTTGTAATGTGAGAGATGGAAGCTGAAACAAAATGTATTAATGTGTCCGTCCTGAAGTGTTTATATTCTTCATTCCTTGGTGGAATTTGAGAATCTCAGAAGCAAGTTTGTCCTGTTGAAGTGATGATGCGTGTCTTCCTTTTGTAAGCCTGTTGTTTTTTACTTTGCAGAGGTCTCAGTCTTTTTTTTTTTTTCTCCCGGGTATTGTATTTAGAAAAACAGAGTGAAATTAAAGGAAAAGAATCAACTATGTATAAGCTCAGCACATTTTTCCGCATCAGATGTACAAACATCATCTACTGTTATTTAACCATTGAAATACACCATTCCTACTAGTTTTAAAATGGACTGCCAACTGGAAATGTTGCTGCAGATTGGGCGATATGATCTAACACTCGCTAGCTTCAGTATTTTTTCTTTTTCTCCTTAGTCTGCATTAGTTCAAAAATCAGCGTTTCAAATTTAAACTGGCAATCATTAGTTTGCCCATAAATTCGTAACGAGTTTTGGTGGGTATTAGGCGCACGCTGCCCCCACCACCACGAAAAGAGCCCCTCCTTTCTCCTATATTCTACTTCAGTTTCTTTTCATTACCTTCTTTCTGATGCAAATGGTACTTCCCCTGTATAAATTGAACCAAGGGCATCCAACTCTCTCTCTCTCTCTCTCTCTCTCTCTCTCTGTCCCATCCCCTCTCCACACAAATTCGTTATTTTCTTGTTCTGCCGTCCACTGGTTGTCTTATGTGACAGGACCTGTACTTTCTCTTCGCCCTTGATGTCAACCATGGCTGAGATGGCTCCAGATGATGTTCATTTAAAGACGATAAAATGTACAGAAAGGCATGCAGATTCAAGGTCACGCACTGCAGCGGCATGTTTCATTCCATTCCCCAGAGAAGGTGATATTCTCAAGATGAAAAACACATAAAAAAAAAAAAGAATCAAACATCTGTTGCACCATAGAACTTGAGAATATTTTGCAACATCGCTCAAATTGGCAGACATAACGTCAAAGCAATCAGCAAAGATTCTCCCAATCTTTTTTTTCTTTTTTTCTTTTCTTTAGCAGTAGATCCTGACTCAGAGAAAGTCATGCTTCCGATCACCTGAATTTTCAAGACCCCTTCCCTGCAAAAGATATATCCAATTCTAAATCAGGCGACCAAATCTATAGGTTACTGCAACATATTTGTTAGCACATTTTTTAAGTAGGGTTACACTTGTCTTTATCACAATATATAATGCAGATACAATTTCAGAACTTCAAAGTTTTATGATGACTGTGACGATCAGAATGTTTTTCAACAAGAAAATCATTCTTTTCTGGCTGCAACATCAATTCTATTAAAAGGAAGCTTCTCCATATGCAATACACAGCTCGTCATGTTTTCACTGATTGAATGAAGCAACAACACTCAATTTAGGTAATAAAATAGAAAGAGCACAGAAACCTATGTGCTGTAGCACTCAAGTAGGGGTTAACAGCACGCATAACCCATTTCAAGGAGCAAAAACTAGACAAACTAGGACACATTAAATGGCAGACGGCTTTACATAACATGCGGACATTATGTTAACAAATTTCCGTTAGCATCGGTGCATAGAGGTTGCAAAACTGACCCAACCCAACCCCACCATTTAACCCACTCAAAAATTGACCTGACCTAATCCACGTTGATTGAAAAGGTCAATGACTGGTAACCCAAAACACACAAAATTGAAAAGGCACCAAATCCAAACAATTTGAAACCAAAATGACTCAAAACCCAATTGGTTGATTAACTTGCAACCCAAAAAATATATCTGAAACCTGATGACCTACAAACCAAACAAATCTGAAACTCAATGGCCCTGGATTGTGAAATATTTGAAACCCAAATGCTCCAAAAATTCAAACAATCAAGCACAAATTCAATCCAACTCACTCATTTGCCACATCTATTTGTGCATCATCATTGTTAAGAGTATTTATCAGGAAACCATTGTTCCTGTACAAATTCACAGTTTTACTTGAGTACAGTATTGAAACAACAGCAAAAGTAATCTATATTTAATGATCGGGATGGTTATCCTTCTGATCATGTGGAGATTCCTATTACTCTTAACATAAATTGGTTTTCCTTCATTCATGGATTACCATAAGCACTCCCTGAAAACTACCACATCAGGGTACTGTCAGTTAAATGAAGATTCATATATAGAATTGTCTTACCCCACAGTTGGCGCAATTTCAGTGCAAGTTGAGTCACAGATTTTTTCTCAGCAACATTAGAAAATTCCATGTTCGCAGCCTCCTGAATTGCAGACAAGAATTCTCTTCTTTCTTTTGGGGAAAGACCAATATAATCTGGTCCGTGGACCATGCTCAAATCCACAACCTGTAAGGACAATTTTCAGAATTGAATTCTGATCTGAAGTTCATACATACTGCCAGATAAAATCGCAATCCATTTGCTGCAATTAACAAGATTGGACATATAGATTGGTCAAAAATGACAAAATGCATTAACAATGTTAGATCCTGTTGGCCATCTCACCTTGTTCTTTCCACTGGTTTTAGCACATACCTCATGAAGTATGTCATGGACAGTCCCAAGTAAGACCGTAGGATCCATGACTAACTCTGGTCTAACTTCAAAATTGAGGATTTCATTAATACAAGCAAAGAGTTAACATGGGGCAAAAAAACAGTCCACAAAATGTCTCCCTTTCCTACTTTTGTGCCTCTTTGTGAACTTTCCTGCACTTTGTGCCTTCTGCATGTCACTCCGCAACTCATAGATACATTATGCAAGTAAAAGAAGACAACTCCAACTGAAAGCTTTTTGAGAGGTGGGTAGAACGTGGATAAAATTAACCATGAAGCAATGAGAAATCAGACAAAAATATAAAGCCAAAACTAAGAAATTGGCAGGTCTTTCATTATGGGATGTAGACAACTTTCTTTGAAGTCTGTTAACAAGCAAAGCATATCACTTTTAAGAAATATTAAGAGCTAATTCAATGCTGAAGTCAGTAGCAAAGTCTCACCAAATAAAATCCAGGTATGCAGCAGCTACCATGATGCATACTATTAGGTGCAGTACCCTATGATAAACAATAACAATTGGCACACACAAGGAACTAATCAAAGACACTGGTGAAGTACTTGCCTGCTGCAACCAAGGGATTATAGAGTTTGGATATCTTTGTTCCAAGATGTATGATGCCAAGGTGCTAAGGATATCACTCACAGTCTTTTGAGAAAGACTTTCCAATACCGGACCAGTTCTATCAAGAAGCTCAATCAGAACAAGTTCATCACCATAACAGAGAGCTGCCACATATGCAGACTCTAAGTCCCCTTTGCACAGAAAGCATTTCACACGTTGCCACAACCAACTCTGGCTCTCTGAACCATTCTGTCTGGCATTTGCAGGTGAATCTGAAGTGAAGACAGCATTAATTCTTCTCATCTGACTGATGTTCTGTCCTTGCCGCTTGAGGATGTCCTTCCCAGTAGCATTCCTACTAATCTTCACACTAGAATTAGTCCACATCTCAGATCCCTGTTTGACAGCATTAATGGATCTACTGCTACCAAATGTCTTTTCCTCCCAAATATCAGTGTTCTTTGCAGAAGACATCAAAGGCTGTTTGTTTTGAATGTCTACAGATGGCCTGGGAGTGCATGTAGAAAGCCTGGGAGAAGAAACATTTTGGTTCTCCTTCATTAATTTGGAGACTACTGAATCAGAATGTCTTCCCCCATGCATAAGAACACGAGAAATTCTATCTACTTCATGTCCCAAACCTAACACCTTAGACTGCAGTGTAGACAAGCTATCCACTATTCCAGTTGAGAAGAGCTGTAAAATTAAAATAGTAGTAAGTAGCCAGTAGCTTGTGCAAGCATCACTGCTCATGTTTGATATTGTAAAATATACAGGCAACCCTCTAGTGAAATGAATGTTCAAATAAATTTAAAGGGGAAATATACTTGAAAACCAGAAAACTAAAAAGAAAAGCTCTTGGCATTGATTCCACATTCAGATTCATTACAATAGCTCGATGAATTATACCAATTATATGAAACTTCTCATGGAAAGAGATTAACATAGGTAAAGAGATATCAAGCATGTAAATCAAAATACCATCCCACAAAGAAAGAAATTCAGTTATACTACAGAATTGACAACATCCCAGACCCAAACATTCTTGTCATCTTATGTTAATTCACAGGAACCAAGAAGTGCTAAACCTGTGGACATATGCAGATTCCATAAATCCGAAACCTATTTACCTGTAGCAATTCCATTAGGTTTGCCTGTTTGTTTTCAATCTCCAAAAGCTGTTTTCTAATGAACACCATTTCACTAGCTACCTGCGAGCAACATCCATGCAAAGTTTGGCAACTAGTCTCTGTCACTGTAGAATCCATACTTCCACGATCCCGGATCTTTGCAGGGTAAAAATGCTCCTCATTATTAATTGCTTCAACTGCAAACTGATGATTTCTCCGCATTGGTTTCAACAAACCACCATCATCTGCTGAGTCATGAGATGCTGTCACAAACTTAGTTTGATATTTGTTATCCACCAGGTTGGACGCAGAACACTCCTGTTTGTCATCCATCGGCACATACTCACAACCTGTGTCTTGAAAACTTGTGATGTCAGTACTCAGGCCATCTAAAGCCTTTGTAAAAGAACTACCTTCAGATTCCTCGTTATTAAGATCTGTTAAGTATAAATTGCGGGCTTTTGGAACAGCAATTTCAATGTGCCAATCTTCTGCTTTAGAATGCTGTGACTCCACATACGTTTGGCATGGTTTCCTAACAGATAAAGGAACCCTTCTTTTAGCTGAATCTGCAAAAACAACATTCTGCCTGATATCCTTCCGTATGGACTCACTATTACTGCTCAGATCACATGACTCACCTCCACAAAAATTTTCTGCATGGAGAAAAATAATGAGCTGAAGGGAAACTAATACCAGATAAGCACAAAACATGGTCTACTGAAGGATGCATAGAAGAGATAATTCTACACATCCAAACTCATCAGACTGTAAATATTTTAGGAAGAAATTATTGCACTAATGATCAACAAATTAATAAACATCTTATGATGAAACTCAATTTAGAATGAAATATAATTATGTAGCTTTTATTCCAAAGATCCCTTGATAGCTTATAAACTAAGTTATAGGGAAAGAGACATGCCCAGTAACCCTAGACAACTCATGCAAGTATCTATAGACATACCAAGTTTCAAACTCATTGCTGTGAAAAGGAGGAAAAAACTTTGGTCACAACAACCTAAATGCTCCTGAAAAGACCAAGGAAGGTCAAAGCTTTGTCATCCAATTATCCAGCAAACTACTTGAGTTCTTTGACTTAAACTGACAGAAAAGGAAGGAAAAAAAAATCACCCGTCACAAACTCTCTACACCTCATGGAAAGTTTGACCCCACAGTTACTTGAGGCCCAAAAGCACATCCTAAATGTCAATAGTTCTTACTGTCTACTTCCCTGCCCTCAAAATGAAACTCAAATCAAGCAAAACCAATATATCCTAGAAGGTGTAGTTGACAGACTTTGACATGCAGAGGCAAAAAATGCAAAATATTTTAGAATCAGAAGAAACATGAAGCACATTACATAAAATCATTAATTTCAAGATATTAAATGAAACAGAAGGGCTATTACACCTTTTACAGAGGATCCAGTTTCAGAATGTTCAGGAGTTTCAGGGCCTGGAAGACTTCTCCAGCACTGTAGGGCATACATTACCGAGTCCCTAACTGGTTTAACCTGTAACAAACAGAATAAGTATCTGAAAAATGAGAGTTGAAAAACTTAATTCTCCAAATGGCAATCTTAAATTAGCAAGCACCTTGTCAAAACGGCATGATTCAAGAGAATGGATACAAGATGCCTTGAAAGTTTCCAACCAGGACCCTCCAAATGAGGCTATTTGCCCCAAAGCAGTGGAAGCTGCTCTGCGAGTTGTCCAGTCACTGTTTTTCAGAGCCTCTTGAATGCTACTCATCGCTGCAGCCAAAATGCCTTGTGATGGAGCCCCTCCTGCCTGTGGTAGGGATATAGATGATGATAATTTGCAACCAGAAAAAAAAAAAGCTATTGGCTCATTGTAAAACTGCAAGCAACAACAGGAATAAAAAATGAGACCAAACAAGATCCAGAATCATGGCCAACAACGTACAATCTAAGGAAAATAAATCTGAGTGCCATGGTCAAGGAAAATGACCTGGATAATGCTTCTATTCAACTCAATTATAGCTGGTTTTGCCATAAAGTGTGGATTCTTGAGCAACTTTATGGTTCGAGTCAACATCCGTTGCAAGATAAGAACCGGAGGATCCTGGGTATTGTCAATGACCTTTGCCAAGCATAATGCTGCACCCGACTGCATCTGCTTATTCTGCTCACCCAAAGCTTCAAACAGAGGCTTCACCAACACAACAAAGACTCCATCATTATTCAATTTAGAGGCCAAGACACCCATGGTTTCAACACAAGCATCCCTGACAGAAGAATCTGTATCCTTAAGCCTCTTAACAATGCTAGCAACCATCTTAGCAAGATGGGGTCCAAGAAGACACTCATGAAAGGTCACCAATGTACCCATCAACCTAACACATTCTTTCCTAACTGCACTCTTTTGGTCCTTGTCAGTGTCCAGTATGCAAGATAAGAAGGAAGGAATCTCTTCGGGCGTTAAACATTGGGCCGTCTTCTCAAGCTCATCAATAGCCAGTGGGCATGTGTCTCGATCTGCAAGCTTGTTGAGTGCAAGAACCACTTTGTGTTTCAGCTCAAAAATCGCATGTCCACCAATCCTGGAAGGTCCTCTAGCTTTCATTTGTGCATGTGCCGCCTTCATCTTGAAGTTTATGGCCCTCCTCCAACTCCTACTCGTTCTCTAGTTTTGTGTTTGCCTTTGCCCCCGTTTTATTTTTTTATTTTTATTTAGAAAATAACCAAAAAAAAAAAAAAAAAACAAAGAAAGAAAGAAAAAAAGAGAAGCAATGTTCAGTCATTTACATGTATTCTGCTGTAGATGGGGCTAGTAAAGAGAGAAATGGCAAAATGTCTTTCACACGATATGAGGATCACCGTGGTTACACTGCACTTATTGGCAACATGATAAACAGGCCGCCATCAAGACACTTAGACAAAAATATTCAAAAACATTCATTAGAGAAACGGAAAAAAATAAATAACTAAACAAATAAAAGGCCCTCCTCATTACAAACAGAAACAGAAAATGACGGCACGCCTACGGGTCGGGTCAAAGCCAAATGTTTATTTATAATAAATAAATAATTCTGTCAACATAAACTCAGATTTGCAACTATTTCGGATTAACGTTAGAGCTAGGATGAAAAAAAAAAAAAATATATATATATATATATATATAAAAGAAAAGAAAGGAGAAACAGAGAAAACGCCAAACTATTTGGTCGATGATAATGCTAGAAAGAAATTCTGAAGATACCACCATCATAATATCCATATAAATCACATTCACAGGAGATAAAAGAAAAAAAAAATGCTATGGAAATACCAACAGACGAATTTCAGAAGGAATAGAAAATGTTTAAGTTTAATTTTCAAAATGAAAACATCGGAAATCATCACTTTCTAACTGGCTCAAAATACATACGTAAATTAAAAAATAATAATTAAAAAAACGTAGCAGCGAGAAACGAAGAAGAAGAAGAAGAAGACGAAGAAGAAGAGAAGAGGATGAGTAACCAACCTGACGCTCACACGGACGTCAAATTTCACTGTTAATTTTTACAGCAGCAGAGACAGAGACCGGGGGGGGGGGGGGGGAGAGAGAGGACTCGAGTCAAGAAGAGCCCTCCCCCGAACACTTTTTAGTTCAAATTTCTTTTCTCTTTTCTCTCTCTTTTTTATTATTATTTATTTTGAAAAAATAAAAAAATTTTGTTGCTTTTTTTTGTTTTTTTGTGGGTGTTGGGACGATGGGGTGTTTGGTGGCGTGGGGTGGGGGGGGGGGAAGGGGGCGTGGTTTCAAATTTCGCGCTCATTGGGCTGACCGATGGAGTTTCGAAATTTGGGAAGGGAAGGAGAGTCGCTTCTCATTTCTTTCCTTTTCTTTTACCATATCGTATGTATCTCACGATTGTTGTCGGTTGTGGGTGGGGTCCCCTTTCTTTCTACTTGAATTGGGCACTTACTCGTTTCCATACGTTTCTCAGGCCTGCCCCGGCACTTCCTTCTTATTATAATTATTATTATTATTTACCACACAAACGCATTTTTTTTATCTCCATTATTCGGATTTTTTATTCTCTTTTTTCTTTTTTCTTTTTTCTTTTTGAATTGCTCTTGACATTTTGACTGCTCGGCTTCTTGCGCTTGCGGTTACACGCTGCTACTATTTGTTATTTATATATTTATAATGTAAATTGCTTTTCAAGATTTGATTGCTCCACCCTCCCTCCGGTCGGAGAGAGAAAGAAAAAAAAAAAAAACACGAAGAGGAAAACAAGAAAAGAAAGGGCTCTGGTAATAGTAGTATAGATTTACCAAGAAAGATTGAGGTTCGGGGATTTAGAATGTAGGTTTTATTTTAGATTCATGATTCATGGTTTCTGAAGGAGATAAAAGGGCCCTGGATAAAGAAGCACCAATAAACCACGTTGGCAGGCAATACTGGGGGTTTGATCCTAGCCTTGGAGCGCACCCCAAGAGAGGGCTCCAGTGGAGAAAATCCGAAATAAATTCACGCAGAATCGGTTTCTAGTTTCTAGTTTCTAGTTAAACATAATTCTAGTTTCTAGGTAATGAAATTATAAAAATAAATAATTTAATTAATTATCTATTGAAAATGTTTATTTTCATATTCATCGTCGCACCCAGGTCATAAATCACAAAATTTCAGTCATATGCGTGCATGCATGCATCTTAATTACAATCACCTGTATGATTACAGTAGGAATAACAGACAAGCCAGCTTTGGTGAAACTCGAAAGAGAACAAGAAATTACGGAGGAAGTGGTGACTGGCACGTTGAAAAGGGCCTTGACATTTTACTCAACCGTGCAGGCTGAGGTGAGGATGGTTTTAGGCCTGGTGACTAGCCAAATTCCAAATCCCAACACCCAACGCTAGCTAATAAATGCAGGACAGATGTGGTGTCACAGTCGGATGGTAAATCTACCGACGTCGTGTTTGTACGGAATAATTCGCGGGTCCCATCACTTCCCTTCCCTTGTTTTGTCCCCCCGAAGAGAGCTCGACCTCCTTCCTTCCCTGCCATCTCATCGATTGGTTTCACTCCTGCAATCTTTGCGCCAAGGTACACCCACCCCCGCACCCACACACACACACACACACACATGCTTTTTCTCATCTATACGCATTGTTTTGTTAAATTAATTAATTAATTGGTGGCATTAACATCATTGTCTTGTCTGCTGTAACTTTATTCTTTATTTTTACGTGGCTTGGATCATGCGGGAAGACACGTAGTACCCAAATCCGGCAGTACAGGACGTGTTGTGGGGATGCCTCCACACAAGGTTGGGGGGCCTCTTGTTTCCGGATGGCCCTTCCATATGCTTAGACAAAAGGCTTTCCACACCACAATGAAGCATATCCATTACGAGGACCAAAACACTCCCTACATCTGCCCTGCACCCTCAGCAAGGTCCATAATCTATCCATCTATATATCTATTATATATAAATATAAATACATACATGTTTTTAAGAGTTCTTTAGCTCATCTGTACACAACCTTTGCAGCTAATGTTGGGCTTGCTTCTTACCACATTCGTGTGCAATAATAAAGGCTGAGCGCCGTTACATATGTAATTTTCAGCTGCTTGGAATGCTACCATTTACGCAGTTTTTGACTTTAATAAACCATATATTTAGGTGCTAAACATGCTCTACTGTTGGGTGGACGACCCAAATTCAGAGGTATACCAATTTCACCTCTCAAGAATCGAAGACTATCTGTGGATGGCAGAAGATGGCACGAAAATGCAGTTAAGAGCACAGCGTTGTCTTTGTTTCAAGTCTTGTATTGTTTTCATTGACGACGATCATTTTACATGGAAAGGGCTGTAGCTCTATCAAAAACGTTGCACTGGCGCATTTTGTTTTTTGTTTGCTCTTTTTTTTTTTTTTTTTATTTAACTCCAGAACCGTGCTACTATAGAAAAAAAAAATGTGTATGCGTCATTGCTCAATGGACAGGGACACAATGGTTCTCAACTGTGGGATGTCACCTTTTCTGTTCAAGCCATCCTTGCTACCAAACGCGTTGATGAATACAGTCCCATGCTCATGAAAGCACACAGTTTCATCAAAAACATGCAAGTACGGTTTTAATTCACAAATTTCATACTTTTTTGATAATGAAATCAGAGTTTGTTATCATTTATGGCAAGATTTTAGACCATCTTCTGCTCAATTTTCAGGTGGCAATCTTATTATCTCGAATGCTATCGGACAACACGGGAAAAGCAATATCGGCAGACCAATTGTACGATGCTGTTAAAGTGATTTTGTCCCTTCAGGTATTACTTCTGGACTTGACTTGAAGTTGGACTGCTGCACCCTGGCACGCATGCATATGGTATACTTCATGGAACGTAGATGTGAAGGTTATGGGTATGTTTTACTCGTTAATTTTACAGAACAAGAACGGAGGAGTTGCATCATTCGAGCTGACAAGGTCATTTGCATCGTTGGAGGAAAAGCATTCCTTAAGTTTTCTTCTGTTAGTGAACAGGCATAGAATATTTACTCTCTCAAGTTAATGTATCAGGTTCTTAACATAAACTTACCAAAATTGCAGATGATCAATCCCGCTGAAGTATTTGGAGATATCATGCTTGACTATCAATAAGCTTGATCAAAACATGCTCCTTCTGTCCAATTTACAACAGAAGTTTTGGTGTGGATAACATTGAAAGAAGATGTAGCTGCAAATGTTTTAAGAGCTGTTATAGCTAATGCCAGATATTTACGTCCATATGACATCATAAACTTAACATAAGGGACTGATCTTGCTAAATGATTTGCTTAAGTCAATCCCATTATTCACAAGGATCCACCAAAACAAAGATATTGTATGTGGAATGCACTTTGGCAGCACTTCAAGGCTTGAAATTATTCATAAAGCTGCATCCAGGCCATCGAAGAAAAGAAATTGAAGCATGCATTGGTAAAGCATTTAGCTTCATTGAGAGCATACAACGACCTGATGGATCATGGTATGGTTTCTTGCTCCAAGAACACCTGACTATCACTGCACATTGCAGTATTATCACAGGAAGGAAACTGAAATGAATCATATATTCTCTGCAAGCCAAATAGTAAGCTGGTGATAATTTAGACATGAGAAATTGCGAATCCAAGTTTTTAAGTTCTGTATCCTGACTATTTTTGGTTGGTTTAGTGGTGAATAAAATGTCAAAATTTTTAAAAATTTGTTTTTTTGTGATAGCTTTTTGTATGGGATTTTTGTCAACTCTTATATTGTCGTTGGTTTGATCCTTCCTATGGCCAGGTATGGATCATGGGGAGTCTGCTTCACGTATGGAACCTGGTTTGGAATAAATGGACTCGTGGCTGGTGGAAAGACACGCCAGAACTGCTACAGCATTAGGAAAGCATGCGATTTCTTTCTATCCAGACAACTTGATTCTGGTGGTCGGAGAGAGGGCTATCTGTCAAGTCAAGATAAGGTGATCTTATAATTAGAGCACTGCTGCTTTTCCCAAATAGAGGTGGTGCAGGACAAAATGGTAGCTGCTTGAATTTTCCAAATACAAGGGAGTTGGTGAACTATTTCTAATCTGCCAAGCTAAACTTAAAACCTCTGCCTTTAAATCCGAAACCTTATCTTTGGCATGAAGTGCGAAGAAATACAAATATGTCTTCTGTGCGTGCTCATAATCTGGTTATGGTGATTATTCCTCTGGTGTGTCTATAGGTGTACAATGATTTGGGTGGTGGAAAATCTCATTTGGTTAACACTGCGTGGGCAATGTTGGCTCTTATAGAGGCTGCACAGGTATGTGAGCACTATTTGAGCACAAATATACACAATATGTACAAAAATCGGATATCTACTTGGTTCGGGAACAGGGCCAGGGAGATCCCAGTCCTTTGCATCGTGCAGCAGCAAAGCTGCTGATTAATTCAGTAATGGAAAGTGGAGATTTCCCTCATCAGGTAAGTCTTGACAAATTTTGATTTCTTTAGCAACAATGTGCTTTGACTTGTATGTCTACTATCTATATATGATTTGGTATATGGACATCTAAGGCATGCATGCGTGCTTATGTACATGAAGATCGTGAATGGTGATCACCACCTTTTCATACCCAAGAGATATGGAATGACGCATTCAGTGTGGGCGTTTTCTTTCCTTTGTAGGAAATCAGTGGAGTCCTTTACATGATCAGTCACTTTGCTTTCAGAAATATCTTTCCTATATGGGCCCTTGGAGGCTATCTTGATCCCTTGCTGCCGGCAGAAAGGCATTAGGAAATGTTGTGTAAATACTAATAAGCGGTGCAAAAAGAAGCAATACTAAACTTGACTCGTGCGTTCCTTTAACAGAAGGGTAGAAAGAACGAAAAACAATGGTGTCCAAGATGTAATTGTGCGATTGTTTTTGCTTGACATCCTCTACTTTTGGTTTTCACGGAGCTCGAATGAATTCCGCTATTAATTTTCTTTTTTCCTTTTTTTTTTTTTTTAATAAGAAGGTCCTTTAGGGATCAAATTACATAATAATTTTTTTTATATTCTCGTAAATTTTCTATTTTTACTCTCAAGATTTAAATGAATATCTAGTTTTTTTTAATCATTGAGGTGTTCTGTTCGTGTATTAAAAAAAAAAAAAAACTAATTCTATTTTCAATGACCGAATTCGCCTGAAAAGTGAATAAGAATCATAAACATGCTGAATGTTTGAGGATAATTAATAAAAATAAGAAAAAAAAAAACAAAAAAAACAAACAAACAATGATGCTAGAAAGTTTGACTAGGCCATCTGTTGTACCTAGCCATGCCCGAACTGGAACTTTTATGGCGTGTTTGTAGTTAAAATTTTTGTATTTCTTCTTTTAAAAATAAAAAAAAAAAAAAAAGAAAAAAACAAAATCAAAAGGAAAAGGGGTATTTCTGTAACTTTAAAGTTTGGCTAATAGCATTTCACGAGAGAAAAGAAACTCATAATGAGTAGCTACGCATCGGTCGGAAATTAAAACTTTTTGTTCAATCGTTTTATTACTGGCTCTGTTTCTTTCCCAAGGAAAAATAGGGGGAGAGAGATTTTGTTTTGGGGAATTTTTTTTTCTGGTTTGCTCTAATTGCCGGTTCAGCCACTTAGGGTTTTGGGTAACATTTTTAATGATATGGTGAGGCGATTTATTTTGGTGTTTATATAAAATATAAATAGAGTAGCTATCGGCCAAAGCAACAGTAATCTACCTAATTGCACACGGCAACCACAAAAGATCATGTGCCTTTTCCTGGCCATGAAAATAAATAGGTGCGTTAATGGTTTACAAGTGGTGGACTTTGGGAGTTGCTCTATCCCAAAAATGTAGAACGCAAGATGTCCCCCCCTAATAAAAATAACAGAGGAGGAGGACCAGATGTGAATCTTGCTGTAATTCGCACCAGTCATCCTGTTCATTTACGAAGAAATAGCCCAGTCTCGGGCTACATTTTGTTTGTTAAGACAAACATATTAAAAATGCTTGTGATTGTGGTCGCTTTGGTTTGCCTTAGAAGTACCGTAGCCTAGACCTGAAAGACTAATAGAAATGAATAAAGCAACTGGCAAGATGGGTGGCCTTCTTCCCTTTAGTAAAAAAGCTGAGCGCAAAAAATAGATGGAAACAAGTAAATGATGCGTGTAAAAGCCTTTCTGTCAAATTCAGAGGCAGCCCGGAAATCTCTGGCTCACTTTCTGCCTCCAATGCAAGCAAAAGAGACCAAGCAAGCAAAGACTTTGTCAACCTGGAACACCTCCTCCTCCCATCATCGTGGCCTATGTAAAAACAACCTTTTTGCTAATTGTTATACCCTATTCTTAGCAACCTGTCCTCTCTTCCTCTCCTTTCTTTCTTTGCTTCTATGCCATCAAAATTTCAACAGCTCCCCAACCTCTGCCTCTACCCCAGCGGCACCCATTTCCTGCCATTGTACTCTGCATAGGGGCTTCTCGTGGCTGTGAAGGGCGCGCCCGCGCCCCCCCCCCCCCCCACCCTTACTCGTGCGAGTACCAACCCAAAACTCCACCAATATGGCTTTCAAAGACAAGCCTTTGATGATCCTCCTTGTCTTTGTTGTTGCGTCCCTCCATTTTATCGCTGCTTCAGGATTGACAAGCTCAGAAATCCTCCTTGAGTTCAAGGATTCCTTGTTAAATGCCTCAGCGTTAGGCAGCTGGAGCAAGAAGACCCCCGCTTGCAAAGGAAAGGTAGCAAACTGGGTTGGTGTGCTTTGCGCCAACGATACCGTTTGGGGTTTACAGCTTGAGAACAAGGGTCTGTCAGGAGAAATCAAAATTGAAACTCTCAAGAAGTTGCCAAATTTGAGAACCATAAGCTTGGTGAATAATTCCTTCGATGGTCCCTTGCCGGAGTTCAAACAACTGGTTTCATTGAGATCAATATTTCTGTCCAGCAATCATTTTTCGGGGGAGATTCCAGAGGACGCTTTCGAGGGCCTGTCGAAGCTGAAGAAAGTTTATTTGGCAGAAAATGAGTTCACGGGGGTCATTCCTTCCTCATTGGCTTCCTTGCCCAAGCTCACGCATTTAAGACTTGAGGGGAACCAATTTACAGGGCAGCTGCCAGATTTTGTTCAGAAATTTAAATCATTCAATGTGTCGAACAATGCCTTGGAGGGGCCACTCCCTGAAAGCCTCAGCAAAATGGATAAAAGCTCGTTTTCTGGTGAGTTCCATGCCCTCTTCCTCTGGAGTCTGGTCGCTTTGTGTATATTTGCCACTGATAACACTTGAGGAGCTGTTTTGGATGTATCATTAATGAAGATAACTTGTATTATAAAACTTCAGACCTTAAGAGAATGAAGCATTTAATGGGCTCCCTTAAAATGTTCAACAATTAAACTTATTATGTATATACAAGGGTCAATAATCTGAGAAACATGCTGTTTTTTCTCACATTTTTGTTCTGTCCCGCTGATTAGGCAACAAAGCTCTATGCGGAGGACCATTGAGCAGATGTAATTCCCCTGACAACACGACTTCCGCTCCAACCTCCAATTCCACTACTGAACCAAGCACAAATGGCAACTCTAGCAAGCCTTCAACAGCCGGTATAGTGATAGTGGCTATAGTTGTTGGGGTAGCATTTGCGGCCATCTTTGCAGCCTCCTCCATTCTTCTTCAACGCAGGAAACGGACATCCACGTCAATAGAAGCACCGTCCCCATCCCCATCCCCATCGAACCTTCAAAAGAAGACGGGTTTTAAGGAGGAGGATCAATCCTCACACAGCTCACCTGACAGGGTTGGAGGTGGCAAGAGGACAGAGGCTTCAAAACTGTCATTTGTAAGGGATGACAGGGAGAAGTTTGATTTGCCAGACTTGTTAAAGGCCTCGGCTGAGATACTGGGAAGTGGTTGCTTTGGGTCCTCTTACAAGGCTGCCCTCTCTACCGGGCCCGTGATGGTTGTCAAGAGATATAAGCAGATGAACAATGTTGGAAGAGAAGAATTCCAGGAGCATATGAGGAGAATAGGAAGGTTAAGGCATCCTAACTTGCTTCCTCTTGTGGCGTATTACTACAGGAAAGAAGAGAAGCTCTTGGTCTCTGACTATGTAGAGAAAGGCAGCTTGGCTGTTCATCTTCATGGTATGGCTTCTTCCATCAAAATATTCCACAATTTATTATCATTGCAATTGTTCTCCTTGTTGTTGCTGTGGCTTGGATCTTATTACCTCGCTGCCGTCGTCCTTCTTTTTCAGGCCACCAATCTCTAGGCCAACCAAGCCTTGATTGGCCAACTCGATTGAAGATCGTGAAAGGGGTAGCCAGGGGGCTTGGATACCTATACAAAGAGCTTCCCAGCGTAATTGCAGCCCATGGCCACCTTAAATCGTCCAACGTTCTCCTGGGAGAGTCAAACGAGCCCTTCTTGACGGACTATGGGCTGGTTCCTGTGATCAACCAAGAGAATGCTCATGAGTTCATGGTGGCCTATAAGTCCCCCGAATACTTGCAACACGGGCGGATTACCAAGAAGACCGATGTCTGGGGGCTCGGGATATTGGTTCTTGAGATCTTGACGGGCAAGTTCCCAGCAAACTCCTTGCAACAGGGGAAGGGAAATGAGGAGCAGGATTTGGCAAAATGGGTCAATTCTATTCCGCGGGAGGAATGGTCGAATGTGGTCTTTGACAAGGAGATTAGAGTGACAAAGAGCAGCGAAAGCGAAATGCTGAAGCTCTTGAAGATTGGGTTGAGTTGCTGTGAAGGGGATGTGGAGAAGAGGTTGGACATGAGGGAAGCCGTCGAGAGGATTGAAGAGCTGAAAGAGAAAGATCAGGGTGGTGATGAAGATTTCTACTCGTCGTACGCTAGTGAAGGGGATGCGAAGTCTTCAAGAGGAAAGTCCGATGATTTCAATTTCTGAACAACATTAACTGGTTCCGGGGGTGGTCTGAGTAAATATAGTCTCACACATGTTCTTTCTTTCCTTATTTCTTTCCTTCTTTCTTTCTTTCTTTCTACGGGTGGAGTGAGATTACAAGTGTGTCATATGTTGTCGAAAAATCCATGTGTGGTCGGGGAACTGCTGAGGAGATTCATGTCACTAACAAATTGTTTAATTAGGACTTAGCCTTTCATCTCTCTCTCTCTCTCTCTCTCTTTGTCTGTTCATTCTTCAATTCTTCAAGCAACAGGGCATTATTATTATTATTATCATCATTATTTTTAGCACAACATGGGCATTAATCGGTGGCGGCAATCTACCTACAAGCTATGTTTGATTCAAAACACCCACTTCGGGCCTGGTTTGCGCTGCCCACGAATGGACGGGAGCTGAAAAGATTATTTACACATCTTTGACTCATTTGGGCTCGTTTTAGGTCAGCATAATGTTTAGGCCGGCCAGAATTCAACATCCATGTTTACATGAAGTCCAACCCAAAATCAAGATGTTTTTTTTTCGGGGTGATGAATTGGAGTGGGTCGCGGCCAGTTTGAGGCGAGAATTAATCCAACTAATAAAATTTGACCCATATAATAATAATTTGGGTCCAGTTGTACCCACCCAGGGGGGACCTGCGCCTGCAAAAGGCATTACGAGCTACATTGGATGGTGGGTTGAACGAGCTTAATTGACAATTAATTATCATTGAGCAATTAACAAACAAACGAAACCAAAAATTGATACCTGATAAGGAGATAGGGTTCATAAATAGATGAAGCCGGGGAAGAAGACATTAATCATATATATTTCGTTGAGTCGGATTTGAAAACACTCAACTCTGTGTATATATAACATGTTCTAAATCTTCTGACTGACATGGGGAATAATTCTCTGTATCTAAATCTAATATAAAACGAGACATGCGACGTACTATGCATGCTTCTTCTATTATTATTATTACATATCCATATGCATGGAAAATTGGGAATTGGGAAACGCCCATTATTCTAAATGACAACGCATAATCCATCACGAAATCACGATAAAACGGGGGAAGGAGATGAGTGTAGTCTTCAGATGGAGTCAGACCAATCCACATTCCAAAGGCTAATTTTGGGGAGGAGAGCTGTCCAACTTTTTCTCCACCGTTACTCCTCCACCAATATTGGCATTAATTAATGGCGTCTTTCAGAGCACAGTTGAAATTTTGTCGAACACAAGTATCCCAAGAAAAAAAAACAAAAAACAAAAAAGAAAACTCCCCTTCCTTTTCTTCCATTGAATTGAAGGGGGGTCATAGTTGGGCTGCCAAGGTCAGAAGAAGAAGAAGAAGAAGAAGAACAACAACAACAACAACAAGGTGGTTAAAAAAAAAAAAAAAACAAACCAAAAAGGGTTCGTCAGGTTTGTACCTAAACGAAGGAAACTCTCGTGTTTTTTATTTTTCTCTTTCTTTGTACCTACATCGTAAACTGGGCTACGAGGGATACGCACAAGACAAAAGGGTCTACGAATTTAGTTATTGTGTCGGATATTAATCTTCTTTCTTTCTTTTTGTTTTTGTTTTTAATCCAATGCAGCTTCTGGGTTTGGGTTTGGGTTTGAGAGATGGCCAGGCAGAATGGAGGAAGGAAGGAAGAAAATGTGGCGGTGGCTATAGACAAGGAGAAAGATAAAGGAAGCCAATATGCTCTCAAATGGACCGTTGATCATCTTCTTTCCAAGGGCCAGTCCGTAACACTTATTCACGTCAAACAAAGGCCATTATCAATTCCCACTCCAAGTATGTCCACAAACATAGTCTTTTATGCGTCCTTCAATCTTCATGTGTCTTCATCCATTCACTGTTAATTTGTTGCTTAAATACTGCTTGCATGCATGCATGCATGCCCGCACGCACGGTGTAAACATTTCATTCTCACAGTTCCTTTAAAACAATGGATATATAATTACCGACATCACAAAGAATAAAGAATAAAGAACCCGCCAAATTAATGATTGCAAGCACATGCACTTCCTGACCACCCCCCCCCCTCAATTTTATGGTCAACTTGCAGCCGGAGCAAGCGTTTCCCTAACAGATGTGGGCGAGGACGCTGCGAGAACAAATAACAAACAACTCGTTAGCCAAGCCAGGGAGTTTTTCCTCCCGTTTCGTTGCTTTTGCACCCGAAAGGATGTGAGTCTTTTTCCTTCTCGTTAGCGCTCTTGTTCGGCTGCTCTCTTTTGTCCCACTCTGTGTGCGCGCGGTTGGTGTGTCTGTGTTGATCTCTGTAACTTACAGCCCGCATGTTTTGGAATTCGCATGCCAAACAGAAAACTTCCTGTCAGAGCTATTTGCAATTCTTATTACATGATATGGATATGATACGTCATATAAACATGCATGTTTGTGTGTTATGCATACATGCACCCTTTCATATATGGTGGTGTATGTGGCTTGGCCATTTAATTTAATCATTGACAGGTTTGACCATGCAGATTAGATGTTACGAAGTGATGGTGGAGGAGGCGGAGATATCCAAAGCAATAGCAGACTATGTTAGCCAGCATGCAATTGACACCTTGGTACTTGGCTCACCATCAAGGAGTGGCTTTGTCAGGTATACCTTTATAGCAGAAACAAACAGACACGTACATCGGGAGATTACACCTTACTTAGGAATTAGAATCCTTCTGACGGACTTCAAAGTTTATGTCTAATTACCTGTATAGCGAGTGCCATGCATGCAGATGCAGGAGTTAGAGACTAAAAAATGGAATATCATCTATAAGCTCCTCTTTCAACTTGAGCCATGAACTGAATTCTGATGCCGTTATGTGTAGTTTCTGCACGAAAATATGTATCGTCTCCTTTCTTTCATTCGCAGAAAATTCAAGACTGTGGATGTTCCAAGCAGTGTGTCAAAGCTGGCACCAGAATTCTGCACTGTATATGTCATCAACAAAGGGAAAATTGCGTCTGTGAGAACTGCTACGGCTCCAGCTCCAGCAAAAGCCTACCTTCAAAGTCCAGTCCCAAGTAAAGGAAGCATTGTTTCTGATGTATACGAAGCATCTGTCAAGCCTAGTCTGACTTTTCAAGGTTTTCTCCCATTCTGCAATTATCCATCATGTTATTTCTGTTTATGTTGTTTTTCACTCAGAATTACTTGGTTCAATTCATTTACAGGGGCAGAGAGATCAATACATCCACCACGTAGCTTCCAGGAAGACATAGAAATCAAGTGAGTTCATAAAATAAAATTATCCCAAGGAGGAGGGGATGGATGATGACCTACATCCATCCCTATTCCCTGTGCTTAAGCTTTTCTGGGTTCAACCTTTTCTTGTTCTTAAACTCGTATCAACTTTTTCCATATGAAATCAGAGCAGTACAACTTTCCCCAAGGAAAAAACCTTGGGATTTCTGTATGCTCTTAAAAGCTGCCTCATTATCAAGGCTTGCAGTAATCCTGATTCATGCAATGATCGCGAGGCTGGTTGACCACAGAGTGGATAGTTGAGTAAAAACTAGAGGATATTGAATAGCTACAGCAGTTTCTGATTAATTTCCATTCAAATAAAACTAAGGACAGGACATGAACAAAAGTCTGCTTTGTCATAGCAATGCAAGAACTGACCCGATAATCACTGGAACAGGTCCCCATTCACTCGGGCCAGGGGTCCACTAGCAAAATATGAGCCCTCCATACCAGATAGTGACATATCATTTATCAGTACCAGAAGGCTCAGCACGGACAGTGGATTTCCTTCTTTTTATGACAGTTCTGAATCTGGAATGAGCCCTCGGCATTCAAACGTCTCAGATTTTGACCATAGAAGCTTTGGGTCTGGGTTCTCAGGAAACCATTCATTTGATATTAGTTCACAGCATGATTTCTCATCAACCTCACAGGACAGCGGGAGACTGTCTTGCTCCTCCGTGGGTCTGGTAAGGACATTAACTCCAAGAGAAAGCATAGCCAAATATGTAAGAAATCATGGGGGAAAAGAACAGCAACTTATGCATAGCTGTAGCCCAAAATGGTTTTAAGCATAATTCTCTGTGATGAATCACTGGAAACTATGAACAAGGAGCTGCCTAACACAAATCCTTCAGAGTTCTCAGAGAAAAATAATTTCATTAGTTTCTTTTCATGTCCCGTTGGTTCTCCTTTATAACATTGTCAGACACCAACTTGTCATTCATGAATGGTCTGTCAAGATATAAATGAATGGATAAAATGACTGAACCAGTATAAAGATTGAGTAAATAGTCAGAACAATATAAGTTCAGTGGGGAAGAAACAATATTATGGAGCAAGATATATGCCTGCATTTACTAAATGTCACCGCAAACTTAAAAATTAGGCAGATAGGACTTGGTTAACTCATAACTGCTTCATTCAATATTCATAGGATGATGTGGAAACCGAGATGAGAAGGCTAAGACAAGAGCTGAAGCAGACAATGGAGATGTACAGCTCAGCATGCAAGGAGGCACTGACAGCAAAACATAAGGTGCTGATTGTAAAAGATCTCTATAACTTTTCATTCTTCTCGGAATATTTATTAACTTGATTCATTAGATGGATTGAAACCACAGGTACTACTTACTAGTTAAACCATAATTCTCTAATTGCCAATGATAAAAGTCCTTTTCACTCTCCTCAAACTTGCCTAAAAGCTCAAGGAAAATAGACCTCCACTTCATTCTCTTCTCCAAAGACTATATTGGACAGGCGTGCACATAGACAAATAGAGTAGGCAGAACTGACATGAATAATGAATGCCCAACTATTCACTAGTACATTCATTTATTCATACTAAAACAAATCAGAACTTGCATCTAAGCAAAAACTGCCGCCATTGGATCACATACTGACGAAATTTTCCACAGGCTAGGGAACTTCAACGCTGGAAGCTGGAAGAACAGCAGAAATTAGAAGAGGCACGATTGGCAGAAGAAGCTGCTCTGGCACTTGTAGAGAAAGAGAAAGCAAAGAGCAAGGCAGCCATTGAGGCAGCTGAAGCAGCCCAGAGGATTGCTGAACTGGAGGCACAGAAAAGAAAGAATCTAGAAATGAAAGCTCTCATGGAATCAAAGGACAAGAAGAAGGCAATGGAAACCTGGGGACATAATGCCATTAGATACAGGAGATACACAATTGAGGAAATTGAGGCAGCAACGCAAGAATTTTCAGACTCCCTGAAGATTGGGGAAGGAGGTTATGGGCCAGTTTATAAGGGTTACCTGGATCATACAGCAGTGGCAATCAAAGTTCTACACCCAGATGCGGCTCAAGGGCGGTCTCAATTCCAGCAAGAGGTTTGCAAATCTATGCATTGACATGATTGAATGACTACCATAACAAACAATACTTTGCTGGCAATTAAACTTGCAAATTCAACTCCATATGATGATTAGTACAATCTATATATTGTTCACAACAAAATAGAAGACAAAACAAGTCATTTCAGTAACAGGCTTATAATGATATCCAACATCTATCTATCAACACATGTACTAAACCTTGTAATTAACATGTCATCCACATAATAGGTATAGTAGTTTGAGACAATTATATGTCATACTGCAAACCCAAAAGGCATAGCAAAACCAATAAGATGCTGCTATGCTTATAGAAACATCTCTTGCAAATTCTTCTTTTCTTTTTTTTGCTTTTGTATTCCTTTTGTTTTGTAAGGTCCGTCTATCCTTTAGACATTTTAATGACTTTTATGCAGGTGGAAGTTTTGTCCTGCATAAGGCATCCAAACATGGTTCTCCTTCTAGGGGCTTGCCCAGAGTATGGTTGCTTAGTGTATGAACACATGGCCAATGGAAGCTTAGATGACTGTCTGTTCCGGCGAGGGAATACCCCACCTCTTTCTTGGCAACTACGATTCCGTATAGCTGCAGAAATTGGCACTGGCCTTCTTTTCCTTCACCAAGCCAAGCCAGAGCCACTTGTCCACCGTGATCTGAAACCGGGCAACATCTTGCTTGACCGTAACTACGTCAGCAAAATTAGTGATGTTGGATTGGCTAGGCTTGTTCCTCCATCAGTAGCCAACACTGTGACTCAATACCTCATGACGTCAACAGCAGGAACATTTTGTTACATTGATCCAGAATATCAGCAAACTGGAATGTTAGGAATAAAATCAGATATTTACTCACTAGGTATCATGTTTCTACAATTAATAACAGGCAAGCCACCAATGGGTTTAACTCACCATGTTGAAAGGGCCATTGAGAGGGGAACTTTTGCTGAGATGCTAGACCCAGATGTACCAGATTGGCCAATTGAGGAGGCCCTAGTCTTTGCCAAATTAGCTCTAAAATGTGCAGAATTGAGACGAAAAGACAGACCAGATCTTGGAAAGGTTGTCTTACCTGAGCTTCAGAGATTGAGAGAACTTGCTGAAGGCAGCATGCCCAATCTCATGTATGGGGGCAGCACAGGCAGCTCTCCTATCCAGAGTCATACTTCCACAATAGTGAGTTGGACATACCTAAGACTTATTTCATTCACTAAACAGAAGTCAGTTAATAAGAACTTCATTTTCCAGAAAATACACCATTTACCAATTCTGTGCCATCCTTAACAACACTTCCAAAGTCATTTATTTCCTTTTCTATTGTCAGGACACCGAGAGTGATCAGCAATCTGGATACGATAGCTCAAGAAGCCCCTCAAGTACATAATCTTATGGAGGAAGAAAATAAAAAGAGGAAAAAATTATGATTCAGCACCGCTTTCATTCTGTCAAAGAAACTTAAAGGTTAACCTTCACTGAGGCTATTTCTGCTTTCTTTGTTTGGCCTTTGAAACAGGATGAAAAGAGTCCAACCTAGGAGCCAGAGAAAGAAGCCAATTCAAATTAAAAAAAGATTCTTTTTGTTTCTTTTGCTAGTCTTATCCTGCTTGCATATATTTCTTGGTTTTTTGATGTAACTTAAGAAAGATGTAACAAGTTCATTTCCTCCAACCTATGAATACACCTATTTCACTATTTCCTAATCTCAGAGCTCAGTGTTGTGTTGCACATCATGTGCTAACATTCATGAAGCATGTACATGAAACTGGAATCCTATGATTACAGATTGATTCTCCCTGTTCCCAAGACAAAGCTGTTTGCACAAATAATGAGAGAGGAATTCAAAATCCAAAAGAACTCTAATGGATACAAATTCTAGGTCAGAAGACTCAGCAGATTCATGTATGAACTGACATTCTTGCAGAAGGATGGAAAAGGTATAAACACCTGCCCAAAAAAAAAAAAAGGCAGATAAGGGAAATGATAGGAGAAAAGAAGTGCTCAAATATGCAGTAAGCTTGCAACAGGGCTTTGAGAGCTTAAAAGATGATTTGTTTACAGGTCCCAGTGCATTAACTAGTTTTTCATTAGCTAATCCAACAACAATGTAGGGTTACACGGGACTCCATTGTAAACAGGTTCTTTTCTCAACAATATCCTAATTTCAATTTCATCCAGAGAAAGGGATTCCCTTCACAAGATATTAAAACAAACAATTCTAGAAACCAATTTGGCCTAAGCAACTTGTAATCATCAATAGCAAATTACTGGGACATTCTATCCATTATCCAGCAGGTGCACACATCTGGCAAATATTATCATCTTCATCACCAAAAGACAAAGTACCAGCTCCAGGATGCGTAAACAGACACAGACACGAAGACTGATGCATCCACTGATCAGAAAGCCTTTATACGAATGCATGAAGCCGACAGTCAATAATTCCAAAAGATCTGGTTACTTCGGTATTGTTTCCGGAGATATAAACTAATGAGCATTCTGTAAGTCCATTTCCCCTGCTTCTTATTCTCCAGAAAGGCCTCAGCACTAGAATGGAAATCCCCTTTACCCAGAGCCTCAAACACGAAAGGATCTGTCAACAGTACTGGAGAATCTTCTACATTCATTCTGTTGAGAACAAAGTCCAAGTTTCGACCTAGTCTTCTATCCAAGTATGCATCAACAACACAGCCATAGGTCACAAGATCAGGAACAACCTTTTCATGGTTCATATGTTCAAGACTAAGATGAAGATCCCACAGTAAAAGCATTCTAGAGAAAGCCAGAGCTCGTATATTAAATGTTATGAGATCCGGATGGAAACCAGCTTCCACCATTCTCAAAAATTCCCTTTGCAATGTTTTCATTTTGAAATTGGTGGCATAAGATAACAGCAAAAAGTTCCAGATGAGGTTTCCCACATCCCTCCGAGCAAGACCCACATCCCTCAGAAACTCACCCAGCCTAAAAAATTTTCTTTTCCTTATGTATGCGACTGAAACTGCTCTGATTCCTTCTTTATCTAAAAGATGTCGAGACCTTTTAAGGCGGCCATAAGCAGCCTCCATCTCAGCCAAAGAACCAAAGATACTGTAATACCTGACAAAAGCATTCCCGGTGGCAGATCCAACTGGGAAACCTCTGGAGACCATTTGCTTCAATGTACTTTCCATCAATTCAAGCTGACCTCCCTTTCCAAAGCAAGAGATAGCTAGGGAGTAAACCTCAGCTAGATGGTTAAAATCCCTGAAACATAAATCCTCCAGAATTTTTGTTACTTTATTAAAAAGCCCAGCTTTCACATAGGCATCCATTAATCCTGAGACTACTTCAATGGTGGGCAAGAAACCACCATACAACATTTCCTCCCAGATGACCTGCGCTTGAGGGAAATGGCCATGATTGGCATAGCAAAGCATCATAGCACAAAGAGTAGAGTTGTCGGGAAGAAAGCCTTCACATTTCATCTCTAGTAAAATCTCCTCAGCTAAAAGAGGCATTCCATTTTTATTCAACTTCTGAATTAGTGAGACACAATCTACAAAACATTCTTTTCCGTGAACATGTCCATCCAGCCTCCACTTCTGTATTATCTGCACTGAAAACAGAGCCGAACAGGCAAGACCGTCATCACAAAGGCATCATAAATCCATCCAAGCAGTTAACTAATATCCAATAGAAGCATTTAAAATCTTTTGGTTTTACGGATTGTAATTTCTCAAGTTGTCTGGTAAATAAGAACCAAATACAAGAAGAAGAAGAAGAAGAAGAAGAAGAATCCCGAAGAGATATGAAGTCTATGTCTGCCATTTCTCAAGAGGGAAATAAATGCCTGGGGAGAAATAAAAAGTAAAAGACATTCTATTCTCTCTTTCTTTCTTTCTTTCCATTCTTGAGGTTTATCAAAGTCCCTGTGTTTCTTTCTTGTATACTATTTGAGCAAAGAGATGCGACAGCTAACAGTGCAGTGCTAGAAACAGAGCTGCATTTGGCGAGAAAGTAAAGTTAATAGCAAGTATCAATCTCTACCCTAATACGTTAAACCAAGCATCAAAAGGTAGCATTTTTACATACATAAAAACAAAAAAAAAAAAAAAGAGAGAGAGAGCATGTTTCCACGTATAAAACCTGGCGTGCTAAAGCTGGATTTTTGGGGTGTCTGTGGTAAGTTTGGCGACAGAGAATTCTGAAACGCTTCAATTTGAGGGACCCAACGAAGAAGCAGAGAGTAAAGGGATGTGAAGCTCCTCCGCGTCCTCCTCCAACAGCTGCTGCTGCTGCTATGCCTATTCCTCCTCCAGCCTCCATTCCTTTCACCCGGTTCCTCCTCCTCCTCCTCCTCCTCCCCCCCGGGTCCTCCCTTCAGCAAAAAGAAGAAACTTCTCTGGGTTTCGAAATTAAATTTTAAAAAAAGAAAATGGATAAATTAATTCATTAATTTTTTTAATTTTTTTTTTTTTAAAATCTATATCCTGGATCAGAAGAAAGAAGGCGTCCTTCAAAATCAAAGAAACTGAGACTGTCAAAGTAAAACAAAAAGGGAAGGGGTAAAATATTTATTTTATTTAGAATCAAAAGTCAAAAGTTCACAACTCATCACTGATGGTGAGTAAATAAAATACACTCATCTTTTTGAGCCGAAACCTTGGTAGTTTTGGTCCTTGGCTTACACAATATTTAAAGCATAAGCCCCAAGCCCCCAACTCTGATCCCAACCCCTTTGCGTTTGTGGATTGTTCAGATGAAATTCGGGCTTTTCCAGAATGTCATGTCTTGTACAATACTACTACTACTACTACTCGGTGGCTGTGTAATGGATCATCGAGTCATATTTGCTTCTCACTTCAACCAAGAGTGAAGATCTAACAATAAATTAACACTTTTGGCCATGCGTGGATGTCGCCCTGCTAATTAAGGTTGATAGTAATTTCTCTGCAATTGCATTTTATTTGCCAAGTTAACTACTTCACGATAATTTATTTAAAAAAAAAAAGAAAAAGTTAACAGGTGGTGCCCTGCCTCGGCCTGGGGCTTGTAGTTGGCAGTTGGTCTTTGTCTTTGTCTTTGTCTTTGAACTGAATTCATTGCTATTTGGAACCATGAATACAAGTTGTGAAGTTGGTGAAACCAAACCCAAACCAAAAGCCCTGCCATACAAGATTCACTTGCGCCAAAAAAAAAAAAAAAAAAAAAAAATTGTGGGTTCATGTGTAACCGATTTACTATTGATTAAGTCTTGATCGACGAGGATGTGTACGGCAAGAAGAATGGAAAAAAAAAGTTATAACGTTCCATGTGTTGGAAAAGCTATCCGGCTCACGGGCTAATTTTACAAAAAAAAAAAAGTATAATAAAGGGCAAGCCGGCAAGTTAGACAAACAAACGGAAAGCACCAAAAGGCTCGTGGCAGTGGCATGCTTTTTGTTCCATCTCAATGAAGCTCATTTTGCTTGCTCGCCTCCACTTTTAATAGCTCCATCCACGTGGGCATGTCGATAGAATTTGAAACCAACGAAGGTTTCAGTGATTTTTTAGTTAGTGCTTACCGTAAATCTTAAAAACAAGCGTTGAAATCATTCGCGGCAGTTTATTTATGATATATTCTCTAAAATTTTCTTTTTAATGAAAAAAATAAAAAAACCATTCACGCTTCGATTAGATTATTTACCGCTCAGAGGCTTTATATATGTATATATATGTATATGCCTACTCCTTGAACCACCGCCGTCAGAGGCTCATCAGAGACCAGAGAGAGCGAGAGTTGAAATGGCAACTCTCTCCCTCTGTCTCTGTGCAGACAGACTCTTAGTAAAAGTAAGTCAGGCTCAAAAGAAAAAGAAAAAGAAAAGGCAGTAGCTTTCTTTGGTAGTTTGTCTCTCTCTCTCTCTTTCTCTCTTTCACTTCTCTCCATCATCTCTCGGGGTGTCGCCTACAAGTTTTACGGTTACAAAATGAGTCCAAACGCCTTTCCTTCTCTTGTTTCTCTTCTTCATTTCACCAAGGCCCTACCCCTTTACTTTATCTTCTCCTTTAAATTTATCTTTTTAAGGCAACAAAGCAGAGAGCTTCAAGGGCGTCAAGAGAAGAGATAGAGATTCCCATGTCCCAGTTTCTACCAAAACTGGAAAAAACGAGACCCGCCACCAATCCTTCCCTGTTTACCACCTCAATCGAGCCTTTCTTTGTCGACAAGCCTGCCAAGTCACCGAGGAGCTTCGAAGATGGCGGTGTTGGTTTAGGCATAGTGGCTGCAATGACCGCCTCAAGCCAAGAAAGCCCAAAAGTTGCAACCTTGTCCGTGTTTCCAACATCCAACCCGATCTCTATGGGTCATTTGGCTAAACCCGCGGCTAATTTCAAAGGGGATATTGGGTTGCTGAATCTCGATAGAATTGTGGATGAGAGCGACGAGAGTTATACTTGTGTGATTTCTCATGTTGGAAACAACGTGATCGAGATGTTTGTTTATTATGCTTTTGACAATTCAATAGGTGTATACGACGTGAGCCCTGGACTCTTCTATGCCTCTTCATCGCCTACGATGGTGACCATGAACGTTGACGTCGGTTGTGGTGGTAGTGAAGAGAGGAGGGACTTCTGGACTAGCGATTTCTTGACTTCTTGCTGTCTCTGCAACAAGCCGCTCCATGGACTGGACATTTTTCTTGTACAGGTACATAAAGAATTAATTTTTTGATTTTCATTATAAACGTTGAGTAGCTTGTAATTGTGTGTGACTGGTTAGTTATGCGAATTTATATCTGTTTCGATTCTTTCATATCATCGACTGATGGTTTCATTTGGCTCTGTGAGATTGGAAATGGGGTTCTTTCCTTTCTCTGTTTGAATTGAAACTTGGGTTGATACAGATCGCTGGTTGCTTTAGTTTTGTCCAATCCCTTGGTTGGAACATGGAAATCAGCAAAATAAACATTAATGATTTAAGAATAGATATTGATATGGAAGCCGATCCTTCCAGCTCCTTTTTCATTTCTTGTTCATTCATACTTCATTTCCTCGGTTTGTTGAGTTTTTGAGTAAAACTTGTGCTCTGGTCTACATTTAGTTTTTCTTCTAGTGAAGCCATCTAAAGCAAAACATGGGTTGTTTCTTTCTGACTGTCACGATATTATTGTTGCTTGAACTATAGCTCCCTTAAATTTTTGTTTGAGGAAGTTTTGCATGGATGTGAAGTATTTAGGTCTCAAACATTTTGTTCCAAGGAATGCAGATCAATTCTATTGTCAATGTGTTGTACAATTAGTCCAAGTTTCCATACAATTAGAGTGCTAATTTGGTAATCTCGCATAAACAGTTAAAGATATCAATACATCTATTACTTTTTGGCAAAATTCAGGTTTCTTGCCAGTAGTACCTTATAGGGTACTGCTATCTATCAGGCACTGCGAATTAGTTCCTGTTCTGCATGATGTTAGAAATATAGAGTTCAAGTTAGGATTATGTTTTCTGATCTGTTTTCTGTCATTTGGATGAATAACCGAAAGCCTGCGGTTGAAGCAATACTTGGGACATGGTAATTAGAACTTCGGAGTTTGGACTGGTGTTTAAGGCAATGGTAGAACCTTGAGGCCATTAGGATGTTCTCCTTAAGAGCACCAAGCAATTGTTGGTTGGGCAAAAAATCTTTGTGAGATGGCCTTTAACTTAGAGGAACCATGTCTTTACCTTAGTTTTGGTTTTCTAGACTCTTAAGAGAGATTGATGGCCAAATCTAATTGAATATATGGTGGATATGATTCAAACTTGGCTGTATTACTCTTTAAGCTTGGTGGACAGAAAACTTGATGCCCATTGAAGATTTCATTCCATCATTTGCGTCGCCTGTTTGGAGAGTTAGTTATTATCTGGAATAAGGCCAAAATGCCAGGCTGTTTTCTCCTCTCTAATTCTCTTAAAAGGGAATTAATTCTTAATAACAATCATAAAATTGTTTCAATGTTCAAAAAAATGAGGCCAGCTTGGTCCTTATGAACATTTATTAGGACATGCATCTTTTTCGTGGTGGAAGTTGTACTGCTGGATTGGGTAGATAGCTCTACTCCTGCAAGTCATGGCAAGTTGCACTTGGTCTGTTGCCAATGGCTTCGGATTTTTCGATAGCTGGAAAGGAAGTAACTAATAGCTATAACACTCTCCTCTATTGATTGCTATGGTCATCACAAGTATCATGACCATGGTCGAAGAAAGAAACAGGCAACCGCATGAAGCATTGATATTTTGTCCACAGTGGTGTGGGCTCTCTCTCTTAATTTTTCTCCCTCTATCAACTTTTTTTTTTTTCCTTTTTTAGTAGAATTTTGAATCATCACTACAAGAACAGCTCAAAAATTTTGTAAAATAGGCCTGTCATGAAAAACCTCAATATCTTGATGATGCCAGATAAAAAATTTGGGACTTCCGGTGGAATTCTTGCTATAAGCTGGATTTTAACCAGAGTTTGGTTTTCTTAGGTGCTCGACCGAAGTTGGAAAGATGCCCCATGCTTATTCTGACTTCCTTGAATTCAGCTACTTTTTTTGTCCATTTGAAAAGGAATGTGACGGAGATCTTTTTTTTCGCCTTTGACCGCATGTTGTTTTTCACTGACAGAACAGAAATGCGACCCTGTTTGCAGGGATGGAAAAACATTTTGTGGCATAGGTTGCCGAAACAAGCAAATCCGAAGCTAAGACTACAAAAGACAATTGTGGTTCTGAAGCCGGGAAATCCCATGATGGTAGATAGAATTTTGAGAGAGAGTCGAAGCAGGTGTCTATTTTCTGCACCGCATAGTCCAATAAGTATTTTCTGAGATGCGGCTGTTGGCTGAGAACTTTGAAGTCGCTCAAAGCCAAAGTGGGAAAAGTCATGTAGACTTGAATTTTGATCATCGTTGACCTCAAAAAGGACTATCAATTGGCATTCATGTCATCCATGAAAATACATTCGTATTTATATATTTCTTGGCTATATTCTTCAAAAGCTTGTTGGGCATATAAATTTTCTACCTTAATATATTATTTTGAATATATGAACTCTCACAAATTTACCTTTGTCTTTCGTCTTGAGTTCAAAATTTTTAGCAATTTCACAACCAAATAAAAAATTTAAGAAAAAAGAAAAAATTTTCACAAAAAATTCTGCCACCCTTTGTACTTTGAGTTGCACGAATGTCCAAAAGCTGCAGAGATGGACTGAATATTCGGGTCGCACTGACGAGATTTTACCTATGCCGTTGCAGTGGCCAATTGTTTGGCTATAACAATATTCCGTGGCTGCATATACAAGGGAAGAAAGATGGAATTTTATCGTGAAAACATCTTCGTCGTTGGACAAAAAAGAACCACAAAAAAAAAAAAAAGCAGAGAGATACAACATGATCTGTGGAGGCCAGGGAGAAACGGAGTCATCTCCACGTAATGTCTGTAAGAAATTTCAAGAACTAATAGAAAATTATTTCTTGGCTTGATGAGTTGTTCACCAAAGCTCACGGGTAGAATCAAGGTAATACCATATCAGCTTATTACCGCTACTAACTCCTGCTAGTGCTTGGGAAGGAAAGCAGTTTCTACGTTGACATTTTTTAAGTCCTGTGAACAAAGGAATTCATTGTTAGGCCCGACCAAAAGTTGTCAATGTTCAAACCAATGTACATGATCTCTGGAATAACTCTTCCTACCTCAATTTCGAGGATAAGTTTGTGGTAATCTATTGTCGTGGGAATACCCGGAAAGAGAACATCAAAGGACATTATTTGGTTAATCAATAGAGCTTCAGCACTCATCGAGATGTGCAAGCTCCATGAATCTTTTAACCGCTAAAGGCCTGGCTGCTATGGTCATAATTATCTCCATGTATGCATGAAAATATGACAGCAGACTTCTAAGCCTAGCGGACAGCGGCCGTCTGGGAAAATCTTTAAAGGCCAAGCAAGTTGAGGGGATGCATGTTGAAAGAGAAACCATCCATTCCCACCGTTCAACAAAAGAAAATGGAAGTGGCCGGAGTCCAAAACTGTCATTGAGAATCTTAAATGTCATATCTATCCTAGAACTGTAATGCTCCCCTTTGGAGTGCATGCATTGTTACCAAGCCAGTGGACCCTCACCACAGAGAAGAGCCACGAGGGACAAGGACTGGGGACAAAGACCGAGGATGCATGACTGCATTGGGGTGTCTTCAAGGAGCCCTTTTCACGCGCTCAATTGCCTTTAATCTTGTTGGAGCCCAAACAGTAAGCAGCGGCATAGGTGAACAAATTTGTTCAGCAAGCAGAACCATGACGATATCAATTTTTCATATCCAGACAATTAAGTCACACGTGGGCATCTACAATGAAGGAAACAATATCAAGAATTAAAAAAAGGAAGAAAAAGATCTTGAAAAATAATTTACAAATCTCGAACCACGTTCAAATTCCAGTCCACATCTGGATTACGGTGAACTCAAGCAAGCAAATAAAACCAGGAAGTTACTTCCTCCATCTCGTGTTTATGCTCAACTAAATGTGGGATATCTAACAATTTCTTGTGCGGGCCCAAAGAACTAAACGAACTCCAAAAGGCGGACAACGACGACAGCGGACAGTCCATCATATGGGACGACAACAATGAAACTGACGTAATAATTGTCGTCTTGCATACCATGGACATTGGAGGACAACCAAACCGAAAGTTCAGACTCAGTCAAACCAAGTGTTAAAACTACTAGATAGAGAAAGTCTACGGCAAATTAAGCCAGTAGAATATCCTTCAACAGTATTGTAGCGCTTGTTGTCCACTATATATGATACAGGCAGGCAGCTGACTACTGATACAGGCTCTCCCAAAGGCCCCCGGCAGAGAGCCCAAGCACCTTTATGAAAACTATGCGAAAACGTACCAGATGGGTCAAAGAAGGCGGGAAAGAATTGCCTTTTTATGTAATTCCAACCATGCATTTCTTCTTAATGTCTTCAAACGCACCACAAATGAGACGTAGAAGCTGACAACCCTAAAACACAAATATAAAAGCATGGAAAACCCTGACAACTTGACTGGATTTTGTATCAACTTTTCACATCCAAAAACCTTAACAGTCCACACCCCCCCCCCCCAAAATCCCACCAAAAAAATCAGAAAAAAACAAAAAAGAAAGAAAAAAACTGCTTGACAAACCTTTGCAAGCAGGGAATCATAGCTTGGAGGAACCACGTAATCAGCATAAACATGGCTATCCATTCTAACAAATGGACCTCCCGGATGGCAAGCACGCTGTCATTCTACCTGTTGTTCAAAACCTAAAAAAGGTTTTAGTGCCAAAAGAAACAAACCATTGAAGAGTATACAAACCATATCATATTGATACAACTTTCATTTGATTGATTTTTGAGTATGATATACTAACATTTTTTTTGTTGATATTAATTTAAATTAAAAATTTATTATAATAAAAATTTAATTATTTAAATAAATTTAAATATTTATATTTATATAAAAATATATTAATCTATACTTATCAAATATTATTTTATCTTATTAATAAAATTACAATATTCTCAAAATTTTTCCATCACATCCAAAGCCCGACGCGCAACACACATATCATAAGATTAGAACGGAGGACAAATCGATCATCAAGGAACATAATCTCTCTTTCTTACAAAAAATAAAATAAAATATATCCCAGGAGAACAATTAGAGATACCAACTAATATACAACATGAAGTTTCAGCCTTATTTAACAATTTATATAATATATAATCTATAATTTCAACATCCATTAACAGCTTATAATATATAACCCATATTTTTAATTTTATTTAATAATTTAATCTTTTGAATGAAATAGTTTAACGGCAAATTTAATGCGACAATCAAGAAAGCTCAACAAATTTTTTAAACAAGAAAAGAAAAATGTCTAATCATTAAAAAATGGGGGAAGGGAGCGGAAGATGCCGGGGGTTGGTGTGGGGGTGTATAGTCTATACAAGAGAGAGAGAGAGAGAGAGGGGGGGGGGGGGCTTTTCGTTTCGTGAAAGAAAGAATTGCAGTGTTATGTAGAAAGACTAATTCAGAAGGTAAATTTTTATTTTAGATAAATAACTAAATAATATATATATATATAAAAGAGAAGAGAGAGAGAGAGAGAGAGGGGCACAACACAAGAAAGAAATTAATATTCAAATGAAGAAGAGCGAGGCGTGAAGCAAACGGAGTCGGCCAAGGCGAAAAGAAGGTGAGATTTATGTTATATTCTATTATATATATAATATAGGTTCATCATCCAATTACGCAACCCCACTCCATTTTTGAATTTTGGATTTCTCCTTCTTCTTCTTCTTGATTTATTGACTCAATTAGACGAAGCTTTTTTATGGCAACGCTCACTTCGGCCCAAATATTTATTTATTTATTTATTTTTCCAACCAAAGAAAAAAAAAAAAAAGAGAAGATATTTGCATTAATTAAAGTCCAAACGGCCAGGCCGGGGCCTCATCCTAAGGCTCGAAAATGGGTTCGAACGGAGCTATCCCTCTGTTTCTCGCCCACCCCCCAACAACGCACGTGAATCAACTTTGACGCTATTTATCAACTAAACTATGTCACGTGGCGACAAATTCATTCATTCATTCATTCACCCACCCTCCTCCTACCTTCCTTAAACAAAAACAAAGGGCAGCACTCTTAATATAATAATGGCGTTAACGACAAGCAGCACATCTTTTTTTAATGTTCAAAAGAGCACAGCCCAGTAGTATTTTAACTGCACTGTAAATTGCTTTTGGAAAATCAATCAAAGTTTCTCAAATTTCTATCTGATGGCAGCATCCAATTGAATTTGCAGTATTAAAATTTATATAAAGTATCACGAATTCATTTCTCAAAGTCAAATTTAAGATATTTGTGGAATTTAATTAAAAAGGACAAATATATATATATATATATATATATATATATTTTGCACCCAAGTCAGCCCATCGATGAAAATGTTTCGAGAGTAGTTTAGTGCACGGATCACAGTTCCTTGAATGGAATTGACTTGAAACCCCGCGAGTGCAACTTGCAATCGTCGTGGACCCCATTTTACGAACGAATATCGCGACTCCCATGAGATGGACTCAGGAGAAGAGCGGCACGCAGACGAAGTGTGAAGTGTGAAGGCAGAGCCCGGAGGAATCGCGGAACTAATTGACCAACCTTACGAATACGACAAGACAATGAAAAATGATCCCCCACGCTGCCGTTTCCCTTCATCTATCCAATATTTTATCGAGGACACTGCCGGCGCAGTCACAAACCAAAGCCAATGACAGTGAACAAAAGTTGGATCGGACACGACAACACTCGCTTACCAACCAAACAACCAACCAAATATGCTTTGACCATGTAAACACCGAACCCATTTCCCCCCCCCCCACCCCCCTCCTACCTGGTATTTTTGGAGGACCATTGGATTATCTCGAAACCATTGGGCGCCCACCCTTGCCCACCCCATCTTCTCCCTCTTATATAAATATAAAACACCCCCTTCAATTCCCTCCATTCCATCAGTCAATCTCTCCTTCTCCCTCCCTCCAAGTCGAAATGGGCTTTCCTCCAAAATCATTCGTTAGTGCTGCCTTTGCTCTGGCGCTCTCGCTGGCAATATCTCCATTCACCAAGTTTATATGCCCCGAGCTTTCTCCACGTGTCTCAAAACCACCCGTATCAATCATCCTCCCTCTTCTCCCCCTAGTCGCATTCTTGTTGAGATATATTCGTAACCGCGCCAAAAACCTTCCTCCGGGCCCCATCTCAATTCCCATATTCGGTAATTGGCTCCAAGTTGGCAATGACCTTAACCACCGTCTTTTGGCCTCCATGTCACAAACCTATGGTTCCGTGTTCCACCTCAAACTTGGCTCGAAAAGTCTGGCTGTGGTGTCAGACCCCGAGTTAGCCAACCAAGTCCTGCATTCGCAAGGCGTAGAATTCGGGTCTCGCCCACGTAACGTCGTGTTCGATATCTTCACGGGCAACGGACAAGACATGGTGTTCACGATCTACGGTGATCATTGGCGAAAAATGCGTAGAATCATGACAGTGCCATTTTTCACCAACAAAGTTGTGCACCACTACAGCAATATGTGGGAGACAGAAATGGAGCTAGTGGTCCGTGACCTGAAAGATAACGAGAAAGTGAGGACCGAAGGGATTATTGTTAGGAAACGCTTGCAATTGATGCTCTACAATATCATGTATGGGATGATGTTTGATGCAAGATTTCGGTCACAGGAAGACCCTCTGTTCATCGAAGCAACGAAATTCAATTCCGAGAGAAGTCGATTGGCTCAGAGTTTTGAGTACAACTATGGAGATTTCATTCCTATCCTTCGGCCATTCTTGAGAGGCTACTTGAACAAGTGCAAGGATTTGCAGCAGAGGAGGCTGGCATTCTTCAACAACTATTTTGTCCAGAAAAGGAGGTAATATTACAATTGTAACTTTTACATTCCATTTCTTTTTATTTTCTTTTTTGGGCTGGAAAAGTCTACATATGACGCTACCAAGGTCAATAAATTAACATTAGGATACCTGGAATATAGTTGGTATAAGCAGTCAAATGATTAATTTGTCAACTTCACAGGGAAATAATGGCTGCCAATGGAGAGAAGCACAAGATAAGCTGCGCCATTGATCACATCATAGATGCTGAATTGAAAGGGGAGATCAGTGAAGCGAATGTACTTTACATTGTGGAGAACATTAACGTTGCAGCCATAGAGACAACCTTGTGGTCCATGGAGTGGGCCATAGCCGAGCTGGTCAACCATCCGACTGTTCAGCAGAAGGTTAGAGATGAAATCAAAGCTGTTCTGAAGGGAAATCCGGTCACAGAATCAAACCTGCACGAATTACCTTACTTGCTAGCCACGGTAAAAGAGACACTAAGGTTACACAGTCCAATTCCTCTTCTAGTACCCCACATGAACCTTGAAGAAGCAAAATTGGGAGGTTTTACCATCCCCAAAGAGTCCAAGGTGGTGGTCAACGCCTGGTGGCTAGCTAACAATCCTGAATGGTGGAACAAACCCGAAGAATTCCGCCCGGAAAGGTTCTTGGAAGAAGAATGTGGCACGGATGCTGTAGCTGGGGGCAAGGTTGATTTCCGCTACTTACCATTTGGCGTAGGCAGGCGTAGCTGCCCAGGGATCATATTGGCATTGCCAATTCTTGGACTAGTCATCGCCAAGTTGGTATCTAACTTCAAGCTGAAGGCTCCACCAGGCGTAGACAAGATTGATGTGAGCGAAAAAGGAGGGCAATTTAGCTTGCACATTGCAAAACATTCTACAGTTGTTCTTGACCCAATCATGGCATGACTCCGGAATCAATCCACAGGAATCAACCAACCTCGCCTCTTTTATTCTGTTTCTCTTATTTTCGTTTACCAACCAAAGTTCTGTGTTCACTACCACTTATCCAATAAATTTGAGAAAGTTTAGGCCCTCTCAGCCCGTGTAGTGTTATCACCTTGAGATGGGCCACAAAAAGGAAAGCCTCTTTGTTTTAAACCTATTCCTCTTTTATCTGGAGTTCTGCAGCTTGAAAAATGAATCAAAAGTGCAGCGCCCACATTTCATGTTTTAATTCTAAGAATTCATGTCTTAATTCCAAGAATTGTTGAAGTACATTCCTTTTGTTAACACTCAACAGTTAATATTGGTAATTTGTCTTGATTGTATGATTAGATGATAAACCAGGAATTGGCCAGATTAGTATTGCGTATTCCAGGATATGACATTTCTTCGGGGTACAGCTATCAAATAGGACGTGAGGGGATCCAAATCACAGATCCCTGCCAAATAATGTTTCCCAGCGAATTGTTTCTCTTATTTTAGTTTACCAACCAAAGTTCTGTGTTCACTACCACTTATCATATCCAATAAATTTGAGAAAGTTTGGGCCCTCTCAGCCTGTGTAGTGTTATCACCTTAAGATGGGCCACAGAGAGGAAAGCCTCTTTGTTTTAAACCTATTCCTCTTCTGTCAGGAGTTCCGCAGCTTGAAAAATGAATCAAAAGTGCAGTGCCCACATTTCTTGTTTTAATTCTAAGAATTGCAGAAGTACATTCCTTTTGCTAACTCAACAGTTAATATTGATAATTTGTCTCGATTATATGATTAGATGATAGACCAGGAATTGGCCATTTAACATTTATACCAACGTCATATTTGGCCAGATTAGACCAAGAAAAAGTACATTCCAGCATATGGCATTTCTTCTTCGGTGTTCAGCGAATCAAATATGACGTGCAAGGGCATCCAAATCACAGATCCCTGCCAAATCTACTTTTTCTTCTAATGTTTCCCAGCGAATTGGTCAGACATAGCTTCCGACCGCAGTGATTAACAAGGCGTGTATACATGTAAGTATACATCGATTTCGAGAGACATCCAAGAAATCATTGATACAAAAAGTCGCAAGGCCCTGGAAGAGAAGGGGAATAACCATTGTGTTTGTGTTTTTGGGCCCCACACCCGGGAGGGGAGGGAATTTTAAACAATCTATCATTTCTTTATTGCTTCACAGTAAAAGTTAAATTTCATTGTCCTGGAGAAAATTAGGAACAACAATGCTACGGAAAGGAAAGCAAACGAAAATACACCCCTACTTATGACACGTTGATATAAATGTTAAATGGCCACAAAAAGAACCGCCACAGGGGACCAACTGCCGGGCTCATGGGTGCTTCAATTCAGTACTCGTACAGAGAGCCCGCCAAAATGATACTTACAGATAAAGAGAATTGGCAAACATAATACCTCGTCGAAGGCTTTCACAGGCTGCTGCAAACTTGTTCTCCAAATTAACTTCTCCAACCGCTTGAGCAGCAGCACGCAACTGAAAGTAGATCAGGCAATTAGACACATGCAGGAAATGATCTTGAAGCTCCTCTATATAATGAAAACATTATCTTTCCAGTTTGTGGTACACAAGTCAAAGTCCAAAAGAACTTATTACAGGCTGCTGTAACAAACGAGATCAACTTGTACAAAGTCCACAAGAAGATTAACTAACCAAGTTCCATGGTGGATGTAAAGAAGGATTGCAAAGTCTTTATAGCAAAAAATCTAGAAACAAATTTACCCAAAATGTTTACTTCCCATTTTGCCTTGCCTCATTGATCTTGCATTCCCACATTTACGTAGCATTAAGATCACCGTCCAACATGGTGATCAGATCCCCTATAGTTATTTTCGATCATTGCTTCATACAAGTACTGACATCCTACCAGATGGGCTAGTCCCCAATGCTAGATGGAATTTTGAAGTGATCACCCCATTCCAACAGACAGAAAAATATGCAAACCAATGACTGAATATCAATTACAAGTATAGCATCATTGTATTAGTTTCAAGAACTTGTATGCCTTCATGTCCTAAATGCTTGTTTTTGCAGAACTAAACTGTAAGAAGACCAATAACATACAAGACCACTAGAGGACTCCACAGATCCTCTGATATCCCCTACTGATAAGAAAAGGACAGGGGAGAACAGTTAATAATATCAAATGCAAATCTACCTGGTTTAAAAATTCGTCTAGCCTTCTAGCACTTCTGACAATGCTGCCCTCAAAGATATCAGTCATCTGTATAACTTCTGCAAAACTAGCTCCCTAAAAGAAAGAAAAAGGAATTCTTCAAAACTAAACCAATTAAAAGGCAAAGGCACTGAGATCAGTTTCAGTACACCAGAAAGCAATCTTCAATGACCAATACTAGCCTAATGAAGTAATTGACACACATAAATATATTTGGGGGTGAGGGGAAAAGAGAGAGAGATGCAGTGACATTGGCAAAAGCTAGACAGTAAGTGATATTCATAGGAGGCAAAATTACAAGAGATTATGCTGAGTAATTGAGCATGCCATTGCCATGGTAAGAAACAAATATGCTCTGTGAATTCCTTTTCAAAAAAAACAGAAATGTTTTTGAAGAATGCCACAAATGCATGTATACACATTTGCCAACTTTCCATTGTTCAGTTATGCATTGCCTCTCCAAGGATAAAGTTACCAGTGCAACTGGGTAGCATTATGGTGAAGTGTATCATGAAAAAACTGCAAAGTGACCTCTTGGTTTTTGGTAATAGAAGCTGGGGTTGGGATTGTCCAGGAAGGAACACAGGAGCTATTATGGGATAGGGGAATTGATGATCAATCAGGTATTCTTTTACAATCACAATACAAGCATACTTACCTTTGACCAACAGTAAATAACATCCATCAAGAATGGCCTCACAGTTGATTCCACATACTCATCTACATGTATGTCCAATTTGCATTCATGTTGTATCTGGGATCACTCAGATGCAGTTTCAAATATTATCAATGGGGCTATTGCAAGATGAGCAAACAAAAAAGTAAAAGATTAAGCAACCTCAGCTATTTTTCTTGCACTCTCTTGGAGTTGTTGCAAAGGCTTTGCAAGTTCTGTTCTCAAGTGTATTTGCTCAGTTGATTTATCTACAGGAATGAAGCAACTTGCAAGAGCCGCAACTTGGTGATGGTCAAGATCATTAAAGGTACCTGATAAGTTCAGCCAAACATAATAAGTACAGATAATTAACCATAAAATTAAGTGTTGCATCGGCCAGGCTGAGAACAGCTCATAAAACACCTTACATCAAGCATTGGTTAGCACATTTTCCAAGTGAAAATTGACAAATGCTAAGTCTAGCTCGACCCTCCAAGCTTCTAGCTACTTATAATATAGTTTACCTTCTATGCATATATTGTATCAAGTAGGAAAAACAATTCAATGCACCTAAGGAGTCAAATATCTCCATCATTATTTTACACATCTTCTTAAAAGTATGCATTTCATAATTACATCAGTACAGTTATTGCCAAACACGAGGTGCTACAAGTTTCAAGATTTTGGTCCTTTCATTTGATGAAATTTTTGTTTGTTGAAAAATGGTAGAAAAATTAGAACACAGTGTATGGTGCTGGGCCAGAAGCTTGACACAAGTATGCTTTAGCTGAAATTTTGACCAGGTCAGCCTTGATCTAATGTACCTAATGTCCCACAGCAACCCTGATGGATGAACCCATCCTGAAGTGAAATAAGAATTGGTAATAAAACATTGAGGTAATGGTTATCAATTCACCATTAAACATAAGTTCAGTAACAAGCAGTTCATCTCCAGTATCAATCAAGCAGGCTGCCCTCCCCTTGAGCTGGACAACACCATCAGCATCAACATGCCCAAGCCTTTTCAACACTCGTGAACGGTTCCTAAGCTCGTCGCGAAATTTTTGAAGCTGTAAAATCAATTAAGAATGAGATTTAAGCAAAAGTTAAGTGCAGAAGAATGTCAATATCTGAGAGACAAGGGGATAAGGAAACTGTTGACAACCATGTCAGTGACCATTAGAAAGGAGTACTGGGTACCAGCACACATGCTTATCTATTAATTGCTATTCTTCTTTATCCTTGACGAAGGATAGACACTGTTCAGATACGAACAACCAATAATTATTCCTGCAATTTAAACTTCCAGACATATCTCTTACTGCTCCTTTTAAGGAAAGCTAGTAACAACAGAGTAATGGGAGAATGGTGATATAGGCCATATGCTTCTTTCACAAACAGAAGCATTTTTCCTCCTGTTTTTTCCTTGGAAGGCAAGGGAAAGGGGGCATGGATATCAGAAAAAGTTCCAAGATTTACTTCCCAAGCTTTATGCCAACAGGAATCCTCTGATTACAAGACTCAAGTAGATGCATCAGATGGTGGAAAATGTTGAATCCTATGTTGGTACAAATGTGTGGCCACACTGTATCTCAAGTTTCCACCACGTTATTTGAATGAGCAGCTACCATAGACAAATACCTGGGACTCACACATCTTTGACTTGAGTTCATTTGAGTGATCATCTAGCATAGACAAATACCTGGGTTTTACACATCACCAACTTGAGTTTATTTGAACGAGCATCTAGCATAGGCAAGTACCTGGGACTCACGCATCTTTGACTTGAGTTGTTGAATTTCATGATTCACCTCTGCTTTCCTTTGAAAACTTCTAATCTGATTCACATCTTGAGACTGCACACACCCAGTTAAGTTTTTGTCAATGCTAAGTTAATTCCCACAACACAGCCACTCTGTTTGCTTCAGACAGCCATCAGATTTACAATAATGATGGCAACTAGAGATTGAAGAACATGAAGAAACCTTGTGCAATGGGTGAGCATGTAACTTCTTTTCCAGGTCCTCAATTTGATTAACCAAATCAATAATTTCAGGATCCTCAATCTTCATGTCCTGCCAATGGCCAACCATGGGTCAGATAACAGTGGCAGCGTTAGTCAAACATTTCAAAATGATACATTTTTTCATATAAAGCAAATTAGACTGTGAAGTAGCCAGAAGCAAGCAAGAAAGAATAATGCAATAACTTTAGAGTAAATGTGTAAAAACTTAGGCAACACCCTTTTTCCACTATAACAGCCAAAGTCAGAGCCAACCACAATGATAACAGAAAAGCTAGAAGGCTTTAGCTTGACTAGGCAACTCAACAATACAATAATACAATATCCAAAGGATTATGTCCTTGTTTTGTGAAAGAAATTGAGCTTGGAATCTTATGGAAGCTGGCAGATCACCCAATCCAAATTTTCTCAGTGAAACATATTGAGCTTGGAATCTTATGGGGGCTGGCAGATCCCTCAATCCAAATTTTCTAACTTCAGAGTAACTTAAAATTGAAAAGACATAGTTCCTTAAAATAGCCAGTGATGCTTCATCTAAATTCTCAAAGTGGAGTCTAAGGTTAAATTTCCACTTCCCTTGTCATGGATAGAGATGTCTTTTACTTCCTCTCCCTACACAATCAGGTCCCAACTGACCAGAGATTGGAATGGAAATCAATTAAAAAGAATAATTCAGTCAAAGAATAACTCAACTTGAGGTGCTGAAGCTTTATTTCCACATAAAGCATAGAACGAAAGCCTATACTACATGACTCTAAGATTTAAACAAAAGCATTTAAGCTATGACCACATAAGGTACAGACTAGTCACAGCGCAAAGGACACAAGGTACAACCATTGTTTTTCCATTGTTGCTGTTGCATGGATTTAATCAAGACAAAATACGCTTCTACAATATCCCCAGTGGCAAGCCAAAACATATCAAGTCAAAGTTTAACATGGGTCAATTTAACAAGTCACTGCTACTGGGTTATTGCAGATATAATTACCTTCACTGGATTGAGCCTTGGCAAGCCTTCGGGAAACCGAGTTTGTAACTCTTGAACAGCTAATAGTATACTTTGCCTTGCTTCCAATGGTCGGAGATCAGGAGGAATGGATATTCTGATTTTACTTAAGGCAGAAATCAGGGGCAACTGTACAGGGACCTGAAGGCAGATGCAAATGTGGACCAACACACAACCAAAACACTTTTAAGACATTGAATAAAAATGGATTACAAGGCCCATAAGGTGACAAAATCATTGTTTCACACATCCCAACTCACCACATGCATTTCCCCCTTTTCTCCAGGCCGAGGTGGGCATGGTCTTGGCCGTGAGCCATTCTCATTTGGTCCAGGAGAACAATGCAGTAAAGTATCTACCAGATAACCACCTCCACGTGAAAGCAATGTGCCAGACCCTGTGGAGGGCTTCTTAACAATATTTACTACAACTCCCCAACCCCAGTCAGTTCCACCTTCTCTTACTTTGATCTGAATATGCAAATTATTTCTCATGAGATCAGTTGAGTTCAGCATGATCAGTTAAGTTCAGCATAACACACATAGTTCCAACTAGTAGTCCACATTCCCAAAATTAAACCCAATGACCAAGGCAAAGTCAAGAGCATCTATTCTAATCACAAAAACCATGAAATCATGCCTTAATATTTCATTCGCATGTCACAAAAGCAACATTTGATTTGCATTAATCAACAAATTGGGATTAGGAATACATGCACATATTCACAAACCTATGATTGACACAAGCAAATGAGAGCCACGAACCAACAGGAAAACCAGATGAAAGAGCAACTTCCAAAAATCACATCATGAAAAGGTTAAACATATACATAAGAAATGAATAGCATATTATTTCTGTAATAGGTACAGATAGATTTAGCTACATGAAACCCTCCTTCCTTTTCTTATCCCAACTGTCATGCCTTCTTGCCTTTTTTTTTCCCTTCAACTCTGGCTTTTAACCATGTCTTTCAGAGTGCAGGGGTCAGATTTATCCTCTCCCTACCTAGTCATCCTCTTAAGAGAATCTCCCTTTCAAAAAATAGCCATTTGTTTGTAAAATCAAGCTGCCACATGTAGAGATATGACTTCTGGAAGGGATGTTTTGTTGGTCAAAGAATATGCTTGCAGATAGAAAGAAAGATAAAATTAATATAACTATATGTGTGCTTCTACATGTATGTGCATGTTATATTCATACATGACCATACTTTCAGCTTCCAAATCAGAAAAAACAGTACCAAAAGTCCAATTAAAAAAGGCTGAGACACTCAGTCAGTGAAGAATCAATCACCAACAGGCAGTCCCCACAAAACTATTTGAATGAAATGAACCCATTTTTCAAATTTCATTAAGAGCGGCAATTCCTAGTTCATACCAGCCGACCAGTGCAAAGGTAATAAAGAACTCTTTCAGGCCTTGTTATTTCCGTCATCATCTTCTTCTCAAGTTGGCCCATGTCAAGTTTTAGCTTATGATATTCTGCAACTTCTGTCTATACAAAAACAATAGAAACAAATAATAAAACATAACACAACTAATTCAAATAAAAGAAATAAATTTGAGGATATAGGGATAAAATACCTCTCCTGAAGCATCAAGCATTGCAGCTTCCTCTTCCAGCTTTGCAATCTTGTTCCCTATATCAGGTAGAGCCTGAAGGACATCTATGAGTGCTTTATCACTAAGCACAACATATGTAAATGAAAATCAAGGGAGAGTACAGCAAAAACCTTCTCGTATTGAAATTGGTGGAACGAATTCCTTATTACATGTTCAGCAGTGATCTGGCCTTCAGCGCGGCTCATTAGATTCAATATTGAATAGTAACTCAGTCTGAATGTACTAAGAAGAGGAGCCGGTTTACCCAAAACCATGTCCTTGAGTGCATTCATCTCCATCTATAAAAGCAATGGCAGACTAAGCAACTGTGAAAGAGAAGACCAAATTTTCATTTTACCATCTTACCTAAATTTTAAGCAAGAGAGAACTGACAAGCAGCTGGACAAAATATGGTATTTCTGGTTTTAGTTTTACAAAGATGGCCAGTACGTGGGCATAAGGTGGTCATGCACACGGTGTATGTGTGACTGAACATTTGATAGACTAGGGTACAAGAACATGAAAAATCCAGTATGCAGACAGATACTACACTTTGAATCAGATATGAAACTAATCATCACTCCAGTTATTAATAAAAAACGGAATGCAAAAAGTAATATCTTCTCCCATGAAATGAAAAGTAACAATCAAAAAATAAACACATAGGAAACTGACAGATTTACCCGCTCATCAATCATTATTATACAAATGCCACGCTCATCCTTGCCACGTCGTCCAGCCCTTCCACTCATCTATCCAATCAGATTGTGTCAAATTAATATGTAAACAAAACTAAAACAGACATGCAGACCCCTCTGTGTGTGACCATCTTTCCTAAATCTCAAAGAGTATAACATCAATTACCTGAATATACTCGCCAGATCCAATGTAACGATGACTATCACCATCCCACTTCTTAACAGCTGTGAAAACAACAGTCTTTGCAGGCATGTTTAAACCCATAGCAAACTGCAATCAATAAGAGATAATGCAAAGCTATCCAAAATTAAGATTCCATTGATGCCAAAGAACCACAAATCAATCCTTTGGTCTTGACAAAAGAAACAATCCCCCTTAGGCCCTCTATAAGATATACTTACTGTCTCTGTAGCAAACAGGGCCTTTACAAGGCCTTCCTGAAAAAGCAGCTCTACCAGTTCTTTGATAACAGGAAGAAGGCCAGAATGATGCACTGCAATGCCTCGCTGTAGTAGTGGCAACATTAATTCAATGGCAGGCAATTTTCTGTCATCCTCATTCAAGCAGAGAATTGCATTGTTAAAGACTTGCTCCACCACATCCTTTTCTTCTTGGCTATTGAAATCAAGCTTAGACATAGACATTGCATGTTGTTCACATTCTCTTCTGCTAAAGCTGAAAACTATTACTGGTTGAAACTTTCGCTCCATAATCATCTAAAATTTCAGAAAACAAAAATGCAAGAAAGAGAAAATTTTTAATTAGCTACTAACATATTGAACCAAACAATGTAAAATTTGCAGTATGATAATATCAAGAATATAGGAGCAAAGGTACATAAATGGATAAGTGATACTCATGCTTGCAAATAAAAATATCATCAACTCAGAGAAACAAGTGACAAAATGTCTTCCAAAAGAAGTTTTTACGGGAATGAAAACCAAAAAAGAAACAGGAAGTACATGACAGACAGCAATCAAATTTTAAAACCACGAGAATAAGAAACAAAAAATTGCACAAGCACATGAAAAGCATTGACCTATTTCCATGTAAAATTTTCTTTTAGTAAATTGCTACAAAGAAAGGGAGAGTCTTGGTGTAACAATATGGTTATTCCAATGTAATCTGGAGGTCACGGCCTCATTGTGAAACAAGGGCAAGATTGCGTACATTTGACCCTTCTTCTAAGTCATCGTGTAGAAGCTTCATGCACCGGCATTCCCTTGAGTGAATTGGCACTAAGAAAGTTCCCAGAAGTTGAAGCTTACCGATAGCATCAGGGAATTTACCGGTACACAGTCTCAGAGGAGAAAGACATCAGAAGAACAGATGGCCATCAGTACAACCAAGGCTACCCAATAACAATGCAAAGAAGAGCTAATACTTGTACAAGGAGACAAACACACGTACCTTTACAATTTTGTATATGTCAGAACCCCCAGATGCATTCCCATTTTTTGCAATTCTCCTACTTTGTTTGCCATTTGCACTTCTGTTTCCATCACCAATTTTTTGCTTTGAGAAGGTTTCCTGAAGCTTCAGAAAATTGTCCTCCCTGAACTGCTCGTTCTCATCCACTACAAGATACAATCCACTCCCCCCCACGGGAAAAACATAATGCTGCAAAGGAGTTGGTCGGAAATCAGTGTACACCACATGACACGGCTGCTTATGCAAATGACAAATCCACTCAGCAAACTCCGTGGCATTAGACATAGTGGCAGAAAGGAAAACCATCTTAATTGCTGGTGGCAAAAAGATAATACTCTCTTCCCAAACAACCCCCCTTTCACGATCTTTCATGTAATGAATTTCATCAAAAATTACCCACGCAACTTCCTTGAGAACCTCCGATCCCCTATAAAGCATCCCTCTGAGAATCTCCGTCGTCATCACCAAACAACTGGCGTTAGGGGAGAGAGTGACATCCCCCGTCATTAAACCGACATCTTGAAACTCTTGATGTAACTCCCTATACTTCTGATTACTCAAAGCCTTCAAGGGAGAGGTGTATATGACCCTCTGCTTATCCCTAAAGGCCATTGCAATTGCATACTCAGCCACTGCAGTCTTCCCGGCAGAGGTATGGGCAGAGACCAATACCGACTCATTTCTCTCCAAGCAAGCCACCGAGACTCTCTGAAATGGGTCGAGCTCAAAACTGTAGGTTTTGGCCATCTGGCCAGTGTACACGGGATTTGAGAGGGTTCCGTGAATGGTTTCATCTTTGGTTGAAGCGTACCAACTAGGAACCGCAACCTCATGCACACAAGTGCGTTTCAGATTCCGCCGCTTAAAGGCGGACTCTTGCTGTGGAGTATCTGCAATCTCAGTTTCCTCCGGGGTTTTTCGCTTCTCGCGTAGCGGCGGCGGCGGGGTCTCCTCCATTGTTATTATAGTTATAACTATTATTTAGGAGTTCAAACAAAACTCAAACTATGAAATAACGGAGTTGTTTCTGATAATAATAATTTTTAATAATAATAATAAAAAAAAAAAGCCCATGGACAGCACAAAGAAACAAAACGAGCTAGCGAAGAAGAAGGAAAAAACAAAACAAAACCCCTAATCCAACTTTGCATGTATTTGAGCTTCGTTTCCCTGTGAAGAGAAACGCGAACAGGGCAGGGCTGAATGAAAGATTGTCCGTCTGTTAGGCTGCTGAGAAAACGCAGAAAAGTTTTTTTGTTTCCTGGATTTTCTCGGGAACCGAACCGAACAGGGTGGTTTGAAGAAAACAGAGAAATTTTCTTGGCTCACCTCCCTAACGAGTCTCAGACAAGACCCCAGTGGCGCGGGCGCTGGAAATCTCCACCAGTTCACAACAGAAAGATTTGATTTGAGACCAAAAAAATAATTAAAAAAAAAAAAGGACGAAAGAGGAAGCCCTAATTCCTTATGGACTTCGGGCTAGTCGCAGTAGGTAATCTACCCACCATAACCACGACCATCTCCTTCTTTGGACTTTTAAGCCCATACACATCCAACTCTCCATTCTTATTTGGGCCTTTGATGGATCATTTTGTAGCCCACTTCCCCCTTAGATTACAAGTTTTTTTTTGGGGGGGGGGGGAGGCGGGCGGCTAAAGGGTAGTGAATCGAGCCAAAATGTGTGCGAGACTATTTCAAATGGACACGCGAACCATTGGGAACATTTGGACTTTTTGTTAGCAGTTTTCTTTAGATTGGTCCATATGCCTCATCATCATCGTCATCATCGTCGTCGTCGTCGTCGTCATCATCATCAATACATTTGGACTTTTCAAATCGGAGTTCCATGACTGTGTACAATCGGAGTTCCTTCGGCAACTTGTTGAGAATTAGATGGCACAAGTCGGCTGCCTATATTTGTATACATAATATAATTCTCGCGTGGTCAAACACACCGCACATGTGGAGTGTATATAAGCAGACACGCACATGCACACATATAACAGAGATCAGAGCGGCCTCCTTGGAAAAACAGTGGATGGTCCAATCCATAGAGTTGCCCATTTTGGACCATGCAAATTAATGTGGCTTATTAATTATCAGACTTCATCGGGAAGTTTGGTACATGGGGAGCACCCCCCCACCCCCCCCCCCCCCGACCTTTTTTTTTCTTCACAAACGTTTCCTTCTTGTTGGGGGGCCAACAATTTCCCACCCCCCGATGTTGTAGATCCTGACAATTAATTAAGATTTAACAATATCATATATTTCAAGATTTTATGTTTACAAATTACAGATATACACAATTCTCCTCTCTGTGTTATCAGGTGTGCCTTTGATGATAATCCTCGAGACTAGAAGCCCGTCAAAGGTGTGAATTAACAAAATATGGCCATTAATTATAGTGGGACGGACGACTACGAGGCAGCTTGCCAGCATTCATTTTAAATGGACGAGTGTGAACTGTTTAATAAACACGACACGAGTTACTTGTCCAAATCAAATGGATAACTTAATAAATCTTCAAGAATGACCAGGTGGCCAACGAAGTAGTTCGATTACGTGCATACATCTCAGCTGCCTCTTTGAAAGACCGCTGTTAAATGGTTGCGAACATAATAAAATCCATTAACAAAGTCGTTTTAATACGGTGGGTGCAGGGAGAAGGAGTCAAATCAACAATGGGATAAGACGAACGGACTTTTCGCCGCCCAGTTGCCGTGCCAACTTTAAAACGCCACCTCTGCCTGTCCGTGCGTTTCCCATATTCTATAAATACAGGCAGCTCGAGCTCGCTTAGGTGCACATATCATCACATCAAGTTTTATATTGGCACAAGTAAAATTACCACATACACAGCACACAATCTGCTTTTCTTCCTTGGTTCATTCTTAAACAGAAGGCAAATTAAGCCCAAAAACACGTCGAGGTTCAACATGGGAAGTTCCAGCGTGGTCGTGGCTTTCATCGCATGTTGTCTAGTCTTGATGACCAATGCTCAGGATCCGGTGCTTGACACCGACGGACGACCCGTCCGAAGTGGAGTACGATACTACATAATGCCGGCTGCAACTGATGTTGCTGGTGGCTTAACCTTGGTCGACCTCAATGGTTCCTGCCCACTGTACGTTGGCCAGGAACCCTTGGCAGAAGTTACATCACCTGGCTTTCCAGTACACTTCAATCCCTACGCCGCTGGGGAGACGGTCATCAGAGAGTCCAGAGACCTCACCATAACATTTGTGGACGTGGCTACAATCTGCATTCAGTCAACCTCATGGAGAGTAGCCGACGAGGACCCGGAGTCTGGAAGGAGGCTTATCGCGACGGCAGGGAACGCATCGTACTTCACCATTAACAAGAACGCGACTGGGGTTTACGAGCTGGCATTTTGTCCTACCGAATCATGCCCACAATGCAGGGTGAGGTGCGGGTCTGCTGGCATTCTGGAGAAGAATGGCAAGGCCTTGGTGGCTCTCGACGGTCGCCCCTTCTATTTCTCATTTAGGAGGGTTCAAGATTAATCTTTATAATAATAACTGACCTTCTCCTCCGCCACGCACGTATGCATACTATAATATAAATTGGATGACAATGATGATTGTCGTCGTAATAGTAAATAAAACGGAGATGTATGTATGTATGTATGTTTGTCCGAAAAATAATTGTGTTTGTGTATTTAATTAAGTCCATAAATGTGATAAGTGACAAATAATTAATGGAAAACAAAACAAAAAAAAAAAAAAGAGTGGCATTTGTCTACAGGCAGAATATCAGTTGTGTGTGTATATTTCCCATTCAGGGCACGAGTCTCTTGATCCACCTCGGACAACTTCTTTCATTTTCCGGATGCTATAAATTATATATCAAATTAAAAGGTGTAAAAGGAAACCAGAAATCGATCATCTTGTCTCTTTGGCTCCTGGTATACACGGTAAGGAAATATTAAAAAACGAAAAAAAAAAAAAGAAGAAGAAGAAGAAGTAATAATAATAATAATAAATAATAGTAAGAAGGAAAAAAAAGTGAACATATTAATTCCTTAGACTAACAAATATTAAACACACCAAGCAAAGCCATGGCATTTTTGCATTGTAAGATTCCAGGATCTATCGTCTTCCCCTAATTAAAAAGTCAACTAATTAATCCCCAAGCAGCTCAACATGACCCCGGGGGGGGGGGGGCCCAAAAGTCAAATTTGTAACAGTATTCAACACCCCAACACTAGCGTGCGCTTGGCTTGAGATTTAAGGAAGGACCCTGCGTCATTCTAAAGCACCCGGGGCTTGCAGAAGTCAAAAGTCAAATGAGTTTACGCTCTCTTGATTCAATTGTCCAACCCAACTGATCAACTCCCGCGCGAAACATAATGAACTTTGCTGGACAAGAAGATACCGTTCTGAACTTTCGGACTTAGCTGGGTAAGCAAACGCGCGGCATGTTAATCTTTTCTCGCCATTCGGTGCGCGCTTCATTCATTCGAGTTTTGTTCAGAGAAAATATAGAGAGGCCTTACAAATTGTTTTCACCAGTGGGCTTCCGTCACGTCGACCCCTCTCTACTCCCGAAAGTAATTGGGCCCGAGATTTTATTGTTTCGAGATACAGCAGCTGACCCGAATGAATGGGGGCTTGTCATTGGGTCGAGTTGTACACATGACGTTCTTTTGGGAGACCTCGACAGGCGGTGCAGTGCATGATGCGTTGCAACGGTGTCCAGTTGATGATCGGGCTCCTATAAATCAATTAATCGCAATGGGGTTCATGCCACTACTAGCTTGATTACTTGTATGATGAACATAGGCTTATGCTCTAAAGACTAGAATAATGGCTCGCGAGCCCGTGTGGGCACATCTCATACGGATGGCGTCAGTTGGATACAAAGATTCTTTTGTCTTGAAAACGTAGATTCTTTTGTCGGTTAGACACCTTGCAACTGGGACTCGGAAATCAGAATGTTAATGAAATCCTCATGCGTCTGCTTATAGTCCCTGTTTTTAAATCTGGACTTGGCATGCCTTCAATCCTTCGACAGCCTGAAAATTTCCACTATGCTTGCACCTTTCCGCAAGCCATTAAGTGGCTGAAAAACTCAGAAGAGATAGAATGCAAGCCATGTGGAAAGCTAAACGCAACTCTATTGGATCATACAAGGAAACAACGTGGAAGAAGCATCCCCAGCAATTTGGCAGACTAACTTACGCATTGCCATTATCAGAGCTGCTACAGGCTTGATTTGGAAGGACAGCGTTCCCAAAACCTCCATCCAAACTCATCTGCTGGACCTCTTGAGGGGACAGGATCTTGATGCAGCGGATGCAGTTCACAAACTCCCTGGATATTCAAGCAAGGCAATGTAAGAGGGCATAGAGTTGTTGCAGCACAGACAGATACTTCACAATTCTAGTGGCATTAGTAAAACTCCAACAGACACCAGGCCAAGCAGAAGTTTCTCAAGTAAGGTGGAGGAGAATGCAGAAGGGTGACAAGTGGTTTTTGCTTTTTCACGTGGGAATATGCTAAACAGAAATGGATGTAGATTGCATTTTCCTATTAGACACCAGCTGTTATGTGTCCACCAAAATTTCTACTGTTTTTCCTGGCAAAGTGATGAAGATTAAAAACATCAATACTTTTTTCATGGCCCCAGAACAGTATGTTCCCCAAGTAATTTATTTTTTAAATAATTTATCCCTCTTTGTCTTTAGTAGCATGAGATGTTCCAGTGCAAAAGTTAACATTCCTAGGCAGCACAAAGCAAGCGCAACAATAAGAAAGACACATGACCTTCAATGCGGAAAACTAGTTTGCACTAAGGTCTCAATATAATCTCATCAGCAGCACGGAATACCACAACAGTCTACATGAAATAAGGAACTTACTCCCAAGGGTCGTCCCCCACTAGCAAAACATCATTCTCATGATCCACATAAACAAGTTTCCAGCCTATCCTTTGTCCATCTTCTAACTGCCCCTCTATACCAAATCTACGAGCTAAATCTTGCTTGAGCTCATCATAACCAGAATAACGTGTCATATCGATTGACCTCCCCACAGCTCCACGTTTATACACCTATAAACCAACAATGGCTGGATTAGGGGTAAAATAAACACCAATAAGAAGAAAGAGTGCAAATTCAAACACATAAATACAAGTACGTGCACAAATGACATGGGTTTCACTATTCATATAAAAATATCACTAATATAGGCTAGTACCACAAACCTTTGTATATGTCCGAATGCGCTGAAACTGTGGTGGAGGAGCCCAAGGACCTTTATTCAGAAAACTGCTGTCATTAATGGTGGAGTCAATTGAATTGAATGTCATATCAGGAACTCCAAATGACTGGGAAACCATTGAGGATGAAAGCTCCTGCTGAGGATCTTTGGAATTTTCACAGTTGGCAAGCATGCTTCCTGAAGAGAGATTATTTGACATATCCTTGCCCAAGCCAACTATGCCCTTTGTTAACAAAGGATCAGAATTCATGGGTATTCCCAGTTGCTCATTAAAGTCTGTTCCATAAGTAACATTGTTCCTAGGATCTCCTTGGAGCTCTCCATCTTGGATTGTGTCTCTTAATAACAATGATTGAATATCATATTGTGAATTGTTATTCTGCTGCAAATGGATATCATTCTGAGAAAGGCAAACTGATGTTGTAGAAGAAGTGTCCAAGTAATCTGTTTGGGTAGTAGCTGCAGTGTTTAGATATTGTTGTGGGGGTAAATTTCCTCGTTTTTGATTCTTGGAGATGTTTAACGAGGGCTTAACATCAGATTTATGCTGCACATCTCGAGTTATATAAGCATTAGATAATGTGTTCTCCAAGACATTGGAACCCAGGAGTGTCACAGCAGAATGAGACATGTCCTCAACCATCGCCTTGCTTTGGTGGAATTGGCTATTCATAGGTTGAACTGAATTTGGGCAATTGTTGGTCGAAGGCGAAGTTGAACAAGATGGAACATCATTGGTAATTCCAGACTGCCCAGCTCCCACAGCTGCAGTCAATATACTGCTTCCAGCTGTTGCAAGCTGATTGGCTGTGGAGTTTGTTGGAAGTCCCACAAGACCAGGCACTTCAGTCAGTATGCCCGGCTGCTGAGATTGAAGATTCAGTTGCTGGGTTGAGTGAGAGAATTGAGAATTAGTTTGGCTGGCACTCTTTGTCAACTGTTTTTGGACAATATTTGGCAGAGGGAGTGAAGTAGATGCTGTTTGTGGCAATTCCAACATTTGGCTGGATGTCATGGACCCAGAGAAACTCTGGGATGCATCTACCAGCTGCTTATGTGAGTCCTGAAGCTGTGGAACTTGACTGGGCTGTTGCAGTGAAGACTGCTGGGCTAAAAGTGAATGTTGTTGTTGCTGCAGCTTCTGGAAAAACTGAAATTGAACCTGATTGTCTGACATCTGTAAATGTTGATTTACTTGATTGGGCAACTGAGATTGCAACAGGCCTTGTTGGTTGTGAGTTAAAATATGCTGCTGTTGATCCTGCTGCTGCTGCAGGCTTTGAGGAAAGTTTCTAGGAAGCTGCTGGCTTTGAATGGATAGTTGTTGCTGAACGGTGTTATTGGTTTGCACTAGACTTTGAGGATGCAAAATTTGAGCTTGAATTTGACTTGAGTGCAGAGTCTGAGTCGTAGAATTTGGCCATGATTGTTGACTGATTTCACCTAATTGTTGCTGTTGCTGTATGACAGAGCCTGCATGCAGTGAGGATGGCAGCTTTGGAAGCTGATCAAGCCGTTGTGCTTGCTGAGGCATGCTTTGCACATTGAACTGCAAACCGTTTGGTGAATGTATTTGTGGAGCTGACAAGCCTAACTGACGTGAAAGATCACTTCCGGCAAGGTTCTGCAGAACAGGTCCTGACAAGGATTGCATGTAATTTGGCTGCATTGAGTTTGCAAGGGAAGGATTTTGCTTCATGTTCATCCACTGGCTTAAGCTTAAGCCAGGGAGAGCATGGGAATCTTTCATGAAGACATTATCGCCAAGCCAAGGCATTGTCCTTTTGAATAAGTAATCAAAATCAGAGGAATCATCATCTGCAAAAGCTAGATATAAAAGACAAGTCAGAATCTCCCCCACCAAATATTTGAAATGTAAAAATTTCAGATCAAAAGCAACCTTAAAGTTTTTTCATTGTGCATGTCAGAGAAGGAGAAAAAGATATCTTCAATGTTTTAATTATTACATTGATGCATTTGCAACTAACAAACAAATTTGAAAACCTTGAAGATCAAAGTGCAACTCAGAAAAGACAAAAGAAAAAGTGTATTCACCATAAAAGGCTTTGCCACACTATCCCTCTACTCATCTTATGATAATGAATTGAACTCGGCAGATGCCATTTCTCCACTCGAAAGCAGATAAGAATTGGGTCCCAAACATAATGTCTCAAAGTTCCATGCATGCATAGAGCTCGTACAATAAACAAAAAACCTGAAATGACTTTCAGGGTACCAGTTTGAGCTAAGAGGGACTTACTAAAATGATTTTAACTTGCCAAAATCTTCTATTTTACCTGGCATTCCTGGTTGCCTTGGGCGCTTAGATCTAAAGAACGGAGGACACATGAAAAACGGAGCAGTCACTGGTTCAATCTCCCAGATTGAAACTCGATTATGCTTTTCCCCAGCTGTTGACTCATCCCATCCAACCTTTAGGATGTCACAAATTAAGTGATGGTTATCTATGTTCTGTGGTAAACTTTGCAGAGCAAAAAAAATGTCTCAAATTCTACCTGCAAATTACGCCATTGTGAGTTCTTCCATCTTACTGGATCAATATCAGTTATACCTGTAATTGTACCCATATACCTGCAGACAAATCCGTTAAAATTGTTTGATGCTGAACAAGAACTGAAACCCATCAAGTTAACTACATCACTACGTTCAAATACAAGGCAACATTCAGTGCAATGCCTCAAGCTCAATGTGAAAACAAGTATTAGAAATTAAATTAAACTATCTTCAAACACCATGTTGCCTGTCAATTAATCTCTTGAAATATTCAAGCTACAAAAGTGATGCACCTTCTTGTTCCTAACTCCTCCGTTTCAAACATCATTCGAAAGCGCATGCCAAGAGATATTTGGTTGCTGTACACTGACTTGTAGTATTTGGCTAAGGGGATAACAAATTCTGATGGACTAACCCTGCAAGAATATTTATCCACTGTCAAATAAACAAAACAGTCATGGCCCACATAAAAACAATATTTGAAAGTCCATTACATATCCTTTGGTCAACCAAAGGGGAGAAATTAATTGACCTTGGATTGTAAAACACAGTGAAGGGACTATTGTTGGCTGCTGCATGCGCTGCGGCAGCTAGGATTCCAATGTGCATGCTATCACTTGACAACACTGATGATGATAAATTGGTAGGTTGCCTGTTAGACCGTCTGATGCCCAACAGAAGCTGCTGCTTTTCATCTCTGCTCACACAAATGAACTTTTATTCTTATTAAAAAGGATCATTTGCAGATAAAAGGTGAGCTGAAATCAAAATGCACGCATGATTCACCAATGAGAGAACAATAAGCTTGCCCATAAATGCATCTCTTGACATTAAAATCCAAGAATTCTAACTTCATTACCAGTACCGTATAAATAAAACTGAATCACCAGCCAATAGCCTCTTTCCACTAACAAATAGGCTCCAGCCAGTTGTAAGCAAGTGACGCTTTGGTTGGCCTAGGTTTAGAGGAATGGTGAGTTTGGATTAGGCTATAAGCAAATAGGATGATAAAGAGTCTAAAATTATGTTTAAAGGCAATTTACAGGCACAAATATGGAAAACTTTGAATTTTCATAGCCACAATGGACTTACCACGGTAGATATGGCGGAAATTCCAGACGGTGTCATGTAGATCCCTGGCTACAAGTTCTTGAGCCGGTGGTTGCATGTAGAAATCCTATTAAAGTTCAGAATAAAGAAAGCAAATGATTACACACACATTGACCAACCAACATAATAGATATCCTAGAGCAAGGGAAAAATCTTACAAGACGTGGGAAGATTTTTTCAGCTGCTCGGCGGGGAACAGAGAAACCACCATGAGTGCTTGTGTCACTTGCAGTTAATGTTTTGCAGAAAAACTCAGTTTGTGGTTTATTTGACTTCATTGTAAGATCTGATCTCAGTAATGCATCCTTGTCAAACTGTGTACAAGGTGGCTGATAGATTCAGTTGGGGTCGGCAATTGAAAACATGCCAAGGGGGCATTTTAATGTTTGTTTAGATATGACATAACAACCTAAGATTATAAACTACAAAGCATGCCATAATAAACATATGCAAGTCAAGTCCTTACGGAAGGAACAGGTTGCAACGTCATCTGAGCATAAACTTCATCTGTTTCTGGGTCTGCCTAAAGAATTAAACATAAGAAATGAGACGGTTACGGTCAACATGACCAAGGAATTCAGAAAGATACCATAAAAAGGTCACGGCAGATAAATTATACATGCAAAGTGACATTATGAAGAAGACATAGTAGCTTTGAGGGAAGATTCGGGTAGTTTGGGATCTGAGCATCCACATTCTTCCTCATGGTTGCTGCAACCTGAGATCAGTGAGCATCTTTTAAGGACTTTAGCTTGAAATACCAAAAACACAGACCACAAACAAATATCAAAAGCTAGGCTTCATCCATAACTCAGGCACTCTGCTCGTCACAACTAATGGGGTAATCCACTTTGTTCAATGCTAGATCAGAAATGCTTGAAAACAACTCCAGAACATGCCACAGTGAAAGTTCAAAAATCCCTAAAAAACAGACTTAATCATCTTGTTTTGAAGGACAGCCGTGCTTTTTAAGTATATAAATTATCTTGTTTTAAACGAACCTTAAATTTAGTAATGGTCCCAATGGAACCTTACAGAACATTTTTGTTTTCAATGAGCTTCCTCTTGCCACTATTCTCATGGAATAATTTCTACAGAAGACTGCTAGTGGACGACATATACGCCGACCTTCTTATTACAAAGCATACTTTCTTCCTTTTAATATATATATGTGTGTGTGTGTGTGTGTGTATAGATGTACATACATACATACATACTTACATATACATATACATATACATATATATATATATATATAGAGAGAGAGAGAGAGAGAGATGTTTCAAGACAATAAATCGACCAAGAAAAGCCTGTTAAATATTTTATCCTATGTGAAAACCAGTTATTTACTACACCCAACAGCTTTATAAAACCTATCCGAAAGACCGAAGTCATTATCCTACTGGTAACCTACGCATCAGCCAAGTAAAACCCACAAATTATTTAAACAAAAAAAAAATATATATATATGTAGAGAGAGAGAGAGAGAGAGAGAGAGAGAGAGAGAGAGAGGAGGGGAACAGTGTTTAAGAAACTGATAATCTTAAGTATAAGCGCAGACCTGTTCGCTGTGTCCTTGAGGGAAGTAAACAACGTGGGTCCCAGCCACCGGCAGGTTCACCAGCGGCCCTGCACACGCTTGCCATAGCTCTACGTTTATGCTCTTCTTCTCTGGCCCTGGCCCTCCTCCCGCACCACCTGCATCCTCTCCACGCGTCAATCTCTCTTAAGTCTCTTAATCCCATCCCACCCCACCCCACCCACCCCCTTTTTTTTTTTTGGTTCAACTGTTCCCGAGCCCGCGTTTGTCTCCCAAGAAAAGCAATTCCCCAGAAAAGCTAACCAAATTTCGCAATCTTTTATTACTCGGGGAAAGAAAACGACTCTGGCTTGCTAGATTCCAAGCAAGCACATATGGATTTTTTTTGTTTATCCGAGAACAAAAAAAATAAAAATCAAAACTATAAGAATATAATAACAATAATAAACTATAATAGAAATTAGAAATAGATAGAGACGGAGTGTTCAACCCTTCTGATGTGAAAGCAAAGAAGTGAAAAAGAGAAAGAGAGACTGGCAAGAAGGGATGACCTTCGCAAGGATTTCCAATGGCGGCCGCGACGGAGGGTTCTCCTCCTGTAACGCTCTCCGGTGCCTTCATGGACTGACTCCGGTCGAGAGGAATTTTTTGATCCGAACAAGCTTCTGTCACGTAGCCATATAGTCTTTCCTTTATATATACATATATAGTCTGAAGAAAAGTTTCAGGAAAGCAACCCTCTTTCTTCGGCTATGGGTTCAGATCAGTTGAAGCAAGCAACTTTCTTTCCTCGGCTATGGGTTCAGATCAGATAAAGCAATATCAAGAAAGTAAATAAACAAGCTTTTTTTGTTTTTTTTCACAAAGATATATTAGAAAGTCACAGAAATGGTTGAGTTAAATTCTGGCCGGCAACGTCGCTGGAGAATTGAAGGCCGGTGAAATGGCCGACCAAAAAGACGGAAAACCAAGAAAAGATTTTAGAGAAAGGTTGGGGGTTTGGCTTATGGAGTTTGAAGAGTGTTGAGTTTCTCAGAGACCAAAAGTTGAAGCTTTGCCCCCTATCTTCCCCCTACATTACCCAGACAAATACTATTTCCTCTCTCTCTCTCTCTCTCTCTCTCTCTCTCTCTGTGTCTGTTTCGATTTCGTTATGTCTCACTGTCCAGGTAAATGGCATGCCCTTTTGACTAATCCTATTAATAGACACCTCTCTTCTGTCTTAAACTCACGTTAATGTCTCTTCCCTTTCCTTAACCCTGGTTAATTATTCTCGTACTGCTATTTAATCTCTCATTTCTCTTATATACCCAAGTTGCCCCTCGTTCGATCAGATTTTCCCCTTTTATATATTATTAATCAATGACTATCATTATGATGACTAATTAATTTAAAGTAAATCGATCAACTAACACAACCCCTCCCCTGCCTCCCCGGCCCTACTCACTAGGCCACCACTGGCAAAAGGACAAATGATTTTCGTGTGCGCGCGCGCACAAGTGTAATGGTTGTGCATATGGAACCCCTTCTTTTCTTTGACCATTACCGTCCCTCCTTGCCTCTCTCTCCAGACTCAATCAATCAATCCTATTTGACCGTGTGCTACAATCAACCATTTCCCGCTAAATGGCATTATTATAATTATTACTACTCTCCCTTTTTCTCTCCTTGACCATCATTTCTCTTAATCACATTATTAATGGATTGTGAGTTAGGAAATGGGTTTATTAGTTGTCAAGACGGCTTCGCATGCTATATCAGTTGGAAGCATCAGAGGTTTACCGCATTTTTCTTTATCCCAAAAGCTGTAAAAATCTACTCGATCACGTTTAAGTGTTAGTCAACTTGATTAATCAATGGAAGCATTCCACTAATAAATTCCCTCCCCGGCAATGCTTTGATAAATTCCACTGAGAAAACGCAGTTTATCTGCCTTGTTAAACGGTGTTTCCGACAGTAACCAACAATCAAAATCTCAGCATCACCTTAATTGTTGGCGAAAAGCTTCATAATTAGCCCCCTTTTTTGTGCCACTTTGGTACGTAATGGTTAAAGCAATGTGTCTTTTAAGCGGAGGTTAAGAAATTTTGATGATTTCATAACCATGCCTGCAGACAGACAGACCATGCAAATCGATCGGTGGAGACGCGCCCAGCGTAGCATAGGCACACGTTAGGCCGCACCTACGCATACACATGATGTCCTGAACCCATAAAGTTTTGGGATGTAAAGTTTTATATATATGTATGTATGTATGCGGGTGCGTGCAAATATTCTCGCCTCATCATGTCTTTTGTGCGTAGAAAATATGGTGAAGCTCTGGGTATACGATTGGAATAAGCATCCTTACACGTATATTTACTTAATGTTGGAAGTACTAACATTTCTATCGGCACGACCTGAAAATGGGTCAATAATTTTTTATTTTCTATGAGGGTCCCGGGTGTAAAATTTATGGGTTAAAGTAATGCTATTTCATCAAAATTTGTAGCACCATCGAAGATTACTATTCCCAACTTCATCATCAATTTAATTAACTCAACTCGAGTGTCTTAAACTTTTTCAAATATAACTTTTGAAGGAAAGTTGATGCAGACATCCCGGATGGGTGACCATTATTGTAGTGACTTTTATCAATTATTGCCGCATCCAAGTGGGGTCTAATCTTTTAGTGGAAGCTCTAATCTTTTAATTCACACACAAGGTTCAACAGAGTCATGGAGATTTTGATCGATTCTGTTTGTCTTAAGGAAGAGATTTAAGATTACCCATTACTTTTTTTTTTGTTTTTTAGGCTCTGTGTGGTCTAGTAATTAAAAGAATTTGTGGATTTTTCCGGGAGTATGGATAGGAATTTTCCTCGAGCACCCAATCAAGCTACGGGTAAGTGTGGTTCTTTGAGAGCAATTAATAATAAATTCAGCACGATTTTTTCTAGAGAAGATCGTGGGGGCTGCCCGATTACCTATTTTCATTAAACAAGAAGGAAGACGATTAAGATTGCCCCACCCTGTTGCTCACCACTCCAACGACACTGCGTCCCACCCACCGCGTTTCCTGGATAGTGGTGAAGACCATCGTCAGCCGCGCGGTTGATCTCAGAGCGGAGCGGAATGATCGCCACTGGATCGGACGGACCACTGAATTTTTACGTTTGATTCTGACGGCCGTTGACTACTCTGACTGGATTCCCGAAGAGACGGTTCACGGTTGGCGTGGCCCTGGTTATTCGGCGGATCAGGGGAGCCATTGTATGTGGCAGGATACCTTTTAATGCGGTGGGCCCACAATCATTGCGCGGGCGGATGGCCTGTGACTGTCAATCGTGATCGTAGAATCGGTCCCCTGCATAAAAGAACGCCAATCATTAACCGAAGTTAACCATACAAACCAATCCAACGGTTTCGGGTTGGCTAATGAACCACGACCGCATTGTAATAAGATTTTCTTTTTTTTTTTTTAATAAAAAAAATTATATTTGTTGGGTATCGCAATGGGATTCTGAATCCTCACCGCATGTGCATGCGTTTATTGGTTTGAAACAAGATACAGACTCTGACACACAAAATGCTTGCATGTTTATTCCAAGTTCATTTTGTACGTCTGTTAATATTTTATTTTATTATTTTTTATTTTTTGGCTTAAACTATTTCCTCGCTACGGTAGGTTTGGCGCACATTTATGAGTAATAGGCTTTTGCTTAATTCGGAAGAAAATCAAGAAAAATAAAACTTCGATTTAATCAACAAGGAAGTATGTGTGTTTGTCCAAACAAACGGGTTAATAGTTTTTTTTTTTAAAAATTTAATTTACGAAGAAAAAAAAAAGGGGGGGGGAGAGAACTCACGGGGTTGCTTGATGAAAGCATTGGGTTTAATTGACTTAGTTATTGTTTGTAATCTATGCGGGAAGAAGAATTAACAAGTTAAATCCAAGGAAGGGGGGGGGGGGGAAACTCGGTCACCCTTCAGCTTCTTTGCGTGAATTTGACGTGTTGGCATCACAAAATCAGAACCTAGCTAAGCTCTTGAGGCAACTTTTGTTTGATGGGAAGTGCTTTGGCGTGTAACACACGATGTGATTTCACTTCACTAAAGTAATGCTTAACAGAATATGTTATCTTTATTTATTTTTTTTCCTTTTACTTTTCTTTCATTTTTTTTTTTTTTAGGGACAACAGAATACGTATCTTTTGAACTGCTATTTTGCAGTAGCAAATTTGTTCCATTCATCCCCCCTCTCTCCCACCCACCCCCAAGAAGAAGAAGAAGAAGAAGAAGAAGAAGAATTCGCAGTCAAAATGTAAAATTATTCGAAAACGGGGGACGCCTTGCTGGCCATTTCTTTTTGCAATGGGATGACCCTTTTGTCTGACACCTCTACCCCACCCCAACCCCCGGGGCAGGGGGGGAAAAAATTAAAAAGAAGGTGTTTACCCCTTGTTGAGATGCGAATTCGCATGATAGAATGATTCTTGATTTTCACGGTTATATATATATATATAAAGCTACGAAAAATTGTCAGGGGCATCGCTTTTGGAATATGTGGCGTCATTATCGCTTTAAATGGGCCGCTGATTTCCAATCATCGTCGTCATCTTTGATCACTAAATTATTATTATTATTATTATTATTTTCTCTCTCTTTCTCTACCTCCTCTCTTACTCCTTTTTTCTTTTAATTTTTTATTTTTGTTATTCAAAGAATTCAAGCTTGGATAACTGTACTAAGAAGTGGCTGATCACGTTATTCGTCCCGAGCTTCTAGTAGAATATTGGGGGTCGTTCATCTTTTGATTAGGTAGCCACTTCTGAGTTCCAGGATAGAGAGGGGGATGAGATGAGGGTGCCTGCAGTTGATAAAGGCACTCGATGATACGATGTTAAAGCTGGAACTAGACAAAAATGTCAATTCTTAATATCTCTGAGATATGTGTCACGGGTCCTTACCTAGGGATGAACAATACATTGAACCTGGACATCTGCTAGAGAATGACAATACGTTGAATGTAGACACTTTCTAGAAAAGAGGAATACATTGAAAATGAACAATATAATAAATGTAGGTAGGTGGGAAGTACGGTTGTAGCTCGTCCAAAACTTGTATAAAAGGGGACCTCCTACCCCTCATTTGTACACACTCACTATTCAAGTGAAATATACTTCTAAAGTTACTCTCCAAAAGGGTTCTTGTGAGTTGAGTGTGAGAAGGCTGCTTGGGAAGTTTTCTCAAGGCCGCACGGGTAGCACGTGATAAATTCCTACGCCCGTGACAGTTGGTATCAGAGCAGGTTCATTCTAAACGCTATGGCAGACCCACGTTCTGACGAGGTGCTCATCATGGGTGATGACCACGATGATCGTGGGAGGAAGGCCGACAAAGGTGCTGCCAAGGGAAAGAAGAATCGTGCTGTTTCGAGTTCGAGGGATCCAGTAGGGGACCTGACACATCGTATGACGAAGATTGAATCGTTCGTCACTGATGTCCAAGGTTCGGTTGATGACCTGACCCAGTCCGTCGAAAGTGGAGATGCCGAAAGGGAGGAGCTCATGGCCGAGATGCAGGAGCTCAAAGTCGGCATGGGAGAACTTCGAGGAGAGTTGCTGGGGACCTTAAGGGCAGAACTCCATCAGCGGGATGAGTCCTTGGAGACCATGATGGCGGCTATGCGCGCGGAGATTGCAGAGCTTAAGGGAAAGCTCGCAGAATCGGAGGCAGCACGCGTGAACGGGGTGATCACCGTGCAAGCACCACGTACCGACGCACCAAAGCCAAAAGAGTTCATGGGATCTCGGGTGGCTAAGGATGTGGACAACTTTCTATGGTATATGGAACGTTATTTCCAAGTCATGGGAATCAACGACAGCCAATTACGGGTAAATACCGCATCTCTATATTTAGCTGATAATGCTTTGTTATGGTGGCGTCGTCGGTCGGACGATAGGTGTGGAAATCCTATCACGACTTGGGACAGGTTTGTTGAAGAATTCCGACGGAACTACTATCCCGCATATGCGGAGGAGGAAGCACGCGACGAGCTGAAACACCTTGCGCAAAAGGGTGCAGTACGTGACTATGTGAAGCGATTTTCGGAGTTGCTGCTCCAAATCCCTTCAATGAATGAGATGGAGGCATTCCACCAGTTCATGAGTGGTCTCAAGCCGTGGACCAAACAGGAACTGAAGCGGTTCCAAGTGGGAGACCTTACAACAGCAATTACGGTGGCCGAATCTCTTGTGGAGTACAAGACACCTTCTACTTCCCAGTCAGACTCCCGTCCAAAGGATAAGGCCAATGGTGGGGGAGATCGGGGTAGATTCAATCGCCCAAATGGAGGTAGACCGCAGGCTGACCCTGCAAAGACTCATGCAGAATCTAACAGTAGTTACAAGAAGGTACGTACTTACAAGTGTTATTTTTGTGATGGTCCACATATGGCACGAGATTGCCCGAACAAGGCAAAGTTGGTTGCCCTCTGCAAAGAAGATGAGCCAGAAGAGGAGGCACGATTAGGTTCACTGCGGATCCTTAGTTCAATCAAGTCCAAGAAGGCGAAGGAGCCAAGGGGACTTATGTTTGCAGATGTAAAGATCGGAGAAACCACAATGAGTGCGCTTGTGGATACTGGGGCGTCCGACCTTTTCATATCGGAAGAAGCTGCTAAGAGACTTAACCTTCGGGTTGAGAAAGGAGCTGGGTGGCTTAAGACTGTTAACTCCCAGGAAATCCCTACCGTTGGGGTCGCTAGGGACGTGGAGTTACAAATTGGGCAATGGAGAAGCCAGGAGACCCTTGAGGTAATTCCTCTTGATGATTATGACTTTGTCATTGGGTTGAAATTTCTGGACAGGATCCATGCGGTAATATTGCCCTTTGCCGAGTGTCTCTGTGTGCTGGACAAACGGTGCCAGTGCGTGATTCCAGTCCATCGTAAGTCAGACCGTGATCGGAAGATGATTTCGGCAATACAACTCAACAAAGGAGCAAAGAAGGGTGAGGTGACCATCCTAGCAACTTTAAAAACTGAGGACAACAAAAGCGAAAGGAGTGAAGTCCCAACAGAAGTGAGCCAAGTCCTCGATTCGTTCATGGACGTGATGCCTCCTGAGTTGCCCAAAAAGCTTCCACCTCGTAGAGAAGTGGATCACCAGATCGAGCTGGTACCTGACGCTCGACCGCCTGCCATGGCCCCATATCGCATGGCGCCCCCCGAATTGGAAGAATTGAGGAAACAGTTGAAGGAGTTGCTCAATGCGGGGTACATTCGACCATCTAAGGCTCCGTTCGGTGCACCTGTCCTCTTCCAGAAGAAGCATGATGGGTCACTCCGGATGTGCATAGATTACCGGGCATTGAACAAATTAACAATCAAGAACAAGTACCCGATTCCACTCATTGCAGATCTCTTCGATCGACTTGGAGGTGCACAGTGGTTCACCAAGCTTGATCTACGTTCGGGTTACTATCAAGTTCGGATTGCTGAAGGGGACGAGCCAAAGACAACCTGTGTGACTCGTTATGGTTCATACGAGTTCCTCGTCATGCCATTCGGCCTAACCAATGCTCCAGCCACATTTTGCACTCTTATGAACAAGGTATTACACCCGTTCCTCGATCGGTTTGTAGTGGTTTACCTTGATGACATTGTGGTGTACAGCCGGACGCTCGAGGAGCATATCGAGCACCTTAGACAGGTTTTCCAAGTCCTGCGCGAGAATGACTTGTACGTCAAGCGCGAGAAATGTGCCTTTGCCCAAAAGGAGGTACCGTTTTTGGGGCACATTGTCGGGGGAGGACAAGTACAAATGGAAGCAGCAAAGATCCGAGCCATTGTTGAATGGGAGCCACCGACGAAAGTAACGGAATTGAGATCATTCCTTGGTCTCACCAACTACTACCGGCGTTTTGTTCAGAACTACTCAAATATCACTGTACCACTCACGGACATGCTGAAAAAGGAGAAACCATGGGAATGGACGGATCAATGCCAGAAGGCGTTTGATCGATTAAAGCAAGCCATGACCGAGGAGCCGGTGCTGGTGTTGCCCGATCACACCAAGCCTTTTGAGTTAGAAACTGACGCATCAGATTTTGCTATTGGTGGTGTTCTTATGCAGGAAGGACATCCAGTGGCATATGAGTCACGAAAGTTGAACGATACCGAGCGACGGTATACGGTTCAGGAGAAGGAGATGACTGCAGTGGTGCATTGCCTAAGGACGTGGAGGCATTATCTCCTGGGGTCGAAGTTCGTTGTAAGAACAGACAACGTGGCCACAAGTTATTTTCAGACCCAGAAGAAGCTGAGTCCGAAGCAAGCTAGATGGCAGGATTTCCTAGCAGAGTTCGACTATATGATGGAGTACAAGCCAGGGAAGGCTAACTCCGTAGCTGACGCTCTTAGTCGAAGGATGGAGATGGCAAACACCATAAGTCGACCTAACTGTCCATGGATCGACCACATCAGGGAAGGGCTCAAACATGATCAAAAGGCTCAAGCCCTCATTGGAAATGCACAAGACGGCAGAACCCGACAGTTTTGGTATGAGGACGATCTTCTACACACAAAAGGGCGACGACTATATGTGCCACTCCACGGAAAGTTGAGGAAAGAGGTGTTGCGTGAGTGCCATGATTCAAAGTGGGCAGGTCATCCGGGGATCCACCGCACCTTAGCCCTTGTCGAAGATCAATACTACTGGCCTCAGATGCGAGATGACGTTGAAGCCTACGTAAAGACCTGTCTTATTTGCCAACAAGACAAGATTGAACAGCGTTCATCGCCAGGACTGCTAGAGCCACTTCCCATCCCAACTCGTCCATGGGAGAGTGTTTCCATGGACTTCATTGTAAACTTGCCTAAGTCCGAAGGATGTCGGACTCTCATGGTCGTGGTGGATCGATTCTCCAAGTATGCAACATTTGTGCCAGCAACAAAGGATTGCCCAGCAGAGGAGGCAGCTAAGTTATTCATGAAGCACGTGGTAAAGTACTGGGGAGTCCCACGAACGATTGTGAGCGATCGTGATCCTCGATTCACAGGGCGGTTCTGGTCTGAATTGTTCAAGTTGTTAGGGTCGGAGTTAAATCTCTCTACGAGCTTACACCCCCAAACTGATGGTCAAACCGAGCGGGTCAATGCACTCTTGGAGATTTATCTTCGACACTATGTGAGCACAACGCAAACAAATTGGGCGAAGTTGATTGACGTAGCCCAATTCTCCTTCAACCTGCAGCGGAGTGAGTCTACCGACCAAAGTCCATTCGAGATCGTGAATGGCCAACAACCACAAACTCCAAGTGCGGTTGCATCGGGCTATCAGGGGAATAGCCCACCTGCATACAAGTTTGCCAAGGATTGGCAGGAGCAAGCAGACTTGGCCAGGGCGTGTCTTCGTAAAGCCTCCAAACGCATGAAGAAGTGGGCCGACAAAAAACGACGACATGTGGAGTTCCAAGTCGGGGACTTGGCGTTAGCCAAACTACATGCCATTCTTCGGTACAAGGATGTGCACAAGGGTCTAATTCGTCGTTACGAAGGGCCCTTTCGAGTGATACAACGGGTCGGGAAGGTCGCATACAAGCTGGAGCTGCCACCAAAATTAAAGGTACACCCTGTTTTCCATGTGAGTATGTTGAAACCTTACCATGAAGACAAGGAGGATCCAAATCGAGGGGAGTCCCAGCGAGCACCACTTGGAGCAAAAACTTCATATGACCGGGAAGTGGAATCCATAGTGGCAGATCGAGTCATACGAAAGCGGTATTGCACGCCAAGGCGTGAATACTTCATCCGATGGAGGGGCCTTCCAGAGAGTGAAGCCAGTTGGGAACCTGCCGAAGCACTTTGGCAGTTCAAGAAGGAGATTGACACCTATCATGCGGAAGAAGCGACGAGGGCGTCGCCTGATTAGGTGGGGGAGAATGTCACGGGTCCTTACCTAGGGATGAACAATACATTGAACCTGGACATCTCCTAGAGAATGACAATACGTTGAATGTAGACACTTTCTAGAAAAGAGGAATACATTGGAAATGAACAATGTAATAAATGTAGGTAGGTGGGAAGTACGGTTGTAGCTCGTCCAAAACTTGTATAAAAGGGGACCTCCTACCCCTCATTTGTACACACTCACTATTCCAGTGAAATATACTTCTAAAGTTACTCTCCAAAAGGGTTCTTGTGAGTTGAGTGTGAGAAGGCTGCTTGGGAAGTTTTCTCAAGGCCACACGGGTAGCACGTGATAAATTCCTACGCCCGTGACATATGCATATGCATCTATGTGTAGCCTTTAAGTTTTGTCATAGGCTTGTCTACCACGTAAATTACAAACAAAAAAGAAAAAAAAAAAGAGAGAGAGAGAGAGAGAGAGATTTGGTCCATGTCTTTTTTTTTTCCTGTCAATCGAAGGTGGAGAGAAATTAATGAATCATTTTTGGAAGAGCAGAGGAATACTGTGGAAATCATCGCATTGCCCTTTTTATCCTCTCTCTCTCTCTCTCTTTGTATGTATAAATAAATAAATACGAGAATAAATAACAATTATTTATTTTTGGACGCGGTCCAAAATATCCTTCCCCCCTCCCCCCCTCCAACTGCCAAAAATGTAGGCGGCCCTTGCAGAGGTAGGTTTCAATGATTGATAATCCCGATGCCTCGTTACCACCAGTGAATTAGTTGCCCGTGTCCCTCGAGGCTTCTCCCATTACAATCATTATAACCATAAATGTAATTTATCTACCTATCTTTCTATTTAGTTGGAATTCGCGTCTGTCATAATTACATATAATTAGATTAAGCACACAAATCATACCGACTGCTGTTCGCGGATGGGTGCCCATTTTGGAATTTAATTACTAATCAATGACCTATCTCTCTTTGATGACAGCAAATTTTTAAGAATAACATGCACACAATCGCACGAGTATTGTTTTTCAGTCATTGGGTGTTACGATCTTGTGAATTATTCTAGCCATAGGAGGGTTGCTAAGAGTAAAGAATTCAATACTGTAACTAAGAAAGAGGAGTCCGAGATTATTAATATCATCAATTAGGTGGGATATTACTTTTAATTAAAGGAGATAGGCAGATAGATAGACAGATAGTACATACAACTTTATATATATATATATATATGTGATATCCCCGAGTCAAACACAGAACGTTGCTCCCCTGGCTTGGTGGTAGCTGGCATGCGGTGTAAATGACAACAACGTACATGTCTCTTATCGTGCAATGCGGAATTCTTCGCCTTTCGTAAAGGCGACTATACCATAGAAGGGAACACTTGGCTTATTAAATGTTAATTTATGTTTTTATTTTTTTATTTCCTATTTTGGTTGGAAAACCTACCTGCCGCCTGTGTGCATTTGTTTGAGGTTCACGAGTTTAGAGAAAGCCAGAACGACAGTCTGCTTGATTCTTCAAGGCTGCAGAACAAGGCAGGAATGGAAACTTGTCTGTGCTGCACGGACTTTAATTTTGCAGTGAAATCCTCTGTGGTCCCCGTGTCTTCTAGAGGGTACAAATTTTGGAAAATTATTTTTAGGACACGTGGGGTTCAACTGACGAAGTGAAGTAGCTGTTATTGACACTGCCAGGAAAGCATGACACGGACTGGTGGTTACATTCAAGTTTTCATGTGTGGTTTATCAGTCGTATCGTCCGAGCGGCTGGGCAAAGATGAATATATTCCTGTTACTGTGTCTAGCTACCGTCACTTCAGATTTGGGTCTATTACGGTGCAGCAACTTGCATGCCAATCAATGAGTACTTTTTTTAATGCACATTTCGGATGAAAACATAATTGCTTGTCAACGCTCGGGGGGAAAAAGAAAAAACCCGTAAGCACAACTATAGTACACGGCAAAAACAGCCGGCAAGTCCAGAAATGGTAAATATGTAGATAGTTATCATTTCACGTATGGTTTCCACGAATGTTCTGCACCAAATGAGCTTCAATCCAATGTTTCTTACACTTGAAGAACAGATTTATCACCATTCCAATACATACATGTGCAGAGACTGCTGCTTGTTAGTGTGTGCGTGTGTGTGTGTGTTACCTTCAAATTTAAGCCTTCCAATTTTGCAGTTTTGAGGAAAATGTTATCCCTGTGTTGCAGTCCCGAATCTATTCCCCAGAATCGTACGCGTGATGGGATATCAACAAGTCCTAATACTTCAGCTGGCTTCAGCAAATAAAGCATACAGCTTCCAGCCTTACCTGGGGAACATCATAAGCAAGCTTGCAGCAGCAGCAGGAAGATTTTACCTGGCAAATCACTGCAAGAAGTTTGTATGGTTTCACCACATGCTGAAGCCATCTCATCCATCACCCCAGATGGAGCTCCAACAACAACAGGATTCTCCACCTATGTAAAGGAAGAAATAATTATATGTCATGTTACACACGTAAACTTTAGAGTAAACAAAGAAATTGCTCGCTCTCTTTGCTTGCCTTCTGGCAAGGTGTAGCCAGGGGCAATGTTCAAACCCGCAAATAAAGAAGCACAAATTCAATGATTGGTGGTAGAGGAGGAGGAGGAGGAGGAGGAGGAAGGATAAGTAATCAATATATATGTTTTATAAAGAAAAATTTAGATATCTTCTACATGTTATAATTGGTAGCATGCCTACTTTCCGTTTCTGCCATATTTCAGTTCCCTTGATTGGCCTTTGCATCATTACCGTATGTTCATTATTAAAATTAGTTTTTGTAATTAACTCAGGAGGAGAGCATCAACGTCTATAGATCTTTCTTTACCATCAACAAAACATTGACTGACTACTAGCTCTTTATTCTCCCATTTCAACAATTTGAGACCTTTTCCAGCCCATAAGATTCTGACAGTTGGGCATTTCTACACGTGCACAAGCAGTATACACACACCCACGCACACAAGAAGCTTAGTCACCAAGAGCAGCAGCAGCAATAGCAGACATGGTAGCAACCTCCACTGCAGCGGAAGAAGAAACACTTCGCCTTCTCGAACTCCAGAGGAAACCTGAACGTTCAAAGAAATAAATCCTGGTGTAACGAGGATAATGCCAGATAGTCCCCGTCAAATAACAAAACAATTGGATCTGTTCTGGACATTCAGAATACAGTCAGGGAAAAAGATCCCCGGTTCGATGGAGCATAATCAAAGACAGAATCTAATGGAAGCATTGCAATATACCTCGGATTAAAATTCCTGCAAGGAAACTTTCGCACACAATGGCTTTACTGATTAAATTATTTATTGTTCAAGACTATTGGTCAGCGGGGAAAAAATATCGCCAAATAAAGTAACAAATTCGATTGAGAAGTTAGAGACAAAACCGGCAGGCTGATAACTATTCTCAAAATGAACACCCAAGTCGGTCATTAATCCCAGAATTGCACGGGCAGCATATTTTACGATTCAAGATTAGGGAGCAACTGTGAGAAGAAAACATGAGGCAGCTGGGCTACTCAGTAGAGTGAAAGTTCTTTTCCTATTCGCCACCTCATTAATATGTAGCTAGAACACCGAGTTTTCAATAGAAAGGCGCGTTGCTCAGGCTTTCCCTAAATCAAAGTGAGGTGAGGATGCAATTTACACTCCCAAACCAATCAGCACATAGGATTAAGACCATCACTCCATGACTTGCCTGAGCTTCCATAGCCAGACGATCAACTGTCAGAGCATGCAGTTGAACAGCTCCAGAGTCCAGCGGCTTCTGCTCTAATGCAAAGTACACCATAAGGATCATGATTCGGAACTTTTGGAAAATTGCTTGGAAGGGTAGGATAATCTTCAAATGTCAATACTGTGAAGTATGGACTAAAAAATTTTTACCTACTGCAACTGCAGATGCCTCCTCCTCCTCTTCTTTTTTTTTTTTTTTTTTTTTTAAATTATATTTTTAAAATGGAATTGCGTTAAATTAAATTTTTATTTTTATTTTTTTATTGAATTAAAATTTTTCATTTTACATAATATCTTTATTTTTTTTTCTTAAATTACTAATGTATTAATAAAATTATATATTATTGTTCAGGTTGATGCCAATGCCGCCAGCCCTTGTACGGACCAATTCGTTCATCCGGAATTCTTTTATTTTCCCCCCTTTTAATGTTTTGCAAAAATCCGTAATTTTAGCAGAAAATTGACAACGACGATGTTCGCCTCTTCCCCTTCTTTGGACCTTGTATGTAACTTATCTCTCTCCCTCTCTCTGTCTCTCTCTCTCTCTCTCTCATCTCCATCTTCTCTTCCCCCTCTGCAATTTGTATCTTCTTTCAGGTCTATGTGTCTGTCTCTCTGTACTCCAAAATTTGATTCCTGTGTCTTTTTGTCTTGCTTTTGTAGAATCTTGAATTGGGTTTTGCCAAAAAATGGATCTTGCGGCCTTTGAGAAGCACAAGAACAGCATCAAGAATGAGCATTTCTGAGGTGCTTCAGTCTTTATTTTTTGGTTTTGTTTTCTTTCCTTCCCCCAGTTACGCTGAGGCACTTTCTCTACCGTGCTTTTGGCTTTGAAAGGCCTTCCACTATGCGTTTTTCTTTGTTGATTGAGACATTAGAATGCTGCGCTTGTTAGTATGTTTGCCTATTCCCACTGCCATTTCCCTTACTTCCGGCGAGATATATTTATAGATAGCTAGAAATTGGTGCACAAGTTTACACATCACTCTTTTAAAAGTGAAGTTTAGAATTTGGGTTTTGCAGAATCAGGCTTAATTTTTTCTGATGAATTCTTTTGTACCAAATCTCTTGGATTATGATTAGGGCGATTATTCAAAGCTGATGATTTCCTTGTCTTTGGGTTTAGTAATGTGCTTGATTGCTAACACATGGTTTCCCTTTTTTTTTTTTTTTTTTTTTCTTTCCTAAAAAAGTTGCTCCATAACATGTTCTCTGTTGAGGAATTGAATTGTGCAGAACTGGTTGTGTCTTACAGGAAAGTGTCACCCTTGAACCGGTGAAGGAGCAAGATAGAATAGGCAGAACAGGAAAAACCAGGTCAGTCACAAAGAATGATCTTCTCGTTTCCAAATCTCAAACGAGTCAAAAGGATAGACTACCCCCTCCATTGGTTACTGCTTTGAAAACTTCAGCCGAAAGAAATGTAGCCAGCTTCCATTTCCCTGGGCATAATAGAGGGCATGCTGCACCATCTTCATTAACTCAGCTCATAGGGTTAAGGCCATTTCTCCATGACTTGCCTGAGCTTCCAGAGCTCGACAACCTCTTTTCCCCTGAGGGGCCCATTTTGGAGGCACAAATTCAAGCTGCCCAATTGTTTGGATCATCGGAAACATGGTTTCTTGTTGGAGGTACCACTTGTGGAATTCAAGCGGCAATAATGGCAACTTGTTTACCTGGCGAACACCTAGTTCTTCCTCGCAATTGTCATGTATCAGCCATTTCTGCTATTGTGTTATCTGGAGCGACACCAAAGTATATAATACCGGAATATGACTGCAGTTGGGATATTGCTGGTGGGGTTAATGTAATGCAGGTGAATATCTTAGCTGGATTTCTTATTAATACCACCAAAAGGTGGAAAGCTTTATTTGTGTGAATTATTTAGCATCAGTGATCAACATTTTGAAGACACATAAGAAAAGGGCGCTTGCTTTTAGAATTTCTTTTTGTTTTAATAGATGGTGTCCAATAGGGGCTGTTTGATGTTGTTTTCTTACACATTTATCTAAACTTGGCATAGTGTACTTACGGTTACAGGTGCAGAAAGCTATCAAAGATTTGGAAATGGAAGGCCAAAAACCTGCAGCAGTTTTCATCACTTGCCCTACTTATCATGGCATATGCAGCAACTTGAGTGAGATTTGCCAGCTATGTCATTCTCTTGGCATTCCTGTCATTGTGGATGAGGCTCATGGAGCACACTTAGGGTTTCATCCTGAGATGCCTCATTCAGCTCTCAAGCAGGGTGCTGATATAGTGGTACAATCTACTCATAAAGTTCTGTGCTCTCTCACACAGTCATCAATGCTACACATGTCAGGAAATATTGTAGACAGAGAGCAAATTGGCCGGTGCCTTCAAACACTTCAAACCACTAGCCCCAGCTATCTGCTTTTGGCATCATTGGATGCAGCTAGAGCTCAACTCGGTGAAAACCCAGAAACCACCTTCAATAAAGCCATGGAATTGGCCAGTGAAGCAAGGTTTCTAATTAAAGAAATAATGGGTATTACTGTCCTAGATTCACCAAACTTTGCTAAGTTCCCAGCCATTGATCCCCTGCGCCTCACCATTGGTTTTAGCCAGCTTGGTTTATCTGGTCACGAATCCGATGACATATTGGATAGGGATCATGGAATCATCTCTGAACTTGTTGGGACAAAATCCATTACATATGCAATTAACCTTGGCACTTGTAGGGATCACATTCAAAGACTAGTGATGGGACTAAAGGAATTATCATCGTGGTCACAAAGAAATCATGCAATGGGAAAGGGCCTGGACAATAGAAGGTTTGCACCCTTTGTTGATGCTACTATGATATTGAATCCAAGAGATGCCTTTTTTGCAAGGAAAAACAGAGTGGGTATTCTTGAGAGCCTAGGGAAGATTTGTGGTGAGCTTATATGCCCTTATCCACCAGGGATTCCTGTGATGATTCCTGGTGAGATAATTACCCAGAGTGCTCTAGATTATTTGCTGGATGTTAAAAGTATGGGTGCTATTATTAGTGGAGCTTCTGATCCCTTACTTTCATCTATGGTCATTTGTGATGTGTGACGAGGCAATACTAATTTCGTAGGTTCACTACGATAATATAGCTAATGCCTTCAAAAGAATTGTGAGTCAAATGAGTAGATTCTTTCGAACCACAATCCTCACTAATTCCTCTCTTTCTTCTTGTTCAAAATGACCAAGTTAGAAAAGTTGGCAATTCAAGGGGGCCACTGCTATAATTACTTTACTTTTCCTTGTCCTTCTCTGGGTAACATTCAATTTAGAAAGAGCTTACCTGGCCAGCAAAGCAGAACTTTGGCAATTCAACCGCTGCGCCAAATAAATGAGAATAAGCGGCTGGTTTGTTGATATTTCAATGCCAAATGAAGCATGACCGCCTGTAATGCTCATATTTGAATGCGGGCCATTGCAAAGTTAACGTACCACATATTGCAAAGGAAATAAGAGGCTAAAAAGGGTCATACTCATACCGCAGCAGAAGCACACTCGGAGTAATGCCCAAGATTGGCTATTTTGGATGTCAGATCTTACTTGCACCTAACCTTACCATTTTTTCCTATATTAAGAATCATCAGAACACCGAGACCTAAAATGCATATGCTGATATCTTACATCTGGCAACTTAATGGAAAATGTAAAATTGTTGCCAAAAAGGATCTGTAGTGCCTCACAGGTCACTTCTACTTCCAGACTGACCAAGCTCTTCTACTTGGAGCTGTTCATATGCTGGGTTACTGTACATCTTTGATTCAATTCTCTGTGGTCGCTTCTTCTTCTTCTTCACCAAAAATAAATCAGAACCAGGGCATGGTGGAACTGGGAGTGTTGGTATACTTGGCTGTGGTTCTATAAAATCATCTGCACCAGTCCATGAAAGGGCCCGGGGGCTTGCTGTGGAATACGATAACATCATTATTTTCTCATAATTTCAGTATCTCTCTCACTCACACACATCAGAAACTTATAAACAGGAATAACAAAATATTAACTTAAACAATAATAAGCAACCTGGCTTAGGCTTAAGAAAAAGAATTAAAAGCTTTAGACAGGTTTATGCTGTAAATAAATCATATAAGATAAACATGACATGCTATATTAAACTACAAATTATATAAGGCTGCCCTTTATTGCATACGATGCAGAAGCATAGTTTCTCCAGTTGGTGTGACTCATGCAACATAACAATTCAAACCAATCCCGCCTGATGCTTGCATTTTGAATCCTAGATGAGAAAAGGACCACACAATGTTTAACCAAAGCCCTAAAAAGCTGTGTAAGCTGGCTGGTTTCCAGATTGAACTGCCACAGATTGCATCGTAATCATGCATAGACTGAAGATGGCATCAACTTTTAGGCAATTAAGACTTTTATTGGACAGAGGAGTTCCAATTTTCACCTCATATGAAACCAGGATAATAAAAAAATGTTGGCATCAACTTCTCCATAATCTACAAACAGAGGATTAGACCCTTAGTATTCATTTGGGTTACACAAAGAAAACAGTAGAAGAATAGAAAGTGCATACCAAAATAAGGCGTTAAAATGAGGCATAAAGTAAGAGGAAGTGAAATTTCATTTCAGGAAGCCATAAGGCATAAATAAAGTGAATAGAAATCTTGACAGTTGGTAAATGACAGGATGAGTAGGTATCATCCAGAAAATGTTGCTTCATTAGCAAGATAAAGGGATGAGAAACTTCAAGAAATGCAAAAACACAAACACATGCACTATGCTGTTAGTTAAAATTGGTGGAATTTATGCTGTTGAGAGAAGTAAACAGGTTCACTAGATAAACCTTTTCAGTTTACCTGATATTCCTTTTGAGGGTGTATCAACTAGTGAATCAGTTCCATTTACATACCTTCAACATGTTCCAGTAGTTTAGGATCATCACCCTGAGATATCATATGAGCAGGACACTTTCTCACATAGTCTTCTTGCCAAGGCCTTGGAATTTGAAAGGAAAATTGTGAGAGAGTTGCGTCATTGGTAAGATACTCTGGGTTTTCCATCAGGTACCCACAAATACAAGAATTTAACATGCAAAAGTAGACACATGGCAGAGGCTCAGAGTAAGAAATAGAAATGGGTTGGGTGTTAAAGTAGAGGCATGTTCAAGCAAGTGACAAACATACTTCCAGATGTCTACCATTGAGCGAAGTCTCTTGCCTGATGGTGCTACATAGTATCTGAAAATATTCATAGAGGTCAAATTACAGCAAAAGTGAATAATTCCCAGATCAAAACATTGTTATAATATACTGGGAAAATCATCACGATGCAGCCAAAAATGTTATAATGGTAGTAAATTATAGGTTCTGTGATTGAGCCATCCAAATTTTATGCATAGGTCTAATCATGCATTCAATGAAAATAGTATAGAGAGGAAATTAAAAGGGAAGACAGCAAATGGCATGTGGCATGCCAAAAATCCAATAACAGAGACATTTCTAGAAGGCTCGTGTGTACAACAGAGGCATGCATATCATTGTTAATACACATTATAATCATAATTACTCAGCTTTTTAGCATCCCTCATGAAGATAGAAAGTTCCAAGCAAATAGCAACCAATAAAATCGATTTCATCCTTTTCTTATCTATACATGTGTTTGATAATAGCATGTTTAAAGTGAACAAGTTGGACAGTTAATGTGCAAGAAAGTACCAGAGGCAACACCTCCTTTCCCTTGAAATAAAAAGAGAAGCAGTGATAAAGAAAAAGAGGTAGGCAAAATTTTCAAGTAGCATTTCATCCTGGAATGGTACAATGATAGCAGGACAAAATCATCATGGCTTGGAAACACATGCTTCAGGTCCATTTGCGAGTATCTGACCACTTTAAGTAACTGTATAACTGTTACTTCAACAGCAACCACTCCACATTGAGAAAACAGAGGTTTTGGATGGTGAAAAAGGAAGACGAGAAAATCTATACAGTCAGAAATAAAGATACATGTTTTTATGTGAAGAATCATCGTCCAAATTTAGCTGATTAAAGTTCTAGGAAAAATCCCCACCCTCACACCCCCCCCAAAAAAAAAGAGAAAAAAAAAAGATGCAATTTTTCTTTCAATACAATCTCTCTTCACTGCATGGATTTCCAAGAGATGTGCACGTATAGAGGCAAAGAAAGTTATCTTTCTTATTTTTCCATATGTGAGAAAGAAACAGGTCAAAATAGATTGTGGATCATGCATACTGAAATGAAATGAAAAGGAATAAGAGATGAAGATTTTGAACGCATGAAATGTCCACTCACATGTCTGCAAATTTGGTACTTCCTTCACCCCTAATTCGTAGAAGCCATTGCCAACCGCGAGGGGGCTTAGCAATGTTAGGTTTATCAATTGCCCAAAGCCTGCTGCCATCTTGAGAAAGGTCTGTTTGATCATCACAGGAGATGTCAGGCCACCATTTGTGAGCTGATATGATTCTAGAATATGTTCCCTTATTTCTTCATATTTTTCCTTTGTTGGGATGAGCCTCCACTTGAAACAGCTGTTAAATTGAATGGTAAAAGCCCCCACCACTGGCAAAACTCTAGAAGGCATTTGTGGGATTCAGTGTCCTCCATAAGCTGGAGACTGGAGGTGCAAAGGTTGAGTGGGAATAGGTCCAATTTCACCATCATCATTAGCTACAGGATCATAAAGCACCAACTGATTTCCTCCATATATTGGACATTGGAACCAGAAATGATCGAGAAGGAATAGGTTCAATTTCACCAGCACCATTAACTGCAGGATCATAAACCACCAACTGTTTACTAGTATTTATTACAGACCAGTCATCTGTCGCCTATATACCATGAGAGTCATCCTTCTCTGAGGAAGAAGAAAGTTGTATGGGTTCCTGAAGAGTCCCATGTGTGCTATGTGTGATCCTTGAACCAATGTATTCAGGCGCTTCCTTTTTCAACCCCCAAGGAAGCTTCCCCAGGATGTTTCCACATCTGAATAAAGAAGCCAGCTTGCATCAACAAGAGAGTGCAAAACATATCCACTCATCAAGTAAGTAATGATTCTTATGTAATGAAAACTTGTTTTTGGTAAAGTGTAGGCAACATTTAAATGTTCACAAGGGTATGCTATGCATCAAGAACACAACACTTTCCACATAACAAACATACAAAACAAGATTCCCGTTGCAGTTAGAAAGAGCAACATTTAGATGTTGAAAAGGATATGCTAGGAGATCCACCCGCAGCTCAGCCCAAAAATTGCAGAAGAATCAATAGGAGAAGTTCAAAAACCAAACGTAAAAAAATAAGGATTCCCCATTGCAGGGTGTGATTAAAAAGCAGATTATCAAATCATGGAAAATCAACACAGTGGCTTTAATGGCAGTGAATGAAAAAATAAAAAACCAACCTGCCCGGAGTCTTGCACAAGCTTATAGCTTCACCAAAATTAATTTGCTCGGAATTTTAAGTATCATTCAAGTTCCGACGAAACATTCGTGCTGACGGGCCCCCATGACCTGCAACATACACAAAAGAGGAACCCGACACGTCAGAGGAGGAAGGAGAAGAAGAAGAAGAATACATATAAGATTCTCAATATCCTCGTGCAAAGAGAACAAGCTAAGCTTTCTATTCCAGAAGGTGATGCTAGCTTTCCCAAAGACCATTTTCCAGTGAAGTGTTCAGAAAAATCTAGAGCGAAAAAAACCCAGACGCAGATCAAATGCAAAATCACGTATTCAAATGGACGCATCTAAAGATCTAACCTTTTTTTTTTTTTGTTTCTTTTTGGAATAGAAAGTTGGCTTTCCTTTTTTTCTGCAAGCTTTATTTATACTTTAGTTGTTGTCTGGGGAACTAAAAGCAAAACAAGTCCATTGTCAACCGTAACCCAAAAACAACTAACGACAAACCAGATCGCAGGCAGAAATTTGAACGGAAGATAAGATAAGTTTCTTTTTTTTTTTCTCTTTCACATTGATGTTGTTCTGCTCTGTTCGGTTGAGTTCACCCCGAGAGATGGAAGGAAGGATCAGGGGGGTAGACGAGAAGTATGTTTGGATCCCCCACACATTGACACACAACAAGAGAAAGAGAAGGATATGTTATGTTCCAAATCCATTCAATTTCTCTCCTCCTTATGTTTCTTTACTTTCCCTTTTACTTCGAACGCAAGAGACAATTAGTAGAGAGAGAGAGAGAGAGAGAGGGGGGGGGGGGGATGCATATGACCAACACCATTTCTACGACTAGATGTTTTATCTACGCTCTTACGCCACAACTGCAGATAGCCAGCGAACGACGACAAAAGTCGGTTACGTTTCTTCTCGTACCCAACAGATTAAAGAAATAAGGGAAAAAAAGGATAAATACCAGGAGGAAAATGTCGCAACCCGCAAGCATGTTTTTCTTTTTCTTCTTCTTGTGAGTTCGTAAATGAATGCGCCGTCTTGCAAGAACAGGGCTTTTTCTTCTTTTTGGTAAGAAGGATCTTTTAGTTTCTCGCACAAGCCACTTCATTAACATCAATCTTTCTTGATCATGTGAAGAACTTCGTACCAAGCAATTGGGTCACTGTTTGAGTAAAATTATCACATAAAAGATAAAATCAAAAGATGAGAAAAGGCGATGTTGGGACTCAATCAGGAATCAAGCAAGATCTCCCAAGGGACCAGCGTACACAATAGATTTGGAGGCAAGCTTTGATTTGTAAAGTTTTTCGACCGTTTTTCCACCACATCATGCCTTCCACCCCTTGGTCACACCCACTCAGTAGGTAGTCGTACCACTTTCATACGGTTCATGTAACATGGACTATCTATCATGTAGTAAGGTACACACCATGCCAACGGTGAATCATTAACAATCTCGTTTTGGAACTACCACGACTCTCACAAACTGCATCCAATTCTACGGGTAAAACGAGAGCAGCTTAAAGAGCGGATTCCAATTCCGCTAAATTTGCGAGGCCCATCCAGGAGGTTAGACAGAAAGATGGCTCATCCGAGTAAGGAAGCAATATAACTGAAACCATGCGCACGGGAAGCTCAGGGGCTTCCAAAAATGTTACAAAAGCAAGTGTCTCTTGATATCACGCCAGGAAAGAAAGATGCTCCTTTCTGTTTTGGTCAAGTTTGAACGAAGCATTGAAAGGATAAAACTAAAGCAGAGAGAGGGTGAGCGAGACAGACGCAGAGAGAGAGAGAGAGAGAGAGAGAGAGAGAGGGTGACGTATCCAACATAACATAATGCATGACTCTCAGAATTAGTTTGGTAATTAAACTAGCTCGCATCGGATGGGACCATGGAGCAACAGAGCAAAGACAAATAAAAGAATGTATTCTAACAGATTATTTCATCGCACTGCCAAAAATAACTAAACGAAACCAACCGCATAGAATGACATTATAGCATCTGCCAAGTAACCAGCATGCTGTATGGGAACAAACCACACAGGACCAAAAATGAAGTATCTGCTCAGCCTTACATATATTTAGAATCAACAACCATCGATTATTGGATAGAATTCCAGAGATTCCTATCTGATAAAACGAATTCTCTGACTATCCAACACATTCCAGTGCAAGCAGAAGCATTTGAAGGAAGCCCTTTGACATCCTCCCCTCCCCCAAACCCTCTCTCTCTGCCCTGCTACACCCTCCCCCATCTTCTCTCTTCTCTCTCTCTCTCTCGCACAATAATACAGCACAGCAGGACGTCGCCAAAATGAGGGAGGCAACCAAAATACAGACATGATGGCGATGACTATAATTAGAAACACAACCCGTGCACTAGACCAAGCAGCTGTAGCCACAAATTACTTTGCTCTTCTTATGCAACAGAAATCTACAAAAAATGTATACAGTGAGTATATAGACTTGGAGAATGAATTGGCATGGGGCGTTTGATGATTCTGAATCTGATTCATTCCACAGACCATCCAACCAAACAAATGATCACCTCACCTCTCAACAGCAGGCAGCATCAAACAACACAAATTTCATGCACATGATATGACGAGGCCCCAAAGTACTGAGCCAGCCACGCGGAGAAGGGAATAATAATAATAATAATAAGAATAAGAATAAATTGCGACAAGAAATTAAAAAAAAAAAAAAAAAAGGAAGCCCATATCAATCAAAAAGTTTCAAACTAGTAATTAATAAAAGGACACAACTTATTTGGAAGCAAAAATGGGTCGATCCATATAAGCTTGCCTCCTTGAAGCAGCAGCACGGGGAAAGCGAAATTGAAGAGTCGACAGATAGTAATTATTATAATCCCAATAAAGAAGAAAAAGAAAACACAAAATAGTAGGTGGGGTGGGGGCGCGGGGGAGAATCAAACGGGGCTGAGGAGCTGGTAGAGCTGAGGCTTGGGCTCGGAGTTCATGCCAATGACGATGATCATGGGGATGAATCCATAGTGAGTGATGACTTTGGCCTTCTTGAGAACCCAGGTGCTCCACTCCTTCACGCACTCCGCCGTCGTTTTCTCATCCTTCCCTCCCTTGCCACCGCCGCTCTTTCCCTTTGCCTTCAGCGAAACCCTAGACGCCATTACTCTCGTAATCCTCCTCGGTCCTCCCCTACTCGATTCAGGCCAGACGATGATCTTCGAGAGTCTTAAAAATTCTGTCTCTCCAATGAAACAGGCCGGCCCATGACGCATATCCTCATCGTTAGGCCCAAATTCTATTCAGTGGGGGCAGCAGGGACAGGCTAATCGTAGCATCCAAACAAGGCCGGCGGGCCTGCCTGCCTGCCTGCCTTGGGGCCTTGGTGGACTTGAGAATTTAATCTTTCTTTCTTTCCTTTTTTTGTGATACAGAAAATTGTGAAGCCATCCATCATACATTCATACTCGGTAGTTTTGTTTTTTTTTTTTATCAAAATTCTGATCCGACGTTTTGCTGCATCCTTTCTATAGCCTGAGAGTTCTTCTAACTTTTGACGAATGACTACGGTGACATGCAAGCAGAAAACGCGGGCAGGCCTCACAGGAAGTTCCTCAAGAATAATTCTCAACCAAGTGAAATTGGGCTTTGTCATTGAACCCACTAAGCGTGCCTTTTTTCTCACTTAGTATGGGCTCTCGCTTCTCTCCCTCGTTGTTTGTTGTTTGCTTCATCTCACTCGTGTGTTTTTACTTCCATTTTTTAGCACTTTGCGGTGACTGCTGAACCTCGTTTGCTGATTAAATAACGTTTGCCTTTGAGAAGTCACGCCGGTGAGATGGTTTTGTTCCTCGATATCCGATTAGAAGGGAAGAACTCAAAACGAAAAAGCCAAACAGATAAATAGAAGCTTCGAAATATAAGATATATTAACTTCAAATTCCAACTAGAGGAGGTCCCAAGATGCAAAGACTCACAGTGGAATGCGACAAAGATTTATGAGCCATAGAAATCCCCGTTCTGATTATGAGTGGCCCGAGGACAATAAGATGTCCATATCAAGAATGGAAAAATTACAAGCAAACGAATTCAACTACAAATAAAACTACATTCTTTCCACAAACATTCTGTTCGGCGCAAAAGGAACGGTAAGGCTGTGACAACCAACAACGAGATGTTAACTAAACTCGAAAACGATTGTGCTGTTGTCGTGAGGAAGAAGGGCAAATCTTTTTTCTTTTAAGAGCCAAAAGAAAGAAATTGTTATCTCTCAAGCTCCTTCAGTGCCTCTTGAGATGATGTTGGCCCTGGCGAGTAAGCACAACACTGGATGATGCTACCAGTGCTACCAAATACCCCATAATGGCTCCATAAGTTACACATATTGGCCATTCCTACAAATGACAAGGGACATCATCATTATTATCATTGTCGTCATCATCATCATAACTTGAAACAACCCAACACAAAACCAAGATACACAACTGTAGGTTCACCAGTCACCAGTAATGTTGATGATAATATAAAAGCAGTATCAGTTATTTGAGATTTTATTCACTGTGCCCAATGGGTGGCTGTAACTCAAACCTTCACAATGTTTGAGTTAGTTTATTCCAGGCTGCACCACACACAATAAAAATTGTAAGGAACAAGGAGCAGTACCTGCCATGGTTTCTCCCAATCAAGTGGCATAGGCCATGCCCCAAACCAAGCTCCAATAATAGCTCCATGGGCTGGTATACAAATCATAAATTCAACGGGTTCTTTGGGCCTAAAATGTAAAGGAATTCAATTTTCACGTCAGCACACAAAGGAAAATTCAACCTGCTTCATAACTTTGATGATCTGATGCACTGTTACTGTTAGATGTAAAGCCTTCTTCAACTACTTGGTCTTGGTTGCCTTGCTATTCAACTTTTGCTTACTCTTAAATACCGGACAAAAAAATAAAAATGGTTCTTACCTATCCTTCCAATTTGTCCTATGTTTGTGGACCTTCTGGATGACTGCCTGAAATGCTGTCTTAAAACCCAAATTTCAAGTTCCCAAATTCTCATAAACCAAACCCATACTTTCATCTACCAGGATATTTTCCACAATACACCCTCCATTATATTTCTAAAACCTAAACCAGATACTTAAATAAGCATATGTTGCACAGCTGCATGCCTAATCATGAATGTAAACCAAACCCATACTTTCATCTACCAGGATATTTTCCAGAATACACCCTCCATTATATTTCTAAAACTTAAACCAGATACTTAAATAAGCACATGTTGCACAGCTGCATGCCTAATCATCAATGTAAACCATCAATTTACATTGGAAAACGCTTACTTTATAAGTGCAAACATACGTTGCCAATGTGTCCATGATAAGCCAAATGCAGATGCAGCAGGAACAAACTGCCAAAAGACAAGTTGGTTAATAATACTATGAGATGACACTGAAGCCACATAAGAAACAATCAAATTCAAATGATGTCAAGTTCTTCTTGAAAGTGTAATCAGCAAGTGAGGAAAAAGGAAAATCAGCTCAGCAAGAAGGAGCTTTACAGGAAGCTAGGACCTGAGGACTCATTCACCAAACAAGAGAAACCTGTAGATAGAACCTAGAGTTCATTACTCTAGAACAAGAGTGCCTAGTAATGAGTGCATGAGACAAGCCTCACAATGTCAAAACACTTCAAACTGCAGATCAGAATGTATAACCAAACTGGCTGGTACAGCAATGTTAAATACTTACTGTTAATGATGACATCAGAAGTGACCAACAAATGGTTTTCATTAAGTGCCTGTCTCGAATAGGAAAGGAAAAAAAAACAAAATTAATATACTATTTCATGTAATTAAGTCCAAAAGCTAAACTTAAATCAAGGAAAGAGGTCTAAGATATCTCCCAGCAGCAAAAATTGCAGTTTGGATAGTAGTGTGCATGTTTGTCTTCCTACTTCTAAAACTACATCAGAGTTGAGGATAGACAACCACCATAACTCCCACCAATCATTATCCCAGTTGAGTTTTCCAAACACAACCAATTTAATTCACAACTAAAATTAAAAAATCATATTAAATCAATTTCTCAAAAAAAAAAAAAGAAAAAGAAAAATGATGAAAGCAGTGGATGGACTGAACAGTGATGAAAAACTTACATACAGAACCAATTAGTTATTTCCTTAAAACTCAACTGGGACTTTTGTATTGAGAAGTATGTGAAAGAAAGATAAGAATCTATCAGGCAACATCAGCTAACACATACTGGATACCAATAGGTGCACCCAGAAAAATGGCTCCAAAAGCATTCACTAGAGCTCCTGCAATGTTAAAGATATATCAAGTAAAATTGTTTGATAAATTGTATATAACAGTGGTGAAAAAGAAAACAAAAGAAGAAAATGCATCAACAATTAAGAAAATTGATATTCCATTTGGCCTACTTCAACTAATTATTTTGATTACCAGTGCCATTACCCAAGAAAATAAACCAAGTAGCTTATTGAAGGCACAACCCATAATAAGCTAAAGAAGCCCATAGAGATTGAATGAAGACTTGTTGCCCACCTAGGCAAATTAATCAAAACCCATTACAAGACCAGTAACACTTATTATAGCCTACATCAAAAACACATTCATACATTTTCATTGATAACCTTTCTAGTAACCGTACAACCATGTCATAACTCAAACATTCTAAGCAATTTAGATAACAGTTGCCCATTATCTCATTAACATTGAAAAAAAAAAAAAAGCACCCTACAGCACCAGATTGACAGATTAGAAGATCAACAAATCACCAGACACAGAAATAATGACAGCTAGAGCATTCCCTTCAGGGGTGATGTGGAAACAAAGGACAAATCTCAATAGCCATATAAGTCAACTTCATCTCTACCATAGCTCAACATAAAATGTCATAGAGATCATATTTCTAGTTAGAAAGGTTCATCAAATTCAGCAGCTTTAGGCTGACACACATGCTGAACAAAAGCCAGAGCAATCAAACGAATTCAAGATCCTAAAGGCAAAGTAAAAGGCTAACCAAGAGGAAGGGCCAATAGGCTTCGTCCTACTGCTCTGAAGTACTGCGTCATCACAATAGAGAAAAAAAAAAGGGAAAAAAAGAAGGTAAATACATGTTAAACAAATTTAACAAGAGCTTGCTTGGTTGTAAATAAAATGTTTTTTTTTTAATTTATTTTTTAATTTTTCCTATAAGGGAAAAAGGAGAAAACAAGAGTGATCAATGGAGAAAATACCGAGCATTGCTTAGGATTGAGTCGAAACTGACTAAAAAGGAGTATCGCAATTGGAATCTCCACAATCTGAGACGAGCAAACAAAAACAAAAACAAACAATAACATAATTTTAACACCTTCTACCCGAACAACTTGTAACAATACAATTGAATAAGATAGACTAATATAGAGAGAGAGAGAGAGAGAGAGAGGTACGCAGATGAGACGGAGGGTGGGGGAGGGATGAGAGACGAGACTGATGGAGTAGAGATTGTGGGCCACCCAAAATGCAACCGCTAAACCAAGCCCACAAATCATATGAACACTACATGCTTGTAGACGTGATATTGATATTGATTGGTGTTGGTTGGCATCCTCGCCCTCATTCTTCTCATGCTTCTTCGTCTTCATATTTCTTATTTTCCTAATTCAGGGATTTAGACTTGGCAATCTGAAGCAAGTGCTGAATTGCGAAGAAAGAGCTGGAGGGAAAGAGAGATAGCGAGAAAACCTTAAATCAGAGCGAGCAGTGGCGGAGCTGTGGTGGATTCTCATCAGCGGAGAAGAAGACGAGGAGCCTTGGGCCTTGAATATCCCATTGGATGGTCTATTTCCGCTGTTCCTACGTCGTCTGATCACAGCGCCAGTGGAGGAGAGAGCGATTGGAAAAAGAGGGGGACACGGAGACGGAGGCTTGGGGTGGGAGGAAAACAGTGGCTGACGGTGACGGACAATCAAAACATTTTCGAATATGGAAAACCGGCCCGTTCGACAGCCGACCTCTCGCTCGTTGGCCGATATATCTCGACTAAGGTTCAGGACCAGAGTTACCACCATCCACTAAGGCATTTTGTTTGTTCAAACCAGATTAAAAAAAAAAAAAAAAAAAAGATGAGAGGTCCGTCCGTTTACTCAAACCCAGAAACATAAAATTAATGTTTTTATTATAAGTTTTTGTTATTTTAATTTTATTGATTATTATTTATTATTATTATTATTATTTTATTAATATATTTTTATTTTTATTAAAAATAAAAAAATAAATAACACATAATAAAAATAAAATAAAAACAAATAAAAAAATAAATATAAAATAAAAAAAAAATAATTAGAAAAATAAAAAAAAAAATAAACATATAAAATAAAAAAGAAAGAGAGAATGAATTAAAAAAATAAAAAAAAATATTAATTGACTTAAAAATATAAAAAAATATCAACAAATTGAGAAAATATTATTTTTAAATTTTTATAATTTCTTTTTTATCCAAAAAAAACTTCAATCTCTTTAATAAGCTTTTTAACAAAAAAGAAAAAATTAAAATCAACAGCCTAATAAATTTCTAATTTTTTAAAAAAATAGTAAAAGGAAAACAAAAATCATTGATCACAACAAACAAGTTTTATTTTTACAAAAATAAAAAAAAAACGAAAATGGGAGAAAATCATTAGTTTAAAGGGTACTTTGGCAGGGCCGCTCCATCATTTACTGGCAGGTCACAGTGATGAACAACAATATCTCTCGTGAGCAAATTTCTATTACAGTCTGCTAAAGCCAGCATCAAGGTATAAAACAATAAATAGCATTATTACAACGACAATAACCTCTATATAAATATACATGTACTTGTTCCCAAATTCCTTTCGAACCAATGAATACATAAGAACAATTTACAAGTTTACCACCCAACTGAAGGATTGGAGGAGCTTCTCCCCAATTGATGAAGATGAAGAGCACGGAAAGCATGCTGACAGTACAGTATATGGATGGAAGGGGAAACTGCAATCTATCCACTCCTGAATCTTGAGAGGTAAGATCGCGCCAGCGAACAAGTCTCCTCTTTCAGCCTTTTGAATTCATTGTATCGCAAGAAGAAATAACCCAGATAATCAAAGTCTATTGGAGACATCTTCGCCTGCGACCACAACTAAATTAGTGCTCGCAACTTATGTCAGGATGTGGGTTCGTCGGTCTAGCATGATTTCTACATAGTTCGATTTGTTTCTGCTAATCTGGTAGCGGGCACAAGCCAGGCCAATAAATAAACAAATAAAATTCTCGCCACCTGGTTTTATTATTCTTGGGTTAAAGAGCAGAGCCTAGGATCCGAGTTTACCTGAATTAGAGCCCACAAGGCCCAAAACAAATGTGAAGCCAACTTGAAAGTGTTTGTCTCTATATAGAGAGCCTCGAAATCTTCCTCGGATACCTATTGAGAGAAGTACAGATGCATCTCAATTGTACAGCAGAATCCGCTATAATTTTAAGGCACGCCTGTCGCAAGAACGTGGATGTCTTGGCCTATGGGGTCAGGGAAAAATCAAACCGAAAGTGACGGTGATCTAACAGTATTTCTTATCTCCAATTGTTAGAAAGGAAAGGCTTTAGTGATGCTTATGGAAACATTGGGTAGTCCCTGAAATTATATATACTGAACTAGACACAGATTAACTAAACGCGTCTCTGTCGATTCTCTTTATAGTACAATGGCCACAGATGATAATCAATTGGTAAAAAGCCTATTTCAAGGTTGTGGTGCTTCCACATGTACATGCCAAAGCAATAACTACAGTAGGAAATAAGTCCCATACCCAAGAAGCAAGATATACAGCACATCCATGATGCAACTCATGCAGTAACAGGACAAAAATATTCTGTATTCTCTAACCGGGTTGAGGCCTATACATTTAGCTTATGCAATAATAAAACCAAAACATATGATTTGGAATCTAACCCAATTAAAAGACCATGCAGAGACAAAACATTAAATAAAAAAAAAAAAGGAAAATTCTCATGCCACAAACGTACCTCATGAGGCATATCAGCTTGTAAATAATGCCGGAAAAAATGATACTGTTCATCTTTATTTGGGTATCTGCATCAACAAAGTTGAATCAGCAAACTGGAATCTACATAAACCGTCACCACAACTGAGAGCAGTTAAATAGGCAAACATGCAAAGACATACAAACTGTAGTCACAATCGTAGCCTGCATATTCGTTGAAGTGATTTCCAATATCAAAACCTCTGTAGCTGTATGATCCATACTCAAAATCAATTATGTAGAGTTTTGCTGGATATGACAAGATGAACAACAAGGTTAATAGCCACAAATGATGCAAAACCATATCAGACATCCAAACTAATCCTTTTATTTCCTCTAAACTTGTCATCTGTCAATAAACATTTCAAAAAATGACTGACACTACACTTCCAATATCTTTTCCGTCAGCTATTTTATACATCTACAAGGTTTATTTTGGTTAAAATTGTTGTTATCATGAGGCTTATGAAAGCCCTTAAAAGTGATATCTACATGGAAACAAAGAGCATTAAAACCACAAAGTTAACTAAAAAAGAGGGGCAGAGAGTCTGGACGATGGAGCATATGGGAAACCAGGGGTAATGTGTACCTTCATCATCATTAACCATGAAGTTCCCCGAAAGCAAGTCATTATGGGCAAAAACCACCGGAGCATTAAGAAGGCCTGTCAATTCCTGTTCAATTATCAGCAGAAATGCTCCCATAAATAGGAAAATAGCTTTTAAAACCTTACAAGTACTCAACCATAGAATAGCATACAGCAATAGAAATATGAAAAGTCAAAGCAAGATTTGATAACACAATATGATCCTTGTCACTAGGCAACAGCAAAAGTTAAATTTCATGAACACTTCTAATTTCCCACCAAATAATAAAATATTACCAGGTAGTGAACAGATTGAATGAGGGAAAGGATATATAGTCAAATATCTTCTGTCATGTACTTGTTAAAAGCTAGCATTTGTAAGGTTAGAATTGTATGTGCATGCATATGTCTCTGCCATAGATGAAGCCTGTACATCAGAAGGTGACTAGAGATTTAGATTAACATAGCATGCTTGAGTCCACAAATGTCTCTAAGTTGTCAAATGGTCTTCAGCAACACCTAAAGGATTGTGTAGTCAAAACATTACAATTTCATTCTCCTCTTAATAACTGGGTAACCTAAATAATACAGGCTGCACTTCAGTTATTAAGACGAAAGCTAGCCTTTAATCACAAAATCCTGTTGAAGAACATGGACAACCAGCAAGAATTTATGGAAGAAGAGATTACCTTGATTTCAAGAATATCATTGTAAACATCCTTGAATGAAATTGTCTCATATTTCTTTTGCTTCTCAAGATCATCAAATTGAAGAATACATGCTGCACAAGATTAAGCATGTGTAGCAGTCAAACCAGTTAAATTTTTAAAGCAGACAACAAATTTGCACTCAAATGAAATTAAGCCATTTGTGAACAATCAGTAGAATCTAGAAAGCTTGCAGTGGTCAAATATACCATTCTCATAAAACTTGAATATATCATTCCACAGCTGAGGCTCCTTAGAGCCAGGAATTTCCACCTTATGGAACTTATGAAGTTGCTTGGCAATTTCAGCAGCTAGCTTCTTCTTTCTCATGTCTGCCGTGAAAGGAGGACTAGGGTTAACCTTATAATGTTTGCACCAAAAAAGAAGCCTCACAAGTTGATACATAAAGAAATTTGACCACAAAGATCAGGGACAGACAAAAGTTGGACTGGATTCTAAATGCACTGAAACAACAACCCCTCCCAATTCAAGAAAAAGGGAAAGCAAAGGAACTTCTAGTGCAAAGGAAGATACTCTGCATGTTGAATTTCAAGCTGAATATACCAAAGATAGACAAACATCAACCGTTTCTGATGCGTATTGAGTAAATTACCTAGATCATTCCTAGCAAGGTCAACCACAATTAGATTACTCAGTCTCTGTTTTTTGGTAAGTTCCAGGCCAAAATATTAGCAATGGCAAAAAGACTGTGAAGGGTGCAATTTGGTCCACAACAATGTAGATAAAGGCAGCATATAGATTGTAATTGTCTCCAGGAGACTTCACTACAAGGCCAAGCATATAACAGACTTTTAATCAATTATGATTCATAAGGAACTCAAGTTTACTGAGCACAAAATATTATTTGACATTAGCATCCATTAATCCTAGCATATTTTATGATCTGTCTCATCCTTACCTGCAGGAGTTAATGTCCTTGCATTAATAAAAGATTGCACCATTCCATTTCCAAAAACTCCAAGCAACTTGGCACCAAAGCCAGCAGCAGAGAGATACTTGATAGACTGAAAACAAAATGTCATAAGCAATGACCAAGTTTAAATATGCTGAAGAGGAGGCAAAATATAGTACAAGCAAGATGAACAATGAATAGCTTAGTTTAAATAACAGAGAAATGCCAGACATGAAATGAATAGACCATTAATAATTATTACTCTATTTTTCAAGGGAATTAGCTACTGCACACAACCCGTTGCTTTCATTGTTCACATGAAGCAGTTCCATGGAAGATTAAAAGTTAACCTACTGAAGCAAATTAAAATCATACACTAAGATGGCATGGTAAATACTACACTGTTTCTGGGCAATGAAGAGCTGCCTGATTAAGTTGCACTATCAGAATGGCACCATCAAATACATTTGTGCATGACTTCTCATCAAATATGGAAGCCAACACATATGGATGTATACTATTTTATTTTCAGCACATGCAAATTACCTAGCTGTAATCCAGCCAAAGAAACAACTCCCTTGAGTTTCATCTCCCTCATTCAGCAGTCTAATTAGTCACACAGTTCAAATTGAAGTTTCAATGGTAACTAATGGTAAATTCAAAAGAGTATAGATCCCTTCCTCCAAATTAATTTAAGTTCTGTGCCACAGCTGATGTTGAATCTGATTATTGTTTAATCATATAACCTACAGGGATACAGGCAGAATACACAATCTATGTCTCATCACTTCATAATTGAAAGAATCTTTATGGAATCACCTGCAACTCCCTCTCACGATTGATGACATAATCAGTGTTTGGCCCATATAATCTAACAGTTATCATCAACTCATTCCCATTCTCTTCCTTCACAGTTACCTTGAGCACTGCAGGGTTCAACCGCAAATTCTCAATTAGAAATATGACAACAAAGCAGAATATCATATAAATATCATTGTAAATCTAAAAGGTAAACATTCAGCCCTGTAATTCCAACCTTACAAGGAACCAAAAAGGAAAATACTTACAAAGATTCGTTATGCCACCAGAAACAGTCTCAACAGAGAAGCAAGAGTCGTCCAGTTCTGACCATTTCTTAAACAGATCCTTACACAACTCTCTGCAAAAACCAGAAATAGAAACAAAACAACAAAGATTTTTAGATAAAAATGAAGATGCGCAAAAGTCCATAAGGAGCATGAAAAGGTCAAACAAACGTTCTATCCCCTTGCCCCAAAGAAAAAGTGAACGAAGAAAAATAGAGAGAAGAAATTGAAAATGGAACGAAGAAAAAACGCTGACAAATCCATGGCCTGATGACTCGCATTTCTCGTTTATTTGTTTACATTTTCTAGGCAACCAAACATGACACCTTATTCCAAGAAAACAGGATTTAAAAAAAAAAAACAAAGAAAGATTGAAAAAAACCAAAATTACTGGCAGAAGACAAGCGAACGAAAAACCAAAACAAGCAGCGCCCGCTCATAAGACATTAAAAATTCTCGGGCGCGCGTGTGCTTAGGTGACCCAGAAAGAGCAACAAAAATTGAGGAAAGAGAAGAGGTCGAACATGACGCGAGGGGAGACATCGGAGAGAGAATGAGAAGCTTCGACGATAAAGGAAGAGGTTGGAATCTCCGAGATGGAGGTGCAGTAGTTCGCTCTAGTTTGAGTTTCGTCGTCCTCCATCATGGCGTTCAACATTTTCTCAGCCGCTCCCATCTCTCTTGTGTTCAAAAATACCGGGTAGGTCGGGTCTGCTTCCTGGTTGTGCGGGAGAGAGAGGGAGGGAAGAGGAGGAAGTTTCTTATAGCCGTGAAATTCCTCGTGGGCCCTCCTCCGTCAATTACTACCGTTGATCCAAATATAATTTGCGTAAGTTGATTTGCATAATTAATAAAATAAATAAATAAATAAAATTTTTTTGTTTAAGTAACATGATGTTGTAATGTTTAGTTCAAAATTTTAAACACTAGATAAATATTATTTAAGACCACAATGACAAATAAAAATATTGACGCCAAAAACTTTAAAAGAAAAAATCTCCTGACAAATTCTACGAGGCTTGTTCGTCCGCCTCGAGGAGATGGAGCCGGAAACGGAAAGTAAGACTCCTCGAAAAGTTGACACGCCCTTCAAAGTTCTATATGTTTAATATTAAAAAATTAATTAAACAATTAATTATAAAATTAATATATAAAAATAATATTAATTTTATGTTATATAATAAATTTAATATATATTTTTATATATAATAATTTATATTTATATTTAATTTAATAATATTAATAAAATAATAATATAAATAAAAATAAAAAATTAAATATTGTGTGAATGTTATATTATTTATTTGATTAATTTAAATTTTAAATTATTTATAAATTAATTTAATTTATTTACAAATAAATTTTTAAAAATAAAAAAAAATTATAAAACAAATTAAAAATAAAGTAAAAGGAATAAACTTAGTAACAGCCCATTCTTTTTCCATTCTAACGACCCTGGATGTAAATTGCAAGCGAAGGGAGAATGAAAAAAGTGCGTCAAAATTGTGAGTAATAGAGAGAATTAAGGCTAGAGATTCATGCAGAGATTTCATTCTTAGAGCTGCATCTTCAACTCCGTCCTTTTCATCAAAACAAAAATTTACAATTTCAATTACCATGATTGAAAGAAAAAAAAAAAAATCAACAATTGAAAGAGATCTAAACAGATCTAACAACTGAAGCAAAGAAGAGGAAGGGGAACTCACTAGGATGAGATCGAAGAGTGTAGCCTGGTCGACTTTGACGAACTCGCCGTCTCAGGTTGAGATCGTCGTCGACGGTGGGGCTCCGATAGACGAACTCGGGAGGCTCCACGTGTTTCTTGCAGTACTCGATCACCTTCGCCAGGATGTTGCTGATGACGTTGGGGAGTGGCGTCGCCGCAGTCGTCCTCGATCATGTGCTTTATCGTCTACGACTCCGGCACCACCGTCTCCACCTCCAACGGCTCGCCGTCGCTGCTCCTTAGGCTTATCTTCCTCGTTGACGACATCGTTCTGCAGCTGATAAGACGGAAAACGACGGAAACGTAACAAATTTGATTTTGTTTTTTTTTTTTAAATATAATTTTTTAAATTATTAATTTTAAAAATTAATGATTAAAATTATAAATTAATTTATTAAATTTTAAATTATTAAATTAATTTAAATTTTTTTATATTTTTAATTTTTAATAATAAAAATTATATTACTTAAATTTTATATTAAAGGTGGTGGCACAAGTCAAAATGGTGCTGTTAATACGTCATTTTCTGCGTCGAGCAGATGTTTCACGCGATTATTTCAAATAATTCAATCGACAGTCTCTTTTTAGATACGCAATCATTACGTCGACATTCGTAGCACAGTAATTGTAAATTTGTCATATGTTGATCGAGTTTTTTTGTTTTTTTTTGAAAAAAAAAAAATTCAGTGTATGACTCATTTCACTATTTTTGTCAAGATCTCGCCCAAATTATATGCTCCAATGAAGTGTGAGTTATGGGCCATCTAATAGATTAATTCAAGTTTTAAACTCTAAACTTTTTATAGTTAATTTATTATTTTTTTTTTAGTGTTCATATTAGACGTGGCTATAAAAGATTATTATTTTAGCACAAAATAATTATTCACTATTTTCTTTTGTTCTCTAGTATTCACTATTGTATAATTAATATTAACAAATTATTAAAGTCAAGCCAATCATTAATTTATTTTGCAATATTGATATTTTTTTGCCTTAGCGAATACTAATTTGACTCATTCATTGTAACTAACAATTTTATCTATTATTATTATTATTATTATTGATGAAGAAGAAGAAACGAGTCCATTGAGACTGAGTGCTTAAGCCTAAAATTTTTTCAAACTAATGCAAATTTCACGGTATCGGTAATGAAGCAAACAAATAGGAAAAAGGGAGGTTAAAGACCGGATTGAGTTAAGCCGGACCACCTCTAAAACCGGGAGGTCGGTTCGGTTTAGCAAAAATTGGCCTTATTTTCCTTCTCCCAATTCTCGTCTGCTCGGCCCGCTCATCTCCTCCGTAGTTAAGACTTGAGAGAGTAAGAAAAGATGCTGAGAAACTCCGTGAAAAGCCCAACTTCGAAACTCTTGCATAGTCATGTTCTCCAATGCTATAATCAGCAATACGTATGTTGTAATTTCATTCCCTTTTCTAAATTGTTTTTTTATTGGCTTCACAAATAAATTGTTTTTTATTTTTTTGAAAAAAAAAAAAAAATTTTGCATGGGGCCTGTTTGGGTTGTGATTGGCAGAGGGAGATGCATAGTAGAAACAAGAAGGCGATGGAGTTCGTAGCGAAAGGGTGGAATGCTTTGAAGGAAGTGGAGAGAGTCATCGATTACTGCGAGCTCAACGACAAGCGCCTCATTCCTTTTCTTAGAGTACCTTCTCATTTTTTTTTCTTCTTCTTCTATTTTTTCCTTTTTTGTGGCTTTTTTAAGGGTTTTTTTCTTTGTTGATTGGGGCTAGAGATGGGGAAAGACTAATCAAATTAAGATTAATTGGAATTATAGGGTTGAGTTAAGAGAAGAGAACCCATATAGGATTTAATCCACTATGAGCTGAAGTATGGCATTTTTGAAGCTCTTTAAGATCCTATTGATAGGCGACAATGATTGACCGGGGTGGAACTGGAACTTGGATGAACATTGTTGGCTGTCCTAAACCCACGTTTATTTGGGATATTTAAAGTAGAGTTGGATCGTCAAATGCTAACCTGCGATCGAATTGCCTCAATTTGTGATGTGGGGGAGGGCTTATTCCATAACTTGATAGAAGGCAGTACCTCATTTCATATATTGTTTTTTCTTTCCTTCCTACTTTGTTTGGGCTTGAATCAGACGGCAAAGGAGAGCTTCGAGTTGGCTTTGGAGGCTGACAACTCGAATACCCATGCTAGGTATTGGTTGTCCAAGTTGCATCTGAAATATGATGCTCCTGGGTCTTGCAGAGCCATGTAAGTTAACCTTCCACCATTTTTTTTTTTCACCTGTGGTTTGTGCTTGTGATGACCATGTGAAATGCTATGGAATTTGGTTGTTCGATAAGATCCTTTCTTTCTCCTAAGGGGTGATTCACCCCCTTTAATCAAAGTACTGGAATTTTAATGAGTTTGGGCTCTGTGCTTGTTGTCAGTTCCTTCAACTGTCATTTTAAGGCATTCAGAATTTCAGACCCAGTGATTAATTTCAAGTTCTCAGTGTTCTACAGTCTCTCTTTTGCCTTTCAGTTTTCTAGAGCCAATATCTTGGTGTCATGCAATGTTACCTATCCTTTAAAAGGGTTTCTTTCATATGTTTACTTTATTTGTTTCACCAAATGGTTCACTATGTTCTGTTACCCATTATATTGTGTACAAGCATTATTGATACTATTCCATTTCCCTTTTTCATGAGCTAGAGGAGCTGCTTTGTTGGTGGAAGCTGCAGATATGGGTGATCCAGATGCTCAGTATGAATTAGGTTGTCGTCTGAGAGTCGAGGTTAGGGTGCCTGTACTTAATTACCAGCTAGCTTGCATGTGGAACTGTGACTGTCAGCAAAAGATTTTATTTTTGGCCTTGTATGTGTACATGCAGCATTGAACGCATCAAAATATAATAGAACCAGAAAAAATGTCTCTGAAGTTAAGTTTCTGTTTTCCGGCATTGCAGACATCAATGCTTTTTTTGAACCATGTTGGACTACAGAAATAAATGTCTTTTTCTTCTTTATTTTGTCTCTTGCTTGATTGTTCTTGTTTGCAGTACTTAGTTTCAACTCATAGATTCATGCTTAAGAATAGAAGGTTTGGTTGCTTTATGTCTGTTATAGATTAATATATGTATTTATTCTAATTTAAGGCAGCTTAACCTTTGTGAAGTTGGAACCTATAAGGAATTACAAGGGGATTGAAGCCAACTTGCTCTGAATTATGGTTTCAGCAACAGTGATAATTAGCTTGATAATTTTCTGATTATTCTATGCTGTTTTATGTGCTTTATGATCTCTTTGGTTTGTGTCTGGACAGAATGATTATGTCCGGTCAGATCAACAGGCTTTCTATTATTTGGAGAAGGCTGTTGACCAGGTGTGTTTGGTAAAGAAATACTTGAGAATGGTGCTGTTATGGCTTGTACTTACTTTCTTACATGAGCTTCCTTTATTCTAGTTGCAACCAGGTGCCCTTTACCTGCTGGGTATTGTATATTTGACTGGGGATTGCGTGAACAAAGATGTTGCCTCAGCTTTATGGTGTTTCCATAGGGCATCAGAAAAGGTAGTTGAAACCTCAAAGTGTGCTTTTATGCCAAAAATATTGTGGTTCTAGAATTTAGGAATTTGATTGGCATGTTCTGTGAACCAGACAAATGCGCAATGGGAGAGGGGCATTGCTTGAAATTAAACAAATAAATCATGATTCAGCTAAGATCATTGCTGGACAGCACTTTCCCTCCCTTTTTGGGCATTTTACCTCACTGTTTTTTGTTTTTAATGTGTTAAAATTTATAAGATTATAAGCAATATACAAAGTCATAAATTTCCTACAAGGCTGCTTTACCTGCCTTTGGCCACATCTAAGAATAGCATACTCTGCTATCCAACTGGGTCCATTGGTTACATTGTACCAAAGTAGATTATTATGGATGCTAGATTGTCAGAGCTCTTATCTAACCATTTAGGAGATTATGCAGGGGCATGCTGGTGCTGCTGTAGCATATGGGTCTCTCCTTCTTAGAGGTCAGCTGCCTTACCTTGTCTCCTGGGACTTTAGGGTGCTTTTGAGAATTCATTATTTTTTTTTCAAATTCTGGAACATAATCAATATTTTTCCTTGGGTCTGCTTAGCCCAGGCAGATGAGAAATTCTTTAGTGCTTCATATCTGTATTTGGAGCATGTTGAAATCTCTTGAGCAGTAATGTGCTCCTATTTGTATGCTACACATAAGGTGACGCATTTAACTGTGGTTTTATTATGTCACTATGGGCGATTGTTTCAACTTCCCCCTAAACAAATCATTAATTTTTGAAAGTATTCCTTCATCCATAAAGTTATGAATATCTTCCATCTGGTAGGTACACAAGTGCAGAATTGGATATCTTGCTAGTTCTCAAGTTTAATACAGGCATTACTGAACAAAACACTTTCTCAGGTGCTCAAGTTCCAGAGTCAGTAACTAGATTCCATCTGAAGAGGGGTTCCTCTGCCTCAAAAGCAAAGAGTGGCGAAAACAGTGTCACAAATCCAGTAGAGATGGCAAAAAAACAGTTTGAGGTTGCAGCAAAAGCAGGTTGTGATCTTGGATTTAAATGGTTGCAAAGAATTGAGGAGGAAGAGAAACGACTGCTTGAGGAAAGTAGCTCTGAGAATACCCTGCCAGAAAGCTAAATTAGTAAAATTGTCTGAGCTTTGAGTGAACTGCATTGAATGATCTTTTTCAGCTAAGTCCAGTGTGTAGACCCTGCTGGAACACTCCTCATTGATTGTTCATTGTTGAGGTGAATTCTTCTTGCCTACAGGCTGTAATGGTTCCGTCATGAACATAAAAATGTCACGGTAGGTGGGAGCATTTTGTGGGCCTAAGGCGAACAGGCAGACAAACCCCCTTCTATTTATGGGTCGGGCCAGGCAATTCCCAGGGCCATGAACCGACAACTAATAAAAGGAGAGTGCTAAAAGCGAATGTTCTCACGTAACGGGCCCTTTACTGCCTCCGTGCATTTCATTGTAATGCTGTAGGGTGCTTCACCAAACCGGAATTCAGCCCAAACATCAAATAGGGCTCAAGCTAACGAGATAAGAATAACTGCTCCCTGACTCTTACTTCCGAACTCTTGGACGGGCAGGTGTTCTCTTTTCCTGATTGCGCGAGCCATGATCATTACGTGACAGTTTCAATTCCTATGTAGGGTGATTAATTAATGCAAGAAGGAAGGAACGTCCATTCTGAAACCAAGAATTTACTTCATGAAAAGAAAAATGAATTACCAAAAAAAACCAAGGGTCAAGAAATTTAAAAAAAAAAAAAAAAAAGAAAAGAAAAGAAAAAGGAAACTTGATGAGCTGAGACAATTCCAAATTGCGTCACGCAAGGAATTGTCGAAAACTTGTTTCGGGTGCTGCTTCGTCTGGTTGAATCGAAAGGCCTCGAGACTGAGACTGAGAAGCGAGGACAGCAATCTCGGCTTGGGTTTTAACAAGCTCGGTCTCTGCGCTTTGTATTTGTTGATGCAGCAGAGAAATAATAGCAACACAGCCATAAACGGGGTCTTGAATTCTGCATCGTGCCTCGTAATACAAGGAATCTGCTGCTTCTGCTCGTAAATGGTCGGGAAGTTGCTGGATGTTCAGAAAAAAAAAAAAAAAAAGGAAAGAAGCCATACCGCACCAAAGCCATGTAATTAGCCATGTATTATTTTTTAGTTGCATTCACAATAAACGGAATTTAATTACTTAAATTACTGTACGTCGATGCCCACTGTATTATATATTTAATCAAAGCAGTCCCACTAAGTCATCGTTATATTTGCGGGAGTAATCCGGGAACAGAACTCTGTAGATAGCGAGAAATCTTTTCAAGATTTTTACTCTAGTGGAAGAAAGTGATGTGTAAACATTGTAAACTGTAGAGAAAGGGGCAATAAATCTGAAAGCATGATTTTTACACCTGGAGCAGTTTTCCAACATTGCTGGCGCCATAGATTTTGTGAACGGAAGCAAATCTTTGAGGATCATTGGAAGGAAAATAAGGAGAGAACAAGCAATCTGAGGGGCATCTCCTCCTCAAATATTTGCAAGCTGCACATCGACCTGAACTCATCATTGGCATCCCTGGAAAAATCAACGAAAGATCTTGCTCAACTAGTTCCCCTAAATATTTTCCCCGTTGCAAGAAATCCAATTTGAAATGCTTTGAAGATGTTAAAAATTTTATATGAGATCTGAGCTATTTGTAAAGATTTTCCAACGGCTACTTTCTTTTTTAGAAAATTCTAATCTTAGAAAGGAAAGAAGATGATAATAGAATTAGACCCATAATTTTGGACAGAATTAAGGGGTGTGGGGGAGAAGTGGTTTAAAATGGTAACATCTTCATCCCAAATTCCATATGATACCATGTTGAAATTGGGTTTTTAAACCTACTTGCAAGAATAATTTTTTGTTTAGGGATTTAATTCCGACCCCAGAAATAAACGTCTTCTCCTCCTTTTTAAATTCTGTTTGTTTTGCTTGAATGTTCTTGTTTGCACTACTTAGCTTCAACACACCGAGCGGATGATGAGCTCAGAGCTTTAACTGAGATTTTGCGTGTCGAGACATTGAGAGGCGACTGACACTGCCCCCTACTGCCTTTACGCTTTAACGGGGCGCTCTTCACCCCCCCCCCCCCTCCTCCCCTCTTTTATTATTATTTTTTTAATTTTCTTGTTGGGGGGTTGCAGTGAAACAAGTCAACATGGGTATCTACGGTTTCGACCTCGAAGATTTTTCACTGGGAGGCTTTTATTTAACACTATTTTCAAAACAAACGGGAAAAAAAAAAAAAAAAGACACAGGAATTTATTTAAAATACAAAACTAACTCCCTATTTGCTTAGCTCCTCGTAATTAATAAATATGCTAATCCACATGTATAATCTTTTCAGTGTTATTTATAAAAAGGACCTTGTAAGTTATGATCGATAACCTGCCAAATTGTACTTGTTTATAATAGAACTTGAATCTGATAGTTCGTCAAGAAAAAGAAAAAAGCAGGGTTTTTTTTTTTTTTTTTGGTTAAACGAACGAATTTCTAAAAGAAACTAAAAGCAGCATAACGCGAGGGGAGAAATACATATACATATTTTCCCTGTAATCGCAAAAGACATGGGCTGGAAGCATATATTAATTAATAACGAAGTGTTACGCTTAGAGTCTTAAATGCTATTTTGTTATATCTTGATATTATTATTCCCTTACCTTTTGCGTTACTAAACTCTTAGTATTACGTTACAATTCATGCAAATCACTCTAATTTTTATCACGTAATCAATTTTTCTGCTCAATCAAGTCACGTTTGCACCACGTGTCACTTTTAATGACATGTCAATTGTAGTAATATAATAATTATTTTTATGATTAAAAAAATATAATTAATTTATATTTATTATTATTATAATGTTATTTTTGAAATATTGTATTTGTTTTTTAACGTCAGTTAATAATGTCAGATATTCGATGTACGAAAAAAAAAAAAGAGAGGGGGGGGGGGAAGGGGGAATTTAGAAGGATGATTTGGTAAATAGAAAAGCTTTTTAGTTTTAGTCAGTAAGGAACGCCCTCAATTTTCTGTGATCGTGACACTGAAAGAGCCTCCTTATTTCTATTTATTGGCAGCGTCTCGATGTGTCAGGCTCAGCGTCGGCGGCGGGCTATTTCCCCCTTTTTCTTTGTCTATTAATTGTTGTGTGGTTCGGTTGGAAGACTTTGGAGGTTAGGGTTACTACCATATTATATATAACACATACTGTTATTCGAGGAGGAGAGGGAGAGGGAGAGAGAGAGGGAAGGGGGGCTTCGGGAGGGCTCAATCTAAAAATGGAGGAAATTACGGAGGGAGTGAACAACATGAACTTGGCTGGCGTGGATTCTTACAAGAAGAACCGAATTCAAGTCTCCAACACCAAAAAACCCTTGTTCTTCTATGTCAATCTCGCCAAGGTACGTCTTGCTAATGCTATTGCTGTTTCCTTTTACCTTCACTGTTATTAGGGTTTGGGTTTCTGTTAGATGAGATCAATTTTTTGTTTCCTCCTTTTCGTTTTTTTTTTTTTTTTCCTTTTTTTATTCTTTTGGTTTCTTTTGCCTTTAGATTTTATATAATTTTGTTTTTTACCTTTGATAAAGCTTTAGGATTTTATATAATTGATGAGTATGGTTCTGTTTGGTTAACTAACAATGTTCTTGTTTTTCTTTCTTTCTTTCTTTCTTTCTGGGGGACTGACAGAGGTACATGCAGCAACACAACGAGGTGGAGCTGTCCGCTCTTGGAATGGGTAACTAAACAATTGCTGTTTATTGTATCCTCAGAAGATCCCAAATTATCTTGAAACTGTCCATCCCAACCCCTTGGTTGGTTTTGGACTTCTGGCGTTTCTTTTGTTCCGTATCTTTGTTTTCATTCAAGTCCCCTGAATCTTGCTTCAAGCCCAATAACTTACTTTGGGGTTTTGTTGAGGTTCTTTTGCATAGGCGGTGATGGCCTGCAGTCCAATCTTGTTGTCAATTTGATTTTGTTTTCAAGCATTTATAGATACCTTGTTGTACACTGGCACTATCCTCTCTTTTCATTATGGTGAACATAAATCTTGTTGAATTCAAGCATTGGGGGCTGTTCAGTACCGATATTGTCCTTAACTACCTTTTATTTCACCCCCTAACCCATGTTTTTATTCTGCTGTTTCTGCAGCTATTGCCACAGTTGTCACTGTTGCGGAGATCTTGAAAAACAATGGGCTAGCTATTGAAAAGAGTAAGATAGTTTGCTTTCATTAGTTGCTCAAGTTTCAACTGAACCATCTAGTTTTTATTTTAATACCGTTAACACCATGCAGAGATCATGACTTCGACGGTTGTTATGAGGGATGAAACAAGAGGGCGTCCTGTCCAGAAAGCAAAGGTAAGCTAGTGTGCACAGGTGCTTTTCCTCCCCTTTGGACGTCCACTATTAACATTTTTTTCCAATAAAACTTCACGATAACCAAGTTCTAGCTGCTCAAATGTTCTTATATGCATTCAGTTCTTCTTAAGGCAGAGTAATCATTTTGGCCAATATGTATTTCTGCAATGATTTTTTCCTATAGTTCCATATAGTGTCAATAACATATAGACTTATTTTTTTCCTAGTTGACAAATCTTTGCCTTTTACTTTGTTCCATGCATATTTTGATTATGTTCTACTTGTTTGCGCTATCAATTCTGCCCTTGATGGTACTTTTGATGAAACATTCCAGTTTTTTTTTCAACCAACAGTGAAAGAGGTTTATGTAATGCCACTTTAATTTTCTTTTTCAGATTGAGATTTTACTGGGAAAGACCGAAAACTTTGATGAATTGATGGCTGCTGCTGCTGAAGAGAGGGACAATGGAGATGGTGAAGAGCAGAGCTGAAGAGGGCTTGTTATCCGCTTCTGATTTTCCCTGTTTTCAATTTATTGTTAGCGATGAGAGCACAAACTTTCTTTAACCTAGTGTTCTGAGGTGAGCTAGCGTTGAACGGGTTTAATACCTGTGACAGTTTTATGGCACTAAGATCATAGGAACAGCATTTGTTTTCCACAGTTTTATGGCACTAAGATTCAATTTTTTCATCCGATATTTTGACTTCTATCTTGCCGTGCACATTGATGTTGTGGTTTATTTGGGCATCAACTTGTCATGAGTTGATTGTCGGCCATTCTTTGCACCATCATCCCTGGTGCAAGGGAAAATTTAGAAAGAAAAATTATTTCCCCAATTTGATATTTGATATGGCATATTAGGATTTCCTTGGTTGGTGCCTTGAACTAGAAAAGAAGAATAAGCAAATGTGGGAGTGGACGGAGGACGTTTAGAGCCATCCAATGAACTAGAAGCACTCCTATAGACTTTTGTAGCTGCTGGAATTTGAAGGCATTGCCAAAATATATTCTACAAAATACAATGCTTCATATACCGAAAATCTTTAATTACAATCTTTTGGAACAACGCTACAACAAGGAGAGGGGAGAGATTGGTCCAAAATCTCTCACATCCTTGGTGTCAGAATCATTTGAAACTAAAGGTATGGAAAATGTGACAACTTTATTTATTTACTTTTTTTTTTTCCTTTAATTAATTTTCTTTCAAATACAATTGTCAAAAAATGAGAAGTTTGCAAACGAAAGTCATGAATGATGCGTGCAGTCGAACGCAAAGTACTGGCTTGAAGTTGGTTTCAATGAATAGTTTCATGCCACTGCAAGCACATGTACATCATGAAGGACGTGGCTGTTCCCAGATATGGAATGCGAAATGAAGGAAGCAAATCAAAAGATAAAACTAATCCCATGCATGGAAAACGTGTGACGGAACTGTTCCGTTCAATTACTTTCGGACACCTCCCTACGATCTTTAGCAATTGCACAATGAAAATCGAGTTCATTTCTAACCTACCTTGATTCCTTAATACTGTCTTCCAGAAGCACCGCTTCTCTCTGTGGTAATCATAAATCTACCTCTTCGATCAGTATCATCTTGCATGCTTCATAGCACATGAATGAAATACCGGCTACAGGGACTATTTTCATGCAACTTGCACCCAAATCCTTGTACAGGCCTGGTAGCCCTACATGCTCAGTGATGCTCAAAAGCACATGAAGCATGTTCTGCTACTGCCTCCGAGGGAGAACCCCAGCCTGCATGTGCTTCTCATGTGGGAATGTTGCAGTGCTTGAGATTGCACCAGCTGCTGATTCTATCAAAAGAGTCATCACATTTCCAATGTTCTCCTTCTTGAAAGCCTTCGTGTAAGCTCTTCCCAACGCATCATAAGCAAAGTAATTAGCAGCAGCATATGGATCGACCCCTATCAGACTAGGGGTGAGATCCCTGTAAAGTTCTCCAGGTCCTTCCTCACGCAAAATTTTAAGGAGTGCATCAAAAAGATTATTGTATGCTCCTCTATGCAATAAGCACACAGATTACGTTTTGGTAGAAGAAAAGGACATTTTGGAGTCTCCCCAAAACATCTATTTATTTATTTTCAGACAAACTTTCATCGAGAAAGGGAGAGAAGGGCATGGGGGCAAAGCGACGTCATTGGAAGAGGGGATGAGAATAAGAACAAAAAGATCAACAATTTCTCTTCTCGGAAACCAAATGTTTTCAAAAACATTGTCTCCAATTTGTCAGCAGCATCCCCTGTTAGACTAAGGAATAAAACAATGTTGCATTGCCTACATACACGAGCAATTCTAAGGCCAAAAAACATGCTAAGGCAAATATGCTAGATTCTAATAGTCAGAATAAACATGAGAGTGCTTGCCAACACAACCAAGTTCATTCTCGCAGATAGAGGAAGAGGGGAGGGCAGCGGGGAAGGGATGAAAGTGCCAAACCTCGGGAGAGCACCAATTTTTGCAGCTTGCTTCAAGTTTGTTAACTGATTTTTCCCTTGCTTCTGAACTCTTTTCTTCTTCTCCTCTCTTCTCTAGGCAAAAGGATCCTCTCCTGGCTCTAAAGAGAGCAACGGCATTATGTTTACATGTACAAGACACGTCAGATAGCTGAAAGCATTAAGATTCATTCTACTACTGTGTTTTTTATTTTTAATGTGCAATAAAAAAAATCACCGTTGTCAACTTGGCCTCAATTATGGGGACATCTTCATCATCATCAACACGATCATATCCAAAGCGTCGTTTCCAGTCGCGAGCTTGTTCGACCCACACATGTTTGTCTTTTTTGTGTTTCTTTATCCAACTAACATAACAACACATAAAGATTCAAAAGAAAAAAGAAAAAGAAGAAAAATCCCAATTCTAATTAGATATTAGTCATTTAAAGCAACACATCTTCTAGAAGACAGTCTCATATCCCAGCTAGAGTGCAAAAAGATAAAAATTTGAAAAAATACCCTTTGCTTGGACATACAGTTCCCATTTTGTGGGAGGTTTTGCCTTGGGCAGCTGAAAACAAGCCATAACAAGCCAATGAGTTCTCTTGCAAAGTGCAATAATTAGTCCAATTTCTTGGATTTAAATTCAAAAGATGGCAATGCAGGCAATTACAAAAGTGTTCAATATGACTTGTATTTTCTCAATAGAATAAACACCAATGTCACAGTAACAGCATTTTCACCTGTGGAGCTTAGAAAAGCGAGAGAGAAACTAAAGGGGGACACCACTTTAAATTTATCTAAATATATGTTGGTGTTTATGGATCTTTTACCAGATAGACTAAACTCAAAAGGAGATTGTTTTCATCACATAGCCAATGTCAACGTTATATGTAAAGCAGGGAGAAAGGAAAATGGAGCACCCAAACAGAAGGACCAGCTTACTTTCTTTTCTCTTGGCACTTTCGTTCTTGGGAAGGGTAATCTCGCAAGTGGACCATCAACATCTCCAGTCGAAAGTAAGCTTGTCTCGTATACAACTAAATCATTTTACTTTACTCTTTGAGACCTCCCTCCGGGGATGTTCTTGTAGCTCAGAATCAACGGACAACTTTAATAACAACAAATGCCAAACAATAGAATAGGCAAATTGCTGCCGATACAAGATTAAAAGGAGGGGGCTTGCAAGCTATCAGAACTTTATAAACTATAGGCATGCATCGTCATGGACTATCTACAATACCCCTTAACATACATCGAAGTTATCACCTGAAGCACGGAGCTTGACAGTAGGGAATAGAAGCATAAGAACGAGACCCAATATGGCCAAAAATGCGAATATTGTAAGATACGCATTGCAGAGTAAAGCAAGCAAACCCACAATAGCTGATAGCTCTGATAGGGGAGCGGATACTCGAAGTATGTTTTAATAGGAAGAAAAAGAATTGTAAGAAAGAACAATTCACCAACACGAACATGCAAATTCACGTGCAAGTGTAAGTGAATGTCTGTTGTGTTGTGCGGGCGTATGAGTTGATGTAAATGGGTGAAAAAGGAAGAAAAAACTGGAAGAAGGGAAAGAATGAAAGTGGTGATATGGGTCAAATGACAACAGATGCCCCGAGTCCACCTCGTACTGCTTCTTGCGGGTTTGCATCTCAATTTTCTTTTCGCTTTATGTTCTGTCGAGTGTCTTTCTCCTGCTTTGCTTATCTCAAAAACCCTGAAAAATGGAAGACGACGAAGAAGAAGAAAGAAGGCGACCGTTAAGCAGGGTTTGTTAAGAATCTACACGCTGTCTTTCCACCAGCTTCTGCTCCAACTGTTTATGCGGAGCACTTTCCCTAGTATAGATGCAAACAATTCTCACTACTCTTCTTTCTTTCTTGAGAGGGCATTGACTAAGACATGCGACTGCCTCCTAAGCCCCAAATTATAAAATAGGAGAACATTGCAGGGCTGATGTTTGCACCCTCCATTGTTTGGAATCTAGAATTGCTCTGTTCTTCTAAAAGTCTTGATGACATCTCATTGAATCATTGTGATTTCATCGTCAGCTAACGGAATACATTCACAGATCTGATGATGGCCACAAATGTCAGTAGAATGGAGTCATTAAGGTCCCAAAACCCCATTATTTTATATTGATTAATGGAGCAACGGTACTTCCCACGGATCGTTGAGGGAATCTGCTCGCCGGTACACAGCGTCAATTAATTATTTAATTATGTGAAAACTGTCCGTGCGTGGGTGAAATAAAAATGGAGCCACCCCACTTAACCCATTATGATCTCATTCGATTTTAGTGCCGGGACTTGAATATAAATAAAAGAATGCCCTCCGCTTTAATGCGAGGAATTGCAGGGGTATGAATGGGTCGTGCGTAGAAGCTCCTTGAGCATGCATGCATGCATGCGTGCCTATAGTTCTAGATGAGCAGAATGGCGTCCCGGATAGCTATTGTAACCACATTAATTATTATTCGCTTATGCTCTGGGAATTGGCGAGTTGCTGGGGATGTATGTATCGTCCATGATGAATATAAGACTTCTTTCTTTTCCGTTTTCAGCTTTTCTTGTATATATATTTTCCATCAATATTTAAGAGATGCAATTAGTAATTATTAATTACACTGTGAGGCTTGTCCATAATATTAATAATAGACGTTGAATCGTTTTTTTTTTTTTTTTTTTCCGTGTTTTGATGTAATAACGTGTATATTGGTTGTTGGTTTTAAGTTTTTGTTTTGGTGCAGCAACAAAATGCCGCGGATTCGATCAAGAACAATTTCCCAGAAGATGGGTATTTCATGGGCGTAAGCGATGGGATATTGGACGACGGAGCTGCATGTGGTCGTAAATTTCGGGTAAGGTGCATCAGCCGCCCAAAGAGACCGTGCAAGGGGTCGTCCATTGCGTCGGAGGAGGTTGATTTTTGTCGGAATCCTTGCGGGGTAACCTTAAGCGTGTCGACAAAGCTTTGGACGCCATCTCCAGAGTCCCCATCACCAAGATCAATACCGAATTTGTCCCGTGACTCCTGCCCAATGCTCGTCGTATTCAATATCGTTCGCAAATTAAGTATGCAAATTCACTGCCCATTTGCTTTCGAATTTTGATGATGCAATTTCTTTTGGTTTCGCAGGATTCAATTCTCACTGGTATGATATTTCGACCGAAACGAACATGGTCACGTATCTCCTGGAGCGTACAATTCCTGACCGACGCCCATAAATAAGAGTTTTGTAAAGCTGGAAGCTACCTAAGCTTTGCGAATTTGATCGTAACGAGCCTTGGTTCTGTAAGAGAATATGAGAATATCATTGGCCCAAACTGCATTGTTGAGTCTTTGATGCAAACCAAATGAGACCAATTACGAGTACGTGCCATCTGACCCGGGGGGGGGGGGGAGTTTGGACATCGGAGACTGTATCAGTTTGGACCCCCGGAAAGTGGGCCTATACTCAACAGAATTCTAGTACATCATCCGGAAGAGAAACCCCCGCATTGCATTGCGAGAGTATGTCATCCACAAATGGTTCTTGAGCAATAACAACATATGTCTCTTCTCGTCCGTTAATTTGCACAAAACTAAAATTCACTAGCAAATAGGAGACAATGTTTGCTAATGTCTCACCGATCACACAGCTGCAATCTGTCAAGTAAAGCCTGAAATCTTTTTGTTTTTGTTTTTTTTTTTTGTTTTTGGGATAATTAGTTTAGATGAAAAAGAAAAAAAAAAAAAAAAAGAGGCAAAAACAACCTTTTCAAAATTGAAATCATGTACTAAAAAAATTTCAAATCTAAAATTTGAAACTTGAATTAAATTATCGGGTTTATCTTTGAGGAAAAGTTTTGCATGCGTAAAATTTTATCCAGACTTATCATTTATTTCCTTTCAATTGAAAAAGAAAATAAATAATTTTATAAACTTTATTAGCGGCCCAAATAGGCCCAATAACACAAATCCCATCAAATTTGTATTTTGTACCCATTCCTGGAGTTTTTTTTTTTTTTTCTTCTAACTTTTACTTTACCCCGGCAGAGTTTCAGTCTTTGGATGGATTGACGGATGACAAACAAAGGCCAGAGACATTTGTCTGCGCCTTCCCCCAAAAAGTTTCGACTGGGAAGGAAATAAAACGCCAACGAAACCCTAATATCTCAAATCCCAAAATCCCAACCTCAAAATTTTTAACTTCCCCATCCATCAAGATCCATCCATACATTGTAAGTTCAATCATCGCACTTTCTCGAAATCCATTCATTACCTGCACCGCTCATTGACACGTAGCCAATCTCGTTTTATCGTTTTGACGTCCAGAAGAGAGAAAGAGGGAAACAAGTATCAGAGAAAGAGATGGATGGGAACAAGGACGATGCCATGAAGTGCCTGAAGATCGGCAAGGATGCCCTCGATTCTGGGGATCGATCCCGGGCCATGAAATTCATCACCAAAGCTCGTCGCCTCGACCCAACTCTCGCTGTTGATGACTTGCTATCGAAATTGGAGAAAGATCCGTCATCGTCCTCCGATCAGACGGCTGCCCACATGAATGGGCCCACCCCTACATCCATCAAACCTTCTCCCAAGGTTCGCCAGAGGGTTTCGGTAACTGGGTCGTCTTCAACTGCCTCTGCCTCCTCCTCCACCTCGGCCGCGGCTGCCTCTTATACCGAAGAACAAGCGACGGTGGTGAGGCAAATCAATAAGAAGAAGGACTACTACGAGATTTTGGGGTTGGAAAAGAGCTGTTCCGTGGAAGATGTTAGGAAAGCGTACAGGAAATTGTCCTTGAAAGTCCATCCTGATAAGAACCAGGCTCCGGGTGCTGAAGAGGCGTTTAAGGCTGTTTCCAAGGCATTCCAGTGTCTTAGCAATGAAGAGAGCAGGAGGAAGTATGATGTGACTGGAAGTGAACAGCCTGTTTTTGAAGGAAGGGCCGCTTCTTCCAGATACCATTACAGTGGCGTTTATCACGATGAGTTTGATCCTGATGAGATTTTCAGGCAATTCTTCTTTGGAGGGATGCCTCCTGCAACTACCCAGTTCAGGAGTTTTAATTTTGGGGGTAGAATGGGGCCCAGAACGGGTGGCGATGCCTCTGGCTTAAATCTGCGTGCGTTGATTCAGTTACTGCCTGTCGTGGTCATCTTGCTTTTGAACTTCTTGCCCTCCTCCGATCCCATTTTCAGCCTGGGTAGGTCGTATCCTTACGAGTACAGGTATACTACGCAGAAAGGGGTTAATTTTTATGTGAAGAGTACCAAGTTTGAGCAGGATTATCCCTCGGGTAGCCAGCAGAGGACGGCTTTGGAAAGGAATGTGGAGAGAGATTATGTTTCGATTCTTGCCCAGAATTGTAGGTTAGAGTTGCAGAGACAACATTGGGGTTTTGTGAAGGAGACTCCTCATTGTGATATGTTGGAGCGGCATCAGTCTGTGGCCTCAGAAGCATGAGGAACTGAAATGAAGGTTGAAATTCTTGCTCTTATACGTTGTTCTAGATGTTATAATTTTCACGTTTGAGAGTTGATTGGAGACGACACATCATTGTTATAATCATTTCCTAATAAGGGATTGCTTTCATAATGTTCCTTTACCAACCACAGTAGTCCTAATATGCTGCAGATTTTCTGTTTATTTATAACATATTTGGTTTTGGATGTTTTGACCTCTGATAGTTTTTTGACAGTGATAAACTTTATATATTTTATGTCTTCAAGCAATCTTTGAATTGGGGTGAATTGGCTTACTACATGACTTATTGGGGAAATGCTTGCTGTCGCAAAAATTTGTTCACTTTCAAGTGTGTTGCAGTTTTAAATGTAGATTACTTCAGTATGATCCACGTGCCTTCAGCGGTGCTCAGTGGATTTTATTTTGATTATCAGTGGTTGATATTTACTGCAGAAAAAGTTGAGCAGAAATCTGGTCATCGGATATGGTGTCATGTGTAGGTTTTGCTGCCGCATAGCTTACTTTTGAGAGGAAGGAATCTTTTGTGCAGCTCTATCATATCTGATGCAGTAATTTTTAGTTTTTGATATGATAAAAATTTACAGATGTGTAATTTTCAGAGGATGTGTTCTTTCTTTTTTGGCAGAAATCTTGTCTGGCACTATGTGGGCAATTTAGTTGTGAAGAACGTGAGGAGAACTTGCAGTTTGTGAAACAGACAAAAGGAAGCAATTGTGATTGTCAGAATTGATTTTGTTATATATGCATCATGTCTTTTTTTTCTTTTCATACTGTTAGCTCTCATATTTGGTCTTACAAACCTCTCTGGCCAGCTAGTTTGGTTCAACGCTAGCTTAAAATGTCACTGCATTGGAGCATCAGTGTTACGGTCCGTGGAAGTTATACATCTACATGTAGGCTACACATATGGGTTCTGATAACATTTCCTTGGTATGTAAGAATTGATAATTTTAAGACATTTCGGATTTGCTGAGGGCAGCTTCTGCTGATGCGATTATATTTTTCTTGATCCGTAAGCTCTTCTGGAAAGATTTGTATTGTTGAAGTGAGTAGGAGCTCAACTGTAATTACTATGACTTTCCGGGGTCCTTCAAGAGGTCCTGGAAGTGATGGCCTCCTTGGACAAATCTGCCTTTGTTGTGAAATTACTATAACATGTTTGCCTATTAGTATCAACTTCTTGTGGTTCAAACATTTAAAGACATGGCTCAATCTGACAAAGGCGGAGGCTCTGCTTCTTGGAGGATATTAGTTGAAATCTGAAGTTTATCTGTTGTGTTTGGTTTGTGGCTAGTCTTCGGCATATGGAATTTGTTGATTAGGATGACGAGATAAGTCGCCCAGTTCAACCAGAACCGATCATGATAAGCATGTATGTCTCCGGGATAATTTTTTCCTGATTATTCCAGGCACTAAAATAAATGCCAAGGGCGCCGAGGGAGAAGTTGCGGGAACAGATTTAGCAGATTCATGCATCTGAAGCTTTTAATGCATGTTGCTCATGAACCTACCGTACCAGACCTCAAAAGTATTCAAACTTGTTGATAACATCTAACAAAACTGATCTGGGTTAGCGGGACGAACCTGTCGCTAACTTCTGTTCCTCCGTCTCTCTCATAACGCAGCAAAACCGAGCTTCTGTTTCCGTGCGCATGTGGAAAAATGGAGCAAGCGGTGGTATGACTAACATTGGGCTCTCGTGGGCCTGAAAATTGGGCCCCTCATAATACCCTTCGAGCCTGTTAGGCCCAATTTGAAGTTTTTTTTTTTTCTGTTTTTTCCACTTTGTTGGTTTTTCTTTCGGGATGGTGGGGACAACGAAGCTACGTCGTTTTTGGGACCAGGTTAGGCGCAATGCCAAATAAGATACATAATTGGGGAGTACGGAGCTTAAAACCCCAACCTAAAAGGCTTTGCGATAGTATTCTGTCTTGAGCAGAAACCCTAGCCTCCTGTTCCTCTTCCAGTTCACCTGCGGCGAAAATGGTACTCTCTTTCTCTTTATCTTCGTCTCTCTCTTTCTCTCTTGCTCGTTGTATTTGGAGATAGCGATTACGTTCCGTGTCTTATTGCAATGGGTTGGTCTTTGCTTGTTTGCTCCTACGTTGGATTTGCAACTGACAGACCGGAGAAGCAGTGAATCCAAAAGCTTATCCGCTAGCCGATGCTCAGCTGACAATCACAATATTGGATCTCGTTCAGCAAGCCGCCAACTACAAGCAGCTCAAGAAGGGCGCCAATGAAGGTAGGTCTCTCCCTCTCTGCCTTTATACTCCGTAATTTACTTATTCTAATTATTGTGATTGTTTTCTTTTGAGGTTTCTAATGCGGGTTTTTCTGTTATTCAGCCACTAAGACTCTTAACAGGGGTATTTCCGAGTTTATAGTCATGGCCGCTGATACCGAGCCCCTCGAGATCCTTCTCCATCTTCCCTTACTTGCTGAAGATAAGGTTTTTCTCTCTCCTGGCTCTCTAGCTTCTTTCTCTTTTCACTCTGGTATTGAGTTTGGTTTACTTCTGCTGTTATGTGCACGCTTACGTTGTCGGATGGAAATTGCTTTGGTTGCATTTGTGAATTTTCGTCTCATTTAGAAGCGGTCTCTTGTATCTTTTTCAATTGTTCCCAAGTTGAGAGTTGTGGTTTAAGGATTCTAGTGTTGGCATAACACCATTGTTGAATCATGTGTGTGTAAATGTTTGGCTATGATATGACATCCCATGGTTGCCCTTGGGTGGAGACCTTTTTCTCGGTTATGCTTGAGAAGGCTGCAGCAATAGCAGCTTATTACTAGATTCTTTATATGCTCAATTTCTCTCTATTTCATGTTGTTGTTGTCATTGTTATGTTATGGCATATAATCACAATCTTTGTTACTGAAAAACATGTTCAACTTGATGTTTCATCGTATGAAGAGTTGATTAGAAGTGCGTTTATGAACTACTCATGTTTGGTTCTCAATTTCTCCTGTGTTAGCTCTTAACAACTTGCATTGTAGCAAAAATTGTTTGGTTATGGATGTTGAAACCTTTCTTAATTCTTTGTGACCTTGACTAATCAATTTTCTTCCTGTGCTTGGATTATTCAAATTTTTTCCTCAATTCGGTAGAATGTGCCGTATGTCTTTGTTCCTTCAAAGCAAGCACTTGGCAGAGCGTGTGGTGTTACAAGGCCTGTAATTGCTTGTTCTGTGACAACAAATGAGGGAAGCCAATTGAAAAGCCAAATACAACAGCTTAAGGTACTTTACCTTTTCACATATCTATGGGATTTAAATTCTGTCACTTCTGTCTGCATTTTCCTTATCCAGGATTCTCTGCCTTTGAAATGCAGGATGCTATTGAGAAGCTGTTGATTTGAAATAACATAATTTGAGCATTCGGTGTGATGGGCCACTTGGATCATCAGTGGCGGATCCTTTGGAGGCTTTGACTGAAGAAATTGTACCACTAGTGAAGAGAGCATTTTATGTTTGACTTTTATTATGATTTCTATGTTTTTCCTTGTGCATTGTGAGGACGGATACTTATTATCTTATTGGCTATAGCTATGCTGGGTTGTGGTATGAACATCTTATATTTGAGTGTGTAATGGTGGTTTGCTTCTTTCTGTCGAGAAATTGCTTGCGTTTTTTGAGTTCACGTTCACAAAGTACACAACAGGTTCTGAAAATTAATCTAGCCGACAATTAATGTGGCATCTTTCAAATAACTGAGGCGCCTCGTCCTGATGACAGAATTGTAAGATTGTGCCTGCGTGGGTGCCTTCTTTGTAATTGGTTAATGACGGCTCTTTCATTCCGAGCTCGAAGAAAGTCGCGTTTGGTTATTTTTCATTGATTGTTTGTTCGCCTTCATGTTTATGTCCATTGTGAACGTTAGTCGTGAAGTTGCTCCAAACGAACGCAATTGTTAATAAAAAAAAAAAACCAGAGAGAAAAGATTTGGTGGTCGTATGTCAGCATATAAATTTGTCTAGTTGGGTGGGTTATTTCAATGACTTGGTCATGATGGATAATAGCTCGTTCTCGTACTTTTTACTCAAATAGTGGTCGTGCCGGAGTGGTTATCGGGCATGACTAGAAATCATGTGGGCTCTGCCCGCGCAGGTTCGAATCCTGCCGACCACGAATGTAGTTTTTAAACAAACATTATCGTTGTTCACGTTTTATCAAATTCTGGCAATGGTAGTGCGGCTCGCCATAACGTGCAATCCTGGAAGACTGTGCCAATACCAATACCAGACTACAACTGTTCTGAGCAGGATTAATTTCCGCGCGCTGGATCTCTCTTCCTCCACCACCACCACCCCCAAAACACTAAAGAAAAGAAATGATTATCCTAGTTGCTGCCGGATCAAGAAAGCAAGCCACTTGACCCAATAACTGTGAGTGAGCTGGTATCCAAGAATTACTCAGTCGGCTCACTTTGCATTTGGGGCATCTGGGTAGGCCTGGATGTTATTAAGCTGCAAGGTATTGGGAAGGTTAAATGGGCTTCAGTTTCAATCTTTACAGAGATTCATTCTGCATCTCATCCAGCGTCAGGGGATTGTTTATCGTCAGGCCTTATAATACAAACCCTGTATTTTTCATTGATGGGGGCAGGGTAATAGAGGAATTTTGAACCGTGTGATATTTGCCAAATTACACCCACACCCACACGCAGGCGTGCCCTCCCTCTCTCTCTCTCTCTCCATCACAAGAATAACGCCGCCCATGAATTCAATCCACCAAAAGCGTTCCATTGCCTAAGTGGGGGTGGGGCCACAGCAATTACCTTTAATCATCCTGTCAACGTGATTCTTCTTTTGCGAGTGCAATCCCCACCCACCCGAGAGAGTTGCGGTGGTGTGTGTAATGGGCCTATCTCCGTTGATTAAATTGAAATCTACGCATACATTAGCCATGAGCCATTGATTACAGAACGCGCGTTTCAGAGAAGCTTGCAATTATGTTTTAGACTTTTCTGAAAAAAGTGAGATGCACTGAAAAAACACGCTGGACCACCACCAGCATTGCATTGTATTGCACTGCAGACACCTCTTCCTGGCAAAGTCTTAACGTTGACTGGTGATTATTTGGGCCATTTGGGATGCGAGGGCGTAAGAAGGCAATAAATCTCGTCAATATTTTACCAATAAAGTATCGCCACGTGTAGACATGACGTGATGAGTCTTCACAGAGTCTCTTTGAGTCTTTGTCCGGACCGTAGTATTACCGTGACGGACCGTCCACTGACACGAACAGTATTATTATTATAATTATTATTACTACAACTCCGATCCTCCTTCTTCATCAGATTCCGCGACCCGGTGAGAGGAAGAAAAAGAAAAAAAAAAAAACCCAAGCCAATCCCTCTAAAATATCATTTTTCTCTGTGACCCCAGAAGGTACTGATAGATGATCAAGTTGCCAATGGAAACCAACGGCAACAAGTTGCAACAAAAGAAGCAAAGATGGTTTCTTTTGTTCATGTCTTCACTCTTATTTTCAACCATCCTAGTCCTTTTAACTATGTCGTCGTCCTCTTCTTCTTCACTTACCCAGATTTTGTATCTCCAACGTCATGGCAACCGAAAGCATCTACTCCACGAGATTCCCCATTTTGTGGAATCTAAGATGCCCAAGCCTCAAACTTTAATGCCTGCAATGCCCCGTCTTGCCTATTTGATATCTGGGTCGTCTGGGGACGGGGTGAGTTTGAAGAGGGCTTTGAAGGCACTGTACCACCCGAGGAATCAATACGCCGTGCACCTGGACTTGGAGGCCACGGAGGAGGAGAGGTTGGAGCTGGTCAGATGGGTTAAAGCTGAGAAGGTTTTCCAGCTGGTTGGGAATGTGAGGGTCGTCGTGAGGTCTAATTTGGTGACTTATAGGGGTCCCACCATGGTCAGCAACACACTTCATGCCGCGGCAATTTTGTTGAAGGATGGTGGGGAGTGGGATTGGTTCATCAATTTGAGTGCCTCTGATTATCCCTTGGTTACTCAGGATGGTGAGATTTCTGAATTCTTTTGCAGTGTACATATATTTGATGCTCGCGTGATTTTGGTATTGATGTTTAATTGGTGAATGGAATGAGAAGGAAATAAGGATTGTAAAGGTACCTGACTTATCTCCGGTTCTCCATTTTAAGTGATGCATAAATGTTGTCTCTGATTCTGAAAGGTTTCTATATGGAATCTGATAACAGAACGAAATAAGTACTATCTTTATGCCGTTAGTTTGTCGATCTACAGCTGCATTATAATTGTCACTATTTTTGGTATGTGACTTGGGTCTAAGCTTACCTCACTGCTCTTGGTTTCTTTCTCACCAGACATACTTTTAGCTGGTTCTGTTTCTTACCACAGCATTGATGCCCTTGTTCACGCCAATGACGAACATTAGGCTGCAAAGACTAGCATGCTTAAGGAGTACCAAATGGAAGTTATCATAGTAACTTTTGCTAACTTGCTTTTGGAACTTCCTCAATTACTGATATCATTGAGTTAAAGCAATTATTTCCATGATGATAGGACTGGCGAGAGTTATAAAATGATGCTGTTGTATCTAAAAGCGATCTTCCACTTAATTGTTTTTCTTTGCCATGCCTTGGTTTGATGGTTTCTCCTCATCATAATGTTAAAAGCAAATTGGTTTCTGCTATACTGCTCATTCCACTCTTATTGCTAGGAAAATATGTGAAGCAAATGCCATTTGTGAGTGGGCACAGATTGATTTCCAATGACCTGAATTTGTGTTTTTACTTTTCATGTGACAGACCTGCTCTTTACCTTGTCTACCATTCAAAGAGACCTTAATTTTATTGAGCATACCAGTGATATTGGCTGGAAGGAGTATGTGTTCTCTCACTTTCCTACTTTCTCAATTTGTATGTATCAATTTTTCTCTTCATCAAATCAATTTAACAAAGAATTTTCCCTCGACATATTGTGAAACTCTGCTTAGCAATGGAATTTTTGTTAACACCTCAGATCTCAGAGAGCAAAGCCTGTCATAATTGATCCAGGACTGTACAGCCTGAAAAAGTCAGATGTCTTTTGGGTTGCTGAGAAAAGGAGTGTGCCAACACAATATAAACTCTTTACTGGTAAAATATGATACAGTAATTTTTTAGGCATTCATTGTCCATAAAACCAAAGCAGTCTTTCAGAATTCTGAACTTTTCTGCAATTAAAAAAGTAAAAGGAAGAAAGAAGGCATGGCACGAACCTTAATAACATGGGCTTATGCTGCCATAACTTGATAAAGACACAAGGAAGTAGCACTTTTTGGTTGGTGATAACATTGTTGTTAGCGAATAATTTTTTAGGGTCTGGGAGCATTCACTTTGCAACATTACAGTGTATTAATGGACTTGTCTATGTTTGTTGGTAGTGTTGTTGATCCACCACTAGACTCTAGTTATCCCATTGTCATGATAAAACAGGCCACTGCCTTGAGTCAGGTGCTCTTTCTAATCATCAATGTTACAGTGTAGTTAGTGCATCGTAAACTTCACACTCTGACATTATGCATGATAGCTGTAGGCTTTTGCTGAAAGTCTTTTTCTAAATATGATACTAAGGTTTATGACATCAAATATATGCAAACAGTGCACAAGACATTGAAACTTAGCTGTCCTGTGTGTTCTTATATTTTTTGCTTTTGGAAAATGATATTTTTGAGTTAAGTAATAATATCTAGAGTTCCGTCCAAACAAAAAGAAAAAAAAAAAAAAATCAAAGAGTTATTGCACCACTGCTTATAAGAAAATTGCATGTTGAGATCTAGTCATTATTCTATGGAAGAATTCTTTTTTTGTTTCAGGAACCTGCATCCTATGTTTAGAACTTTGAAATATAGTTTAACCATGAATTCTGCTTATGAATTACCTCAGGTTCTGCTTGGATGATGCTCTCACGGACTTTTGTCGAATATTGCCTTTGGGGATGGGACAATCTTCCAAGGATAGTCCTCATGTATTATGCTAACTTTCTTTCCTCACCCGAGGGATATTTCCACACGGTAATCTGCAATGCCAAGGAGTTCCGCAACACAACAGTCAATCATGATCTTCACTTCATATCTTGGGATAACCCTCCGAAGCAACACCCACATTTTCTCACTGTTGGTGACTATCAGAGAATGGTTGATAGTAATGCACCCTTCGCAAGGAAATTTGCCAAGGAGGATCCAATTCTTGACAAGATTGACTCTGAGATTTTAGGCCGTAGTGCTGATGGGTTTGTGCCGGGTGGGTGGTTCAGTAATGAAGGAAATGCAAATATAACTTCTCCAGGCAATATGGTACTAAACACCACAGAGCTTAGACCTAGTCCTGCTGCTCAAAGGCTCAAACATCTGATCGCCGGTCTTTTGTCAGCAGAAGATTTTCACAAGAAGCATTGTATCTGATGTATTGATGCATGACATCCTGTGTGAATATCCTGCAGTGAGGCACTCTGTCTCAACCCAAAGACATGGAATTTGCTGTTCAAAGCAGAACAGACGAATGGTAATGGGACTAATTCAGAAACAAGAGGGGAAAACAAAACTACTCCTAGCCAAGAATATATGCTGCACACAATAATTTTGTAGCGGCTTAGCTGAATAGGCTATGATGTAGTTCAGTGTATTATTTGATATATATATATATATATATATTATATTCACTGGGTCACATTCTTATTGTTCTGGTGTAGCACATGTAAACTGAGTCTAGTTTATTCCTAAAGCCTTCTGAAACTCAGAAGCGAGTTAGTGGAGTTATGATATATAGTTTGAGTGGCATGAAGCCAGCCACTGAACTTGTCACTTTTGGTGTCCATTGAATCACTATAAATTTCAATTTATTGCTACTAAATTCTGGGTTGATTGAAATGTCGTTAATGGGTATTCCTACGGTGTAGTTGACTCTCGAGATAAGCGTTAATTTGTTATCATGCGAAAAGTTTTATGGTCCAACCCCGTTCTCAAAATGAATCATGATGCAATGTGTACATTATTCTCGAGCTGACAAGGACGCGAGGAAATTTGTCATGGATGATGCAGTTCAAGGCAAGCATTGACCCTTGAGATTTCGGGCCGCAGCCGCTGTGATGGGTTTGTGCAAAGCAGGTGGTCTAAGCTTGCCATCTTAGTCTCCTTTGAGTCGCTAAATTTCAATTTGTTGCTACCAAACTTTGGATTGATTGAAATGTCACAAATAGGTATTCTAATAATATAATTTTACCCTGAAAATACCCTTTTTAACTTGTTATCGAGCAATAGGTCGAAAACTCTGTTATCTGAAGGAATTATGATGATGCAATGTATCTCGCTAAGCACATGGGCGCCCAATAATTGCATTGGCCTTCGTCCCCGAAAATACAAAAATTGTAGCCTGAAATTCTCGAGATGATACGGACATATAACCCGCTTGCCCGGCAAAACGACACCTTATTAGGCTAAGAGAGCAGGGCCAGAAATGTGGCAAGAAAGACCTCATGAATTGTAGACTCTACTTCAGTTGCTAGCTGCCCCCTGATTTGTCCACTAAAAAACTGACAATGAACTCACAATCAGAGCAATAAATTCATCGACCATACTGACTCTTTAAGATTTTTGGCAACAGCCGCTGCTGGGTTTGTTCCAGGCGTGTGGTTCGATACCAAACGAAATGCTAATATACTTGCAAAGGGGCTAACAGCGCATGTAGAAACAAAATATTTGACACGGTTCAGCACTCTTTTTTTTTTTTTTCCCCTTCAAAATGGCACATCTGTATTGGTTTTGATCAAGTAATTGAAAATTCAGTTTAGTTTCTTCATTACAAAGCCAGTAGAAACAATAGCATAAACTTAATTTCTCATTCGCACATCAAGGGAAACAAAGTTTCTTCTCACTCAATGTTCTCCGCAAGTTTAACAATCTTCTTCCCGATGTTTTGACCACGGAAAAGTCCGACGAATGCAGAGGGGATGCTTTCCAATCCATCTGAGATGTCTTCAAGCGATTGCATCTTTCCAGTACGAATATGGTCACATGTTGTTGAAAAGAATTCGTCGTGCATGTTCAAGAAATCAACAACTAAGAACCCTCTGATAGTAATTCTTTTATACAGAACATCAATCATATCTGGTGCAGCCCTTCTTCCAGCATCCGTATATTCAGCAATCACCCCGCAAACTGCTACTCTTCCGAAGACATTCATGTTAGCAACCGCTGCCTCTTGCATTTCAGCCCCCACATTGTCAAAATATATATCTATTCCTCCAGGAAAGTATCTGTTGACCCAAACAATAAAAGGTATTAAAAACACGAACCTCCTCCAGTGTAAATGTAGAGGCACTAACCTTTTGAGAGTCGCCTTCAAATCGGTTTCTTCCTTATAGTTGAATGCATCATCAAAACCAAGCTTCTCCTTTAGCAATGCCACCTACAATTAACTATCTGTGAGATGTTTCCCTTTCGAGATTCTCAAATTCCAATATGTTATCAGAAACTGACCTTTTCTTTGCTTCCAGCACAGCCAACCACATAGCAACCAAACAGCTTTGCATACTGTCCAACTAAGTGTCCCACGGATCCACAAGCAGCGGATACAAACACGTTCTCCCCCTTCTTTGGCTTGCATACTTCAAAAAATCCCCCATAGGCCGTCAGCCCTCCGACAGCTGCATCATCAAATTACAAACAAACACTTACTAGAAATGTGTATAATGGTCGTAACAAGCTATGGTTTCTTCTATCAACCCCTAAATTCTAAAATTAGCTCTGTAACTGAAGCAATTACTGATCTAATTACCTAGAGTTCCAACGTGGTGTGATAATGGAAATCCCATGGGGTCTAACTTCCTTAGCGGAGGACCCGGTTTTATTACAGTATAGTCTCCCCATGACAGAAGCCCCGCCACCAAGTCATCTTCCTGGAATTCAGGATTCCCAGAAGCAACCACTTTTCCCACCCCATAAGCATCAAAAGCCTGTCCATGAAATTGGAGACCAAGCATATTCAGTGTCAGAATGAAATACAGCTCTTTAATTCAGGGAATAGTTCTGAAATTGCTGATGGACTCACCTCGCCAGGACTGATGGGACCTGACAAATATGCAGAACTTTGCGAGCTCCTGTAACTTTTGATCCGGTTGATCTGGTAAGGGTCAATGGATACGTAGAGATTTTTTACAATAACATCATTGGACCCCGGCTCCAGCTGCAAGGAGATGGCTTCAGATTTTACCTCAAAGTCGCTCTCAGTGGGAGCACCATCTACGTGAGCCTTTGTTACAATGTACCGATTGGTCACTTCCATTACGTTAATGGTTTATCTTCTGCTGTCCAAGATCAATTGTCTAGGATTTATTCATGGGGAAGTAAAAAGGAGTTTAAATAGGGGAGAGAGAGAGAGAGAGAGGGACGGAGGGAGAAATGTGGAATAAACTGAGGAGGAAGACGCTTGTGAACCATAGATTCCAGGCGGCAAGACTCTCTGGTAATCACGCGGTTTGACTATTAGAAAGAAGACAAATGACTCTCACCCAACCAATTATTGATCACTCCCGTCTGCCCATGATTGCCGTCGGGCATCCCAATTTCGACCCCCCCCCCCCATACTGGCTTTTACCCTTTCAGCTTCTTTTGCCAACAGGCCAAAATAATAGTGAGGCAGAGTGAATGTGATTTGCAAGTTGCCTGTTTACTTTATAATAAATATTCTTTTGATTGATTAAAAGCCTAATCACGTGATTTCACCTAAATCATCATTCTACCCGAAATAATCAGCTAAGTCACAACAGGCCGTGAACAACCACCGGGATACGAATTTTGTGTATGAATTTATACGAGCAGAAACTGTAATTTGTTACGGTTTACTTGACTAACCGCTTGCGTTTGTATGGATTGGGATTTGGTAGTTGTTTATGTTATGGTTAGATTATGTATCTTATTTATGGAAAGCGTTGGCAGTTTGCTTGAGGTAAAGATATGTTGCTCCTGCTCTGTTTGAAATTACCATGTGGCATTTTGAGATCATTCAAAGGTAATTTTTTTTGCATGGATTGGAGTGATTGACCACTGACATGAATGATCTTTTAACGTCCGGGGCTAATTAAAATTATTAGGTCATTACAGTTCCGTAAATGTCACAGCATTTGAAGGATCAGGAAACAGGTGCCCTCTGTTTAGACTTGAGAGGTAGCCCCCATGATTACATGACAATTTCATGAGGCTGCACCCTGCTGGTACTGATGACTGTGAAACTTGATTAAGTTTTGAGGACATATCAGTCTGTTTATTTATTATTGAAGCTTGAACGTTAAAACTGTTTGTGGGGTCAGTCTTTCATTTTAAGATTCTCTTCATGCAGACTTGCTTATTATTCATGATTGCTCCAATTTGACATTTGGGCATTTTTATCGACGCTACCCTGTATCTTTTTTTTTTTTTTTTTGCCCTAATTCTCAAAAGCCCTCGTTATTGCCACCAGCTGGTGGGTCAACTTGACAACAGTGCTGTTTCGGCCACTGGTGCAAAGCTTGCATTTCACACTTCAAGCGACGACCATCCCTCTAGATGAACTGATTCCAGACTTGGAGCCCATGCTTTTGCTCAAATTTGATGTTCAAGGTTGGAAATTTCTTGCATTAAAAGGTGCCACAAAATTGCTGTCAAGAAAAAATGGTGAGGCGCCCTACCTTATTTACGAGGAAGATGAATGTTTGTTGTAAGCTAGCAACAGTGCTGTGGCTTATAGTAGTTGCACGCAGCATGGTACAGATGCCCATTGCACCGAGGATTAGTGCCTGTATTGGACTTTCCCTCTATTGGCTTGGTTGCTATGCCTCTTCATTAAGCCATGAAAGGAGCACTTCTGGATGGTATCTTCACAACTGAGATCTTTCTTGACAAGGACACGTGATTTCTTCATTTGTCCTTGTCAAGAAAGATCTCAGTTGTGAAGAATGACCCAGGGATATATACCCAGTATTGTTGGTGTTTGCTTCCACATGGTTAAAAGTTACCACAGATCTCAGCTTCTATGCTGCCAAGTTGACTACAGTGGAGCATCCAAATTAAACTCATATTAGTGAGAACCATTGTGGAATTTTTGCACTTGCATTCTGGGTTAGTTTGATTGCTGGTATTTCTACATTCATCTCCCAGTTATGCTCGTTTGGGGTTTTGTGATTGTAATTTCCTTTTCCTCAGTGCTTTGCTGTGTTAATTTCTTTGTACACATCGCGCCTATTTGAATCCAAGTCCTTGTTCCATGGCAGGAATTGTCCCCAAATCTGGAAGGCCAGCTAATGGTGCCCGTTATTTTAAAACATCCAATCCCAAATGCTAAATAAGCAATTCTTCTTGCACCTCTTTAATAGTTCCGGTTGCAGTTCCTTCTCGTCATGTACTTTCCTTACTGAACAGTACACACAATTTTAAGGACGGGCCGATCACATATCTTCTTCCGGTGGATTATATAGTCTGTCAGCACAAAGAATCTGAAACCAGCAGAAAGCAACCACTGGGTGCTTCAAATAGGATGGCAAAATATATGCACGTTTCTCCAGAGAAAATACCATGCTAGGGTTCCTACCTACCCAGTGGGGTTTAGAATCCTAAAATCAGCTGCTGAATCCATTGCCGTTATTGTAGGTTAAGACCTCAAAATGGGATTCCTGTTTTGGATATCTGGCCAAAGCAAGAATTAGGCGCAATTCCCCGAGATTTGGCGCAGCATCTGGTTGTCTTGCCAAGCACAGTGTCGCCTGAAATGGAGGACAGAGAAGAAAAATCTGGCTTCTCTCATTCGGCAAGTGTCACCTAAGTGCTCTAGCAGGTAAAAAACACGTTGCTCCCGCCCATTGCTAGTATGAGTAAGGAGCGGGTAAGGCTGCTTCTGAGAATAAAGCGTGGCTTAGCATTTGTATTAAGCCGCTTCTGAACTGTTGTCAACCATGAACTCAGTGCAAAACCACCCAAATACAATTACTCTAAAATCAGTTGAGGTGGCATAACGTATCAACCAGAAAGTGCCGTCATCAAAGACTGAGAGCACGAAGAATTCAGTTGATTACCACACAGATGGCAAGATTACAGAGACCCATTTCCTTGTTCCTCGAAATCATCTAAGATTAAACTTATTATTTCCCTTGGATTAGCAAATCACAGGAAAGCTATTGATGGCCATATAATAAAATAAAATTTTCTTGAGAGGATAAAGAAGGCATCGTTCAATTTGCTGCCCACTTTGCCAATTGACATCAATGCCCTTGTATGGTGAAGGCTACGTCGTATGTACTGTACATCTTAATTACGACGAGACGAGACAACCGTGTGACGAGGAAGGTCACTTATGTAAAATACTGAGGATTGTTGTCTCCTTCCTCACATCGCAAGGCAGTGAGCCTTATCTCATGAAGATAGCTGTGTTCGTTACCACCAACATATTGAAAGATACAGGGAAGAGAAAGCACACACTTCCACTCTCGAACTCTTCTGGGTTTCTACTCTTTTTCTAAACAAAAGTTAGTTCAAGAACGAACCCCAGATTAAGAGTTGTCTTTAATATGGCCAACTCTCTATGTTTCGCTTCTGTTTGCTCCCTGAAATCCCCCAGCAGACCGGGTACATCTCTCTCCTCCATGTGTGTGTTTGTGTGTGCGTGCTTGCGTGTTTTTATTTTCTATTTTTTATTTTCTCAGGATTGATATTGATATTGATATTGATATTGTTTCCTTTTCAACGTTTATAAACTGTGAATTGCGCATCAATGGTAATTATAGGGCTAATTCTTGAGGATTCAGTTGCTGGGAGTGGGAGGTTTCTTCGAGTAAACAAATATTTCCAAAACTCTGGAACTCCTAAATTTCTGTCCTTGGAAGTCAAGGTAACTGCTTCTTCCTATCATTGCTTTTTGTGCAAAAACTCGAACGCTTCACCAACGGGCTTGCCGCATTTTCAAACTTGTCATGGGTTGCATCATTGGAAAATTTTGGCAAATTGCTGGGTTTTTCGATTTCAAGGTTTTTATTACTTGAATTAAGACGTGGATCCCTCTATGATTTGTGACTTAGCGCAGCTAAACCCATTAATAACCACAGAAAATACACAGAGATCTTAGTCAAAGATCGTCAAAGCACAAAATTGCTTCTTATACAGCCTTTAAATGAATGCATTTACACATTTGTGTCCTGTGGGTATGGTCAATAGCAGCCAACACCAGCCTTTTGTGCTAACAAGGAGTTTACAAGACGTTGATAGAATATTGATCTGATTAGTGGTGGTATCATCTTCGAGTGATTTTGGATTTAATGCCAGTGTTAGATACTTCTGTACCCAGTCACGTGTGCATGAAAACTTGATGATTTTCCTGTATCTTGGATCGCTTTTCATTGAAAACACACTTTTCTCTCGGATTGACAGGCTACAGACAGTAACCAGAGCACCAAACCAAATAGCATTCTCTGTGCTGATTGTGATGGAAATGGTAAGTTCTTGTATCTTCTGTTCTTTTTTATTTTCCCTTTTTTGCAGCCATTTGCGATATACAATTACCATCTATACTACTTTATGTGTTCTTGACAATCATTTTACTTTTCAAAGTGGCCAACATATTTTGTTCATTGTGCATGTTCTGCCTAATGTTATTACTACTTGAAGGTAATGACAGTTACTTAACTCAACCTTTTGATTTTTGAAGGGTTCAGAGTAGCATTGACTGATGAACTGTTTGATGTGATTAAAGCTTTAAACATTGTGCACAAAATAACTAATAAGGAACATTTCACCAGTGGCTTGGACCATTCTTTCAGATATTGGTTCAACATCACTCATACAGCTTTCTAATTCCCCAATACGCTTGGAATCAATTCAAACCCTTACATATTCGCATGACTTCTTATCTTTTGGGCCATAATGACAACTCCTGTAAAGCATCATTTCAATGTTTTCATTTAGAAATTTTTATCTTCGTTTAGCACAAATCAAAAGAAAAGGTCTCCTCACTGAAGCTTTCACTATCTCTCTTTCTTTTTTTTCTTTATAAAAAAAAAAAAAAAAAACTCCTAGGTGCTGTTTTATGTTCTCAATGCAAAGGTTCTGGAGTTAATTCTGTAGACCACTTCAATGGACAGTTTAAAGCTGGTGGACTATGCTGGCTTTGCAGGTAAGGCAGCAAACTTGTCCTGTCATCCTTCTCTGCTAGATCAGCACAAACTAGTGTTCTCAGTGTTATTTCTACAGATAAGCAGGAGATTTAAACCCAAGTTAGTGAAACATGCCTATTGCGGGCAACCTGTCTCTTAGTCCTTATCGTGCTTGTATTTATCTAATGTGACATTCGGCCAAATAGGAATGATGTTCCTACCTTGATATTACTGTTTTCTAACATTTAGCACTTGGATGAGAGTGCTGGCATAGGCTAGACATAGCAATCCCTTCCCTTTTTCCTTCTATTTTTGCACAAGACATGCAGGCAGCAATTCACAGAGTTTACATGTGGAGATGTTCTTCGTGACAGACAGTGATTAACATGTTTTGGAACTGGATTTGGAATCTTTGGTTTTTGTTGATTTCTTACATTCTGAAATTGCAATATCAATGATTTACAGCTGGCTTTTACTCTGGGTGATTGGTATCATTTTTGCCGTGTCAGCTGAATGATATATTGTATGATTCCATGCAGAGGAAAAAGGGAGATTTTGTGTGGAAATTGTAATGGAGCTGGCTTTATTGGTGGATTCATGAGCACCTTTGATGATTGAATGCACTGTGGTTTTTAATCATTGGTGTGCTACTCTGATTTTCTGAGCTACATTCTGGGCTGGACTATTATATTGTTCAATTGCTTTGTGTATAAGAGTACAATGCCATGAAGTTTCGAATATAGTCCTAAGCCTGAAAAAAGTTTTGTACTTGACACAGCATCCCATAATATATGTGTCACCAAAAACCATTCTGCAGCCAATATGATCACTGTTCTTCTATCTTCCACTTTAACTGCGGATTGTCGGGGAAGCCTGCCACGACGGTTCAAACTCACCTGTTTACTGGGATGTGGTATGATGAAAGCGTGCCATTCCTAGTATGAATCACAGATAGAACCACATAGTCGAGAAGAGCGGACATCTTGACCGGCTTTCTAAACTAGCAGAACACAAGTTTTGATTGAACGACTTCTCTATTTAAACCCGAGCACTCAGGAATTAGGAAGTCGGGGCAATGTGATCATTCACTGACCAATAGAACTAGAAGCCATAATGTCCTTTATGAACAACACCATGACGTGGAAGTTGTGGTCAAAGGAGCCCAATAGGGAAGCTAGCTTTGTGTCATACTTGCGCTGTCCAGCACATGCGCTCCACAATCCACCCTGGAGTACCGCCTCGCCCTTGCCTGGAATTCAAGGACCGTGGGATTGGAACAGGCACAATAAACGCTGATTTATTACTACCGTATTTACATGCACCCCACTATCATACCTGAAGCCATTCACAAACACTTAGATCGTCGACAACTTAGTTGATGGGTTGGGACGGAGAGGCGTCAAACAAAAGAGAGAAAAGAGAGAGAGAGAGAGAGAGAGAGGAAAAATAGAACTTCAAAAAAAAAGACGCAGGAAGGGTGTTAGCGCTTGTTAAAGTACTGTTAAGCGAAGGCTGATAGTGAAACTGAAACTCGTCTAACAAGCAGCGATCATTATTGAAGCGAAATGTGAAATTCTCTTTTTTCAATTCATCAAAACGTTGCGCGTAGAGAATAGAACAGACAAACAGAAGTTTCAATTAGGAAGTCATCTTTTCAGATCCTTTCCACATGTAAGAGACCATTCGGGACATCCTAAGGCCTATAGGCTCCAGTGTGCCTCACTTGGTGGCAAAGTTGATGGTACAGACTAGTCAACGTCCATTGTCAGCCCTGTCTTGCAAGTTTTGTTTATCCTTTCAAAGAATATTAGAAGCACCAATCCTTATCAGAAGCTTCTCATCGTAAGAGAATCCACGTTTAGACCACATGTCGGCGTAAGTACCATTCCATATGTAAATCATGTAAGCCACAACAAAGCTTCATGCCAAACCCAATACTTCCCAAGCATCTGTACGTCCAGATTCTGCCACCGAATCCATAAACCTGACGAGCTGTCACAGAACAGTTCATTTGATTTTATTTAAACACAGTTTATCAGAAATGATTACGTTATTTTCTCCGTCGTATAAATGCCATCTGCACTTGAGATAATTTCCTTACGAGATAAGAAGCACCTTATTAGATAATTTTAAGGACATAAACCAGTTATCAAACATCATGACAATATCAGACGTAGGATATCCCCTGAATACTTGAATGATTTTTCAGTTTCCTCCAAACAATGATTCTTCTCATATCTTGTCCAACTCTGAGCAATCGTGCAAACAGAAACACGTATTAGTTATCAGGTTGTAAGATTTGGTGCAGACTAGGTGAGCATAATGGGGAAAAGTAGTCATATTAGCCATCACATATTACAATTTAGAACTCTGCATGCTGGAAAATCGGACCAAGGGAAACCAAGAGAATTTAAAAAAGAGAAAAAAGCTACCTCAGCAACTTTGTTCAACTTGTCCCTGACATTCTGCAACAGCTGGGGAAGATCACCATCCCATTTATAGAATTCTAACTCCTTGTTATTAAGGATCTTCTCTGCTACCTAACAAGATAGAGAATAGAAGATTTGAGCACTGTATCACACACACTCCCTAAATCACGAGATTGTAATAAGATGGAGCTCAAAGAGCATCATTATCAGTGCTTCCATCAGGCACAAAAATAGATTATGGCAGACCAAAGATATAGACTCTGGCCAGGGCAGCCTATCAATTGCAACAGTCAAAAACATTTCCCAATCAAGCCCACTGAAATCTTCTGTAGACAAGCATATCTCTCAAATGAAAATAAGTGAGTGAATTATGTCAAAAATAAAAAATAAAAAAAAGACATCCTTAGTTCATGAGGCTCCCTGATTTGTGAGGGTTGAGGTAGGGACTGGAAGTCCTATCATCATAAATTGGCAAAATCAAAGGTGCAATATACAGCAAACATGCTGCTTTGGGAAGGAGAGTAGGTGCTCCAAAAACACCCAAATAACAATGTTGATCAATATTACAGGATAGATAAAGCCATTGCACATAGCCAAATCCATAACAAGACTGTGTACCTCCAAACATAAAGTAAAGCAATATATGTCAATAATTTTGGACATAATCTAACTAAATCTGTGTACCTTCTTCCCAATCATCTGACCACCGGCACTGTGAGCAAAATATATATTGTAGAAGTGGCAAATAAATGCTTGAGGATCGTTCTCGGATAATTCCTTCAGATACTCTGCATAGGTGCTCCCAGGAGAAGAAGGTTGTGGAATGGCATAACCTTGTTCTTTGAACCACTCCAAATCTTCTGCCAATTTCTCAGATCTTTCCAATCCAGTGTTTTGGAACTCGGAGTCTATGGGAAAACAGTTTTGGGATATAAGCTCTATTCATTAATAAAATCAACCAGTAGGCTTTTTTTTATTTTCATATTTGTCTCTCAATTCACAATTTGCAAAAATTGTAACACAACAAAGATGCAATTGGCATGTATCAAAACATATCAAGATTGGTAACGACGAGGAAAAAAAATAAAAAGAGAACAGAAAACCAGAATACCAGCCAAATGATCACTCCCACGGCCATCTACATAGGGAGATTGTGAATGTAACAGAAAACAGATTTTGAAAAATAAAGAAATTATAAGCTTTAGCGCTAGGTGATGCGGGGAAGATACCACAACAAAAACTACTTTGGGGGCCACAATGCATGAAGACACCTAGCTGCTAAAGCCAAAACCTTTTATATACCTTAAAAACTGAGAGCCTGAGAGACATACACAAACTCGCAAAAGAAACTCTATTGCCAGAGGTTAAAGTCCCTAAACGTACTGTGAACAAAAAAAAAATGCAGTGGCATTGCCTATAGAAAGAACAACCTTATGGTGGAGTACATATTACTCAAAAATACCATTGTAACCGTAGCAAATCATCAAAACACACACACAAAGGAAAAGACAGCAAGACAAGAAAGGAAAAACACATAAAGAGTCCGAAAGAGGCTTACAAAAGGGATAAGCAGCCTTCTGAACAATCTCTTCGAGGGTATCATAAACCAACTTGCTATCAACCAAAAACCTCAAGTACCCATCAACAGTTGGCTCCCACTTGGGCACGGCCTGCTCCTCAGGCTGCTTGACCTCTTTCTCACCTTCTTTGGCTTGCTCCCTCGTGTGCAACTTCATGGCCACAAACCTCATCTCCTCCACAAACCCCTTAGGCACTGCGGGATACCGCTTCTTGGACTTCCTGGCCGTCGTGGCAGCCACAACAGCAGCAGTAGCAGCTTTCAGGGGCATTTTGGCAAGCCTATGCGAAAAGGATACCTGGAATCGGTAAGACACCACTTTTGAAACAAACCCAGATTGGATAATTGAGGATGGAAGAGAAGCAGAAGGTATGATAGGAAGATTGGTATTGTTAAACAAAGACTTGGGTTGAGAAATTTGTGAAAAAGAAGCCATCTTTTTTTATTTATTTATTTTTTCTTAATGGGTGAAAAAAAGACAGATAGTTGGAAAGCAAGAATTAAAAGAATTCAGTATTGCATAGAGATTGAGGGCACAGCAAGTTCTGATTAAAGACAAAGACTTTTCAGAGTAAATTCACAGAAGGAGAAGGAGAAAGGGTGTTTTGGTTTGGAATGGCGGCTCGATCAAAAGAATTCAGTATTAGTGCACGGCAAGTTCTGATTAAAGACAAAGACTTCTCAAAATAAATTCAGAGAAGGAAAAGAAGAAAGGGTGTTTTGGTTTGGAATGACGGCTCAATTACCCTTCAAGACGAAGGGACGGCCACATCTACTCTATTGTGTGTGTGTGTGTGTGAGCGTGTGAAGTTGTGGAATTGAAGACGAGAAATGGGGAGTCTGCGTTTCCTGTTTGTTGGGTCTACTGCTTTTTCAACATGCTTATCCGTTAGCCATCATTCAAATTGTATAATATTGTTCCAAGTGAGAGTTTGGAGGTTTTTATCTAAATTTGTGAGGTATGTTATTGAATTATAGATTTGATGAGTCTGGTATGAGCTACCGTTGTTTAGTAATGGGTTTAAGATAAAAAAAGTTGGATTGCGAACAGATGTCTATTTTTTGTTAAAAAAAATGAATAACAAATAAATAAATTTTATAATGCAGATAAAATTTTTCTTAATAAAAAAATAAAAATTAAAAACAGGAATCTACACGCATGTTCATCAACCCACGAAGAGCTTGACCAGTTTCTGTTTCATTATTATACCAAGCAATTATTGGACGGTCGAAAAAACAAAAAAAATGTCTTCTTTTTCTTTCCGGCTTTTGAGGTAGCGTGAAAGCTGAGGTTTTAAACATATAATTGCTTTCACGAAATGTCCACACATGGAGTGTAGCTGTCTTGATTTTGTAACTAAAATTTGATCGGAACATTACCATTGCCGATATTTTCAAAACTTGCAGTTATGTATCAAAATCTTGTAAATTTCACTCCTGTTCAGGAAACCAATTATAGAAAATTACAAGTCAATGTGACAACTGGCAATGGACACAGCGTAACATTAATGTGCAATAGTAAAACGGAACTTGTGCCTTGGCTGTGTGAGTGAACACTTAAGTTGGCGTTGTGGGATTTTGGCTGCGACAGCTTTTGCCACCTGCGTCCTGGTTGTCACCCAATACGGCCCTTCAATTTTAAATTTATTTTTTGAAAATAAAGAAAGAAAGGGCATATTCAAGAACCGTATGAATCAAGGAAGATTGAAACCTCTGAACTAAGTCGACACATTTTTCAATTCTTTTCGTTTGTATTATCATATTTTTCCGCGTATTCCCATTTCCAGGGAGAGCTCGCCTACATTCCGCATGCATCCAGGAGAGGTCGAAATCCTCTCATTTTTCTGGATTGATGTTGCAATTGCTCAAATTTCTAAACTAAACTAGGCGTTGTTTCCTTCTTCCACCCCTCCCCCCTCTTCCCACCCCCCCCCACCGGGGGAGAAAAAAATAAAAATAAAACTGTACGGACTTTAAAAAAATTCTGTGATTACAACCAGTGTATAGCCGAGGCGCGTGCCTGCTGGGAAAATTTTAATTTAAAAAAAAAAAAAAAAAAGAAATTATATTACCATGGTTTCGTCTTGGGAATTAAGAGTCAAATATCTGGCACTTGGCAGATGATCGATTGACCAGCAAGCCAGAATTTGTGGTTAATATTAGTAACCAGAGCTCCACTAATAAATCAAGAAGCAATAACAAAAGCTCTGTTATGCTCGAATATTTCATCACTCTTACTAAAAAAAAACTATATGTATATGACTAATTAATTAATCCTGGAACAAACTTTTCTAATCTCTCCATCAATCCCGGTCTTCACTTCGATGTTGCCCATTTTCACCATTGCTTTAGGGAACTCGAAATCAAACCTTAAACCCAGCAATCCTCTAATGGTGCCCGCATAATTGTGCACGACATTTCGCGTGGCGGCATCGTCTAGTAGTCTCTGGTCGGACTCCAACACCCCATTAGCGTCCCGCACATTCTTGAAGAAGCTCACGTCGAATCGGATCTGGCTGTCTTTGTCCAAGGCTATTCGTGTCAGGCCATCTCCATCTACAGGACAGAGTACCCGAAGTTTTTCTAGGAATAATTGGTTTATTGTTGGGTCTGCGTTCCCTGTTTTTGTGAAGTTATAGAGACGGTAACTGAAGAATCTACAGTCTGTTTGGCCTATTGTGTGTCCTCCTACGCGGCGTAATTAACAAGCAGTCACGTACTGGATAATATAACTTTGATACAGATGAATCTGCTAGTTTAGAATGAGGAAAAGACGGGGCATATTTACGTGTACATACCAACAAGAGTTACAAGATCATGAGCGCTGAGGCCTTTGGCAGCAAATTTTTGCTTCTGAACTATTATGGAGTCTAGGGGTGAAGGTAAGTTTGCAGCTTGGGATAACAAGGACACCCTTCCATCTTTTCTTCCGGTTGGGACTGACCAGCTTGGACCCCCACTCTGTAATATGGCAACGGTCAGTTGATCCAATGAATCCCCCCATCAGATCAGCAGACATATGTTACATGCATGGAAGTGCTGCGCTTTTTTCACTAGTTATGATTGCACGTAAGATTAAGTGATAAAGCGGATTTACCAAGTCAACAGCATCACGAGCAGCCAGTGCTAGTATGTCAGCACACGAGACCACCCCGGGGCACGTAGCCTCTAATTGTGACTTTGCATCATCAATCACTTCAAACCCGCTTAATCCAAGGTTTTGCGGGGCGCTTCTCTCTGCAGAGGAGCCTGTGATTAAAATTGACCCATCACAGCCCTGTGAAATATACATTAACGTTAATGACAAACCTCTCAATGTACCATGCCATGGCACCCAAATTTATGCAACTGGAAGGTAAGTATCCTAAAATTGAATTTGAGAGGAGAAAAAAAGGCAACCTGAATAAAACAGTCATGGAAATGAAGCCTTAGCAATCCGGCTGCAATGCTCTGATCTTTGTTGAAGTATGATTCAACAGTGGACCTAACTATGGTCTCAGCCTCTGGGCACAAATAGGAGTAATACCCAGTTTTCAATTGGCCTTGCACGGACAAAGCCATCATCAATATCAGAACAAGGAGAACCAACCGCATGGCTTCCATTTTCACAGAAACAGAATTCAACTATACTTCAGGCTAATAGCAAATGGCCGTAGCAACCTTTTTCTTTCTTTCTTTCTTTCTGGTGCATGCCAGTAGACACTTCAGGAGTCCATATTTATAATCTAATTGTCCTTAATCAACTTTCTTTGCCTGTCTATATCACTAAATGTTGTTATACGGGAAGCTTTTGCTCTGGTAACGAAGACGCGTGGGACCATTCAATTAATGGTGGTTTACTCTTTCCCATTTCTGTTTGTTTACAGGGAAAATTATACGTAGTGGATCTCACTGGGATGGACTGTATATAGGAAGTGTAATAATGGAGGTCTCACCGTGTTATGCAAAGATCTCTTGCTTTATTCCGTGCAATCACATATCATATGTACTTGTTTATCTCCTTCTTCTTTTCTCCTCAGTTGTTTTCTCGCATTCACACAAACTTTATCAATTCCCACTATCTTGTTTTTACTCTGTGCGTGTGTGTATGCATGGATTATATACCTTAATCACCAAAGGTAGCTCATCCCTTGCATGTGGACGTGACATTTGAAAGAATCATAGCTTGAATGAAAAGCCATTTCTTCCTATTTTCTAATTTAAAAGAGAGTTGTGGAATTAGCCTCGAAATGCTAAAAATCTTCTAATAGGATCCATCGTTTTATCACCGACCAATCATCATTTGCTTGAATTTCATATAAACAGTATTCTCCAAAAAAAAAAAAAAAATCATATAAACAGTGGTTCAATTGTGCGGTACTTGCGCAGAGTCAAGCAGGTAGTTTAGTATATTCGAATCCTATTTCTATGTTGCCTTGCCTTACCATACACGGAAAAGGAAAATAATGGATTGCAGCACCACAGGCCCATGGTGAAACAAACTCGAAAGAAAAAAAGGAAAACGGTGGGGTAGGGACATGAAACAGTATCATTCGTACATATAGCCGTGGGTTTGGGTTGAAATAAAGGACGTTGATAAGCCATATTTGCTGTATCCATCATCTCGTCCCTGAAATAAAACTCAAAGAAATACTCTCTAAATTTCTATTGCATATCTATTAGCAAGTTTCACGTGCCTCCATGGAATACTTTGTGTGCTAATTGATGTCACTAGCCTTACTTCATTGGAATGGTGGCAAGTTTACATGCTGATGCCGGTGCCTTCAACTATTATACCCTTCTTTTTTCCGATTTCCTCTTTCCTTTTGATGTGATCTCTTGCCCATCTTTTCTAATATTTGTGGTTTTCAATTTTACGATTAACATAGCATTATTTGCTGCTATCGTATGAAAAATTGATCTGCTTCGTGGTCATTTGGAGTCAAATAGAGCAATTCGACCATGCACAGAGTCAGAGCACTGACATAGCTGCTCCCTCAAAAATTAACTGGAATGGACCCATTAGTCCTCCAAATTGGTCCCATTGTGCTTCCTGAAGTATATCCAACATCTGCTTGCCCCAAATGAAGCAGCAAGAATGGCCAAGCCCAGCCTCCGGTGGACTCTCCACTTTAAAGGATAAGGCAAAATGAGTTCGCTGACTCTTTAGAAAGAGAGCTTGCATGTAGCAAAATTATTCGTATGGTAGTACTAAACATCTCGTGCTTATTGGGAATATTTCGATGGGAACTACAACATTTAATACCGTGTTATATCTAAGACATGCATAAAATATGCACGTTACTCGAACAGCAGGAGAAGGACAAAAAAAAAAAAGAAGTACTAAAAGCCTAAAAAGAAAATACAGGATAGAGGGGGCAGACAGATGCTAATTTTCCGAGTATACATTTTAAGACTTGGCTACTTGTTCCAGGATAGGAACCTTTTTCCAAGTACCATCCGGCCCGCGCAACTGCAGCGGTGGCAATGAAAAAACACTCACGGTGGAACTCCCACTCCTAATTTCTTTTAAAACCCGCAGTGCTGATATGGTGCTCTTCATATATGACCTCTCCATATGCTTGATCTCCGCTAGTTCCTTCGGGCTGCCCATCATCTCACCATTATCAGTGGTGGCAAGAGTCGAAGGAACACTTGCTTCACCCCCCTCTGCTGCTTCAACCGAAGAAGTTGGTTCATTCACCGGGAGAAGATGATCAAGCATTGTCTCACACTCCTTCACAAGCTTGTATAGTAAGTCAGTTGTGAAGAAAGGCTGTTGCAAGACCTTCTGGATGAAAGGTAAGCGAATGAGAGAACCAGTTCTTTTGTCATACTTTTTAAGTATCTTCACCAATCCTGTCAAAATGTACCAGCAAGTTAGTCCACAATCAGTTTAAGACAACACTAATCATGGAACAAAGTTAACTTTACTGGAAAAATTCTCAGAGGAAACTAAAAGAACAATAAAAAAAAAAAAAGACAAGCAGATTGGCAATTTTAATTCCATCTAGAATTTAATGTTACTCTATCATCTCAAAGCATTTAAGTTACCTGTATAGTTAAGAGCACTATAATTCTCAAGCAAAACCATCTCTCCATGGAAGTCAACTATCTCCTTTCTAATTTTTGTCATCTCCTCGTTGGAATCTTTGGCCTTTGCCACCTCATCTTGCAATTCCTGCGTCACATCTACAGAATTGAGTTATTCCACTTTAATTTCAGCTAGTCTAAGTCACATGTTCCTTTTTCTTCTTCTACTTGGTTGAAAATTAAGGGAATCCAGCAAATGCATGAAACGAATAAAACTTTACAGCCCACAGACAACCTAGTAAAGCATTAGCCTACAACATCTTGTGATGACTTCAATTCAACTGCATATTAGTGTAAGATACCGCTCATCCCTGAGCATAACCCACCCGGCCCTTTCTCGCAGGAAGGAATCATAAAATGAAACATCAAGCATTAGCATTTTCTGTTTGACGGGACAAAAAAAAATCACATTAAAAGTGTCGTACTATATACTTCATGTCATGGGGCACAATGAAATAACATTTGACCCACTGCTACTCACCCACCAAAAAAATAGACCCCATGACTCGGATTAGGAACCAATGAGATTCGTGGCTACGACCATTAATGCCAATACTAAAACAAAATTGCTACATTAATTGCAACTTGCCTATCCATACAAACTATTTTATTGAAAATAAAAGCTATTATATTGCCAGATGCTCCATTAAATCAAGAAAGAAGAGGCACCGTGATTTCAAAACGGGTCCTTTAAAGACACCAAGTCCTTTCAGAATATTTTCCACGGCTTCTAACGACTGTATCATGTAAATTAATTTTTTCAATGTATCCTTATTTGGCTCCAAGAGGCGACATATTGAATAAAATCAAAGATAAGGCGAATAAACCATCTTTGCACGGAGAACAAACCGGGGGGTGCGGCTCGTCGACGGCAACCACGTCCAAAAGAACACAGACAGAGAGAGAAAAAATTTCTAACGGCACTCAACGGAAACGTTTCACTCAGGATTCATCGTATAGATATAATAATCAATTAAAACTGACACCACTTTCAATTATTAAGATCTTTCCAAGAATAAGCAGTTTTCTCGGAAGCCAAACAGATCTCAACCGTTTCTAGGAAATAAAGAATGGACAGAAATAAAGAATGGACAAAAACAAAAAGAAAAAGAAATGGAGAACAAAAAAGATAGAAAATATAAAAATGAAATAAATACCTTCAATCTGATGATATACTCTTCCTCCTGCTCCATGAAGAAGGCGTTGAATTTCTCGAGCTCATTCTCCAACAAGTTGATAAAATCGAGCTCCTCTTCGGTCATTCCTTCTTTATTACCACCACCAGCGTCTCCGCCGTCGGCGACTTCCAATCTCTGCCGCTTATTGGGCCTATCTCCGCCTTTCTTCGGTTCTATGAGCTTCAATCTCTTCTTCAGCTCCTTGTAGGACAGGAATTTGTCCCGCCATTCAGGCAACGTCTCCTCGATCTGGTTGCTAAGGCTCTTGCCGAACTTCATGCCTCTCTTTTCTTTTTTGCTATTTTGTTACTATAATTTCGCATCGAGCGGTTTTCCTATTATTTTCTGTTTGGCCGGTGAGAAAATTAAGGAGGAAAGTGAAAGAATGCGGAAGGTGCAGGGGTGATATAACGGTAAAGGCAGGAATATTCCAGGGGCAGCATTGGAATATCCGACAGTATATCTCTCCGCTCTTATTCCCAGAGAGATAGAGAAAGAGAATGAGGTTTTTAACATTGGTTATATTTATTTATATTTTTATAAATATAATTTATTTATAAATTTTTATTATTTAAATTTATTGTATTTTTTATTTTAATTAATTATATTTAAAAATATAAAAATAAAAATTTTTAATAAATATATATTGCCGAACAAAGATTTAATATTAAATAAGAAAATACATTAATTATCATATTATTTTCTATAATTTATCATATGTAAAGTAGTTTAGATTTTTATGTTTCTCCCCATGCCCCAGTTAATTGAACGGTATACAAAACAGAAATAAAAAAAAATAATTGGGATAGCTTTTACCATGTTTGGTCCCGATTTCAAAATTTAAACAGTAAAATAAGAAATGTGTTTCTTGTTCCGATGACCCAAAAAAAAAAAAAAGGAAGTATGCTCATATTAATAAGTGAGTGAATCTTTAAAGTTGATTACACGTTAACGTGCTCTTCAAATAAATGGAACAGGTGAAGTTGGATTAGGCTGACACGTGCAATCAAATTTATACTACCACGAAATGGTTGTATTTAAAATAAATAAATAAAACTTACATTGGCTTGCCAAGGAAAAAACATTGGCTACAGCCAATAGAATATATATATATATATATATATATATATATTTTTTTTTTTTTAGTATCTCTACGTCAGTTTTTACGTGAATAATAAATAAATTTTGCTTTACATGAACACATTTTCAACATCGTATATTCAGAATTTTATTTTTTAAAGCACCTTTATTTACCGAGTGGAGACCAACTACATCGGCGCCGTTATTTTATATATATATATCTATATTTTTTCTTTTTTCATGAGATGGGTAAGCAGAGTAACCGGGAATGGGGAAGTGCCCGGGAGTATCGCCCTGCTCTGACGCCGAGCTTGTGTCAATCAATCAATAGAGCGTAGCCGCAGAGAGAGCCGATGGGAGTGCGGAAGCCGAGCCAAGTGACTTATCTCCTTTATGACGCCAAGGCATAATTCAATGGCATCAAAGAATATCCAGTGTATTTCATGGCCGCCTTTTTCCTGTCTTTTTTGAGCCAAGCGTTTTCAAAAGATTGCAACAAACATTTAACGTGGGACCCGAGACCGGGCTTCATAGCTCAGTTGCGGTGTCCGTTGCGTTCGGGGAAGGCTTAAGTTCCCATTTTTAATTTTTTCTTTTTTTTTTGGCACGAGGCTACGTCGATTCGGACCTGTCAAGAGGATATTCTCTAAGCTGCGAATCTACTCTTCGGATCTATCTACGACGGTCTTAAAAACAGCAATTTCCAAGTTCTCTGATCTGTCTTATCCTCAACAACTACCTTTCGTTTTTTCCCTCTAATTTCGGCCTGATTAGCAAGGCCGTGCATTTCTAATTTTATTATTATTCTTATTACGGAAATTTTTGTCTTTTTTGTTTGTACATATGCCACCAGAAAGGCAAGTGGTCTAGATAATTTCTTGTATGTCTTTGTCATACAAAGACATGGTAGATTATCATCCCAAGTCTTCTCCCCTACCCCCCTACCCCACCTAAAAAAACAGAGTCTTAAAGCTGCTACCTTTTCTTAGGTTAAGATTAGATTATTTTCAATTTGATTTGTCCCATTTAAGTAATTTTATTAAGAAAACTCATCAATAGAGTATTATTAAATTTAAATAAATTATTTTCATACATAATTCTAATATTATAATAAGATTAACAAATTTATAACTTATTTTTATATTATTAACATAAATATTAAATATTTAAAGATATGTCTCAATAAGATAATTTCAATTAAAATTAATATAAAAAATATATTAAATTATTATTAAATTATTACCTCGCTCTTAGAACTGGTATTTAAAAAAATAATTTTTCTATTTTATATTTTCTAACTTTGGACCAACATCAATTTTCTCTTTTTTTTTTTGTTTTTTTTTAATAAAAGATATAATTATTATTTATCATTATAAATAAGATAACTTACATTTATAATTAATAAATTTATCATTTATTTTTATTTTATATTCAATTTTAATTTATTTAAATTAAATTACTTAATTTTAATTTTATTTTAATTTAATTATTATATCACTCAGTTAATTAAAATTTTATAAAATTTATCTTTTAAATAATAATTTTTTATAAAATTAAATCTATTAATAAATTAATAAAAATTAGATTATTTTAAATCTATAAGTTACAATTAGAAATAAAATTAAAGAATTCAAAAACATTAAAAAAGTATTTAGAGAAAAATTATTTTTTCTATTTAATATTTTGTTTATCTTGAAAATAACTTAGTCTAAGATAGAACATTTGATGTTTAATATGCTACATGGAAAAAATAAAAGGTTTTTTTTATTATTTTTTATTTTTTAAAATAATTTTTTAATTAAATTTTAAATATTTTTAAAATTTTACACAAATATTAATAAAAATTTACTTCTTTAAAAATTTAAAATATTTTTATTTTATTTTTAAAAATTAAGAAAATAAGATAAAAATACTTTTTTTTTTTTTAAGAACATAAAAAAAAATGCTTTTTATTGCCATCCCGGTCAATCCAGTTGACGTTTGCCCTTTAATTACCGTTGGAGGTATTGTTTAGCCGAATGTGCTTGTTATGTTCTGTTCCTTTTTATTTTTATTTTTCTCTAATTATTTTTTCAATGGCAAGCAAGCATTGCTGGCCTGGGCCGCCCAGAACAACAAAAAAGACCCAAAAGAAACCAAACTGTTTATACGTAGAAAGACTATGTGGTGGCACTTAATCCGTTCATCTTCACCCTTTAGAAAGATGAACCTCTCGTTTTTTTTTTTTTTGCCTTTTTCTTCCGATTAAATCACACGTGTAAAATTTTTGGTACGTTAGGTACGTTATTGACGAAAAAGACACGCCGAAGATAAACCCAAGTCAAGTGGAGTTCAATTTCATTAGAATTAGATCCACTAGTTGGGACTCAAGCGATGTTTGCAGTCGGGCTTGAGCTGACCCAAACAAGCCCATCAAAAGCCCGAAAAGAAAAATGCCGACAAAGAGATGTCTTTCTTTCTAGGCTTGGCTTCGCCTCTGATTGATTATACGGAATTTCTAATTTTGGAAGATTTCGAGTTAAAAAAATATTAGAACTAATTCAATTTTATTATAAATTAAAAAAATTAATATTTCAATAAAAATTTAATAATTAAGTTTATATATTCTTAAATTATTAATAAATTAATATTTGAATATAAATTTGATTAATTAAAATTAATTTAATATAATTTTAATATTTAAATAAAATTAAATATTTTTATTATATAAAAATTTGATATGTAACTAATGAATAAAACTTTATATTTATATTATTATATATATATATATATTTTTTTTAATTATTATTTTAATATTTTCATGAATTTAATAAATTTATAATATTTATATAATTAATTAATAGTAGTACCAATATTATTATATTCCAACATACATCAAGTTGTTTACGGCGCAAATGCAAATGATTGTTACAAATCAAAATGGACCGTGGAAGTCCATCAGGTTTGCTACCCAACACATCTTATCTTCCTATTTATGAGATGCTTGGTGATTGTCCATCTGGTTTTGACATTCGAGTCTTACGGTGCTAAGATTTTACGAAGGAAGCGCGTTTTTATTGTGGCCCCTCGGGCACGTATCCATCCAGGAAACTTTATAATTATAGTTACACAGGCGCACACAGATCTAAGTAGAGAAAAACTGACACTGGGTTGTTGGATTGAGGTTGGTTAACCATTAAAAGTTGCCGCACCCCGCACCCCACACCCCACAAGTAATTAACTACGCGTCCCGCGTATGGCTTAGTGGTAACATAAATGATCGAGGCAAGTAGTTGAATTGCATCCACATGTGGCCTTTTATGGTCCTCTGGGGCTGTGCAACAATGGAGGAATTCTATTGGCAGTGGTGCTTTTCGGTCCCAATAATTAGCTTGGACATTTTTCTCACTTAAATAAAATATATAATGCCATCCCCGGTAATAAAAACCTGCTTTCTGATTTCGTTTTCACGGAGTAAATTGGAGTGAAGGGTGAACTGACTTATATGGCAAATTTAAATTGTCCCAATTCATTAAAGACGCTCCTTGAAGACTTCTTATTTGAACATACGAAAGCTGCGCGCATTTTTACACCTTATTTGAACATACGTTTGAAAAACTGCTGACTGGCAGGTGGCTTTGATTAATCAAGGTTTATTTTTCGCACCACATTGATTTGCAAACCGTGTCATAGGGACCATCCGATTGACAAGCAGCTTACTGTAATTTCGAAGGAGCCCCACTGCATGGGTAGGGTGGGTGGGTGAGGCAGATAATGTAAAACGCGGGAGTTGTACAGGCCTCACTTGCTTTTCTGTTTTTTGTTTTTTTTTTTTTTGTCAAATGTATGTGACGTGAGTATAATTAAAATAATTTGTGTAATTAGACATTAATGATGTGTATTTAATATTTATTTTGATAATTACATGAATAATTTATCATTCTTTTCGTACATTTAATCTTAATTATTCACACATCATATTTTTGATAAAAAGAAAAACATGAAACTTTGCGCAAAATTCACATCGTCACCGGCAATTACATCTCTCTCTCTCTCTCTCTCTCTCTCTCTCCGGTTCTCAGTCTCATCCGCCTAGATTTTTCCAGTTCGAAAATATCAGGCGAATTGGGTGAGAGGTCATGAGAATCAACTCCTAGGTACCAAGGGCACGCTCTATATTTTGACGAAACCTCTGACACAAAGTTAAGAAATGATTCAATGAGGCCGGCCTTCCCGGTAGTTGGGTTTCTCAACGGTTTTATGGAGTTACACCTCTCAAGTCTTATTAATTGAGTTTGTTTTAGTGAAATAACGATGGATAATATTTCAAGCAAAATCATGATCGAGTTACAATGTTTATTATTATTATTATTGTAAAAGAAAAGAAAGAAAGAAAGAAAAACAACCAAGATCAAGTTACCTGTTAATCTGATTTTGATTTGTTGACAAATCCAATTCATTGGCCAGAGTCCATAAATCCTCGTCGACGTGGTAGCTCTTGGCTCCATTTATGGTAACAATGAGGACAAGCTGAACGTTAATTTGTACACCAAACGATGAAAAGAACGGAAGAAGAGAGAAGACGAGAAAAGAAGGTAAAGCGGTAAGCGGTGGTGCCACGGCGCAATTATGGCGTCTAGTGAGATATTATTTCCCGGAAATGGTCAAACCCAAGCTGCAACACTTGCCGAGAGTCTATACTACGAACGGTAGCAGCAGTCCCCAGTCAAACTAGGCCCAAAAAATGAAGAATTAATGCTAGGTAAGACAGTGGCTTACGCTATGAACTGTGTCGGTGAGCATTCCTGTGTCAAGATTGAAATTGATGAACGCTACTATACATGCTTGTCGCACGCTTGCTGTAACTTCTCCCAGCTTTCAACTCTTACCGTGTGCAGTCCATGCTTTGGTTAAGAAAACGAGATAATCCGTAACTGGGACATTGAGCTCAATGTTCAGCTTTTGAATTTGCTACCATAACATCAACTTTCTGACGACAAAAATTAAACTTGATGCACAATTTCTATTTCTGATTCTGCTGAGTCTTGTAGGGATTGTTTCAGTTGAATTCCGGCCATGGAAATGTACGAGGAAAATGTTTCGGGAAAAAGGAAAAAAAAAGAAAAAAGAAAACTTGATGCCTGTTAGTTGCACCAAATCTTTATGGCACAAGATACAAATAGAGCCACACCAATGGTCCATCCTGAAGGATGCACACACTAATTAATCTTGTGGTGTCTCAGCCTAGGTACTGACCCAAGAAATAGTATTGACTTTCATCATTTCACTTGAATGGTAGGATAAAGGATTAATTTACTTGATTTATGTCCACGCGGAAGACCCATCATACCCGACAATTGATCTTTAGGTCCAAGCTTCAAAATTTGAATGATGCTTAAGAAATATAGAAAGAGAGATCAAAGATTCGGGTGAGGCCATAAGTAATAAAAAATTTCATTGGACCATCGACGCGCATACTTTTTGACGTGGAGTATCAATTTGACCATCGTCTTGCTTTTGTCTTCTCCGAATTAGCTCATCTGAAAATTCTTGTTCGATTATAGCCTCCCGTAATTAAAGATCTCAGAAATGTGTTGACGGTGATACTCTGTTAGACATAGACATAGACATAGACATAGACATAGACATAGACACAGACATAGATGGACGTGTGTTCGCATCTGTTACATATAGTGCGTGAATGTGATAACCAAAGAAAGAAAAGCATGTGTGTGTGGGGGGTGGGGGGGGGGGCTCGCGCGCGCGTGTCATCAGCGGATCGGATAATCCATTAAACAAGGGGGAAAATAAAAGAGGAATAGGGAAATAGTAAAATGACCAGTCCTTGATCGAGGGTATTGTACAAAACAGTATAATAAAGGTATCAAATAGATCGTGCATATCACTACCGATCGCCCAAAAAAAGAGAACTTTGTAACATATTTTGCTTTGCGTTTTTTTTTCTGCCATCTATAACCTTTGGCTATATATATGTATATGTAATAAAAAGAGAAAAAAATGTCAACCCCACGTGTCCTTCCACTTACCCTCTTTTTGCTGGAAATATTTATAGAGTATGGAAAAGCTAAAGAGCCAACGTACAGATAGCCACATGTAATGCCAAAGCAGTATACGCACGCATACACATCACCCCTTAAACCAGCCACGGAGAGATATCCCATATTAATGACCAGCTGGAATAAAGGCAAATTATTTAATTAAAATAAAAGCATTACCACGTTCCCTCTGGTTCAGCAGAACTAGAACGGGAAGTGCTGGGAGGACAGACGTTCCTGTTCAGAAGCTCTTCAATCATTTGCAGTGCAATTCTATCCTCTTCATCCGCCTCGGCCTTTCTCAACTCGGGATCCGAGGGCTCACCGCCACCGGACGGGGGCAATGCATCCGGGGAGACTTGGTTGTTCCCCTTCCCGGCAAGTTCCACGGTCATGACCCAGTTGGAATCAGACCCTTGCCCTGCACGCTTCTGCCAAACCCCAATGTGGGAATTCTCAGTGTCGAGCCTTAAACAGGTCATTGATGGGGAAGGTGCCTTGCTGCACTTTCTTAGCTTGGCCTGAAGGATTTCTGATAGAGTACTACTGTTCTGTGGTGTTGGGGAACGCAAATGATGAGTAGGGGATTTTGGGTCTGATTCATTTGGAGTAGTAGCATTAACAACTGGGAAATTGGTCTTGGCGTTGCGGCCGCACAACAAGACTGCAGCTTGATCATAGGCTCTAGCCGCCTCTTCCGCTGTTTCAAATGTGCCTAGCCAGACCCTTCTCTTCCTGTTAGACACACACGGGGCACAAATTAAAGATGTAACGATCAAACATATGAAATTCCTACATTTAGCAAGCTAAAATATTGACAACAAGTATTTAGTTATGTTCCTAGATATGGTTGCTTGCACGTTGTACAATCTACTTACAGTAAAGGATGTCTGATCTCGGATACCCAGGAGCCCCAATGCCGTTGTCTGACTCCTCTAAATTTCCTTGATTGGACCATCTGATCAGAAAGAGAGATAAGAGAAAGGCTCAGAGATGAGGGAAGTACATTTTGTCTCAGAGAAGATATATAGAGGTTAGAAGCCACCGAAGATTTTCTGTGCAGGAGTGGCTGATTTGTCGGCCAACTAAAAGGGTCGTACTAGGTTAGCTGAAATTTAACCATTTCACCTGCACTGCCATTTAAAAAAAAACTCCAAATTGATCTACCCAATTTAATGCTGTGGGGCTCTCCCACTTTGCTTTACAATTCATTTCACTATACCTTAAGCTTTTCTATTTATGTACGCCATAAAAGTCCATGTGACTAGGAAGTACGGCCGCATTGGTGGGGCCCATTTTGTTATATGCATATGGTCCCCCTTTTTGTGTGCTCTGGATGGTTCCTCTAACCTCGAGTTTCTTTTTATGAGCATTTGCACTTGCCAGTAGTTTCTCAAGATTTTAGATGTCTTTTCGATGTGCAGTGGTCAGGTATTTGTACACATGTGTACTCTAATTCTAAATGTTGCCGTTCTCTTCCCCGCTCCGGGAACTGAAAAGGGCAAAAGACAGAAAAAAAGAAAACCAAAACTCATTGTTTCGGAGTGTTGGAATTTCAACAGTTATGATCAGGGAAACCGCAAATGGCAACAATGTTTTGAAAAATTTAAACAAAAACAGAAAGGGAGTAATTAGGTTAATTAAGTAGCTACGATGGAATTGATGAAGCATGATTGGACACATCGTTGGTTGGACGGATGAATTCATTATTCATTAACCTTAATTATGGTGTCTTAATTATATTTTCAATTTCAATCCAAAATTTAAAAATTAAATTAATTATTAAATTAAAATATTTTAATAATCTATAATGTAATTATTTTAATAAAAATTAAATTAATATTTAATATTAAATATATATTAAAAAATTAATAATATATTTTTTATTTTTTTAAAAAATAAATATTAAAAATTATTTTTAAAATTTTTTATAAAATTTTTAAAATTAATTAAATTAAAAAATATTTGACCGATTCGTTAATTTATAGTTTAATTAAAAAATTTATTAATTTAATTATTAATTTTTAAAATTAATCAAATTAAATCGAATTAATTTAATTTAATTTTTAAAATCTTTATCTGCATATAATTAAAAGATGTAAAAATGTTATCGTATAGAGACAAAAATATAACGCTCTTTTGAAAAATTCTTAAATGGTATCATAGATAGACTGGCATGTTAATTATTTGGTAAAATAATATCAATAAACAAGAAACATGACTCGACTAAAACGTCCCCTCGTCAATGCTTGCGACAAGCTTTGCCTATTCTCGCATACACGTGGTGAAGCATTGATTGGCATCAAATATGAAGCAAATAATTGGAGAAAAAAAAAAAAAGTTGCGCAGACAAAAGAATTGGTATAAGTGTCTTTTCCAAATCGCTTTGCACTCAAATTAGCAACCTTTTGTTGTTTTTTTTGGGGGGGGGGGGATAAGTGAAGTTAAAATTAAGGAAAGAAAACGATTTTTAGAGTGTACACCAGCAAAAAGAAAAGAAAATTAAGAACACGTACAACCAGGGCTGACAGGAGTACCAAAAGAAGTACCCCATACCGTTGGAAGGACTCCATTTACTTGGGTGTTGGGACCATCGTTGACAAATGAGGCCATGCCTTGGTTACGAATATTGAATTGTTCTGCACTTGATAGGCACGTTGTATCCAACTCTTGACTCTGACTTAGAAGGATAGGTCGACCCAATGCCCACCAATTCTCTCTTTTTTCTTGGTCTCTCATTCTTAACAATGGTGATGACATGCATAGTGATGGGAGCTTGGCTATTAAACCAGTCCACCAAAACAGCATTTCATACCCGAACTTAAAATAGAGTAGCCTCTCATCTTCTGTCAATGCGGCTATGCAGTTTTAACCGTGAAATTTAATGACATCTTGAACCGTGAGAGCAAACTCACATGCATGATGTGGACACAGAAATATCAAAGCCAAATGGATCAAGAAAGACCAGAGAGAGACTGTCGTCTTTACATCCAAGAAAGAGAAGACAATACCCTTAATAAAGACGCATCAATCCGGTCCAAATTTGACACTATTTCGTAGCCCCCATTTTCTCTACCGATTTCTTCCCTTTGGTCCTCTATAATATATATATATTATTTATTTTCTTTAAATGTAATAAATTTATTATCTTTAATTATATTTTTTATTCTAATTAAATTTCATTTAATTTTTTTTTTCTTACATACAAAAATAAGCTAAGTTGTCTCACTTTTTAAGAGAATCAAATTAAAAATTTTTATAAATAATTGAGTTGGTAGCCGGAAAGGACCAAGGAGAGAAAAATCAAAAATGAAGGGAAACAGAAGTTTCCTGACAATAGATGTAATTTATGAGAGATGAATGGGCTTGGACTAGTTTTTTTTCAGTCGGCCCAAGTTCAGATCTAGATTATTAAAAAAAAAAAGGATCCTTGATCCACAAATGGCCCGAACTCGCAGGCTGGACTTTTTTCATCATGGGCTCAGTGCGGTCCACAACATCGAAGTGAACCCAACCCCCCCTCCCCCGAAAAAAAACCCACCCACCCAACAACGTTAGTGCCAACGACCATTCAACCGTTAATAACCACCATTCTCCCTCCAAGAACCAGATCCAGGAGACACCGAAGTTCACAAACCGAGCTAAAGCCTAGAATCATGAGACTCTATCTTTTCTTTTCACTTCTTCCATCCAGCCGCTCCCATGGAACAACCACGTGGCCCCACCAACCAAACCCGCCCGATTCAGCTGGATCTGAACTCGCTCAACATGCTCAAGGATAAATTCAAGATCAAGTTCAACCACGAGCCGCTCCGGGAAGCGGATGACAGAAGTGGGTATGGCCCAGTTTTTGATTCCGGAGAGGAGCTCGACGTTCTCCTTCCAAATGGGGCCGTCGGGTCGGTTAAGGGAAGCAGCGACTATGAATTCCAATACGATCGTGCATTTGATGTTGCTAACAGTGGCGGTGGTGCTAATTATGAGAAAACGATCGATAGTGAGGATGCCACGGCCAGGAAAAGACATGAAAAAGATCGCTTGGGTTCGGTTTCGGTGTTGGAGGCTATTGCTGCTGATGAGAAAAGGTCTGATCTTGAGCATGAGGTTAGGATCTCAAAATTGCTCTCTTCAGTGAAAAAGTGCGGTCGGTGTCTAATTTGAACTGTTTTTTGTCTTTATGCTCCTGGGGTTTGTTTCCGCTTTAGTGGAGCAATTTAATGCTTTTATTAGTTAGGCTTTTTTTCTTTTTTTTTTTTTCTTGGCTGAAAACTTTGGTAGGTTTGCTTGCCAAGATAATGTGAGAAAGGGAAGAAAGATTGATGGGTTTGGATGCCTTATTAGAATTCGATTTATACTCCTTGAAATCTGAGCAATGAGATGCGGGATTCTAATGTACATTTATTCTGCATTTTTTTCTAGTACAAGCAAATGGAATCAGAGAGTTTATTTTTTTATGCAACTCGAACCTTTTGTCATGCTTCAGTTTTTTCCTTTGCTTATTTTTTCGTCGTCTTTTACCTTCCCGTTCCCTGACCAGATTTCACAGAAGGATATAAATTTGGAAAAGTTGAGGAAAATCGCTAGCATGGGGCTTCCTGGCGGAGGAGGCCTGCGTGCAACAGCTTGGAAGGTGGGGATTTGTTGCTCTTTTTCTTATTGATATTTATCGATGATAGTTTTTGAGTGAACTATATACAGTTTTCATATTCCCTGAACACTTGGATAAAACAACGGGCAGATATGAATGAAAGAAAATACACGGTATATTTTACTTTCATGAACATGTGGCTGCTGAAATCCTAAAGTCTTTGTCGCTGGCAGATACTACTGGGTTATTTACCCACTTCTCGTGCCTTGTGGGAAAAGGAGCTAACTGAGAATAGACAAAAATATGCTAATCTAAAAGAGGAGCTTCTATTGAGCCCTGTGAGTTGCTATTTACCATGCTCGTTCACTTATGGACCTCTTAATTTAGTTAAAGATGAATTCCTTGCATTTGGGTTACCTTAGTAACTACCATGAATTGAGCAAGATCTTGAATTTAGACAGACGGAGCTTACTAGAGCAAAAAGTGATTCATCAAATCTTGAAGAGAATGCTGAAATTGAGGTTGCTGGGCCACTTAAACGTCAAGAAATATCTGGTGAAGATCACCCCTTGAGTGATGGCAAGGGTAGTGCTTGGCATCAGTTCTTCCAAGTGAGTTTCATCTCTACACTATTTTTTGTGGAAGTTATTTTCCCAAGCAGGATCCAGTATTCACCTAAGCCTACATTCATTTATAGCATACAGAAGATATTGAACAGATTGATCGTGATTTGTTGCGAACACACCCGGAAATGAAATTCTTCTCAGGGGACTCATCATTGAGTAAGAACAACAGGGTATGTTTTGTAATAATCTCATTCATTAGCTCTGCCCCCCCTCCCCTCTTTTCAGGTGCTCCATTTAGTTGATTGTTGGCAATTGTTCAAACTAGAAGGCACACTTAAAAATTCCCATCTTCTCAAATGCTGGCCTTAGACACCGTGATACTTGAAAAGAGTTTGTTTTCTACTGTAATAGCTGTTGTTGAAATGGTACTACAATGAATCCTTTCTGACTGAGTACTATATTTATATTCTCATCTGCAGGAAGCAATGAGGAATATTCTTCTCTTATTTGCAAAACTAAACCCTGCAATTCGTTATGTTCAAGGCATGAATGAGGTCTTGGCGCCAATATTCTACGTATTCAGCACTGATACTGATGAGCAGAATGCTGTAGAGATACTCTGTGCTTTTCTAGTTCTCTTTTACATAAGTTTATGCACACTTAGATTTTTTAGAATTGTTACCATTGTTAAGCTCAGACCCAAAAGCACTATGAGTTTCCTTTTATTTTACCTTTTCTTTTTTCTTTTAGATTTTTACTCATGTTGTCTGAGACCCTGAACTAAAATATTTTTTAATTGGTCCAAAACAGCAAGCAATTTATTTGTTCGTTTTCTGATTTTTGCAGGCAAATGCAGAAGCAGATAGTTTCTCTTGCTTTGTTCGACTGCTAGGTGACTCAGTGGATCACTTTTGTCAACAGCTGGATAACAGTCCAGTTGGGATCCTATCTACTCTTTCCCGCTTGTCAGACTTGCTAAAAGCAAACGATGAGGAACTGTGGAAGCATCTTGAATTTACAACCCGGGTAAATTAATCAAGATTGGCAAATGTGGCTTTGAGCAAATTTTACAGCCATAGCAATATTACTTGTTAGATAACCATTTCACAGCCCATGGTATTTCCTGCAAACCAGGGCAGTCAATTTTGGTGTTTCCATGGCTGCAACTGTGCCTATAGTGTTTTCTGTAGTTATCTTATTTGATATGGGCTTGCTATTGAAGCCAACACTGTAAGATAAGCTAGGTCTTCTGGTGAGCAGGTCAAGCCACAATTCTATGCATTCAGGTGGATCACATTGCTACTCACTCAAGAATTCAAGTTGCAGTCCATCTTAAGAATTTGGGATTCCCTTCTGAGCAGTCCTTTTGGTGTTCAGGTCTCTCCCCATCTCTCTCTCTCTCTGCACACACACGCACGCGCGCATGCGCGCTCATTCAAACTGAGAGAGTGACTTAATGGAAATTTCGTGCAGGAGATGCTTTTGCGAATCTGTTGCGGAATGTTGTTATGCGTGAAGAGCAGGTTACTAAGTGGTGATTTTGTAGCCAACTTGAGGCTTTTACAGCACTATCCTGACATCAACATAGAACACCTCCTCCAGGTTGCTCAGAATCTCAGTTCTGATGCTTCATCCTACCAGTTGTCTCTGTAAATCAACTGCCTTTGGTGTACTTCGATGCAACAGTCTCTCTTAGCAAGCTTTATTGACAAAGGATGACACCTGGACCTTAGTTATTGCACTTTGCATTGAGTTTCTTGTCCTAAGCTTCCTTTTTCGCATTTTTCAAAGTTTCTTTATAATTGTAGCACTGTTTAATTAATGAAACTTGTGCACAGGCGTCGAGGTACCATCAAAATATCTTGGTATTGATGTTGACTGCGTTGCATTCTGAGTTTTCTCTTTTGGTCTACAAAGAGGGTGTAAGTACCCAATAGGGAGAAGGGATTTGGAGGAGGCGAGGGTTCTGCCTCCTCCCTAGCCAAAATGTTAAGTATCCATCTGTTCTAACAACAGTGGATTGCATTCTGAATTTTCATTTTTGCTTAAGATCGATTGGGCTTTCATTTCTGTATGAGATGACCCTGCACTGCACCTGCGTCACTTAAAAGTTATCAATGGGTACTTATAATTCAGAATGCAGGTGCCAGCGTGAACGCGAGTTAAAAGCTACCCGACCCACGTCGAAACAAACGATTTAGAATTGAAGGGGACTGTGAAGAGCCAGGAATAGCCATGGCGCTGCTTGTTTGAATTAAAGAAGTTTTTTTTTTTTCCTTTTACTTTATCTTATAATTCTATCACGGTTCTCAATGGGTTAAAAAAACAAAAAAACAAAAAAACAAAAAAAGGAGCGGGTTCCCTATATAATGCCTAAACCTTAAATTTGAATTTTCCTTTTCCTTTTGACCAATTTCATGCACTACTGTTAGTTTTAGCTGGAGACCCCTTAATTCCTACGGTTTGACCTGAAAAAGCATTTCTTTGCTTCCTGCCCTGCCTACAAATAATATTAAATTCAACCGACTTCCATTCTACGAATGCTTCAACTACTTTCCTTCAAATTCTTCCCGTCCTTCTTTTCCATTACGATTTCAACTCTAACCGATCCATTAATCGTCGTCATTGACTAAGCTTGTCTTTAGTCTTTATCTTCTGTCTTGCTTAATTTAATTATTTATTAATTAACAAGAAAGTGTGATTGAATCCTCGGCATTTGTCGTTGTCAAATGTCTTACAATTGACGTAACGCGGCCATTGTGATATAAATCCAATCAATTCTTGGGGGAAAGTTGAGATCGCAGGTTGAAGCAGAACAATGGCGCATGTTTTGCTACATGGAACACTTCATGTGACGATCTACGAAGTTATCTCCATTTCTGGTCCAGGTTGCTGCAGTTTGTTTTGCAAGGTACTTAGCGACACCCATCTTGAAACCGCTTTGATTGATCAATCACGAGACAACTATCCTTCTGTCTTTATGTTCCCTTTGTTTTTACTAGCACTCAGGTTATACGTGCTCCCTCAAAGTTAATTGACAAAAGCTGATGTTTTGGAGATTGTTGTCATGGATGCTTGCTGCAGGTACTGGAAAACATCGAAGGGACTGTTGGATTTGGAAAAGGTTTCTCCAAACTTTACACCACAATTAACATAGAAGGAGCCACAGTTGGCCAGACTAGACTTGTAGACCATGCGCGCTTTGATCCACATTGGGACGAGTCTTTCCGCATTTACTGTGCCCATATGGCTTCAAATGTCGTATTCTATGTCAAAGAAGCCAGGCCTATTGGGGCGTTCGTGATTGGAAGGGCTCATATGCCTGCTGTGCGTCTCCTAAACGGAGGGGAAGTAGATACATGGCTTATGATCTTGCATAAAGACGGTAAACCAATGCGTCGAAGTGCAAAGATTCATGTCAAAGTACAATTTCTCGATGCCATGAAAAGATCCAATTGGTCTAAGGGGATTGGAAGTCCTAAATTCCCAGGTGTCCCTCACACATTCTTTGGTCAGAAGAGTGGTTGCCGGATAACCATATACCAGGATGCTCATGTCCCGGATGATTTTGTGCCAAAGATTTCTCTATCTGGGGGCAAGTTTTACAAACCACATCGATGCTGGGAAGACATATTCGATGCCATTTCTAACGCCAAGCACCTGATTTACATCACAGGCTGGTCTGTGTATACTAAGATAAACTTAATAAGGGACTCGAGGAGGCCAAAACCAGGAGGAGACATGATCCTGGGAGAGCTACTGAAGAAAAAGGCAGATGAAGGGGTTAGAGTACTTATGCTTGTCTGGGAAGACAGAACTTCTGTGAAGTTATTAAAGAAGGATGGGGTCATGGCCACTCATGATGAAGACACCAAAAGTTACTTCCGTGACACAAAAGTACACTGTGTGTTGTGCCCTCGTAATCCTGATAATGGAAGTACCGTTGTCCAGGAAATTAAGATTTCCACAATGTTCACCCATCACCAGAAGACTCTAACAGTGGACAGTGAATTACCCAATGCAGCATCAGACATGAGAAGGATAGTGAGTTTCATTGGAGGCATTGACCTTTGTGATGGGAGATATGACACCCCAATTCATTCACTTTTCGGGACTTTGGATAATGCTCACCACAATGATTTTCATCAGCCTAACTTTGCTGGTGCCTCAATTGCTAAAGGAGGTCCAAGGGAGCCCTGGCATGACATTCATTGCCGGTTAGAAGGACCAGTTGCATGGGATGTCTTGTTCAATTTTGAGCAGAGGTGGAGAAAGCAAGGTGAAAATGACTTGCTCATCCAAGTCAGAGAACTCAATGACATTTTTGTTCCTCCATCTTCTGTCACGTTCTCTGGAGACCAGGAAACATGGAGTGCCCAACTCTTCCGCTCAATTGATGGTGGAGCTGCTTTTGGCTTCCCGACAGCTCCTGAAGATGCAGCCAGAGCTGGTCTTGTCAGTGGCAAGGATCACATCGTTGACAGGAGCATTCAGGATGCTTACATCAATGCCATTAGGCGGGCAAAGAATTTCATTTACATCGAAAACCAATACTTCCTGGGAAGCTCTTATTGCTGGAAGTCAAATGACATAAAGGTTGAGGAGGTTGGTGCCTTGCATCTGATCCCAAAAGAATTGTCAGTAAAGATTGTTAGCAAGATTGAAGCTGGAGAGAGGTTTTCAGTCTACGTTGTCATTCCCATGTGGCCAGAGGGTATCCCAGAGAGTGGATCTGTCCAAGCAATATTGAGTTGGCAAAACAGAACAATGGAGATGATGTACAGTGACATAGCCAAAGCCATTCATGCCAAGGGGCTTGATGCAAATGCGAAGGATTACTTGTCATTCTTTTGCCTTGGCAATCGAGAGACAGTGCGGGCTGGGGAATATGCACCTCAAGAGAGACCTGAACATAATTCAGACTACAGCAGAGCTCAACAAGCTAGGCGATTCATGATATATGTTCATGCTAAAATGATGATTGGTAAGTCAGAAAAAGAAAACGAAAGGTTTGACTTCATACATCCTTACATTTACTAAATTTGACTAGGCCTTGATTTTTGCAGTGGATGACGAATATATAATCATTGGATCGGCGAACATAAATCAAAGATCGATGGATGGCTCCAGGGATTCAGAGATAGCCGTAGGAGCCTATCAACCATATCACTTAGCCAACAAGCACCCAGCCAGGGGTCAAATTCATGGCTTCAGGATGTCCTTGTGGTACGAGCACCTTGGTATAGTTGATGCCTGCTTCTGCCAACCCGAGAGCCTGGAATGTATCCGAAAGGTGAACCAACTTGCCAGCAAGTACTGGCATCTCTACACGTCTGAGGAATTGCAACATGACTTGCCAGGCCATTTGCTTGCTTACCCCTTTCGAATTACCAATGAGGGAGGACTCGCAGAGCTTCCCGGGACAGGATTCTTCCCTGACACCACGGCTCGAGTTGTGGGGTCCAAATCTGAGTTGCTTCCTCCTATCCTCACCACTTAGCAGTACTTATTTCCTGATTCATAGGCTTGCACATAATCAATGGGTCGTTGTTTGTAGAAAATGTTGCTGATTCTCACTGTCTATTATGATGATTCTTTTAGACTATCAATAATAAATCTAATTAAACAAGGAGGCTCCACCATTGTCCACATATTTGCACGTGCCAAAGCCTCAGGAAGATGAAGACTCTTCCAAATTTGGTTGGCAATTCCCGGAACGAAATTAAACCCTCCCAGAAGAGTTGGAGTAGAAGCGGCAACGGGTTATACCAATTCCAACCAAGGAGACGCCTTGGGTAAGCCGTTTCTATACATACACATATACATATAGAAAATACTGAACATTCCAGAGAGTGGAAGGCCTCGTAGGAACAGAATTATTTGCTGCCCTGTTACTCTTTATTGGGTCTTCTGCTTCCCTAGCTATTCTCAAAATTTCCATCTGTTCATTGCTTCAGCAACGGATGCTATTCCTGGGAGAGTCCACAATCGTCGTTCCACTGTGAATTTTTGCTTCCCTTTTGTTGGTTCTATTATCAGCTAGTTACACTCTTTCTATTGCTCACAATCAAAGGCGTGTCCTTTTCACTCAATGGCAAAGCTGCCCTATCTGGGCCAGGAAGATCCCGCTATCTTCTCCCACCCCAGCTTGCAAAGAAATAACAATTACTGTGAAATATAGTTAACTCTCGTTTACCAATTCTACTGGTTGTAAAATTTTCTTAAAAATTTTGACTTCTTGACCGTTCTGAGGTTCAGACCGTATACTGTCTTCCCGGTCGACTCAAGGAATGCAAAATTTGAAAGCAATGTAGAGCTTGAGGGAGTGAAAATTGAGGCTTGATGATATAAACCAAAAAAAAAAGTCTTCTCCTGGTCCCTATAAAACTTCCAATTTCATATAAAAGTCCAATTTTCTTGTGGACACAGAAGAAATTCACGGATTTTGAAGAGTGCACGCATGCCCCAGGTGCATATTTTAGCTCCTCCCACTTTTCTAGAATGTGTGGCTGTAAGTCCACGAACTATTGAAAAGAATCTTGTTCTAAAGATGTGTTCCCAATTGTGCTGATCAACTTTTGGGTTTGGGGGGTTAATACGCTTGAGTAAATGATACCACAGATAGTTGTGATAGAAAAATATGATAGTGGAGAAGGACTTTTCAGTGCAAGAATGATTTAAGATTTGAGTTGACCCCTTCAAAAGCAAAAGAAAGAAAGGCCTCTCAGCGGCAGGTAGCAGCTTCTCTTGTTCAATTACAGTGATTGCTTTGCTGTTCTCTGGCTTTTTGGCCCTGGCTTTCTTTGCTACAACTGTCATTTGTCAACAAAGGGATCTTGTTCCTACTTTCCAAGTGCATTATTGCCGAGACGCAACTCACCCCACTCCTCCTCCCCTGCAGAGCTCCTTACCCATTGAATTTTGAGCAAATAATCGGCCTTTTTCCCGTCAACCTGTACAGAAAAAGAGTTGGATACGATGCAAATTTATATCGTTAAATAATAAAAATTAGTTTACCGTTCATCTAAAAAATAAGAGAGAATTAATTTAGATGACAAGCAAATAATTTCATGAAAATCTCCCAATCACAATTTAAAGATTTTTCTTTCATTAAATCCGAAACGTATAAAAATGTTCGGCGACTTAAATAAGGTGAAGCGTCTAGAATCAAAGCTCCAATTTCATTCGCCCCAAAGTCACTTTCCTATCTTGTAAAGGCGATGCCGTCGGCACCTCCCATCTCATGTGGCCTTTGAGGAAGGGGGAAGTTTCCCACCGCCCCCCCCCCCCCCCCCAAGTCTCCTCAATCGTCATCAGAAATGACAATCTTGACCTGTATATTCACGGAGAAAGCCAGAACATACAAGGGGGCTCCTGTCCAGCACCATCCACACGCTCTCTCTCATCCCGTGAAAATCACCCAGTAGGAAACTTGGGGAGTTGTATTATTACACGTTAGACCTATTCAAACTTGTTTCCAATCGATTTTTACTTTAAAGCCATGCCCTTCTGCACCAATAATGAGATACTTAAATCCCCATTTCCTATGATTTGATTCTAGGAATCGCATCTCCCCCAATCAACACCGTCTTTTCTGGCTAATTTGACGAGGAATTGGTAAAACAACGATATTTGTTGAAATTTTTTCTGCCATTTTTCAAGGAACTGATGTAATCACCGGGCTGGCAATTAATTTCACGATTGCTTGTAGGCAATGACAAGGTGGACGGAGACCCATAGGTGGGGTTGTCGCTTTTGGATATCCATTACGGTTATTATCTGACTAATGGTAGTGATTGGATTCGGTGGACAACTTCGATTCGCATGTTCATGTCGTCGAGGGAGACCGCACCGTTCACCATGTCTAATTATTGTCGATACAAAGCAAACAGCTGATAAATATGAATGTACGTAAAAAAAGAAAACAACAGGGACTCTGGAAAGTACGCGTATTATTGAGGGACCCGTTTTTACAAGGAGTGTTCACATGCTTCTTGCATAAAAGCAGGACTCTAGCTTCTTCTGTAACCCCTCAAATAAGATTCAAAACGTGGATTGCAATTTTTAGTGCATAAATCCAAATATATATATATATATATATATATAATATATTTTATCAAATATTTTAAGAAAAAAATTCGAATTTTTTTACTTTTTATTCTAGATATGTAATTATTTAATTGTTTCCCTTTATTTTTAACTTTCTTTTTTGTCTATTTAAAAATTTAAATGGTTGTAAATTATATAACGAAGATAATATTTATATGTATATTTATATTTATATAAATTTTACATTTTTATCAAAATTAAAACTCTAAATTTTTAATTACTAGGAATACAGACATTTGTAGCGTTTCTTCGGATGAAGAAAAAAAAAAAAAATCTTTACATATTACAGCTAATATACCAATGGAGACAGTAATTGCCAGATAAAAGGAATACAATGTAATGTAGAGATAAGAAATAGATACCAGCTAAATACAGCAACTTTACTCAATCAACACAACGCATTGATTGATTTTATGAGGTGAGCTCTCCTCAAATATCTAATGCAGACCGCTATGAGAATTAACGTGACCAAAAATATTCAATAGATGATCATCTAAATTGATGATTTGATTAATAATTTATTTTTTTATTATTATTTATAAATTTATTAATATTGAGATCAAATGTGAAAAAAAAAAAATTGATTTAGTTTAACAATATTTATATAATAGATTTTTTTCATAAAAAATTTAAATAAATACATCAATAAAAAAATATATTTTTAATTTATAAGTTTAATAATTAACACATGCAATAAACTTGCAACGGAAACAAGAAACCAGAGGATACCGCAATGTCATGATTAATTTATTTCCCAAAACAAATTGCAAAATTCAGCAAATATTGGAAGGGGATGTATAGGCTACCCACCTTATGCCTTAAAAGTCTTGCTGCCGTTGACCTGTTTTGCTTGTCAAAAAAATAATATATATATATATATATATATATATTCACTTTTTTTCTTTTTCAATAATTTTTGGGGTCTCTACGCAAGGGGTTCATTTCTTGTCAACTAGACTAAGGCCACTCCTGACTTTGAGATGCACTCCCGTGAGGAAGTGCATTCAGGATTTTAATTTTGAAGTATTCTGTAGAATTGACAAAGGAAGAGAACTCCTTAGCGTCCATTTAACTAGTTGAAATTTACAGTAATACCCATAAATCACAATTTGTAGTTGCCAATCCGACAAATTCATTGTTTATCACAGTATCGCACCCGAGCCGTCGACAGGAATTAGACACGCCCTCCACTTCCAGCGGGACGGAGCGTGTCATTCAGGCGCCGGCCACACATCATCGGATCGGATCAATGCGAGGCCGACAACGAGAGATTCATTTCCCCCGAGGGTTCTCTTTTGACAAAGCCACTGACATCACCCGATAAATGTCTTTCCTCTGCCGTATGGTGCACGAGCAAAAATTGAAAAATAAAAAGGAAATAAACAAACACATGCTCACATAAATAAGCATATGCCCTGTCTCTACCCCACCTCTCTCTTCCATTCTCTTGTTATATATAACCCAAGAAAATCCCATCATTCCTTAACTTCTTTCTATATATATATATTGCCCTACATAACATCAAAACCATTGACCCATTTGATCCAATCATACCTTTTTGTTATTTTTATGTTATTTATTTTTAATTTTTAATGTGAAATTTTTTAAGTATGTCACTCTGTCTGAGTAAGAGTTAAATTTAAAAGAAATTTTGAATAATGTTGAGATAAGTTGCAAATTTATTTTTAGCACATTTTTTTTTTTTGAAAAAAAAAAAGGGAAAGAAAAACAATCTTAAAGAAGTAAGCTTGTCGACTCCGTGAGTTAACATCTTATTTATTGTTTGTTCTCCTTAACTACGTCATTATCCACAGAGCAGCCACCTCCGGGCATTTATTTATACTTTGTCTTAAGGCAGCAAAACAAGGCAACGCCACAAAAGCATATTTTCGTTCACATATCCCTCTTTCTCTCTCTTCACCAACCCTTATGGCCTCAATACTGTGCTCACAAGGAGTAGTCTTTGCCACCGCCATGGCCCTCTCCGGCACCGTAATTCTCTTGGCTTTACGCTTCCAAAAGTCTCTCCCAATTGACCACATCCCTCAATCTTCTTCCCAGGAGGCTCTGCGACCCTGTATCTCTTCAGGTATGCCATTAAATTAAGACCCTGTGGCCTCTCTCTCTCTCTCTCTCTCTCTCTCTATGCAAAGAACCATTTTTTGGTCACCTAGTACACAGAATTGGACTACTGCAAGTTACCAACGTGGTTTCTTGATGCTAAAATTGTTCGGCTTCTTGTTTCCTTCTTTTCCTTTCCATTTCATGGGTCCTGTGTGGGGGGAAGAGGGAAAGAGAAAGAAGAAGAAGAAGAAGAAGAAAGTGCACTTTGCGAAGGATGTGGTGGATCCAAGGGGAAATGGGGACGAGTTCAGGAGAAAGCACAGTACAATTGTTGTTGGAAACAGTTCGTCTTCTTCCTCCAAGTACAAACACATTGTTGGCGGCGTTGGTAATAAAGTCAGAGGAATGCCTGCAAACAGAATTGCCCTCTACAATGGTATTCTTAGAGATCGTGTGGTTCATCGATTGGCATACTCCTATTAGTTAGTTTTTTTTTTTTTTTTTTTGTTCTTCTAACAATATTTTCATTTTTCATTTTTTTTTTAAATCTTTTCTTTCTGCAGTAATTCCTAGCCCAATCTTGTACATAACCCTTTTTACTTTTTGTTTTACTTTTCTTTCATTAATGTTACAAGGAGGAGAATGGGCCCCACATGGTTCTCTTCGGCCAATTGGATGTAGAATGGATCCTCTTGTGGTGAGATGCTAATTGTACTTTGGGGAGGAGTAATCTTATTCTTGCAAACAAATTTTATAAATATTTTGCTATAAACTCTGAACTTGACGGAGGTTTTTTTAATACTATTTGGTGATTTTAACTGAAGCAAGTGCTGGCAAACTTCTTGAAAATAAATAATTGTGGGATTTTTCTTTTTTTCTATTTTTCCCTTAAATTAACACCTCTCTACATGGCCCTTGGTTGAGTAGGTGCCTGTTTTCACTACATTGACTTCCACACAATTAATAGCAACACCATGATGTGCCACGACGGTGTGTGGGTTATATGGCTGTGGACTCGCTAGTCGCCACGCTTGAGGTAGGCGTCAATCCAATTTGTTTCGGTTGGGAATGATCGTGCATCCGTCAGCCCCCATGTGCTTTGATGCTTCGTTCCTTGCATGCGCGCAAACTTTTCTTTCAGCACCCATCTACCATTTTCACGAGAACTAATTACAATATTAGATTGGGAGGCAAATGTATGGACTAAGGATTTTAAAACTGAGTTGAATTTGAAAAATTAAAATTAGAATTGTAATTTAATTTGATTTTTTTTAAAAAAAAATTAATAATTAAATTAATTAGATCAATTAGATAAATTGATAATAGTATTTTTAGTTTGATTAATTTCAAAATTTTGTAAAATTTTATTTTTATATATTTTTTAATTTTTTTAAAATTAAAATTCATTATTTTATAATTTTTTTTTTTAGAATTATGAATCATACAAATTAAAGAAAATATTTTTATATTATATTTATTATATTTTAATAAAATATATAATATTATATATTAAATTATATTAATACTTATTTGTTAAAATTTAAATTATTTTATTTATAACAAAAAAATTATATGAAATAAAATAAAAATATTATAAATTATAATATATTTTATATTATATAATATGTAATAATTATATTTTTATATATAATTATATTTTATTTATTAATATTTTTTATATAATATCTAAAGATATTAAAGTATTTTATATATTTAATATTTAATATTAATTTTATCAATTAATTTTTAATTAAAATAATTAAATTTTAATTTTTAAATTTAATAATTAATTTAATTTTTAAAATTTTAGTAATTTTAATATAGACAAGTCTTTCTTAAATCGCAACAAACTTAATTTTATTGAAATATTAGTAAAATATTATGTAAACGTCTCGTGATACGCAAACTCAACGAATTCGCAACCGTTCATAGGCATTTCATGTGTAATCATAATCGATAAAAACTTAAAACGTGAATAAACAGTATTAATCTGGATCCTCCAAAGTACAATGGAAGTCACTGGCTGAGGCCATGGGCCTTTACGATCTCACCCATTGACCACGTCCAGACAAGTACAATCGATAGAAATTTGAAACGTGAATGAACAGTCTCGGTCTCGTCACTTCACCCCCGTCTTCCTCGCACTCTGGGTGGTTACTTCTATGGAATGCATCCCCTTCAATTGCTGCACTTGATCAATGCTAATATTATTGTACGCCGATTACCGAGCACGGCTATGGGCACTTAATGGTCTTCCGGGTCTCGGCTGGGTTTTGGCTAATTTTATTGGATTTAAGTCATGGACATCAATCTCCTGCTCTTTGCATGTTCTGTTTATTGTCGTGGGGCCCTTGCATGTGCAGCTTCCTAATCCATCCAAAAGAATAATTTGAGACGAATTAAAGGCTCCTTTGTCTCCGCCTAATTCACTTGCATTTGGTTCCTCCTTCCCATTATAAAAAAAATTATTTTAAGTCAAATGAAAAACGAGTTGGGAAGTTTAGATAAATCATTTGATACAACAAAATACCCAAAAAAAAAAAAAAAAAGGGGTGCCCATCTGGAAAAACAGTACGGGCAACTGAAATTTTGTTCTGGATAGGGTTGCATCGGTTTTGGGACAGAACCTCACGTACCGGCAACTGTTTTTATTTTTGATATTGGAATTGCAACTTATGTTATGTTGCCGAAGTAATTTTTCAAATTAACTTTTCACATTTGAAGTTTAGTCGAAATTATTTTTATGTGAATTTTAAATTTTTTTTTTTTTTTAAAAAAAAAACTCTAATTGGTCTGAAGAATGGTGAAAATGAAATTAGTTAAAACAAGAAACGCTGCATTAGATTAGATAAAGGTAAATGACACATGCAAGTCTTGTAGTTATATGCTGGTTCCCAGAGAGAGAGAGAGAGAAATGGTCCATGGCGTCTTCTCATTAAGTCGATAAAAGGGAAAGAAAATGATGCCTTTTATTAAAGCCAAAGCTTCCATCGGCGCGTTACATATTTTACCCATGTCTCAGTTATCTCATTCTTTTTGTTGGCAATTGTTCGGTTGTTGCTAGAAAAAGCGTATTATAACCTTTACGAAAGTCAAGCAATCATCTTTCTCCAAGCAAGGGTGCGCGGTTAACGTTCCCTAATAACTTGTTTTTGGATATAATTAATTGTTGTGGATAAGGATTAGTGACGTGATAGTCACTAATCAAGGAGTTGTGCCGCTTAAATAGAAGGATTAATGACATGGGCTTTTGATTTGCCTCCGGTTTATTGTTGGTTGGTTGGCTGGTTGTCACATCCCCAACGCGGACCTTTGTCAACAGCAAAGTCTTCTCCTCAGGAGGAGTGCCGAACCATCGAGAGAGAGAGAGAGAGACAGAGATTTGTGTAAGGAACAATTATGTGCCGATCGTATATAAGAATAATAATTGCACCTCAGATTACTTCCCAAATTTATTGTAAAGAATTCCCATTTTTCTCAATCAAGTTACACCTTAGAATCACATCCCCCCCCCCCCCCCCCCTCTTCCTCTCTCTCTCTCTCTCAATCCGAGCTCTTTGGTTTTTGAAAGCTTAAAAGAATGTAATCAGCCGATGTTGGTTTAGTTGGGTAAAGAACAAAACGATTGGGGAAAAGTTGAAGATTGTCACCTCAACTCGCTCAAGTTCACACCAATTGTGGACTTCAATTTCGCATATACTTTTTTTTAAAAAAAAAAGAAAAATCAAAAGAAACTCTTGTAAATTAAATAAGTCAGAGGTGATCAAAAGAAATTCAACCCCCAAAGACAGCACGTTGGCGATCGGTCCACCCCACAAGACGAGTGGCCGCCATGGAATTCAAATATTTTTTGGGCCTTTCAGAGGACCTTGGATGCTGTCTGAAAATTCTAGCCCAAAATTGTCAATTGGTATGGGGCCCTCGAGGACAACCTACGTGGTTTCATGGGCTTTTGTCCAGCTCTTTCTGGTCTAATTACATTTATTTATACTCTATTCTATTTTGATAAACCCTAAATCCCGAGAGGCAAGAACCCCGTCTAGTTGTGGTAAACAGGAATGATCGGGTGCCCTCTCATTTCGAGCTCTCAAAACCATCTCACTGTCGATTTCAAGATACCCTTCAAGCTCGATCCACCCATCTTTCGTCAAGTTTCTCAGCCCACGATTGGTTCTCTCTCTCTCTCTCTCTCTCTCTTTGCGTTTCGTTGGTCGCTTTGGTCCTTTAGATCGTCAAGGGGGTTTATGCATGCTTTTTGGTTCCCTGAATGTCTTGCCAATTGGGACATTCCGGAAAATGGGGAATTGTTAGCTTAATTCAGGCCCCAATGGGCTTACATACAGAACGAAGTTTGAATGGCTACCGTTTGATCGTTGCGTTTCTAGGAGTTTATTAGCATTTTATAGAAGTTTCATTTGGTGTTTAATTAGTTTGGGGTCGGAATATTTTTGTAATTTGGGGTGTAAAAAGGATTAAATATTTGAGGAAACCCAAATGGGGTTTTCAGTCGCAGGTCAAGCCATGGAGATATTGGCTTGGTGCCTTTAATTGATAAAAATTGCCTTTCTCTTCTTTCGACATGATTATTCTGCGTGTGTTCTGTGTATGAAAGTGTTGGATAAACATCATTGATGGGTGTTTTAGTTTTGTTTTCAGTAGCCATGAAGGTGCGGTCGTCCGTGAAGAAGATGTGCCAGTTCTGTCAGATTGTCAGACGTCGTGGACGGGTGTATGTTATTTGTTCTTCCAATCCTAAGCACAAGCAGCAACAGGGCATGGCAACATTTGCTTATGAAGAGGCCGTGTATGTAACCTAATGCTTCCTTTGTCTGATTTCTTTTCAATGTTGATTGCCTATATATGTGTTGTCTGTGTTATGAGTTAAAACATGTTTTTGGCAAAATGCTCAAGAATTATGTGACAAATTAAGTTGGACAGTTCTTTTTGCTAGATGGCTGTCCATTTTGGACTTTTGTACTTTATATAGCTAATAATTGAAATGGTCATTTAAGGGTAAGAATAGCCAAGGAGATGAAACCAACAAAATGACTTGTTCCTAACTTAAGTTCTAAGCAGAGGGTGAATTTATAACGCCTTTAAGCTTTACCCCATTGGTCCACAGTGTAGTAAACTGCGCTTCCCTGCATAGAGCAGAAGTAGAAATGATTTATGCACTCTGGTCCCCTCCCGTGGGGTGTCCTAAGTGCTTCTTTATAATTGAACCTAGACCACACGTTGGTGACACTAGGGGTGAACCCACCATTTTATGATATTAGAAGAAACAAGGAATGTCCTTGATCATTGGATAATATGTAGTTACAAGGCCTCATACTGGTTGCCTATAGCCTAACCTTTAGAAGCCAATTTGAGTAATTTCTTCCAAATCATTCTCTTTTGGCCATGGTGAATTCTCATCTTTGTAAAATTTTTATTGACATTGGTTCTTTCAATCATAAGCTTTACAATTGAACAACCATGTACTGAAAATGTTACGCACTTTATAATGAAAATGTAGAATCAGTTACTCTAGGATCATTGATATGCCCAAAGGGCAATGTGTTGTGGAGCACTGCCAATCGTTGTTATCTTTTCCAGGTCTGCACACACAAGTGTCAAGCAGGACATTCCGCCCAATCACAGTGTGGGCTTCAGTCTGGGTCTGGCTTCTGTCTTACCCAGAAAGCAATGAGCCATGGATGATATATGGATGGAGTGCAGGCCTTGCTTCTGTCCTCTTCAAACAAGGGAACCAACCTTACGACACAAAATGGAACAATTGAGGTTGATGGCCAACAAAGAATGCCTCTTTTTACTTTGAATTCTAATTTTCTTGGCCACAGCACTTTGTGGTGTTCTTTTGGGATCTGACTTCATTATTGGTTCTGGTCTGATAATGAACTTGCTCTTTCTTGGGAAATATTGTGAATACAGGCAAGCTCAATCACAACTATCATTTTTTTCTCTCTTTTTTCCTTCCTATTGGAGACAACCTTTTATGGAACTCGATCTATTCTTTCATGTGAGGGTTCTTCTCAATCAAAAGATCGAACACAAAAGTATCGTTACAAATGCTGAACTTTGCAATGTACAAACTAGTCCTGTCGAGCCAAAAGGTAATTTAACTAAATAAATTTTGCATTTGGGTAAAAAATAATTTGTTGGACCAAGTCTGTTAAATTTTTGGTTACCTAATCTGTACATCTCATTGACACCTAGCTCTCATTGGGGCCCGGCTAAAGTTTGGCAATATAAATTCTGAAAAAAAAAGAAAAAAGACTAAGAACTATACCGATCGAGCAACACACATACTAGAAAGCAGAACTTCCCCGTTGTTAAAGTAATCTGAAAAGGAGAGAAAAATTAGTGTAAGTAGAAATTTTCTTTTTTTATATTTTCTTGTGTTTACACGGGACACGAGGAGTTTGGTTACATGGCGGCACCCCCTAACAGAAAACAAAAAAACAAAAGAAAGAGGGCCATGTTCATTTCATCGATCATTAAATCGAAAAACTCTCGCCCTTCGTTTTTATCATTCGCCAATCACCACTCACCACTCACCTCCTCACCTCCTCACTTAACAATCACGGCCCTGCCATTAGCCACCCTGCCCAGGGCCCACCCGACTTGCAGTTATCAGAAGAAGAAGAGGCAAAGATTACGCCTTCCCATTTCAATTAAGTTCCAAATATTCACCTTGCAAAAAGAGAATTTCTCTCATTTTGTTCGGCGGCTGCAATTCCTTTTATTTTTTATTTGTCAGGTAGTTAACTCTTAAATGGTGAAGATGTACGGCTCCGTTAGTACATGGATCCATCAGTTTCTTGCTTGTATGGGGTAAATTCTTGATCCCATTTCCTTCCCCTGCCTGCCTTTTGGTTTTGTATTTCCTAGTGGGCTTCTTTTTTTTTCATCTGTTCCCCTGAAATGTGTATATCTGGGTTTAAATTTAATTGGGTCTTCCGTCGATTTTTACCAGTTTGTTCGTCTAACCGTGCAACAGAGTCAGCTTCACAAGAGCAGCAAAAGATCTTTGAGAAAGTTTTGCTCTTGTGGAATTTTGGGTCTGATTAGAATGATTGACTCCCCGACTCATGGGTTATCCCTGTGAGTTTGCTCTAAGTTGTCTACTGATAGTGGAAGTTCATAAAGATAATAATAATTTTGGGTTCTTAGCATTCATGGTATCATTTATTGAGGAGTGGTCTTAACTAGTAGGTTCGGTATTGTTGAATTTTATTCCCTGCTTACCTTCCCAAAACACAAGTGATACCATAGATTCAAAAGTTTAAAAGAAAACAATTATGAAGGACTATCTTAGATTAGATTTCAGGAATTGAGGTTTCTTCCTTGATTTAGATGGGAAGACTAAACCCAATATGCACTAAATCCGCACATATAAATCTGTGGTGTTGTTGCTCATTGGAATCATCATTCTGAAAATTTTGTTGATTGATATTTACAAATTAAGATTTCTTGCCATCTGTGGTTGTGATCCTCTATCCTGCTTCAGAAGAATAGGAAGTCTTGTGGAAGAAGAAATGGAACATTTGATTACCAATGCAAATGTTTGTAGTTATATCTAGGATATATTGTTACTTGGGTTGCGCTGTTTAACCTGGTTTGCAACAGAGCAGTGGCTGCTTTGGATGCTGTTCTAAACTGGCACCAATTATTGCCGTGGATGAGCCCTCCAAAGGCTTAGGAATACAAGGGCAAGTGGTGAAGAAGCCCAGTACGTCAGATGATTTTTGGAGTACGACTACCAGCGCTTGTGATTTGGACCACAGTGCTATTCAATCTCAAAGAAGTGTCTCGTCAGTCAGCGTGTCAAACCAGAATATTGGTGGCGGAACTGTCGGCGTTAGCAGTAATGCTGATTTTGCAAATCATGGTAAGCTCCTAAAGTACTCTGCTCTAGATTTGTTGATAAATTGCACAGGAAATAATTGCTGATGTTGGTAGTGCTGCTATGGCATGTATTTATGTTTCTTTTCATGTTGTCAGATTTTTGCCATGACAGTATTCCCTGGGCACCGATGGTGAACTTTTAGACTTAGTGACTATTATATTGGTTGACATCATTTGATATAGCCATTTGTTACTTTTCAGGCCTTCTTCTCTGGAACCAAAGCAGGCTTCAGTGGACTGGAAATAAAATGCCTGGAAACCAAGCTCATCAAAGATGGGATCACAGATTAAGGTGTTCTTCTCTATTCTTTTTAAGTTGATTAATGTTTATTTATTCCTCAAATGGTCTAACTTTACCATCAACAATGTCCTTTAGTGGTTCCTTGCGCTTGGCCACAGAAAGAAAATTTTAGTCAATTTTAATTTGTGAAAAAGTTTATCAATTCTCCTTCTGTTTTCATGTAATTCTTTTGTTGACTCACTACGGCTTTGCAGCTGGAATGCTTCTTACGAGAACTTACTTGGCATGACGAATGGCTTCGCCAGGCCTATCCCTCTTTCGGTAAGTGTTGAGATGCAATCTGGTGTTATTCTTGGTTTTCTTTGTGGTCCGGTGCGTGAGCGCAAATTCGAGGTGGATTGACATTTTGGCTGGCATTCAACTGACAGGAAATGGTTGAGTTTCTGGTAGACGTATGGGAGCAAGAAGGATTGTATGATTAAAGAACTGAATTGCAACCAAAAATAAAAAATTAAAAAAAAAAAAAGTGCTTGCATGTATCATTGGAATACCTCATCTGTAAATGGGTGTGAGGGAAAAAGAAAAAAAACACAATGATAACTAAGAGAGATACGCATAGTAAACAGATGTTTCGATATGACATTGTTGTGGGTACCCATTACTTTGAAATCCACTTGTACTTTCATTTTTCCACAGCCTTTTGTGTTCTCCAATCTATTGCAGATTTAGCACTAATATACTCGTCTACCAGATTGGACTCATAACGATTTCAGATCGAAGCGTCTCTAAGAAATGCATGGATACGTTCGCTGTAAAGAAACGAGTGGGAGAGAGGGCAACGCAGGAAATGAAATATATGTGGTTTGGCCTTCCATTTGTAAACATCGACAAAGTTCGTTTTTCAGGAAAAAAGGAGAAGTGGCTGGACTCCGAATTACGCAATCCGTTTTGGCTTTATATTAATTCGATTGGATTCTATCTAAAAGAAATGGGTATTAAAATTTCCAGTTGTTTTCAGATGATTAACAGTGGATAGGGCTGACAGCTACGTGACAATCACAAGAACACACACAATCAGAGTAATATTAAAATGTTGGAATCTGCGACATCGAATGTGTATGCTTTTGTTTCTCCTCCGCCCCAAGCAGAAAATTGAAAAATTGGCCCTGGAGGAGGAATAATTTTCCAAGGGCAAGAAAATTGGCACCATAAGGTGGACATTGGACAATAATTACTTTTTGAAATTTTATAGCACAACATGTAGAAAGAAGCAGAGACAAGGGGAGTTGTACGCGAGACAGTGCATGTGATGATCTTGTACAAGCAACGCTCGATCAAATGAACAGATACATGAAACTTTGAATTTCGCAATGAACTTCATGCTTTGGAAATTTCTGGGTGCCCCCATAAGTCTAACCTCCCATCCTCACATGTTAATTACCAGGTCTAACATTAGAGAAGCAGATGCGTCAATGCCACGAAAGCGGGCAGAAATTTTCTTTCTAAGAGAGAGTGGAGAGACAATAACAGATCCAATGGCTCTAGCCTTGCATATCCTGAGAGTGACATTTTTTTTTTTTGTTTTTTTGGGTACGTGAGATGTCACACATTTTACATATAGTTTGTACCCGAACCTAAGTGATGGACCAACACGTACGCCGACCCATGTTCAATGCACCACTTCACAGGGTCCAAAATAATGAAAATCCAGAATCTATAGGCCATGCATATGCATATTGTGCTCTGCTGTGTAGCACTCGAGGTTTCCTCCCGCTGGAAACGAAAATAATCCCGTAATACGAGCCGTTTTGTGTCTGCCATTTATTGATTAATTTTGAATTCTTTTTTTTTTTTTAAATAAAAAAAAAAATCAAGCTTTATCTTGATTGGTTTGAAAAACAAAAAAGAAAAAAAAAAGAAAAAAGAAAGAAAAAATAGAACGAGACAGAAATAAACAAAGATGGGAGTGAGGAGAGAGAGAGAGAGAGAGAGGGAGCAAAACGTATCATAGAAGATAAAGGTAGGTTAACGTACAGGGCTGATATATAGAGATGCATTGATTCTAACCATAATTTCCTGTTGTTCTTTTTTTCTGTCTCAAAACAATGTCGACAACGATTTTGGACCTACCCCATGTTCAAGTATATAATATATATATGTCAATGTCAATCTTATAATATGATTTTCAAATTCATTGCACGTCCTTATGCTAATGTCCAAGAGACAGAATAACCCTCTCTCTCTCTCTCTCTCCCTCCCTCGTATTTCTCCTATTCACGCCTATACACCAACTTGTTGATGGCTGCAAAGGAGACATAATTTGAGAATGATGATGACTCTTCGTGTCATTGGCTTTGCTTTTTTTTTCTCGAGGCAATTCCTTTTTACTAAATATGACGTAAGAATGTTCTTTTGATCGGCAAATTGAAGGTAGTTTAAGACTAAATTACGGGAGACAAGAACGCGTTGGCCAAGCTTATCTAATACGCATCGAAGTCAAAAAAAAAAAAAAAAACAGAGAGAGAGAGCGAGAGAGAGGCAATTCCAGTTGTACTTCCCAAATCCCGAGCGTGCGCTATTGCCCATAACAGGAGTTGAGGACCCTCCACTTGGCGCGACTGACCTTGGGCACCTGCAAATGACATGCACTTGGAAACTTGGTTGTTTTTTGAGCCCCACTCTGTCAATCTGTCGTTTTGCACAACTTGCTTTGTTAAATAATTATCCAATTGGAACCCTCGGCTGAGGCAACAAGTTGCAACCCTTTTCTTCCACAAAAATTTATGAACCCGTGCATGTACCTTCTGACATCAATCCCGTATCATCACAGAGGTTAATGAACCGGATTCAACTTTCTATATGTATTTTTCTGAAGTACCCAAAAAAGAAAAAAAAAAAAACTTTCCATGTGTGGATTACTCTTAACACATGAGAATTCAAATAAATAGAAAAATTCTAGCCCAAAAAATGTATCCAAATCCCAAGTGCAATTAATCCAACACTTTCAAACCCAAGCTGCTAAAAAAATTGTCACTTGACGACTTTGGTTCTTTTTGAGTTCATTGAATCAATCTGTCATCTGCACAACTTGTTCTGTTGCACAGTTTGCACAACATCAAATTGTGGTCGTTGCTGTTGTTCTGTTGATCAATCCAATGGGCACTCAAGGTTTTTTTTTTTTTTATTTTTATTTTTAGAGAACAATTCAATATTGAGAAAAAAAAAAAAAGAAAAGCAACCCATTTCCTTACAGCATCATACCACTCAAATTCTTTTCTTCGTTTTGGTATTATTGTTCCAAAACACGTTGCACATACATGAATCAATTTCTTTTTTTTTTTCAAATTTTTTTGGAGGCAGTAGAAGTTCGAGTGGGGATAATTTTTATTTTTATTTTCTCGCATCCCAACTAGTTACGAAAGCCTGTGACCACTGCTTTAAGGCAGCTGGTCCATTAATAAGATTTTTCTATTGTTCTGGATTTTTCGGTACCAAATATAATCTTAATATAGAAAGTCAATTTGTAAGCCCCACTTATGATATGGGGTTTTGATGGTAGGAACTTTCCAAAGGTGCGCTGCGCATACAAATATATGATACACGTAGCACTAGAGAGATTCACTGAATTCAACGCCCGCAATCCAAGTTGAACTTTCCAAGTAGGTTCGTCTTTGTTTCCTTAACAAGAGGGGTTTAAAAAGTCGGGTGAAAAATAAAACTTACTCAATATTAATAATTAATATTTAATTAATCGGGCAAAAATTGTGTGCAAGAATTTATGAAATTTAAAATAGATATTGCAAGAACAATAAATTACGATTTTTCTCAATATAAAAAAAAAAAAGAAAAAACAAAACAAAAATAAAGAGCACGATAGAAAAAAAAAAAAATTGTGGGTTGCAGGAAAATAAAATAAACAATAAAGTATTACAAGAAAAGGATGGCAGGCACCCGGTGTTCGGTCCACGCGGGATGGCATAGGTGAACCGTTGGACCAAAGGAAAAGACGGAACGACCGGTTTTCAGGAACAATACATTGCACATTAGCAAAAGCCAATCTACTTGTCTTGTAAGCCCGCTTATATTTATAATCTTGAGCACATTTTGTCTGTAGATCCATCCCCTTACCAAGAATCCTCCTTTGCTCTTTTTTGCCCTGCTTCGTCGGGGTTTCAGGCTTTCTTCTTCTCTTGGGTGATGCATTCAAGCGTTCTTGGTTCAATCTTTCTGATCTGCTTCTTCATCTTTTTGGATTTCTTGAAGTTTTCGGTTGTTTCAAGTTTGTGTGGCCTCTGGGGTCTTCAAGATTTGTTCTTTGAAGAGATTCAGTCATGCCTGCCCTCGTTAACTACGGTACTGGCTAGTTTTCTTTTTGTTTTTTTGTTTTTTTTTTTTTTCCTTTCTGGGCTGCTTTAATTTTTGCATCTGTGTGTTGGGGGAAATTTTGGGGTGCAGCGCTTCTGTTCTTTCTGTGGTTTCGACGAGAATAACAAGTCGTTGATATCTAATGGGTCAAGGTGGTTTTTGATTTTAGACATCTGATTGTGGGGCTTAAGTAATCTTAATTCTGGTGCTTAGGAAAATTAGCTGGCTAAAAATACTTTCTTCAGGGCGTTTTTTAATTGGCTATGGTTATAACTTGCTTCAGCCACGGGGTGATTTTGGGAACAAAATGAAAAAAAAATTTGACGAGGCAATCATCAATAGCTTAGATGTGATAAAGTAAGGGGAATGAAACTTGAAAAATCTCCCTTTTCTGCAAATAGTTTACAGTTAGTTCTTTAGTTTTGTGATGAGAATCTGACCGTCAGTCAATTTGTGGTTCAATGTTTTTCTTCTTCTTTTTTTTTCCTGCTATATTTAGCCAGCGGAGTGATTGAAAGTATTATTAATGGGTTTTTCAGGAGACGATGAATTCTACTCAGGGGCTTCCTTTTACACGAGTGCTATGGATTTGGGTCGGTTGTATTCAGTTGTCTCCCATATGGATGCGTATGGGCCTCCTTGCAAGCGTGCTCGCATTAGTACCTCATTTCTCTTTGGATCCTCTGAGTCCGAGCAGGAAAAGCAGCCATCAATTGACGTTCTTCCAGATGAATGTCTTTTTGAGATATTAAGGCGAGTCCCTGGTGGCAAAGAGAGGAGTTCCTGTGCTTGTGTCTCCATGCGCTGGCTTATGCTATTGAGTAGTATCCGGAGGGCTGAAGAGTGCAACAGCCAAACCGTAGCCAGAGATGGGGGGATGACATATCCTGCTCGTAACAACAATGAAATGGTCTCCTGTGATGAAAATGACGACGTGGAGAGTAATGATTACCTCACAAGGAGCTTGGAAGGGAAGAAAGCAACGGATGTGAGACTTGCTGCCATAGCTGTTGGAACTAGCAGCCGTGGGGGGCTTGGAAAGCTTTTGATTAGGGGAAGCAACTGTGTTCGTGGAGTTACCAACCTTGGTCTCTCCGCAATAGCCCGTGGATGCCCTTCTCTCAAGGTGCTGTTGTTATGGAATGTTCCACGCCTTGGCGACGAAGGTTTAATTGAGGTGGCCAAAGAGTGCACCTTTTTAGAAAAGCTTGACCTTTGCCATTGTCCTTCAATTTCCAATAAGGGTTTGATTGCAATTGCTGAGAACTGCCCTAATTTAACTGCTTTAAGCATTGAATCTTGTTCCAAGATCAGTAACGAGGGTTTGCAAGCTATTGGGAAATTCTGTACCAAGCTGCGGACCGTCTCTATTAAAGACTGTCCTCTTGTTGGGGATCATGGGGTATCAAGTCTCGTATCATCAGCATCCTCAATCTTAACAAAGGTAAAGCTGCAGGCCTTGAAGATTACAGATTTCACACTTGCTGTAATAGGACACTATGGCAAGGCTATTACCAATCTTGTTCTCAATGGTCTCCAGCATGTGAATGAGAAAGGCTTCTGGGTCATGGGTAATGCTCAGGGCTTGCAGAAATTGATCTCTTTGACAATTACTTCATGTAGGGGGATGACAGATGTGAGTCTTGGGGCTATTGCAAAGGGTTGTGCAAGCCTGAAGCAGATGTTTCTTCATAATTGTTGTTTTGTATCAGATAATGGATTGATCAGTTTTGCTGAAGCTGTGGGATCTCTTGAGAGCCTGCAATTGGAAGAATGTAACAGGGTTACACTAGAAGGGATTGTAGGTGCAATCACAAACTGTGGAACAAAGTTCAAAGCTCTTAGCCTCATTAAGTGCATGGGACTGAAGGACATGGCATTGCGAATGTCAGCATTTTCTCCTTGTTGTTCTCTTAGATCCCTGTCCATTAGGAAGTGCCCAGGATTTGGCAGTGCCAGCTTGGCTATGGTGGGTAAATTGTGCCCACAGCTTCAACATGTTTGCCTCAGTGAGCTTTATGGAATTACAGATGCTGGGCTTCTCCCACTATTGGAGAGTTGCAAGGCAGGGCTTGTTAAGGTGAATCTCAGTGGCTGCTTGAGTTTAACAGATGAAGTAATTTCAGCCTTGGCTAGGCTACATGGTGCATCCCTTGAATGCCTGAATCTGGATGGATGCAGGAAGATTACTGATGCTAGCTTGGTAGCAATTGCCAAAAACTGCCTATTTCTTTATGATCTTGGCGTTTCTAAGTGTGCAGTCACTGATTTTGGCATGGCTGTCCTGTCTAGAGCGGAGCAACTCAATCTTCAAGTCCTTTCCTTATCAAGTTGTCCTGGGATATCAACTAAAAGCTTGCCATGTCTAAAGAAACTGGGAAGGACCCTAGTTGGGTTGAATATCCAAGACTGCAGTTCAATCAGCAGCAGCGCAGTTGAATTGCTTGTGGAGAACTTGTGGAGGTGTTACATCCTCTCATGATAGGGGGAGTCCTCTTTGAATCACCAGGGCAAAACAAAGCAGAATAAACTTCAACTCCTGTTTGATTTGATAGATTGTAAAATGTTTTAAGTTCATATAGATGCAGAACGCATGGGTAGCAGCAATCAGCAGAAGTTTTTTTTAGGGCCATCAGAAGTGGGTCTATCAGTAACTCAGTTGCGTGGTTGTTTTCCAGGTGACTTTGGCAGATCACTTTGTGATTTTTTTTTTTTTTTTGCAGGCTTTCTTGAGACAGAAAGCTTGTTAGCTGTTTAGCCCCCAGAGATCCCTGGGAGGCGTCTTTTATTGCCATTGTTCCCTGAGAATACAACTACCAAGCACCAGTTAGCATGTTGACCCGTGGCTACTTCAGGTCTGATCATGTTAGAGCCCTGTGTTATGTGTCGATGGATGTATATTATCCGGTGTTTAAGCTTCTGTCATCACTCGTTTGGAGTTGGGAGAATGTTGACTAAAGCTTTCTTTGCTTCGGTCTCACGGGAGTCTGTTGTTTCAACCAGTTCACTTTAGTTACTTGTCTTGGGAGTCTGTTGTCTCTTATCTTATAAAAGATCATTCCGTTTCGTGTTAGTGGCTATTGGAACAGTTCGGCTGGTACAGCCCTTTTCCATTTTTTCACGAGGAAGGCTCAGGAATAATAGTTCAAAAAGTGTTCTTTAAGTGATGTTTTACTGTTTGAAGTCAACTTTCAATTGAACGCCGGGTTTCATTTGGTAAATTATATATATATATATATTTTTGGGGGATCTTACTTTTTGTACGCGATTAATAAAAACAAAATAATAATAATAATAATAATAATAATAATAAAAAGCACAAAAGGCAAACAAATAAAAAATTGTTTTATATTATGAATAATGGTACATATCATTAAGAAAAAGGTTTTAAAGAGGTAGAATTTATGTTATACATTCTTGTGGGCAAAGAGTATAATGTGTGCAATTTGTCTATGAAATGATAAGGTTCTCCACGTTGTATTGGAATTTATTACTTATTATTATTATTATTATTTTATTTAATTGTTCTTTCTTTCTTTTTCTTTTTTTCTTTTTTTTTTTTTTACAATTTCACTACCCGTTTGTTTTGCTAATTGAAAACTAACAGATGTGGCCTGAGTTTTAACTGCCATTTTTTGAGAATTCAAATTCTTCACACACAAGTGACCCGAACGTTAACAATCCCCCGCCTAAAAGTATTTGGGCCAAAAAAAGAAGGAAGGCAAAAAAATATTATCTTTTTCACCATTAATGCGCGAGATAGAAATTGAAGGGGTGGATAAAAAAATCAATTTCCGCCTGCCGAGGTTCACGAAGCCCAATCAAATTTCATCCTCTCCTCCCTTCTTCCGTATGTAGTAGCCCTAGCTAGTGTCTGGGAGCTAGGCAATGGAAAGAGAGCTTCCTTCCACAGAAGGAACCCGAGGAATTGCATGAGAGAGAAAGAGTCGGGGAATCGGAAATGGCGAACAGAGACGATTGCAATTTTCTCTCGATAAGATGCGCCCTACGTTGCCTCAATGAGAAAGTCAGCATCTTCGCCGTTGTTATGGAGGTCGGCCTTCCCAGGAAATCTAGAGGCACCGGTACTCTCTCTCTCTCTCTCTCTCTCTCTCTCTCTCTCAAAGTTCTCTCTCTTTCTACGTAAATAGGGTGATTGGCGATGATGACCCAAAGGCCGGACTTACGGCTACTACCATGACCGCTAGTAGTTTTGATTTGGTTGTGGTTTGGTGGTAGATTGATGAATTCTTTCAGTTAAGGTGTATGTTCTGAGCCAGCATTCCTCTTTCTTCTTTCTCTTTCTTTCTTTCTTTTCCTTTATTTTCTTTTGGATTTTCAAGAACTTTACTCTTTTTTTTTTTTACTCTTTTTTTGGCAGATTGGTATCGTACGATGAAAATAACCGATGAATCGCTTCCGCAATCCGGCATGGCCGTCAATTTTTTCGAACAAAGTGTGGAACTGCTCCCTCATGTTTCTGCGCTTGGCGATATAATTGTTCTGTGTGATGTTAGGGTATTTTTTGACCTTCTTGCTTCTATTCTTTTTTTCTTGAATGATTTTCCGGAAGGCCTTGTGAAATTTGTGTTTGAATGTACACTGTTGGTCTTGATGGAAAAAAAAAGTACAGGAATCTTTTCATGTAATTGGCGGTTTTTCCCTTTTAAGAGCTTATGATATGGGATAAATTAGTTGTGGTTGTGGGTATAAATGTGAATTGACCTTGTTTTTTTGACAGGTGGGTGTGAAGTGTGAAAATTTTGCCGATGTCATACAAATCTTGCTTAGGAGTTTTTCAAATGATAATGCCTTTTGTTTCCAGTTGTACTTTTATTCACGCTTATGGTATCTCACCTAAATTCATGGGAAGTCAAATATACTAAATGTTGGGGCCTATGATTATGTAGATGACCCACCACAATGGGGAAGTTTTTGCAGTTTTCAACAAGAAATCTTCGTCTTTTGGGTTATACAGAGGGAAAGATGGCGATAGGAATGACATTTTTCCTTATCAAGTGTCTTTGAGGTTTCTCCCAAGACACTTGGATCTGAAGTTTATTGCAGGACTAAGAAAGTGGCTTATGAACTTCCAAGTTGACGAAGGTAATTTTTAGTAATTCACCATACTTTGCACATTTTCTCCAATGTGTTGTAGGTTAAAGACCACTAAATGTTGAGTTATTACTTTCCGAGGACTTTAATTAATATAGCTAATGGTGGAAATTAAAACCCATTACACGAGATTCTGGGTAAATGTGGTGAGAAAAACATGAATTCAACTGAATGCTTAGGTTTTGTTTTCTTATGGAAGATTTATAGTTCAGGCCCCAACTCTTTTTCCAAAGAAAATGACTTGCTTAAGGAAATTGAACAATTTTCTCCCAGAAGATGAACTCTATGGAGATTAGTTTCCTTCAGCAAGTCATTTTTCTTAATAAAATCAAATTCTAGTAAAACAGATGGAGAAAAACTTTTCAAGAACACAAATTCTATATAGAGATCATTTTTTTGTTTTTTGGATGCAACACAAAATATTTTATGTGGTTAAGTATAGAAATGAGAAAATGGTGAAAGTGAAACTATATAGTTGGTGGTGTTGCAGAGCAGTGTCTGGACTTTGTTTAGTAAACAACCAATAACTTTCCAACAACTTGCTGGTGACTTGTTAGCAACTGACCAGTACTGGGTGGAGGCAACTTTCCTTTCCTTATTCTTTCATTGCATCTACAAAAACTATTTTCCACCAAATATATGGAGATTTAACTTCTTTTCGTTTTTATTTTTGTACATGAGCGAACTCTTCCATACAGAGACACACACAAAAAAATCTAGCCATGCCAACCTGTTAAACTGATAATGATATAAATGTTTCATGTTTTGATACCCAATGAAGATTTGTCAGTAATTCTCAGTTATTTATCTATTGCTTTAAGATTTATTTTTGTAGGGTAAGATTGTGCAATACCTAGACTCTTACTGTCTTCTAGTGCACTTTTTTGAAGTGCATGTTTCAAACAGTAGAAAGCTCTTTTTCTGTGTACAATGTAGGGTCAATTAGCTTCTTGCTCTTGAGAGAGATCAAGGAAGGCAGAGAAGTTGATTTAGTTGTCAAGGTATTTGATTCCTATTCTATCCCTTTTCATGGATATGCATTACGTAGAATTGTTTATTTTCTTTTGAATTGTAATACTAATTTAATCTTTATGTTTCTTTTACCGTCCATTAACAGATTTTGATGATTTGTATTTTGGGCAATGTTTAGATTCTTCATGTTTATGAGGCTACCGAGAATGAGTGGATGGCCCTTGTTTGGGATGGAACTGACGCAGCACCAATTAGCATTAACCCAAAGTGAGTTGATGTAAGTTTGTGGTTTTTCCTTTTCCAAATTTTGTTATTTTTATTCCATTAAATGGCCAAGACAATTGTGAAAAAGAACAAAGGATACCTTTCATAAGAGTAGGAATTTAGATATAAGAGTCGTTAACTTACCATTAAATGTATATGGTGATTTATGTTGATTATTACATTATCTTTTTGCTCCTACTTTCCCATTACAAGCAGCGGGCAGGGTTATGGCACATGAGAGGCAACTTTTTGCATTTACCCTGGCACCTCATACATGCATTGATCTTTATATTTGATTAATCAGTTGGTGCGAGTAGGGGTTTTACCCATGCCTTTCCATCATTAGCTAGATGTTTATTGTGATTTATGAGTTTTGGTTTGATCAACATATCCATCTCTACTTTTAATGTTATGACTGTGGCTTGAAATAGTTTTACTGCCTATATGTTCTGGTTTTGTCACATTGGAGTGTCAAATTTGTGTTTTAACTTTTTCTTTTTGGGGGGGGGGGTGGGGTGGGGTGTGGGGGAGAGGGTTGGGGAAGGTGGGGGTGGTAAACATCAAATATATAGGCAGGTTATTAGGGAAAGGGTTAGCAGTTTAAGTTAGTAGCTGATTATCAAAATTGGCATAAATTAGGGCATAGAAGGTTTTAAATTAGTGTAGCACAGAAGACTAGGACTTAAAATTGGCTTACCAACCACATATTTTTAATATTGCCTTAAAGCTAGTTGGGGAAAATATGGGAAAAAAGGGAAGAGTATAAAAGAGCCAAGTGAGGCACTTTCTTCAGACTCCAGCAGCACTGTGGCACTAGGGTTTTTGTGACCTATCTGGGTGCCTAGGCAAGTGAGGCAAGTACTTTTGTTAACAGTAGGTTGCGCATATGTAAAGGTCTGTTTATTTGAAAAGAATGACTGCCATTGTCATTATTAGTTCCTTTTTTTCTTCGCCTTGCTTTGAACAGGCTAGAAGATGAAATGAGTAGCCCACTTCCTTTACAATTGGAACCTCTTCCTTTGCCAAGGGATTTAATGTGTACATTTCCTACAATTGGAACAATTCTACGAGTAGTTATTGAGAAAGGCATTGAGAAGTATGTTCATCAGTTGCTAAATCCTGGCAAATGGATAAAGATTCGCAATATACGATGTGAAGTGCATGCAGGGATGTTGTGTGGTATGCTGGGACCTTTCACAAAGCTACGTTATACTCCAAATGATGATGGCCTTGTGTTAGCGCGCAAAAAGTAGGTATCTATGCTTTTATGTAAGCTACTAATCATACTCACAATTTTGTTGTACCTGTTATTAGAATTTAGGAGTATGATATGCATTTTTGGTGTACTTCTTCAGGGCTTATAATGAGCGTTTGTCCTTGAAATTGGGCCGAATCCCGCATTGGTGCCTGCCTTGGTCTCAACGAATCACAGGTTACACCTTTGGATCATTAACGATGGGGGTTCGTTGTTTTATCTTCTCACGCATGCATGCTTCATCCAGGGATACTAACATTTCTTTCCTCTTTCAGAGGTTGATTTTGATCATGTGCGATTCCTCACATTAATGGATCTTCTCACATATCCAGAGGTAAGGAAATGTATCATGTATGTTACCATGTAGCTGTCTGGATTGCTGGAGATACATCTATTTATTTTTTATATTTCATGTTGGCATTCATGTTTTTCATTCCTTTGGTTTCTTCCTTTTTAAATCTACCCTTTCAGCAACAAATTTTGGGGTGCCTGTTCTCCTTGCATAGTGGGATGCAAGCATATCTTTTTCATTATTATTGGCTGTGCTCTTTTAATACTATTTTTCTGGCATTAGTCTTGAACTATAGGATAGCTTCATGAAAGAAAAGTAACATTTAGTGATGGTAATGGCAGTAAAATTGTCAGATTTCTAGTTGTTTCATTCTGAGGGCTATTGATGTGGCACGTTGGAAGTCTCTGGCTGGCAACTGCAAGGTGATGCAAGTTTGAGTGTTGAGAACAACCTCTTTAGGCAAAACTACAGAAGGATTGACATGTCTCTGAGTCCATTGCAAGACTCATAAACAAGACAGTTCTTGTAGTTTATTTCTTGCTCTCTTGAAAGCCATGTTTAATGAGTTCTTTCATCTAGTTGGAGTGTTGTTGTAATTGCTTGCTCCCATGTTGCCTTTGTTTTGAACCGAATGAAAAATCTTAATCATTTGGTTGCATATTATGGGATGGCTTGAAGAGTCCAAAAATGTGGATTTCAGAGATTAGCACTTTACTGCCCATAAGTTAAGGATAGAGTCATACAGAGTAATTATAACCTTTTCCTATAAACAACATTATTTGATGCTAGAGGACCAAATTGTTGAGATTTTAGAAGGACTGTCCTCAAATGCAGTTTAGACTACACCTTTGGGACTATCTGTGTCATCACCTTCATTTTTTATTTATAATCTAGGGAAATTTTATTTTAGATGAAGTGGGTCTAGATATCTGGATGATTTTGAGAGCAGGGACTTAAAGCTACGGGGAAATCCGGTCTGAGCCTTTGAGCCAGTCTGCTTCAGATCTGAGTGATTGTTAAATTGCCTAAATGGATTCATGTTTGTACTAGGAACTTTGTGTACGAGTTATTGCTTTTAATACATTGTACTTAGCAATTGATTGCTCTCTTCTCAAACCTTGTGTATAGCTTCTTGCTTGATGACCTTCAAACCCTGCAGGTAACATCTAAATTCAAGTGTGTCGTTCGGGTGGTGGCTCTCTTTCCATATCGAGCTCAAGACTTTTCTTATCTTTCCACTTACCGGATTAGACTAACTTTAGAGGATCCAACTGCTAGGATCCATGCTTTTGTGTATGGTGAAGATGGGGTGAGAATATGGTTCTATCAGAGTTTATTCTATTTTTTTATTTAGCAAATTTATGTCCATATATATTGCATTATGATATCTTTGTTGATTATTGTTTGCTTAGCATGAGCTCGTCTTAATTCGGTAAATGCCTCAATTCCATTCCATTGACTGATTGCACGTCATCATTTTTCTCCATTCTGCTTGATTTATGCCAAGCTGCATTCAAGATTTGGTCATGCTAAAGTTGTGGCTTTATAGTCATTCTTATCACATCTCACACTGCCTTAGATGTCTCTTTCTCTTGCCCATTCCTCCTTAAATTTAGACATTTTTGGATTGGTTCATCCAGAGGCTCGCTTTGGGTGGCGATCCTCACATCTTAAGGGACCCTATCATCTGACTCAACATTTATATGGTGAATATCTTTTCTCTACCGTGTATGTTTCATGTATCCGGCAGCCACTCTTTCTTAGAACTCATTTTGATTGGTTTAGTAAATGACAGCAATCTCTGTTAGATGGCTTTAAAGTAATATTTTCTCTGGTAGGTGTACATTCGTATCCTCTGTCGATGAGGGCTGAATTTTTCTCTGATTCTCTCGGTTTCATTTGTTGTAGGAGAAAATATTTGGCGGATTCCCTTCTGTCGATGAACTAACGAGGAAGCGAAACAAATTGCTAGGGGTGGCCGCAAACGATGATGGCGATGAAATCGATGGTCCCAGGAACCCACCATGGATTCAATGTTGCATAAAATCGTATCCTCGCGATTTACATGATAAGTGGGGAAGTAGACATTATCGTATCTTTGGCACTAAGCTTCTTGGATAAGCGAGCTGCATCGCGAATTGTAATTAGCAGAAGTGTTCTCTTTTTTGTGCTGTGACAGATGCTGTAAACGCTACTGTCACTCTATATGCTGTTTTTCGGGTATTGCAAGCTGTGAAGGATATGGCGACGTCGCTGTCATTTGGCATGTATAAATGATGCTTGTTTAAATCCCAAGTAAGCCGTTGGCAAGGCTGCACTGTGCTCCAAGTATTCTAACGGTACCAATGTCAGTGGGGCTGTGCGCGATGAAAATGAGCCATCGGAATGATTACAATCTCATAAAAATTACGATCGCGATGATTAATAACAACGTAAATCACAATACAATAATAATAACAATCAGGTCTGAAAGTGTGCTGATAAATTTTATTAGAATGTACAAAGAAACAAAATTTATGAGCTTTGATTGAATGTGAGTGGTGATGCGCGAACGCAAACGATTTGTAGAGCAGACTCTTTGGAAAAATGACAAAATGTCACGATTATTAAGTAGATAATTGATAATGTATCCATCAAAAGAGAACCCAAAAAAATATAAAAAATTCGTGTCTCGCTAGCTTGGGTCCTACGTCATATTTATTCTGATTCTAATTACAGAGTAGCAGGAGATGAAAACAAAGAGAAGCTGTCTCTCGATCGTTCGAATGGAGGGAGAGGTTGAGCCGCATTTGTATTGATCTTTGGTTGTCTGTGTTAGGCGCGAAAATGCTTCCTGAGGCTTAAAATTAATAGCCTAACACAGTCACCACCCCAACCCCGAAGTTTGAAACCATGTCCTTCACATAACCGTATCTCCAAATTTCACGTCCCTTTCTCCCTCAAAAAGCAGTCCACTGGTTACAAAACTCAACGAACAATACCGCCTGTGAGGATGAATCCCTCCTAATAATCTGTGGCACTGTCAATTGCTTTAGGTTGATGGCAATGTATTTTAAAGTCGAGTTATTTCTACGGGCAGAAGTCCCTGGACTTGTGTCCGCACTTTTATTCATTTGTCTCCCTCTCTGCTGGTCTCAATCAAAAATCTTCCCTTCCGATACGGTTCTTCTTCCCCAACATCCTACTTCTTGTGTCTCGGGTCTTGTGTCCACACACACACGCGCACGCACACACCCACACACATATATATTCTTAACAGTGTAGAGTCTACATAACCCTCATGCATCAAGAATAGATTTTAAGGCGCGCGCGTGCACGCAGAGAAGCACGTAACATCTGTCGCATTACAAATTAAGATATTTGTGCCGACCCGAGATGATATCTGGATGGACGGGTGCGGCTCTCTCCGTCAACCTGCATTACTGAGTGACAAAAACCATAAAAACTAGAAACCAAAAAAGAGGCCCATCAGGCTCCAGTGAAGACGTGAAGGCCATGAGGAAATGGCGCAAAGGCTAGCCGCTGGAATCGAGCCATGGGCTCCACCGGCAGTGCCGAACAGCTGGAGCCGGACCCCACAAAACGCACGCGGGCACTAAAATAATCCTGATGGCAAATTAGTAAAATTTTGAATATCCACGGGCGTTTAGGCTAGTTGGTCCAAACCCCGCGGAGTGAAAAAACGCAATACAAGTCTTTTTGCCATTCACTTTCACGAGAGTCGCCGGACGCCAGCTGTTTTCAAAGAACGGGATGGCATCACGTGCCCATATGTAGCCTAAGCCGTTAGATTGCGCAACTGCATTGAAGTGACGGTCATGTTTGGTCATAGTTCACATGGAGTGGTAAAAGGGGGGTCCACCGCCATTCAACGGTCCCACTATGCCAACAATTCCGAGGAAGCCGACCCACAATTTTGCAAGAGCGCGTTTGGTTTTAAAGTCGCAACTGATGAAAGGGATAATTTTAAAGGAATCGCACGATATATAACCAAATATATTTTTTAAAAATATTTATTTATATAATTTAATAATATTTTATATTAGATTCTTTTAATATATTATTTTAAATATTAAAAATTATTGTTTCATTAGAGTGACAAAATTATTATTAAACCAAATAAAAAATTTAATAAAAGATTTTTTTATGAGATAAAATTTATTATTATATTATATTAATAATTATTTATAAAAATATGATAAATCTTATATTTAAATTTTAAAAATTAATATTAATAAAAAAATAACAAATTATTTGTATAATTTTAATAATTACATTTAATACGATAATTTTTTTTAAAAGAAATTAAAGATATAAATTTTATTAAAATTTTATAATATTTAGATAAAATTAAAAATATGTTTTTTATATTATTAATTAAAATATTAATAAAACAAAAAGAGAGAGAGGAACAAATTATTTTAAATGTAAAAAAAAAAAAAAAAAATGAGAAAAATTGGAGAAAACAGGATGTTTCTGTGTCCGTTGGAAAAGCTTATGGGATAAAACAATGTTATACAAATTCTTAAATGGGTTGCTGTGCTAATTATTATCTAAAACACACTTGGTAACTTTTATTTTCTTGTTCACCAGCCGCCAGCAGGACGGGCTTTTGGCCTTTGGGGAAGGGCCCAGTAGAGGTCTATGAACCCACGCCACGTGCACTACACGGGTTGTCTCTTCGTTCAGTCGGCAGCGATAAATCAACGGCCACGATTTGATCTTACTGTCTCGGTCCATGCTCCTATAAAAATCCTGCCAAGCCATCTCTGCCCTTTTTCCCATCGTATGTGCACCAGAGCGATCTTGCGATATTTAATTAAATAAAGAAAAGGACAGAATGCTTCTGCGAAGCACATCGACGCCGATACTGAAGACCTGGTTCCACCACTGCAAAGAGTCTTCGCCGGAATTCGAAATCGTATACAGGAACCCCAGTTACCGACCTATTTCACTGACGGCTTCCTCTTCGAGTCCATTATTCTCTGCTGCATCTATTCCCTCTTCCCAGGATGGTTCTCTAAAGAGCATGACAAGGGCGCTCTCTGAGAACGATCTCAGGCAACTCTCGGTGGCGGCGCTGGCTACGAAGAGGCCACAGATGAACGGGATTGCTCTGGAGGAGGAAGAGGAAGAGGAAGAGGAGGAGGAGACGGCGGCCTTGGACTGTGGCCTCGTTTGGAGGTCTACTGGGTTGAGCGAGGAGTGTGAGAGTGATGATGGGTTGACGAAGCTTTTAGTGGGCAGTGGAGTTGGTGGCAGCGGCGGGAAGATCTGTGGTGGTGGTGGTGGTGGCGGCGGCGGAGGATCTGACGGTGGAGATGACGGGGGTTCTGGATTTTGGGATCCAAATCATGGGAATGACAACACTGATGTTTATTATCAGAAAATGATCGAAGCCAATCCGGGGAATTCACTTCTTCTTAGCAATTATGCCAAATTCTTGAAAGAGGTATACATTTACGTAAAGGCTCTTGCTTTTTGTTAAATTTATGGGAGATCTCCACAAGTTTAGGAAGCTAATTATTTTTAATGATTATTTATCCTTTTCATGGTCTGAAGATTTTTTTATTTTCTTTTGGTCCTCGAAGATCCTTTTGTTAGCTTTCCAATGATTAAGTTCGTTCATTATATAATTTACGAAGCTTTCCTCATTGGAAGTCCCTTTGTATAAGCTATTCGTTTGTCAGACCCGTAATTAGCTGAAAAACGATATGATATCTGAAACAATCTGGGTAACAAGGATTTTCCGTGATGTTTTGCTTTGGAATTGGAACAGGTGCGAGGGGATTTTGGAAAAGCTGAACAGTACTTTGGGAGAGCAATTTTAGCAAACCCCAATGATGGGAATGTTCTGTCGATGTACGCGGATCTGATTTGGGAGAACAATAAGGATGCTTCTCGTGCTGAAAATTATTTTGATCAAGCTGTTAAAGTTGCTCCTGATGATTGGTAAGAAGCATTCTTATCTTTAGTTTGTATACCAAACCTTCTTATTGTTGTTTTGGTAATTTTTTTGTGTCTGCTGAATTATATTGATGCTGTGTATTAAACGGAAGATTTTGTTTTGATTGTTCAGCTATGTGCTTGCATCCTATGCTCGGTTTCTTTGGGATGCTGAAGAAGAGGAAGTGGAGGATGGAGACGGAGAAGATGAGATGAGCAAATTGCCACTGCCGACTTTGTTTCATGGAGCTCCTCCGCCCCCTCCATTAGCTGCTGCTTCTTAAGCTGACTTTTTGCTCTCAATCTTGTATCATAGTCTACGTATAACTGCTGACCCTTTGTAGATCCTTATATCTCTTCTTTTTTAACCTTTGTAAATTTTTTCTCCTGTTGAGATGAGTTGTTTTAACCGATTGCTATCATTTGCCTCTTGCTTTCATGGCTGCATAACGTAGAAAGAAGAATAAAAGTGATGAGTTTTTTCCGGTTTAGAAACCCCTTTTCCTCTCGCGCGCGCGCGCGCATGCACATCTGTCTTGCGTGTACATGCCATGTTCTTTGTAATATCCTTTTGCTATTTGCCGTGTTATATTTTGATCTTTGATCTTTTATATTGACTTCCTGTTTTGTTGTTCACCCAAGATCATGTATACACCGCAGTTGGCTAAAAAGACGATTTGTCTACATGGTGAATCAAAATGTGAGAATAGCCTGAAAATATCTAGCAATTGATTAATTTATCAGCTCAAGCATCAAGATTTACAACAGAATGGTTGCTGAGTTCTTGGACCTTTCACGGTGGAAAAGGCTTCGTTGGCGGTTCCAGGCACTAACCATACCCTGTGTACATTCGGCCTTTCAAGGTGTCTATCATTCTACTCCGTGCCAGGTGAAAGGAATCTGATGAATGTGCAACTGCAAGTTGTCTTTTTACGTTAGACCGGCTTTTAATTTTGTCAAATATATTTGGTAAGTTAAGGCCAGGTTTGGTGGTAAGAACACTTACGAGGAAGTGTCATCCGATGATGATTCGTTTGATAGAACATTAAAACAGGAATCAGCTGACTGGAAATTGCAGATTGGTTGCAAAAGATGACAAAGCTAGGATAGGAATTTCAATGGATCACTCCTTTTTCTAGCACTAAAATTCACATAATAATGGGCTCTAGTGGACAGAAACTGTTCCTAAATCTTGGTCTTAAAAGCCATTGTGCCCTGGCAGCGCAGAAAGGCTCATAGGACCCAAAACCATCCAAGAATCGACCCGCCGAGCAAACCGATTCCCAGGAAAACAACCATTACAATCGCAGACAATTCTGCTTCTGAAACTGGTACGGACTTTGGAGCAAGAATCATAATGACACTTGTCAGATAGCCGTTAGTTGCTCCAAGCATAAGAGTCAGAATTACTACTGGTACTTCAGTTTTCAGCCATTTGGGTCCATGGAGGCATGCTGCAAATATTGGATAGAACAAAAGCCGAAGGATGCAAGCCCATGTGGCCTTGTTAACGCTTTTCAGAACGTAAACTGCAGTTAGAGACTTGCCAATGAAATCTGAAACGTTGTACACTGTTATCAGCAAGACTGGATACCAATCTTGAAGCAATCCTGATACAAGATCTTCAGCTATGAATCCTGGGAAAATTGACAGCGTCACAACGTAGATCATAAAGATCCCACATGCGGGCCACTGGATTCTTTTTGTGATGATCCAAAATTTCGACCCTGAAGTAAATGAATCATCTGGAAGAAGCCTGTACTGCTGTTCCATAACCGGTAATTTGTGTAACAAGTTGCAACAGACTGTGCAACATAGCAGAATAATGGTACTGACCATGAAATAGAAGTGGACGCTTGTTCGGAGACCCTGGCGGGTCTCTGGCAGTGATACCTTTGTTATTATCCTCAGGATGGAGACAAGGACACCTGCTTCCAGACAATAGATTTCATCAGAGAAACCTCTACAATCAGTTTTGGCACTCACGGCATGGCCCAAAATTAATACATGACAAACTCTCAATTTTTCCTTGCAAAAGGAAGGTAAACGTTGTGTCTGAAACGAATCTTGTCAAAGAGGATTGCTAAAAAACATCCCATGTAAATAATGAAGCTTATCATTTTCATAGCTTCAAGGCATTAAGCCTGACGTCTGGCCGTACAAAGCGAAAGGCAGGTTCTTTCAGGAAGTAGAGAAAAACTTCCAAAGCTACCTTACTTCATTTCCGCCCATTTTTATCTTCACCAATCCAGCACTCAGAAATTTTGCTTAGGTATTCATAACTTCGTTCTTAATACTCCTCTCTCTCTCTCTCTCTCTCTCTCACGCACACACACACACACACACACACACACACAAACACACACAAATATACATACTCATAGGGGCGCACGCACGCGCGCGTACACACACACACAAGATTATTATGGAAGATAGGAGAAGGAAAGCTGGAAAGTGTAGGGTCACATGATGTAGTACCGGAAGAGGCGGTTCCAGCAAAGACAGCCTGCATGTACGGTTTTGGGAGCTTTGCTGCTGATCCTATGAGACTTCCTCCTATCAACCCATCGGCTAAGCCACAAACCAGGACTGAAGCCACTGTAAGAACGTAGGCTTCTTTTGGTCTACCTTCTGACCCACTCCTTCTCCATGCCCAATCCATTATTGGAACCACCATTAGGGAGAGGATAAACATAGAAAATCCCATGTTCATTCTCACTCTGTAGCCCAGCTTCTTGCTCCAGCCACCCCAACTGACTACTACGACTAGTACTAGCACTGAAGAACTCATGTAAGCTACAGAAAATACCTTTTCAATGTGCTTGGTGGGATAGAGATAGCCAAAATAGTCAACAGCTGTGATGAAAGTATTCCATGGAAGCAAATTTCCAGCACCAAGCAGAAAATGGATTATATAAGCAATCTTGTAGGTGTCCCTTGGCTGAGGTTGATCTCTTGTTCCCTTCTCACCTTCCATTTTCTGCATTCGTTCTGACATCTATTTTGTGGACAGTTCTGATTGGAATTTAATAAGCTTCATGGCATCGGCAATTGTACTCTTCGTGATATGTCCATTGTCCTGTGGATTAGAGAGGCATAAGATATATAAAAATAAGCTGAGCTTATAGAACAATCTCTGGTTGGCCGACGGCTAGTGTCTACAGATACTTATGCACAAAAGCCCTGCCAATGCCACCATAAGACCAATCATTTTCAATGGCTAACATTAGCTAGTAGGGGTAGCTGATAGCTGTACTTATTGCACTTGGATTTGATTGATGGGTTGGTTATGGAATCAATTGAGCTAATACATAATGAACATTTGTGCAGTGTGGGGACAACAATGGATGGGCAGTGTTAGAAATGCCATTTGATTCTGTTACACCAACTGGCAATCATGCTGGCGCTATCTCGTAGCCCGAAGACCAAAGACATTAGTAGACTTATTGGCCATCAGTATATTGTCTATAATCCCGGTGAGTTCTAACAATTATTGGAGCCGAAGTCATGTCACTGGTCTTTTCCAGAGTTTCAATACCCTCCTCATATCTTTTTTACAAAGTGGCAAAAAATCACTTCTCATTACAGAGGAAAGAATCTCATGTGGAAACAAGTACAATACGTCGACCACAACTTCAAGGATAGGAAGGAGAGGAGTTAATGAGATCTCTTCTAATCTTAAGCTACGAAAAAGAGACTTTAAATTGTCCAGACTGGATATTATTCTCTTGATACGTTCAAAGGGGCTTACTAGAGCCAAAACTGTCGTATCAAGATGAGTGCCGTGAAATGAAAGAAGTCGTGAGTAAATAAGAGGGGGCTCTGTTGATTAGCATGCTGGAACTTGATTCCATGATTGGCAATGTCAACAAAAGTTCGCTGCAGAGGCCGTTCTAACCCTCCAGGGGAAAGAGTTTGACAAAACTATCCATCAGGCATCAGCTCCCATTGTTCTTTGCTTTTCTTTTGTGTTTCACCTATCATTTTCAACTTTTGCTGCCTTCTTTTTCTTTTTTCTCTGATGCAACTTTTTCCCACCTTGTGTTCGGTTGACAAAATGAGTAGTGAAATATCATCAACCCATCAAAGTGCCACCACCTTAGTGGGCGGGAAGTCGAATGGCAAAGGCTTGATTGACAATACATTTCTACCAGAATTCGAAAGGAAAAACTAGGAAAAAGTAATGTCTAGAAAAGCTGTTTCGGAAATTAATGCAAGCTGATATCTACCATGTACCACGACACGGTTTATGTTTGCTCCAGTCTCGGATCGTCTTGAAAAAGAGAAAAGAAATTGACATCCGCACAAACAATTGGAGACAAAATGTTCCTGTCTTAGTTGGGATGCTACATACATACAACATACATACATACATACACGAGTGTTCGGACAAATGCGCGTTGAGCTCAGTTTAGTTCCCCGTTGTATCACCTATTCTTGTTTCCCATTGACTACTGTGAATGTGGAAGCAAGGAAAAGCCTTTAGGTTAATTGGTCGTTTTGGGCCTTGGTCTTCTCTCTCTCTCTCTCTCTCTCCCTCTCTCTCTATAGGCTTGCTTCTTAAGTCTCAATCGTGATAACAAGTATCAATGCCTTTGCTGGCGCAGAATCTGCAGACAGCAAGAGGGCGAATAACAAGGACCAAACTTTGCAGGCTCCCACCCATCCCAACTTTTCCGACCTATAGCCGCCAACTCTTGTCTTCTCTGTTCCTTCTTCTCGTAATCGATGACAGTCAATGCCTGCCCTACCTGCGGCCATTCCTCAGCAGGATGATCACGGTCATTCGAACCTCCTTCTCGCTCTCCCCCTTTCTCTCTCTCTCTCTCTCTCTCTATAACTTCTCACTGATTAGGGTTTGTGATTTCTACCACTCAAGTTGTTTCTGGTCAATTGCCTAAATTATTAATAAAGAGGCTGTCTTTTTCTTTATATATATAATTTGAAAAAAAATAAAAGGGTGCTTGGCTTTTTTCGCATTGGTTCTTCTTTTGTTGGACTTAATCGGTCCTGAATTATGGCTCAGTTGAATTCAAGACAGAGGCCGAAACAAAAAGGCTGATTCGTGGCAAGACAATCTCGCCTTATGGACTGCTTCTCTGATTGAATCGATGAATCTGGCTTGGATGGGTAGAGCAATTTACTGTCCAATTTTGCTCCCCACCCTCACTCCCCACAACCGAAAAAAAATAAAAAACAATAAACCTTCTTTGGGGTTTATGCCAGTAACTATGGGAGACCTTGGAAGGAGTGGACTTGCCCTGAAATGCTCAGGAAAGTCAATCCGCTGAACAAAAGCAGGATGATCTATCCGAGTAGAGCTATTTGTCGAACCTTCAAAATCCAAGACAAGAAATATTCAATTGTGATTGCAAGAGATGGAAAAGGGCATGTAGTTGCCATTGAGAATTCAAGACTGTTAAGTGAAGAGAAAATCCCGAAGATTTGAGCATTGCTAATTTGGAAAACGTCAGCCCCTCTCATCCAGGCGCAGACGGTGATTACAATATTTCGTCATGGTCAACCTGCAGCTTCAAAGTGGCATTTATCATGAGATTGAGCCACTATGCATATTAGGCGAAACTGATCCATTTCATTCATCATATATTGAACCTTCCTACATGAGGTCAAACACATGCAAAAAGATTGTTGTCAAGGCCTGGACACAAATCGATGTTCCATGACATCACAAATTGGAAAGACATAGTAGGCAATTGGACCACAAAAGGCAAAAGAAGAAAAATGTTGAATTGGAAAAAATTCCTGAGAAGCTGACAATCGAAATATCTACAATTTTGCTTGTATGTTCTTATATCTGTAGAAAGGATGATTGTTTTATTCAATTTTTCAGTTGCAGGATGTTGGTGCTTTTCCAGTTGACACTGCGAGAGCATATATGGAAAACCGAAGACCAGACTTGCATAGATGCAAATTGCAGACCGGACTATGCGGGATTTGGGGGTGTTTGGGGAGAAAAGGGGGCTGATTTATAGGATTTCGGTGTAAGTTTTACTGCATCACATAATTTCAGAAGCAAAGCCTGTTCGCACATGCCTATCTGCACTTGCAAATTTTTGCCAACAGTGTCATATACCTTGTGACGCAAGCCAATTGGTAGATACCGTAGATTAAGTCTAAGATTCCTCTATGGCTACTGTTCTCAAAACACATGAGCAACACATTGTTGATCTTAAGGATTGGCTTGTGGTTCCTAATCAATAAATGCACGGGTGCTATTGAAGATTGTCCCAAATGCAGCTGGCTCTAAGGTTCTTAATTTGCAGAAGAAGCTTCCATCTCACTCTTTGGAGGACCAGACCACTCCCGCCTTCAAGTTTGATAGGCAAGCGTGGGTGAACCGATCTTCTAATAGTCGCTCTGGGTCCACTTTCCCAGTCTCTGCATCTTCTGGAGGGTTCTCTAACCTGCCAATGCCATTCATCATGCCATCATCCTCAGCCAGAAGCCTACATGGATTATCAATGCCATCATACACTTTTGGCTCAAATATGCCTACTCCTGGCCTCAAGTTTTCTTTCCCTGCAACGTCAAGTGCCCTCGTACCCAAGGTTCTTTCGATCAAATAAGTTGAGAAGGATATCTTTTAATTCTGAAAGCAAAGACATTGTTTATTATTGACGAAGACAGAGTCACGTTTAGGCTGTTTGATACTTACTTGATCATTTGGAGTCTTATACAGAATCATTGATTTGTATTATTGAGAAAGAAGAGGGTAGGAGAATTACACTTGAACAGAACATTGCTAAAATTTGTTTGTGGCAGGGAGCTGAAAATTGTCCGTTAGTTTTCAATACAACTGTTTCGATCCAGGATCTCTTATAGACCGAGAGACCATCAAATGTTAATCATGGCTGACGGAGAGGAGAAAGCCCAGTAGAACGACAAGAATCACTTCATGCTCAAGGTAAGGTCACCCCTGCTCGGGCCCTTAAAAGGGAGCACGAAGCCGAAGAGTTGGTCTCACGTTGTTGGGTTTTATCGTGGCCTGCGTTGAACTGTTTTGGAAGCCTCAGCGATGTCCCACGGCCAGCCCATTGAGCCCAGAGCGATGGTAGCCATTTGCTGTACCACACTTGCAGATGACCTTGATTGGGAGGGCAGAGAGGTGGGACAATGCTGGCCCTGCTGTAGTTTATTTTGGATCAGCGGGATGATTGTAGCTGTGCGTGGCATATATTGCGATCACACATTGAAGAATTTATGTCAGAGCAGGTTGCAAGGTAGAACATGATGCCATTGGAATCACATGTTGTCCCCATTTAGATTGCAAGAAACTTATCCTTTCAGCTTAGCTTGATGGCCACCCTATGCGTGTGTAGACCCCATATGCCAAAACTCATTAAATTCCATGCTCTCTCTCTCTCTCTCTCTCTCTCTCCCCCTCGATCTTTTTTGGTTTTCTCTAGAGTAGTGTCAATACAAACATAATGTGGCGACATTAAACATGTTTTAATTATATGCGGCAATTTACCTTACAAAAATACGATATAATTCCTTTTACTGCATGGTGCAACTAAAAATCATCAACAATAAGTTATCATACTCGATTTCTTCTTAAAATCATAGAATTAATAGGAGAGATAAATACTTAATATGGGCTCCAATGGGAATTGAATCAATTGCTACTGGTCCATCTAGACAGCCCTAAGAAAACTAGCAAAGGAAACCAACATTCCGGGGGAGGTGGAGAGGGAGGAAGAGGAGCTAAGGCCAAAACTCCAAAGATGAGAATAACAATAGAATGGACGCGGAAGGGAAGGGGGGCTTAGGGGCGTTGTGCGTGGGGAAGGAAGTCAGAGGAGGTGAAATGCAATGAATGCCAAGACAGGGCATGAAGTTGACGTTTCAGATTCTTAATGTCTGAATGGGTTTGCAGGTTTCAGAGCAGCAAGGCTGCTGCTATATTTTGGCATCCTAGAGCCACCACCACCACCACCACACCACCGACTCTCTGCATTATTCTCGTTTCCTTTTTAAACAAGACATTTGCCAGCTTGTGTTCTGCTAGGAAAGTACGATCCACTCGCGGATCCCGAGGACATTCGATCATTATTGGTTTACTACTCTCCAAATTACAAGTAAAAAAAATTATGGGGTTGAGGAATAATGCACCAATATCAACAAACTAATCAAACGTGGTTTGTGGATACCCTCGTCTATGGCATGTTAGCTTTAATCAGACAGACATGTCATAACTTTATTAGTCTGCTTAAAGGCACCCATGCAGTCTTTAGTTTGCACAACAATTTTCACGAACTATGACAAGAACCAAAATTTAGAAATTCTTTTCATTTTGCCGTGAGGGAATTCTGCGAATTTTAACGGAAAATTTTGACCATGAGTGTGGCACGTTAGTCATCAAGAGCTCAATGAAATGAAAGGTTGAAGCAATTGAACTGGCAAAGCGCAATGCTATATCTTTGGTGCTTTTGTGGAGGATCTCTGGAATGTGGGGATTGAATGCCAATTATTGCTGGGTCCATATTAATGGTGGTCCACGAAATTCCTTTTAAAATGGGCAATCAACTCGCTCATGAATTATATTGTAAGTGGTAGACAGACAACGTCTTTTCTTAGATATCTATTCTTAAAAGAGAAGGTGAACAGCTTTTCTCTCGACGTTTCAATTGAAACCCCGACAAAAGGGGGAAAAATATATACATTTATTGATAATTGTTCACATGTTGACTCACTTTAAAAGTAAATCACGAAAATAATAATAATAATAATTTGACTAACTTTAAAAATAAGTCAAATTAATTTTATATTATATGTGAGAGAAAATAAAAAATTTAAATAAGATCCAAAAAAATTTTTTAAAAAATATATGTGTAATTTTTTTTTATGTTGAACCAAAAAAAAAAAAAAAAAGATATATAATTAACACTCACTAAAAAAGTGAGTAAATTTAGCAAACATCACTTTTCCCTCTTAAAAATGCCCCCCTGTGCTAGGTAATTTTGCATTTTTTTTCACCACAAAGATATTCACGCAAAATTAAAGATACATCCCCATAATGACAATGTTAACAAGTTATAGATGTGCATCTTTCATTCATCATCTTCAAATTGTGGTTCAGTTACACATGCATTATTATGGGAAACTTTTTCCTTTTCCTTAGAAAAAGAAATACGAATTATTAAAAGCGCAGATAAGGAAAATGTGTCGTAGTGCCCTAACGAATGGAAAAAGTTGATAGTGCCTCTTGCTGAAGTCTCCGCTTACGATCGCTGTTAGAACTGCAAAGTCTTGGAACGATTGCTGCAACAGTTTTTTGTTTTTTTTGTTTTTTTTTTTTTGGTTTTTCTCCCGAACGACAGGTACAATTGTCTTCATTTTTCCAGTCTAGGCCTGTCACGATTTGAAGTGATGAGAAGGTTATCACTCCTTAATCATGATCATGGGAAAAAATATATATATATATATATATAATTTTTTCACACCTTGGTGCATTTCAAGATTGATCTTTTGTCTTTGTGACTATCTCGTAAAAAGTGCTGCAAGAGATTAGTATTATGATGAAAAATGAGTTAAAACTGAGGTCCTAGAATTGGAGTTCCACATTCGTTCCCATCCTTCAGGAAAGTCGTGCCACATTTCCATACCAATAAAATACAGGAGCTCTTCAGGATCTTGTATTTAAATTAAGCAGTCATCACAGACATCTTCTCTTCCTTCTCACTTGTTTTTTCCTTGAAAATTATTTAATTATTATCATACTATGTTACAGTTAACATAATCTACCATATTCATGAATCTAAATTTTTTAGAGTGAAAATTAATGTTCGAGACAGGTGTAATTTAAAAAAAAAAAAAAAAAGAGGAAATTAAAATAACCAACTCCTCCAACTAGTTCACAATTAGATCGCATCTTTGATTCTTTTTTTTTTTTTAACGGAAAGGGTCATTTATTAGTCATTGAAAAAGTTCAAAGGATTATCTTTGATTTTAAAATTAGTACGACATATAGGATATAAGTCATGTGAACAAAGATCAGCCAAATCCCATAAAAATCATACGCTATATCCATTGATCATTTTATTAGAAACATTCTTTTTTGGCCCCCCTCTGGATAGCAATATTGCTGTCGCTTCTGTGTGTTTGTGCGTGTGTCCAAGACTACATGACACGAACAGCTATTTTCTACCTCTACTGCCACATCAACGCCAGCCTTGAAATAGATGACCAATATGATGACTCTTGTGAAGTTCAGACGAATTTCTCGTACCCTAGACACTCCAAGAAAGATGATTCATTAAGCTTCTGCCCTTTTCACGCCCCCACCTCCCACTATATTTTTCCCTTAACAGAAAAACAAAGGATTTCATTTCTTAGTTAATGTAAAATATAAAGAAGAATTGAACTTGATAGGTCAAGGCATCATTGTAAAATAAAATATTGGTTTTATCTTACTTGGAAAGTGGAGGGGTTTCATAACTTGATATAACATACGGGGGTGAATAGCTTGTGAATAATACATGATAGAAGAAGCATATAAATAGGTAGATTCATGTCCTTCAAATCAGCACTCAAAGAAATCTTTGTTTACTGCAAGGGCTAGTAGCTAGAGCTGGCCTTGAAGTTGAAGATATTCGACACAATCATTTGTTCAGTATTGCAGCCTTTGACAATAAACGCTTCTCAGAGGCCTGCGCAAAAGGTCAAGTTCAAGCACTTGTGCGTGTACATATATATATATATATATATATATATATAAAAGGAAACGGGCTATTAGTTATTAGTACCAGAAACAGAAAAAGAAAACGAAAATGGTAGGAGGCCAAGCGGCACGAATAGCAATGCGTAACGAAGAATTTGCTTAACAATTTCTAGACAAGGAAAATTTTGGGGTTTGAGATAAGAATTGACAGAAGAAAACTTCGAGGAAAGCTAGAGAGGCGAGGGTGCAATTATCAAATGTAATTCTAGTATCTTTTAACAAGAGTCTACGTTGTATATGTAAACAAATCAAATAGTTACGTACATTTATCCACCTTAGCTTTGTTGTTGCCGCTTTCCAACATCAACCCAAAATGAATATGAGGGAAGTGCGCCCACTGGTCAATAACGTTTGCAGATCTCATCAACACCCTTAAATATTTTTGATTGGTATGATACTCTTGGAGTTAAAATGATCAAAGTTTTTGGTTTGGTTTGGTTTTACTTACATTTTTGGCAGCAGTGCTAAATGCTTCTCTGTGGCTGATATCGGGGTTTTTGGCCTTGATCCTTTGAATCTCCTCCCTATGCATCACGTTTTTTTGACAAAATAACAGGAATATAAGAAGGAAAGAAAGTGTCATCAAGCGAAGATAAGAAATTTTTTATAAAAGAATGGTTACAGATGGTACTTTATGAATTGATTATATGCAGAAGGTACTCGCTGCCTCTTCTCGGGAGCTGAAAATGGAAAGGAACAACACATTACGCCTATTTATATATATATATATATATATATATATATATATTAAGAAAAGCAGTCTATAAATATTATATTAATAAAGATATGGGCATGTATATAGACAGAAAAATGGATACTGCTGGAAAAAAAATTTAAAGAGAATATAAGAAGGATAGGAGAAGGAGAAGGGGAAAAAAATTGCAAATCAAAGAAAGGGTTGGGATATGTGGGGGAACTCACGGCGATTAACGACCCTTTCCTGGTTGAAATCAGTGATTGGTGCCCGCATTGGGATCTTTTTGTTGCATTTGGAAGAGGAACCCAAGTCAATTCTGTATTCAGACGAGTTGCATGCGTTGGGTGCCTACATAATGTATGCAGAATAAGAAAATTAAAAGAAAAACAAAAGATAAGCCACTAGTTACAGAGTAGAAGAAAAATACAATTGATGGGTTTCTTTTGTTTTTTTAAAAAAATGGTGGGTGCTTACATTTTATGTACAAAATTAATACCACAAACTTCCCCATTTGGTGTCACTAGTTACTACTTGAAAATCTCCTCTTGACCCCCATACAGTAATGTCCGTGCGTGTGTCGTGTGTGTGTGTGTGTGTGTGAGAGAGAGAGAGAGAGAGAGAGAGAGAGAGGATCAGCAAGCATTGAAGTGACTGGATCAGTTAGGGCTGTATCGTGTCACACTAACACAGAGAAAATTTTTTTTTAAAAAAAAAAAAAACCTAGACTGACATGTGTTTGAATGAAACAAATAAAAAAAAAAAACGTAGACCGACAGGTGTTTGAAAGAAACAAAGGCTTTTCAAAGGATCTAGAGCTGCTGAAAAGTATAGCATCAGCTGCGGACAAATCTCATGAAAAGAAATCGTAAATACCCGAGAATCCTAAAAACACAAACACATCTATCAAATCAATGGCAGATTCAATCAGAAAAGTGCCTCAAAAAAATTTAAAAAAAAAATTGAAACGCTACTTCAGACCAATAGGCCCAACTCCTACGCTGCCTGCGGCCGCCAAAATCAGTTATCTATTATCTACAAAAAGCAGAAAAAATAGGTTTTTGGGGCTCATGGCGGCGGCTGGCATTTAGTTACAGTAAATACCCAACGCAGAAGTGAGGAAAATGCTACGATAGACTCGATGTCTTCAACAATGGATAGGCATCTTTGAAGGTCTCTGATGATTTTCTCGAAAGAATCAAAGGACGCCGTTAACCCTAGATTTCAGAGGCTATGTGGGCATAGCATAAAAAAAAACCCCCTGAAATAAGCTTAAATATGTTGAGGTACGTAGCAGTATCACCTGAACATCTTGACAGGAAAGTGACTGGAAGGCAGCTGCCATATTTACGGACCAGAGATTGGTGCAGCGCCCGCATCGGACGGTCACGATGTCAAACATGTTGCTGCATGGAACGCTTACCTGCAGATTGCCATTTATCATGTCTCCATTGACTTTAACAAATGCTAAACCCAAGAATCTTACTTCTTGAATGAATATTATCAAAAAGAAAAAAATAAAAAAAAGTAGCCATTGAACGACCATAGCAAGAAGAAGAAGGGTCATAAGAAATTGATTACACAACTGAAAAAAAAACCCATGAAATGCTAATTATCTAGTAGAGGGCGGCATAATGACTATCCAAAATTGACTGCAAAGTTCTGCTCGCAAAATGCCACGAAATCAGAATTCAGTGATCAGGAGGGACGACTAGCTTCCTCAATCTTATTAGGTTGGTTATTTCGAGAAACAGCTGGTCCGCCTGAATAGGGACCTGCGGTTTCTTGACTTCTTTTCCATGAGATAAAGGCATCAGCCAAAGAAACTTGGCTGGTTTTGTACAGGACGCTTTTGTGGAGCAGTGCTTTAAGCAAGGGGAAAGAAAGACATAGATACGCTGTAGAAAGAAAATCTATAGAGGAAGGAGAAGTTGTCCTCGTTAATTTACTCTAAAACTGACTAAAATAATACAAAAATGAAATGACCGATGATCCTCTCTCTCTCTCTCTCTCCCCTAATTTTTCTCCCTGGGGTTCTGAAAGCAGCACTGGAGGACCTTCAGGGTCTGACTTTTCTTTGACTGCAAAAGAAGAAAAAAGAAATGTCCAACGATGGAGACCTGACTGTAACAAAAACAAGAAGCGCCCTCAGAAAGAAAAATATTATGGCAGATATCATATCAGTTTTAAAAATAAATAAATAAATAAATAAAATAATACTGGAAGACCTTATCAACAGAAGCCCCGCAGGCTTTGCTTTTTATCAGAACCTAAAACGTTTCCTTCTTGTTATAAATTTTGAAATAGATGAGAAGGAAAAGCAAACAGAAGAAGAAGAAGCAAGAACTAATAAGAAATAGAGAGAGCCATTAAATAAAGAGACGAGATACCGCAAGAACAATGTTGCAAAAGTTGCAAGGGATGTAGCAGAGCTGTTCGGGTACAACATCGGTGTAGCTCGACATATTTTTCAACTCAATTTCCTGAAAATTAGCAACCAAAGCTTATTTTTCTAGTTTCCTTGATCCCAAGAAGGAGATATAGAGCGAGAGAGGGACTGAGAGAGCAAGGAGAAAGGCCAAGGGTCAGGAGAAGATCCAAGGAGAGAGAGAGAGATAGTAAAAGGTAAGCAGCTCTTGCAAATTGCAAAGAAATACAAAGGAGAGAGGAAAAGCGTTTATTCTCTCTCGTACACACAACAAAACAACACAACCCTAGGCTTTGATGCAGGACCATATTGTATCACCACAGTAAAACCGTATGGCCCCATCCCAGCCCCCTTGTATATTAGTATTACAGAAGAATTCATTTGTTAGATTATTGAAAGAGAGAAGCCTTTGAAGTTATAAAGAGACTGAAAAGCAGTAGGCTAAAGCCAAATAGGATTTAGAGGACTACTTTTAAGAAGACATGTGGAAAGAAGATTTTTTTTAGCAAGCATAATCAGGGTACTTTAAGAAAATAATAATTTTTTTAAATGATTAATTATTTTATTTTTATATCTTGGCTCTCAAGGTCAAGTCAATTAAAATTTCCCTAGGATTAATATAAATGAATTTGGAAAAAAAAAAAAAAAAGGAATAAAGAAAAAAAGTGGGTTAACTGAGTGGTGCTCGAAGACAAAAATGCTGGGTCTGAGACTGTAAAAGTGGAAAATAGTAAGAAAAACGAAATGGGTCACGGTTTTAGGTGCCAAAGAAGATGGAGCCTTGCTTTTGGCAGCATTTATCCTTACAAGCCTCTCTGTGCAGAAATCCAGAGGTGAGGTTTGCAGCTATCATTGTGAAGTGAATGCGACCTCACCTCATGCTTCACCACACCGGACGAGGGGGGCGAATTGTTTAATTATTTTATTTATTTTTCTTTTACGTTTATCAATTCATGTAGTGCTCTACTCACCTCTATGCAGCCATAAATACATGGATCATCATGGTTGTTCGTAGACGTGCAACTGTCGTTGTGGGGTAAAAGAAACACATTAATATCTTAGGATGTTCTCTTTAATTACCATATAATATATAGCTAGCCAGGGTGAACCTGAAAATCAAATGAATGATTGTGCCAATAGCATGGTCGTTGACCCAATAGAAATCAAATTTTATATATCCCTTTCGAATGCTATGAAATTTTGACCCTAACTTCGATAATAATGTTAGTGGACGGAAATTATTTAAGATTTTTCTCGTTAAAAATAATTCATATGAGTCTCTTAGTATACCTTTTCAAAAAAACAAAAAACACCACACACATACACACACAAACAAAAGGAAAAATAGGATGTGCCAAACCGTCATGAATCAAGTCTCTTACCATATAGAAATGAACTACTCTATTCTTCGATCGTTTGAGTTACGCACATGGCGTGTTTACTAGAACCAAGAATGTAACAGGCCAATGTAATGAAGCATTATGATTAAATTTTCACGAAAAGTTTTTACTACATTACAATTTTTTTTTTTTCCCACGAGCTTTTAACTGGGAAGTTTTGGTCCAAAACTGACTGGAAGTTGAAATGAGTAGGGATTTGTGGGTTGGATAACCCGACAATGTCCTTCGCTTTGAGGAAAATAATAATATAACAGAAAGAAGGGAAAGAAAATTAGTTTGATTTGTATCATAACACAATCAAAAAGGAAGGACGGCAGTCTTGTAGTTGTTGAAGACTTTCGTTCCAAGAGTTTTAAGTGCTTCCGCGATACACGGGAATCAAGCAAAGTGAGATCAATCAAATCCTTTTCAATACAAGGAAACGGGAGAAGGAGGGTACTCGAAGGATAACATTATGCTAGGATTAGCGATCTTGATAGGGGACTGAACAATGCAGTGTTTATATCTTGGGCCCCTTTTTTTTATGTATGTTGTAAGACGTGATCATGGGACCTCATAGTCCATGTATCCCCATGCCTTGTTTTTTCGCAGTTATATATGGGGCATGTATTAGCCAAAATGGCCTGCAGAGTTTGTGTGCGTGTATTTATTTACTTATTTTGCGGCTTTTCATTTCACACAAGGCAAATTCCCGGTTTAAAGATTGGGTGCTGAACAGAAGAAAATGTGAAAAAAAAAAAGAAGCATTAACAATAATGAGGCATTTTGGTAAATAAATAAACAAACTGAATGGCATCGCCCCACAAACATCGTTGTGAGACCGGCAAACTGAAAGTGTACTCAGAGGTTGCCTTGGTGTAAAAACTCGATTTGCTTTGTCAAGTTTGTTTTGACTAATGCCCACCACAAATATGGGCCCACTCCTCTAGCTCGACTTGTCCGTAAAATAGAAGAGTTTGGGTGAAGCAGACCCAAAGCGTTTTATGCCCATTGCATCATGGGTCCACTGATAATGGGCTGAACTTGGATTAGATTTCTTTTTTTTTTTTTTTTATAAATTTTTTATAGATCCATCGGCTCGCAAATGCTAACATGCATTGATATGAACACTGTTGCACTCAAAAGGCTATCTTGCTCCAAGAGGGAGGGACCGGGTGGTTATGCGGTTGGCTGCTAATGGCTAGACTGATCGGCTATTTTAAGTAGGTGAGTACAATGTATGAAAAGGCCCAATTCTGGAGAACCAGGCCTTCCACAATGGATGGGGACCGCCCAAGCTCAACGGTTGCACTAATTAATTTATGGGTCTTGTGTGGTCATTGAGAAAGCAACCTCGGCTTCTAGTCTTTCCTTGTGGCGGTGGGTAGATAGAGAGAGATGGTTACCCTTACCCCACCATGGCCGGCCTTGAATTGGAGGCTGATTTTGGGGTTTCAATGTCGCTCGTTAAGCGTTACGCTCGGCATTTTATTCATCCGGGGATGAGATTCCAATTTCCAAGCGTTATGCCAGGAAAGCATATTCCAATTAAAATCTCCCAAGAGCCATTTAATATCGTTTTCAAGACCAAGGCAACGGGGCCGTGGGGCCAATCAAAAAGGGCCGATGATTCGTGACTGACCTCGGCCGCCAGCCGATGAGGTCGTGCTTTGGCGTTGGTGGACCGCTGATCCCCCACCCCCCATGCCGAAGGATCAAGTTATGATGAATAAAAAGACTCACAAAATTGACAGCAAACAAGCAAATATTTTATAAGAAACAAAAGAAATAATTTACCGAATATTTAGAATCACAGCGGATCAAGGTTTTTTTTTTTTTTTTTTTTTTTTAAATAACAAAATAATGGGGACAGAAGTCAAAGATTATTAATAATTTTTCTGTAATAATAAAAGGGGATAACAACAGAAGAGGAAAAAGGAAGAGGAAGATACGAGTGAGGTCACCGACACAAACAGGAATCGGAGGGATCCACGCCGTTGGTCAGAGCACAGCGGGACAGGTGTCATCCTAGCGGTGCACAGCGACTTGGACTTAGATTTTGTGCTTCTAGAAACACAGAGATAAATAAATATTTAATAAAACGAATAAAATAAAAACTCGAGTATTCTCTGCTTTTTATTTAAAAAAATAATAATAATTTATTTTTATTTTGCTGGGGGTCTGGACCTTGTTACCGTGCAGTTCTTGGTTTCTGATTAAATAAAATAAATAGATAGTGTGTAGATGTGAACAGAATTGATGTAGTTTGTGGTGGTGGTGGTGTTGTTTGGAAGCGGTGGGGCGAGGCGGATATGGCGAGCTCAGCGGAAACAGAGACAAAGGATGAGGGTTTCTCTGTCGACCTTCCTGCTCCTCGCGGCTGGAAGAAGAAGGTCTCTCTCTCTCTCTCTCTCTCTCTCTCTCTCTAATTAATTTTTTTTAGTTTTATTTAATTTTTGTTTGTAGTGTACTTTAAGTGACCTGTTGGGGCTTTGTGGGTATTCCATTGTTTTGCTCTAATTTTGTATCTTTCGGTTGGAATTCGTGTGCTTGCCGTGAGTTTTGAGGTGCCCGCCCAGCTTTTTAATTTACGAAGCCATCCCGCTCCTCCCTTCATCTCTCTCTCTCTCTTCATAAATATAATATATATATATATATATATATATCGCGGATTTTTCAAGTTTTGCAACTTGTTCTCTTCCTTTTGAATTTGGTTAGGGTTTCTTAAAAGAAGTATTGCTGTTGTTCGGATTTGTCTTCTATCCCTTTTTTTCTTCTTCTTCTTTTTCTTTTTTTTTTTATTCCTTTAATTAAAAATTTTTCTCTTTTGGGTGTTTCTTTTTTTGGAATGCAGTTAAGTTACCGTGAAGGTTTGAGTTGTTTTAAATGGAAATTATGATCTTTAATTTGGGAAGGAATGGAACTGCTCAAAAGGAAATTGTAGAGTACAAAATTAGTAGGAATTTGTATTTGGGCATCTCCAATGAGGTCTGTTTGACAAACTTAGGCTGCTGGGAATTTGTGTTGGCATTTTTTTGGTTGAAAAGAAAAAAGGCTTTTTGGTGATTTGCTTCATTTCTTTTTTTGTCAGAGCAAGACAAGTTGATGGGGATAGACCGCTTCTGTTGATTAACCTAATTCAAGGCTTTCATAATCCTTAAATGACAAAATGGAAGGAAAATACTTAACAAATGGGATGTATATCGAAGCTCCAAATATTATGTGGAATCCAAATTACAAATGGGGTGAAAATAGTTGACCACTTGAAGTTGCCGATGATTTTCAAGCAGGAGTCTTATTATATATATATTTTTAATTCTTTGTTGAGTTTCTCGGAATTCTTTGACTGCAAACTGAAATTGAAGTGATTTTACATGTTTCACAGAAAATATTTACTAAATGAACTTTTCTCTATCTTAATTTTCTTTATACATGATTTGGGATTAAGTCCCAGTTTGGTTGAGTATAATGCTGCTAATGAGTTACTTTCTCAGTTTTGGATAGTTCTCCGTCTAACAACACCCCTACCACAGATGACTTTCCCTAGGCAAACTTGTACACTTTATGGTTTCAAATGTGCCTTATTGCTGAAAACTAGGAAACAGTAGTAAAATTTTCTGCAAAATCTTCAATTTTGGACCTTGATATCGAAATTAAGAGACAATCAGACAGATGAATATTTTGTATCTTGAGTGATGCTTAACAGCAGGTTAAGTAGGTTTAGCAATTGTCTACTTGTCTACATCACCTGGTATGTCCTGAATGCTGTATGCTTTGTTAAGGATCTAAATTTTTTGTTTTTTTTTACCCTTTCCAGTTTAGCTGTTAATGCAATATTGTTTCTTTAATTGCTATTGCATAAAACTATTTCCCAACCTAAAAGTGTGTGGGCATTGGGCTTTGCCATAAACATGACAGTCTGTATTAGCATGACCATCTGAATAATTTTTGCTGATTATAATATCTGAAGACTGTGTTTGTGTTTTTCTTTAAACCAGACATTAACAATTGTTTCAAACTTAAAAGGTTGACAGCCTGTTTTCCTGCATTGGTGCTCTTTGTTAGTAAATATAACTTGACAGTCAATGTTGGAGTGCAGTTCATGCCCAAGATAAGTGGGACACCTAAGAAGAGTGAGATAATATTCACTGCCCCAACAGGGGAGGAAATCACCAACAGAAGACAGCTGGAACAGTATCTCAAAGCACACACTGGTGGTCCGGCAGCATCTGAGTTTGATTGGGGTACTGGTGAGACTCCAAGGCGGTCGGCAAGGATCAGTGAGAAGACAAAGGCAATCCTGCTGCCACAAAGTGAACCCCGAAAGAAACGAAGCAGGAAATCATCGGCTTCTAGAAAGGCCGACACAGGAGCTTCTACAGAAGGAACTCAGGAGACGAAAGAAATTCACATGCAGGAAGCTGAAAAGGGTGATGCCAAAGTGCAAAAGGATGTGAAAGAATCCAAGGATGAGAACAGAGATGAAGATCAAGATTCAGTTGCTAAAGAAACTAAAGAGGAAAAAGAAAAGGTCGAGGGAGAGATGATCCTGGTAAAAGATAAGCAATCGCATGATGAGGCTGCCCAAGAGCATAATTCTGGAGAACTGGAAAAAGTTGATATGACCTGTGATGAGGAAAACAAGAAAGAAGTGGAAGTACAGGACAAAGAGAAACATGACAGAAGTGTTTCTGAGACTGAAGGAGTGATAAAGGATAAAGAAGCATTGAATGACAATGATACGAAACCTGATCAAACAGGCACTGGCAAACCGAATGAGAAGGTGGAAGGGGAAGTGGTTGAGAATGGAAGTAGTGGCGGTGATCCAAGCAATGTTAACCCTTGAGTTAGTGCAGCAAATAGAGCAGGGCGATGCTGGCATCTTCTCTATCGTCTCTTTCTGACCTTTTTAGGCTCTGTAGTCTTATTAATGACTGTAGGTTTGATGTTGTAATAGATAGCTGTCTGATTCTTCGTGCAGACGTGCTCTACACAGTCACAGGCTTAGCGTGTAATGTAGCAGCACTTATTGCAGAAATTGTAGCTTGCAGTGGTGATTGTAGCACGATGATATGAAATACTGATGGTGTAATAAGACTATGCGATTATGTAATACAGAATAATTCGCAATTAGAGAAAATATATTCAATAAATATTTCTCAAGTTCCAGGTGTCACGATGTGACTGAAAATCTAACGTCGACTGGCAAAACTTACCGGCCGTGGTGGATGTCTTTGGGTACTTTAAAGTTCAAAGATGTTACGCGAATGCAATCGTGGTGCTGAATCTTCAGTATATTCGAATTAGACTGACAGAATTGGGGTCAATAGAGTGGAAGCCTTCGAAGGATAATGAAAATAAGATCTGCAATATTTGGTGATATTGTAGCTTAAAACTGGAGCTCAAGTAGAGTGAGGAAACAACAGTAAGTCATACAATGGCAAATTAGCCTGTTGAACTCCGTGTACAGGGAGTGCTCAAACTACGACTGAAGGCGGCGAAGGATTCAAGGATATTTTAAGTGTCATTTATGGTTAGCTAACATCGACGACACCTTCTATCTGATCCGGTCATTTTTCAATTGCTTGGGGGTATTTTATGTCATCTGTTGATCCCAATAAAAACATCCGACTGAAGTTGAGTGCTTCTATTCTGTTCCTCTATAAGACGAGAGCATACTACATAATATTTTTTCAATTGCAATTCTGCTCCTATTGTTATCAGCTGAATTGTTTAGTGCAGTCCGGAGGTGTCAGCTCATCTTAGAGAAAATCAGGTAAAACAGCCAATGGATGACGATCATGAGCACCTGAAATTAGCAACCTGTTCTGACCAAAGGAAACTTCATCTCGTAGTTCACCGAGTGGACTTAGTCTCTCGATCGAAGTCCGAGCAGCAGTAGTCACTCCTTCTAGGTTCCAGAGTCCTCCAAAAAGAGAATCCACTATAACTCAATGGAATGAACAACTGATGTATAGACGTGATAGTGGATTCCCTACCAGATCACAGCAGTCGGGCCAGACAAAAGCCAAAAAGGATCACCATTTACCGCTTTCGTTACATCATCCTTTTCTTTTGTTATCTCAACAGCCAAGCACCATTTCCACGGGCCGGCACTAAAGGTTCACCTGCTGATCGGGAATATGCAACACGGTTATGACACGATGGCATATCCCCTTGATTCTTCAGCCGAATGCGGAGTCACCACTTACCTTCATAGGAACTGCTATCAAATCAGAAAAGGGTCTTTGCTGTTGACCTTCCGCACCCACACTGTCTTTGTCTTTCTTTATCTTTCACAAAGATGCAACCTTTTTTGGGGGGTAAATTATGAATAATGTTCAGCTTCATTAGCCTAAAACACGTTTTCCCCTTGCCTGCCTAACTACATTATTAACAAGAGACAACAGCTTAATGGGACCATTATTGATGATAAATGAACTTGGTCTTTGATTGGTGACACTCATAATGCACGCCCAAAAGATACTGAAAATGTTAGTTGAAGCTAACTAGGAATCTTGCCCTCTAAGCTATCTTACTAGATACAACACTACAATCAATTGCTTTGCAGTGGTCGTCACTTACTTTCTCACACGGTAATGAATGCCTCGGCTGCAGACAACTCCATATGCTTTGGCGTCAATGGCCTATCGCTTTTATATCTACAAATCAGTCTATCCACCAATGGCTACATTAATTAGTAAATTGCAAAATACACACGGAATTTATACCAAAATAAAAAATGAAGATTTAAAGATGTGTTGGTTTTAATTCTAAGTTAGTAAGCTGGAGGAATTAATCAATTTTGTTTTGACACAACAATGCTGTGAATAATCAATCGTCTTACTTTCTGATCCCAAATCCGAGCGCGTCGTGTATGTTCGGGATTGTGTGCGCGTGGGTATAAAATACTCAGATCGATGGATGCGAATGCCCGAGTCGGCGAAGTATTCCACCAATACGAGGGAGAGCTAACAAACACTCCTCCGTGTGCCCAGCACTCACCATCAAAAAGAACTAAAATAATAAGTAGGCGAAATTTTAGTAAAATGATGAATGTGACAAAAATTAAATTATTGATAGTCATAAATTTTTTGATTTTTATTTTTATAATTAACGATTTAAATTTTATTTTGTTCACTTAATTCATTAATTTTTCATGCATTTGATAAGGTCTTAAAAAAAAAAAAAAAAAATATATATATATATATATATATATATATATATATATAATAATAATACAATGATAAATTTTAGAAGCATTTACAAAGCGGAAAGCCCCTCCCACCTTCTCTCTTATTCTGTTGGAAAGTCTCCCAAAAACCGACCGCCAAAACAAGAAGGCCTCTTTTCATCAGGCTTCAATCTTTTCTTACTCATAGACCCAAGTAAAGAAATCGTGGTGCTAAAGATTTCGATTTTAAATAGGAAGACTTAGACTTGGTTTTATGGGGTTTGTATATATGGAGAGAGAGAGGGAGGGACAAAGAAAAGAAAATAGACTAATTGATGAGAGAAAAAGGAAAAGTTGTGATCTTTTTGTCACTCTAAGTTGGTGTAGAAAGGCAAAGAAGGAATCTTTTCTGTCTCTAATGGGTATGGCATGCCAGCAGAGGAAGAATAAGAAGAAGAAGAACAAGAAGGTGAATTCTTTCAGTTACATGGCAGAATCAGTCACTGTTGATTCTTCTTTTGCTAAGGCAATCAAAAGTTGCCATTGGTTAATGTTTCTGCTATTGCTCTTCTCTGATCGGCTTGGTACTTTATCTTACTTCTCTTTCTTGTTTCCACCTGAAATTTTATTTCCTGAATTGATTTGCGGGCTTTGTCTTGGGTTCTCTCTGTTGCTGTCTTACTTGGGGTAGAGTAGATACCAGAGTTTCTTGAACGGATGGAACTTGGATCATTGTCTCTTTCTCTTGTTTGCCTTTTCTAGTAATTGTCTTTATTAGGAATCCTATTGGGTCTATCTCTCTCTGTTTTTTTTTTTTTGTTTGATAATCTGATTGTGTTTTTGACTCTACTTAACTGCAAGACTGGAAATTTCAGTTTCTTGTTTTCCTTCCTCATAGTTGGTACTTTTATTTCCCCTTGAATTCTTTCATTCTGTTTATTCGTTTCGTTTTTTGCTTTGCCTGGAGACAATGGTAACTCAATTTCGGAATTGATTGACCAAAGAATATTATATTTGGGCTCTTTGTTAATGTTTATCTTCTAGGCTAGAAATAAATGATAGAGTCGTTGATGAAATCATTTTTCCTTTTCCATTCAGCGCCCCTGACGGTGCAAGCATTCACTGGAACATACGGAATAAATTATGGAAGAATTGCAGATAACATCCCATCACCTGATGAAGTTGCGACACTCCTCAGGGCTGCAAAAATAAGGAATGTTCGGATATATGATGCTGACCATAGCGTCCTCAATGCATTTAGTGGTACTGGATTGCAACTTGTTGTTGGACTTCCAAATGATTACTTGAAAGACATGAGTGCCAATGCCAGCCAAGCCATGACTTGGGTTAAAGAAAATGTGCAGGCATTTCTTCCTAAGACTAGTATTTGTGGGATTGCAGTGGGAAATGAAGTTTTAGGAGGAAGTAATTATGAGCTCTGGGGAGCACTTTTAGGTGCAGTTAAAAATATTTACAATGCTGTAAATAAGCTTGATTTGGCTGATGTAGTTCAGATTACAACAGCACATTCACAAGCTGTTTTTGCAAATTCCTACCCTCCCTCTTCTTGTGTATTTAAGGAGAATGTTGCTGGATACATGAAACCCCTCTTGGAGTTTTTTTCACAAATTGGTTCTCCTTTCTGCTTAAATGCTTACCCATTTCTGGCCTACTTGAGTGATCCAGAGAACATTGATATTAATTATGCTCTTTTTGAGGACACTGAAGGGATTTATGATTCAAAAGTTGACCTTCACTATGATAACATGCTTGATGCCCAGATTGATGCAGCCTATGCTGCATTAGAAGATGCTGGATTTAGAAAGATGGAAGTCATAGTTACAGAGACAGGTTGGGCTTCACATGGAGATGGTAATGAAGCTGCAGCAACAACTGATAATGCAAGAATATACAACTATAATCTCCGTAAAAGGCTTGCAAAGATGAAAGGTACTCCTCTCAGGCCGAAGAATGTGGTGAAGGCATATATTTTTGCAGTATTTAATGAAGATATGAAACCTGGGCCAACTTCTGAAAGGAATTATGGACTCTTCAAGGCTGATGGGACCATTTCTTATAATATTGGGTTTCATGGACTTGCATCTTCCTCTTCTAATTCATTGCTTTTAAAGGTACTTGGTTCCTTACACCAATGACATGTGCCATTTTGAATGGTCCTGCATTTGAATAGCTCATTAATCTCTTCTCTCAAATAATACACAAGTGTTGTTTATTGTCTATTTTTAGTCTTTGGGATGACATTCCATGAACTTGTGGTCATAAATATTTTAGCCTGTGAAATTATTTTTATGGAACTAAATTGAGCATTCAATACAATCTACATGAATTATTCATGAAATTTACATGACTTGAATACAGTGCAGCCAATGAAGAAGAACAAATCTGTGCAGTTCCCTAATGAAGTAACTTTGTTGGATGAATTATGAGGATGCGGATTTACTCTTTAGAACGTCTGATAAACAATTCCTTAATCTATAAAATCTTCTGATCACTATTTTCTATTTAAATAGCTTGATACAACTTGATTGTTCATGGTTAAAGTTATACTTATTTTCCACTTTCAAGTAGCAAATTGAAGCTAGTTCTCTTGAAGTTTTTAACTGACCCATGCAACCAATGACATTTAATTCTTTTCCCACACATCTATCAAATTTATAGGCCGGTGAAGGAATGATTTTGATACAGGAATGTCAGATGGTTTAATTACCAACCTTTACACTCCTAGTTACTCTTCCCTCTTTAATTTTGTATGAGGATGTTTCTTGCCTCATTAATCTTCTTTTGGAGAGTATACTTGTTCATCCAAAGCTTCTTTTACTTTATATATGTACCAAGAATAGGAAATTTGTGGTCCAAACTCTTCAGCTTCACTACTATTGATTCTGTCACCCGATCTATGACTTATTCTATGACTCAACTCTCTATCTTACCAGTATTGCCAGCACAAGCTGGCAATCAATGCCTTTAATCACAATGCACCTTTTTGGAGTAGAATGACCTATTATTTTTCCCCTTATTGTTAACAGAATTTACTGCGCCCGTTCCTAAATCCTGATTGTTTTGTTTGTTTGCATGCATTGGTACAGGATGTGCAAGCTCAAGCTCAAGATTTGTTAAGATCCCATTTCATGCAATTGACAATCTCTGCGTTGGCCTTACTTCTACTTTTAAGAGAATTATATTGAGTAGTCATCATTACGTGTTTGTGGAAAACTGGCATTTGGAGGTCAACAGTTGTAAGTTCAATTGCATTCCTGTTACGTGCTAGAGCAAGAAAAATACAACATTTTTTTCTCATACTTGCATAAAATTCTTGGTCGGATATGGCTGATTATTTTAGTTGTCCAGGTAAGTGTATATTGGTTTTATGAGATGGAGCATTTCCTGTCCATCATACTTAGTTATTGCATTTCTGCCTGTTAAGTGTCTTTTTGGGGCAAATGCTAATGTTTTGCTTGTTTGCCTAATAATCTGGGAAACCTCTGATGGCTTAGTGAGCGCTCACCAGTCTTTTGCATTCCAAGGCAAATCATTAAGGCATTTGGGAATTGCGACTGTGATCTGTCTTAAAGTTCATATGAAAAGGACTTCCTAAAACATTTGCAGATAGTCTCCCTTAAGGTGTTGGACTAAATTTTGTTTGTGTGGGAAGTTTATTTTAATGTGGTATCATAAGATTTAGTGAAGCCGGTGATCTCTCTTGGTTTTTCACAGCTAAAAGGCTGGGTTTCTTTCTACTTCTTCCAGCTCATAAAAATTGGAGTAATACTGCTACAGAATTAAGTGACAGAGTGGAATTTTCCAGACTAGGCTGAGACACAGAACAAAAAGAAAAGTGAAAAACAAGAGATGTCTTGGTATCAATATTCCTTCCACTAGTTAGGAGGCCCTTTGAGGATGGAACAGTGTCTTTGTAGTAAAACCCAGATGACCATGGTCTTATTAGAATGATAACAGGTTTGTGTAAAATTGTCAAACTGGTTGTCTTTTCTCGCTTCTCATTCCAGTGTTTGGCCTTCTAAGCTGGAATGATGCAAGCAATGTGGAAAATTTCTCAGTAATCAAAGTACAGAAAAAATATGGGTTAGAAGTATCAGTGAGTCATAGAAAGAAGACTGATTATGCATGCATTATGATGTGGAAACAAACCAAGTTGGTATTTGAGAACAAGTCAAGAACTCTTGACATGGGCAATCGAGGTTTGAATATGAATCAATTTAATCCTGGTCAAGGCTTCTTTCCTGGTCTGATTCTGGAGGCTATAACTAATCAGCATCGTGCATGGAGTTGTGCAGGTTTTAGACCTTTACTCTCTTCTCCTCTCTTTTTAATCAAGAAAATGAACCAGGAAGAATGGTTATACGATCTATAGACCCTGCGCGGGTCGTTTAGGTGGGGCAATTGATGGATCTGGATGTGTTGTTCAAGTGTAACCCGAGTGGGGGTCATGCCCATAATTCTTGAGCTGAGATTTGCCAGCAACATGCGCACAAGAGATTAGCTCATGGTAAGAGGATTTATTAGACCATAAAGTCTTAGCACCTCTACCACCAAATTCAAAACATAGGGATGATATGCGTCATAACTTTCGGATTCTTGCCCTTCTTATGTCTTAAAAAGATGAAGGGGCGACCCTGATTTTTGTAGTGGTGGAGGTGTTGGTCGTCGTTACATAGACCAGCGGCAGCAGCGCGTGTTGTGGGAGGCTCTTTCGGTTGGAAAATCCCATCCAACGCCACTTTCTACTCCGATTGGGCTTCCCCTCGGAGCTTCGCCCTTGATGATACTCTTGAGTTCGTTGTTTGCACGTCCCATAGCTAGAATATCAGCTCCAAAAACAAGTCCAAATTTTCCTATTCTAAAGTCGGCCCTTTTTCGCTTTGTTTAGGTTAGTTAAACCTGGAAAACTTGGTTACATAAAGTAACTATTGAACCGTGACTTCGTTTTCGTAGTCTCATATGTCACGGGAATTTCGACCTCGCATTAACACTACTGAAACTAATTTACGGAATAACATTAAGATACCCCTTGTTATATTGATCATTAATTAAGAATTGCATTCTCCTCTTCCATCCCCTCGTCACCAGGGACAACGCCTTCTCCCGCTACCATCTCGTTTCCACCGCCCCCACCCGCCAGTTCAGCTAGTAGTCTCGTTGCCGCCTTTGGTTTCATATTCATGTGCATTGCCATTGGTTTTGTGTTCTTCTGAGTACACGTAGTCGTTCCCTGTTCATGACCCTTGGCACCCTTTTCTACTTGTGTGTGATACTTCGTGGACTATGTTTACTGTAGACTTTGTTGTTCATTTTGTCAGCCAACATGTACAATGGAGTTGGAATTACACCATACTCTCGTATTGTGGCGTCTAAACATTAGGGAAAAATGTTATTTTTAATATTCGAACATAAGTGCATTAGTTGTGCCTAAAATTCATAGCCACAAGATATAATAAGTTGCCCATCGTCGACCCACTTCATCGCTCTCTTTAGGCGTGCTCTGACCTTGGCTCGTGGCATTTTCCTAATTAATAATAATGTTGTTACCGTGCAGAATTTTGAAGGAAAGTTTCCGAGTCTTGAGTTCCCCACAGGAGATAAAAGTTTTCTTGTCAAACAGGTCTGTTGTATGTATATCTCAACGTCCGGGCCAGAAACATCGACTATTGATGCAAACAAATGCGGCATAGATCCACTGAGAAAGAGAAGTGCCATTTCTTTGTTTGTTAGTTTTAAAAATGATATCCCGACTCATTGATGTTATTGTGCTCCTTCGGCCATGGCCCAAGTCAGCATGAAGTCAGAGTCGGTCCAGTCGTTGTCTTAATAAGGAACCATTAGGTCATGAATTCCATTAAATATATAGCATGAGAAGGTGCGATTATTGCGAATTCTATGTTGAGCTCATCGACGTAACAATACTTGTTCTGCTGGGAGAAGGCCTTCGGTGCTGAAAATTGGATGAAGTATTAGAAACAGGACGTGAGACAAAGAAGCAGATGCGAATGAAAAAGGTGGGCAAGGTTGTATCGGCGGAATGAACACTGGCGTTACGACTTAAGGCAAGAGTCTGTGTTTGATAAATAGCAACAGCATTTCACTCGATTTAGGAATTCATTTGGAATTCAAGCCTCGAGGCCCCACTCTCAAATAGATGCACATTATTAGATGTAAGCAAAAAAAAAAAAATAAAATTGTAAATGACAAAACTGAGATGATTCCCCCAACAATCCCTGGATAATAAGCACGTTACATGGCCAGAATTCCGGTTCCAGAAGGAAATGACAATAAATTTAGAGATGAATATTCAAAGGTAGCATCGAGGAGCCATTGATTTTCTCGAGGACCGCGGGGCATTGAAAATGTTGCTCCTGACCTCAAAATTTGCCCTGTCATTAGCTAAATTTCATCAAAACATAATATTGAATTCCACGATTGGTCCCTCTTACATCAAAAGTCTCAATGTTTGGTGCTCTCACCTAGTAAACGGCTGGACCCTCCAAGGCACACAAGGTTTGGTGAGCTCTCACGCGGCAATATCCCATTCGAAGCCGCCATTAATGAGCCAATGGCCCTAGGCTTGATCAGATGTCCCAGAGACCAGATCAGTGTACTCCATCCAACGGCCCTAAATTGATGGACATTTTCAAGCCAAATCGTTTGCGTTTCTCTATAAGATGGAGAGGAACAGAAATGAATGAGCTAGTTGAGTTGATAACTGATCAAGTAGAGAAACAGTTGTCTGCTCACCTAACAGGAACAGAGCAAAAGAGGACAGGGGGCGACTTGACCTTGTAGAACTCTTATCCATGGAAAGAAATATGTACGTGACAATTCTTGCAGCAATTGCCATGGCTGCCTTGATTCAGAGCTCGGCAGCACAGGCAAACCACGTGGTTGGTGACTCTCAAGGCTGGACCATTCCTTCTTCTCCTTCTTATTACTCCTCCTGGGCAGCGAACCAAACTTTCCGTGTCGGCCACATCCTTGGTAATAACGACGACACTCCTCTAGACTTGTAACGAATCGAAACGCGACAGTGCACCGAATGTTCTACTTTTAATTAATCTTTTGCCTTCTTGACATGGTGCAGTGTTTATTTTTGCCAATAATGTTCATAATGTGGCCCAAGTCACAAAGGCAGAATATGATGCCTGCAGCACAACCAATCCTATTCTGTTGCTGGTCACCAGCCCAGCAAGAATCACCCTTAAAGCTCCTGGGGAGTATTATTTTATCTGCACTTTACCGGGCCAATGTGCTGCCGGTGAAAGGATGATGGTTAACGTAAGCGCTACAACTTCTTCTACTCCGGCTTCTCAACCTTCTCCTTCTTCTTCTTCCCCGGCTCGTCGGCTGTCTCCTCCTCCTCTGGCTCCTCAACCAACAACTCCTACACCTGTTTCTGCCAGAACACCCGCAACGGTGTCTGCCCCGCGTCCTTCGGCTGTTTCTGCCCCTCCTCCAACGTCTACCACCCCTTCGTCGCCATCTCCAGTGGGCGTTTCGGCCCCTCCTCCACCGGGAAGCTCTGCTTCATCTCTTGGTGTCGCCGGCATCTCCGCAGCATTCTTGTCCATTTTTGTAGCCTTGTTGTATTAGATTCAATATAGTCATTTTTATGTAATGTTGCACGAATTGAGGCTCGAGTACTAACGACGTACGATAAAGATTATCCCGACATTTTCAGCTTAGTCTCTTTTTTGGCAGATTACATGCTCCATAAATTTAGACGGAGCCTAACCATTAGATTAAGCAAAGAAAAGAAAAGAAAACCAAAAAAAAAACAAAAGCGTGCGAAAATCACGACTTGGAAATTGATTCCCAGTTCACGTCTCTTTTTCGTTGCCCTAGGCAGGTTGGTCAAATTAATGATGGTTAGCTGGTGGATTTGTAAATGTTCGGTTGGAGACAATTAATAGAGGAAGGACTAGTCAGACTGGACAATCTATGTCAAATTCATAATTATTACAAACAACCACATTCTGAATTTATCACCTATGCTTTGCTAATTCCATGTTCAGAAAGGCTAGCTCATTGTCAGGGGTCATTTCATTGTCACGGCTCATTATTTTCTCTCAAAAAAATGATTGGGGCATGCAGTATACCCGTTTATATGGCCTAAGTCTCCCTCTTCTTTGGGAGTGGCACAGGAAACAACCTGTTTATATAACACCCGTTTATATGGCTTAAGTCTCCCTCTTCTTTGGCAACGCAGGAGTGGCACGAATAGAAAATAACCTATTACAATTCATCAACGTCCTCAATGTTCTCAGTTTTCGTTAATATTTTTGGACACGTACTGAGCCAGTGAAACCGAAAATTCTCGACATCCTCAACGTCCTCGATCTTCGTTGATGTTCTTGGACACATTCTCGGATACCACTGAGCCAGTGAAACCAGAAATTCTCGACATCCTCAATGTCCTCGGTCTTCGTTGATGTTCTTGGACATGTCCATCAACGTCCTCAACGTTTTCAGTTTTCGTTGATGTTCTTGGACACGTACTGAGCGAGTGAAACCGGAAATTCTTGATGTCCTCAACGTCCTCGATTTTCGTTGATGTTTTTGGACACGTACTGAGCCAGTGAAACCAGAAATTCTCGACGTCCTCAACGTCCTCGGTCTTCGTTGATGTTTCTTAGACACGTACTGAGCCAGTGAAACCGGAAATTCTCGGCATTCCGCACCAAGTCAAGGTGTCACGGTGGGAGGGGTAAATTCTGATATCACTCTGTTATGGGGTCGTCCTCAACGTCCTCGGTCTTCGTTGATGTTCTTGGACACGTACTAAGCCAGTGAAACCGGAAATTCTCGGCATTCCGCACCAAGTCAAAGTGTCACGGTGAGAGGGGTAAACTCTGATATCACTCGTCCTCAACGTCCTCGGTCTTCGTTGATGTTCATTGTCAGGGGTCATTTCATTGTCACGGCTCATTACTTTCTCTCAAAAAAACGATTGGGGTATGCAGTATACCCGTTTATATGGCCTAAGTCTCCCTCTTCTTTAGGAGTGGCACAGGAAACAACCTGTTTATATGGCACCCGTTTATATGGCCTAAGTCTCCCTCTTCTTTGGCAACGCAGGAGTGGCACGAATAGAAAATAACCTGTTACAATTCATCAACGTCCTCAATGTTCTCAGTTTTCGTTGATGTTTTTGGACACATACTGAGCCAGTGAAACCGGAAATTCTCGACGTCCTCAACGTCCTCGATCTTCGTTGATATTCTTGGACACGTTCTCGGACACATACTGAGCCAGTGAAACCAGAAATTCTCGACGTCCTCAATGTCCTCGGTCTTCGTTAATGTTCTTGGACATGTCCATCAACGTCCTCAACGTTCTCAGTTTTCGTTGATGTTCTTGGACACGTACTGAGCGAGTGAAACCGAAAATTCTCGATGTCCTCAACGGCCTCGATCTTCGTTGATGTTCTCGGACACGTACTGAGCCAGTGAAACCAGAAATTCTCGACGTCCTCAACGTCTTCGGTCTTCGTTGATGTTCTTAGACACGTACTGAGCCAGTGAAACCGAAAATTCTCGGCATTCCGCACCAAGTCAAGGTGTCACGGTGGGAGGGGTAAATTCTGATATCACTCTGTTATGGGGTCGTCCTCAACGTCCTCGGTCTTCGTTGATGTTCTTGGACACGTACTAAACCAGTGAAACCGGAAATTCTCGGCATTCCGCACCAAGTTAAGGTGTCACGGTGAGAGGGGTAAACTCTGATATTACTCGTCCTCAACGTCCTCGGTCTTCGTTGATGTTCTTGGACACGTATTAAGCCAGTGAAACCGAAAATTCTCGGCATTCCGCACCAAATCAAGGTGTCACGGTGAAAGGGGTAGACTCTGATATCACTCTGTTATAAGGTCATTACTTTCTTCCCAAAAACAATTTATTATGATGTGTAGCACACTCGTTTATATGATCCAAAGTTTCCCTCTTCCTTAACAATGTAGGAGTGGTATAGACAGAAAGCAACCTGTTACGTCATGCTCACAACACAAATAACATAACAAAGTAGATTGCTCAATCTGCGCTTATCATGTCTTCAAAAAGTCATTCTGGGTTATTAAGTATCTAAACTTTCATTATGAATATTTTTGGTTGAGAAGAGAGCTACTCTCTCGTGGTCAAATAAATTTATATATATATATATATATTTAAAAAAAAAAATCTGTGCTTACCGAATAGACCCTTTGGAGAGCCCAATAAATACAATGTAAAGCACACTGAGTACGCCGGTAACGCAAAACTATTTTTTTTTTTTTTGACCTAGAAACACTTAAATTAACTAGTTGAACCTGTCGATTTCTTGATGTTTCTGAATCCTATCCGTTATTTCTACGCCTTACGTGGTTGAGTCAAGCCAAGCATATCTCCAGGGGAGGACTGGATACAGTTCCCCCCTATAAGCATATGATCCTAACACATACAAATACCCATAGAACTCGATAAGAAAAATAGGAGGGCTCACGCGTGGAGTTATTCTAGTCACAACAGCGATAATGTCAAGAAACATATTCAATTATTATTAAATAGAGTTAATTGACACAAAAATCCTCAAAAGTCTTGCAATGGCTAATCTTTTATGCTTTGGATGATTCCTTCGACGTAGGCGTAGTGACTGAGCACGCAACCAATCCAAGATTTGCTAGTTCGCGGCACCAACTCTCACTGCCACTGCCTTATCGTCAGTTTTCTCCATCATGATCATCGTCTTGTATATTGAGCTACCGGTAGTTAAGCGCGTCCAAACGTTATTTTTCCTTTTTTTTTTTTTTTTTCCTCTATACTTACCTTGCTGATATAATAATTTAATCAAGCCATTCAATTAAATCCCATGTTAGAGCTTATTAACCCTACAACAACCAGACCATGCGGTTAAACTTGTATTATAAAACCTACTTTTCTATTAATTTTTGGTACAAAATTTTCTATTAAGTTGTTTGGAAAAAATTGAAGCACTTGAAATAGTTAGTAAAGGTTTATCATTTTTGGAATAGATAGATGACAAGTGGCAGGATATATAACTTTCGTGGCCTAGACTATATATATATATATATATAGATTTCATACAATCTAGGGTCACTTTTCGACGGACGACTTGGATTCATCATTCATATGACGAAACTGCAAGATGTATACCTTTGGACGGTGCAGATGGATAATGTCTTGGAAGTACAGTCGTGCAGTTCAGAATCGACCAAAGAGACAAATTGATTGTTGTAGATTGGCGGCCTTTAGTTTAAGAAAAGATCAAATTACCAATGATGGCTAGCAAAGTCATCATCTTAGATTGTTCAAAGGGTACGTATTTCAGTTTAGTTTTGCCAGCTGAGGAAACGAGGCCCGCACACTTGGGGCAACAGATGATTGCCACCGATATGACCATTGTCCTCTTCTGGTTTCTTGGCACTTCTAGTCTTCTTTATAAGTTTGCAATGAAGGGTACTTCTTTCACAAATCCCCTATCTTTTTGCTAAACCAAAAGCACAATATTGCATTTGGGGCACATACTGTGGCAACCTGGGACGACCTGAGAAACACAAGGAAATATGGCTGCCAGAAGCACGAGCTTGGCTGGAGTTCTAATTGTTGGAGTGGCTTTACTAGGAGGTGGCAGCTGCTGTGGAATACAAGGTGGGAGACAGCTTGGGTTGGAGAGTTCCGCCCAGCAACTCCCCTGATTACTACAATCAATGGGCTAGCAATAAGGAATTTAAGATTGGGGACACACTAGGTAATTAATTAGTAGTCGATTTATTTTCTTTGAGTTTATTAAGATTTCCTGGTCTCTATTTATGTTCTATATAGCTTGAGTTAAAAAAAAAAAAAAAAAATCACCTGAATAACGATGTAGGATGGAGAATCAAACAAGAACATAGAGAACGTTTTAAAAAGATACACGAGAATCTACCCATAAACTCAAACGTTAATCAGTACTCCTTAGAAAAAAAAAACACTGAATGATCAATAGTCAATAATTAATATTCATAACAATCTGTCTTATGTATGATATGCATCAGATAAAGTCCATTATATCTATTGACCATTGATCCTAATTGATATTCCTCCTTGCTTTTGCATAATTCACCAGTGTTCAACTGGACTGGGAGTCACACAGCGGCTGATGTATCAGAAGAGGGTTACAATAATTGCACGAAGTCGAACGGATACATCCTAACGAGCACCCCAGTTGCGGTCCATCTTAATTCAAATGGGACTCGCTATTTTGTGTGCACGGTTGACTCACACTGTGAGCAAGGGCAGAAGCTCAAAATCACCATTGGGGATGGAACAGCAGAGCCACCGGCCTCTGCTGCTTTCCGCCCTCCTCATGTGGCTGCCATATCAACATTGTTCCTATTCACCTTTGTGGTTTCCTTCTTGATCAGCTACTATGCTTAGCCTTAGTGTTATACATACTGTTAGTTAACGGTATTTTATTTAGGCGGTGCAAGCTACGCATACAGTTGCTGTGCTCGTTGTATACTGCTAGCTTAGTAAAAGCTACATTTTATCTACTCCTTGCTACTGAAGATAAGTTTTTAATTCTAAACTAAATTGAGATTATAAATGTTTTTGCAAGTTCCAAGAAATGAGAAAAACAATACTTAGCAAAAGGAAAATGCTGAACCGAACCCGTAGTCCGATTTAGACAAAACCGTACGTGTGGTCAAGGATGAACAGCAATCCCACAACAAAGGCAGCATCGAATCCTGGCTTAAGACGGAGGCAGAAAACATCCTTACGAAGCACCGCGTGAGTTGAGGGGTCCACTTTCCTCTTGATCACAGCCGCAGGTTCATTTGATGAACTTTCCGCCGAGGCGTCGTCGATCGTACAGCATCTCTGCGTCTAAGACCCCTCGACTAGATTTCATGCGCACAGACAACCATGTCTTATGAAAATGATGCTTTTATTTATGTGATGCCTCAATTCTTTCATTAAAGAAAGTTCAAAAAACTATTTCGCGAAGTGTTTAAATTGATTGAGAAACGCATGTCTTTCAAACTAAATTAAGTAAAACAAAAATTCGACACGCTTTCAGTAAAAGGATGCATATTTGTATACGCTCTCTGTGACTTTCGCGCAACTACAACGCGATGAAATGTTTACACACCTCCCAACGTAAAATGTATAAAAATGACGCTATATAATATTATAAAATATAGTATGTAATTTATCAGTAAATGGTGTAATTATTAAAAAAAGAAAACTTATAATTTATACAGAATATCACAATTTTCATTTTTGGTACTGGCAACAATAATTGGCAAATGACCCATCTCGAATTAATGAGTAATGTTAAATAAATAGCGTTATCGAATCAAATTTTTGCTTTTATTTACTTATTTTTATGTGAGTTATGGTAGCCCGTGTGTTTAATTCATAGAAATTTTAACATGAGTATGTCTCACATTAATCGTAGGTCCAATATAGAACTTCCGGTTTTGTATGCCAAAACTTGAAACCTCGTCACTGCGCAAGGAAAAATGGGGAAAGTCTCGCTGCCGACCTTTCGGAGAAGTGTGGGGAGGCAGCATACATGAGAACCAGCTCATGTTCGGGATGGGAATCAGGACCACGAGAATCAAACCGAAACATCACTTCCCCGTTGGGATCATAGACAACGAAGCCATCTCCTGGGAAGAACGGCCAACGCTGGGCTGGACTCCGATCGAGCAGTACAAAACTGGACTGATTACTAACTCACTCTATCCAGTAGGCCAGCCAGCGCGTACTATAATTCAAAATGGTCCTGCTTGCGTAAGTTCTATCAAGGTCATCAATGCGTCCCCAACAAAATTATGCCAGATTTTAATGATACGTTCTGCATTTTTTCAAATTGAATTGAAGGTTACATTAGTTGACAACCACTTATATTATTATTATTATTATTATTATTATTATTATTATTATTTTGTTGAGAGTGAAGAGCAAGCAAATTTAGCGTCTCATAAAAACAATCATCACTAAATACTATTAATTTTAAATAATTTTTTATTTTAAATTTTAATATTAATAAATTTAAAATTACTTTGATACTTTTAATACACATTCTTAATATTTGGGGGATTAAGGTCTACCTCCTCGGCTGGTTAAAAGGGTTCAATTCGACTCGACGTTTTTATCAATCGGCACTTGTGCGCGTAAAACATTTGTACTTTTCATCCACCGCCGGGTGGCAGTAATCCCAAGCAAAATGGGAATTGACAGAAGGAAGGCGCCGGGATCTTTCCTCTTTCTTCAAAAAAAAAAGCAACGACTTTTATATATAATCTAATTTAATATAATAATAATAATAATATAACAGCCTCTCGTCTTGTCATAGATATTAGTCACTGGGAATTATATATTTAGCATCTCGAAGATTTGTGTATTGGTAACGTTCAAATTTTGGAGATCTGTTTAGATTCTTGGTTTCTTTCATCACAAGACGGGGGAGACACCGACGCATAAAAACGTTCAAATTTATTATAATTACAATTGTTATTATTGTGATTGTTGGGAGGGGTGGAGGGGGTGAGATCGGAGGATCCTAGCCGGTTGGCCAATGCCACAGCAAAGCACGGCGGGCTTCGCCTGGGACAGCATGCTTCCGGGCCCACCCTCCCGGAACAACTTCGGCTCTGTCGACCTGTCCAGCTCTGGCCTCCTCGCCTTTCCCTCCGGATCCTCCGTTTCCGTCCTCGACTCCCGCTCTCTCCAGCTTGTCTCCACCCTTCCTCTCCCTCCCCCTCCCCCTCCTTCTCTCTCCTCTTCACCTTCGCTCTCCCCTTTCATTACCGCCGTCCGCTGGACCCCTCTCACCCTCCGCCGCGACCTCCTCTCCACCGAGCCATCCTCCTCCCACCTTTTCCTTGCCGCCGCCGACCGCCACGGCCGCATCGCCGTTCTTGACTTACGTCTTAAATCCGTTGTCCTCTGGCTTGAACCTGACCCTAACCCTAAGTCCGGCGTACAGGACCTCTGCTGGATCGCCTCCCGTTCCGACTCATTTGTTCTCGCTGCTATCTCCGGACCTTCCACTCTCTCTCTTTATACCACCGCCGCCTCTCCCGCCTCTTCCTCCCACTGTTTTTTCAGGTACGACGCGTCGCAGGGGTTTTTGTCATGTATCCGACGCGATCCCTTCGATTCCCGCCATTTTTGCGTGATCGGTCTCCGAGGCTTTGTGTTGTCCGTTAAGGTGCTTGGAGAAACGGAGAATGATATCGCATTGAAAGAACTTCAGATTCCTACTGACTGTGCTGAATTAGTGAAACTTGAGAAGGATGCAGCTGGTGGTTCCCCGTCTTCTTTGCCGGCTTCTGCCGCGTTCCCCCTTTACTGTGTGAAATTCACGTTTTCGCCGCAATGGAGGCACATATTGTTTGTGACGTTCCCGAGAGAGTTGGTGGTGTTCGATTTGCAGTACGAGACCGCGCTTTTTAGGGCGGCATTGCCGAGAGGGTGCGGGAAGTTTCTGGATGTGTTGCCGGATCCAAATAACGAGTTGCTGTACTGTGCTCACTTAGATGGGAGGCTCAGCATTTGGCAGCGGAAAGAGTAAGCGACTTTTATTTTGCATCCATGACCTCTCGTTCTCTTTTGGAATGATATGTTACATCCGTTGGCATGACTAAAAGGGAACTGATCAGATTAATATGATCCCATCTGAAATCTGAACTAGATTAGTGGTTTTTAGAGAGACTGGCGGTGCTTTAGCTGAGGTTGGGTTGTGAATAAATTGGAGCAACTTCACAGGTTGAATGTGCAAACTAAGTTTTTTGCTGTTTTGATTAAGTGGAAGGGGAGAATCTGTGAGCAATGAGAATGTTAACAGCATTATACAGATAAACTGTTTTGGTGTTTTCTGGATGCCCTGTCAACCCAGCTTGGTTGATGAGAGGAACTATGTGTGACTGAGTGAGTGATGATCAATGAAGTGATGGTTTTAGTTGGTTCAGGAAAACAATTAAAAGGTGTTGCTGCTGGTTAGTATTTGTCTCTTCTTACATAACAGGGTAAAGTGTCATCTCAAATAGGGTCTACATGACATTTACAAGGTGAAGATCTTCCAATTTTTTTTCTAGAATTGGCTTATATCAATTGAGAGGAGTGAGTCTTAGTGTACTATTAAGGTTACTTCATCTTGACATGGATGTCATAAGTTCGAATCACGACAATAGGCTTATTGCAGAAATAAGGGTATGACTGCGTACATTTGACCCTTCTCATGGACTTTACGGTGTGGGAGCCTTGTGTACTAGGATGCCTATTTTTTAAGATAAAGTGTGTTGATTTATTGCAAGTTTGGCTTAGAGGCAACAGAATATTCTGATATGGAGGGGACTGGGCAATTACATGTTTCTCAACCATTCTTTGCTATGACACATTGGTTATGTCAGGTCTGGTTATCAGGATTTGGAAACAGATTACTGGGCAGAACTTATAAAAGTTTAAGGAAAATATAGAAGTTCACCGAAGTTATACTTTTTCACAACCAAAACCAATGACGCCGAACTTTGCAGAAATGGTTGAATATTGCATGCTTTTCTTTTTTTTCAGTGCTTGATTTAGGCATAAATAATTTAATAAAGATTATAGGTTTTATTAGCAATAATTAGTCATGAAGCATTACCAGTTTTTTTTATATGCATGCATTTTTAATGCTGTGGCCAGAGTTAGAAACACTATGGTATCGTCCAATATCTTGGAACTTTTATTGGCACAGTTGTAACTTACCTGTACCCTATATTGATTTTGTTGCTGCTATTCTGATGTTGGTCATAATGATAACTGTATTTCATTCTCTCTTTATCCTGGCTTCGAGGGAGAACTCATCTACATATTTAATAACAGAGGAGAGCAGGCACATTTCATGTGCACGATGGAGGAGTTAATGCCCTCAATTGGCACATCTGTCCCTTCTCCTTCAATTCTGGCTGTCACCATCTGCCAATCAGAATCCACTCTCCAAAATGTTGCCAAGTTGTATTCTGAGGCACCTAATTCTCCTTCAGCCAATGTGGATTTTGATAATCCTTTTGATTTCAGTAATGATACTCTTCTTCTTTCTAAGACACACATGACCTCCATTTCTGATGATGGTAAAATATGGAACTGGCTCTTGACCGCTGAAGGGACTGGAGACACTCAAAAGGATGCTACGGATGTTTCTGTGGTTGCCGATAACTGTGAAACCTTGTGTGTAGGGGTTCTTGAGGAAACTGGGACTTCTACGGATGGAACTGCCTTAGAGGCATCCAAGCAACAACAGCATTTTAGTGGCAATAAAAGCCGCCCATTATCTATTTTGAGTCAGGCACATGTCTCGTTTAAGGTCTGTGGCCAAATATTCCCTCTTGGTTTTTTTTAGCTGTTGGTTCCTTAGCTTTTAATCAGTGACTGAAGCCCATAAAGCCATATTTTGAACAAGGGTGAATTTTAAAGATGGAGAAACAGTTATCCAACTATCTCTACTCCGTCACTAACTCCTTTTGGTGCTAATAAATTCTGTCTTTTGGTTTGGCTTTGTGATCAATGACCAATCCATATTTTGGTGAATAACATTATTCACCATTCTCTACATAATTTCTTTGGGTTATCCACTCATGCTTACAAGCCAAATTACTGATGCAGATCAGCTTAGTTGGACAGCTGCAGCTTCTATCTTCAACAGTTACCATGCTGGCTGTACCTTCCCCTTCATTAACCGCTACTTTGGCCCGTCAGTTCCTCCTCAACACCATTTTTGCTTAATATGTTGATTTTTGGGTTTTCATGTAATACTTGTGATTTAGCATGACTCAGTAATTTATATTTGGATCATTGACTACTGAAAAGATGTTGTGAAGGTGGGGGAAATTTTCCTGCTGTAGCTGTTCCACTGGTTGCTTTGGGAACTCAAAGTGGGACAATTGACATTGTTGATGTTTCTGCCAATGCTGTAACAACCAGTTTTTCTGTGCATAATGGAATGGTTAGGGGATTGCGGTGGCTGGGAAATTCTAGGCTTGTTTCATTTTCTTACAATCAGGTATATGATGTCTGTTTGAAAGTTACCATTTGTTTAATTGCATGAGTAATTTTGATCTCTTTTCCTTTCTCTTCCCTTTTCCTTTATCACCCTTTCCCCTCCTTGTGTTTGGACTCAGGTGAATGAAAAAACTGGAGGCTACATTAATAGGCTTGTTGTGACCTGTGTTAGAAGTGGCCTCAATAGACCATTTCGGGTTTTACAAAAGCCAGAGCGTGCGCCCATGAGAGCTTTAAGGACTTCTTCATCTGGAAGGTTGTCCTAAAATCTGGTTTTTCATCTTAGCTGTTAAGCACATCAGTTACATAAATGCAAGCTTGTTCTCTCATTGTATTTATTTTATTTTTGTTGTTGCCTCAGGTGTTACTTCTTTGCATATAGATTAATGTGACATGTTATATTCTTTCTTCAGTAGCTCATTTTCATGTTTTGAAATTTCAGGTATCTACTTATTTTGTTCCGTGATGCACCGGTGGAGGTTTGGGCTATGACAAGAACTCCCATTATGGTTGGTTGGCTAATATCTTCTTTCAACCTGTAATTTGTAGATGCTTTTCTCATTTGTTTCCATTCATTAATTGCTTTTCTTTGGAAGAAATTATGCCCTATGATGACTTGCCTTATGTAATTCATTGATCTAAGACATGAAATGGTATAGAGTCTTGTTGTATGAATTTGGCCTTCCATTTGTGTTAAGTCGTTATTTGTTTATTTATCTACTGATAGGACTGAAGAAGTATCATTCTATATGTGTGTCCATTCTTATTTTTCTTCATTATGTTTAATTATATGTTTCCTTTATGTTGGAATGCTTTCGCATGTACTTTCTGCCAATTTTCATTTATTTAGTTTGTTCTTTTCCTGTATTTGTTAGGTAAACCTATTTATAATGTCGTGAAGTTAATTAATGTGCTTGACCTCAATGTAGCTTAGATCATTAGCTCTTCCATTCACGGTATTGGAATGGACTCTTCCAACGGTTCCTAGGAGGGCTCAAAATGGTCCTTCCAAGCAACTTTCGTGGTCATCAAAGGATAGTATGCCTCTAGGAGCAGATGGATCAGCCACCCCAAAGGCATCTTCATCAGAATCTAGTGAGATTTCCTATTTGATGCTTTGAAGTATCCTGCAGATAAATAACTAGAATGAAATATTTGCTTATTGTCTATCTTTTGGGTATTGAAACCTTTTGGACATAAAGTAGCTTTTTTGTGCAGCAACAGCAAGTTTGGATGCATCTCAAGATGAAACTTCAGAAAGTTTTGCTTTTGCACTAGTAAATGGTGCACTTGGAGTTTTTGAGGTTAATGGGAGGAGGATCCGTGACTTCAGGTATGTCTTTGACTTGAAATAGTTCCTTGCTATCAGTAATTTGCAATACCTGAAGTTGCTTAATCCTTTGGTATCTTATATTTAGCTCATGAACAACATATGCGTAGAACCAGTATGTTTGATGAACTAAAGATTTTTGTTCATCTTTAAGGATGGGTGGCACTCAATTCAGAGGGGCATTTTTTCTCTTTCTTTTCCTTGAAGGAAAAAGAGAGAAGGGGGGGCATGGGGGCCAGGGAATTGGAGCTTGTATTATTGTAGCCCATTTGAGTGAGCGAGCAGTGTGGCCTGGTAAAAAATTTCAGGCCTTTAAATCTTCACATACATGGATTCTACCATGGAAAGATGAAAAGAAATCGAAATGCATGAAGTCATATGCCTTGGGATGGCTGGAACAAGAATTTGTGGTTGATGAATGAGCATTATGCCACAATTATTAAAGGGAAAAAACCCTCAAGCTCTCTCTTCATGCCTCCTCCCCAAACCAAACAAACTGAAAGTGTAGCTCCTTAAGTGTTGGAATTACATCTCCTGATGACTTGAAGCTTTACATTTGCACTGGTGCAACATAATTTTGGTATTAGAGCTTCTATTTATGTTGTGTATCTGCTTTGTGCAGTTGGTAATGATTTAGGTATATCGTTCCTTGGTTGGTCTGAGTATATATATCAATTGTTAGCCAATCTTTAGTTCAATTTTCAGATACGTTGCTACCCTACATCTGCAATGAAGTTAAGCCCCTAGAAGTTGAAAAGAGAAATATCCCATTGAGAAAAGCATGTAATATCAATGACTTCACTATAGATATAAGGTCTAGCCTTCATATTTGCACATATATCCCTCAATTCATCTTGCTATTTTGCCTTTCAATTTCCAAATACTGTATCACCAGGTCTTGAGATCTCATGTCATTGTTCGGGATGTTTCCATGAGTCCATGCAATGTCTCAATTTTCCTAGACGAGCAACAAGAATGAAATGATATTAATTGCTCCGTTGATTTCTTTTCTTTGAAGAGTCCCTTAGTACTCAAGTTGTCCTGCAATAAAAATTAGTTGGACTTATCTATATTGTTTGTGCTACATTGTTGTACAATACAATGTATCTTGTCTGTTTTATCTGATAAAGTACTTTTATTTGTCTGTAGACCGAAATGGCCTTCTTCTTCATTTGTTTCATCTGATGGACTCATTACAGCAATGGCCTACCGCTTGCCCCATGTTGTATGTGTCTTGGTTTTTTAATTGTTTCATTTTATTGGGTGTACAAATCACATTCTTGGTTCTTCAGTATTTTCTGTTGTAAGAGGCAGCAACTTTCTCTATTCCTCAGATCATGGGGGACAGATCAGGAAACATACGGTGGTGGGATGTAACAACTGGACATTCTTCGTCATTTAACACTCACCGAGAAGGAATCCGGAGAATCAAATTCTCACCCATTGTTCCTGGAGACCGTAACCGAGGGCGAATTGCTGTGCTTTTTAATGACAATACATTTTCAGTATTTGATCTTGTAAGCTTTTGTTATTTTGTTGAATTGAGAGGGAGGGAGGATGGGAAGGGTTGGGCATTGGAGGGTCTCAGTGGTATGGGTTTAAAACCTGGACACTGGTAGAGGGCCCTTGAAACTTAACAGTTGTGCTTTCTTTTTTCCCTGACTGTTATGCCATGGGATGTGTTTATTTATCATTCATTACTTCTTTAGAGTATCAAATTTTGCTCATCCTAATTCTTTATCTGTCCTCTATCTGCAGGATTCACAAGACCCATTAGCCAATTCCCTGTTGCAACCACAGTTTCCAGGAACCCTTGTATTGGAACTCGATTGGTTGCCTTTGCGAACAGATAAAAATGATCCACTGGTGCTATGCATTGCTGGGGCTGATAGCAGCTTCCGGCTTGTTGAGGTTAACATGTATGTCTCATTCTGAATAAGTTGTACAAGCCCCTTTTTAAACCTTATAATGCTCTTATTTTTATACTCAAATAGAAGGCTGAACGGAAACTGTTGTTAGTATCTTTTACTAAACTTATAATCCTAGAATACAGGCAATTTTTGGCCAGACAGGCATGTATGTTGAAGCTGCATTTTGAATTAGTTGACAATTTGCAGAAGTTAGCTCTCTTTGAGCTCCCAAATGATTTTTTCTTTTTTCATTGTGGCAAGTTAATGGTACATGAATAGACAAAACAAGTAGACATTTTCAAATTTCTTTGGTCTCCAATGAGGGTAGGATGTAGGCAGATTTTTTGGGTCCCTCATGGGTGAGCATGATTAGAGAAATTCCATGTCCAGCCTTTTGCAATGTGGTGGCATTTGTTTTTCAGAAAGTGACTCAATTTGGCACTTTGTAAAATGGTTTCATAATTGACTTCTTGTGAATTGTTTGCCTGAATGATTTTTTTCTCCCACACTATCTAGGCTTTTTATGTAACATGTCATCACTCACACTTGCTTATTTATCTCTTACAGCATTTCACATGGTAGTCTTTAGACTGTTTATATGATTGAATCTTGCTGCTGTTCATGCTTTAGTACACCTTCCCTGTCATGCAGGAGTGACAAGAAACTGGGTAATGGGATGCAGCCTCGAGCTAGTAAGGAGAGATTTCGGCCTATGCCTATATGCTCTCCAATGCTGCTTCCTACACCACATGCCTTAGTAATTATTATCCTGCCTTTTAATTTTCTTTTTAGCTTATTTGACTAATTAACATTTTCGTTTATTGGTAAGCTAAATGACTATGTAATTAATTGGACCAACTTTATTATGTGTTCAAAATCAAGCACACACAAGAAGACTGGTCAATTGCCTATTAAGACATGAAAAGATGAATGAATGAGTTATTTGTTGGTCGAAATAGTGAGATACAAGTGCATCTTTCTGCCAGAGCTGAATAAGATTTGCTCCCCACTCTCTCCACAGGTTCTTTCTTCCTCAATCAAGGAAGGAGGACAAATTTAGTATTATTTTTAGCCCTTGTGTTGCTAACCATTGAGATTTATCTTTTCTGCTTGTTGTGTTGAAAGAGATGGTGGACATTGAGAGGTTCCTGTGGGAGAAGGCATTTCTTCCTTGCTCAAAGATTAGATGCTGTTTCACTGGAAGAGGTGTGAACTAATTCTGCTGTCATCTTCTGCTACAGGCATTGCGGATGATCTTGCAGTTGGGTGTGAAACCTTCTTGGTTTAACACGTGCAGCACAATGATTGACAAGAGGCCACACTCCATTCCTGGAACTGCTTCACCCACTGGGGATCTTCGCAGTTACATGATTGATTTACCACCTGTTGGTGACTTGGTTGTACCAGAGATGCTCCTTAAAGTGTTAGAACCATACAGAAAGGAAGGTTGGTTTTTTGGTCTTCCACTGGCTGTAACTTTTTGAGCATCTGATAAATTGTTTCTTCACTTGCATGTTGTTTTTGGTCAAGGTTGTATTCTTGATGATGAGAGGGCAAGATTATATGCTACTGTTGTCAATAAAGGTTGCTCTGCAAAGTTTGCATTTGCAGCTGCAATTTTTGGGGAAAGTTCAGAAGCACTTTTCTGGTTGCAGTTGCCTTGTGCTATGACCCATCTGATAAATAAATTAGTGAATAGGTCTCCACCTAAGGCACCTGCTTCAGCATCAATCCTAGAGCCTGATGACACAGCTATGCTGAATAGAATCTCATCAAAGGGGAAATCAGTACCTGGATCTGAGAAGAGGGATTCACTGGTCTGTCAATTCTTTTTACTTGTTTTCAATTTGATTATGCCCTACATTGTTCTTACTCCATCTTTCTTCTGCTTACAAATTTTACTGTTAATTTGATTATGCTGTTTGTGCGACAGAGTGAAGGTCAACTCAGGTCTATGGCTTTCCAGCAAGAAGAGTTATGGCAGAGTGCTAATGAGCGCATTCCTTGGCATGAAAAATTGGAAGGAGAAGAAGCCATTCAGAACCGTGTGCATGAGTGAGTTCTTTATTCTTGTTGCATTGTTGTAAGTCTCTTCGGTTAATTGCTCGAATCTGAGATATAACTTGGACACGATCTCTTCTATGTGGAGGATGGGAACTTAACTTCGACCAATGGACTCAAAACTTTACCTGAATGACCTCAGATTTAATATTTAAAGTTGTGTTAAATGACTAAGTCATGCAAATCTCAATCACATGTCAAAAACTTGTTGTTTGTTTCAGTAATACTGGAATATGGCATTTACATCCCAAGATCAGTTATGTTTGGATACCATACACTTTGACAACATATAAGCTGTAATTGGATAATAATTCTCAGTTTAATAGTTTGTTATCATGTGATCAGAAGTCTTTTTTTTTTTTTAAATTATTATGATAGTTTTATGAATCAAAGAAGCAGGACAGATATCAAAAGCTTACAAGTTATAAACACAATATCACAGTAAATTCCGGTCTCATGGTGTTCCATTGTGGTTGCTTTGACTCCCTTCAGTAGGTCTTCATATGTAAAATTATCTTATAACTTGCTTTGATGAGGTCTCTGAAAACTACAGGCTTATATGAAGCACTGTGTTTGAGTAGATAAGTTGATGGTTGTATACTTGCTAAATGAGGGCTAAATTCATAAAGCATGCTATAGTACACTGTAAAATCTGGCAAAGCTGGGGCATTTTCTCATGAAATATCTTTGGTCCCTGTGGTACCATTAAGCCTACAATATTATTTCATGTTCTAAGCCATGAACTACTCAATTAATGGGTCCTATAAAACATGACATGTAAACTGTGTTTCTGAATGTGGTGCAGGAGGTATAATACTAGAAAGCAGCAGAAAAGGCTGCCATTCTCCTGCCCAAGGAGCACCCTGCAACTGCTTAATATAGTCTTTTTGTAAATTGTAATCATGCCAAGTGTCTGTTAAAGCTCTGATGTTCTCACAACTGTTTAATTTCCTGCAAATTTGCATGAAGCCTTACCTGGCGTGCTTCTGTATTTGTGCTACAGTCTTATGGCTAAAGTGTACATGTTCTCAATGCTCAGGCTTGTATCTGTTGGGAACTTAGAAGCAGCAGTTAGCCTGTTGCTTTCCACCTCTCCAGAGAGCTCATACTTCTATGCAAATGCTCTACGTGCAGTTGCTCTATCCTCTGCTGTGTCAAGGTCCCTTCTTGAGCTTGCAGTTAAGGTAAACATAAGTTTATGCCTCAACATCAGAATATCATATTGGTGATTGGACAGAAACACTTGATGTTATTATGCACACTGATATTTATTGTTATTGGCTAGGTTGTTGCAGCCAATATGGTCAGGACTGACAGGTCCCTTTTTGGCACTCATCTTTTATGTGCTGTTGGAAGATATCAAGAAGCTTGTTCTCAGGTTGGGTTCTAACAGAATTTTTTTGGTACATCTTCCATGCTTTTGAAAACAGGACTTAAAAACAAGACACATTTTGGCTTACAGTTAGATTCATTTTGGTAGTTTGGGAATCTCTTAACCTTTGTGGTACATTTTGGACTTTTCCTGTGCTCATCTTATTTATGGTTACTTCAGTGGTTTTACTCAAGTAATTTCATAAAGGTCTTTCTAAAGTAATTTTCTACTAAAAATTGTATGAGTTATGCATATGTAGTGGAATAATTTTGTGCCACTTAAAAGCTATTATTGTGTTGTTCAATTGAAGTAGGCCAAAAAGGGGACAATGGTAAGCCAATTGCCAAGATGGTGTATTAATTGTTCTTATGACAAAGGATGGGCTTTTTGTGCGCTAATTGAAGTCTACTTTTTGTCCTCAATAGGGTATTAGACAAAGCTTTTTCCGTCCATTGTTTTAAGCTAATTGTTGGGACACAATGTGTGGAAAATTCACAAGAATTCCCCTGCTTTCTCTGAACCTGTCTGTATATCCATTTGTGCAGCTACAAGATGCTGGACGGTGGACGGATGCAGCAACATTAGCAGCTACACATTTAAAGGGATCTGATTATGCAAGGTTCTGGTTTCTTTCGAGTTTTAAAACTTGTGTGGAACTTTCAGGACTGCTGTTATTACTTGCAAGTAATGTGTTTCCTATATCATTACCATGCTGCTATTCTGAATTTGATAGCTTCTGCCTATCATGCTGTTTGTTATCGCATTCTTATTTTCCATTTCTAAAATGGGACCCATCCTGGATTGAATCAGCTGTAATTTTTTGTCATCTGACTCTGCCAAAAGCCACATTTTATGTTTTCACTTTTTTTTAATGCTCTTTTCCATTGTGCTTTCAATTTGAGCCAAGTGCTTCATGTCAACAATCAGTGGTCAGCATAATGGGTATTTGGCCAATTTTCTTGAGCTGTGTATGTGTTTCAACAGGGTGTTAATAAGGTGGGCTGATCATGTCCTTCGCGCTGAGCACAACATATGGAGGTACCACCATTGTCCACTTTTAGTTTGCTTTCTTGAAAATCATATGACCTGTTCTTATCACGAGCTTTTTATCTGGCCCATATTAGGGCTCTCATACTGTATGTTGCTGCTGGTGCATTGCAAGAAGCCCTAGCAGCCCTTCGTGAGGCCAAACAACCTGATACAGCCGCCATGTTTGTACTTGCTTGCCGTGAGATCCATTCAGAAATCATTGCAAATATAGGAGATTTGGACAATGAACTGGGTTCGTCAATGATGAATACCCCACATAACTTGGCTGGATTAAGCCCAGAGAATGAAGATGTCATGGCAGTTGGTGAATATTACGAGCAGTACCAAAGAAAATTGGTGCACCTGTGCATGGACTCCCAGCCATTTTCCGACTAATTCACTCAACAGTCTTCCAAGTGACTAGGGATGGATACTTGCATTAGGTTAAGAGCTTGTGGGAGATATGCTCCCATATATATATATATATATATATACATTTTCCTCTATATTGCTGTACTGGACTTTCTACCGAGGTTACAAGATGTGTAGTTTTAATTAGAACAACCATGGGAATGAAATTCTTTGTTATAGAGGTAATTACGGGGTAGACAAGCTTTGTTGTTGTAGCTCGAGTGTATAAAAATTTTGATGATAGACTGAGTACTGAATTTTTGATGAATGTACAGAGTAGTAGTTACATTTGTAAATTTGTAATAGATAAAAAGACATTCTATTGTTGACAGTGTATGGGACGACAGATTTTGGGATATCGTTCTTCACTTTCCATTTGTGGTTTCGGGGCTTTGTTCTGTAGAAAGCTACATTTATGTCATTATTTATGATTGTCTTAGACGTGCTCCGGAATTGAAGTGAGATGTGTTGGTCGATGTTAATGTGTTGGGTTGGATTTTCCCAAGCCCCAACGCTGGGCAATCCTGTAGCTGCCTAATGAAGCAATTGCTCGGGAAAAAGGAAAAAAGGCCCATCTTAAAGGGGCCTAGGGGCCCAACATCTGAGAGGCCCAATTTCCTCAAGATCACACTGTTACTTCTATCGATGGGATATAGGCAAGCAAATGCGACAAATACTTCCAACAGCGACGGTCAGATATCTCTTCATGCTTCTTAATAAAAGTTACAGCCTGCGATGCCAAGGTTGAACTTCAAAGCCTTATTGCAAACAAACAAAACACTCGGTCACCCGAGTTCTCAAATTTTCAGCTGAACAAGCTCCAACAGGAACTCATTCCAGTTAGGTTTTCAAATTTTCCATACATGTTGTTCACATTTTTCTTGACCTTCTATGACCAAAAATAAAAAGACAAGTGCTTACTGCCAAAGTAACAAAGCAATTTGCCCCGCCGGTTGAAAGGCCAAGAAACTGAAGATTTCCTATTTATCATGCAATTCAAATCTTGAGTCAACATCTGTTGGACTAGTCAATATGTATGCAGTTCTGCTTGCAAGGGGGTCGCCAGCAAGATGCAGTTTCTTCAAACACTTAAATTTATCTGGCACTTCACTTGGGTGTATTGGCCATCTTTAAATGTCATCTTCCAATCAGAAAGATGATAAGTCTTTCACACAGAGAGCCCTTTTAATGAGCATCAAAAGGCTAGATAGTAGCAATCAATATACCATCAGGTTTCTGCCATCAGATGCAACCCAAAAATCATTCTTCCCACCTTTTGAGCATGACAAGGTTTCCACTTTTCTTCAAATCATCATCAAGAAGAAAAGCTCCAAGCGAATGGAGAGATGGATAGTCCGTTATGTTCTGTTTCATTGTCATAAAAGTGGTAGAAAATGGTGAAGTCAGAGCCCTATTATCATAATATGTGCCACATTCATTAGAGAAAAAGAAAAAAGGACAAAATTTATATACCATATTGGTCATATGATTACAAGAAATACCTTCAGCATCTAGAGCACTCAATGAAGGAATCTCTTACGACATCGAGCAGATCCAAGCTCCTCGTATTCAGATTTGGTGACGCACATTGCTTCAAAATCGGGACTGGATGCCAGAAGGGATCCACCCCGCCACACACCAAGTATCGGACTGCACATCAGAATATTTTATCAAACAAGTAACAGTGATTTTAGAGACCAATTAAAATTTCCCAAGGTTGAAATGTTTACTCTTCTTGTGTAGTTATCTTCACTTGATAGTCATCTGGCACAAGAGGTCGGAGCTCCATCTCACTGCAATGTATCCACATACATAAACAAAAATTTAAATGGTGTCTCAGACACTCAAAATTAAGCTTGCCATGTAAGAAGCCATTGGAAAAGGAACATAGTCTTACAGTCTTTTAACAAATCGAGGAAAAAGTGTGCTCCCACCAGTTAATATAATGCTGCACAAGCTCAACATTTAAACAGACAGCAGTTGCTATTGGGGATGGGGGAAATAGAGATTGAAGGTGGTTACTTGTGCAATATTATGTTAAAAGCACCTCTCATAAAGTACTGGGTGAAGAAGAGAGTGGCAGGAATTCACAGCTCGAACAATACACTCTGCCAGTCCAGCCTGGTTCATACCTGCAGACAGGACTTCGTTACCACTTCCTTCGATTTTCAAGAAGACTGCACAGGCATAAAAAGCATTCCTTCTTCTCTTTCATTAGATAAAGTTTGTAATTTACAAACTAGCTGAACAGCTCAAATCCTTGCTCCCAAGAATCAAGCAGCTGTAGATGAATGTTGCATATTCAAAATAACAGAACATGGTAAATATACCCAAATCTGCAGGGTGGAAAATCATCTCTGGAACAAGGAAACGTTCATTTGTCAAGTCAAACTCCTGCACAAAGGGTACAATCTTGAAACTATTAGAATTGGGCAGGGAAAAATTATTCCTTAAAGTCAAAGAAAAAGAATCTTACATTTTTTGTTAAATCAACTCGCTTTCTCTCCTCAAGTTTCTCGGTGTAATCCGCCTGATCCTTACTCTTCAATGATTCAAACAATGATGGCGGGGACGTGGCTCCATTAGTTAGATGGAGGTATCTCTTTGCTTCTTCTGGGTCTTTGACAAAACCCTTGGTGTGTGTGATCCCATCAGGAAGGACATACGCGCATCTCAAGGGATTATCCTTTCCTCGTCTCCTAAACACATTTAAAACCTTAACTGAGTCCCAAGAAACAACAGTTCCGCTAACGAAGACAGGACAGCTAAACAAACATCCATAAATCTAACAAACTATTTTGTTCTTGGATACCAAAGCTATCACTTTCCGAGAAAGAAACTCGATTATTTCAATCAATTGTTAACAATTAATCCTTAGAAAGAACCCCAGAAAGAATTTATAAAACCTGGCAATCTTCAAATCGCCGGCGACATCAAGAGAAACAAAGCAAAGCTTCTCCTTGACATCGTCTATAATAAAGCTCTCGTCCATGACATTTACAGAGCGATAAGAAATCAACTCCTTCAAGTAATTAGTCAAAGCTTTGCCACCTAAATCAATCCTCTTGACCCCATAATTCAGCGTGAAGTTCTGGAACACCGGCGCGGCGTGCGTAAACGAAAATCCGCAGTCCACCACCAGGCTGCATTGCGCCCTCGACATCAGCCCGTACGGCCGCCGGCTCGCCTCGTACAGATGGACCAGCCTCGCCGGGTCGGCGATAAAGAGCGACTTGAACCCGAAATCCTCGAAGACCATCTCGTCGGTGGCGCGTTGGATTGAGGGCAGAGCAAAAAGCGGCTCGGTTAAAAGGAGGGAGGAGTTGGAGGCAGATATGCGGAGGAGAGAGCTGAAGAGGTGGCTCCAGATATCCCGCTGGACATCCGGGTTTATTAGGTATCCGCGATCGATGGGGCGGCGGACGGCGGCGGAGGTAAGGTCGTCTGTGGAGGCGCTGGTGGGAGAAGGGTGGAGGAATTTTTTGGAGGAAAGAGGACGGTAAAGACAATTGGGGACAACGGTGGCTGGGTCACGTTCCCCTCCGTAGCCGGCTTTTATAAGGCCGCCGCCGTTGTCGAGGACGATCACGTTCGACATGTCGCAGTACGGAGTCGCATAGGCAGTGGAGGAGTGGGAGTTCGATTTTGGGTCACCTATATTTTCTGTTATAATAATAATAAGTGCCTCGACAAATAAGGTTTTAATAACAAAAGAGGTGAATTCATTTTTTAACTCACAAAAATTTTTACTGTATTATTTATTTATCATATTGAATGTTATAGTTTAATAATAAAGATATTTATTGGTTGTTTAAGTAATAATAATAATAAAAAAAAAAATCTGAAATTTTCAGAATTTGTTATGCAATAAAATAGTAAAGTATCACCTTGTTTTTCCATGTCCATATACTGAAAAGAAAATAAACTATTTGTTTAAGGTGAGGACGATATTTCGGAAGTAAAAACCCTGATTTATACAAGATAATTCCCCTGCCCCAATTCAACCACACAACAAAAAACTAAAAAAAAAAAAAAAAAAATTTTAAAAAAATTAAAAAATAACAGGAATCTGGGCTCGGCTAGGTACAACAGACCAAATGAGAGACTGAAGTGAGTTGAGGGAGAAAGGGTTCAAAATGCACAAGACTAATATCATGCTTTGTCTACAACTTCGTGGGTTTCAACTCCGATGTAAACAGAAATAGACAAATATGTTGAACCATACATTAATGCCAGCACCCAAATGCACAGTTGAGCTTTTGAATGTAAGTTGGTTTTCGCATCTTGAAAATCAAAACCAAACAAGTTTCTTCGATGAATGAGTAACACTTTAAGAACTGCATTAGAAAACAGTATGGAAGTAAATTTAGATGCTGAGAGTAATGTCCCACAATTGGGAGAACAGGCATGTCATCAAAACAAGCCACTGTATCAGTAACGTGTTTGGTAGTATCCTCCTGCATGCCCTGAGCTGGGGACAGCTGGCATTCCATGAGGCATCGTCATGGTTTGAGTTTGAGGAGTAAGGCCATAATAAACAGACGAACCACCAATCTTGGCCAAGGCCATTCATCCCATCTCCTCCATATTGTTGCCAGCGCTGCTTGCTCTTGCACCAGAAGCTGCTGCTTCCTCCCCATTTCCGCTATCTGCACATATGAAGAAGGTGGAACAGCAAGGGATGCAGCAAATGGATCCTGGTTCCCGACTGACTGGACCATCCCATCTGGAGGAGGCAATCCCAACACTGGGGTTGTGCTCTTGCCTGTGCCAGGCAATGCCACGCTGCTTGCACTGCCACCACTCAATTGAGTGGTGCTCACATGTTGCCTAACTGCCCTATGATCATACATTCCATTCAATAGCAAGGAATCAAAACCACCTCCTAATGCAGCTGTCTGCTTCCACAGATTAATAGCTGATTCCACTAATGCCAATCTGCTTTACCAGCCTCAGCAGCAGGTGTCTGCCATGCAGAAGCCACTTCAGGTTCTCCATTTAATGGGAATGCTTCCCATGCACCATTTCTATTTGTTGGTGCATTTTGTTTCCCTCTGCATCGGCTGAGAATTCATCATCCTTCAAATTCACCAAATCCTCTGTCACCTGGGGAGGCCGTGGCTTATGTTGTGGCTCAGGAGGCGTTGGAGGTGCAGGCGTCCAATTCTCTGGTGGGGGAAGAGCCTTGATTTCATTCATATTCGGTTCCAGATTCTCCTTGCCCGCTAAGCTCATCTGGATTCCCCTGTGACCTACAAGACATTTCCTTCAAAAACCCTTCAAGCATCCCCAACACCTTATCAATTCTCTCCACTTGGGGGAATGCAGATGATCTTGCAATCCCAACATCCTTACACCAACCATAGAAATCAACAAGTTCATCAATCATCTTGGCCGCAATAACATAAATATCAAAACCCCTAACACAATCAGGACACTCCATTTCCGTATATCACTCCAATAACACCCCAAATTCCACCTGCATTCCACAGTGTAAAATGCTGCAAGCACCAACCAACTATTCTTAGCCATCCCAGCCACCACAACTCTAATCAAGAATTCCCAACAATTGATTCAACTTCTTAAAAATTATCTCCGTCTTCATTAACTTACTAGGCGTTGCTGCCTCTTTCCTCTGCTCTTTCCCAGATGGATAATCATTCAAATCGTCAATACACCCGATCTCCTAGGCATCTCATAACCAAAATCTTCCCTATGCTCTCGGCCCTCATCAACAACGCTAAATATCCTCCAACAACCCTCAGATTCGACTCTCTGCTCCAAGTACATAGCATACAGCCTCACAATTCTGGCATGATCCCAAGAATTGGAATGAGCCTCGGCTCTAAAATCCGACATATTCAAAACCCGCGTCCCTCTTCTGGCAGAGATGGCGAACTCCTCCGCGAACCAAGGGTGGCCATCGACCAGAAGCCTGCGGACAAGCATGAGGGCCTTGAGGGCCACAATCCAGTCGTGGGGTCTTTCTCAGCCTTCTGGAAACAGTGGCCAAACAAGTACTGACGTAACTCTGCAAGTAGTAGAAGAAGAAGAAGAAGCCAGGTTTATGATTTCTCTAAAGTACTTCACATCGGCGGGGCCCGCGTCGTGGCCGGTGGCCTTGACTACCTAAAACCTCAAGCTCCAGCGCTGTCTCCGGCCACTTTGGCTAAGCTTATGCTGGTCTGGTCTTTCACAATGCCGATCGCTTTACGGATCGTGCTGGATGACATTTCTTCTTTACTTCTCTTTTCTTTTCTTTTGTCTTCCTTTTTTTTTACGCATTGATTCCAAATAACAAAATCAAAGGAACCCAAAACTAAATCCCCAAAAAAGGGGGAAAAGAAGGAAAAAAAAAAAAAGGTGAAAAAGAAAGAACTCTCTTTCTTTTTTTTCTTTGTTTTTTTTTTTTTGGGTCCGTGAAGGATCGGACGGCGGGAATGGGAGATCTGTGGAGGTGGTGAAGTCCGTTGGTCAGAGGCGGAGATGAAAGAGCGTACAAACGGAGAACTGCAGGCGACCGCACTGGGACTGGAGAATTTACGTTACAAAAAGATATGATACAAAAGCAATTGCTACCACTCCCAATCGTAGCAGTAGAAAGACTCCGTCTCTCTCCTTTGTACCAAATGAGAATGGCCAATAGAAATTTTTTTTTAAAAAACGGTATCGTTCTCTTGCCACAACGAGGGCCGCGCGCAAATCTTGTTGGGTGGCTAACCGCCAAAGAAAAACGGTGTCGTTATCGTTCTAGATTGTTTTTTTTTTTTTCGTATGTACCAAATTACTATGATTGGATCGATCGCGTGGGGGGTTGATGTAATCGCCAACCCTCAAACCATTTTTCTGCTGCCCTTCGTCTTCGTCTCTTTTGCGCGTAATAGGCAGAAACTGGGTCTGGGTTGATAGAACCAAATGGGCCGAGTATGTGCTGTTGAGCCTGCTTGAAATAAAGGCAATTTTTGTGCCAGCATAGCAAAGTCGGTGGACTTAAGACAGTTCTTGCTCAAAATGGGTCGAATTAATTGGGCCTCCCTGCAAAGCCCAACAATGCGACGGCCCTCTTGTCATCACTCGGTGAGGAGCCCGCGAGTTGTGGGATTGAAGCGGAATACGCAATTTGACCTGTTTATTAGGATAACGACTCGCTGCTGTGACTTGACCACTCGTTAAAGAAATTACGCCGAAAATGTTCGATAAGATAAAAGTTGAACACGCGAACATCCAAGACAGCCGAATTCTAGAAAAGGCTCGACTCTTGTCAAAGTCAACAACTGAGAAAAGGTCCAAGATAATCCAAAAATATGTTTTCCCGAAAAAATAAAAGTAAAAATAAAACTTCAAAAACATGATAAACCAAAGGGCAATGCAAGCTACACTACCTAGACTTGAGAAACAATGGTAAATAATTAGAACTGCACAACAAAAGTAAGTGAAAGATAGAAAAGCTGGGGTGCTATCCCTGTTACCACAACTTACAGTTTCTTCGAAGGAGTCACTTCTATATCCTATTCTCAGACCTTCTATTCTTCAGATATTTTAATTTACACCAAATCAATCATATGCTTCTTCAGTCTTACTACATGGAGGGGAACCTTTGGGCGCAAACTAATGATGCCGCCACTTGAAAGAACTCCTATTGGGTTTAGTTTGAATAAAACTAAGCCTATAACCCCTAATTTCCGCAGCTTGCCCTTGAAAATCACTTTGTGGTAGGCCCAGGAAGCGGGATCACATGAAGAGATGCGTACGCTCAATGTCTTTGGTAAAAGCTATGCACATGCTGTAGTCACCTTGGAGCTTGCTCTGAACCACCTGCAGCAGATGTGGTACTAGGGCCAGCACCATTTTCAACCGGAGGGAAAGTGCCCCACTTTCCTTCTGATTCTGAAGGCTCAAGCACATAGACTCCACCATCTGTTAGCCCTAGTGCAAACTGATTAGGCTCAGATGGATGTGCAGCAATGACAAGAGGATATACCCTTAAGCTGATAAAATTATCAGGGTTAGACATGCCAAATATATCTTGGAAAAAAAATAAAGTAATTAAAAGTAATAAATAGAACTTAAAATAACAGGTGAAAATGGATACTACCTCGGATTGGGAGGTAAGTATGCAGTATGATTTATTCTACATCTCAACCTAAGTGTTGAAGCAGTGAGAACGCCAACACTCCCATCTTCAAAGCTAACATAGATTGACTGGCTATCGCAGGAATATGTAGCATGTGTGATTGGACCACTTGCTTCCCGACGGAACCACTATTTGAGACATTTACAATTTCAAAATAAAAAGTTCAGCATTCATCGGAAGAAATTAAATCCCAGAAAAAAAGATACATGATACAGAGAAGGATCATCAAAATATCCTCCAGATAAAAGCTGGCATATGCTCCTCTATGTCCAGGCAAAACACGATGTTCAATTCACAGGAACAATGTCATGCACTTCCCAACAGATGAAAACAGCGACAGATAATGAACTCTTTTCTGTGTGTGTGTGTGTGTAAAAATATACATATAGAATTCCTTTTAGAAAATGTCAACTGACGCACCTGCTTCAGGCATTCCAACTTTGCTGCCTCATATATTGCTATCTGTGTTTCATGAACTGCCAGCAAATGTATCTGGTCAGTGTGAAATTGAACACGGGTATCTGACAAAGGAGATGCAGGTCGCCCAGCTGGGACTTGCAAAAATTTGCTAGCCTGCTTCTCCCATCCATCTATGCTCCAAACACATAACTGTTGATTTGGACAAAACACCATTCAAGCTAAGAGGAAATATTTTATGTTTAGACAAGCATCATTTATATTAAGTGCAAAAATATGTCACATGAACTGAGATGGATAAAAGAATACTGTTCACTGGAAGTGAAGGCCAACAAAGTATTGGAAGAGGATTTGATGCAAGCTATATAACTGCAAGTGTGACAAAAAAATCATATCCAAGATCATTATCCAGATAAAGGTCAGGGTCCGCATCACATGATGAATGATCTTCAGAAGAACGCAACCTAAAAAGTTCAGCAGCTACCCATAGAACAAGGGGAGTGGAGACCTTAAAAACACAGGAAGTTCCTCCAAATTTCTTTCCATTTATTTACTTTAAAGTTTACTTGCTTATGATAAGACACCAATGCACAAATGTCTCACCTGAGAGTCAGCGCCAGAGGATACAAGCACATTTAAAGTATGGGAGAAGGCAAGGCCTGTTATTCGTTTCTGATGACCGTTCAACTTCGTTTTGACCTAGTATATTGAGCATTAAAATCATCAACTGCTTGGTTTTCCTAACGTCCACAAAAAATCAAGATTCACTTGATTGAGCCTTACCTCATCAACCCGAACATTATAAATTTGGATGGAGGAGTCCTGCATACCAATAGCAATAATATTATTGTCCTGAGGGTGGAATGCCAGAAACGTTGCTGCTGGTGGCGGAGGCATGAATGTTGTCATTGTCTGCAATTTATGAAATAAGCCCAATGAGGATGGAAGAATATGTTCAACAACCAAGAGAGAATCTTTCACCATTGAAAAATAGCAAACCATAACATCAAAAAAAAAAAAACAAAAAAAAAAAAGCCAATCAGAATAATCTACAAATTTGTCATTCACCCTAATATTTCCTCTTCACTTCCTACTTTAGTAGTGAGAATAAAAATATGAATGGTAAACATTTCAGCACGTTGCCAAAAGCATTTTGAAATGAAGAAAATTAAGAATGGTTATTTAGCTGCAAGAGAGATGAGTTACCAAGTCCATCTTCAGTGTCTGCAGAACTATATGATCTGGTCCTAGAGGCTTTGGAATAAAAATTAAAAAAGCCACCAATGAAACACATAGAGCAAGTTCAAGGACACAAATTAAGCAAGGACAAATCACCTTAAATGTCATCATATTGAAAAGTGAAATTTTCCCCCCTGAAGCCGACATAACATAAGAATCATTCTTTGAGAGTGCAAAGCATGGAACAGCATCTTCAGGGCTTGTGTCACTTATATCATTAGTCATCAATATTCCACTAGAAGGTTGCCATAATTGTGGTAATACACCAGTAGTTGCCTACAAGATTTATTAAGCATATAAAAATTAAGAAAATAAAATGGAGAAATGCTAAAAAACTGAATACCTTGTGAAGGGAAAACCATAGCAGGACAGCAAAAACTAAGCTTAAAAAAGGAACATTTACCATCCCAGTAGGATTGCGGTCATTCCTCTGCCATTTCCAAAGCTTGTGTACCGCATTTGATGCCAATGCCAATATAGCAAGTCCTGAATTAGTATAAATCAATCGAGAAACCTGAAAAAATTATCAACAACAAACATATGAACATTGTACCTGAAATTCAGTGATGATAGTAATGACAAAATGGAAGACAAAAAGTTCATATGCCACACATTATTTGGCTAGGTCTACATCAAGTAATAGACCCACTGGTTTCTTCAACACAGAAAAAAATGAATACAAAGGAAAAGAGCTCACAAGTTTTTTAGGCATCCATTTTATATGCAATGCTAATAATGGCACAATGACTAACTTGTATGCAAATAGCAGAAACATACCCTCATGGCTGTCAAACTATCCGGTAGCCTCAAAGAGTGGCACTGTGATGGTTCATTAATTTCTGTCAATTTCCAAATCCTAGATTTTTCAACAGATTCATCTGCAATTCTTGGTTTCACATCAGCTAAGCTCCGGCTATCGCTGTTCTGCAAAATTCAAAATAGAAGGAAAAACAGCAAACAATTCACATGTAAGAATATTGAGACATAAATATTCAATTCCTTGTAGAACATGTTTACAGTATAAAGTAACCATTTAGCACATGGATTAGCAGGGCAAACATGTTGCCACTTACAATTCCAACAATGGGTGCCACAGTAGCTGCTCGATCTGCAATCGTGGTTCCAACAGTTGCATTGGCAGACACGAAATTGCTGATAGCAGGGGCCTGCAAATAATCAGATGTGCAAATGATTTTTCATCTTCATTTATTGTACCTTTAAAAAGCATAATCACCACTACTAACATACAAAGGCAGTGATCCACATTTAAAATGCTTTTACCTTCACAACAGCAGCAGAAGTAGATCTAGAAGCATCAAAAAGACGATTCTCAACAGTCCTTAGCAGCCTAAGCCCATCTGAATTTGCTAAAACTTTAACGCTGTTGTCATTTGTGGAAACGGCTAGCAATATTCCTTCCTTGTTAAATCTAATACATGGAGAAGCCTAAAGATTTGCGGAACAGAATTATTAAATAATGGAACTACACTGGGTATATATGACTGGGTAGAACAAAAGAACAAAATTACCGGCAATCCACCATCTGCATCAATACTTGTCAATGGGTTGACATTGTCCATTTCCCAGAATTTTACCATGCCCTCATCACCAACAGCCAAGAACCTATTCTTAGTGGTATCAAATTGCACAATTCCCACAGACCGCTTGCCAAGACCATCATAAGCACGCTTCACAGCTCCTTCACTTTCATTCCATTCCACCAGGTATGATTCTCCTTCTTTATTTGTCCCACATGAAAATAACCTACAAGTTCAATGATTATACTACATTTTGTCAAGATACGACAGAATAGCATACATCTCCATCATCACTTAGATGAAAATATCTAAATAGCTGAGCATGAAACATGCAGACCTTGTTCCATCAGCACTGTATGCCATGGTGGTAGATGAATGGCCTGGTGCATCATAGTCGACTCTTGAACCCATGTTATCATACAACCAGGCCTTTATCTTCCCATCAGTTGCCGTTGAAAAGATAAACTGAGCACATTTGAAAGGAGAAACAAAAAACAAAAAAGCATGAGAGAAGGCAATGGGGGAGCTCTTAAAAACAATGGTTAAGTAATCAGACAATCATTGGGATACTGAATATGAACTAGAAAAATTACAGCATATTCCAAAAAAAACAAATGTAAAATAAAATAACTTGTGTGATTGGAAAAAGAACAATACAACCTAAAAAAAAAATGCAAAGCTCAAGTGATGAGAAAGGGAGAAAACATTAACCAACTTTTTTCTTCAGGAAAGGAAACAACTTGCTACAGCTATTGCCAGCCAGAAGTCATGGAAAATCATGTAAACGCATTTTATCATAGAAAATGTTACATCTGTACCATCTAAAGGAAAAAAAAAAAATGTGACATGAATATCTGTAAATTATACCAATACTGATATCTGAAGCAAGTAAATGACAAGCAACCAAGTGAGAGAAATTTTTTATAAGGAACACTACCAGCAAATTCTGCAGCATGAATATTAAACTAAACAATACATGTTCCAACACAAAAGTTGAGGACAATAACCATCAAAAACTCATAACATAAATTAAGATGCTTTGTACTAAATTGCAAACCTGAAGAAATATTTAACAATGCAGTTTCTCTCTCTCTCTCTCTTTTTTTTTCACCATACAAATCTCTAGCAGTTAAAAAAATAAATAAACAAATAAATAAAAGACCATACAATTCCATTTCATATTAATTGTTATCTGTATTTTAAGATTGACAAGTTTATTTTCATCTTGAATTTTATTTTGTTCATTACAAGAACATAGGATAGAAGATAAATTTGAGAGAAGAAACAAATATTTTCAAGAGGGGAAGTACAGGACCTGGGGCCTGGGGTCCAGTTAAACATAAAATCAATTACCTGTATGTTTTCTTTATGATGTGGGCACACAGAATATACAGGTGCTTCATGACCTTCAAATGTGAACTGCCTTATACCTGTAACTGCATCCCACACCTGCAGAATGTTGAGCTATTACAATTGCCACCACATTCGTGCACATCTATCAACTTAGCATATAATGAAACAAACCTTAATAACCCTGTCCTCGCCACAAGTGACAACACAAAGGTTGCTAGGGTAAGAGAAAGCAAGATCATTTACACTCCCGGAATGAGCTTCAATCTGGAATGAAAAAAAATGGTTACACAAAAAAATTGAGTTTGTCTCCAGACACAATCACATAAGATGTAAGATCAAATTATATTTTTCTACTGAAGATAAGTGTCTTTCATCAGTAGCACAAAAGCAGTGACTTTAACAGTAATCAGTGGCACATACCTCAAGGTGGTTTTTGATATCATCCCCACCATGGTAGGAATATATGTGAACAATGTGCTTAGAGTATGCAATGCCTGAAACAGGAAGAAAGAATTTGACATGTAGGGAAAGGCCCATATTTGTGCTTCAAGATGTCTAGCTTAAGTGAAGCAGCATCAGATTCTAGGATGTATGATAGCAATTAGACTTACCAAAAAGAGTTCCATCAGGACTCCACATTACACGGTTGACTGCTGCTGCATAATCATTAACCATTGATGCCTATACAAAAATCATAAAGTCAAACTAGAACTTAGGCTAATAACATGAAAACTCCAAGAAGAAACTGATGATGTTCCATATTCTTGTTCAAACAATTTAGGAAATTTTACAAACCTGCAAAGCCCCCGACCAAGCACCAAGGTTCCAAACCTTAAAATTCTTCGAAGTAATCCTTTCCCTGCTAACCAAATCCCATACTATGATATCGCCCATATTTGTTCCCACTGGGAAAAAAGCACAAGTAATCAGGCCCCAAAAATTCATTGATTTCATACACAAATGCATAACATTGTGTGTGCACTTACATAGATGACAGATCTAAGACTAGCTGCAGAAACATTGCTACTAATGTGCACAAGGTCTTACCTAGTAATAGAATTTGTTGCATGGGATGGAAATCCATACTCTTGACAGCTGAACCTTGATTCAAAGTCATAACAAGTGTCTTTGGCAAGTCATCAGAAGAGTAGGAACTCTGTCCATGGCTCTGGCCAGTGTATGCAACAGGCAGAATATTTACTGGCAGATTATTTACCTGATGTTATATCAAGTAATAGAGAGGAATTAGGAGATCCCACAATTTTAAATATCTGCACAGGTAAAGATCTGTAAATCCTAAGCAAACTAACAAGACCACAATCCAGTGGAAGATTCATAAGAATGGAGTACACACAGGATCTCAATTCTATGGGACCCAAACTTGAATGGCACAAATTTCTGCCTCCATTGATCAAATGAGAAAAAGGCACTCCCACCTCTAAAGACAGTTGAACTTCTACAGATTTAAGCACTGACAATCTTAAATTCTTATAAAAAAATTGTCACATTAGCAAAACTTCACAGAAAAAACATCACATCACAAAGCTAAGACCTCATCTGAGAATCCAAATGGTCTTGCCCTCTTCAGAACAAGTTCAGAGTCTGCTGTTTGATAATCCAGAGCAGGGTTATTAGTGGGAGGAGTCCTTGGACGCTTTAATACTGCTGCTACAAAGAATTAAAAACCAAGAATATCAGAATCAAAAAGGCAGAAGTTAAGATAAAGAGAATACAAAATACAGATATTACCAAAAAATAATTTATGTGCCACAAAGCTAAATAATGGTCATTTCAGCAAAATTCAAATCACTAAAGCACCCCCAGTTCTTCTAGCATCAAATACAGATATTACAAAAATCATAAATTATGATCTACCAAGCTAAGTAATGGTCATTTCATCAAAATTCAAATCACTAAAACACTCCCAGTTCTAGCATCAATTTATCATACAAGTGAATGCCATTAACATGATCACAAACACCTTTTCTTAGCCCAGTTGTTATTTCCTCTGTTGACATGCAAAATTCTTAACCAATTGTTTTTCATTTTTGTTTCTATAGAAACATGAAATATGACATTGAAGACATTATTCTTCATTATTCCACAAAGGTTGGAGGACCAAAGGACTTAGTTATGTATACCTGCATTGTTAGATGCAGTCAAACCCATGGGTCCAGCAGAAGCTGAAGGGTGAGGAACAGGAGATGGGTTTGCCATCCATCCAGCAAGAGATGTAGGAAGAGCGGCAGGTGTCGGCTGAAATGGCTGCAAACACACACAGCAGAGTTTAAATAACATAAAATGCACAATTCAAAACATCATGGCCAAACAAAAACAAGTAACTCCTTTGCATCTCACTTACACCATGAGCACTCAGTGGTGGAAAGCCCCCTGCCTTGGGGACAGGACCCAATAAAGGATTGGTCACAGGAGATGGAGCTCTAGCCCCGTTTGGCTGTCCACAACTGTGGTCCACAAATAGTGTCTTTATATCAGGATTGGTTCTTGGATTCTTGCAAAGTTGATGCTGCCAATTCAAGCTGCAATCCAAAACTGAGAATTATAAGCAAAGTAGAAGAACCGAAATTCAGGTCAACAACTCAACAATCATGGGTACACACAAAAGACAAAAAATCTCAAAAGGACCTCTGATTGATTAGTGTCCGCAATCTTGAATTTTTAAATGGAGGAAACTGAAGTTTATCACGGAAAAGAGGGTTAGCCTCTATCAACTTTTTGAGTTCCACAAGCATTATAGCCCTAGCAGACTTGGTGTCTCCGTACTTAGATAGCTGTTCATTCTCTCTGAAATATTGATTGAATCCCATAAGCCCGATAAATTGGCAATAAACTGATAAACCATAAACGCAACTCAAACTTGACAAAATTAAGGGTAAATACAAACTGAATATACCAATTATAGTGGGAAAAAAAGAAAATACCTAAAGTTTTCCAGCGTCAATAGTTGTGTAATTTCTTTAAAAAGTTCTTCGTTAAATGCAGCAAACACTTTCAAGTCCTTCACTAATATTTCCACTGCTTTAGCACGATCCCGCCTATGATCCATAATTTGATTTTACAGTAAAAGTCATGGAAATTCATAACCACATCGCACCACAAAATACATATCCTTTACAGTACAAAATACATCAAAATGTGATGTTTCCTTGCAAAGTCAAATTAAAATGAGCCACAGAGACACCTACTTGTCCAAAGCCTCAAGATACTTCTGCTTGCGAATCTCAAAGAAAATCTTCATGGAGTATCGGTTATCATCGACCTTAGTGAACCCTGAAAGGTACTTCTCTACCTCATCCCACTCCCCATTTGTCACCATATCCTCAAAATACCTCATGTTAAAGAAAAACCCTGACTCTTGCTCCAATCTCCATAATTAAAAGCCAACATCGAAAAAAAAAAAAAAAAAAAGGCAGGATAAATAAATAAATAAAACCTTAATTCTAAGTTCCAGCAGGATTCATTTAATGCAATCAGGCCAAGCAAAAAAAAAAAAAAAAATGAAATGAAATTAGCAAAATAAGCCTACTTATTAACGGTCTCCTTGAATTTCTCCTCATCGAGAAATTGAAGTATCAGAAACACCAGCTCTCTGCTAAGCGAAGACATCTGTCAATTTATTATTAGTATCTGCACAAAAAGATAAAAACACCCACACAGAGAAGAAAAAGAAAAGAATCAATAAAAGTAAGGCTCTGGAGAGATCTAAGCCCTCAAAGACCAAACACTCCAGCAACAAACTCAAAATCCCTAGAAATTTCACAAACACAAACACGTCACTAACCTTAAACCAACCCAAAACAAAGACCGTACCGCGACAGCATACAAGAGAATGAGAAGACCTGCGTCACAGATCGGAGATAATTAGGTCGTTTCAGCACTCCTTCTCTTTCATCCACTTTCTCTCTCTCTCTCTGTTAGTCCTCCTCTTGTTGCTGTTGTTTGTTTGTTCGTTCGTTCGTTTGTTTGTTTCTCTCTCTCTCTCTCTCCTAACTCTCTCTTCTTTTCATCCGATATCTGACAAGTATTTATAGAGAGAGGAGAAGAGGAAAGCATTAGGGATTTGCGAGTTGCTAAGATGGGAAGGTATCAGACAAGATTAAATACCCGTGCGCGAGACGAGATTTGAGACCGATTCATTTGATAAGTAAGGTTGATAGGACGAACGACTTATACCAGTAATGCGATAGCTCGAGTCTGTGTAATAAGTCCTCGTGCTTATAGGCGTTATTCATACGCCGGGATTCGGATTTATATCCGGCTGAATTTGCGGGACTTTTCACGGATGAACATAATTATTTATTAATTAATTAATTACTGTCTGTATTTCGGTTGAAAAGAGAGAGAGAGACAGAGAGAAAGAGGCTAGTTTCTGATTCTTAAACAATAAATAAATAGATAAAAAGCAAATAATGTTCATGAAATTATTTAAAGAATAACTAACGAGTAACACTTATTAGTACATATAATAAGTACATGTGACATGTTAAATTTGGTAAAAGAATGTTGTAAACTAAAAAAAAAAATATTTGTCCAAGAAAATTGAATGCCAAAAATGATACTAAAATCTTTAAAAACATTTGATTTAAATAGATGTATAATTATTTTTTAATTAACTTCAATTAATATTTACACACGAGATTTTTAATTTAAAAATTAACTTTAATGAAACTTTAAATATAACCCTAAACCATTGAAATAAAAAATCTCATTGAGAGTGCATTCTTTACTTTTACTTTTGGTTGACAACATGTTAAAATTATATCAATAATATCGAATTTTAACTTGATATCCCTGTAATTATTGATTAAGAATTATATTATGCAGTTTTTTTTTTTTTGGTACGTATATTATTTAGTAATTATATGTTAAATAAAACACAATCAAGTGGTTGGCAGAGAGGGAAAGCAAAGCATTTGTGATCAATTGTTTTGAATCGATAAACATAAAAGAAATAAATAAAACAAATAAAAATATAGAATAGTTGTGCGTGTGTAACCTCGGCTCCAGCGACGAAAAGATAAGGTTCTACAACAACCTAGAAATTGTCGCTTTTCCTGTCCATGATGGAGACAATTTCGAAAGCCCGCAAATATTTTGTTGTCAATGTGATCATGCTCAGCTGACGAGATAAAAAAAAAAAACACCAACCCATTTCGTTTCTTTTTTCCTTTCAAAAATAATTGAAAATAAACAAAAAAATAATATTTCACAACCCTAAACTTCAATTCAACTTATTAAAAGAATATGTGACATAAATTTTATATATATATAGCAGCATCCTATAATTCATGGAAAGAAAACATCATATCCAATTCAAGTAAAAATGACCTTCAAACAAAACCAGGGACACTGTGCCTAATTTCCCTTTTCTTTTCCTTCGTTTCATTATCTTCCTTGATTAAGCTAAACATTTGGTTAGAGCAAGCGAACCTTCTATATATGGTTGAAATCTTAAAATTTAAATTTTGAAATATAACACCGGAGGTAGGCACACTTTGTTTTAAGAAAAAAAAACCCATTTATATTAAAATATAAAGCGGTACCAGTCCTAAAGTTTTGGTAAGATTTTAATGATAAAAATAAGGTATTTTATTTATTATTATTATTATTGGCGTTGGATATGGGCTGTATTATTTAACATGATATTTGTTTTGTTCTATTTAACAAAAGAATAAAAATAACTTCTGGCATCACTGTAAAATTTGCTTGTTATACAAAGGGGGGCCCCTCATCGAAAGTTCTTTTTTACAGTCCAGAGGCAAGTAAACCCGACTCGGGAGTCGCGACTCGCGAGTACAACGTAAAGGCGTACTCGAGCGACTGGTCAGTGATTATCCTGTACTATTAATCATTATTTTATTAATTTTTTGACATTATTATAAAATATAGAGCCCGTGAGAGTGAGAGACGTCTCTTTAATGGATAAAGTAAGAATCGTGGGCAGAATAGTCACGCAACGAAATGTGGGTCCCATAAATATCGTGCTTTTTTGAAGTATCGCGATACGATAAGTACCTATTCAACATCAATTTTATCGTTTGCAAAAATTATAAAAAAAAATAAAAGAATAAAAAATTCACGAGTGAATTCGGTGTGACGCCAGAGAAAAATGAAGTTAAACGTTTAATGCATTCTTTTTTCTTTTTTTTTTTTATCATTTTAGTTTTAAATACCCCTTAAAAAATTAGGTCAAGTTTATTTTTTAAAGGCCAATGGCCAAGTCATTAAAATCTTAGAATACTAAAATTAATCTATTAAAACGTAAAACAATTTTGTGTTTGAATTTTTTAAAAATTTTTAATATAGTCATATATCTTATTTTTATGTTATTTGAGTTCTAAAATTTGCTAAAATTAATCTAGTAAGATCACATTTTGATGATCCATGACATAATAATACTTTCAATTCAATTCAATTCAATGTAAACGATAATTTAACATGATATGCATATATTTTAAGTCACTTTTAATCAAATATTCTTTAAGTCTATTTAAATTATTATTATTATTTTTTTGTTTTTCCTTCTTTTCGTCACCTATTTGAATTATAACAATAGGTATACATTGCATATAAGCAAACTAACACAAATATCATTTTTGTTAGTTTATATTGCATTTTATTATGAATATTCTCATTTTTAATTTAATTTTACCTAAAATAGTTGCAAATTCACCTAAGTATTATCATCTCTAATATACTCATTTCTTGAACATATTATAACTCAACACAACATTATTACCTTAATTTTTGTTTGATAGAATATTTACTCTTTAATTAAAAATAAATTTTGTAGTCACACAAATTTCAATTTCTTAAAATCACCAAAATTGTATAGAAATGACACCTTAATAATTAAGAAGATATATCTCTATACGTGACTCATCGGTTAGAGACGAATTTGAAGATTATGAAAATTAAGAAAGGAGAGAAATGTCTTCGATCGATAAATTTACTAAGGAAAACACAAAAAAAAAAACCACCGAATTAGATTAAAGTCAATGCCTGTTTTGTTTTTGTCCACAACTTTTTCTAGGGGAGGTTTGAAATATCATTGGTCCATGTGCTATTGGAACGCAATTAAGCCAGAGTTGCAAAGGATTCTCGTGACTTTGATCAGTGATGCTTGTCCAAGAAATTTCCTTCAAGGAAAAAAGCAGCAAAAGTAATCGCAAAAAAAAAAAAGAAAAAAAAAAACATTTCACTGTCACAAATTTCACTATTAGCCCCAAAAACAAAATGTAAAATCACTGTCAATGGAGTTTCGCGGCTAGGTGCGTCAATTTTCGTTTGGGGCAAAAACCGCGCATTATTTAATTTTCCTTTTCGCTTTAAAAGAAAATCGAAAGTTTACTAATGAATCTTGGGGTATAAGTTTTTCGTATTTCTTTCATCAAACTTCAAAATTTATTGCTTCTTAGGTACGCAATTCTTTTACTTTTAATACTTCATCCGGATTACGGACAAGGGAGAAGACCGTAATGCGTCTATTTTCTTGGACAGAAGTCTTGCCTTTTTTAAGTCAATTTCTATCTGGTGGCGACTGCTCCATTCAAAGTTTGAAACAGATAATTAATAATTGTTTATAAAAGTAGGTACGAATAAAGATTGGGACCAATAAAGGCACAATTGTTTGGCCTTTTCCTTCCACAGGCAATATCAAGAAATTGCCAAGGACTTTCCAATTATTGTTTTCTTTGGTTGCTTAATTGGTACCTTACGAAAATATTGTTTAATAGATCAAGCCCATCAAGATAGTCATAGACATAATTTGTGAAACTGAAACTGCAACTAACTTACAATTTTCCAATCCGGGTGAGTTGGTGACTGGAATTTAATGGTAATAATATGATATAATTGGTTTCAATTTAATACTCTAGACTGCAAAGGTCGAGACCCGATTTAACACTGAAGGCTTACACAAAAAACCATATCCAAGAATATGGCTGGCTCCAAATCCCTCGGGCCTGAGCTTTAACAAGGGATCCCGTCGGTTGTCACATCCCTCAATGTGACGATGCCTGCCTCCTCCAGTTAGCCGGTCTGGGATCTTGCTGTTGCTATTAGGGTCTACATTATTCACAATTAGCAAAACAGATGTTGCGCTTCCTTGAGATTTTTAAACTACCAACAGAGAAACCATGTATACATGCCATTCTTCCCACGGTTAACTATGTAAACCATACAAAGATGTGAACGGATGTAAGAGGATTTCGAAATAGGTGGGGGTTTTTTTTTGGGGTTGGGGGGGGGGGGGGGGCATTAGAGTTATGAGAGAAAATTAATGAAAGATCAAGAGGAAAGTGACGATAACCAAATTCGCGACGGCTGAACCTTGTTTGTTGGGAAGCATGGCATCAATCTATGTCAGGCGACTGCCAAGCGTGGACAGAGAATAAGTGTACTTAGCACTGAAATGGGCTATGAGCTGCCAACCTCCTCCTGTTAATTTTTTTGGGGATCTTCCTAAGATGATAGCTGGAAGGGCCCAAAAGACAAAATTACCGAAAAGAGGGATATTAAATCTCCTCCAAGATAATTATTTGTTTCATTTAGTACCTTCTACAATTTTCAAGCCACCAACAGTAGGGCTTGAAGACATTCCAATCTTTGAACATGAACAAATAAGTTTTCCCGCAAGAACTTTGGACATTACCACAAAAGTTGACCCCAAAAAAGTTCCCAAAACAAACCACTACCCACCAAGTCCATCATTAACATGCTGTAACTATCCTTCGGGAATTACAAATTATTCAAAAGTCCTTTTTCTATTTTATTCTTCTCTGGGGTTTTCTTGTTTTGGGGTTGAGGTCAGCTATGTACACAGAGGTGACACTGACATATCTTGACACCCTCTGTAAAAATTAGGCATTTAAGAGCCTAACATGGCAAACGAGGGTCAACTAATTCAGAATTATCAAAAAAAGAAAAGTGTTACTTACTTCTTGGTTTACCAAAAGTCTCCATTCTATTCTTCCGTCCGCAAACAGCCGCCGGGAAGTAGAAACCTAAATTTATCTGCATTCTCAATCAAATATGCAGGAAGATGAACCGCAGAAGATGAACGAGGTATTGATCCCAACTTTTTAATCAATTCCTTAAATGTGTACTCCTCAGGAAGCATATCAAAGAGATCATCACCCTTGCAAATTACTTTTTGAATCCATGAATAATCTAGAAACTCCTTCCTCCTGACTCTGTCTGCATGGCTATAAGCAGTCATCTTAAATGCATATTCCCTAAGCTGTCGAAAGCAAAAACTACAATGCCAACCAGCATCAGAAAAAAGAACATCAGTTTGGCGTGAATGTCGGTACCCAAACCAAGGGCTAAAAACATGGATACTGGGCTGCCAGATGTAGTAATCAACTGGAAACTCAAACGAATACATGTAATGCTTCATTTGAAGGTGCATCACAGGTGGGATGCCATCACACCACTGGAGCAGCTTAATGGTGTGTGGCTTTGGGATTTCATCTGTGTCCGACACAATGATTAAGTCACCACTAGAAATTCCTGCACTGCGGATCAATCTATTCATAGCTCCCCTTTGTTGTGCCTCTTGTACAAATGGATCTTCATGCAACCCAGGTGCAGTGATTCGGCCAGGGAAGACACTATGGACAATTTTCCCCTCAGCAAAGGCAAAACGATGCCGGTTTGAGGCAAAGACAAGAGGCTTAGGGATGCCCGTAAAAGTGGTGTTGGACTCCAGTATAACAAATTTAGTGATGTAAGGATAAAGCTCATGCCACCTGATCTCAAGGATGTCGATCTCATTGCTGAAGATGATGCCATCAAAGACACGACGAGGTTCAGAACGAATGGACCAACCATGGAGATGACAAAGATGTTCCATTGAGACATTCTCTGCATAGTAGTGTGGGATGATGTGCCTAAATGAAGGAGGGGGTTTGTCCCAAAGGGGACGTAATAAATAGGTGATTTTCTGGAAATGAATGAAGATTCCAATCACACAAATTGGCACAAATATCAGAAGTATGATGGAAAGAAATTTCCGAGGCCCCCTTCTGAGATTTGAGCGGTGAGGTCGGGTAGCCATGATTCTGAACAAAGAAGTAAAGCTAGTGCAATCAGAAGACACGATCCCAATAACGTGTCATATTGTACAAAATGCTGTTTAATGAGAGAAATGAATGAATAAAAAGGTACAAAAGAGAGAAGCAGAAAACTCAAATGTAAGTGAAACTGATGCAGCAGTTAATCCTCATCAAGGAACCAAACAATATTGTATAACACATCTATTATCATGAAACCATGAGCAAATTCCCTTCTCCGTATTCCCACTTCAAATAATTAAAAAATAATTAAAAAAAAAATCAAACTGGCGAGGGGAACACTAATGCAAACAAATTTGCAGAATAAAAACGAAGCAAAATTCCCAGATTTAAGGCATACAAATAATTAATTTCGTGTACAATCTGAAAAATCACAAAAATTAAATTATTAGGATTAACAAATTCCTTGCTGTTTTCGCACAAAACATCTCGCAAATTGATTTTTTTTTTATCTATTAAAAAAATAAAAACCTACATTCTTCTAAATTATTGAGCTAAAAGTTCACATAGGAAGAAAAAAATAAACAGAACAATATCGATTAAAGAAAAATGTAATGTGAAGAGAAGCTGATTGCTAATAGGGAAAAATAGAAAAAGGGACAAAAATGAAAGAAATTTAAATGAAAAAAATTCAAGAAAAAAAACGGCGATAATGAAACGAGTACCTCATTGAAAGCGCAAAGGCCGAGAAGTTACTAGGTTGCGTCTAAGAATCACGCGCCGCCGCGATTAAATGCCCTCCGCCACTGTTGATTGGCCGGAAAAACAAAAGGCGCTGGTCAATTAGGGTTGATGTTTAAACTCCTCTGTCCTATATAGGCAAGACGAGAGAGAGAGAGAGAGAAGGGGGAGGGGGGAGTGGGGGAAGACACAACCGGTACCGGCGAAGGAAAGCGAAGACCCTTTTTTTTAGCTGTTCTGTGGTCAAAGAGCAGGTAAGCAAAACGTAGAACAATCTCCCCCAGGATTATCTTGACTTTTAACTGCTCCACGTGGCACTAAACCTATGCGAAGAAAGGGCGGTTACTGAAATCAAAAAATCTGTGCTGCTGTGAGGCTATAGACGACGGTTACAATAACGGAAGATGCCGTGGCTTATTAATGTTACGCCACTGCCTAGGCTATGCCACTCCGTAGCATGCCTCGGCGCATAGTAATCAACGACCAGTGAGTTGTGCCACGTGGGAGTTCCGATTATTCTGCTATGGACCGTCTCTTATGTATTTTTGGTAAATAAAAACGGAGGAATTATTTTATTTAATCTTTATAAATAATAATAATAATAATAATAATTAAAATAAAAATACTAATTTTATGTCAATTAATCAATTTAATTTATATTCATGAGAATATAAAAAATATTCTCAAAGTAAATAATAAAAAAATTATTTTAAAACTTAATTAATAAAAAATTAAAATGTCTAAAATTTCAATTTTTCAAATAATTTTTAATATAAAAAATTATATTATGTCTTATAAATAAAAAATAAAATTAATCAATTTTACTTAATTTTTTTCATTTGTAATTTTATCCATCAACTTAAGAACAAATTAAAATTCAATAACTTTTGTTCAATATAAATTTCGACGGTGTCCTCTAGCTGTTCAACGATGACAATCAGTTATTAGTATTACCGTCAAGCTTAATCCGTCAAAGTGCTCGATGTCCTTTTATTTAATGGTCTGATTTATTTGACAGTGTGTATTCGACACAACTTTCTTCAATAAGAAAGAAGGAAGAAAAAAACTGTAGTCCTTTCAGTAAGGTTATTTCATTTCACGCGTTCTACGCGAATTTACAGATTACGCGCAGTCAATGGCTCAAAATTGCAATGACCATTGATCTATGAAGTCCATATTCTATATGCTAGTAGGAGCAGCAGGTCGAGAAGTCGAGCAATCGAGTGTGAAGTTTGAAACTCCCGAGGATCAGGCTGTTACTCTTCGGTCTTCACCAATTTAAGGCGCTGGACCGACCCAATGAAACGTCTGCAATGTTCGTGTTTCCATAATATTAAAACTATCAATTTGCCAAAACTCCCTGAAAGTAACAAAATCAAAAGAAGTTGTCAACATACCTCCAGGAAACAGAATCAGCCATAAGCCATTCACCTTCCATACCTTGATAAGTCAGTTTGTATCTGCTAGATTCCTTCTGGCCTGTGCCAAAGCAGAGCGAAACCAGAAGCACGCAATTAAGGGTCTCGGTAATTGGACCCAATTACGACTTTTACTCACACATTGTGTCGTTTTATTCGAAAGCATTTGGCCACTTACATATTCCAAACATGGCAAGCAAGGCAAGTTTGAGTCTTTGAGGAGAATGGTAGATGCTTAGGTCGATTTTCCTTCCTATTACCGCTCCCTCAACGTTGACCTTGACGTACTTAGGATTTGAAAGTCTTCCCTGACAATCAACACAGCCATTTTCCACCTTCCTCTGGACCTCGGTTCGGTTAATTTTACAGTGGTGGTGGGGAATTTTTTCTCGAAGAAGCTTAATCGGGGGCCACCCCACTATCCCAATGTCTTCTCCATCAACTCTGTTGACCAATTGCACCAAAATTATCATCAGAGTTCTAGTATCTTGGCAATATTAACCAAAGATATCTTCTCTTTTTTGCGGTTTTGGTATCCTCGTAGCAGTCGATACTCGATAGGATAAACAAACGTACAGGAAATTAATTAACGAGAGAGAGAGAGAGAGAGAGTACTTGTTAAGAACAAAAGAGTTGTTGCTTATTACGTCTCTAGTAGGGTCATCATTTTCCTCGTTTGGCTGCTTGTCCCAAGTCAAGAGAGGCAGAGTCCGAGGCACGTCCCTCGTATTCCCGAGGGCATCCGCACAACAAGGCTTTCCATGGCTTTCCTCGCTATTACTAGTATTTTCAGAACTGTCCAACAACAGTAATGGACGTTGACCCAGTTGAAGCACATCCCTGTTGATACCAGAGCCCACCACCTGCTTAGTCTCGCAAACTTCATAGCTGTTTAAGTCCAACCCCTTCATGGCACTGTAATTGCTTGGAGGACTGAGCCCAAGTTGAAGCTCCATCGTGCAGTATATGCCTTCCAATCCAACAACAAATAAAACAAAAAAAAAAACAAAAAAACAAAAATAGAGTCTAGAAATGTCGATCTTGACTTGTGAGGAAGAATTTTGTTGCCCAGGGGTGGTTGGGGGGGGGGGGGGAGGGAGTGGGCAATGTAGGCGTTTAGAAGTTGGTTTTATATATATATATATATATATGAAGACTGAGACAGTCGGGAGAGATTCGTTTTCCTTTACCGTTAATTTTGATTTGTATAAACGGAAGCACAAGGTGGGCCTGCATAGAGGAGACTGAGACAGGGAGATAGAGAATGGGAGACAAAAGGTAAACAGATAAAAAGACAATTTGTCATCAACCCATTAGTTATTGCCCCACAAACGCTGTGAAATCGACTTCCCGGCAGAACAAGATTCCGTCAATTGAATTTGGACTAACCTTGTTTGAGCAATAACTAACTCTACTATTTTTAAAGCTCACTTTTAGGCTGCAGAGTTGCTGGGCCTCACTCATGCTTGGGGAGTTTGGGTTAAGGGGACTGTACGTTTGATCTCTCCAGAGAGTCACATTGACGTAAGTGGTTAAGCATGGCAGTAAAGATGGTTTGAAATGATTCGCCCATAAATGAATCGAGGGAAAATGACTGGCGAGCCTTTGTGTCTTAACGTGCTCTTCTTTTTGGATTTTCTTTTTTTCTGGTTTGGACAAGCAAAGTAAGTTGTTAGCCATGGTGTCACGAATAAATGCAGAAGCCAAAAGAAGGACCAGACATGTCTTAATTGTCCTGTACCAGATTAACATGGTGCTTCTCAGTTGTTGACAATTTCTTTTTATTCAGCCGATATGTCACAATTGATTTTTTTACACCAGTGAGTTTATGCAATAATTTCCTCCGCTCAAATATAAGTGAAACACATCGTGCAATTTTAGAGTTGACACAGATAGTGCACATTTAGAATTGAAATCTGGAGATCACTTTCCCTGGATAGGGGATGTAGCTCAAATGGTAGAGCGCTCGCTTTGCATGCGGGAGATACAGGGTTCGCTGTCTTTTAACCGGCTGTTCTTCTTTTCTTTGTCAACGCTACTAAGGACCTATAGGTTCTCCTACTTGTGAAAGATAATGAGAATGGGTTATTCAAAAAGGAAAAGGAAAAGGCGCTACTATACAATATAATATATTTTTTAGAAGTCAGCCTACCCTACCCTACCCTACTATTGTATTGTATGGTAGGGTGTAGTATAATAGGCGAGCGAATTAGCGAAGACACTTAGGCTAATAGATAAGAGAGCGTCGGTACGTAGCCTTCGTTCTACTACGCTACGCTACGCAAAGGTTACGGCCAAGAGAGAGGGAAGGGACTTCAGCGCGCCTCTAACCTCTCTACCCGAAGCCCTAAAAAGCGTAGAGGGGGGAGAGCATAGAAAGCCGAAAAATTTCCTCCCAGAGATATCACGAGGGCGAGAGATCTCAATGGAGATGGACTGGGGGTAAGAACTCCAACTTCCATCGAACAGGGGGAAGCGACTAGACTCAGCCAGATAAAGCGGCAGGGACCCATCCAACTAGTTGGAGCCAATCAGTCCAGGGAAAAAACTACCAATGTAAGCAAAGCAAACGCATCCCTTTGAAAGTAGACAAGGAATGAATGGCAGTTGCTAGAGCGGTAAAGACAAGGGACGTGGGATAATGGTAGGAATAGCTCCAAGGAAATGGTCAGTCGGGGCACCCGTTTAAGATAGATTTGCCCGTGCTGCGGCCGGGAATGGGGAGAAGAAGGCATAATAGAGTGTCCTTCCTTCTTTTGAGAGCCCAAAAGGACAAGTGGTAATGAGCGTGTTATGGAAGGCTTATTTAATGTGCTGTGTTTCGGGACAAACAAAAGCAAGTCGTTAGATCGTTTTATTCCTTTTGAATGGGAGCAAAATCGTGTGAAGCAGTGGCTGTGTAGAAACCGCGTTACCGGAACTGGAAAAGCATGAGAATTAAAATGCTTAGCCCAAAAGGACAAGTGGTCATGGAAGGCTTATTTAATGTGCTCTGTTTCGGGACAAACAAAAGCAAGTTGTTAGATCGAGTACCTTAAAACAGTGGCCATCGACCTTCGAGCACACCTAAAAAGCGGGAGTTTGAACTCCGGCTCCCCAAGTTCCCCCTCCATGAGCTTTTTACGTCCTCCTAAAAACCCCTTTTTTAAGTTAAAAAAAAAAAAAAGAAAAAGGGCAAATTCTTAGGCCTGAAGTCAAGTCAATGAATGAACGAAGAGGCAATAATAATAATAATAACAAGCGAGCTACATTAAGCTGCAGTATTCATCACGGTAGAGCGCCCCCCTTTGCATGCAAGAGGCACCACTGGCAAATGAAAGTCAATTATGTCATAAACTCTCCAGTACCATTCTAGATCCACTGGTACCAAATTATTGTCTCACGCCACCAAACTATGTTACTATCTCCGCGGTGGTCTGGTCTCATCAAGGACGATGCTTGTGCCCATTAATGAGACAGCCAATTCCTGTTGGACATTATTGGAAAGTAGCAATCACGATTATGCAGATAATACTGGAGCATCTCTCAATGGTTCGAGCAACCGAACACACACACACACACATGTGATAGGTGTCCTCCACAGGCCCAATGGTCGAGTCCAGTTTACTTAATTGTCTAGTTTACGCAATTTTTGTGGCAACCAAGTTCGGATCCATCATGAACTGTTGGAATAATATTGTTCGTTGAAGTTGACTCGAGCCTCTACCATCTATTGATGCTTGACGGATCCCTGTAATTACCGTAGGCTTACCAAAATTTTAGGACTTTTCTAGTGTGACCCTCTTGGAAAAGATAAAAAACATAATTCAGATATGCAAGGCACAAAATGGGTCTGCTAAACTGGAATCTTCTTTGAGTAGGGTTAGATAAATCGACGCCCATCTCCCTTATTTTACCTTCTAACTTAAGCATAAGAGTGCTACTACCAGAAACCACGCGACCCTCCTTGCTTTGTTGAAAAGGGGAGGTTGGAGAAAATACTGCAAACGCTTAGAATCCTTCTTTATTTTAATGAAAAAAAAGAAAACCGCTGAGATTTTGGTTCAGCTTTAATCCGCTGGAAAAGCAAAATTCACTGCATTGGATCAATTAAGAATATGTCCTGTTTGTGGCTCATTGTCCACCATAGTTTGATTTGTCATTTTCGTTCCTTCAACACCTCCCATTTCTTTCTCAAGCTTTTATGCCTCGTTTTTGTTTTTTTTTTTTTTTAATATATGTTGAGATGGTGGAAAAGAGCATAGGATGTTGGAGAACTTTACAAGGTTATAATGCTTGTAAAAGCAAGCAAGTACAAGAACCAAAAGAGAATGATAATGCACACCCGGTAGTCGTGCCAACTTGAGAAGACATTCAAATAAATTTTTTGGCAGTCTGTGCTTCTCGTCGAGCACTTCCAACCAGATCAACAAATGATGTTGTTTGCTTCTGGACCATATTGACATGGTTTAACATTATCATTCTTTCATCCATTCTTTTTCTTTCCTTGGTCCAATTTTATTGGCTTAGGAGAACCCAGGATAATAACTTAGCCAATAGGCTTAAAGTTCTAATAAGACTTGTAGAACTTGTGAAATCAAATTCCATGTATAGAAGAATCACCCCACACCCCACACCCCATACCATAAGATAATTCTAACAATGCATGCCCTTGTACGTCAAAATGGGTTTTCTCACACTTCTGTGATTGCTTTTGTTTGTGTTTCATTTTGTTGCTGTTTTCTATAAACTTTGCTTATTTTCTTTTAACTTCTTCTTGTTTTGACCATTCGTAACGAGCAAGAGAGAGATGTCATGCAACGACACCTAGATTTTAGTGGTGTGAAACTAGGCCTATTGCCAGTTACCTCCACAATAGTGAATACTATAATTGTTTGGTTCTTTGTTTTCTTTATTATGGCTTGGTCCAATATTGTACTAAATCCTGAACGCAAAGCACGTAAAAAGGAGAAGTTATAGTGCCTGAAAAGTAAAAAGCCAATGGGAATGACAGCAGCTGTCCTGTCTACAATGAATCGAAATGACTGTTTTTGCCGGTTCAAAGAACAAAAAACTCATCTCCCTCACTCTCTCTCTCTCTCTCTCTCTCTCTCTCTCTCTCTCTCTTATAAACACTCAGTGCGCTAGTTATTGCGTGCTCGATTGACACCCGCAAAAGTAGGGGAATTGGACGCCCAGATTCCACGTCCTGTGGCAGGACTCAAAAAAGCAGCATTGTTGGGATAGTGGTGTCGGCAAAACTGGTCCTTTCGTTTTCCAACATAGTTGATTGGCTCCTTATAACCTGCAGGTTCCAAAGCTTAACTGAGGGAGGAATAAGTTAGCAGAGGCAGCACTTGCGAGTTTGCGACGTGAATGGCAAGCTTCTGTCCACACGAGCTCCATCCAAGCCGTAACTCACTCTTTTCAGTGCTATAAAACATCAACACCCGAGTGAAGATGAAGTTATAGTTCTCTTTTTGGGTTTGAGAATCTCTTTAATGTTGGTGCGAATAATTTTATGAACTGGCATCATTTCATGCGCATGTGCATGCTTGTTTGCTACTAGATGATCACTTTTAAACTGTTTGCTATCAGTGAAGTTGCAATCCAAAACATACGTAGGTCCAATCATGGCACGAATGCTTAGGACGTGGGGCTGACATAAATGCGTACTACTCCCATCTCCTCACTGTACCATGCCTTTTGCAATCTATGTAGATAAATGACCAGTGGAACTGCAGTTTTGCTATGCTTTTACGCCCGGGGTTATGTCAAAAGGAAAGCTGAAGTAAAGCAGTAAGGCAGGGCCCTCCCACTAAACCTCCTTTTGTAATTTTATGGCTTTAGCACTGTCAAAACATGCACGATTACGATTGCTACTTGCAGATTGAACATGGCATTCACGTGTACAGCTCCCCTTGTGCTCTATAAAATCCTTTCACGCTCATTATTTGACACAAAAATCTTTGTCAGAGTGAGATAAAGATAGGGAGATGGAGAATAAACAAGTGAAGCCGCGGGTTAAAAAGGGCTTGTGGAAACCAGAGGAGGACTTGATCCTGAAAACATACGTGGAGAACAATGGTGAAGGCAACTGGGCAACTGTATCTGCAAAATCAGGAAAAGCTCTGTTTAAAAATATCTTCACCCTTCAGGATTGCTTGCTCAATTATATTTTTGTTCTGTTTTTTGATCCCGCTGTAAAAAAGGCCCATTTTCCCTGATAGATCGTTTATTTTTCCCCAAGAAGGATAGAAGTTCAATTTGTTAGTCCCCTACCTCACCCACTAAAACCATTGCAGGTTTGACGAGGAGTGGCAAGAGTTGCAGACTAAGGTGGAAGAATTACTTAAGACCGAATATCAAACACGGTGGAATGTCTCAAGAGGAAGACGACCTTATCATTAGAATGCATAAACTTCTTGGCAACAGGTCAGTTCTCTTGTGCTTTCCTTTTTCTGATTTGAATCTACTCCATACAAAATGGAGACTTTCAACAATATAAATATGTAGACTCAACTGCCTTGCCTGGTGCCTTCTATTCAATCATTCTCGCATTCAGATGGTCACTTATTGCCGGCAGACTTCCGGGTCGAACTGACAACGAGGTGAAAAACTATTGGAATACCCATTTGAACAAGAGATGCCTTCGGGTCAAAAGAAAAACCAGAGACTCAAGCAAGTGCCACAGTGAACAAGGTGAAAAGAAGACCGGACGCAAGAGTTGCTGCCGAAAGCGCAATGCTCAGCCCATTTGCAGCACATCTCCTGAAAGCACTACCCTGGAGGTGAAAGGAAAGAAAGAAGAGAATGAAGAGAACAGGGTCGACGAAACTCGTGTACAGGAGGCACAGAGCATCAACTATTACATTGAATCTCCAATAATGTCAGCCAGCAATGCCGCCTTCCTCTTTGAAGATGATCCCTTCACAGACTACCTGAATTACTCTGGCTTGTTCGAATCATTGGGATGCAGCGCCAATGCTGATGAGATTGTTCAGTTGGGCTGGAGCATGCTATGAATGAATCCCACACATCAATAGGAGCATGTCCCGTAAGACATGATTGAATGTATTGGAATATAATCGGAATCTTTTAAAATTTCATCTCAATAAAATTCATCCAATTGAATTTCAAAAAATTTCCTAATATCCTACCAAACATACCCGAACTGTCACAAGGGCAGGAAAGTGAAAAATAGGGAAGGAAAGTGAAAAATAGGGAAGGCCAAATACCATGAAAGAAACAACCCACCTTGACCATATCTCTCGGAACAATAAACAACTCAACAGCAAGGCGCTTTTTTTTTTTTTTCCTCTAAATTAAAAAAAAAAAAAGTTGATTAACTAGTCTGATTACTAACGTCTTCTTTCAACGATTATACAAAACACGTATGACCAAATATGAAATAGCAGATATATATTTCCACCAGAAAGATTGTATTTACAATAAATCGTCCTGCTGAGCAAAAAGCAAACCGTTCTCATTCTCAAGAGGCAACGAAGGTGGAGTTCCAGGCGGGATGCAAGCAGCACCATTCTCACCAGCACATATGCACAAAGCCTCTGCATCCCTCAAAACAACATCCAGGTCAATATGGCCACTAAGCTCATTAATAAACTTCAAGAGCATATCAAAGTCCATCTGTTCCCCCATTATTTTATTGCGATAGTGCTTCAAGATTGCAACACATATGTACAAGTGCAGGTGCTCAGACAGATAATGAGTCCACAATACTTCCCATAGACGCATCGTTTGATCATATTCAAATTCTCTGAAACATATGATCAAATCACCACGTGAGAAACAATCTAGTAATCGTCATTTATACTTTCACACTGTACAGAAAGCAGAAATGTGTTGCCAATGATGATGAAAATACAGATGATAATGATAGCTGTACTGCTACTTCGTAAAATAAGTGGAAATTTCTGGCACTTATATAACTTGAAACATATCATACCCGATACTTTTGATGCAATATTCTTGTTACTTGTATCAATATAACAGAAAAATAACACTTGATTAGGACTCCTGCATGACCACGCCACTAACAAGTAGTTCCAAGATAGCTCACTCCCTTTGCTTTTCATAGGCATTCTAATGGAAGTGTCTTAAAAAAGATACTGAATTGAACCTGTGGTGGAGTTTACTGTGCTCTAGCAACTCCAATTAAGTAATGCAGCAGCAAAAGTATTGTTTTTCAAATAAAGCTTCAATTGGCGTTTGCTTGGGAGTGACAAAGTATGTCACAGGCATATGCCACTGACATCATTAAAAATACAATGATCCTAAATGTGCCAAACAAAGAAATTAAAATTCAGCAACTGACCTTTTAAATTGTATTAGAACCCAGCGGAAACAAAAGAAGTAGTTCAAACAATCATTCTGCTTGAAATAATTATGCAATGGGATGTCTAGCAACTCCACCAGCTGCCACAACCAAAGGCAGAATTAGACCTCTGAAAAGAATCTAATCAAGTACAGCTGTCACCTAAATTCCATCCACAGACATTACACACAAGCAATTTTGCTTGGTTTATCAAATCTGAGTCAATTACGTAAATTTGTACTCATTTGCAATTAAAGGGAAGAATGGTGCAGCTGAACACAGAATTGCATGATGCTTTCACACTGTACACAGCTATACTTTTATTTTCACAAATGGGCGAATGCTTCCACAAATTGAACTTGTGACCTCTATGTCAAAATAAATTACCATACCATTAAAACAAGGCTCCAAGCACAGAATCAAACATCATAAAAACTACACCAATAGTCCTTCTGATCAAAAAAGAGAAGCAGACATCATCTAACACATGCAAGCTAACAGAGGAGGATAGTGACAAGAGAGAGTAACCTTAGATAATGCAAAAAGTTGAGCATGCATGCCATTTTGGTCACGATTAAAATTGGGTCCAAGCCGTTCCATCAATGCGACAAAACACCAAAATGATTCTGATTCCTCCTTCATGACAAACATAATTGGTGCTAGTAAATCACTCATGCCCTGTGAGACAAGAACAAACATGTGAATATGCACTCCAACATCAAACCCAACAAATAAGGGGGGAAAAACAAAGCAGATAAAGGAATCTTCCATTGGATAAGTAAACATTTGAAAATTAACTAAGACTGAGCTGAAGGAGAAGAGATTACCTGACAGTAACCAAGATCGAAGTTGTAAAATGAATATGTCAACAAAATATTGTGTAAGATAGTCACATTTGGATTGTCATCCCCATCATAGAAATAATGCGATCTATCAGTCCTCACCTTTAAGATAAAGATGTGATTGACGGAATGAACTCAAACTTGAATCCACAATTTTTTGTCCAACAAAATCAACTTGAAATTCAACAGACTGTGGGTTTATACATACCACATCTTTATCTATGAGACCTTTCCTCTCCCTAAACTTGGTGAATCTCCTTGCTTGATCAGGAGAGATACTCTGCAGACAAAAAGAAAACCATAATGTGTGAAGCCTCAAAGAATAGCTTCCCCTAAAAAGAAAAATGACTCTATTTTTGAAGATGGGTATGAGAACCTACTGTTCTGACAAAGGATGCAATGAGGACAAGGTCATCATAAAACAAAATAAGTTATGGTTTCACTGACACCTTTGAAATGAACATAAGTGTTTTCCTACTAAATAGAGTATGTAGTGATTGCACATTTTGTGAAAATTTGTTCATGTATCAAGTGTAGAAAAAAAAACTTTGATCTTAAAAAAAATTCAATTTCTATTATCATATGTGAATTGACATCTTTCATACGGTTAGAAAAACAATGTTGACGCATCCCCCTCCCTTTCCCGAAAAATAAACACACACACACACACACACAAAAGCACAAAGTAACCACAATAGAACCTCTGCTGCTCAGTTGTAAAGGAGATAGCAGGAATGTAATGCTAAACACATGCAATAAATTGGCCTCCTTCTCCCCCTCCCCCACCCCCCCCAAAAAACAGGAGTTATAAAGGTGGAAATGTAATGCTAAACACAGGCAGCAAACTGGCATGTCTATGATTATTAATAGCAGTTTTATTCTCCTTTTCCTTTGTCAATGATGCTTTTTTTTTTTTTTTTTTTCTTGAGAGCACTTGAAAGGGGAAGATAAGTAGAGGTTGTAAGCAAAGCCAAAGCACCGAAAAATATTCTAGACTAAAACAGATAACTTTGCAAGCACATATGAGCATGTTTAAAATCCATCGATCCCAAGAAGGAAAACGAGACACTGAAACCCAATAAAAATATCAGTCATTAACGTTCCGATGCAGGTTACAGCCAAATAGATAAAGAATCAAAGCAAACCTGCCACTGTTGTTTAATAGTCTCATACTCCAACCTTTTCATTGATCTCAGATATTCCCTCTCCGCATATGTGGAATCGTATGCATAATATCCCAACAGAAACATCCAGACCTATAAAAATTATTCCGAGTTTCAAGGACCAGAAGCATAAATATAATCTCTTGAAACAAAGTTTCCATCTAATGCAAAAGTATGCACCTCTCTCCGTAAAGAATGCTCAACTCCTCCATAGAATATTCTCTTTCTCAAAGATTTTGAGTCCACAACTCGACCTTCAGAATCCATGAAAGTTGCCCACTAGAAATAGCAAAAAGGGGAGAAAGAAGAAAGTGAACAAGAATCTACCTTGTCCAGAATTTGGAAAAGAGAAAAAATAAAAAAAAAAACCCCAAAGAAAGAGCCTTTTATACTGAAAATCAACTCTGGCCCTTAGAAGGTCCTAAAGATGAGTTTGGTGGTTTCAAACCCAACTGCTTCTTCCACCAAGAGAAACAAAAAAACACATTTTGTCCAGAAGATAATAGAGATCATATTCCTAATCAAGAATCATATCAATATAGTTCTCCATAAAACTCATCAGCACACAAGATATGAATATGAATAACTATTACAAGTTATAATCATATCCACAAATAAAGAAAACGTACAAATACAAACAACTGCATGTGCATTGCAAACACATGTGCATAATACATGCGTATAATTTCCGAAAATTAAATGAGAGAAGTGTACATGTTTTAAGATCCTAAGAAAATTCATTTGTGTGAAATACCCAACAGAAAAAGACCACGGCAGAAAGACGAGCAGATAAAACATAACATTTCTATTAACAAAGTTTTTTTTTTAAAGAAGCTCAACTGTCAATACACACACAGATCACTGGACAGTTGACAGAAAACATACTTCAGGGAAGACATTCATACCTCTTCCGATCCAAGAGGTGTCTGTCGTGGTTTTCCCCATACAAGTGTCAATTTATCAAACTGCAAAAAGAGGAGAAAGGAAAATATTCATTCACTCTAAATAAGGAATTTTCAGGTTTTCATCAACACGAAAGAGAACAAAGAAGCAACAAGTTCCTACTAGAGCTCTGTTTGTATTAAAAGTTACAACCAAAACCTTAAAAGAGAGTACACCAAATCTTTAACAATTATATGTTCTTTTGTTCAACTGCATGGAAAGGGATCTATATATGCGATAGAGCTATGCAACAAGATAGCTGCACAATAGAGTATTCCAAGGAGACAATTTATGTGTTTAATCAGAATCCAGGATTATTTGCAACACATGGCCCAAATATCGTACTCATCTCATATGGAAAATAACACAACCCCCACTGTAAAGACATCAAGTGTATGGTATCGGACACATCTTCAATTTGAAGTTCTCAAAGTGAATTTAACCAGTAGCTCTTTGCATGCCAAACATTTTATCTCTTCCATGTTCCCATCTCAATTTCAGATCTCAATTTCATTGAGAAAATAGGTACAAGAAGAAGAACGTATGCAACCATACAGTTACATATATTCTAAGAATGCAAATATATAACCGAGAAAAAATAAGGTAAGGACAGGCAACTTATGAAACTGGAAAATTACCCAAAAAAAACAATAAGCAGAAATTTCCAAAGAAATAGAATTTTACCTCAAGAGGATCTGACGGTACTGGACTTTCACCAGGAAACTTCTCTGCATCTTTAGGTGACTTGTGTGGGATATCAGCAGGAGAGTGATCATAACTTCTTCTATCAATAACACCAAAGTCATTACTTTGATTTTCACGGAATAGTTGTGATGTTGTTTCACGGGCAAATTTGGTCACAAGAGAAAATTTCTCCAATACTTGAATTGAGAGATCTCGAGCAGGATCTTGAGACTTTTGCTTCTGTCTCCCCACTCGAGAAGCAATGCAACTCTCCTCACTTGTGACCCCATTAGTCCTCTCTTGGTTTCCATAAGACTCGAATTCACCAATGGGAACAGATGGCAATGGCCCACTTGCAATAGAAACAGCATGAGGCAGCTCCAAGGAAGACAAGGTTCTCTGCAGAAAGCAGTTAAATGTGAAAAAAAAGATGACTGAAGCTACATAAAGCAAAACAGAAGGGAAAATTATGACTAGAAATATCAAATAAGATTTTGGAATATCTTGGTAGATTCACAGGATGAGTCTTAGAGCTGGGTGGTTGAGTGGGTGATAGTTTACAGTAAACCAACATCTAAGACCTTTGGAAAGAATTTTATCAATTGATAAATGCCATAAGCAATATAATAACAAAATTATAGCAAAAAAACAAGATTATTAGTTATCTGAAGAAATCAAGCAGAGATATCAGCTCATACATACCTGCAAAGGATTTTGGAAATCATTCACAAGAAATAAATTCACATCTTCCATGGACCTAAAAGTGATGGAGAAAAAAATTAAAAGGAGATGCATCTATGGCAATAAGAAAAAAAAAAGATGGAGGCAAGAACTAAAAATATAAAATAAAAGAAATAGACCCTAGGGGCATATCAGATGTAATAAAAAAAGACAAGAATAATGGAAATTCTAGACAAGGAAGTTATTCTAAAATTAAAAACCATGAAAATACTCCACAAAAAGAAAGCTAGCAAAACCATGCATGATACAGGTCCAAAAACAGTTGCTTTGGTCCCCTGGAAAGATGGTGAGGCCACACATAGTATCACCCCCATTTCATGGGTTTCAAACCTTCTTTTCCAGCAAGCAAGAACATTTTCCACACTAGTCTCCAAAATCATAGACTAAGCCAGTGCCCAATGCCATGAAAAATCTAGTATATAAAGGTACAGAAATATCATCCATTTGTTGAAATACAGAGAAATAACAATGCTCCCATTCCTTCTCTGACCTTTTTGCCTAGTAGCTTGATTCAACAATCCAATAGTGATGATATTGATCATCCAATGGGCTTCCCATTACTAGGTGACAATCTTATGGTGCATGAACCCTAACTATTATCATCAATCTGTTTGCCAGGGGGAGGGGAATTTGAAGAAAAAAAAAAAAAAAGCCCCACCAAAACAGCAACCAACCTCACAATAAAAACATGTTGCTTTATTGTAGCAAGAAACTCTTTGACTCCTCCATTGTAGAAGTAAAGAGGAGGAAATGCAAGTCCTGCAGAATATTTCCATTTGAAAATGTTGATAAATACATAGGAATCAGAGGCTTGTGTACACTTCTCACAACTTATAAACATGAAAATGTGCAAAGTTAAACAGTATATAGTGGCACTATAGGCAGAAATAATCAACTTGGAACAAAACTAACCCCACATCATAACCACAGGTAAGAAGTTTAGTTCATAAAAGCTTTGCCTAACAACTTTCTGCACTTTCATTGGAGAAAATTAATGTTAGAAAAGGTCAATTCATTTCCTCACAAAAATGCACAACACTGTTTCTGCAAGGAAAGTACAAAAGGCACGCCATAATACACCCGGAAGTATAACACAAAACAAGGAGTTTGTAATTGTCAAGCAAATGTAATTGTCACGTAGCTACACGCCAATTCTTGCATTATAATCTGTCATAAACAAATCCATCAATCTATCATTTTATTTTCGCTCCCGTATCTGTTGTGTCTATTAATGTCTCATATGGCATTACATTTTCAATGATTCTGCCCAAGAGACCAACATCAATAAGTGACAAATCTAAGTTAGCCTATCACTTTTTGTTACCCTCTCTAGCGTTCATTACAGGACTGAAAATCCTTCAAAACTTTTTTGAAATTTAAAACCATCAATTCTTTTTTCCTGAAAATCAAAACACTGCATCAATCAAAAGAATCATCAATGAAGTACCTGATGACAAGACCACAATGATGTACTGCCACCCAAAAGTTGGGGTGTGTCGGCGAATAGACCGCACATCAGTAAAAGGCACAGCCCTAATGGTGTAAAGATTCCTATCTACACAAAGGAACAAAACAACAACCAAAAATCAACAACGTATTGTATCAGCCATTAAAAAAGCACGTAATTCATTAATTTACTAGTGAAAGAATATCGACCCTTCTCTGACAGCCTCGCATTAGAACTGTGCCCTTTGTATGGAATCCAAGTCTAACAAAGACACACACAAGAACTGCAAATTAAGAAAAACGCATCCACGGACACAAAAAAAAAAAAAAAAGAAAAACAAATATATAAGCACAGAGAAACACGACGTCGTTCTTCAATCTTCACCATAAAGAGAGACGAGCCTTGCTTAATCAGCTTCAACCTTCCGCTGATCCTCTCAGAAGCGAATTGAGTCGGATGAATAGTCACGTTATCCTTCAAATAAACCACTTCGGCGCCATCCGGCTCGCTCGAAGAAGAGCTTCTCTTGGCGCTGTCGGGTCGCCTCATCATTACGCTAGCAGATCCCTGCAAGAATCAAGAATCGCATCAAGAAAATCCTAAAGAAAAAAAAAAAAAGGAAAAAACTGAAAAGTTCAAAAGAACGGCGATCTCAGATGAAAATTAAGCATGCGCCGATTGATTCTTGATTCCAGTCATGAGCAATCTATTCAAGATCATTCAAACGTCGAATGCGATCCGATTGATTCTCAATGGCTTACTTCTTGTTGAGAAGCGGCGTAGTCAGCGTCGTCTGATAAATCGTAGAGCTCCGTTTCTTGCATAGTTAGGGTTTTGCCGTTTGGGAGAGAAAGCGAGAGAAAGGAGAGAAGACACGAGAAAGAAATTGCTCTTTCTCTCTCTCGCGCGCGTGTATATATATATATATATATATATAGATTTTTTTTTTTTTTTTTTCTTAGAGGAGAAGGAATGAAGAAAACGAGAGCCGTCAAGTGACGTGATAGGAATTCATAGGGTGGGCTACGCGTTACGACGTCAGCAAAGTTGGTTGGAGTATGACACGAGGACTGAGCGGTTACTGGGACTTTTTGACCCCACACGGAGTACTGGGTTTTGAGGCCCTTCTTTAATTAATTAAATCTACTTTTTTACACAACGTAATTACTTCTTTTTATTTTCTTACATTTTTTAAATTTTAAATTTATGATGTCTAAATAAAAATATAAACTATTAATTATTAAATATTTTAAAATAGTATATTTTATCTTTAATAATGTAGTGTTTTATAAAATAATATCGGCCCGTTGAAGACTAGGTTATGATGCAATTGGATTGAGCTGAAAAAAAAAAAAACAAAAAAAACAACGTAGCCCAGGTCCTATTTCGGACTTTTTCTTTGTCCTTTCATACGTCCCCTATTTCGCTCGTTATGTCGTTCTCCGAGATAAAAGAAAAAATTTAATTTGTCTTTCACACGTATAAAAAAAAAAAAAAAGAATATAAGATTAATAGAAATGAAGAAAACTCAATTTACACTTTAATAAATTTCTAATGAATAGAAAAAGGAAAATTAATTTTTTACTCTTTTATTTATCGGAAATCAAAAGTATCTTTCTTTGACTTTCTTTCTTTTCTTTAAATTAACAATTTTCTTTTAACTCTTCAAGTTTAACAGCGTTTATAAACTAAAATGAAACAAAATCGCATGTCAACAAATGTAAAATTTGTTTTTTTTTGGTTAATTAAGGGAGAGGACCACAAAACGTATGGCTAATTAACAAACAACAAATCGTTCAAGAAATTAATTAACTTACCAATAGATGTTAAATCCAAAACTAAATGGTAGAACATCGTCCAACAAATTGCAGAGGGCATGATCCAACCAAACAAAAGTAGTCCAGCCGAAGTTAACTAACTTACAAATAAATATTAAACCCATTACCTTACAAATCATGCTTCTGCTTTGTAGTTCGGCCCATGAAGTGAGGATTTATCGATGTTCATAACTGTAACTGTCAATGAGTGTTGGTGAAAGGAATGGTAGGTTTGCCAAGGTGGAAGCTGGAATTGCTGGAAATTTTATCTGCTTTGAGGCTGCCATCTTTGAATGGGCCAGAGGGATGTGGATGCCAATTGATAGTTTTGCTTACATTTTTATGGTCGTTTTAGCGTCTTGCTAGTAGGCCTGAAGATCCTGTGTCTGGCAATACAAGTGTAAGCGTGTTTTGAGCCCCGGGGGCCGTAGCTCGTCCCAAGGTGTATGGTATCTTTTTCACCATTGGACTTGGATCGGTTCTTTTTGGTGGGCTTCCATTTCATCCAGCGACCACTTAGACCATAGTTAATCATTCTGTTCTAATTTCCTGTCAATGTCAATGCGATACATTTTATCATGTTTACCTTTGTTCTATTTTTAAAATTAATTTAATATTATATGTAAAAAATAAAAAATCTAAATAAAATAAAAATATATATAATTAAAAATAATAAATTTATTATATTAAAGAATATATGAACAAATAGAGTAAATATAATTTATTATATGCCTACTGTGTACTCTAAAAGGAACAAAATGTCAAAGCGGCTGCTTGACAGCAGTATGCAGGAGGTAAATCACCTACACGGCTGATTATTGAGGCCTCTGTCCATTGCTTATGTTGACTCTAATGGCAGCATCCTCTAGAAAATGTAGCTGGATTTTAATAGACCTGATTTCTTGTATAATAAAGATAGGAGAGCTGCTCTTCCAACATGCGAAGGGAACGAGGTATTTTTGTCTCCTTGATATTATTTCTATACAGGAGATTGACTGACTGAGATTAGACATTTCATGTTTGATGTCAAATCAGAATAATTGGGATAACCAGCTGAGAGAAAGAATTAATGCTATATTAAAAGTAGGAAGGAAAAAATGAAAAAAAAAAAAAAAAAAGTTCACTTGAGTGCCTAATTCTTCTGTTTTCGGACCTTCTTTTTCTCTTGTCCTCGACTTTAGTGGACAGAGGATTTCAGTGATTTTCCATTCGGGACACAAACGGAACCAATCCCCTGATTCTGCTTCAAGTTCAATAGCGGTTGGGCACTTTTGCATGTGGCGCGATCATGTGTTGTTTTTCTACGCATAATTTGCGATCAAAAGCAGTAGACCCCAATGCCATAGTCTGGTCACTCTACTACAGAGAGTTTGCGAATTGCAACAAAGTCTCTCACTCGGATGCGTGACATTTTCATCGTGCGCATCGGCATGCTTTCCCGTAGTTGTGTTGAACTATTGAAGGTTGTTTGGTTTAGGTGAGATCAGGTGCCCCACGAGAATAACTTGGTCCATTCCTTTGAAAAGTTTAATACTCTCTAGAGTATTTAACCCTTTATTTCACGTTGCCAATAAAATAGTTTGGAAGATATACTAGGAAGACGAAACTACCTCTGCATGTGTGGACATATTCAATTAAAGTCTCAAAGTCCGTCTGCATGTGTGGACATATCCGAGTCTCATACGCGTGGGGGGAGAGAGAGAGAGGCGTAGCAATTCGAGTTCGTGGAGAGAGAGATGTCTTTCCTGTCTCCACTAGCTGACAAGTAAAATTGGCCCCGTTGCCATGCATGATTGAAACATGTCCATCATCCATTTTCCAACAGCTCGAAGCTAACTTCAATATTATTTTAGCACTTTCTTGATCCGCATTTCATGCTAAAATTGCACATAACAACCAACTAAATACTAATCAAACCCCATATGTTGGTTTGGTTGCCCCTTCTTTTTGCTTTCGTAATCGAGTCCAAATGGTAGTCAAAGAAGCTCTCTAAGTAGGCCATAAAAAATGCACACAATCTACGAAACTGCAAAACCTAGACAGGAGCAAAGCAAATGCTGATCAATCCTACTTAGAAGAGGACACTCGAAGTCATTCAGATGTCCTCCTCAACAGGGATATTACTTGAATTTTAACAAAGTATGTTTGCTTTCCTACTAGTTAGAGCTAGAAGAAATATCTATTTTGTAAGTCCATCACATTTGATCTAAATCGAGTTTCGACATAATTAATAGTCACTCGAACCTCGAAACCCATGTCTTCAATATTTCATTTTGCTGTTCGACCGGTGCATAAAAGGTTGAATTAGAAGATTTTTTTTTTTTTTTTAAAAAAAAGAGGTGCACTTCCATCAAACACACCCACTTTATGTGTTTTCTACAAGTGATGACTGTTACATTTGATTTCCCACATGGCCCCCCAATTTTGCATGCTCAAACATCATTTTCCTCACACATGTAAAAGCCTTTGTCGCTATGTAACGGTGACAAATGAGATCAACACCCATAATAAAAGCCAAAAGTTGTGCTGCTTAGATTTTGACCTCAAGAGTCATCACTTCCAGACAACGGTTGCCTTCAAAAGAAAGACATCAAAAATGAGAGAGTGAAAGACCTAGGATCTGGTGAGGAGAGAAAGAAGACTGAGAAGTGTAATGGTTTAAGGCGTGAGGGAATCTGTTTTGGCTTAGTGGCACGCGAACTTATCGCCCCAAATCATGAGCATGTGCGAGATAGAAAGAAACTAATAAGGCTTTAAGCCCCTCTTTTAGTAAAAAGGGCCTTTTTGCACTTCCCAAAGTGTGAGTCTTTGAAATAAAGAAAACACAAGGGGCAAAAAAAAAAAAAAAAAAGAGAAAATGATTGGCAAAACCCAAGAAGGGTGTCCCCTGGTGCAGGCCCAAGGCAGGGCCTCTTTAGCGCCGGTGTCTCCGCTTTGTGGTGTCTGCTGTTTTGCTTGTGTTCATCATGAGTTTGTGTGACTCGGTTAGTGCTTGTTTGCGTGTGTGGCCAAAAGAGAGAAAAATCAACTTCAAAAAAATTGGGGAAACGTGAAACTTAAACACAAAATGACCATTAAATTACTATAATTATTACTTTTATATATATATATATATATATATAATAAATTAATATTTATTTTGTATCTGAATTTCACCCACTCTTAACCAAGCTCAATCAACTTTGTACGTACCCATCCGAACGAAGTTAAACTTCTTTTATGGGCAAACCCTTCGCTGACATTCTGCACTCCTGTTCCCAAGATTCCACTAAAAATGGCTTCGGCTTTGACCACCTTTTGTGTGGTATGTATGGATTCTTAGTGGCTCGCCACTTCATTTGTGCGCTGCCAATCGCCATCTATAGACTACGTGTGCCGTACTCTTTCTAGAATCAAATGGGCCGGGTTAAAACTCCATGCTTAATATTGGGGTTAAGGTCAATGACAGTTGATTTGCTATTTCTTAAAAATTATAAATTTTATTTTTAAGCAATATTTTATATTGTATTTATAAGTTATAATGTATAAAATCAACTAAAAAGTCTGTACATATCTTACATATTACATATATATATATATATATATATATATATATATATATATATATATATTTATTTATTTATTTATTTATTTATTTATTTATTTATATTATATATGCATAACATGCGTGTGAAAATATATGTTTGTGTGACATATTTAAAAGGAAAATAGTACGCTAGACAAGACATGCATAGAAGAATGATTTAAGCCAAAACAGTAAATATGTTGAGATTTTGTAATTTTAGATGTATTATAAATGTGCATTGATGTTAAAGATATTTCAATATGCCCTATCAATTAACTGTCATAAGGAGTCCATAAAGGTAAAGAAACTGGCTGTTTATATGGTCTACATATATGCCAACTTTCTTATTAGCATAGGTTTAATCGGATGCAAGCATGATATTAAAAGGTGGGTGTTAAAATAATTATTTTGGAAAGAGAGGTGCAACAATCAAAAGAAGTTGTTTGGTTTGGTTTGTTTTTTTTTTTTTTGTTTTTTTCGGTGGAGAAGAATATTTCAGGTGCATGCGTTTGATTTTATTGAGTACAAACTAAGCATGGCAAACCCTAAAGGTGAGCTGCTCCCCTTGACATCATTCCAGTCACCTTCTTCTCCTTCCCATCCCGAGGCAGAACCTACCACTATATACATTCCCTTGCCACCCCACCCCCTGCCTCCTCACTCCACATATTCCCCTCTCACTTCCTCTAATTTAATATGCTAAAGTTCCTTAATTATCACCAGGTTCGCCCTCTTGTTTCACAGCCTCTATTTTGCTTTTAACACGAGGTTTTGTATGTTTTTTCAAGTCCCATGAGGCATATCATCACTACTCTCTACTGTCAAGCCAGTCACACAGAAGTCAATTCTATGTTTGTAGTTCATTAGCTTTGTTGTCTTGTTTTAGTCATGTCTAACATCGATTCGTTTTTGGGTATGCCTTGTTTGATTTAAACTGTTTATTATCTGGTAAAAATTTCTTTTCTCGTTAGGTCCCTTGATCGCTGTGGTGTAATAAACATATGATTGTTGAATCCCAGTCAACTTGGATTTGCAGTTTCTTTAATGTTTTGTTATCTCCCATTCTCCTTTAACATTTTGGCATTTCTATATATATTCGGCTATTGTAGAATATATGTGCATATGATTGCCCCTTGAATGTTTTTGATATTAGTCGACGAAGTTCATGGAACAAGGAATCATGATTCCTAGATCCCACTTCACTAGCTAACCACCAACATGACCACCACCTCCACCTCTTACTGGGCCAAGTTACCACCTCTTTTTCCCTATCAAGGAGACGATCCCTTCAATATAATGAATGAAAACATACATGGGGCCATTTTTAGCATATGCGACTTTTCACTTTTGGTTGGTAAGTGGCACCAAGCAGCCTGCAAAAGCTAAAGACCATGTTCAAACTAATCTTCTAGCCCACATTTGTTTCATCGATATCATGCTATTGCATTCATGGGAACCCTTTTGCTAATCTGATACTTTACTGGAGAATTAATTTGGTTGATGCAAGGGATATTAGGGAGGCCAGTCAAGCAGCTCCCGAAGCGATATTGGTGCGGTTCAATCCGAAGACGGATTTACAAAAGAAGTTGTAAAATACGATCTCAGATTGAGCCGCGCCAATATCACTTTCTATGTGCATATAGGATTGGATCTCGTAATTGCTTTCCCTTTCTCACCAGGTTCTCTTGAATCATTCTATGTATGCATAGTTCTGTTTCTGGATATACATACATGCGCTCTGTGGTTATTTCAATGTGGCTTTCATCTTTCTTGGGAGGATGTTGAATAAGCGATCATCGTTATATTTCATCCATCCACCCAGCGCTTGTTATTACTTATTAGTTATTGCCTGTGTAGACTTTATCTTCACTCTCCATCTGCAAATTGCAACAAACGCACAGCCACATATGCATTCACACACTTATATCTATATACGTATCTATATATGCAGTTACAGAATCATGAAGACTCTTATCTCCGTTGTTCCTGCACTGCAGAAAGTCTCAAACTGACTGTGTCGACTCGGTCTTAAACAGCTTTATTGGGATAAAGACAAGCAAGTATGCTCTCTTTCTCTCACACACAAGAAGCTAATTAATAAAAAGGTTGTCTGTCCAGTTTACTCAGGTGTCTTCTCTAGTTTATGCATTCGCGAAAGAGTTACAATATTCATTTGTTTGTGATATAACTGAATACTTTCACTTGTGCAAAAAGGAATGTCAAATGACTTCTGGCCAGTAATACCATGCAACCAGCCCATGGTCTCAACCCGATCTTATTACATTAATAAACATTTACTTGGTTATGATTATTAAAAGGTTTTTCTGCATGGTAACGAAGCTTCTGAAGTCTTTTTGCAGTAAACCTAGTGCCTGCCATAATAACTTTGCTTTTAGATTCAGCTTCTAGGGCTTGCCGCATGGTTCCAGGCTTTTCTGCCCACGCACACTGCAAACCAATTAAATGAAACTACGGCAGAGCCTGGACATTTTCATATAATTTAAGTCTTTGTATGTGTGTTTAGAGATTAATTTTTACTCAAATGTTAATATGATGATAAGAAGAAGAAGAAGAAGAATCATATTCCTTTACTGAACAGTAGCTTAGTGTCTCAAACAATAGTTCATTATAAGAGTTTATGCCAGAAATAGCATTTATTCCTTCACGTAGTCATATATGCTCAAATTATTCAATATTCACCCAAGCATAGTGAAGTTGCAAATAATGGGTTCCACGGTTTAAGCGATAAAAAAATGGTGGTGTCTATGAAAAATCGAGGCTTGAAATATTGAGCTTTCCCTGCATCAATCAAGTAGTAGAGGAAAGTAAATGTATAGTAGCATTTCTTCTAGATCTCTCATACAATCATAGCGTTCCTTATTAAATGCTAAACATTTTATCATGCGGGATCTCACATTGGAGATGTAATAAAGTGATTTTGAGTTTATACATACTTCAATCAAAGTTTCAACCTTTATCTTTTCCGATGGGCCAAAAACAAGAGTTTCAACCTTTGTGAAGTGTTTTTCTTGGATAAATGTGAGAGGCCAGGGATAAAATAGAGGTAAATAAAAATAGTTACACTGCCCTCTACCGGTAAAAAAGAAAAAAGTCGCTTATTTAATTTTGGAGCACTCAATTAATTGCGGATGCAGTTTCGTTCAGAATATGCCCTCATGAACATATATTGCATAATAGTGTTTTCTTTTTGGTGAGTCGGAAAATGAGGTAACTTATACTCATTATCCCCCCCCCCCGGGCGGGAAAAAAATCATGACAATGATTTTGCTTACCGTAGATGTCTCAAGAAACAATCACAAACAGGGATTCTCGGATTTTAATTTAATGATCCATATATAAGGATGAGTCTTTTTTTGGACCGTTTGGTCGAAGGGATATTAGATGGCTAATGGGTGGATGTAGTTTTGTTGAATTGTAATGTCTAGAACAACGTGCTAATTATTGTTTCATACGACGTTGACCATAAACACCATGCCTCTTTGTAAAACCAACTCCGGTTTCAAAGACAAACCAAACACTTAAAATAGCAATTTGTTTGCCTGTTTGTCAAACCACCCTAGAGAGATCCTTTCCCTTTCTAAGGTAAGCATGTAATTAACAGATGTCCAACCCCAACTTCTTACAAGAAGCCTTTGGTTTGGCACCATTGCGTTTTGCATACATTCCCTCCTCCAAATCATACAAAGAGTTCACAGATTTTTAACTTCTGTCATACGTAGATTTTATACGCATAGGTGTACACATAGGTATTTGCATACCTATACATGAGGAACATCGAACCGGAGTGGCCCACAAGTTGTATGTGCTATGCCGCAGCCTCGCCCTTGCCTTTTGGATATAGGAGGCTACGTCAACAACATTTCAAGCTCTCTGTCGTCAGATTGAATGGTTCTTCCTTTGGTAATAATTTAGTTAGTTCAAGCCTATATATGCCTGTGAACAAATGGATTTACGTGAATGTATTTGAAATTGTTTAAATAATCCTTTTTTATTATTTATTTATTTTGGATGCGGTAGATATCGAAGTTGCAATGACAGCCACCATCGGGGAACTTAAAAGGGCCGTCGAGGATGTATTTAGTCATTCGCTACAAGATGATCAGTCAATGATTTCATGGTATGCATGTAAAATCAAGCGTCATCGGTGAATTATTTGTCATTTACATGTGTTTTATTGTGTGTTATTTCATTAGTATGATATCTGCCTATTAAAGTTTGTTCGATTTATGAGACGTTGTGAGAATTTTAATTTAATAATTTGGTTTGAAAGCTCCTGCTTTGGCCTCGAAGAAGAATAATTTTTTTCCAAGATCATTAGGAGCGTAAGTCCCTCCCACACCCCATCCAGAAGCCTAGTGCACACCCGCAAAAATTTGCAATTCCACACATTGCAGCTGCCACGACATTTTGTAGCCATGCTTTAATCTAAAATCAGGAAAGCTCTTGGCATGGCTGTAATGACAATGTTGATATGGGTATGCGTTTGCAGGTCGCACGTATGGGGTCATTTTTGCTTATGTTATGAAGGTCAGAAGCTAGTTAGGAACAGAGAATTTATTCGACATCTCGGGATCAGAGATGGAGACAAGGTATTCCATATATTTTCCCTGGAATTTCTTATTTGAAATTTGATTCACATTCAATATAATTTAGCCATTTGGGACTTCCAGGGCTTGTTGAGATAGTTTTCAATTGGATGCTAATAATTCTCTCATTGACGTATTGCAGCTCCATTTTGTCCGGCTTTCAGCAATGGACCAAAAGCAAGTCACCAGGCGATCAGAGGAACAGAATGCTGCTTATGAAAGGCTTGTGGTCTCACATGAAGAATGGTATGATGCTTGAACCGATCTTTGTCACTGCCCTATTTTAGTCAGTACTCAAGGAAATCTATTTCAGTGTTCTCATTGGGTGGAACTATAATAAGACGACGGCCGTTGTTGTTTCTGCCTAATCCAAATTTGGACAATACTGAGTATCCTTAATGTGCTGGAACTGTAGGTGATCAAAACTGGGGAGGTAGATCAGCCATCATTGATCACCCGATGATCATGGTTCCACGATGCTCCAATTTCTGGGAAGAGATGCCAAATGGCGAAGGCGATGAGGCTATATGAGACAATGTGGAGTACTTGAATGCTAATGCGGTACAACATAGAACTGCCATTTTTGTTAAGACAGCAGGAAATAGGAGACCAGTGACATGGGATCTGATCGAATAGGGGACTTGAGCATTTATGACATTAGAAATTCAAGTTTAGACACACCTCGATAGGTTGGTTTTTGTCATGTCCCTTAATCAAAATGGAGCTGTCATATGCTTGCGCAGGGTTTTTAGTACATACTTTATGCTGCAATGAGATGAAAACTTTCTCTATTTTCATGAATTTTCTAGATTTTGCAATTTTCAGGTTGTTGTTCCGGCAACAACACTGGTTTCAAGATGGCTTGAACTTTGGACGTGATCGAACACATTGAAATGCTTTCAATGGGACTCCAATTTCAATTGGAACATTACAAGCCGGAGACCAGGTTTATATGAATTCTCCCACGGATTGTTGCAATGGCCTGTTGGTGATTTAGGGACAAATTAGAAAAAAACAGAAAAAAAAAGGGAGCCATGAATTCCTGTAAATGAGATTATACAAAGAGAAGACTGCTGACAAATTTTCCGCCAGTAACAAACCGCAGACGCTTTGCATTCCTCTCCCGTCCGATGCTGAAATGGTTCCCACGTCATGAAAGTCACCCACATGTCTAGAGCCTTGGGAAAATGGAGCTCGTTTTGCCTTGTACAAATTGAACAGTTTCCTCTTGGGTCCCTCCTGGGGTCCAGTTTCGTCCATGCCATCGCTGTCCGAGAAGAATGGAGGCGAGGTTTATTTGAAATAAAAAAATAATAAAATAAATTTACTCAGTACGAAAATATTAATATATTATACTTGTAAAAAAAAAAAGAGTTAACATGTGAGATAGAGGAAAGAGAAATTGTTTTGACCGGCCGTTGTTGTAGGGCTGGACCAGTTGGCATTTATAACTGGCTGGGGCTGGCTGATTCATTGGGGACCGTGGGCCTGACTACACCCGAAGTGATATGAGCTGCGAAGGCCTTCTCTGTCAATTGTTATGATTTATTATTATTCATTATTGGTGTCAGGATAAAATTGAAATTTTTTTTATGTAAATTTTGTTTGTTAAGAAATAAATGAAATTAATAAAAGCGGTCAATTTAAGAATTATTATTTCAAAAATTATATATTTTTATTATTATTTTTTCTTTTTTTCAGTTCCCTGAAACAATAGGGTGTAAAATTTGTCGAAATTATGCCAGCTGACTTACAGCCTTGAAAAAACCGGTCAAAAGGCCTTTAAGTTTATATCTCATTTAAATATAATTTAATAAGTATATATATATATATATATATATAATTTAATTTTATTAACGCTACAACTTTAAAAACGACAGCTAGCGATGCCTTCGAGGCTAATATAATTTCCATGGTATATCTAGCGGAAAATAATGACAACAATAAAAATAATAATTTTTATTAATATATATATATATATATATATATATATATAATTTAATTTTATTAACGCTACAACTTTAAAAGCGACAGCTAGCGATGCCATCGAGGCTAATATAATTTCCATGGTATATCTAGCGAAAAATAATAACAACAATAAAAATAATAATTTCCATTATTATCCTTGCGGATTCCTGAATACCAAGGTCCAACAACAACAAGAAGGCAACACGTCGCTTCCTTGCTTGTCCAAAGAGAAAAGGGAATATGAACAAAAGGGGGTGGCGGCGCCGAAAATCATTTTCTCGGTAGCCAAACACAAACGATCCAATGCTCGAAGAAGCGAAAGTAAAATTCAAGAAAAGAAAAAGCCCTAATTTGCAAAATTATTGAGGTCGATAGACAGGGGACACCCTGATATTTTCGTCCGTTTTCTCGTCTCTTGGATTGAAATTAGGAATTTTCTTGGGCGGCTTAGGGTTCGAGAGAGAGAGAGAGAGAGAGAGAGAGAGAGAGAGAGAGAGAGAGGAAAGAGAGGGATTAGAAACTATGTCTGCCATAGTGTGCGGGAAGAGATCTTTCTTTGAAGAATTGACGACAGTGACGAGCCCTCCAGTTTCCAAGAGAATTCGCTGTTCCTCTTCATCTCCTGTTCGTTTCTCTCCTCCTAGGCCACAGACCGGTTCCAACAACAATAATTATTCTTTTTCTTCTTCTCCTTCTTCTCTTTCTTCTTCCCATTTGATCGAGCAGCTGGCTGCTATTTTCCCTGATATGGACAAACAGGTTCTTTTTCTTTTCTTTTCTTTTATTTTTCTCTTTATCTTTTCTTTCGCTCTTTTAATTCATGTACTTGTAGTTGGATACCGCTTGGATTCGTTGATTGTCGATTTTCCTTTTCTGTTTGGTTTTGTGTGTTGGCTGTGGTGGTTTGATGGGTGTGAAACTTTGTATACGATATAAAAGCTTGTGTTTTGGCGATGAATTTTACAGGAATTATGGGCATAAATACATATTTCTTACATTTTTGTATTAAAAATTTTTTCTTTTCTTTTTCTGCAAACGTTTATTTTTCATAGCAATATCCCTTGCTGCTCTTTTAGTCCGTTGTTTTTTTTTTTTTTTTTTTTGTATTTTCTTTTCTCTTATAGGATATTTTGCTGGAAAAATCAATTGCTGATTAGTTATGTTATATATTGCTTATCAGAGTCTATAACACTTCTTCTCTTCTGTTAATGAGACATGTTGGTCTATTTTTATGGTTTTCCTTTTTCAGTTGCTTGAGAAAGTCCTTGAAGAATGTGGCGATGATCTTGATTCAGCTATCAGAAGTTTGAATGAACTACGCTTGGGATCTGTTGATAAGAACTTTGGCTCACCAACGGTTAAATCTGATATTCTCTGTGAGGCTAATGTCCAATCTGAAGGTAGTCATTTTGAACTATAGAACATTTTCAATAGCCATACATACTTAATGTTTCAAACTTGCTTTAAACTTTGAGATGATAGTTTAGACCTGTTCATGTTTGATGTGATGCGTGTATATCAATATATTGAATATCACTTCTAGTTTCCCATTTGTTGTGGAAAAGATGTGTCTTCAATAGTTTCACTCGTGTACAGACAATCATTTTTGGTATATGGTTAATTAAAATTTTGCAAGTAAGAATGACCGAAAAAATGTAAGGTTTCCCTTCGATGCAGAGGAATCAAGAAGAGGTAGGGAAACTGATTGGGTTTAATGACTATAAGAGTTGACATGCCTTTGCTATGTTCTTCAATGAACTTTTTGAGATGTGGTTATTTTGTGATACATTTCCACAGCATGTAGAATATGACTTTTTTTAATCCATTTTCAAGTATGGTTATACTCCCTTGTAGATGAATGATAATCACTTATTCTTCATGGCATCTGGAGACACAAGGAAGTTTGTTAAACTAAATTATAGCAAAGATCCAGACACTCGTACCATGTGCACTTCTAGTTGGATTACATATTAGTATTTTGATAAGCTTGATATATCACCTCTTGTATTGTGGGGTTCTTTTTGGAGGGAAGGGAGGATTCACTGTGTTTCATGTTTTAGTTCCCTCAGCCAGGGTCCTAGATTTTATTTACATTGACGGGCTTCTAATGAAAGGAGAAATATTCTTATGCATGCATAACAGCAACTAATGCAGACATGCCACCATCTGAGGATCCATCTGCTCCCAAGCCTCTCCCATTGGATGGTGCTGAATGGGTGGAACTGTTTGTTAGGGAAATGATGAGTGCCTCCAACATGGATGATGCCAGAGCACGTGCTTCAAGAGCCCTGGAAGTTTTGGAGAAGTCCATTTGTGAATGTGCTGGAACAGAGGCAGCCAAAAGCTTTCATCAGGTTGTTCTCTTTTTCTTTTTCCTTCTTTCGATGTTCCTTGAGACTCAGCTCATTGTCTGCATTGCCACAGGAAAATCTGATGCTGAAGGAACAAGTTCAAGCATTAATTCAGGAAAACACAATCCTCAAGCGAGCTGTATCTATTCAGCATGAGCGTCAAAAAGTGTATGAAGATAGGAGCCATGAGTTGCAACATCTGAAGCAATTGCTGTCCCAGTACCAAGAGCAGTTGAGAACCTTGGAGGTTGAGTTTATTAACTTGCAAAACATTTGATGTGGCTTATCTTTTTTGGCAAATTAAATTTCTCAACTTGAATAGTTTTTGATGTGGTCCTCTCCCCACTCTTATTTTCCAGGTGAACAACTATGCATTGACAATGCATCTGAAGCAGGCTCAGCAAAGCAACTCAATCCCTGGTCAGTTCCACCCTGATGTCTTCTAGTGAGCCTTTTTGTGTCTATTCGGATGGATTTATGCAGCTAGGCTATCTCAAGGCAGCACTAAGAGTGCCCCATCATTTCCTACCTCTGTATGATTTGGTTGAGACATATTTAGACAATTTCTGATATGCTGTTGCTGTTGAGGAGTTTCTGTCTTTAGTTTCCATTGATGCTTATATCCTATGCGTACAGATGGTTAATAATCTATACACATGGATTTACGTCTATAATTGCACTTATATAAAATAGAAAGCCGCCTTCTCCCAAGCAAGTCATGTGGTCGGCTTGCAGAGCGTCTGCCCACCAGATTAATCACCGTAACAACTTTGCCGTGTATAAGGTCTTTGTATGTGTTAAAAAGAAATTTTGTCCTCAAACTTATGCGTGGCTGCCATTTTTGTCTGCAAATATTAAATTTTGTGAGATAAAAGCCATGGTTTTTATTTTTAACTTTTGGGAATTAGCATGAGATTCGTAAGCGAGCTGGTAGCTTACCAGTTCTCGGGGAAATTCACGGGGCTAACATATGTGGGGTGTGCTTTTAACGTGGGATTCACTTATGTGCATGTGACTGCATTGAGCACCCGAGAACTGGGGAAGTGACTTCGCGTGCTGGGAAATTTTCTTTCCACGCACGCTAAGGGTTCTTGTCTGCCCCACCATGGGGGATGTTGCTTTCTAATTTACTAAAGCCGCCGGATATATACCTTTTGTGTGGATGAAACAATTTCGTCAGTTCTCGCGGTGGCTCTGCTCCTGGGTGCCCGTAATATGTGGTCTTGCTAAATTATCTGGCAATTTAATTGCGTGTAAACTTTTTTGGCGTGTGTTAGAATCATTGAAGGAGACAGTTGCTAAGAACAAGAGATGCAGACCAATCAGATTACTTAAATGTCTTCATGTAATTACCATGTGTATCGAGAAATGTGGCTGCATTCTAATCCTCTAGGAAAAGAGGGATATGTTCGGGAAATAACTGCACACCATTCATTAAAATTTCATCACTGCGGAAATGGAAGACAAAATAATTAGCCACGACCTCTTCCTTTAACTCGGGGAGATGTATATATATATATATATATTTTCATCTCAAACTGCTTAGCCTGAAAGAACTTGTAGCATCCATGTACATCAGGGGCCTGGCCCTGCTTGGTTTTGCATACACCAAAAAAAAAAAAACAAGAAGAAGAAGAAGAAGAAGAGGATAGACAATAGCTATGTACATCGTATATGTCAAACAAAGTTCAGCCTATGGTTAATAAAACTTCCACGAATATCAAAATGTTACGCTGAAAGCCAGGCAGTAGTTGATAAATCTTCCACGAATATCACGTTGGTTCAGTAGTTAATGAATTAGAATAACCATGAATGTCGAGGCTAATGTAGGAACAGCTACAGGCTGGAGTACAGAGAGGGATGAGCTCTGTTTCATTCATTGAAGCAGGAAGCAGGTGGAGATTGATCGTCGACACTTCCCATTGCTGTTGATCTTGAAGGATTGCATGAGCTTATTTGGCGTGCAAGTTGTTCCAATTTTATAGAAAAAGGAGACAAATTTTGAGAGGTGTTAGGCCAAATTAAAGCCCAAAAGAAGCGAAGAGAAGCTCATAATTGAAGGCAGAGACAAGCTTATTACCTTCAACGCATCATCATCATCCTCTTAAACTCGTCAAAATTAACCATCCCATCACCATCCACATCGACCTTCCTGATCATCTCTATGCAATCCTCCATCCTTTTGCCTTCCTTTAATCCCAAAGAAGACATCACCAAATTCAGCTCCTCCACAGATATCAACCCATCTTTATCCACATCAAACACATCAAAAGCCTCCATTAAATCCCTTTCTCCATCTCCCTCCACAACACCCGATCCTTTCCCATCTCCCCAACTCATCATCTGCCCCAAATCTTGATCACGAGAATGTCCCCCACCTATAGCCTCACACAAAACGCAAAACTCGTCAAAATCTATCAACCCATCTCCATTGGAATCGACCTTCGCCACCATCTCTTCAACATCTTTGTCTGTCAGCAAGATTCTTATGTTCCTTAGCGACTCTGTCAGCTCTTGCTTTGTTATGAACCCATCACCATTCTTGTCAAAGGTGGCAAAGAGACTGTTGAGCTCAGCCTTCTCGCCAGCTTCCGTATCTTTGCTTGAATCTTGGGGAACAGTTGTAGTATCTCCGGGAACAGACGGAGTGCTTCTTCCAGTCAAGAAAGACGGGAGCCATGCATGCAACTTGCTGGAAGTTAAAGAGGAGAGAACACTGATGAAGCCAGCAATAAATAGGAGCACTAAAATCAAGGTGGTCATCACCATTGTCTTTTTGCTCTTGTTCACACACACTTCACAACAAGAAGCAAGAGGAGAAGGGAGTAGTAACCGGTAACTGCTGATAAGAAACCAAGGAGCAGCTGTCGGAAAGGGACAAAGGAAGAGGTAGTCGTGGCTCTGCGTTCGCTCCTTCGTTTTTGTTTTGGTGAGAGCATTCAACACTCCAACGCGGTGTTTGGTGCGCTTACCTGATCCCACAAACCGCGTATGGAAAAAGAAAGATACGAAAATGTATATATATTAATGAGCATTAATGCCTCGATTGAACTGGGCTTTGGGTTTCATTTGGGCCTGTTATGAAAAGTTTAGAGGCCATCTTGGGGCTCGTTAGCCCAACATAATTTGGGCTCTTTGTTTAAAGCAACAACATCCCCTTTTATTTTGCTTCAATTTTTTCCACCATCGTTTTACTGCCGGAATCATCGTAACTCATGAGGATATTTGAATAAATTCTGTTTAAAACTCTCTCCCCCCAAAATTAAAAAAAAAAAAAAAAAAGAGGATGAAATGCAAAAATAGAACCTTGTATATTGAGATGCCAATTTTTAAAGTATCCCAAAAAAAGGGGGGAAATGGGCCGAATAGTCAGGACCATTCAGACGAACTTTTGAATTCTTTTTTTTTTTTTTTCTTTTTCCCTATCCCACATTATCATAATTAAAAATTGGGCCCCATTTCTGGAGGCTAAGAGAATCATAATTGAAATTTAGGCTTATTTTCATATTTGCTAAAAGAGCCTAATCCCTCCTCTGTGGGCCCATCTCTGTGCTTGCACAAAGATCCAACTGCCCATCCCGACATCAGAACTGTTTGCAATTATACGGGTGTTTATTGTTTTGTCTGTAAAATGGAACAGAATGCCTGTTATTGTGACCCCAAACGGACAGCGACCTGCTGGCCCCCACCCCAAAAGAAAACGGATGCAGACAATGTTGGCTTTTCCTTGTCAGCGCCCCGTCCCGTTGCCCACGAATCCCCATTCCCATTGGACGACGGTCACATGGCTCCGTTGGAATGGCACCAATCCCTCAAAGGCTTTTTTGTCCTCCTGATGTGAGAGCCATTGATCATCACTTAACCGGATTGGAGAATATTTACGGGTTGGAACTTACATAGTTACGTGGATTTCACTGTGTATGCTTCAAAGTAGATTCTAAGTTGGGATTAGTCTAATTTATTTAATTTTATTTATAATTATTACGGATGTATTATAAAAAAATTAATAAATTATTTATATTTATATTTATTATTAATAAATTAAATGTATATTTTTATTAAATACTAGAGTAAATATTATTAATAATTTAATTTTTATTATAATGATTATTAATTCAATAAAACTTATTAAGAAGTTGTTAATTTAATGTAGTAATTAGTTAGTATTTTTTTTTCCTTATACTTTATTTTCTTAAAAAAGAAAAAAAACTGTTAGTATTCGTATAAAACAAAACAAAACAAAGTTTTATTGTCAATTTCCTCGTGGTAAAAAGGACTTAGACTCTCCTGATGTAGGGTCCTTATCGTGAAAAGGGCTCCACACTCTCCCGATGTAAGGTCTAAACAAAATGTTCTTATGCAATGTTATCGCTTTTTAAAAAAAAAAAAAAAAAAAAGCTGTTTCCAGTAAAAATTATCTACAACTACAACTAATATATAATTGTTGACAAAAGACGAAGGGAATCAATTAAAACAACAAGGTGACGCGCGTACATTCCAACCGTACAACTGCAGATGACCAGGTTCAGTGATCGCTCGTGCAACTCGACTTGCACGAGATGACACCACGAAAAATTCACTGCTGATTAGGACGTTTGCTTGTGATGGGGCCCAACGATTGCCCACATGTTACGGTGATAACAGAAACATCTAGCTATTCCTCCTTCCTTTGCTTTGTCCTTCGCTGCCCCCACGCCCTCGGCTGGAGGCCACATTTTCTAATCAAAATCTTATTAACGAAAATGATTAGATTAGCAGACTCACCATGCGGTAGACACCATAAATACATTTTAATTTAAACCACATATCAAATAATTTAATATTACGTGAATAATATCTAATATTGCATAAAAAAATTGTATAAGAATAAATATATATATATATATATATATATATATATAGTAATGTGAATTTAAAATTTATTTGCCTCAGCACCTACAAAATTCGTGTTTTTGAAATGGGTCTCACCAGATATTTCAGACTTATCCTTTTATCAAACAAGTAAATATATTTATGGAAATTCAAATGTCAAGTAATCTAAGGCATGTGCATCATGTCAAGTATGTGTTGGTACTATTTGTACGCTCATCACTGCTTTCCCTTTTCCTGCACACATGCAAGCCATGACATCCCCCGATGTGCCCTTACCCACTGCACCAATATCTTTCCCAAAGCGTTACAAAGATTTGAAAAAAAAAAAAAAATGTTATGACACGTCGGAGAAGGAATACTACGAGTCAATGGTCAAGTGGCACTGCGAATACTACAAATGACAGGGACGTGGCGGGGATCCATGGCGTACTTTGCTGCATTCGTGAACCACTCCAATTTCTAATCACTAATGAAATGGTTTTGTGCCTGGTTTAATATTGCAATCTTTTTCCAAGTCAAATTCCAGCACCACTTTTCCAATTTAGTTTTTTCATTTTTTATTTTTGTAAATTTTTAACCAAAGTCTACTAAGCTCGATACCAGATCCATATTATCCCAGATGGATGTCTATTGTCTACAATACAATGGCCATTTTCCTCTTTTTTTTTTTTTTTTTCTTACTAAGGGTAAGTGAAGCGGAATTCGAGATCTTAAGGGTGCAAATGCAGCAACCAGTTTGATTCTATTTTATTGAATGGGATAAAAAAATATATTAATATCTTACAATCTTATTAAGAGTAATTATCCGTTATTACATAAACAAATTCCATAGACAAACATTGAACTTTATTAAACATTTTAGCTAAAATTTGGATCCACGACCTCGGACGAGTTTGAATTTTATAATTGACCAAAGGTCTTTCTATTCTAGAGGTGGCGGGCCGTGCATGCGGAAAAGCAAAGGCTAGAATTGCGCCGACGGAGGGACAAGGCCAACTCATCGACAGCCACATGACCGAGAGACACGAGACCAGGAGCCCGGGGCAGATGACGATAGGGACAGATGCCTTCCGAGGTAATATCTTTATCATTGTTCTTGTGCACAGCATATTTCGTAGCTACATTTAAATTTTTCCTTAGAATTTCTCCACTCTGAAAAAAAAATGTAAAACGATAACAAAGCTTATGATCAAGCGATGAATTTATTAGATTTAAGTTTCAATTTCAGAATTTCAATCTTAATTTTTTAAAAAAAAAAAAAAAGAAAAAAGAAAAATTGTAAGGCAGGAAAGAAGTGCGTATAAACAGGAGAATCCAAAGTGAAAAGTGAAAAATAGGATCACCCTCGGCGACCGGGAAGGAAGAATCTCCTTCCATGCCTAGAACCAAAGAACGGCCGACTATGAGAAGGCTAGCTGAGCTGTGTAACCTGTTGGGCCAGCCTAGGTGTAAATCCTGTTCATTTTCAACTCCTGACTTCGATTAAAACACGAACTCAGAGATTTTCGTTTTTATCCTTGGAGTACTGTCAGTGATCAAAAGCTGTAGTGTACGCAGGCTAGTGAGCTTAGGCTCGAGGAGGGCTAGGCAGTAACAGCCCTAATCTTGACATTGGCTGGCCCATTGTTACGGATGCGATTGGGCAACGGCGAAATCGCCTCAAGATGTGACCTCGGAAAGGACATTTTCTCCATGGCATGGTCTGCCGATGGGGGTTCGCTTCTCTCCCCTGGATATCCCACATGATGTATTAATTTATTAAAATATTTATAAAATTATAAATTATATAATTAAAATAAAATTTTTTACATAAATTTTACACTTTATTCCTAAGATAAAAATTAAAAAATTTTTTTTTTTTAAAGTTACTAAGTACTAAAATTTTTTAAAGATTTTATATTATAGTTTAAATTTTAATTTAAAAAAATATAAATTTTATGAAAATTAATTATTTTTAATATATAATTTAAAATTAAATAAAATTCATAATAAAAGAAAAAAAAAAAGGAAAAAAATCTATAAAAATGCTATAGAAATGACTTGCGATTCTACTCCTCCTACGATATTTACCGCCGCCTCATCCTTTGTAGCCCGTACTAACACAAAAAAAAAAAAGAAAAATAAAAAAGCAAAAAACAAAACAAAACGGAAAGGAAAAACAAACTTCGATGGAGCTGAGGTGGATCCAGTTGTAACGGGTCTATTGTGAATATTGAAACGGTCTATTATTACAACAGGCCGGTTTGTAAGGATGGTGGGGGCCCACAATCCAACGCCACCTGGCACCAGTCCCTTCTATTTGGGCTCACTGTATCTGTTTATATATATATATATATATAATTTTAGTTAAATCTCATTTAAAAAATTTATTTTATTACATATAACATTAAATTAACTTAATTTACTTTTTAATAAGATCAATTTATATATATATATATATATATATATATATATATATATATATATATCTCTCTCTCTAGATATATATATATATATATATATTGAGTGGCTATCAAGTATCAAAATACATTAATCATCATCTCCGGTCCAAAGTAAGACGGTTTTTCTTTTTTTTTGGTAAAAGGCATAACTGTTGTGTTTGCATTCGAAATCACATTAACCCAAGTGACATAATTTCATAACTTAATGATTTTTAACTTTATAAAACTGAACTTATCAATGAATTTAATGTGTTCCTGTTCTAAAAGAGTGCACATGGCGGGGGCTTTAACGAAGTTCAATAATATACAGGACACCACACACACACACAAGCAAACGAATAACAACCATTCTCTTGTTTTGTTGCTTGGACTCCAGAACACTCTCACTCCTATTCTCCCAATAAAATATCTCCAGGAGCCAGCAGGGGCAATCACAGCATCATGATTGATTATCACATATTGATACATATATGGGTTTAATTTAGAATAAAGGGGGCAAAAAAAAAAAAAAAAACCATGGCGATTGGGGGACCATAAACGACCCAAACCTTTTGTAACCAATAAAATAAGCAAAGAGAACTTGGTGACCACATGGTGGCATGTGATGGGGATGGGAACACTCTAGTGAATTTCTCCCCCTCAACATTTATTTTATTTTATTTTATTTTATTTTTCTTAAGCCCCCTTTTTCAATTCACAAAAATAAAATTTCAACAAGTGAAAATTACTCAAATTTTTTTTTTTTTGCCGTGCTTTCTCTTTACCAATCTGACTGTTTTTGTTTGGGTTACATTAAAATGTACCCCACCGCGCACCCATTGGTAAAGTTGGCCTGTTGTGAGTGATGGAGTGAAAACTTCTCAGTACTCTCAGCTCGTTCTCTATAAAGCTGCTATCAACATTATATATGGTAGAGTGGTCCATGAGATATACTGATATGGGCATGCTCCATCTCTCTCACTCTCTCTCACCTCCTCTGTCTCTTTGACACTATATTTTCAGTGCAAGAAATTGTAAGAAAAGGTTGGAGGGATGTTTGAGATCTGAGAAAGAATTGGGGGGTTTTGATTGTTTGCAAGTCCTGGTCATGCTATTCCACAGCTTTCTTGAACTTTCTTGTGCCCTGCCGTTATAATCCTGTATATACATGGAAGCTCAAGAAAGCTGTGGGAGAACATGGCAGCTCAGGATTTCTGTATGTAAATCACCTTTCTTTCTCCTGTTACTCTCCACTTGATGCAATGAGTTGAAGCAGCTTTGATCGTCTTTTTCTCCGCATGGATCGAGGTAATTCCCTCAAATCTCCCATAATTGAAACCCAATTTTGAGTCTCCTATAATTGAAACCCAATTTTGAGTCTTTGATCTGATTCCCTTTGATTCTTGCATTTTCCATTGGAAATTGTTGATTTGGTGCTGAATTGTGATGTGGGTTTTCATCCTCTACCCTCAGTTTTTCCAAAAATCAAGTTTTCTGCAGAGGGAACAGAATTTAAGGTTTTTTGGTTCATTAATTTAGCCTGCTCCAAAGAAGTTTAAGCCATGCAAGGAGCGGGCACAACGACATTGCCATAACTGCCACGCACATTTTCCTAGTTGCAATTAGGCAATGGAATTATAAACATCTCCACAGATCAATCAATCAAAATTGTGAAAGGAGAGTTTGTATGCAGGGAAGATTCCCCAATCTTTCCCTTTTATGGTCAATGATGATAGTTCTTCCTGTTGACCTTTTGGTTTTCCTTTCCTACATTTCCGTGTAAAAGGTTAAACTTTGTCAATTTGTGACATCATTTTTAACAATTGACTCAGTCTGACATTAGATTTTTCTTTTTTTTTTTTTCACCTTTCGTTCTCTCTCTTACGGAAGTCTAGACAATTTTTTAGTGGGATACTCACAGTAGTGGTTGAATATATGTGCAAAATATACAATGATTTATGAGGTCACGTTGGGTTGTCACCACATGTTTCGTTTTTTTTTTTTTTTTCTGGGTGCAAACACCACATGTTCTTAGCTGTCTATCTATTGAACTCATCCGTCCTTCCTAGACGGAGTTTTCCCCCTTGTTGTTTTTCTCTAATTATGAGCACAATTGATTTTTCTTACACCAAACACCATAGCCTTTAAAATTGAATCAGATGGTCGAACCAAACAACTGGTGAAACCATTATAAGCCTAGATGGTTGGACTAGTGAATTGAATCAGTCTTTCTCAAAACTTTTCTTTTTTTCTTTTTTATATAAAAAATATTTACAAGAAAGGGTTATGTTATTAATACTGATTAGTATTATAGCTATGAGATGTATGCTTTTAACATATTTACTAAAAAATATATTTTTGTTTATATTTTATTTTAAAAAGTTTAAATTCTAAATATTATTTTTTTTTTTTAAAAAAAAACAATTTAAAATATATTTTTTCTTTTCTTTTTTTTTTCTAAGAAGAATCTAAGAGTAATTTTTTTTTTGTCTTTTTTAGAAATTTTTTTTTTATTTTTCTTAATTTTGTATATTTATATGACAAAAGTTTAAATATATGTGAGTAATTATTAATAAAAATTTAGTAAATATGTGATAAATTATAATTAAATAAATTAAATATTTAACTATAATTATTGTTATGAATATTACAAAATTTTTTTTTAAAAGTCATATATATTAATATTTATAAAAATTAAATTTTTATTTCATAAAATTTAAAATTAATGTGAAGTGTTATTGAATTAAATTAAATAATTAATAATAATAATAATAATATATAATATCAACTTATTTTATTATATAAAATTTTTAATAATTATTAATTAATTAGATAAAATTTAACTTAATTATTAAAATTTTTTATTTTTTTGTGAATTATAATTTTATTGAAATAATAAAAAAATCACATATTAACTATAAGATAACGTTAACTTCCGAAAATTATGGGACTCTTTAATGAAAATCCTAACATTGTACAATTGAGTTTTTTTTTTTTTTTTTATTTTAGTAATATATATTTACATGTAAATATGGATTAAATTTTATTTTAATAATATTTAATTAATTTTTATGATATAAAAATTTTAATTAAGTTTCAAAAAGACAAAATTGACCCACCGTCCCGGTCATTAAGCAATGGTTGGACCGGCAAACCCAGCATAGCGAACTGTTGACCGAGTCAGTCTAGTGCAGGCTTTAAGACTTAATCCAAGACAAAAGTTTGTAATTAATTGTTGATTACTGAGGCACGAAAATTTCTTCAATTCACTGGCTAGCCGGTGTCAATTAACATCTGCACATGTTTGTCGTGTTGAATCGCTGATGCCGTGCCGAGTTGCAGACAAGTAACTCAAAACCTTGTGTGTCAATTTTACAGCTAGTAGGAGTGTATAAATGGCAGAAAATTAACCATATATTCACTTTCAGATGCATAGTTGTAATTCCGACAAAACATAGACACTCTCATGGCCAACCGAGCAGACAATTATCCCTGCATACCAATATGCCATGGCCAAACTATTCCAGGCTATATGTTTTCTCCTTGTCTTTAAGCTATTTAACTCTTTCTGGAGCTATTTTGTTTCTACTAAGATACGTGTCGTGTTATGATCAGAGGTTGTAACTGTAAACCCACTTGCAAATTCCTCCCCGGGGCATAACAAGCCAACCAAAATAAAAGCTAGTCGGGCTCACATGCACTCCTAGCCGTTTCAACTAGTTTGTCCTTGGCTTATCTTTTTTAGGTTTTTAAGATTCACACAATCATGGTCTGGCAAGTAGCAAATTCCAGACACCACTAAGCTAACTGCTTTAAGAATTATCAAGCTGTCAAAGCTATTGATAATAGTGAATATCATAATTGAAGTCTTTGTTTTGCGGGGGTGGGTGATTAGAGGGAAATAAAGAAGCATTTGTGAGGGAATCTTTGCCTAATGCATGTCATGAAGTGAGGGCTATGTCTTTTAATGTTTAGCCAATGATATGCAGCAATGCCGGTCAAAGATAGGACCACCAAGAGACAACTAGTTTATGGTAGGCCAGACAGAGAGGGATGGAAGATCTGAACATGGTAGCGGTTGAGATATTGTTAATGCGCAGCGCTGAGAGAATAATTGGTGATATGAGAATTAAGAGCCTCAAAAGTCTAGCATTCAGGAAAGCCTAGCCAGTTGATCCAATAAGTATCCAATGGATGGTTACTTAATTTGCGACAACAACAGGTAACCAGAAGTCCCGAAGCCGTTGTGATCCCTAGTTGGAACTGGTGTTATCTGCACCATTCGTAAATATTGGTTCTTTACTTTTGACACTAAAAGTTGATGAGCCAAGCTTTCGTTGCCAAAAGCGAGAAAAGGATCTCTGCGAATGCTGACCCCACCATGAGGAATCATCCAAATTGCCATGGTGGGGATGGCATTGTAGGCTCATTGCTGCCTGCTGCAAAAGCCACGGAACAACTCTGACAAACCCAATTTCCGTACGGTAATTAATTTTCCTATGAACTTATACCTCATGCTTTTCAGCTATATTTCCTTCCTTTTTTTTTTTTTTTAAAAAAAAAGAAAATTATTCTTTTATTCCTGTTTATGCGATTTCTCCCGGAAAAACAGCCACATGTGTATCTGTATGTCCGTATAAGTTGCCCGATTTTTTTATTACATCATAAAATCTGTCACCTGAATTCAAACCCAGTAATTCTGAAACCAAGTTGTCCTGGAAATTGGAATCGGGCGCTTTATATCAACATAATATGTTTAAACTATGGAAGAGTACGTATAGACTTCGTTAGGGCCTTTTTCTCGTAATTTTTGTGATTTCCCTCAATGCATTTTTTTGTTTGTACATAGAAGAACGAACTCACAGCCCCACATGTTCATTAACAGACCACGGAGTTCTTCACAGATGATGATTTCCATAAGCAAGCTGCAAAAATATTCATATGCAATGGTGATTCTGGAATTATAGTAAGGGAAAAAATAAAAAAAATCATTTAAAGTTACACCCCCGAGTATTAGCATTAGTTGTGTTTTAGAGACAAAATTGTCTAGACTCTTAGTAACAGGTCTAAAACTTAAACCCTAGTTTCTAAAAAGATAAAAATCCATTGTCTAGTATCTTCTCTAAAAAAGGCTTTGGTCGTTCTTTCCCATTGTCGGGAAAGTTTTGGGGGGAATATGCAATTATACTCCACAAAAGGCTCAGGTTACTTGAAATGAAGGTGCCAGGCAGAGAAATAATGATCCAAAATACTCAACACTCCCTTTTGTTCCAAAGAGAACAGTAGAGGAAATTGATGCTAGTTGATATCTTTTATCGGAGGAGAATCCAAAGACCATCAATCGAGTTTAAATTTGAAATGGTGCTGCTCTTAGAATTCCATGGTTAACTGAACTCTCTAGCCAACTTTCTAACTCCCCAATAAATACCGCTCGAAATGGTACATATTCTATGCACCGATGGAGAGTTTGACCATTCTTTGAATTCAAACATTCAAATTGTGGGTCACAACCAATGCTGCAGTTGTTGTGAATTGTGATCATTGCAACTAAAACCATCAACACATTTATATATATAACAAAAAACTAAGGCCCTTATGACAGCAATATTGGGGCCGCGGATTGTAATTTAGATACCCATATTTAAGTTGGAAACGATGTTCCAGGTTTACAAATAACAATGTATTATGGACGGTGGATGGATGAAAGTAAGGAATCCCCCTCCCCCACCCCAAAAAAAAAAAAAAGAAAAGAAAAAAAGACAGGAATGTGGTAACGCTGGCAACAATGTACACTTTACAAACTATGAGGAATTGAAAAGGAAATGACAGAGGCAAAGCAATAATAGTGCAACTTCCATGGGGTTGGGGAAACTGAAGTAGTGATGTCGCTTTTGACATCAAACTACAGCTGCTAAATCAATTTGAAATAATATGACATATCATATGAATTGCAAAGGCTATAGCTTTGTCCCTTTTTATTATTCGTCGAGAGAGTGCAGTGCACCCAACAACGAAGGTAAATGGAAAATTTGTCGACCTTGAAAAGAATGTAAAAATTGTACAAACAAGTACTGAACAATGATGGATCGATGTGTACTGCTTCAAAAGCTCGATTATATGTACATATACACGACTCATACTTGCAAGAGGGTGAAGCATTGCTACCCTCAGACTCGGAAACTCTATTGTGGCTTAACCCATTATTGCCAGCTACATGATGTCAAGACTATTCTGGTGACATGCCAAATGGGTATATTTGTCCCATATGCATACCTCTTCTAAACAGGCTAGGCAGACGGGACATGGGAAAACTGCATCATACATTGTAATGCGCTTTTGATTCAGAAGGTGGGGTTGCTTAGCAAGTACGAGAAATGGGGGGCATAGAAGGGAATTAGTTTCTACAAATTGATCGAAATTAGGTTGACTTTGGCAAAAGTTTTTTTTTTTTAACAAAATGAAATTGTGCATATGCAATGATACATTCATTGATGCAAGCAATCACGAATGTTGAAAAAAAAAAAACATCTTAATCTACTAAACTATCATATTATAAGATATGTAAAAGTATGCTGTTATACTTGTGACCTTTAAGGTCATTTGCATCTCTACATGTTTCATGTTGATTACTTGAATGTGAAACTATATAGAAGCACTTGCCCACGTGTGTGGCTGACTGCTTCACATAAATATAGACAGACTTTACTTACTATAGGACATTAGATCATATAATTAAAAGCTTATCGATTAATCATCCGGCAAGCATTCCTCAAAGGTCACAACCATATAATATATAATAGATACTAATACAGTAGCTTCTTTTATAGAATATTTTGCTAGAATTTTATTATATAAATAATAATGAGATATAAACTCATATTATTAAATTTTAATCATTAGTTACGGTCAGTTTATTATTTATTAAAAATATGTTAATTATAACTAATAATTAAAATTAAATGATATGGATTTTTTTTGTCTAATTTTGTTATCTATATAACTTTTTTTTTTCTTTTTCTCTGTTTTTTTTTGTTCCGACCATCAAATCAAAGCAAAAGAGAATATAATATTGATCAAACACTACATAATTGGAATCCCTTCAATTATTTTCTTCTGATTTACACTAATCAACCATTCCTCCTTTTCATTTTCACAAAACACAAGGCAATTGCTTTCCCGGCACCATCTTTCTTTCTCTAGAAAATGAAAAGCCACAAAAGGCTAAAACAGACAAAACAGATCTCAACTTTTTGACTTCGGACGAACGGTCGGAAATCAACCCAGGTAAATTTATTACTTCTACCCAATCCCTTTCGTTTTCCTTTGAGCGTCCACGATTAGTGGGTATAATGAGAGCACGGCACTCCAAAGCAGGGGCGACAACAGTAAAGGCGCACAAGTAGAAATTGAAATGATTAAAGCAGAAACATTTCTTGATTGATTGGTTGTAACGAAGTATTGGCATATATTTAAGATCTTATACAGAAGGAAAGTTATAGCAACTAGAATATACATTCAATTAGTTGGCAAATATTAATATTCACGTTATAATTGTAAGTGAATTGGCTAGGACATGCACCTGTGACCTGCGCAATGTCGATGTGAGGGAACAGATCTTGGAGTTAGCAATCAATTTGCCAAAATTCTGCCAATGTTCTGGTTAATAACTGATAGCAGTACATTGAACGTTCTTTTTGTTCATCGGCAGTGCATTGGACATTGTCATCAGATTCTTTACATTGATCCAAATTACTAACATAGCTTTCTGCTTCAATGGACTATTTATACCGCACATGAATGTCGGTTCGGGTATCAGTTTGGTCTTGGAATATCCACCCACTCCACTTGTGTTCATGGGAGAAAGCTATGTCGTTTCTTTCTATTATCCATAACAAAAGCAAGAGCACCACGATCCGATTCTATAACATTGTCAGCTCTACCGGGACAAAACAATGTAAATGTTCATTTTAAGTGACAGTCTTTCAACACTTTTATCCTGCTACTTACTCGGTGAAATGAAAACCCTAATTTTCTTCTATAACTACTTTCAGCAATTTGTTTACATTTGTTACAACAAAGCCAGATCGTCTTAGAGCAGTTTTATGTTTGTGATATTCTCGTTCAATTAAAGCCACAACTACCTGTATCAGCTTATGGAGTTAGCACCAAAAGCCAAAAACGAGTGGCTTGAAGGCTTTTTGGGTATTTGGAGTCATCTGCTGGATTCCAAATGAGAAAATGCAATGGCAAGCTTGTGGTCCATTTAACAAAGCCTAATAATTACTTGTGCCTGAGAGCATAAAGGGCAACCTTTTTTGGTTAAGCCATAAAACTAGGCATGAATTAAGAGCACCAAAAGCAAAGCAATTGCCAATGACATATATTGAAGGAAAAAACGGCAAAAGCCTATGAGTTACGGCATCAGATGAAATAAACTCGGTTGAATCTTTACCTGGAATGAACAGATAAGGTCTTAATTATACCTTTACTGTATCAACCGACACGGCATAAGCAATCAATGGCCCTATGGCTTCTCGCCTACATGTAGTTGCGTTACAAAATTAACCCTGAAAATGAAACTACAAAATGGGGCATCATAGGGCAATCAAATCTAACTAATTGAGTGAAAACTAGGAAAAAAAAAAAAAGAAAGAAGAAGAAGAAGAAGAAAAAAACACTGACAAAAGGAATTCAATGGAGACAAGGATCCAACTAAATGAAAATTTTCTCTTCAAAATAACTGCTTGATGAATCTTCGTAGGGGACCTCTGGTAGAAGTACGAGTGGAAGGACACTGGCAAGAAAAACACACGCACAGAAATTTCTGTTAACGCTTAGCATCAGCACAGAAACACACGCACTGCATCACATGTAAAGTTGAATACACCCACAAAAAATGTGTACGAGAGAGGGAAAGATAGATAGAAAGGAGGAAAGGCGAAATTTATTATTGAGGATCTCTTCATCAGAGCAGCTGACTGAAGCTAAAATATTGATGGTTTCTTAATCAGAGCAGCTAACTGAAGCTAGAATCCATTGTACTTGGGGACTCGAGGTAAAAGCTACGATCCGTTAGATCCAATAAGTGACAAAAATTGAACACACTGTCAAATCAAATAATCGATGATATAATCAAATAAAATTGAAACAAAAATACGAAAGAAGATAAGAACTTACATCCATCCATGGCGTCAGACAAAAATAGGGATACTTCAGGAAGCCATTTCAAGCCCGAAAGCCAAGAAATCTAAGCCTCGACAGCCATACAATCATGCAACAAATGAGTAAACCGAAAATCCTTGGTGGGTTCAAGGCTGATGACTATAGAACAATTAGAAAAATGAGAAATCAAACGGATCCAATATATTAATTAAGCAATAAAGCAAGTAACTGAACAGAATAACTATAGGTGTGGAACCGGAAGCAGATCGGAACTTCCCTGACCCTGTCTGTATCTTCCCACAGCTTTATTGAACCACAAACCCACATGTCGTCGAGCCAGAAACCGTGGAATGCAACAACAACAACAAATCTAAGAGATGCAGTTCAAGAAAGCTGTGGAAGAATACAAAGAGGGCCATTTACTCATTTGTCAAAAACCCATATAGAAAAATCAACAAAGATTTCATCTTTCTCTGAAGATCCAAATCCTCCTTCCCACAAAACCCTAGAAACAAGAAATCACAGAGAATTGAGTGGCAAGCCAACCCCATAGACAGAAAGAGAGAGACATAAAAAGAGGAGAAGAGGGTTTGAGTCGTGTAGGGTGTGTAGCAGGTACAGAGGTGAGAAAGGTGAGGGTTTTATTTATAGGAGAATTGAGGGTCTTTTTACCACCAATCCCAAGAAGAATATTGGGGCTAAGATTACAGAGCCCCACCTGCCATTTTTTCCCTCTTCCTATTTCCCTTACCCTACTAATTATTTTCTTAAAATAAAAAAATTAAAAAAAAAAAAAGAGAGGCAAAAGACTAGGTTTGATTCCATTAACCCTAGAGCCATAATTTCATAAAATATGGAAATAAATTCAAAATATAATTAATAAGTGTTTAGATGATAAAAATATATAAATAAGTAATTAAGATTTGATGAGCATAATAAATGTTAAGTTAAATATAAAATTCAAATAACAATAAATAATTTGATCATCTTTATCAAGTCTGTATCGATATAAATGATTAATTTATTATAAGTTTATCAACTAAATTTTTGTTATTATTTATCCGCATGATCACTTTAACAGAATTATTAGAGTTTTTAAAGGAGGTGGGACAGACTCCTTACGGTTCAGATTTCAATTTTTGAAGAAAGAAACTTTAGCCGGATCTGTTTCTCACGGTTGTAATTCGTGCAAATCGGCTCCTATTATGGGTTTGACCCAGTTCGTAAAAGTCCCATGAATATACGTGCGACTCTGATGCAGCCTGCCGGATCTAACGGTGGCGGTTACCATGGTGGGGGCAGGAAATGGGCCCCGCTTCATGTCTGTCCGGGGATGGAAACACTCTTATACGCGCCCACCGTGAGCGTGCAGTCGCGTGGGATGAATTGACAAGTTTTGACGCTTGCTATATAGACTGTCCAGAGGCATCGGCATTTTCGCCGTCCATGCGAGGCCCATTTTGCGTGAGCGATATTCACTTGTTATTCAGGGACGTTAAAAATTTATATTTCTATTTTTCGACATTGTGAGTTTTAATTTTTTTAAAAAATCATTTTATTGGGTGTAATTTATAATTTAATAACTTTTTTGATGACTAAAACAAATAAAGATATTCTTTTGAATTGATTCTCTAAATTAAAAATTCTCAATTTTTATTACCATTAAATTCCCGCAATAATAGAAATATAGCTTGTTTTACAAGAAATGGAATAGATATCCATAAATATGCATGAGATTATATTTGAAGATTAGTAACTAATAGCAGGAGAAAAGGACAAAAGAGTTACAAATCCTTGTACTTGGTGGGTATCTCTAAATATATATGTAACCATCGATTAACGCCTCCACGTTGAATTTATAACTAACTTGTACTTTTCTGAAAGTCCGATCTCCATCTAATGGTTGCATGCTTTCTTGCCAAAAATTTAAATTTAATTATTGGGATGAAGGTACAAGAAAATAATTCTTCACAAATCCCTCGATCTCACACGTCGAGATATATAACTAGCAAGCTAATTCATTACTACATCGTACGAACTCCTTCTATGGTATACGAGGAAGTCGTGCTGCGTCACGATTTGAATTTATTCCCGTTGAGTCTTGAATTTGAAAATTTAAAGGCCACAATTCCGAAGAATTCGCCGAAAAAGTCCTAGTTGGTGGTGAAAAACACAACCCAAATGGTGCAAGTGGGAGGCAAGAATCGCACTTGGTTGGGCTCCAAACGAAAGATAATTAGAGGTGGAATTAAATCAAATATAAAGAAGATAAATGTTCGCGTTCACATGGAAGCATGTGGAGGATGGACCCACCGTCGGACCGGGTGTGTGGGTCTTGAGTCTTGACAGTACACGCCGTTTTTCCCGGGCGGAGGTCGCTTTGTCGGGCTGGCGAGTGCTGTTTTGGACATTTCTATTTGTACCCTTATATTTGCCATTTGCCAAAGTGATCTGCAGCTGCAACCACCCCCCACTCTCACCACAAGAACAACTAATAAGGTTTAATTTAATTGTATTAAAATTAATTTTAAAATAGAAAATCTCCAATTAAAATTTTAATCGACGGAAACTTATAACAAAAAAAACAACAAAACAACAAAAGTAGATTTGTGCACGTTTAGTTACTCTATACACAGATACATACGGACACACAGATGAGAAATGTTTATTTATTTAATTTTTTTTTACATATAGGGGGTTACTGGGTTAGTGTTTAAGTTAGCTGGCAATCACTAATTAAGGCGCCATCTTTTCACTAATCAATGCTTTTGGCGGTGATTTGATGTGATTTAACATTAGTACTGACATTTTCTACGACGCTTTTGAATTTTTTGTGCTAATCAGGCAGGGGAGTGGGAAATGTTATTGTACTGTCAAGGGGTGTTAATGGCCGCAGTAAAATCATTGCATTAGTTTGTAAAAGTTTTGAATATGGAGGCGCCCATTAAGACTTCTCCGTTATTATTTTTAGTTAAATTTATGTTATCTTATTTTATTTTTTTGCGACGCAATTAGATTCAAACAATATATTATAATTTTAAGTACCCAGTACCAGCATCAAAAAGGCATATATATACAGTTTTTTTTGCTAAAAGAAAAACTTTCGTAAACTTTAATATCAAGTTATTATTAGAAAAATTTAGTGATTAATTGTGTAATATAGTGGTACAAGTATTAGATTCTTAATATTCGAGTAAAAACCCAAAGTGAAAAAAGTGATAAAAGACCCTTGATTTCTTGACGTTTTTAAGAATGGACAGCCCACCATCCACATCACAGTAATTGCACTCAAAACGCAACCACACAAACGGATGGAGCCTGGTTCTAGCCAACGTACAATTAAGTTTATTAATTTCTTTCCGCTAAGGCCTAAAGGTTTAAAATCACTTGCAAACAGCCGAATCAACTCCTGAAGTTTTTGCCAATTTAACAAGTCTATAATTCTTTTTCAAAAGGAAAAAAAAAAAAAAAAAAAAGGGAAAGTGGAAAGTTTGAATCACGATAAACTCTTGTTCTTTCCCCTCGTCCTTGTTACAAGTGATTTTGAAATTGGAGTTCCTCCATCTCCGCTGGTGATGATTGCTGGGTTGCCGGCTACGAAGATTACATCGATTTTAATTTTTTAACTTCAAGCTTGCATTTTAGAGCTGATTTTGTGGGTCTTTTTGATTTTTTTCAAGGAGACAGAAGGAAAAAAAGAAAAAGAAAAAGAAAACGAATGAATGCGCCGGCGTTTTGTAAGCTTGGCTATTGCTTAAACATTGCAGGTCGTGAATTTTTTGTTATTTAGACTTTCTGGGAATTTTCTGGTTGCCTCTAATGATTATTTTTATTAGTATTATTTTGTTTTTGGTTTTTTTTTTGGGTGTTTCGATTTTACATTATCAACGTCCTATTTGTGCCCCCCAAAGGCAACAGCCTATAACATTGAGCCTTCGTAACTGTCTATCAAGGAAAGCTGTTGAAGACGTGTATAAACTAAGAGACAGGTGCATGGAAATCCATGCACTCTTTTTATCTTTTTTAAGGACATCTCTGACACTTTTTACTCTCCACACATATATATGCCGACAACAACTGACAGTGGGCTTTTGTCTATTTTGATTTAACCCACAACTCTGTCGTTTCCCCATCTTTTTCCTTAAATTTGATTTGCAACTCACATTAGCTATAGTTCTAGGGCATAATACTAAGACTTTGTGGAGTTGGCAGTTGTCGGTTTTTGTTTGTAATGCACAGCTAATTAATTGGAGCGAATACAAGTGAACGGAAGATTCGCAGGTTGACAAGGCAATAAAACTGTTCAAAGGTGTCCTTTGATGGGGGGTCACTTATATCATCCAACCAATTAAGAAGGTCAGCCCAAAAACTCGACCTCATCGATAAAAATGTAGTTTTTTTTTTTGGGTTGGTGCAAAGGATTAAAAAAAAAAAAAAATGTAGATTTCTGTGAAAGCTGAAGTCTAATAAACAAAATTAATGCATAAAGGCATCGATTTTCCCCCACGATGTATGAGTCGATATCAACATTACTGGTATAGATTGGAGTTTAGTGTACGTTGATTTGGGTTTGTGCAACTGGTCATTATTATTTTCTAAATTTACACCCAAAGGTCCCAAACTCAAAAGCCAACTTTCTTCAATGAGATAAGATGGAAAGATGAGAAGACTATTTACACAAAAGATTGCTAAAATTATGAGCTACTAAGCATGCATTTCAGATCTAACAATGGAGAACCTTATCTTTTGGCAAGTTAGTTAAAAGTGGGACAAATGGGAAAAAAAAAAAAAGAGAAAGTGGTCGCTATGAATCCATTTGTTAATGCATTATTTATTTGACAATTGGTGGGGAGGGGGGGGGGAATTTGCTTTTGTTTATTCTTTTTCAAGTTAGGAAATAATTTATTTCAATCATCAGGAAAGAAATAATTTGGAGTATACTATAAAGTTAAAAAAAAAAAATCCAATGAACCACTGTGTTTGCAGCGAAGAGCAGTTGAATCAAACAAATGGAGGAGTGGGTCAAGCCCCATGTGGAACTGGGTGTTTAAATACAAACTTGAATAGGAGTCTAGATAGGAGGGCGCTAGCTAGGCGATTCTGGGCCACTATACGACACATCCATACAGCTCAGATGCTTAGCGAGTGTGGGGTTTGAGATGTGTACCACTTGCTTTAGCCCATGCAATACACAGCTGCCAACAAATTTTGAATGTGATGGCCACCGATGATGTAGTCACTGGGTCACAGAATAGAGTTTGATTGGATGCACCGGGGAGACAAATTAAAAATAGAGAAAGGAACGCACGTGGGTCTCACGTATTTTTTTGCTTTTATCTTTTTTTAAATTCATAATTTTTTTTATCAAAACTCAATGAATCTACAATGAGAACAATTAAATTATGATAAAATTAGTGAAATGTGCAACGAGTTATTGATTATATTTTTTTAACAACTTTTTATATATTTTATTATTTTTATCATACATTTAATTTTTTGTTTTTGGCACATTTAATCATTATTGATAGAAAATTTTCACATATCGTCTAATTTGTTTTAAATAAGTTCAAATTTTCTGTTAAAATTTAATGGATGTACAACAAAATCAATTAAATATACAACAACAAGTCAATAATCGTTTTTTTTTTTTTAACAATTTGTTATGCATTTTATTAGTCATGTTTCAAATTTAATTGATTTTGTTGTACATTTAATCATTTTTTACGAAAATTTCAAATTCTTTTATTAAAAAAATCCCAAAATTAACGAGACCCATTTATTGACAGCTCAACCCATCTCTCTCTCTCTCTCTCTCCCGTCAATTTTTAGCCGTTCACGTGTGTTTTTCGCACATAAAAATAGGCAAAGCGCGTCGACTTTGGGGACTTTAAAACTTGAAATCAAGGGGTTATATGACTTTGTGGTTGGAAACTTGAACATGGATTATCCAATTGGCTTCTTCCTTCGGTAAATTAGCGTCCAATTCACGATGGTTGGATGTGATAGTGCAGTGGTTCCTGTTCTGCAATCGCACTAGGAGGAAGATGAGCTGTTGTTGTTGTTATATTTGCTTAAATAGTTCCCCAAGGTTGCATCAGAACTGCTTAAAATCTTTCTTATTGAAATATTATTTTTAGAAAAACAACGAGAATTGACCTAATATATAAGTATGCTTTTGTCTTTGTTTATTACCCATGGTAGCGTCAAACTAGTTGCCTCGTTGTCTTCACCAAAGTAATTCCCAACATTAAATTAAACTAATACGTACACGTGTTCTCTAACTTTAGTGTTTGAAGATTATTTGTTGAGATCAAATTGAAAGGAAAATGTCTTACGAGTTTCTTGTAATCACGATACAGGAGAAGGCCTATAATAATAATAATAATAATAATAAAAGCTAAAAATACACAAAAATTTTGATACTCAAGAGGAAATTCGGCTGTTTTGGGACACTATTCTTGCCTTGCATTCCTCGATCACATGATCAATTGGTCAATAATTCGTTAATAATCACTATACTACATTATTTAATTTTTGAATGAAGAGATAATATTACCCTTACTTCAAAAAAAAATACAAATATATTAATTATAGTATTCATGAATTAAAATTAAAAATTACTCAATTTTTTCTAAGAAAGAATGATTTATTATATAAATATTATTAGATATAAGTAAATTTTTTTAATATTTAATTTTAGTATTAATAAATTTAAAATTTTGTTATTATAATTTACACATTTAAATTTATTTTTATTAAAATAAATTATATTTCTAAATTTAATGTCTAATCTAATATGAAAAAATATGTGTAAAATTACTAATTAAATTATACAGTGACTTAATTATCTTACCATTTGCTAATTGCACCTGATGGATACAACTTATAACAAGACTAAAAGGATGGTATCCGAGGACAACTCATTTTCTTTTATTCACATGTATACAAAAATTTAAGATTCTCTTTATTTTAAAATTCAAAGTTTATATGTTTTTCAAGAATAAAGTATTAAATGCATCTGATGTGATAAAAAATAGTTTACTCGTAGAATCAGTTAAAAAAGAATTTAATAATTAAAATTTAACTTAAGTAAAAAAAAAAATTCTCAAATCTAACCGTAGAAATGGGGGAAAAAAAAAATAAAAATAAAAGACCTTCTCTAAAATTTTCAAATCACTTTGAATGGGCACATGTCATTGGGCTAGACCTGACTGACTAGATAGGGCAGAACCGCAAACAACAAAACCGAAAAGTACTGGTCTACTCCTGCCACTAACAGCTGCAATTCAGCCTTGAAAAAAATTAAAAAAAAAAAAAAAAAACCAAAGGCAAAAAGAGAAAACTAGCGTGGACCCTTGCGTTGCCCAAAAATAATTTTACAGTCCATTTAAATTAGGTGGGCTACTCTTACGTACGCTAGCACGTTACCGTTTCAATTCGGTGGGCAACGAACACGATTTAAAACGAGAAGAATGGGATGGACCCTCAAAAGAGAGTCCAAAAAAAAAAAAAAAAAAGAATGCCCTTCAAACTTCTATGGTTTACTTTGTGTGATGTGAATCTTTTTTATTTCTAGGCAATTGAATTCAAGACCCCAAATCCAGCCATCCTTGTCTATCTTGAACCAAACACACGCAAACAGTCCCAAACGTCCCAAAAGTCCCACCCACCCTCTCTTACAGGTCCAATTAGCCTTCTCGGGTTGGCTCGTTCCAATCCAAAAGCCCAAGTCTTTCGTCTTCTCCTTCTCTCCGTCAAAAACCCTAGATCTCGCACGTTACGCCGGAGCTCCGCCGTCGAGCTCCCCGTCCCAGCTTTGTCTTTTCGCCGCCGGTAAAATCCCCAAAAACCCTAGGCTTGATTTTCTGCTCTCTCGATTAATCATCGGTTTTCCGATTCTTGTGTTCTCCGTTCCAGCTTTTGAGTCCTCTTTCTTTGTCTCTTTCTTAGTTTTGGTTGGTCCTTGTGTTGTTCTGTCAATGTCTTCCTTAGCTTGATTAACGAACTATAGATGTGTCTTACGGTTCAAAAATTCGGCATAAACCGTCTTTTTTTTTTTTTCTTCTTTTCTTTTTAATGAATTCATACATGTTCAGCTGGTTCTTTGTTGATTATGTACAGGTTCTTGCCGATCTACGTTCGGTTTGTGTGTCCTTGTTCGTTCTTGGTCGGGTTCTTTCTGATCCGAGCTTGATTTTTTGAATCTGACTGATTTTATACATGCTGAGCTTGTTCCTTTGTTTGCTTGTTTATCATTGAATGGATTTCTTTCTGATCTGGTCTCCATTTTTTTTTCTTTTTTGGGTGAACGTCATATAGTCTAGTCATATACAAGAGAAAGTGAATGAAGGAGGCAGATTTTGAAATACAAGGTCCATACTGCTCTAATTAGCCGGTCTTTCTGGGCTTGAATTTTGAGTTTGGCGTGACAGTTATTTTTCTCGTAGAAGGATCTGTTTGTTGTGAATGTCTGATCGCTGGGTTTGTTCATCTGGGCTTGTTTGTGTTCTTGGTGTTCATAAAATTTTCCTGAAGCCCAAGTCTTACCAGACTCTAAATCTCGTTTTTCTCCTCTATATGCATTTTAGCCCGTTTATGACGTGGACTCACGTCAGACATGTATTACCCATGCTGTCTATTTGTACTTGGTAGCGGATTTAGCGGCCCGCGGCCCGGCCCTTTGATTGTATAGTTTGTGTTGTGTGCAGACACAGTCTCTTATGGTTACGGTGGCTTTTGCGTAGGACCCTTCTAGTTTTAAAATACACTCGTTAAAGTTTTTGAAAGTTGGAACTTTTCTTTTTCTTGACCCATCAAATGCTGCCGTTATCCAATACTGCAACTTACTCTTTTAAAATTGATCGAATGTAACTTACTTCCTAGAAGTAGTTGAATCTTTCTTTGCCTTCTATTAAGAAATTGCAAAATACGAACACAAAATGTTACTATGGCGGGAGTGTTTTCTTTCAATCTTGACTTGTTTGCAATCTTCTTAATTGGCGATCTTATAACAGGCTCTTAGAACATGTTTTGTCTGCCATATAGGTTTGGAGTGTTCTAGCTTTTTATTGGAAATAGAATTAATGTTATTTCATCCCTAAAAAATAGTTTTGAAGTCCCATGCCCACTAAAGAGTTTGGGCATCTTTAATGTTCAGCAACATTATCAGTTGCTTTCAATTGACGGTTGAGTAGATTTTTTTTTTTTTGGGGGGGGGGGGTGAGGTAGGTGTAGTAGTTATGAACTGCTATGCTGTTAGTCAGAGTGTTTTGTACCACCTTAATTTGCACTGAAGTGCACTTGTCTATTCTCTTTCCGTGCAATTGTGATTGGTTTTGCAGGGTATTTTCATGTAGTACCATCTCAAAATTCAGAAGATTTTGTTTGCAGTTTTTTGTGTTCCTTATTTCATATGAATTAATTGATTATCTGCTGCATAAAAAATAGATGCTGCTCCAACAGAATTCTTTTTCATTTTAACTTCAGTATGTCTGTATCCCCACTGCTTTTTTTTTTTTTTAAATTCTTCTTAAGTCTTCTCCACTTTGTTAGAGTTTAATACTTGGGTTGTTATCTTCTATTGATATTCATTTTTACTGTATGAAGCAGAATCTGTTTTCTGAGATAAGATGACAACCATTGAAGAGAATAATGTATTGCCAGTGGCAACTCCTGAAGAGAACAATGCAATGGCTCTGGAAACCACAGAAGCAAATAATGCAATGACTGTGGAAGCCCCTGAAGAGAACAATTCGCCGCCAGTGGCAACCCCAGAAGAGAATAATGCATTGGCTGTGGCAACCCATACAGAGGACAGTGCACTTGTTGTGGCAGACCATGAAGAGAATAATGCATTGGCTGTGGCAATCCATGAAGATGATGATGCAATGGCTGTGGAAATCCATGAAGAGGATAATGCATTGAGCACTCCAGAAACACAACCTAATAAACGGAGGAAAAAAAAATCTATAGTGTGGGAGCATTTCACTATAGAAACTGTAAGTCCTGGATGTAGAAGAGCATTGTGTAAGCAGTGCAAGCAAAGTTTTGCTTACAGCACTGGTTCAAAAGTAGCTGGTACCAGTCACCTTAAACGTCACATTGCCAAGGGAACCTGCCCAGCTCTTCTTCGCAACCAGGGGAGTCCATTGACACCCTATACTCCAGGGACGGGTGGAAATGGCAGTGTATCTGATCAACCAAAGCGTCGCCATAGGTCCCCTACCTCAACATATGTTCCATTTGACTCTGACCGATTCCGTCATGAGATTGCTAAGATGATAATTATGCATGACTATCAACTTCACATGGTTGAAGATACCGGATTTATGACTTTTGTCCAAAATCTTCAACCTCGTTTTGGCATGGTGAGTTTCAATACTGTGCAAGGGGATTGTGTTGCTACTTACTTGAGGGAAAAGCAAAATGTTATGAAATATATTGAGGGAATGCCTGGACGTGTTTGCCTTACACTGGATATGTGGAAATCAAGTCAAAGCCTGGGTTATGTATTTGTAACAGGACACTTCATTGACAGTGACTGGAAGTCACATAGGCGGGTTCTTAATGTTGTGATGGAACCATATCCTGATTCAGATGGTACTCTGAGCCATGCAGTTGCTTGTTGCCTTTCTGACTGGAGTTTGGAAGGCAAACTATTTTCTGTTACTTTTAATCATCCGGTAGGAGAAACTGGGCTTGAAAACCTTAGATCTTTGCTCTGCATAAAGAATCCCCTTATTCTAAATGGGCAATTACTTATTGGGAACTGCATTGCTCGTGCTTTGAGCAACATTGTGAAAGATTTGCTGTTGTCAGAAAAGGAGATCGTGAAGAAAATTCGTGACAGTGTAAAATACGTGAAAACTTCAGAGTCCCATGAGGAAAAGTTTCTTGAGCTCAAGCAGCAGCTTCAGGTCCCCAGTGAAAAAAGCCTGTCTATCGATGACCAAACTCAGTGGAACACAACATTTCAGATGCTGGTTGCTGCTTCAGAGTTGAAAGAAGTATTCTCTTGTTTAGACACTTCTGATCCTGGTTACAAGCAGGCTCCATCCATGGAAGACTGGAGGAAGGTAGAAACAATATGCTCATATTTGAAACCTCTCTATGATGCAGCCAATATCCTTGTATCTGCCACCAATCCAACTGCAATAACATTCTTTCATGAGGTGTGGAAGATTCAAGCAGAGCTGTCCCGTGCAGTCATGAGTGAGGATCCCTTTGTAAACAGTATTGCTAAAACGATGAAAGAAAAGATTGACAAATATTGGAAGGATTGCAGCCTGGTTTTGGCAATTGCAGTAGTAATGGATCCCCGATTCAAGTTGAAGCTGGTTGAGTTCAGTTTCTCAAAAGTCTATGGTGACGATGCTCCCACATACATCAAGATAGTTGATGATGGGATACACGAGCTCTTCCTCGAATACGTGGCACTTCCTCTGCCTCTTACTCCAACGTATGCTGAAGAAGGAAATGTTGAGAACAGCATGAAAACAGAAGAACACCAGGGAAATCTTCTCTCAGACAATGGACTTACAGACTTTGATGTCTACATCATGGAGACTACTAGCCAACAGATGAAATCAGAGCTGGATCAGTACCTGGACGAGTCGCTGTTGCCTCGAGTGCAGGAATTTGATGTATTAGGGTGGTGGAAACTGAATAAGCTCAAGTATCCAACACTTTCAAAGATGGCCCGCGATATTTTGACGATTCCAGTATCTACTGTTGGTTCTGAATCTGTGTTTGACAGTGGCCCGACGACGCTGGATGCGTATAGGAGTTCCTTGCGACCAGAGACGGTTGAAGCCCTTGTATGTGCAAAGGATTGGCTTCAGTATGCATCCGTGGAAGCTTCAAATGCACCTGTGAAAATGGAATTTTAGTGCAGTGCTTGTTATTGTGTCTATGATTGTAGGGATTCAGCGTACGCAGTTAGTTTGTTATTTCATATTTATTAGGCTACCTCTTTAGTTTGTGATATTAGAAAGGGATTAGTCGAATGCTTTTGGATTTGAGAAGCTAAATTTGCTAGAGCTTGACTTTCCAGGGGTAGGGTAATCAGCTTCATGAGCTGACGTTGAAACTTTTGCTAGTATTGAATTGGGCAGTTCTCAGCTGCTCTGCCTTGTCCCACTTTTTGGGCCACAACTGCCTGCGATCTGGCGCGTAGCAATCACAAGTATCAATTTTCAGCTAACCGTAAAAAATAAAAAATAATAAAAAAATGGAGGGGTTTATTTATATATTTATCGAAAAAACCATGAAATTAAACAGCCATTTAATTTAATTCTTATAAAAAATGACTAGTACATTTTTTTTTTTTTTTTTCAATCAATTATAATAAGTAAACTTAAATATAGTTTCATCGGTTCCAAAGTCGGCCAAACTAGAACTTCTCTGGTTGCTCCGTTGCGCGCTCAAGCCTCGCTACGAAACGCCGACATTACTTTTTAAAGTTACATACATTATACGTATTTTATGTAAAAACGGCAGCATCGGCGATAGCCAACCGACCCCTTGGCGAATAGCCCGGAGGAAGTTGCAGGGCTCGCGGCACGGCGCCACCGCCTGCAGATCGTCGCCGAGCTTCGAGTGGTTGCAGCCGATAGTTAAGAAAAAGTAAATCTTTGATTACATGCTTTTCTTCTTCTTTGAAAACAAGAGCTTTTATTCTACCTTTCAACCCCTAAACCCTAGACCAAATTTTGCGCCTTTTTATTTTTTTTTGTCTTTTTTTGTTTTGTTTTGTTTTGTTTTTTTTAATTAGCCCAGCAAGATGTAGTTTCGATGAGTAAAGTAAGTGGTTCTCTGTCTTCAGAGGATTCGAGAAGATGTCCAAGAAATTGAACCTAACTCCTTACCAGCTAGACATTGATGAGCTTATCAATGAGTTTGCTGAGGTATTATTATTATTACCATCTGGATTATATAGTTTTCTTTTTTTTTCTTTATTTAAAAAAAAAAATCAATTGTTGTAGTTTTGCACTAATTTTTTTTTTTTAATTTAACTTCGGTTGTAGGATGGGTTGACAACTTTGGCTGATTTCAAGAAAACATGGGTGTCGAGAAAGTTCTCCTACATCTACGACGCCAGTCCTTCTACCAATTTGGCCTTCTTCATGCAGTCATTGTATGCTCATACTATGGGTAAACCGCCTTTTGCTACATTTTCTTTAGCTTTCTTGTTTGAGGACGTTGTTTCTGCAAGTGTTAAAGTCATTTTAAGAGTTTAATATTTGTGGGATTATTTGTATTTTGTAAAATTTTTGGTCGGTCACGGCTATAGTGTGATCAATACTGCTTCTTGTAGATGGTCAAGTTCCAGTGTTCTTACTTCGCTATTTGGATGATAGAAGTAAATGAACTCATTGAATTAATTTGATGGAAATAATTACCGAAACTCACTGTCTTTGTTTGGTGTCTAACCAAATAACTATTGTTGAGTGGCTTGTAATCAAATTGCAGGTCACATGTTCAGTGTTGAATCTTTTTCTCGAAGACTAGGTGGGCTCTATTGCCTTTATTGCCTGTACGAGATTCAGCCCTTTAAGCCTCCTTTGAGGATCTATCTCTCACTCGGTATTTCTGCACTTTCCTTATGAAATGTATCTTTATCTGAGATTTAATTAGAGATCTGACATATTTGGTTACCTTGCTAATGATATGTTCTATCAACAAATTGGATTTTAGGTTTCTTTTCTTTGCAACTCTTCTGCTTTTTATTACTTCTGATTATGTTCGATTATTAGGGCTTGCGGTCATCCATGACAACTATTTAGCAAGTGATCTTAATGGCAGCAGTTTTGTTGGCTAAGAAGTTGCAGCTTTGCTAAGTTTTCCTGTTTTTTGGTCTTTCCTTCATCTCACCTTTGTTCATTGTCCTGCAGGAGAGCTGAAGAAACTTAGGCACCTTGTTGTTGAGGCAAAAGAACACAGTATAAAAGTAGTACCTACTTTGGTTAAAAGAATGCTGGAAAAGAATGTGTTTCTCTTTGGGTTTGTTGACTTAAATGAAGACTCTGTTGGTGACACAGTGAATCACCTCTCAGAGCTGTATAATTCCGGGGTGAAACTTGCATGGGAAAGGTATGTTTCCAAACTCTAGTCCTGACTTTTTATTAATTATCCCAAACATGATCTGCATCTCATTGCAATATTTCTTTCTGTGCAACAGGGTAGTTGCTAACCCCCAAATTGAAAAATTCCTCCTTATGGACATGGTAAGTTACATAATTTACACATCACATTCTCGTTTATCTACACTCTTGGTCTTTGATAAATAGGCCTGCAAGAAGTAGTATGTCAACTGGATATATATATTTCAATGGATCAAGCAGTTTTGCATGCCACTAGTTTCCAAAAATGATGTGCTTGTTGGTGTGTTCATTTTGCAAAGTGCTTGGTGCATAGCATGATTTTTCATGTTCTTTGTGGTAATTAATAGCCTGTCAACATGATGACCGTACAATTTCCTAGTGGTTGCCATGGCTTGCCCCTTACTGTATCTTTTTTGAGTAGGTTGGGATTTTAAGTATTCTGATTTCTCATCATGTTTCTTTCTCCAACTTGCACTAGGGTATGGAATTTGATCTGAGCTCGCTCAAGAAAATGTCAAGTGAATATGCTGAGGCCAAAAAAGAAGCCATCCAAGGTAATTTTGTTTTGCATTTTCCATTGTAGTTCGGTGGCTAGAGAATATTTAAGAATGTTACTATAGATTTGTCTTTTTTTTTTTTTTTTTCAAAAAATATACTGCTTTCAATGACTGTCACTGGAGCTGGTGATTGTAGCACCTACCTTGGCAACTCCATCAATGTAGGTAGTCATTAGAAACAGCTTTTACAAGATTTCAGGTGGGCCATTTGTGGTGCAGCCCTTGCCATGGAAATTTTATACGTTTGTTTCCATGTTCAACTCTTAAAGACTTTTTTTCTGATTTCATTTTGACAAATTTTGGGAGATGTTTTTGTTTCTCTTTCCATTGTTTTATATAACCTGGAGCCATATGTCCTGCAATATTCAAGTTAATTTGATATATCCCTAGTTAGCTGTTGCTTGGTTAAGCAGCAATATGCACCTTGCTTGGTTGTGCTGCAGTGTGATTATTTTTCTATATACAACTTTTTCAATTATCTAATTACTTGACTGTTTCTGCTTTTTCAATTTGGATACTGCTAAAGAGGCCAGCAAGGTGGTAGATGTTCAAAACATAAGGCACATATCAATGGATGGTGAATTGATTGGAGATGTGATGGAGAAAATAACAGATAAATGGAATTCGGAAAAGGAAGCGTTGTGTCAGCAAACAGGGTTGAATGGGCGTCGTGTGCAAGCAGAACACCAGAAAGGGCACCATCAGAAGCTTGAATTGCTTGAACAGCAAGATGATGACTACGAATTTAGTCATCAATTGGAATTGCAACTATGTGAAGAACCACAAGAGCAGAAGGAAGAGGATGAAGAATTTAGCTATGCAGTAGAAAGGCAACTTTTTGGAAAACATTGACGAGACCATAACAAACAACAGGGTGATTGGGCATCTCATTATTAAGGTATGGAAGAATGGTATTTCGTGGTTTAAGAAGACAATTATCTGTGAGCATCCGAAGTAGCTCCTTGAAGCAAAGCTGCGAATTATAAAAGTATCCGACGGTGCAAATTTGCTTGACCTGTAATGTCTTTGCATTTGATGTCTTTTCGTTCGGGAGACCGAGAGAAATGAGAAAGTCCCCGAACCATTGTGGTAACGAGATTCCAACATATTTAATTAACAGTACGAAGAAATCATTTTTATTGAGCTCAATTTCCCACGGGCATAGCACCCTTCAACTCTTTCTAATGAATCCTTCGTTCATTCTTCCTGGGCTAGTAGCAAAAGTTGCTGGTGCTCTGTTCTTGTCTACGTGCTCCCTGCCTATTTTTCAGATTGGTGGTCTGTTTTCGGTGAGGGACCATTTAGCCGCCGCAATTCAGTCACAATGCCAAAATACGCAATGCTTCTTTGTGCGATTGTTTTCGTAAGTAATTGCATCTTTGTCCATTAGAGATATTTATGAATGAAAACCATACGTTGATCTTGGCTCTGTAATTTCTGTTTACGATGGTTTGGGAGAATTAATCCGGTACTTGGGAAGCAATGATCTTCTGTATTGTACGGTCATCAACCTAATAGGTTGATTGTCCTCAAAGGCACGACCGAGAAATCGAAAATAGGCGGCAGCACAGAACTTCAGAGATCCATAAACCTCAAGGAGAAGTAAAAGTGGATAGGAGATCCTAGAAGGGCACCTGCCATGACTCCCCGAAGATTCCCGCCATCCAGCCCTCCAGCTTACAACTCGACCTCAACCACATGAAGTTTACCATTCTCAGGCAAGCTATCTATATTGAAACTAACCAACCCAGAAGATGAGTTGTAATCAAAATCAATTACAACTGAGTCCAAGATGCACTTCCTTGGCTTTGCCGACGACCACGCCCCGAACTTGCCACACCCTTTGGTCTCCATGCATACTTTACCAACCAATTTGCTGCTACAGTTCTCTATCATCTCATCACTCGCAGTACTGCTTTCACCATTATATGTATCATCAAGTTCTGATGATCTTGAGTCTCCCTTCACCTCATATTTTAACCCCTGGATGGCACCACCAGCATTGAACATGTTGATGAGACCCAAGGGTGCAAAGGTGAATCCGGGTGCCAAAACCTTAATCGGCGTTACAACAAAGATATCATACTGGAGGACTTTGAATGACACAGGCATGGCCGCCATGTAAGGAAGGGTGACAACTTCACCACTCCGGTGACAGTACACCACACAGGCACCATTCCAATTGGGGTCAGTGGCAGCTTCTGAGATGAGATGGACATCATGTCCCCTGATGACTCCTGTTATGGCCCCAGCTTCACTTTGATGGAAAGTGTTTTTTCTTGCAGCGCTGTTCCAGGCAGCTCCTTGGCAATTGTAGACACCTAAGACACCTGTGTACTTGTTCATGTTCCATATCTTCAATAAGCTGCAGAATAATGAACAATGCACTGAGAGGCATGCCTAAATATGTTGAAATACTGCTGTACTTGTATAAAGAAAATTTAAAAACAAAAGATCTTCAAGCTGAAAATTATGTAATAAGATCTTTAAATGTGTTCATGGCTGCACTTTTTTTCTTGTGTGAATGTTCATGGTTATGCTGTACCATCAACAATAACAATGATAGTTTACAAGGTACTTCCCAATATTTGGAATACAATCAAAACATATTAAGAAAAAATGTCAAAAGTGCATTACCTAACCCCATCACGAGTAGGATCATTGAACAAACAATCGCTGGTGGGCCGTCCAACCAAGCGGGCTCGAAGAATAGACCCATCAGGCAGGACCAACGCCTTTAGCAGCTCAAAATTATGCTTTCCCGGCGCATCACTGATTGTCATAAATGTCAACAATTTAGCAAACACGCCAACAATAAAGGCACTCAAAACCAATCAAAAACCAACAAAAATGAAGGTCAAGATGAGAATCACTTGTGCTATTTTGTTTACCTAACATAGACTGGGCCACCGCTGATGGCCCTAGCAGAAGCATGGTATTCAGCAGCTGAATGGAGGGAGTGGAACATGTCCCAATCCGGCTGCATGAACTCCCCTAAGAACACACTGTTATATGCCACTGCCGCTATGTGAATGGTATGTGAAATTGGATCTCGCGGGTAGAAATCATCCGATGCTCTTACCACTGCTGTTTGTTTCATGCTGTTCCATTGCCATTGGATGTTAACCATAACATAAGAAGGAAGGAAAAAGAAGAAAAAACCCGAAACTCTAATTAACATGAACTAATTAACACAGGTTGATTAATGAATGTCAATGTAAGAAACCACCAATAAGCAGATAATCGGGTATAGACAGTAGAATATTCTTCCGGCATAATAAGTCCATAACATGTTGTTGTACAGAAAAGACAGCACATCAAGAACCAAAAAGACATGGAGCAAGTTACAAGTTACGTGGTTAAAAATAATAAGCTTGATTACGGTCAGATATGTTCAGTCTTAGGTCACAATGGCATATATGTACAAGCTGCTTAATTATTTCTAAATGCTAGAAACTTGAAAGGGAAAATGAAAAATTACCAGTATAAGGCATCTGTGTTATGGCTCATGCAAGCGATGCAGCCATTGTCAGGGAAGTTCCTAGCCACGGAAGCATCAAGAGCCCGATGGTATTGGCTGGTCAACTTCACTCTTCCTCCCAAGCCGGCGCCAAGCGTCTCCAATATGCACTGCACATCCACCTTAACCCCATCAACGCCTGCAGACGCCAGATAACTGTGCAACTCATTGTAAAACTTGTACACGTTCCTGGGGTTCACCAGCCCCAGTCCCTGCACGGCCATTGCATCATTCTTCCATGTTGGCTCATTCTCCACCACCCCTTTTGACACCGATGGATATTTCATCAACGATCCGTATTCCTCCAACTCTTTCACCCGCGGGCAGACCCCGCCCCAGTACCCCGTGATCGCGTGCCACACGTACACGTACTTCAGCCCGTACTTGTCTTTTGCTATGTTCACAATGTTCTTGATCCCCGCCGTCGGATCATCTTTGCTTTGGAATTTCGAGTTCTCTTTGATCCCAGTCAGCCTAAGCAACGGCTGCTGTTTAATCTCGCCGGTCTCGGTCTCCTCTTGTGTGTCAGCACCAACGGCTTGCCATCCATCGTCGATTATGACGAACTTCGGGGGGGTCCCACCTGCGGCCAAGCTATTAAGTCCAGCCTCCACGCCCTCTTGGTTGACTTCCTGGTAAAACGCGTCCCAGGTGCACCAACCGAAATAATCGACGATTCCAGGCAATTTTTTCTCGTGCCGTTGATGGAAAGTCTTCAAATGAAACTGAACGGCTCCTATCGCCTCCGTTATCGCGGCAAACGGATCCGTTCCAGCGTGAACAAAGAGCGAGTGAGCAAACGACGACGCTTTAGTGTCGTCGTCGCCGCTCTCCAAGCAAAGCTCCATCTCATCGCTCGTGTTTCCCTGCAAGCAAGCTCTAAAAGAGCCTTCGATCAGAGGAAGGAAAACGGCGTACACGATCTGGTTCTCTCCGTTTCCAACGTCGTATACGAGGCGGGACCCTTCCTTGGTCTCGACCAGTAGGAACTGCGTCTCCAGAGGAATATCCCTCCCTTGATACCCCATCCTCTGGGACATCCACCAGAGCTTGAAACGGAAGCAGGCCATGAACCGAACGTCCCGTAAAGTTCCTAAAGACACCACGTGCCTGCTCTTTTCTTCGTCCATAACAGCCCCCAGAAACATCCCTTCCACCGGACCGGCCGTCGCTATCACATTGTCCGGTACTCCGCTCAGAATCTCCCGGTCCTTTACGATTAGTTTCCGGTCGGAGATCCAAACCACCGGTTTTATTGTCATCCCTTCTTCTTCTTCTTCTTCTTCTGCTTCTTCCTCTTCCGATCTCCCTTCTTTGTCAAGCTTTCTCGGAGGAGTAGATGCCGGCTCGCTTCTCTGCAAGTATCAAGTACATATATAAAAGCTTAAACTTATAAATTCTTTGCTCTAGCAGATTCTTATGCACAATTCCGAGAGATAATGTATTTACCTGGAATGCCAATACCTCGGAATACCTGCGAATTCCACGACATGAACAAGTCAATCAAATATCGTTAGATCCGAGCAAAATAACAAAAAGCTTTTAACAAAAATTTAAAATAAAAAAAGAAGTCTTAGAAAAAATATTGGGGCAAGAAAAAAAAAAACAGTACCAGAAGAAGAAACAGATAGCTTCTCTCTTGTTTTGAAAATGGAGAAAGGACGCTGGCCAGGAGTCGAAGAATGACGTGAAGGCAACCAGGAGACTCGATGGGTATTTATAACCTGCGAGCACGAATTTGACAACATTGTTTATTTTCTCTTTCCTTCCCTGTTTATTTACGAGTTGACGATGATGTCTGTCTTGGCTTCTCTCCTCTCCTCTGCTCGTCTCTTCTGCCCTCTCGTCTTTGTGTTTCTATTAAACTGCAAAAGGGTAGAGAGAGAGAGAGAGAGAGAGAGCGAAAGAAATGTCAGGGATCCAACGGCCCAGAAAATGTCAGCCTCAACTTTGTCGTTAATTTGTACGGCACAGATGATGCAGGAGGTTTCACATTGCTTCTATGTTACCATGGTCCTCGAATTGGCACGTGTGTTCACCATTAACCCTGCAATGAAAGGCAGATCCTGCTCGTGCATTCAATGATGATAAGGTATAAAGCTGATCTGTGTCCACGTACGCAGGCTACATCGCTTTCTTCGATGAATATGATAACGCGTTACTTACATTACGACCATCCCACGTGGCGCCAGCCAATATCATTTGATTTGGATGTTTTACCTTTCTTTTAAAAAAAAAAATAAATTAAGCAAAAACTTTTAAGAAATCAAAATCTGATACGACTCAGTGAGAGGGATTTAAATTTAAACCTTCTTTTTTTTTTTTTTTTTAATGACTTGAGTTCGAGGAGTCTCCTCCATAACTCACACATTATTTAATTAGATATTTTAAAATTATTACATTGACCATCAGAAAATAGCTTAGACCAGATGTGCGTGCATGCTCTTGAATGAAAAACTGGCCACTCGCGAAGTGTCTCTGGTTGCATTTGGGTAATTAGTCGGGACATTTGAGCAGTCAGCGTACAAAATGCCACGTTACGCGTGCGTCAATTTGAGTTTTATACGAAGTCTGTTTCCCAAATGTTGACCCACAAATTAATTTATTGTGGATGAAAGGCAAATACATATTTTCTGGGTCAGCATTCTATTGTAAATTAATTTTGTACGCTCATTAATGCTTTTTTGTAGAATCGTGTTTATTTACGTCCTTGCTATGTTAATTGGGCCTCGGAAAATCCAACCCGTTTGGGTCCGCTGAAATCGAATCTGGAGTTTGTCTCTTGTCTGATGCTAAAAAAAAAAAACAGAGAGATAGACTATACCAAAAATCTTACCAATAACACTTCTAGTAAAGGGATCCAAGTCCAACCCAAAAATAGTCTATACCATAAAAAAATTTGTTACCATAACATAACACAAGAAATAGATAGACTAAAACCCTTTATTCAGAATGATTTATTTATAAATTTTGTATTAAAAGGAAATGTAAGGATTCGAATTTTAATATATATATATATATATAGAGCTCTTATTTTAGAAAAAAAATTCAAAAAATAGTAATATATAGACTAAAAATGCAAATTTATAAATATATAATAATTATTTTTATTTTTAAATATTAAATTGTTTTATATTTAATAATTAATAATTATGATTAAATAGAGTAAATTGTGTTCAAATCATATATATATGTATGTGTTTCTGTGTTTCCGAAACTAAGGAAGTTCCCCATCCCACGTTCCATTCCATGTCTTCTTCTTCTGTCAAAGCTCCAGAATTTTAAAGGGCGATTTCAAGCATGATCTCAAAAGATGGATTCTGCTTGTAGCTTTTCTCAAATGCAAAATTGGACACATCACAAACAAAAGGCCTCGCTCTCCACAAAAGCACAAACAAACAAACAAACAAACAAACAAGCAAGCAGTCCCTTGAGTGCAAATACACAAAACCCCAGGGGCATTCATCTTTTGACCCTCTTTCGGGAAATTTAAAACCTTGCTTTTGATCCCTCTCTCGTCATATCCAATTCCACCCACCCTGATTTTCATTTTCTTTATCCACCTAGGGTTTTTCTTTTTTCTAATTCTCCAAAGAGGATCGACTTTTGTATCTAATCCAATCTGATAGATACATACATACATACTTACATGTGGTATAGTTATAGAAATTGCCTGCCGAGGTTCGAAACCGCTTCTGTCTTCCCTCTCTGATTCGTTGCGATCTGATCCATGGACTCCCGAGACTCGTCTTTGCCGCAATCCACGCAGGCAACAGCTCGCGAGCCGTCTTCCGCCGAGGACGACGCCGTCCTCTCCGTCACCGCCGCTCTCGCCAAGGACGCTGCTCACCACTTCCAGTCCCGCCGTTTCCCTGAGTGCCTCGAGGTCTTGAACCAGCTCAAGCAGAAGAAACAAAGCGATCCAAAAGCGAGTTTACATATACATTACGCATTCACCTCTATCTGCTCGTCTTACTTACCCGTGCTTCATCTTCTGATTGATTCGTTGCTTCGCTGGAATGGATTGCTTTGAACTTGAAACTTCTTCTACACTACTGTAGTTCTGTTTGTTTCATTATTTGATTAGAATTTGGTCAATGGTATGAAATGTGCTAAGTTGACAGTGGATATTGGCGTTGGGTTACTGTTGCTTAGTAATTTGCATAGATTAGGCTGGGTTTATCAACTTGGAAAAGAAAAAAACTTTGAAGCGCTGTTTTTTTTAATTGTTTTCAAGTTCAAAAAACTCTCAAGAACATTGAGTAAGGGTATAATGAGCTGTGCATTGACCATTGATTGAAGAGAGCGTTCTAGGGTTAGGCTGATTTGTGATAAAGTGCTGGGACGTTAGTATGAGTGTAGTTGGACCATCTATTTTTCTTGAGAAAAATGTTAAAGTTGAGAAGTTTTCCATTCTCGTCTTTGACTTATACTATGGTAAAGTAGAGACTGTGTTATTTATGGCTCCACATATATTAAAATATTAACCTTTATTTCTGTCACAGATCTTTAGCATTCATCAAATATCAAATAATATTGCACATGACTTGCATGAATTGATACTTTGTGCTGCCTAATAATGTAACGAAATGTAAATGTGATATCTTGGACACTCTTGCGTATGTTTGAATATTGATATTGGTTGTGAGTTCAGGATCTTAAACAGTGATTCTATTTACTAGGTTCTTCATAATATTGCAATCATGGAATACTTTCGGGATGGTTGTTCAGACCCAAAGAAGTTGCTCGATGTACTCAATAACATCAAGGTTTGACTTCATAAACTTTTCAAACTTTTTATTGTGCCTTTAAAAACATTAAGGCACTGCTGTAGGAAAACATGATGAGGAATTATTTTCTGCTCACTTCTAAGCCAAGTAAGCTAATTGATCATTGAACTATAGGTGGATCTTTGAGGTCAAATAAAGATGCTGAAACTGGATAGCATCATATGCTAGGTATTACTGGCCCAGTAGGTGTTACTTTTATACATGTTATGCTTTACTGAAATTCGCTTGGGGACTCTGGTTCTGTTATATTTGATTATCAATAACCCATTGCCATTGATTTCCTAGGAGAGGCTTGATGGATTTCTGATGCAAACAAATGGGGTTGTATGCATAGGGGCTGTTATCCATTTAGACATTATTGGCTTAAATTGCAGCTTATTCAGTGACAAAATAAGCTTGATTAGTAATGATGTTTGCATTCATTGATGGATAGGTTCTTTCTACTGCTAGTAAAACATGTTTAATGTCCACTTAACCAGACATTTATCTTCTTCTCAGTTTGGGAGTTGTGAGATTAAATGCAGTGTGGCTGCTCATTTAAAATATTTGTTCACCTTTTGAATAACCTGTTATAAAAATCCTTCTTCATTTGATTGGTGCTATATTGATTCAGAAAATACAACCAAGAGTTGGACAGAAGAGATAATTCAAAAAGAAATAGCACTCCTGGATGTTGTTACTTTGTTGTGAGGGTTATTTTAAATTGTAATGGAGTACTCTTGTACTAATATTTTGGAAATTCTTGTGTAAAATGATTAATAGCACTTTGGTGCCTTGCTATTACAGAACTCACTTTAGCTGACTAATCTCTTAGTTTGCTCAAATGTAATTTATTATTACAGTATGTGCAAAAGAATTGATTTTTTTGTGGGAGCTACAACCTTGTACATATTATGATCAATTTCCTTTGTTGAAATCAAATTGAGTATTTATGCCTTAGGATCAATGCCAATGCCAATGGTTTACATGGGACCAGGAGCCATGATGAGAATTTCTGTGGGAATTTTGATTTCATGAGTCAGGGTTTGCTTTGTTGCCCTAGCATCTTATAGTTCTATGTTAGGTGCTCGCAACTTGAATTACAAGAGAATAGCATAAGTTGTGTGAAAGTTGGTGATCAAATGATGGAAGATGGGTGTCTCAGTGTACAAGGCTCCCACGCTTTGAGGTTTGGGGAATGTTCAAATGCTCACGACCATACTCCTGTTTTTACAGTGGCTATGTTCATGACTCGAACCTGTGACTTGTCACAATGGAATTGCCTTACCATTACACAAAACTCATTGAGGGGCTTAAGGCTCATGTAATACAAATAACAAACTCATTTACTCTTGATACTTCAAGGCGTTTGCACTCCAGTGGCATCTGCTTACAGTTTTGAGAGTTGAATGTAATAGTCTGTAGGATAATTTTGATCTATGTTTTGAAGAGTTGCCTACTTCGTGTTTTGCCATATTAATTCGGCAACTGGGGTGTATTTTGACCTTCATTTCTCTGTTTCTTTTGCTGGTGTTGGTTCAGAAGAGAAGTGAAGAGCTTGCTCAAGCTTCAGGTGAACAGGTGGAGGTCATTAATAATGTTGGGAATAAAGTTAATTCAGGCACTAGAGGTAGTGTTGTGTCAGTACATCGATTTTTGGCCACTAATGGTGCTTCTCTGATTTATATGGATGAATTTGACCCAGCAGTGGTAACACTCAACATTGTAAGTTTCCTTAATAGATCTTGTCGTCAGCTTATTGGTTTGCTATTCAAGCTCTGTGTAATATGGATTGACAATTCAATGTTTGATAGGCAATTATTTGGTTTCACCTCAATGATTATATGAAGGCAATGTCAGTTTTAGAACCGTTGTATCACAATATTGAACCCATCAATGAGGTACAGTTATTGTGACCCCTAGTCATTTGCTTTGGTGGATGTATTCTTATGTTCTAATTGTTTATCATTCATGTACAGACAATTGCACTTCATGTTTGCCTTTTGCTGCTGGATGTTGCGCTTGCTTGCCAGGACGTTGCCAAATCCATTGTAAGATGAAGGAAAAACAATGTTGCTAACCTAATATTGCTAGATATGTTCTATGGTATAGAATATTCTTGTATTGAAGATGATACTGATGTGTTTGTATTCTGTTCTCTCTTTTCCATTCCTCAAACAATTGGCAACTGTGTCAGTGGAAAATGTTGCTACTTGATTTTGAAGAACTTAGTCAAGATCCTTTGCTATGTTGGTTGGTGGTCTTGTTCCTTTCCTTGACATTATGGTAATTTCCAGCTGTACTTAGTACCTGGGACATAACTAAATGATTTTCAAAAAAGAAACTGCCCCAAAGTCTATAGGAAGTATGAACATGATGACTGTAGGAATAATCTTCTTTTTAACAGCACATCAATAGCAGGACAGTCAGTGAGAATCTCCTTGTAAAACATGTTTTTTATTTTTATCTGTTGTAGCCTTGTAGGGACTAATGATCTTCCAGTAAATGCTTCCTTTATGTATATCTTAGAGTCCCATCAAAAAGTCTTCACTTGTTATTGAAATTTTTTTGAGTTTAGTTCTTGATAGAGGTTCTTCAAATCTGCTGTATAATTTCCCTCTCTGGTTGGAGGATACTAGCTTGCACTGCATCAGTTCTTTGAGTTGAAGGATTTAGGATCACATTCTCTACAAGCTGATGCAACTCTGTATTGGGTTTAAATACTCAGTCTGTGTGTTTTCAGGAATTTTGGACATGTTTGTTTTTGCTACAAGGCCAGGGTTTTGGTACATGCTACTTGAGGACTGAACAAGTTTCATGATGCAAAGTATTGAAAAAGTTGCAGGCTTCTCTTTTTCCTTTTTGTGGCAATCTGGCAGTTAGTTATATTCAATGTGACTTTGTCTTCCTTATCTCTTTCCTCAAAAAAGGAGATATTGTCTCATTACCCTACAAGTTTTGTTTGTTAATCACATTCTGGCTCTATTACATTCAGAAAAACTTTGATGTATCATCAGATATATTTGGTTTGTGTGTATTGTTTTCTTTTTGTAACAGTATTTCTTAATTGACCTTATTCTTACCATTTCTCAGGATGTATTAATTTATCTAGAAAAGGCTTTTGGTGTTGGCTCTGGGAATCAAGGTGATAATGGCAGCACAGCTCAGCTACAATCTTCAAATTTAGCTGCAAGGTCTTCCTCAGTTCTGAGCAGTTCATCAGCAATCGATGTTCCTAATTCAGATTCAGCTTCTGGTGGGAATGCCTTGGAAAGTTCATTATCAAGAAGTTTATCATTATCAGAGGAGTCCTTGGAGTATGAAACAATGTTTTCACTGGACATAGGTGGACAAAATGTTGCAAGGGCAGTTGGCCTTTCATCTTCAAATGATATTTTAAGGCCCTCTGTTGATGGGTCTTTGTGTACTGTTGATCTGAAGCTTAAATTGCAGCTTTACAGGGTCCAGCTTTTTCTTCTCACTAGAAATTTGAAACAAGCAAAGCGCGAAGTCAAGCTTGCTATGAACATTGCACGTGGAAGGGACTCGTCGATGGCTCTCCTTTTGAAGTCTCAGCTTGAATACACTCGTGGGAACCACCGTAAAGCCATCAAGCTGTTGATGGCATCAAGTAATCGCAGCGAGGTGGGAATTTCAAGCATGTTCAACAATCTTGGGTGCATTTACTTTCAGCTCGGAAAATACCATACATCATCTATCCTCTTTTCCAAGGCACTGAAAAGTAGTTCTTCTCTTAGGAAGGACAAACCTCCAAAGCTGTTAACTTTCTCCCAGGATAAGTCTCTCCTCATTGTATACAATTGCGGTGTGCAGCACTTGGCTTGTGGGAAACCCATGTTGGCAGCTCGCTGTTTCCAGCAAGCAAGTTTAGTTTTCTACAATCGACCTATTTTGTGGCTACGGCTTGCTGAATGCTGCCTGATGGCTTTAGAGAAGGGACTTCTCAAGCCTGGTCGTACCCTGTCAGACCAATCAGAAATTGTAGTTCATGTTGTTGGCAAGGGAAAATGGAGGCATCTTGCAATCGAAGATGGGTTTCTAAGAAATGGATATGGGGATTCTTTTGAAGGGGAGAATTTGTTTTTAGGCAATGGCCAACCTAAACTGTCCTTGTCCCTTGCCCGTCAGTGTCTCTTCAATGCTTTGCATTTACTGGACCCTTCAGTATTGGACTGTTTGAAGTCTGGCTTGCCTATTGATTTGCCTTTGGAGGAAAATGAGTCGAGTGAAGGAGGATCTGTTGAGAACTTAAACCACAAGAATTTAATTGGGCTTGATGACAAACCATCAGCCACATCAGCAGGCTTAGGTCAAGCCAATTCAAATGGGGATGCAAAAGAGCAGAAAGGAGGGACAAGTCAGGAGACTCTGCAGACCTCTGTCTCTTTCTATGAAGATATTCGTGTGAGGGAAAATCATTTGATTACACAGGCTCTTCTTGCTAACTTAGCATTTGTGGAACTGGAGCTGGATAATCCTGAGAAGGCATTGTCTGCTTCCAAGTCTCTCTTGGATCTCACAGAATGTTCTAGAATTTATGTATTTCTGGGACATGTATATGCTGCGGAGGCCCTCTGCTGGATGAACAAGCCAAAAGAAGCTGCCGAGCATTTATCGAATTACTTGTCTGGTGGAGATGATGTCACCATGCCTTTCAGTCAGGAGGACTGCAACCAATGGCGAGTTGAGAAAACCTTGGACTGTGAAGAATTAAATGGAGGATCCATTCCTGCCAGGAATTCTTCAACGGAGGAATCACAAGGTCTTGTGTTCCTCAAGCCAGAAGAGGCTCGTGGAGCACTCTATGCAAATTTTTCAACATTGTATGCACTGCAAGGTGACCTGGAGCGGGCACACCATTTTGTGACGCAAGCATTGTCCATTGTACCTGACAGTCCCCAAGCGACTCTGACTGCAGTCTATGTGGATCTGATGCTTGGTAACTCTCAAGCTGCTATTGCCAAGCTAAAGCAATGTAGTCGGGTTAGGTTCGTCCCGAGCTATGTAAAATTGAATAGATCTTGATCGTTGTATCAGCGGGTTCTAATTCATGTGTCTGGCTCACTTCTCCCTTCTAGTTAGCAATTAGATCAGGAATTCTTTCGACAGCATTTGTATCATACACATAGTCCAATTCAGGGAATAAATTTTCCTCCTTTTTGCCACCTACTGGTATTTGACGTTGTGCACTTCTTGAGATTGAAAACAGAATCAAACTTCCTCGAGATCTCATTGTTCCTTGTTCTTCCCAAAATGTTTGTAGACAGTTGACTTTCTTTTTACAGATCGAAAAGATCTGCAGAGGCACTATCGCCATGAAGTGGGTTCTATACGGTAGGGGTCTCTGTTGTCTGTCTCCATCACTGCCAACCCTCTGTTATTCATCCCCTGTAATTGTTTTGCCAAAGGGCTCCCACTTGGTTCCAAACTCCGTGTTCATGTAATTTGCTGACAAACAGGATTTATGCCCCTGGCCTGTACCAGGAAGGAAAAAGGAAAATCGAGGGCTGGTAAAGAAAAGCAAGTCGTGCGGTGCGGAACATGACAGTTGAGAGAAAACTCGACGTGTGAAACCTTGACACGCTAAAGCAGGACCGCTGTAGCACAAATGTTGCATGGTACAGGCTAGGGAGGGGCCCAACACAAGGAAATAGAAGTTTGTGAGGCCCAATAAGATTTCCTCTCCACCGAAAGGGAGGGGAATAAAAGTCGCTAAATTGAGAGGACAAGTTCCTATTGCAAGCTCTCTCTGTTAGAAGTATCTCTCTCCCGGCAACATTAGTAATTTGAGCTTAATTGTATTTTTTTGAGTACACTGGGCACATGATCTCCGGATTTCAAGCATCTCTACGCTTTGAAGTGGTCCCTGCTTTGAATTGTAGATAAGATTTGGGGTCTCATCTCGTGCTTATATAAAATATAAATAGAGTAGCTATCGGCCAAAGCAACAGTAATCTACATAATTGCACACGGCAACGACAAAAAATCATGTGCCTTTTTCTGTCCATGAAAATTTGTGAGAAGTACACAGGTACTAGTCTCGACATCTGGCACCGTTGAATTGGGGCCCAGTTGTCCTCGACCGACCCTCCAGACCAATTCATCGGATTTGGGCGCCCATGGTTTGGTCACCTCATACGGCATAATTTGCCGAAAAAAGCTAGTTTTTCTTTTTGGGTGTGGAAATTGGTTGTGACGCTCCATGTGCTTTGAAAAGGAAAAAGCAAACCCAAAAACTAGAGAAAAAGAAAAAGTGGAAACACACTCAAATTCCGTTCATTAAATCCTTTCATCGTCTATGAGGCATTTGCCATGTATTGGATCTGTTGATGGATAGAAGCATTGAATGCCACCGTCAGTTTAAACTCTTTTACATGAATACAAATGCATGGCATGCAATTCAGACAGGCGAGAATATCGTACGTTTCCCATCCAATTATGACGCGGTAAGAACAACGAAAGGTTACGTTTAATTCTTTGGGTGCTCCTGCGAGGGAGCAGACTTCCTTGCCAAATATCAATGCAGGCGATGTTGCAAATTTTCAGATTTGGGACTCTCCTCTGCAAGCCATCAACGCACTGCTACAAACTGATAACGTAGGAATGAATGTTTTATCTCTCGGGGGTGGCTGGTTGGTTTTTTCCTCCCCTTCTTGTGTCTTGCCTTGTTTCTTTTTTTTTTTTTTATTTCTTTTTATTTCTTTTCTTCAAGTATTTAAAAAAAAAAAAAAGAGAGAGAGGATGAAATGTTACATTTAATTTTTTAGTTAACTCGTTCCAACCAAGAGCTTAACACAAAAACCTATAATTCTAAAAATTATTTTAATATTATTAAGTTAAAGTAATTAATTGTCATATTTATTTTTAAGATTTAGTTGTATGAATTACATTACGTGTAATTTAAGTTATTTTCAAACATTTTAATAGGAAGTTACTTCGGTTCATATGGTACAAGAATGGCAAGTATACCCATGCTCGCTTTCTTATGTAGTAACTACGTAGGTACCGAGTAGATGTGTTATATACGTAGTCTACTTTTTGAGGTAGGCATGCATTCAATAGGATTCAATATGTAAAGCGTTTGCCCCAATCAGGCTCCGCGTTCCCGCGAGGGAAGAGTCCTCTCTCAAATTATTGACATGTTCGCTCAAAAGTCTTTTCCACCCTGCGCCCATAGATCTATTGGTAACACTGTTTATAGAAATGCGTCGCTTGCCATTTAAAAATTATTACGGTACTTTTTGGGCCAAGAAAGAAAGAAAGAAAGTAAGGAAAAAGAGAAGAAACTGCAGTGCTATGATCCTACACATGGAGTATGGATGGAAAATCGATGACCAGACACTGGCGTCATTATCATGTGAAAAAGCCCATAGAAAGCCAAAAAACCAGCCAACCCACCCCCCTTGAACACAGCCTCTCTCTCTCTCTCTCTCTCTCACACACACACACACGTGAATGTGCTGCAATCATGAAGAATTATCTTGACCCTCTTAAACTTTATTGACAAATTGTGAATTTTAATATAAGGTGAGAAGAACTGAGTGTTTGTCTATTCTTTCAACTTAATTGGTAGATTTGAGTTTGAGCGGATACATATATGTAATATAATATTGAGTTATGCCTCATGGTTTAATTGACAGCTTAATGTCTTGCATTTGAGAAAGCAACATGTACTTACTAAAAAAAAAATGAAGAAAGAAAGTAATAATTAAAGTGAAGGAAAAACATCCTTGATTTCTTCCTTGCCTACACAACAAACCACACGCACAAGTGCAACATTAATCTTATAAAAATAAATGGTGTACACTGAGTCAAACATCGTCAAGTACCAATCAACAGAAAGAAAGGCGGAGGGAAGGAGGAAGACTCGACATCCTCTCATGTCGATCTACTTCATCTTGCATCCATGAATCGGGCAATCTGCAAGCATAAAATGCAATTATGAGACATGTCTCAATGACCCATTGGTATGACTAATTGACTGTAGCATATCTGTAGCTGTTTTAATTCTTATATCTCTCTCTCTCTCTCTCTCTCTCTCTCTCTCTCTATATATATATATATAAGAGCCAACTTTCAAGAATGAAAAATTGATCTCTATGCTGTCGGAGTCAATTAATAAGTAAATGCTACTCTAGCAAGACTTTAGGACATAAAATGCAAATTTTTTGTTCCAAAAATTTCTAAGTGACTAATGAGATGTGCTTCGACATTCCCAACCAGGCCAAATCGTGTCATAAACTCATCTTTAAACGTGCGAATGATGTGAATGAAAAGGATATGCTGTTAGCATCCTGTCATGACGATTCGAATTTGGTTAATAAAAGTGAGTCACTAAAAAATTGGGACTATACATGACATTGCGATTATAAAATGAAGTGTAGTACTTAACTTGGATCTAAAGAGTGCAAGTGTAACCAGGAGGAGGGGTCTTCCCACAGGTGACAAGGAGTTGAAGAGCAAGTGGGACATAGATGTTAAGATTGAGAAGCTTCAACTTGAGAGTTGTGCACAAGCAGACCGCAGCTTCAAGCTCAACAAGTCCTTTGAGAACTGGGCAGCACTGATTAACAACTGGATCACCAAGACCAATGTGCACCAACCCACCTAGGAGATCTACACAAGCACCAAGCTTTAGTGTATCAATAGGGCAAGTTGCCTGACATGGTGAGGGACCGCATGGCTTTCCCCTTGGTGGGAGAGTCCCCGGAGGACCTGTGACTGGAGGGCCAGTCACCGGTGGTTTCACAATTGGAGGGACTGTGATTGGAGGGACTGTGATGGGAGGCACAGTCACTGGTGGCTTCCCAATTATTGGAGGGAGAGTAATGGGACCCTTCGGAGACTTGGGGCTTTTGGGTTTTGGACGGGGCTTTCCACAACTGCCACAGCCAAGAATTGGGGTAACTGAAGAAATGAAGAACATGCAAATGAGGAGCAGAGCTGAAATTTTGGAGGAGTCCATCTTAATTTTGAAGAGCTTTCCCTCTCTCATTCTCTCTTTCTCTTTCTCGCCTTGTGTTGGGACTTGAAACAAAGGGTGTATAATAGTGTAAAGAGTGAGATGCTATTATAGCCACAGTGAGGAGTGCAAGAAAACAAAAAACCCTAGAAGCAGATCACGTGAACATGGGTTAGGCTCAAAGGGAGCTGCCAAATTTTGCTAGTTGGCAACTGTGTGTGCTCTACATGCGAATGCATGTATACTTTTTACTTTATATTCCCGCTGTTATTGTTGGCTAATCTTTTACTGACATACGGATGGTATTTGTTTCGATTGACTGTGCTGAGGGTTATGTGCCAGAAAGCCATCTTACTGAAATATATATATATATATATACACACTATAGAAATAGACACTGCTTTGACACCAATCTACTTTATTCAATCATAAATCTCCTGCCTTTGTCTTAAGGCTAGCTTGCTTATCCCAAAAAATGAAATTGCCACGAGGCCATATTGGCATATGATGTTGGAATATAATTATAATTTATTCCTTATACTCTTGCCTTAGAGATTAATTTTTTAGATTAAATGATATTTTAAAATTTGATTTATTGACATGCTATAAATCATAGTCTTTATGACGATTGATTAAGCACCTTTAGTAACACATGTTGGATGACCTGGGTATGCAAGTATGTGTGGTACACTAAGTGAGATTCTAAAGTTATTATTTAATGTTGATGCAACGTTCATCCTGATCCTTGGTATTATCAATTAGGATTAATCTTCCAAACCACCAAAAAAAAAAAAAAAAAAAGGGAATTAATCTTCTTGTTTAATGTTAGTTTCAAGTACGGGCATCGCATGAGGACATCAAGAAAAAGAAACGATATAGACTTAATAATTAAAAACTTTGCTTAACTTTGTAATGTGTTTTGTTCTTCATCCATAATTCCAATCCATGGATCCACCCCCTATATATATGTGTGTGTGTGCAGAAGAGCCAAGATGTTTTCTATCATATTAAGTTATTTATAGATAACTGAGTCCCGATCACTTGAATCTAGCTAGGGCCAACAATACATAAATATTTATGAATTTGCAGGAATTGAAATTCGAAACTTGAGGCTTAAGGTCAATCCACTGTACTAGTGGTAATAATATATTTAAAGTGGACATTGGTCACGTTTTTATTTTTAGACCCCACTTTTTTAACTATTAATTATTTTTTAAAAAAAAAATTTATCAGTAACAATATTTGAATTACTGTAAATAAGATCTTGACAGATTTTACCACCACATCATGTAGATCGTTAAAAGGTTTTTTCTTTTTTCTTTGAATTTTTTGCATTAGCGATATGAGACCCAAGGTAATCATGTACGTATGTGCTTCCATTTATTTATTTATTTAGTAAAAGTAACAATCATTCTCTTTAATATATATAACCCGCTTTTATGTATGGTGTTGGTGTGCTTAGACATATTTCACGTGTAAAGCTAGGCAAAACTGGAAATCGGAGCCACCATAGATATGAAACAGTGAGTCTCCAGGTCCAATTTCTGAACTTCCAGTGAAAAGGGTTTGACGCGGTGGAATGCCCACGACTGATCATTCCCTGTATGTGTCTAGTGAAAGGCTATATACGATCGTGATTTAAAGGATAGAGATGCAATTGCACTAGTACGTTATCCTTTGCACGAGATTGGCAACATAAATTAGGGACATGGATTGAGACCTATGGGCAGTGGCTTCCTAAGAAAGCTACTTTGGATCGTTCCTTTTTATATTTTCCACTCGAGCAACTTTGGGATAACGTTAAATCTGCCGACATGCACAAAAATTGTTTCATTAATTTAGATAATGGTAACCGAGAAGCTTCTTTCATTTTTGTTTTTATTCAATTGAATAGTTGAAGGAGAATTAACTACCAGTATAAGTGAGATCTTCAAGAGTTTGAACTCAAAATTTCATGCTTAAATTTTATATTTAACAGCTGCTAAACTGTATCTAGTAACTAATCCAGAATTCGCGTATACAATACCCAGAAAATCTTATAGACACTGATGCTGTTTAGTTGAAGACATTTCACACCTTTTCTGTTGTGTGCTACCTTATTAAGTAAGAGTGATTAGTCTAAACCATGTTTTGCAAACTTTTTCCATTTAATATATATATATAGACTGAAAGTTGCAACTTTTCCTAGTTTGGAGAGTCCCCCACAACAAAATTAGACTTTCCCCGACCCATCTTGATCTCTAAATTTATATTTATGAAGGGGAAAACGACCCTCTGTCTCAAAAAAAAAAAAAAAAAAAAAAAAAGTGGGAAATGAAAGCCCAAGTAGATTTATGATGCCAAATGTGGTCGTGTCACCCTGGGAGACTCAATGAATGCAAATCTCTCTCCAATAATTGATTGAATCAAAAGGCCAAACCGCCACTCGCAGCTTTGTTACTTGCTCTGTACATATCTTTTGCTTTGTAATAGAATCAGAGGGAGCATGTATATTTGGACCCAGAACGAACGCTGGACAGATGCATAAGGTAAAGAGTACAGCAAGGCAAGCATGTGCAATAGGGAATAGGGTTTAGGAAAGATAAAAGAGATGAAACGGGTCATAATCACCCAGACAGGAACAAACACGTGGCAGAGAGAGAGCGAGAGAGAGAGAGAGGCATGGCCATATAAAAGATAATCACCCTGCATGAGCATGCAATGCGTGGTTATGGTTATGGTTACCTTTGAGGGGATGGCTGGATTGTTTTGTAGTCTTGTGGATCCGTGACTCCCTGCTTTATTCACCTTGATGTGATTGGTCGACCCCCTCTCTCTTCCCCACACCTCTTCCCACTCTGTCGCGCACACACACACTTGCCTTATCCCGCCATGACCAAATCATGGCATTCTTGAAGGGCCAAAAATAAGAAAGCTCGAGTAGGAGATCAAAGGCCAAAAGAAAAATCGGAAAAACCCACATGGGTGCTGCTGCTGCCAGTGAGATTGTTTACAGCAGATTTGATAATAAATGTAATTATCAATCAACTACTACAACGTTTGTGGTATGATTTGTTTGCATTCGAGGCAGGCTTTATCCTTCTCCAGGGCATCGCTGTAGTTGGCCTGCACAACATTAATTTAGTACCTTGCAATAGCATCCGAACGGTAGATCTGTAAGAATCCATCTTTGATTTGTGCCTACGTGAGTGTTGTCACTTGGAGAGTTGAATAAATAAATAAATAAAATGTAGAATTAACGATAAAACAAAGAGTTAATGTTGTGTAAGAAATTTTTTTTTTCCCAAAAAAAAAAAAAAACTTAATTTCACCCGTGAATTTATTTATCAAAAAAAAAAAAAAAAGGGAGCGGGGGGTTTTCTCAGCATTAATAATAATAGATTAGATTAGATTAGATTATTCCGGCAATTCCTAACAAATTGTTAATTTGTTTCGTTCAAACAAGGTAAATCCTCACAAAAAAAAAAAAAATGTTGGAATTTACATTGTGATAAATTCTCTGGGTACACCTGAACTCGATATCTTTATTTCCCCCGCATAATAATTCATACGTGATATCATTATTATTATTATTTTTTGGGGCTCAGAAAAGAAATGTCACTACAAAGAATCGGGATGCTGTTACTGGGCTTTTGTCTTCTGTGATGTCTGGATTCGACGACAACGACGACCACCAGTAGAATCCGCCCAAGCATATTTGCTCCTTGAAACGAATGGATGGCTCAGAAATAGACGCGTACCTTTTTTTGAGATCTAATCCGGTGGCCGTAGTTCGCTTAGGATCATACTTGCCTGGACAAAGTGCATCCACTGCATGGGCTGAATATAATATCTCCAACGATCCAGTACATAACTAACTAAACAATGTCATCCCACGTGAGGTGCACGTGTTGAGGAGCGGAGAATATCAAGTCACTTTCTTCAATTTTTTTTAGATTGATATAAATAATTAAAAAATAAGAATTAATCGAACATTTATTTAATATTAAAAAATTAATAAGATTATATATGTTTTGAATTTTAATTAAATTTAAAATTAATTTTATTTTATTACTGTTATTTTAGAATAATAAATATATAAAATATTATTAATTTAATTAATTATTCGCAAATTATAATTAAATTATTCAAATTATTTTTTTAAAATTTTAATTAATAATTTTTAAAACCAATTTGATTAATTATACTTTTTGAATTTGATAAATCAATTTAATTTAATTATTTATATTTCAATTATTTTACACTTTACATCTTTTCTATCAGTTAAAAAATTCATCAAATTATAAGTTATATAATAAAAATAATTCATTTTATTAGTATAAATCCATGTCCTTTACAAATCTCGCATTCTTCCTTTAATCGGCGGTGACATTTTATTCGTTTTCATCCCCAGCGCCCAACACTGGCAGAAAGAATGGACTGCCTTAGTGAGTAAAAGGATCATTATGGGCCAGTGGGCTCTAGAAAGTTGGGTTGGGCCGCTAGTTTGTAATTTGTTGCAAAGTCCAACCTTTCATCTTGCGGTGAGCCCATCAATTAAAACAAGACTGTTACAGTGAGGTCCGGGAACCCAATGTGTACTCGGGCTATCCTCTGCTACGCGAGTGGTGGGTTAAGTTCAAATTCCAATGCACCAAAAAAAAGGAAAAAACAAGAAGAAAGCAACTAATTAATAATCTTTAATTCAATGATAGTAAATTCGTCTCAATAACTCAAAATCTCAAATTTGAGTTTGTATTAGTGTAAATTAAACTTTTTTAACCAAAAAAAAAAAGAAGAAATGTAATTGTTAGTGTTTGTACAGTATCAAGAACGATGTCTCCCATCTCGAATTAACAATCACATTTTCGACAGGCAAATTAAAGTAACAGGAGAAACAATCCATTCATGAAAGCAATGCATGCGCTTTCTAAACCTTTTCAGCAAGAACCGTGTAAATTACAAGGAAACTGTTCCTCATGGTTTGTTCCTCTACAATAAGAAAGAATGCGGAAAACATGGCCAACCTACTTCCCAAGGTCGAAAGGAATGCATTAATTGTGATTGGCAAGTTGGAAATTTGGTTAGCATTTTTATACTCGTAATAACCTTGGAAGATTTCTTACATTAAGGAACTTTTAAAGTCTGTATTCCTACCCGTTAAGGAGGTTCTTCTCTCAACATTACACCTTAGAAAGCATTCTCCCTGACAAAAGATCCTGAAATGGAGAAGAAAGGCTTGTTCAAAGAGGGACCCTTGTTGCAACATCCACTTCTCCTTCTGCTTACTTTAATATTAGGACTCGTTACATTGGATCCTTTCAAAATGGGACCAGTTGGGGGTCATGACTTCAAGCCTGTGAAGCATAACATTGCACCTTACAGACCAGTCATGAAAAGCTGGCCTAGAGACAATAGGAGCCGATTAGGAGATGGGAAATTGGAGTTTGTGGATAAAGTTTTTGGCCCTGAATCATTGGAATTCGATAGTCTGGGACGTGGACCTTACACAGGTTTAGCCGATGGACGCATTGTTAGATGGATGGGAGAGGAACAAGGATGGGAAACTTTTGCAATTGTGACTGCAAGCTGGTGAGTTCTGCCAATTACTCATCATAATAATATCAACTTAAATTAAACCCACCAATTATTGTAACCATCTTAATCTATGACAATCAAATGCAGCCTGTGCTTTCTCAAAATATTACTAGAGAATGTGAAATTTTCAATGAAAAGACGCGTAAAAAAAACAGGCAGTTTGTCTAGGAATTATGCTTCTTAATAATTTCTTTTTGCTAATTATATGGGGAGATTGGTTGGAAAGGTCAGAGAAATTTTGTGCTAAAGGCATCGACTCAACCACGTCGAAGCAGTGGAAGCATGAGAGACACTGCGGTCGCCCGCTTGGCCTAAGGTTCGACAAAGCCACCGGCAGTTTATACATTGCTGATGCTTATTATGGCCTTCTAGTAGTGGGACCTGAAGGAGGACTTGCCACTCCCCTGGCAACTCATATGCAAGGGGATCCAATACTCTTTGCAAATGACCTTGACATACATAGCAATGGGTCCATCTTCTTTACAGACACTAGCAAGAGATATGACAGAGTGTAAGCGATCTACATAGTGGAAGGTTTGTGCATCCCTCTTATGAAAACTTGATGTTATTGATGCAATTTTTTTTTTTTTAATTTAAGGAACCATTTCTTCATATTGTTGGAGGGAGAATCCACCGGAAGGCTTCTCAGATATGATCCTCCTACAAAAACAACTCATTTAGTGTTGGATGGTTTGGCATTTCCAAATGGGGTTCAGCTATCCAAGGACCAGAAGTTCATCCTCTTCACTGAAACTACAAATTGCAGGTAACATCCCTTCACTTTTTTCAACTTTATTGATCGAATTGTTATTTATTTATTTATAATATTTAAATGCTAACAGATTGATGAAATACTGGCTGGAGGGTCCAAAAACTGGAACAGTGGAGGTTGTTGCTAACCTGCCAGGTTTTCCAGACAATGTCAGGCTAAACGAAAATGGCCAATACTGGGTAGCAATAGATTGTTGCAGGACCGCGGCACAAGAAATTCTTTCGCACAATCCATGGATGAGAAACATCTATTTTCGGTTACCATTCAGAATGAGCTTCTTAGCGAGGGTGATGGGAATGAGAATGTACACAGTAATATCGCTGTTTAACGAGAATGGCGAGATTTTGGAGGTTCTCGAGGATAGAAAAGGAGTAGTCATGAAGTTGGTAAGTGAAGTCAGAGAGGTGAAAGGAAAGCTGTGGATTGGAACTGTAGCTCATAACCATATTGCCACTCTTCCTTATCCTTGACAAGGAAAAGGTTTGTTGATATTTACATTTGTTTCAACCACGGTGTTGTAATAAATGATTGCCATAACTCGTATTTCTGTAACAATCTCAATGATCATACGACTGGACTTCTGTCTTCCGTTGCCTCTCTACCACTGCGGATGTTGAAAGTTCTAACAGCACCGTCAAAACATAATTGAATTGAGGAGTTCATTAATCAAATCAAGTCAAATCAAATATCGTGTAATTATCTTTAAAACCTTTCATTCTCCCTTTTGTGTGGCAAAATATATATATATATATATATATTTATTTATTTATTTCGTCATTTAAGTTTAGGAGATTATTATATTATTTTACCAAACACAAAGAGAAAACCTGATGCTTTTCCGCCAAATGTTGTTGGGCTTGGGTTGTGGGCTCAGATAAATCGTTGTTAGGCTACACCAAAGTCGCAAAAGATTGGGTTTCTCCCACACAGAAAGAAAAGAGACCTAATCGTGCGGATCCGCCGCATGAGCGGGTGGATTCTTCCGGCGGAGGCAAGCGGGACTCTCGTTTCGGACAGCCGTCACAACAACGTTCATCTCCCTAGGTCCGCACTGTCTCCTCTGTGCATTTCCCAAATAAACACGTAGGAAATAGACAGAGAGTAAATAGGCTGGAATTTGTTCCGATGAGTCAAGACTGATCGAAAAACAAAATTATAAATTAGTTAGTAAAAACATAACTTCAAACCCTTCCTTTTACCCCAGCGGCTTCGAAGGCATACCGCATCACCACACCCAATCCCGTTAGCCACGTGCTAGTCTTAGAATAACATCCAAGTATTTATGTGGGTCCCTCCTCCCCCCCTCCGGCCCTTCCTCTTTCCAGTTTTCCCTCCATCTCTGTTCTCTGGCCAAAAATCCACCCCAAGACAGAAATCTCACTTCTCCTAAAACCCTCCCAATCTCTCTCTCTCACTGTCTCCCTCTCTCTTCCTATCTCTGTCTCTCTAAAATTATACATGCATATTTACTGACAGAAAGACCTGAGCAAAGAAAGCAAATATCGCATAAGGAAAGAAAGATGAAGAAGGCGTGCTTCCAAAATGCCAAACGAGAAGCGAAAGCCCCCAAAACCCAAAGCTCAAAAGCGCGCGGCGGTAGCCCCGACTGCCAGGGATTCTTGGGTCACTGTGGACCGCTGCTCGCACTACTCTTCTCTGTGCAAATGGAAAATCTTCGATGTCCCTAATATCAAGACAAAGTCTTTGCATAGCGCTTATTTTGAAGTGGGTGGTTTTGATTTTCGCTTCTTGATGAACCCAAAAGGCGATTCTTCGGCCATGCCCGGAGACATTTCTTTGTTCCTTCAAGTTAATAATCCCCGAAGTTCAAGTTTTGATTTTTACGCTAGCTACAAGATCAAGATTGTTAATTTCTCGGATGATTCTTCTTGATTGTGTAATTGGGAAAAGGACTCGGTTTCACGTGTCTTACCTTGTTTGGTTTTTCCATCAGCCAAGGTCAGGAATCCCAATCCCTTCGTTACTAAGACCCTTTTTCCCCACTATTGCGGCATGTATATCGAATTGAAAGGAATGTACAGATACGAAGCAGCCAATGCTCTCCCTGCCCCTGCGACCCCACTGGTTTCTCAATTATTTTATGAGCAAGGACAACCACGTGGATCCTGAAGCTTGCTAGTTCAAGTGTTCTCTGTAAAAAACATTTATGTTAGATGCAAAAGCTGCTGCCCATAAGCGTAAATGACAACACCATTTGGCCAAAGTCATCCTTCAAGTGCTATTAGTAGTTTTGATGCGGTCTTTTTGTAGAACAAATGCCACGGATAAATGAGAATTTTTATTAGCATAATTTACCCATGATAACGGAAGACCTTACAATGACTGAACCGTTGGTTTAGATGGAGAAATTGAGTAACAGGTTGGATTGCACAATTTAGAAGAGAAAATTTGTGGTGACTTGAAAGTAAATTGAAAAGCATTCAGCCACCAAATTTTCTAATCAAAGTTATTAACTTCAAGCCAATCATTTGACTCAATATCTGAGTCTTTATCAGGAGAAATTGACAGCCTTGTCTTTTGGAGACCAGCCTGAGCCTCAGAGTTTTTGTTCAGCTGCACCCAGCTGTATGATAGATCCTCAATGCTCCGTAACTGCATGGAAGCAGATAATCTAGTGGAAAGATCATTATCATCATCCTCCAGATCACTGAACGACACATCCTCTCTATCTTCAAGCCTTCTTTCCTTGTCTGGAGAAGAACATGTTTCAATATCTGTCTCTTCCAACCACCGGTTGCCATTCTCTTCATCATCTATTTCTAATGCTTCAGTTACATTTACAATCTGGGATCCCTTTTCTCGTAGATGAAGTACAGTCTCCTTGTGGACCAACTTTGCTGCCCACTTGAGATGTATCAGGAACATCAGGATTCATTGAAATCTCAACCCTCTCATTCCTCTTGTTCTTCAACTTCAGCAGAAGTACGTTTCTCATCTCAACTATCTGCAAACATGTCAGAATTTAGTCCAACCTGCCATCTGTTAGATGTAAATGCTAATCTCTTAAGGATTGAATTGCTGATATCTGAACCTTTGAATATCAGATTCCATATTGCAAGTCTGTCAATTTTTTTCAACTCTAAAATTTCACTAAGAAGAGAGGGCGAGACAGTTTACAAAAAGTGAGTCCAAATCACACTGGGATGACAGAATAGTTGGCTTAGAATACATAAGTTAATTCTCCCAACCACATCTCACTATACAAGTTCCCAACCATAGAGGCACAAGACACATTTCAGGTAAATAAGAAAAGGTTAAATATAAGCCACAAATCTCTTACAAGAGCAGGGAAAATAACATACTCATTCCTAAACATAGAAACCTTAGCTTTCTCCTATCACCCCACTAGGAAGTTTCGATTCCCTTAGCACAATGGCCCAAAGGGCAGAACATACGTGCTTCCCTCCTTAAACAATAAAAGTGCTCCCCCCACCCAGCGCACAACCATGGACATTAGCTGTTTGTGTAAGGTGATATGATCACCTCTCAGCCTCAATTCCATTGAACAACTATATTACCTGCTTAAGTGTTTCCTCACCCTCAGTGCCCTTAATTTCCAACACAAAACTCAAAAACGATGATGACAATTATCACTGGGGTTGAACGACACAAAAGTACCAATGATAACAACAACAACAGAAATGTAAAGGAATAGAAAAATGGAAAAGCTAAAAGGAACATAAACCTTGCCTCAGGAGTTGATAGAACATCAAAGCCGTGTTCATTCAGTCTTGGCAGTAACAATACAAAGTAAACCATCCAAAATTGTTCAACTCCCATGAATCTGCCTAGGCTTGTCTAAGAATTCTCAAAACTAGGAACCATTTGCTCAACAGTCGAAGCATGTTCTTTTTGAGACTCTGACATTCTGAAATCTGCAACGCAACAGACCAGCATTCAAGATTATAGTTGCTATTTACGCGACTTGAACCCATAACTACCAGGAGCCATTGTGAGTATAAGAAGACATTAAAAAATATTAACCGTTTTCTAGTGGCAATGGAAAGTCAGTCTAGCACTCGGGTCTCAGGGAAATTTTCCGAACAAAATCAATAACTTCCTGTGAAATCCCCGGAACGTAACCCTCGCTATCATCATCATCATCATCTTCTTCTTCTTCAAGGCTATTTTCGAAACTGAAGAAGTTGGAGGTCAATTTGGAGGTTTCACTGACAGTTTTGTTAATGGAGAGTATAGAGAGGCCACTCTTCAAGCTACAGCCAAACTCAGCCAGATCGTTGCGAATCCCTAGAAGAGCTTGCGAAGGCGAAGACGGAGGAGTATCGGACACTTCTGGCTTTTCTTCGGTGGTCAAGGACGGCGGAGGAGTAAGGAAGCTGGCGACGCCGCGCAGTTGCCGGCCAATTGTCTGCCTGAAGACCCACAGGTCCTCTTTCACTCCGCCGCTGCGATTCGTGGGGCATTGTTGTTGTTCAGGAGACGGCGACGGCGACGGCGACGGCGTTGAAAAAGAAGAATCTGGGGCCTGAAGATCCAATCCATTGCCTTCCCCCCCCCCCCCTTTTTTTGTTTAATTTTAACTTCGAATTTTCTGTGTTTGCCTTCTGGGGTTATTCAACTGAGAAGTTTTTATATCATTTATATATCGCTAAAATAAAAATAGTTTTTCATTTTGGTGCATCGGGAAGGGAATTGCTGGATAGCAATCCTGATTTATTTGTTTGTAAAGTTCCTTGTTTGGGTTGATAAGCTTCCCCATGAGACTTGTCAATGGCTGCCTCTGCACTTTCTTCAAAAAATTCAAATGTTAAAGACCATAAGTCTGAATTATGGGAATTCTTTTATCAGAATATCATTATTCACTTCGCAACTTTCTATTCGGAACAATCCCCTTTTTCCCACGGACGAGGCAGATTTCGAGGGTTGCATAGAATAATTTGGTCTTAAGACCAAGGAATTAAGAAAACCAAGTTTCTTTTTGGCCGCCTTCATTGCCATGCTACTTAACCGGGACAAGGGAAAGCTGCAGATTCGTCAAATCTCCAAAAAAGACAATAAGACTCACAAGTTGTCATGGCTAACAAGTTACAACCAAATGATAAGCGACAACAATTGAAACATTATAAACACAAGGCTGTAAGAGATTCTGAATCATGAGGAGGAATGTTAGAAGAAAGAATGATATCTGAGAGCCACAAATCAAACTTGGCGTCGTGGATGTGGTAACTGGTAACAATTACAGAATATGCCTTGAAAGGGTAGAACATAAGAAGGCATGGACGATGGTGTTTCCTGCTCAAGCAGCATGAACAACAAAGCAGGTTGAAAAATACTATACTAGTCCAAAACGTATTATTGTTACCTTCCATCAGTGCAAATAAGTCCTCGCCTATTGCTAATTATTATAGAAAGAATCTCATCTAAATGACTACTATACCTACAAGATATGGTACGTAACTGTCCAGTCCTCAAGCTTTCCCAGTTTCAAAACCTGAAAAACTGGCCAGTCGCCTGTTTTCTGGCCAGTCGCCTGTTTTCTCTTTTCCAATGTTTCCAGACAAAGAATGCGGTTCTTTTGGGGTGTAGCAGCTACATAGATCCGGCATATGGATTGTATGCTTGGGCAGGTGGCATACCGGATCCATATGGGTGATCGCTAGCTCCAAAAGGACTGCCAAAAGGATTCAAAGACTGTTGTTGTGTGCCCCTCATCATCATCTGCTGCCGCTGCTGTTGCAACATAAAGGCCTGCTGTTGATTGGCCAATGCTGCCATTTGTACAGAATGTGGTGCAGCCACTGCACTGGAGGCAAAGAAAGGATCATGTGCCGCTGTTTGCATCATTGGACCAGTCATTGGTAGCGGCTCCCAAGGATTGTAGCTCACAGGCTGGCTGTTTCTTCTAATGGCATCATCATAGAGGCTGTCTAATGTAAGTTTATCTAGCCCTCCAGCCTTTTCAATTAAAACAAGTTAAAAAACTTGTTAACATTGATGAGAAAAGCACAGGCACTATATTTCCAGTGGTTGAGATCCAAGCCATAATATTTTGCTGGGTCATGGACAACAAATAGTGAGAACAACAGAGTATATAGTACCAGTTTGCTGGCAGCCATAGCACTGTCATTTGAACTTGAAGCCGTAACAAGAGCCAATTCCCAGCTTGTAGTTTCATTTCCTTGGCTTGGTGCAGTGGCACTTAGTTGATCGGCTGCAACACCAGAAAGAGTGGCAACCATAAAAATTGCTGCCCATGTGCAATTAGACTGCTAGATGGAGCATAGACCATCAAAGTCTATTGCCACATCCCAAGTGCCCTGTCAGCTGTAATAGTAAGATTAGACAATCAGGATGTTTTTACCAACGGGAACAATAGCCAGAGCCAAGGCATTTTTATTGTCCAGTTCCGAAGCAGCAGCTGAAACAGGATCTTCCAAGATCTGACAACCAGAAAGGAAGGAAAAGTGCAACTCATAGATGCTTTCACAATGTTCTTAAAGACAGAATATGCCGAAGCATTAAGTTTTTAGTTTTACCAGCAGCTCAGGTGGCACAGCAGCAGGTGCTTCTTCCTTTACTGGTTCGGGTGGAGGTGGAGATGGTGCAGGCTCCTCCTTTACCTCCTGTTCCTTTTTGCACTCTATGGCCAAAACTTCCTTGGGAGAACCAACTTTGTTATCAAGGACCTGCTTTGTCAGAAAGTAAATTATCACAAAGAAATTATTGCACAATAATCCAAAAGAAAAAATTAAATACAAATCCAAATGCTGCAAATAGGGCAAAAAAATCACTATAAGCCACTTGAGTGGAATGTTTTCTGTGTGCTGCAGCAATACATGTATCATGCATCATTTCATCCGATTCATGTCTTAGTAAGTGGCAGTCATTAACATCTCATGTAGTGCAATTAGTACCTTGCCCCATTTTTGAGTAACAAAAACTAAAAGGTTGATCTTGTAAGATTTCCCACTCTTGTCAATTGACCTACCAGATACAAGTTGTTTGGGTACATGAATGAGCTGATTTTGTACAGTCTGCATAGTTTCTGATGGCCAATTATATGTTGGTTATTTTTTTTTTCTTTGGCTTCTCCCCATTTAAAGTACACCCATCAGCTAGAAGCACCATGTACCTGATCCTTGCGGAATGTCGACATCCGTGGAGCTTCTTGGACATAATCCTCCATTGTTTGCAAAAATGATGCAGGAGGCTTCATTATCAACAAAAAGCAGATCAGGAAAGATTTTATCTGACAAAAGAGAGATAATAAAGGGAATATGTGCAAGAAGACCCAGGTGAGAACATAAACCTGCTCAATCTTAATAAACATTTCTCCATGCCCAATGTCCATACTTTTACAAATCTCATAAAATTCTGAAAGTCTCTCAGCCTGCATGCACAGTGTAGCATGCAGATGAAAACAGTTAAGTCACACCATCACAAATAATGGTTTGAATTTCATTTGCAGAGTTGTTCTCAACAGAACTTACCTGCTGGCAAGCCCTCCTATAGAGTTCCAAAGCCTTAATAGCATCATGCCGTTGCATCTCAAAGAACTGTCATCAATTAAGCAGTATGATTTGCAGAATTCTTACTTTCTGATTCAAAAAAGAAGGATCATTCCATACCTTGTCAACCAAATTGGCAGTACCATAACTTATGGCTTGATAGATTTTTGTACTTTCAGAAGCAACCTATTGATGATAGAGACAGTGATACTAAACTAGAGCAATTGAAACCAAATCCACACCAAGACAGTAAAGAAAATGACCAGCGAGAACCAAACTTACCAATGACAGTGCTACCTGAATAACAAAGTTATCAACTGCCGCCCCTTGTGGCTGCACAAAAGGTACATAAATGTTTGCCATTTATAAGATTATAAAACAACCTGGGAAAAGAAAAAGTGCAAAAATCTGTGGACAAAATAAATGTAGTGAAACCCATCATTTGGATTTAACAATAAGGCACAACTATATTTATCAACAATCCACACCACCAGATGAGTTTAGCCAAATCACACATTACCTGACAACCAAGAACACGGTAAAGAAGCTGTTGCAAGGCTGGCAACTGTTCAAGCAATTCAGCAGTGTCCAGTTCTTTTGTCCTCTGCATATTTTATTCAAGTATAGCAAAATCCAAAAACAAGTTAAATCAATAGTGAGTGAGTCTGTGTCAATAGTTCAACTTACACAATTATAATAGAAACAAAGTTCCAAGTGTCCCACCAAGAGGCATAAGTTATCCATGATGTAAAAATGAATCCAGCAAATGCCAGGTAAAATTATTATGATTGCTATTTTAAGAAACATGACAACTGATTTGAAAACCAAAATTTTCCAACCAAATTTCAACTAAAGCCCATACCACAAAAGATTCCTTTTTCTTCTTCTTCTTCTAAAGAGCGAGAAAAAGTTTTTATCACAAAGTTCTATTAAATGTACATCTAGCTCAAAATTTCCTTCTAAGTTGCATCAAAAACTAATGCTCAAAAGTTGAGGATGGGCATGGTTCATGCTTCATACTAGTTATTGCATGCTTTTGGTTAAGTTTATACCAAAGAGTTGAAGTGGTGCATAAACATAGCAACTGCTCTCTCCGACAAGCAATCACAAAAATATTGACAAAAAAATACAGGGAGAAAAAAGTAGGATAAAAAAGATAAAGCCATTACAGGTCGGTCTATCTCTAAATCATACTTCAGAACTCGAAAGCATTCCAGCCTCTCCTCCAAAAATAAAGCATAAGAGCGAACCCAAGCAGAATAATCCCAAGCTGGAGAGTACATAACAACAGAACATAAGCAATCATTTAACAAGAATAAATATCTGATCAAGTATGGAACAAAACTACCACTTGGACTAGAATCATCTTTGAAATGCGCCATGTTCAGCATGTGGCTTCTGCTTTTTCCATAATTGATTAGCTCCTCATGAAAAGTGGGATCCACTTCCCTCAAAGCACGATGAATCACAATTAAAGTCTTCAAAGCAACCTAAAAACAAATTCATAGACACTTGATTGGATTACAGTCAAACAGTATATAGATTTGAAGACGAAGAAAGCATTTATTTGTATCTTATAAAGGAACATGAAGTCTGTAAATTACACATTATGAATGTATTGATTTTAATATGACAAAAAAAATATACATAAATTTAACCACAGAAACCCAATCAAGCTAGCTGCAAGATCTCTGTGACTAAGAGATGCACTAAGACCATGATGACTATCAACTTGAGTCAGAACCAACAAGTCTGGGCACTAATAATGATACAGATTTAGTACGCCCAATTTAATTGAATATTAGTGTTGTAATGAACAAATATGAACTGCAAACAAAACCTAGAACACTAGCATACAGTCAAAGCCTCCTAATAACCTTATCCAGACATCCATTTCCAATATCAAAGCCTCGGAATCTTTGTCAATGGTGTGACAGAAATGATGCATTATTGTGATAGAATGGAATGCTCGTGATGCACATACCGCCCAATTATGCGTTTTTGATAACCTCCTCGCAAGAGCATGGATGCAATATGCCACATCAGCTCGAGGCCTAGTAGCTGAAACAGCAGCAAAAATTGCTGCAGAGATAAACACATAAGAAACAACATAAGCCCCCCATTCATGAATTATTTCTCGTGTAGCACCTCTAAGATAATACATCTGACAATCCAATCCTGAATGGAAGCCAGAAAAGGATAGAAGGGATCTACCTCTAATATGCTTTTCCTTTGCCTGTCGTTCAACATGATTTGTAGCCCTAACTATAGAAATGTCCAATTCCTACAACAATAGGGTCAAATTAAAAAGACAGCAAGTCAAATCCAGGTTTAATCAAACATTGTAACAACTGTATGCTCTGTTGATAAGTATTTATATTCATACCTTGTAATCACTATTGACTTTAGCCAACGATACCGTGGTGGTATCCTTCAATGCTCCAAGTGCTTTTCTCAAGCTTTTCTGCGTTCCACCTCCTGACATTCTCTCTCCTTCTCAAATAGCAAAAATTCTACAAACACCCAAGAAACGTTAAATGACACTTTCTTCAAATAAAGCCGCATCCCCATGAAACATCATATTAATCATCACAGACAAGAAATAGGATTTATGCATAAAATCCAACAAAGTTCAGCCCTTTGACTTTAAGCTTGCAGTTTACAATAGTGGAGCCTAAACACTACTAATTCAGATTCACATCGAATAGCCATCCATTACCGGCCGCACCAGACAATTAGCAGTAGATAATTAAGCCAATTCTAGACTATAGCAAAACCCAAAAGTATTGAAAAATGAGGGGCATAGGAAACAATTGGAGGAAAAGGAACAAATCAATACAGAAGCTCTGAATTTTACCATTTCTAGTGAACCTGTTGCTAGCTATCGAGCAATAACGAAACACGAAATGAGAGCATAAATAGAGAATCAAACGAGTAATCCAAAGACACAAACAAAAACTTGGCCAAAGATCATAGCACTCAAAGAACAGAAGACCAAGAAAGCACCTTTTGACTTGTTGACTGATCAAGATATCAAACAAAAAGAACCCCCCCCCCCCCAAAAAAAAAAAAAGAAAAAGCAAGTTTCGAAGAGAAAATAAAGAAACCCAACAGCGTTAAGAAAACCCCACGAAAGAAAGATTCCAGAGGATATACACACAACCAAAATTTGGGAAGAAAATCAAGAAAAGAAAGAAGAAAAGAGAGAAAATCCAACTAGATTAGGAAAAGCCCACCCAAAGAGATTTCAAGAACAGTCACCTAAAACGCGCGCACACGGGCACACAGACATATCCAACGTTTGCATAGCATATATTGGATATTATTCTTATTACTTTCTGCTTTTAGTTAATTCAATATAAAAATTAAATAGAATTAATTAATTAACGTCATTAAAGGTCCAGTCAACTCTTTATGACTTTTTAAGAGGGAATTTATTTATTTTTGTGGGACTTTTTTTTTAATTTTTTAATTTTTTAATTTTTTTTTGGAATGAATCAACAGATTATTTTCTGAATCTAAAAATAAACAAATATGAATTGTAAATTGTGATGTACACCAGAGCAGTATAGTTATTTGTTTACTGTTTTGGTCTATTTTCGTAAACAGTTGTCTCATTCTCTATCCTCAAGTAGCTATTTACGAATTTGCCCTTTGTGTCAGTTTAAGAAGCCGTCGCTTTCCCTCCGTCCTCATGGCCCCGCCTAAAAGTGGGGTATATTTTTTCTATTTTTTATCCTCTACCTTTCATCCCACATTTTCCACACTGCTCCCATCGCTTTAGATCTTGCCACGTCATAACGATCTTAAGTCTTGGTGGGCTGCAATTTTTTTTTCCTTTTTTTTATTGAACCCATTAGAATAACGTGCTTCCCGCTACCCATCGAGATAATTTAGTAATTTTAAAAGCTGTGCATGATTATAACATATACTTAATCTCACTAAATACTTTTAACAAAAAATTAAATTCAAGATTCTGTTTATAATGAATAAGCTTTTTAACTATTAAATCACAACAATAAGTATTTTTAAATCATGATATTTTGTTCATCCATTAATTAACGATTTAAGTCATAAAAGTTTCCATCAAAACATTTTAGAACCAGTAGAAAAGAAAATTCGTTTATTTGTTGCGTGGCATAATTGAAACGCAATGTATAAGACAGTTCTTTTACTCAATTGACTTCGACTAAGATCCGTAGAGGGAGGTCTTCAACCTTAAAAGCAACTTTATTATTACCATTGAACCAAAACACGAGATGGAATTGCTTGTACATGTTTTTGGGCTGATGGCGTCTAGATTGGAAGGTGGTTCATATATGCGACAAAAACGGTAGTCCATGCACGCGCTCTCTTATTTCTGGACATATTCAATCCATTCGTTGTCTCCTTCTCAAGTGCCCCACGATCTGTTGAGATATGAGAAGGTTAACATCGGACCTCAGACTTGAAAATGAAATAAATCCTTGCTCTTAAAGACTCGTACTTTCTTTTTCTTTTTTTTTTTCCCATCTTTTGTTGCAACAGAAGTTGATGATGTTTGATGTCCTAAAATTAAGAAAAACACACGTCTTTGATGAGAGAAGTTGATCGTTTCTTGAAATAAAAGCCATTTGAGCAATTTGAGCAAGTGAAGTAATTATGAACTGTTGGGCAGCATCATCTCGAATGATTTTGCAAATTAGTGTGATGCTCCAAAATTTGAAGTCAAGCGTTACTGATCTACCTGTTCGTGACCAAACAAGGAGATTTGTAATAATATATATTTTTCAGATGTTTTCTTTCAAGGGTGCGTTCCACTATTATTATGCTCGACAGACATCAAATGTTACACTGTAATGCTATCGGTACGAGAATAGTTCGCTGACAATGAGGGGGATATTCGCTAATTGAATAAATACAATTATATAATTTGATGATCAAACACAAATCAATATGGCAGTCTAAAGTTAAGCCTCCTCAGCCACAGAGAGTGAAATATCATATGAAGCATATCAAAGGGCCTGGCGGGGCGGTTCAAGGTGAAATGCCTTTGGACCTGGATCACTCTCCTTTGCATTATCAAATATCTTCTTTGTGAAATCCCTTTCAAGATCGTCTTGATTTGGGGTATCTCGGCAGATGAGATGCGTATCGAGAACTTGCTCCAATCAAGAACATCGCTGAATGGCAATGCATAGTAATCAGATATAATCACGGGTACACACCCCAATTGGATTGCCGTTACCAACCTAGGACTTGCCACTTCGTACCCACTTGGGCACAGGCAAAACTTGCTGCTACCCATTAAACTGAAGTAGTTGCTATTCTTGTCGAGGTACCCATGGACTTGGATTTCATTGTCCTTGTCTTTCCAGTGATCTAGTAGGATCTTTCTTATGTGACCGTGAGGTCCGCCGGCAAAAAAGGCAAAGATCGATCTATTACTGGGGCGTAAGCCTTTGCCAGGCATATTAAGCTTGTCAAAAGGGACCTTAATTTCTGGTATGGAGATGTCTCTTCTGGGTTGGAAACCTTCAGATATATTGGCATTGCAGAGGGCTCTCATGAAATTCTTGTACAGTTTAGGGCTCTCCGTTGAGATATCTGGTGCCTGTGCTACCCAAAATAGCCAGTTTAGAGTTTCATTTTGGAGACAGCAAAAGAATACGATCTTTAGACTCGGGTTCACCTTATTCCAGGATAACCATCGATTATTATGCGTGAAAAATACATAAAAACTACACCTAATGGTTATGATATTGTATATTTATGGGTCTGTATCCTTAGCTACGTTTCTTTTCCGTGTTTCCATAACATTTCTGTTAAATCAAATGCTACGCAAGCAATGTTTTCAAACTGACCAAGAAATTAAGAGAGGCTGACATACCCAATCATGGCAAGAAACCAAGAAATGGTCAGCTCCTTGGCTTCTATTCCAGTAGGGATATTTGCCTGCTATGACATTAATGTAATCTGTAACCACGCGCTGCAGTTGATCACGAGAGAAGGTGACGATGGGCTTGTAGACGAAGTTGATGATATTGGCCACGCTGATGGGGAGTAGGAATGCGTGAGCCTGTTCGGGATGGCGAGCAGCGAAGTGGCTCTCTCCGCTCTCCATCTCGCCAATGAACTGCCCTTCAATGCCGTAGATGTCCTTCAGTGGCCCCACGTGGACAAGGGGTCGCTCTCCTTCCTTATAGACCCACACCTTGAACCTCTTCTCCATCTCTATGTGACTCCTGTACCAGCAACCTTAAAATGTCAAATAGCCTGTTACCCGATCAATTTTAGCGTTCTCAATTGCTACACAGCAACAACAACAGTCTTTTTGTGAAGAATAAGGATTAACTGTACATAAACCACACAATGTATAAAGTGTTCCATAGAACATGATGAAAACGGAGACATCTTTTCTAATCATATTTACATACAAATTTATTTCATCTTTAAAATTTCCAGAGTAGTATTTGCACAAGAACGTTTATTATTAATACATTAATTTCAAGAAAATCATCCAAAAGAGAGTACTCTCAGGTTGTTATGCAATTGAAGATATACAGCACGAGTGCATGGCATCATATGGTACATAAATTAATGACCACGTGCGTGTCCTAAGAGCCAGCAGAACAAACATTCAATTTGGGTTAATAGCATATTAGGATGGAAGGGTTCAAACAAAAAACGCATCAATGGCAATACTTAGAAGACCTTGGAGCTTATCACATAAATTTCTGTTGTCTCATCCTGTAAATTCAAGGCTGAGTTCACATCAACGGTCACTATTCACGTCCTTAGCTGAGAAAATTAAATGCTTAAAAGATAAAAAGACAAAGTCAAAGAAAGAGGTAGGCTACGAAGGGGGAGCCACACCGGGCTGGAAAGGGTGGGAAGAGATATGCATTTAAGACCCGTCGGCTGCTACAATGGAGTTGTGGGGATCTCTATTTCACGGCAGGCGTACCATCCGGCGGGCCTCAGTTAAGTTTTTGATCCTTGACGAGTAGGTGCACCCCACAAGTTATATGCATGCCTTCCTAAGGGCTCGTCACGAGATATATATATATAATTCATTCATTAATCATCCATAGCTGTAGTTCATTTGCTCGCCTTTTTTTTTTTTTTTCTTTTGGCTGAACTGTATTATTAATTACCGGCCTAAAAAGTGAATTCGTTGTCATTAACTGGAATATGAAAGTATACATTCTTCTAGGTTCAGTTCACAATTAGACTTGTAATCGCACAAGATTAGAAACTGCAATCAAGGCTATAATGGTGCGTGAAACGTGGAAGCAGATTTGATCTGTTTTATTTAGAGACCTTAATTACTATTTTAATACACAAAAGAAAGTAATAAATATATTCAATTCTCAAATGAAAAAAAATAAAAAATAAAATTATATATATATATATATATATATATATATATATGACTCAATTGCCTATATATTATAAGAGTAGGAAAAATGAACTGAAGATTTTGCTTGATAATACAAAAAGAAAACTATTCGTAAATACTGGGATTCTTAAATTCTGGAGAATAAACAAAACAAGGTCATTGTGTAGAAAATATGACAACCTTTGTTTTCCCAACGCGATTTCTTTTTATTAGCAAAGTATAAGGAAACAAATTAAAGTCCTTGCAATGCACAAAAAAGTTAAACCGATAAACCATTAACTGACAAAAAAAAAAAAAACTTTACCAAGAAAAAGAAAAATAGAGATTGATACTCAACTGATGAAAAGCATAATGATTCCTGTACACGGCGCCGCTGGGAACGAAAGTCTCCTCCTTATACGACGTGTAGTTTTGTGACCGAACAGCTTCATGAATAGCGGCTCTTGCTCTAGCCAACCCATCTTCTATTCTTTCCAAATTGGTTTTTTCCTACCCTCAAAAAACATACCAAAAAAGATATTTACCCATCGCTGATGGTCATAGACTAATCAGGAAGATTTAAAAAAAAAAAAAAATTAAAAAAAAAAAAAGTTCTAAACCCAACTGATCCCATATGCATATGATATAGTAAAATATAGATTGGACTCACTTTCTTGTGCCTAATGATTATTCCTGCGACGGGGCCAACACTGGTGGTGCTATTGGGCGGAGGCAGTGAACTATCATCATTTTTGCGGTCGAAATAAGAATTGTGATAAGAAGGAAAAGGTCCGTGAGATCAGTCTGTCGGCTCAAGGGATGTAAGAAGACAAGAAATAATATTCCGACAAGCAGTGTTGGAACCAATACAACATACGCGCGAGAACTGGACATTTCCAACCCCGCTGTTCTTTCATCACACCATCATCTATAGATTTCCCCTATAACACACAACAAAACACACATGCATACACAGAGAGAGAGAGAGAGAGAGAGAGAGAGAGAGAGAGAGAGAGAGAGAGAGAGGTGCGGGGTTAATTGTATTGGGGTGGCTATGGAAGTTTGAACGAGAAATTAAAAGTATAGGAAGAAGACTGTGGAAGTGTGCAATACGGAAGGCAGTCGCGTTAGACCTGAGAGTTAATGCCAAGCCAAACGAAAATCGAACCATTTCCCATTTAAAGTCGCGAGTCAAATTGCTGGCCAATGGCGTTTCGAATGTTCTTGAAAAATAAATGAACAAATAAATAAATTTCCGGGCAAGCGATGATATATAACCCTCATATCAAATAAGCCTACACGCTGCGGCATATAAATGGCTGAACTTTTGAGAAGATCAAAGCTGGATTTCCATTTCATTGCGAGAAAACTATGGAAATAAATTAAAGGTCAAATACTATCATCGACAGTAGTTATCTTTAATACTCAAAGTTTTGAATTTGAGTCCCAATTGATTTCAATTAAACTTTAAAAAGTACACTTTTTGAGTTCGAAAAATAAATCGAATGTCAAATCCTAAAATAAACATGCATTAATACTGAATTAATAGCAGTTAATTTCTTGCTTATTGACCTCTAAATCAAATCGGTAAGTTGTTTTTTTTTTTCGATAATCCCCGATTTAAAACTCGTATATAGTTGGGACCAGGGGCAGAACTGGGTATATTGTGTCCTTTCCAAGACTTTGAAAAATCTAAATATCATCCATAAATCATGGTTGACTATTTACAAGTCTAGCATTTCCGTCCCTAATTTATTTTATTTTATTTTATTTTAATCTTCATTTACAGTTCAATTTGACCCCCTAATTCAATTATTATAGTTCTATCCTACCCCTGTTGACGACGTTGAAGTGAATAAGAGAAAGATTTACTCCATTTTTCCTTCCACCCCCATTAAGGGCTTTGCATTATCTTGGCATTACTGTTAGGAAGGTGTTATCTTCGATCTTTAATTGTTACTTTGCTCTATGCATTAAGCAGCACAATATCAAGTTTCCCTTGTTTGGATGTGGAAAATCATGCATCAAAAATTGATGCAATGAGAAGTTTCAATTGGGTTTCTTGTAAATCACATAATAATAAAAATAAAACTTTAAAGTGCGATATGTCCATCTATATATATATATATATATATATGAAAGTCAAGTCAACTCACACACTGCACGTAGAAGAAGAAGTTTAAAATTGGGAATCATCCCCAGATTGTAAGGTACGAATCTCTAAAAGGCTGACAGTATGACAGACGGTTACCACTAGGAGAATTTTGTAACAGATGGTAGCATAAATTTGTTATGCAATTTATGAAAAAGTACCAAAAAAAAAAAAGAAATTGCTTCGATAACAAAAGCCACAATGCCAGCAAGAATGATGATAAGAAAGATATGTCAAGAAGATAAAATAAATGGCGAACCCCAGGAATTGCGTAAAAAGTACCCAACAGAATCCATCGGGGGACAGTGTTGCGACATGATTCTGGCTAAAAAGTGCTGCTAAGCATTGCATGATTAAATTTTGGTACCAAAAATTTTGGTACCCCAACAGCATTGCATGTTGTGACACACACCTCGGTGAGCAATAGGCGAACGCCAATGTGAATGAAGATAAACCGTATAAACTTCAGAACTCGTTGCTTTACAGCCTGGCTTGCTTCGGATGACAGAATCACCGGATCCAACACGCTGAAATATAGTGGCCACAGTTAGGAGGAGGCTAAAGGTGCCTCGTAAATTATAAAATCTATATTCCTTAAAATACCTGCCCATGAGTGTGGCCCCAGTCCACACCAGCAAAGGTTGAACATACGAGGTTATAACATAATGTGTATCGCTTTTCTTCCAACTATACTTAGATTCCTGTGGAAAATTTGAGGAGTCAATGTGGAATTTAAGGTAAAAGCAAATCCAGAAATATTTAACCACTTTTGAAAGGAAAAGCATGTGAAATGTCAATATAAAGAGTACGTTGAGAAAACTAATCCTGCTCAAAGGCATGAGTGGGGGCAAGACCCCGCGCAGCAAAAGCAATGGTACAAACTGCTGGGATCAATTTCAGCGCTATAGGACTTCCACGCAGAGCATCGGAAGACCTGCAAGGTACAACAAAAAGAAAATATTGCTGGAAGAATTATAAACTCGATAACGAGGGAATGAAAAGTATTATAGAAAACCAACAAACACAGCATCAAACAAAAACGGATGAGAACAGTACTTGGTCCAAGGAAGCCAGGCACATTATCAGTTCAGGGATACTTATGCGCATTTGATGGTTAAAACTATAGCTAGACATGAAAATGTTATTACCATCCAAAAGAGTAAAAAGCATAAAGCACAATATGAAAAAGGGTGTAAAAATTTCCAACCGGAATTTCTCCAACACATCGAAAAAGAACTTGCTGCGCAGAAGATGTAATTCTGAAGAGTCGTAAATACCACAAATGAGTTTGTACACACCAGCAATTCATATGCAACTTGACTTTCGAGACGACCAAGAAGAATGAATTGAACATTAGACTGTTAGATTTGAGCATCAACAATCCAAACAAATAACACAGAAAACTTTCTGATATTAAGTAGAAGAAGAGAAGGCAAAAAGGATTTTTAAATTATTGATCATTTCAAGTTTCAATATATACGAGTAAAGCATTTTAGGGTGGTACATCATTACATGATTATGTCAGTTTGAATTTAAATACAAAATTGATAGTTTGAATACAAATTCAAACTAATTTAAATTTATTTTTAAAACTTATAAGAAAAGCCATTAACACTTTAGTTAGCAAGTCAACTAAATTTGATTTAAAATTTAGACTTAAAAAAACTTCTTAAAGAAGATGGGTTAACATTGTTTATACTGTAAATAAGTAGCTACCCTATCTAACTTTTAAAAAGAAAAAAAAAAAAAGAGGGAGACTTATATTATAGAATTTTGAGTCTATCGTGCAATACTCCAGCACCATGTGAACACCTTATAAGGTTTCAATTCTCCTCCTTGGTGCTAAAAGATTACATGCCTAGACTACTTCTTAAGACTTCAAACCTGTGTATTGGCAAAAATTTAGTAAGAATATCAATAAGTTGATGCTCAGAGGGGTAGCATTAAAACTTGATTTCATTGCTTCCATGACCTTCTCTAATAAAATGCAACTTTACTTTAAATTGCTTTGTTCTTCCATGTAAGATTAGAATTTTTTTGAGATGGCGATGGTGGCTTGGTTATCACAATAGAGGCATATAGCTTCTTTTTGTTTTAAATTTAAATCAAGAAGCAACTTTCTAAGTCAAAGTGTCTGATTAATGGCAGATGCACTTGTTATGTATTCTATTTCTACTATTGACTGAGCAATGATGACTTACTTGTTTGAGTTCTAACAAAAGGCTTTAGCACCAAAAGTAAAGATTAAGCTAGATATACTTTTCATGTCTTCCAAGGATTTAACCCAATCACTATCTTTATATCTAGTAAGTTGCAATTGATTTATTCTTTTGTACATAATCCCTAATTCTACAAATCCTTAGATATATCTCAAGACTATTTTGGTAGCTCTAAAATGTCGTTCACTTGGTGAGTGCATAAATCTTAAGTGGAGACTTGTTGCATGCATAAGATCAAGTTTAGTAGCTGGAAGATATAGCAAACAACCAATTCAACTCCTAAATCTTGAAACATTGACCTTTTCAGCATCACCTTATTTCAGTAACTTGGTGCCTACAGTTAAAGGCATCCCTTTGCTTTTGCTATTGGTAATGTGAAACCTTTTGAAGAGGTCTTTGGCATACTTAGTCTAACACAAATGTATTCCTTCATTAGTTTGTGTGAGCTCCAATCCTAGGAAGTATGACATGACACCAAGATCTGTCATGTAAAAAACTTCCCTCAATTCATCATTTCATCTTTGAATAAGTTCCTAACTGCTTCATATGACTGATAAATCATCAACATACAATGAGATATAAAGTATTTGAACTTCATGTGCCTTGATATATAAGTTAATTTCTATCTTGCTTCTCCTGAAACCAAGCTCTAATAAGTGATCATTGATTCTGTTGTACCAAGCCCTTAGGACTTGCTTCAAACCACAAAGGACTTTGTTAAATAAGTGCAATTTGTTCTCCTACCCTCTTTTGATAAATCTTAGAGGCTACTCCACCAAAATTTTCTCTTAAAGGAAACCATTAAAAAAGATAAACTTCACATCTAATTGGTAAATTCTCTATCCTTTATGAGTTGTAATTACAATAAGTAATTCAATAATATCCATTTTAACCATTAGGCAAAGGTTTCAAATTAGCCTATTTCAAACTCTTATAAATATCTTTTAACTATTAACCTAACTTTAAGTTTGCAAATAGACTCATCAGCCTGATATTTAGTCCTAAAGATCCACTTAACCCCTGTAATAGACCCTTATTCTGGTTTAAGGACAAAGATCTAAGTTTTATTTTTTTTCAATTGATTGCAACTCCTCTTACATTATTTTCTTCTAAGTAGGTACATTTAAAACTTCTTTATAATTTATAAATTCTAATACAATTTCATTTGCCTTCTCATAAACATTAAAAAGAGGTATGGTTCCTCTAATAGGGTGATTTTCATTGTCATGATAGCTTAGCTTTTAAGCCAAGTATATTAAGAGCATCATCAGATTAAGTTTAAGTTGTTTCAATTTATGATGTGTTTCAATTCTAATGCTCAATTTCATTGAATTTAATAGTTTTAGAAATTAAAATTTTTTCAGTTAATAACAAATAGGCGAAGTAGTGGTATCTTTCTTTCCAAACAACACGCTTCACTTGCTCCCTCCCCGTGTCCACTGGCACTCCTTGTCCAGAGCGAAGAGAACGCGAAAAAGCGCCGCCGAAGCAGCATGAGCGGGCTTTTATTGCTACGTGACTAGCATTTTGCGCCCACATGCTTGAATTTGAGTGTAAAAAGCTCGCTTGTTATACGGGATCTGACGCATCCAGCAGAGCAAAGCAGCGTTCCATTCTTTTCGGCGGCATCCTTCCGCATTGGCGGCGAGTAGAGTGCCACAATCCCATTCATCATTTTTGATCTACATAAGCCAAAGCCCGTAACACTGGCTGGCGACGACCTTGTAGTTGGAGGTTTAGTGTTTGTATACCCAATAAAGTGTAATGTGTCCATCAATAAATAAATATAAGTTAAGTCAGCTCACACACTGCATGTAGAAGTTTAATTTAAAATTGGGAATCATCCCCAGATTGTAAGGTACGAATCTCTAAAAGGCTGACGGTATGACAGACGGTTACCACTTGAAGAATTTTGTAACTGATGGTAGCATAAATTTCTTATGCAATTAATGAAACAGTACAAAAAAAGAAAAAAAAGGGTCCTAAATTCTCGTATTATTTACAAAGAAAGAAGTTACTGTGAGCTTAAGTTGTGCGCTTTATTGCGAGTCTTGGTATGATCCCGCGTGGTATTAATTAAGATGGCCAATTTGATAGCATTTTCCTCCTTGATTGTTTTCCCTTAAAGAAAATTTCAAGCATTCATGAATAATATTAACAACAGGGCAATTTTACTTTCTTTTTTTTTTTTTTTCCTTTGAAAAAAAACTTTTACTAGTTTTCTAATAGCCATCATGCTTTTTTTAATGGTCTTGTCTAGTAATAAAATTGCATATATGCCATTTCGATTAGCCAATTGGTGCTGCTGCTTAGCATTATGCTTAAGTATTGTAATCACTAGATCTTCCTCATATAATAGCATTGCTTAAGTAGTCCAAGCTTAACCCTCCTTTGCTCATATTCTTCTGATCAAAGTCCCATCTTTGAAAGCTTCTGAGTGGAACCCCCAGAATTTGAAGACCATCAATCCAACATCGGACAGAAACTTAATGACCTCAGGTCTTGTCATTAAAGGACGGTGAAGAGCCATAAGAAACATGTGTCAACTGTGATGCGTATTCCATTCAATAAGACAGCTTACAATGCATTGCGGCAGTGCTTCTAAAACGCTAAATCAACCCGTTAACTTGATGTTGAGTCTTCTCAGCCACGCAGAGTGAAGCACCATATGCATTACATCACATGGCCTGGCGGATCGGTTTAACTAGAAATGTCTTTGCACTTTGATGACCCTTCTCTGCAATTTCAGGTACTTTCTATAGGAAATGCCTTGCACAATGGTCTTAATTTCATGAATCCTCTGAACTGGAATTTGTACTGAGAATCGGGTCCAACTGAGAACATCACTGAAGGGTAAGTTATAGTGGTCAGAGATAATCACTGGAATTCAACCCGAATAGATCGATTCCACTACCCTGGGGCTAGCCACTTCGTAGCCACTGGGACACAAGCAAAACTTGCTTTGCCCCATTAATGCCGTGTAGTTTTGCCCCTTGGATAAGTACCCATGAACTCACATCGTCTTTGTCCTTCCAATGATCTAACAAGATTGTCCGGATATATCCATGGGCTCCACCGGCGAAAAATGCAATAAACTTGCGTCCATCAGGAGGTTAGCCAGGGTGGGGGGCTGTGAGGATCGTTGCAAGGCAGTTCAATTCTAGCAATGTGACATCCCTGGTCGGTTGAAATCCTTCAGATGTGTTGGCATTACACATGACTCTTATTACATTTTTGCACAGCTCAGGGTTCCCTCGCGCGATGTCTGGTGCCTGAAAAATAGAAGTGTTGGTTTCTGTAATTGACCGTCGAAATATAAAATCATTATTTATTGGCAAATAGAGATTCCCGGTATCCAAATTATGTGACAATTCCTGCTTTAGTTCATCTTTCTAACATTAAAAAGATTCGTATAACCGACACTAATTAAATTCATGATTAAGACATTGTTGTTTTTGTTTTTGTTACCGACCTAAATGAACAATTTCATGGTGCCAGTCATTATACACAACGCTGAAGGGGATGGAGAGGAGGAAGCTTTTACCCAATCGTGGCCAGAGACCGTGAAATGGTCGGCACCCGAGCTTCTATTCCAATAAGGGTACTTATTTGCTACCACCTCCGCGTAGTCCCCGACGATCCTTATTAGCCTGTCTCGATCATAAGCGGTGATGGGGCAGTAGATGTAAGTAACAATTTTAGCTACACTCACTGGTAGAAAAAATGCATGGGCCTCATCTGGTTGGCGGGCCGTGAACGGGCTGTCCAATCTTTCCCTTCGTCCATGAACTGTCCCTCAATAGAATACATCCCTCTCATGGGCCCATTATGAAACATGGGCCTCTCTCCTTCCCTGTAGGTCCATATCTTGAATCCTTTCACCATCTCTGAAGGACACACCTGGTCGATGATCACGCAAAAGGATGAATTAAAATGAATTCCACGAATGTGAAACATCAGGAAGCAACGGCCGGCAGACCCAGATCCACAATTTCATCCAATCTACAGTGACACTTGTTTTTGATTAGGAAAAGGAGCAATAAGATTCTCACATTATAGATAAAAGCATTTAGCCAAATAACATCAATGTCAAAATCAGACGCACTTCTTCTGACAATATTTTTTGCTGTTAAGTCTAGAAAATAATTAAAAGGTCATAGAATCATACCAGTGCAAAAAAAAAAAAAAAAAATGAAAAAGAGCGGAGGTTGGGGTTAATCAATTGTTGTGATTGTACTAAATGAATAATTGTTAATTTGTTATAATGCTAAAACTCCAAGCTGTGTCACACAGAGTTTAATTTGCATATATAACAGTATGGTCAAATGAACACAGCTTTCTTTTCTTTTTGACCGTGGTCAAGTTCAAATTTTGCAAGTGGGAGGTTGATCGATCAAATGTCATGTCTTACCGCATTGGGTTAGGCTAGATGTGTGCAGAAGAAGTGGAGTAGGAAATCGGAGGCATGCCCATTACGTATCGTTATGCTGTTTAAACTAGGCCAAACGCTTAGCATGCCACTTTGCCGCACTACATCCAAAGTCGCGCCAAAGAAGAAAACGTATCAATCGATTCCCGTTGTGGGGGGATGCCTCAGTAACTGAATTGAGTCTCACGTTTTATATTCAAGACTTTTCTTTTTCCAGGGAGAAAGAAAATATGAGTTCAAATAGGCCCTTCCAAGTTTCTGAAGTATTTGAACTATTATTCAATAAAGTCTCCATGTTTTAGTTAATTGAAACATATTTCATCAAAATTAGCAGGATTCACGATACGTTGTTATCTTCGAAAAACCGCATTGTTTTTTATTCCTATACAACTTTCAGATCATGAGATCCAGCACACCATTCGTCAAAATATTATGTACCTTGACATTTCCCAGAGAGAAAAATGTGAAGATGTTTCGCATTTCAGGAAGCCGTTTTGCGCTGCGAAGCGGACCGTCAAGCTTCATTCTTTTGCCAAACGTGCAAGACATCCGAAAGAAATTTAGCTTGGCATAGCTCTTGACACCCAGAAAAGTTCTTGCGAAAGGGAGAGAGAGTTGCAAAGAAAATGGGCGGTGAAGAAAAAACTCAACCGATGAAAAGCATAAGCGTTCCTGTATATGGACCGTCTGGAAATGAAACTCTGATCCTTATCAGACGTACAATTCTTTCTACCAATTGCCCCTCGAATTGCTGCTCTTGCGCTGGCTAAATCTGCCTCAATTCTCTCCAAACTATTCATTTTCTACATTCAAACAATAAAAATAATCATTGTAACAACCAATTTTCAATCTAAACGGCATATTAAATATAATTCAGAAGAGAGGAAAATATTCGAGGGAAACCAAGAAGAAGTTAAGTGCACAATTTGATGTGGCTAACAGCGTTGTTGCGAGGTGCATTACTGGTTTTTCCGGTGCTTGAAATGTATTTCTGGGATGTGCCCATTAGCCCCCACATGCAAACAAAGGCCGGGATGGACGAACGGTACTTTTGAGGCTCGGTGGGCCGCCCTGAATTTTGAAAGTTAAAAATGCATAATCCCTACAATATGAGGAATAACCCAGGCCATGTAGAATTACAATATTCTTTTTAAGAAGAGTATTCTTTGTTGAAAAAAAAAAACAGAGAGACACAGAGGGTATTATGGTAAAATCGTCTCTCCTTCCCTGTTTAGGAGTGCAATACAATTCCAACGGCTACATTGACATAACATCATAAATAGAAGCGCGGCTTTTGCGGAAGAGTTCCCATTTACTCTTGTTATGATTTTTGTATCAAAGATGTTTTCTTTTTTTTCTTCTCCTCTTTGATTTTTTTTGGTCTTTTTTCGCATGTTTGGCTCTTTCCTCGGCTCTTCGCCGCAGTCGCCGGCGCAGAGGTGTGTGGAGCTTCTCCCGGCGCCATTCGCTACCACCCTTCCCGCCTCCCATGCTCTCTCCTCTCCTCGCCGTTGCCATTGTTGTTCCTACAAAGTTTTAAAAAAAGAAAAGAAAGGAAATTGCTTTGTCCGCCGAAGTCTGGCTTCTCGATTCATACTTAATTTCACTCGTTCGAGCATCAAGATTTACAGATAGTCAGAGCCTTCTAATCTTCTCTTCTCCTTCTCTCTGTTTGGTTTTTCTTTCTTCCTTGATACAAACCCAAACAAGATAAAATGCCAAGAAGGTTCTTTGGTGTTAGTGTTTTTTTTTTTTTTTTTTGTAATTCTTTACTTTCTTTATTTTGTGGTAATTTCTTTTTAATTCTTTATTTTCTTGAAACTAACTGCCATAAAAATCTGACCTTTAGTTTTAGTTTTAGCTCCCCAAAGACACTGGTTATGCTTCAATGCCAATAATTTTTGAACCCTGCGTTTCTCTCTCTGCGGGTAATCTCTCTCTCTCTCTCTCTGCGCTTTGTTAGATGTGTATTTTCTATTTATTACAGATTATTGGTTTTAATTTCGCAAATTTTGATTGTAATTACTGTTGGGTTTGTTGATTGATCTTGATTTCGTCACTTGAATATTTATTTATTTATTAGTTTAGATGAATTTTTGGTTATTCAGTGATAGATTAATCAACAGGGAAGACGAAGGGTATAGGTATTTTGCAGAATCAGGGTTTTGGGAACAAATTGAGGCTGAGCCAGAGGTCCCATTGAAACTAGCATGCTTTACTAGTATGGTGTCAGTTCTTTGGTATTTTGCAGTCTGTGTACAAGTCTAATGTGCGATAGACTTCATTCCTGATTTCATTATTTAATTTTCTTCTTTGGCAGCTTGAAGTGCCAAAGGAACTGATATCTTCATCACAGTTAGAGGAATTAAAGTTGCAATGCAGACCCACCTTATATTCAGATGTAAATGTAACAAAATTGCATGACCAGGAAACTGGGTACCCAGCTTCTTCTTTCTGATGGAATTTCTGTAAACCATAAGGTATGCATGTGTTCATCCATATTTAGTTGCTTATTGGCTTGTATCTCACATTACCTTGATGTCCTTTAGTTTGACAGTGGGTTTAGCTTATTTCCTTGCAGATTTTTTAAAGAACAAGTTTAATCAAACTATTTTTCCATGATCATTTATTGTTGGTTTGGTTTTGATCATCACCTCAACAGAAGATTATCTCTTTTTGACTCCTTATATTGTTTCTCACATACTTGTTTTCCTTTTGTTGTTGGATGTCTGACAACAATATCTTAATATTTCCTCTCATATACCTGGTGTAGCAATGCATGTAAGTTTACAGATTTCCAAAAGTGAATCCAGAGCAGGCATAATGTGGCTCGTAGTTGGCAGCGAGTGAGCAGCCGAAGTTTCTGAGTCAAAAGGATCTGTCATTGTGGGTGTCAAAACTCTTAGTGAAGGAGGTTGTGTTGGCAACTTTTCCAGGGAGCAGGCAGGTGAAGCTATATTCTTTTGCTATTTGTTACCTTTCACTTCAAATGGCCAAATTTCTTTTTAGATGGGCTTTAAACCACCAAAATATGCTTTCTGTTCTTTCATGTTTTTCCTGAATTTTTTTGGTTCTATATTTTGAATACCTTAGGATATTGCTATGGCAAATCAGCCATCCATGTTTATTTATGGTATAACTGCAATTACAAGAATGATTCTCTTAACTACTCGTGGGCAGAGGAAAATTGATGCTCGAGCTATTTTTTAGTACAGTTTAGGGTTTATTCTGAAAAGTAAAATTTTGTCTCATGTTCTTTTTTGACATACCCAAAAAACACTGTCAGTATCTTATTGTGTAGTTTTGGCATGCATCTTGGAGTGTATGTTGACAATCTCATTCTTTTTGTTTCCTTGCGATTAAGTGAAAGTTTCTGTTTCTTTCCGATATTTGTTTTTCCATGATTTCTCTGTCAGCAATGAAGCTGGCTAAGGTATGGTCATAAAATGTTCTTCATCGAGCATGATCAGATATGAAACCTACCGTTCCATGGGAAATGATTGTTCTATACATTTTTGAATGTTTTCATCATGCAGCACTTCATTGTTAACAGTTTTGGCCTCAGGATTGATCATGCAATAAAAACATAACAGTTGGCTCCTACCCCTTAGTCCTCAATATGTATACACCTTTGTACTTTATTTTTGTATGTATATGTTGCTTGCTTCATTGTTTGACCAATATAATGGAAAGAATGCCAAGAAAGTGTCCCCATTCTATTTGACATCCTCCATGGAAGAAATACAGGGCAAAGAACTTCTTGTTGTGTTGAAGATTGGGTTTCCCAATTTTAAGCAGCGTTACCTAATTGGTGGTCACTCCCAGGTAATATACCATAGCAACTTTTCTGTTTCTGTTGATAATGTAGTAGAACATGCATCAATGCTATCATTATACTTTTAGTTTGCATTTGTTTTAAAGGTTGATTGTCCAATTTTTGAACATGGTGTCTAATTAGCAGTCAATTTCAAAGAATATGGTATAGCTTTAGATTCTGTTTCTGCTGATAACTTAGTAGAACATATGTTAATGCTGTCACAGTGCTTTAGTTTGCTTGATAACTGTGTGATCACTCTTAATCCTGGTTATGATTATTAGATTTTTAGGCAACTTGCTCTAATTGATAATAACTTGGTCTTTTGGATCTGTAGTCTGTGACATCATCAGTTCTCAGACTTGCTATTTGCTTAAGATTATGTTTTCATCCAAACTTGCTCATCTGTTTCTGTTCCAATCCATACAAATAATCTTTGAGGCTGCTCCCATTCTTGCTTCTTAATTGCAACCCCATCAGTGATTAGGACTTATAGCCTGTGAGTGGCCTCTTATCCTTCTGCACTCCTTTTTGTACTTTTTCTTCATCTTCTTTAATCAAACAAGCTAAAACTGAGCTTCTTTGAGAGTCAAAATAATATTTCATGTCAATTTTGTTGGTTCTTTAAAAAACTTGCATAGCAACATTTGTAGAGTTGATATACTTATTCTCTGCTCCAGGTTTATGAAATTGTGTGTATCTAAATTCATGTTGTATACCAATTTTCACCTGCAATGTGGTGTTACATATGCTTTTTGTTCTGAGGCAAATTGATTTCTAGAAGTTTGTTGGAACTCAATCAAGAAGAACCAGTGATTCAAGTGGACCTTTTGTGAGTATTATTTCCTTGACATGAGAGTTATTATGATTGAGGAAAAAGCCGTGGTGTGTGGGTAAAGATTGGTACTTGGACACTGCCTTTCATCTCTTTTTTGTTGTCTGGACAAGTAAGACTCAAAGAATATTTGTAGGACTGCCTTTATCATTTCATTTCTCTTCTTTTTTCTGGTTGTCCTGCATGGGCCTTTCACTATAAAAGTGCAATATGTGTAACTATGTTCTTTCACTTTATGACTGAGCTGAAGTGAGGACGAGTACCAAGTATGTTGTAGATAAGTTGGTGCTTTTCTTTTCCCACTGCTAACTGATAACATTATGATTTCCAATGTGTAGTCCAGGATGCCTCTGTAGTGCAATGGTAGTAAAAGGAATTATCTATTTTAAGGTGTTGCAACAGTAGTATAGTTTTCCTGTTCCCAGATTCTAAAGATGCAAAGGTTGTCTTCTATGCTTGAAAAGATAGTGCTGCAGAAATCATGGAGGTCAACAACTTCTTTAAACATCAGGCATGTTCTCCAACTCATTAGGCTTACTTACTGACATTTAAATATTGGTGCTTCCATGGCCAGTAGTTTGTGATCCTACTTTTCTTACATATGCAGGTTAACTTTAGTCTTCATTTCTTTCTTGTTATCGTTTTTGTGTCAGTTTCTCTAAGTGTAGTCCCTGACCAAGTACCTATCATAATGCTTCTCTTAAAAGGTTGAAGATCTTTCCATTTATAATGTGCAAGTCTTTTTCTTATTCATGCTCTGAGTCATGGTTAGAAGAAATGATTCTAATTTGGATGGTTTTGTTGTTGGTACAAGGTTTTTACAATTGATGTTATTACATGATGGGAATGCTGCAAGGGAAGCAACTTCAAGCTCATTGTCAAATGATACAGCCTAACTTTAAGTCTTGCTTTGGATTTCATTTTCTCGAAGTATCTACTAGATAATGTTCTTCTTCCAACTGTGGCACACTGACCACCAGGTTTACTAAGATGAGTTTTTATTTGCATAATTTTCTTCTTTGCTCTCATGCAATTTATATTTGTTTGAAAAAGGCTGATACATGGTGTAGAAGGGTTAGGATGGGATTGGACTTAGTCCAACCCTTCCCTTCTTGGATTCTCAGAGCAGAAGGAGGGTTGTGCCATACACAATGCACAAGTCTAGAGGGGGTGAAGTAGAGAGGGATTGACTTCTTCAGGTAATTTGAGTATTTTGACTTCTTCATGCGATTTTTGAAGAAGTAATAGAATGAATTGATCATATTTCAAGTCTTTCTGGTAGCCGTTGTTTGCAATATGTGAACCTAATGTTAGCGATCACTTTATATTCCACAGAATTATGATGGCAATATGGTCTATATATAGAATGCTTACTTGCACAACCTGATCACTTCCTTCCTTTCTCACCCACTTGCCAGAGACAAGATCAGTCTAATTATTTAACTTGCTTTATTATTTAAGAAGCAACTGATTGGAAAATGGAATTTGGAAGTCAAGAAAGAATGAGTGGGGGATGATAAGTAGCAAATGTAGCAACATTTGGTATGCTATATGTCCACATTATTATATCCTAGTTTTTTCCTAAAAAAGTTCACACAAGTATTCTTTTATTCAACAGCTTTGACGTTAAATCATATGTTAGCATGATTTGAGGATGTGCACTTGCAAACTTAAGAAGCTTGGCTGTTGCAGCATGCTTGACTCGGGGGCTTGGCAGCTGCATGCAGACTTGCAGTAAATGAAGCAGAGATTTGCTTACATATGTTTTCTTTCAATTCATTTAAATCTATCTCTTGAGATGTTGGCATGTCCTTCCTGATTGGGTTCTACAGAAAACAGATTTGGTTAAAGACCTTGATTTAAGCAAAGAGATACCTCACTCTAACCAATGGAGCTTCTGCCCCACCATCTCTTTAATAGGTGAAGAGCATCAATCAGTCCAAAGATGCAGAGGACCTTTAGGAGAAAAAGTGAGTTGATTAACCAAAAATGTAGGATTTAACTTTTGTTATGCACAATGTTGCCCTATCCAACTTTCTGGCTTTCAAGATTTTCCCATCTGTGCAGGAGTTTGACTTGGCAAATAAATGTTTCCCTGTTGCAAAGATATTTTTCCACCCTGCAGAATTGGATATGTACTTTGTTATGTTATTTTTGAATGTGGAAATTGTTTTATATCTCTAGTTCATTCTAGAAGCAATTTAACATATCTTGTTTTGTTTGATTCTTGGCAGGATGCATTTGAAACCTCTTGATAAACAATTAATAGCATCCATCAAAACATCAGAGGTTGATTTGTCTGCCAAGATTTTAACCATTTGAGCTAGTTTGTAAATGTTATCTAATGAAATGAAGGGAAAACCTTTTTATGCCTTGCAGTCCTATTGAAGCTCAAAGAAAATGATAACTAAACCCTATTTGCAGGTATGAACCAGGATGACCTGGCAGAGTGTGCTGATCGAGTTGTCAACTCCATCCTGCCATCCACTTCTTCACCATGTACTTTATGAGAGGTACTTTAACAAAAATGCTGCAAAGCTGACCTGTTCAAATTCTCTCTTCTTAATAGGAATTGATGCCTGCTCAAATTTTGAGCTTGTGCAGCATTATATTAACTGGTGGAAGCAAAATTTTTCCTCAATTTGCTGAAAGACAGTGAGGCCCTGTTCCTTTCCATTAGCTTGCATGGTAAGCTTTATTTTAAGAGTCCGGGACAATGTTTTAACTTTCTGTTTCATATATTTAGAGTGACATTTCAGTGGGATAGAGCTCCAACCTCTTGTATTGGATGATTATCGAGTCAAGATAACTACACAAAGAAGAGTAAACTCTTCGATCCTGGGAATTTTTTATTTGCTTGGAAATACTTCGTTTCCTGTTTGTTGAAATCTTTTTAGGTGTAGCCCATTCTTGCCCCTACCATATTCAGCTTAAGGTACTTGTTCAGGCTATTCAGTTACAGCTTCAGGTGCTTGTTCAGGTTATTCTCTCATTCGTGATCCTCTGGCCTTGTTTCTTTCTTTCTCCATAAATTATTCAATCTATCAGCCAGCAGTGGTGAGTCTTAGATGGCCCAGGTACTTAATTTTTAACTTCACATCCTCAACTTCTGCTGCCCAAAGGCCTTTAGTATTTCTGCCCAATTCATAGCACAAGAATGGGATCCTTTGTCCTCCTGCCTCAAAGATCACCCAATGTACATATTCTAAGCAGGTTTTTTCTTACTCTCTCATTTTATTTTTTTCATATTCTCTCATTTTATTTTTTTCAATACATTTCTGCACTTATACTGCCATGAGATTAATTGATATAATTCATAAAATTTCAGAAGATTTAAACATAGTACATCTAAAAGACACTCGAAAAAATTCAATAGCCAAGATGAGATAACCCGCACATTAACTTTATTAAGTTGTGAGAGCAAGTGCAATTATTTTCTGCAAAAGACCAAATTCCATGTGCAATTTTCAAAATAAATTACACTTCTGTTCCATACCCATTACTTAGGCGTTGAACAGGGTTTGAGAGCTTAATACTGCCATTCTGAGCTTTTACACAGTTACTACTGTAGATTTCCTTGTTCCGTAAAGTTCATGCTAAATGTAACACTATGCTCATATATAAGCTCCAAATGGCATTGAAAACTTGCCCAAACTGGTGGAGGGTATCATTCAGACATCTGTTGATACTGGTCCATTTGGAAGCCAAAGGCTTTGCTCAAGGCATTCAAGCATTTGTAGGAGTTGGTAGCCAGTGGCTGGCAGACGTGCTGAAGGTAGTCCACGCCAAACTTCTTCTTGTTTCCTTCAATTATTCTTGCCAATTTGCAGTCTTCCTTTTCCTTTTTCTACTCTGCCTTGTTTTCCATCATCTCTTTTGGTAAATAGATGCAAGTGATCAGTCGGTAAGGGATAAATCTCTCCTACAACACTTCAACATCTTTAGAGGCTTTTTGGAAATGTTGTTACGTATGAGAAATGCTAACCCCAATGTAACTTGAATTATTTTCCCTGCTATATTTGACAGATTTGTTTGAACGCATGGGAACTCGTGTTAAATTGAGTGAGGTAAGTCTTAATCTCCGAATGGCTCTGTAGCTATCTCTTTCTTTGCTTGCTTGAATATATGTCTGTATCTTCTAGTGTAGTTTCAGCATGCAAGTTGAAGTGTATCTCAGCAAAGCTCATTCTTTTTGTTTCCTTCAGTAGTGTAGGATGGAGCTGCAACTCCTACCACCCGGTACTTCATGATAAGTAGTAGTAACCAGTTCAAGGATTCTGATTCTCTCTCCCTCCCCCGACCCCACACCCCAACTCACCCCCCGGGCCCCGAAAACCCCCGCTCAATCGGCTCTTCTCTTTTGAATCTCATTCGTTATAGGCCTCCTCGGAGGAGTAGAGGGGCCGCCCGAGTAGAGACTGGGAAATGGCCCATCGTACAAAGGGGCTTTCTCTGGCATCACTCTGGCCCATGCTTGTATATTCAAAGAGATTTGACAGTTTGTCCACCACGACCAGGAGCCCACGATAATGGAATGGAAATTGAACCCATGTTCGACGGTGTACATTTCTTTTAACTTACCACGAGCGCACGATAAGGCGACGACCAAACTTTGCTTTCGGCGCACTATTTATAGGATTACTGATTACTTTGTCAGCAAAAGGGCTGAATTCATGGACCTAGATTTCGCCAGGGATTTTCCTTCCCTGAAAAAGGGTCTTGAGGGCTCCGTCATTTGGGTCCTTATCTACATATTGCGTGCCAAACCCAATACGTGGCCTAGAGATCAAGGAATAATGGAAGCTGCTCAGAACTTTAGGCTGAAGGGAAGGAAGAGTTCATTTCCCTCGTTAGGATTTTGGGCCCCTATTGGTACCACTCCGGTTTTCTATTCCTCACAACGAGTAGTTAGGAGTCCACTACCACTTTTGAGAGTGCAGGTGGAAGTTGACCCGATTGGACTTCCAACCTTACACGTTTCTTCCTCCACAACATTTTAAGTCTCTGCACCATTTTTGTGTTGTGGATTATAGGATAGTTCTCACATGTCTTCATCGTAAGAAAAATAAAATGAAAAAAACAAAAATTCTTGAAATGGTAATTAATTTAAACTACTAAAAAATTCAAATCTAATTCATGAAATGATACAATTCGAGATACAATTATTAGTAATTTGAGAGTTGAGTACACAAATATAGGATCGTCTCGTCTGAATTTACCCAGATGCAACTAGAAATCGAACGAGCTCTTCTGTTACAACATTATGGGGTATGGACTCGAGGTCCACATCAATGCATCGAGTGCAATTTTCAACAAATAATGCTCCTAGCAAATGAGCAATATAGAACACATCAGCGCTGTGATGATTGCCACAAACAGATGAACTCTGTAAGTTCTACAAATTTGTATCACACCCCACTTTGTCACGGTAGTCCAAGAATACGAGTGCGGCGCCATAATGAGCCAGTGCTCCCAATACCACGAAAACGTGGAAAATTTGATGACTATGTCCTGCTAGATCGAACCATCCAGGCTTCAGTCTCTCCGGAATCCGGCTAATGTAGAACGCGGCCCCGGTCAGGTAGAATAGAGCCATGGCAGACTCATAAGCTAGAATGGTGTCACACTTGGGATTGGTCCAATTGACAATTACAGCATGGACTGCGGGAACGAGGCCGAAGAGCCCCATTGAACAGAAGAGCAAAGCACGAAACCCGCGGTACTTCCCGGCCGAGAGGGACGGGGTAAACAATGTTACGACAGTAAAAATCCCGATTGCCGTGACCCCACCAATGTAGATGGATTGCCAGTGGGGCTCACATTGGAAGATGTAATAGATTGGAGGGAAAAATGAGGTGATGATCATCAAGGTAATGCCAGTATAGTCTATTCGTAAAAGGAATATGTTCAATTTGTGGGAGTGGCAACAAAATAGGTGGCAAGTGCTGCTTGAGAGGAGGCAGAACATGGAGCCAGCTAAGAATACATAGAATGGCCACCGACTCACGAGCATTGTTGACGCTGAATGAGCGATATTGTCCATCCTCTGGGGTATTATCCACTTTAAATCAATGAATTCTGTGGTGGCCTGCAGTTTGTTGTATTATAAGTTAGACGAAGTTCAGAGCCCATGCATTGTTAACATCATACCATGAATTTCTGCAGTAATATATCGGAAAACTACACACCAAAAAGAATTCCTTTGAATGGTGAGACATGTTCGTCTTTGTGTCGGCAAAAATTGACCTGCAGCAGATATAAGTTCTAAGCATCTTCTTCTCGACATATCAGCATAAATATGTGACTACCAGTCTACCCCAATTTTGTTACAGGCTTAGTTGACAGCTTAAAATAAGGTGTCCCAGCAGAGGCTCTTTTCTGAGACTCCAACTAAAGATGAATAATTCACGACAGCACTAGATTGCCTGCATTCTTAGAGACAAATAGCCAATATATCCCGCTGAATTTGTGCATGTTCCCGGAAGATTGACTATCGTGTTCTTGCTTTGAAATTTAAAAAAAAAAAAAAACTCCTGTTCAAAATTTGATAATCCTGTGTCCCCCCCCCCCCACCCCCAACTCCGAAAAAAAGAACGGCAAATTTTGGTCAACCATAATTGAGAAATTCCCATGCTTAGGTGCCCAATTGCCCATAATTTTTATGCACTTGGAAGGAACAGAAGAGAGACAGTACTTGATCCCACCAAGCATACAAAGCAGGATACCCAGTTATCTTTTTGTGGAAAAGGATTGAGAGCAAAAGGCCAATCGAAAGTTTTCTCAAATTTTCCCTTCCCCAAAAATAGTTGTGTTTCTTGCTTCAAAAATTAAAAACCTTCAATTCAAAAAACCAACCTGGTAAACAAGCCAAGGAGATCCGCTACCTGAGGCACTTGCATTAAATTTGCCAGGGTCAAACCCAGAAACAGCAAAAACCCAAGTAGATGCCTGCACGCATAAAACCAAGATGTTTTTAGTATACCCCGAATGAAACAAAATGGAACTAAAAGAACCTCAAAAGAAAAAACAAGGACCTGAATCCACTCACGTCCAAACGTTGAGGGTCTCGTTGTGCCAGCGAAAAATGCTAAAGAGAGCTTCTTTGAGAGGCCAATTAGCCCTGTAGTAACCGAGTATAAACTCATTGTCCTTCATGTATTCCGGCAGCTCCCGAAACGACACCAGAGCATACCGTTTCCCTTTGCTGGGGCTCTTCTCCTCAAGATGTTCTCCTTTCTGCTTCTTGCATACAACTTTAGAAACAGAGCTGAGCACTGTTGCTCCCTGCATTTTGAGGGCTTGATTATTAGAATTATTAGTATCCATTCTCTTCCCTTTCCTCAGGTCCCTCTTTGAAACTGCACCCATGGAATGCGTAAACTAAAATGTTTTGGTTTCTCTCTTGACAAATGTTTCTTGTTATTATAGCAAAGCTCTTGTTCTTGTCTTAATTTCCTATCCGTGAAATGGGAAATGGGGGTGTTGCATTTCATTTAGTGCACTTCTCAGCTACGCACAACCGCACCAACTAACCGCCGCATTTATAGAGGCACGTCTTTCTCTGTCTGCCATTTTCTCTCATTCCTTTTTCTTTTTTTTTTTTTTAACAAAAAAATTAAGGTAATTCAATAATAATATATTTAAATAAATACAATTAATCTCTATATTATATATTTATTATTTTATATTACATCAAATGTCTTATATATAATATAAAAATAAATTATATTTACTTAATTTTATTATTTTTTAGTCATTTATCTAAACTCATTTTGTTAATAAAGAAATTAAATGTGACTAGCATGACATAACCATTGCTGTTTTACTACTGATTAATGCAATAAACACAACGTTGCTGCAATGACAGTAACACTTTTTGTGCCAATTTTTATTTTTTAACTGTTGGATGGGGTGATGTCTGTTTGGATTTTGTTCCCTTCATCCCACCATATTTATCCTTTCAATTCATTTAAAAAAGAATCATTTGGGCCAAATGGGCAGGACACTTACCTGTCAAGAAGAAAAAACCTTCTAGCTTCCGTGTGGTTGGATTGCTTTTGCATGGCATTGGATTCCGTGTGCACACGTTTGTTAGGTTACCAATAAATGCAAAGCGTAAATGACAGCTCCATTAAAGAAAGCAAGCAGCGCCATTGGCAACAATAGCGTATACATCAACCTTCTTCTTTTTATTGAAAAGAAAAAAAAAAGCCCTTATTTATAACATTAATCTTTTAAGTTTTAAAAGAGAAAAAATCAAACGCACGAATGCCAATGAATCTCTTATTTTCTCTACCTTCGAAAACACAAGTGGTATCAAACGCGAGTCTTTTCTGCAACCATTTCTTTTTTCTTTTTTAGCCAGAAATGAGATTTACACACATTGTAACCACGACAAAATTTAAATTTTGGTCAAACCTGTCAATTTATTATTACCGATGTGAAATATGGTACGGAGTTTAGATGTGGTTTTGACTTTGACGCGGAGCTGGCTTGGACACGTGATGTCGGTCAGACATATCGCGGCAGTATCGGGGGTCGGAATCAACGGACTAAAACATAAGCCCATCTGTCTCGAGGTCAAAAATAACAGACGATGTTTCCGGGTACGGTCAACGTGGAATAAGCCTCTTATCTTGGATACGTCAACAAAGTACCTTCAACGTATTCTCATCCCCCACACTTAAAATCAAATAATAATAATCCCACTAATTAACTTTTAGTGAATAGGGTTATTTCAATCAATAGATCTTTTAATGGCTTCAGCTTTCTTCTTAAAACAAAAGATTTTGGAAGAGTGCTTGAACCTTAATCTTTCTTATACGAGAGTTAAGCAACCGTTTTTCATCTGTTTTTGATTCTTCAAAGTAGTTTATTCTTGTTGGAATTAGCCAGGCAATTAGGCAACCTGTCTCTACCCGTGGGGATAGGTGGCCGACCATTGACTGAAAATTAGTTTAATAAAAGCAATTGCTCTTGCCCTGAAGGTAGCTCCCCATGTTTATATTAACCAGTGTCAACGTTTATATTTTTAAGCTAGGATGACCTGTCAAAGGCGGACATAAACCCTCCAACTTAAGCCATCAATTTCATTATCTTTCACAAGGGGTCTTTGGTCATGTATTTTTCTCCTATTGATTAACATTCAACAGTTTAAAGACATAAGACTGATGGCCAGTCTATTTTCTATTTTCTTGTTTATGAACCGACCTATAGTAATTGACATGGTTGGGGAGCCAACCAGTTGGTGGATCATCCTGGTGACCGTTTGGCCAATAGCAAATATATTTGGCGTTGGTTACCAGTTAGAATGATTAATGTGCGTCTATTTTCTTGTTTGTACGTGCCCCGTTCTCATGGGTCACAATTACAGACTGTTCATGACAGGAAAATTGACAATTCCGTTGGAGGTTGCAAGAAAAAATTGCCGCCTGCTGACGTTAGAGCCCATCTGCCAAGGAGACACGCACGCATCCTTCGTTAGTTTCCCCCGTTACCTTACTAATCAAAACTGTTTCCTTGTGCGTATTCTAACACATCTTATAAATATTTGAACGTTGATGAGATCAGAAAAGGGGGAGAAGGAGGAGGAGGAGGAGGAGGAGGAGAGCTCAGAATTCGTTCATCTACAGCACATTCCCAATTTCATGCCTCCAAAGAACCAAGAAAATGTCTTATTTTATTTATTATATTCATTGTTCATATCCGTTTACAATACGAGGTTAAAACCCAGATTCAGATCATGCCTTAAAGCACACAACAACAGGCATAGGGATTGGAGAGAGACAAGGTTCCATTAGAAACCCATGAACAAGCTTCCATGGGACCTAGAGTAGTAAGAATGCCATGATGTGATTGCCTAGAGAAGCTCTGGCACAGATTTGAGCTAGAGAAATGCAAGGGACTTTCTAGTCCTTGACACATCCTAAAAGCCGCAATGAACCCCGGATGTCCGAGCTGCAGCATTCTTCCGGTGCCTGAACAACATTGGGACTGTCATATGCAATGACATCCGACAGAGGGTAGCTTCTATTGGCATGTAGTTGGTTATTTGCAATACCACAAACTCCTTTCAATAGTACACTTTTGTGCAACCCACCAAGCAACCCTTCATAATCTGTATCCCCAGATTCACCGACAAATACCACCATGTTTGCCAATTCGACACCCCACCGAAGATAGAGATACCTGACATGTATTAGCATATTGATAAGAATTCAACTTATTAACATATTAATAAGAATTCAACTTATTGATAAGAATCACATAACGCCTGCCTCCCAAAAACTGTCAACCTGTTGAGCAAATTAGAGTGAAAAGGTATTAACATGGTCACATAAATGCTCTTTGAAGGTTCTAATTAGAGCCACACTGTCCATTGTTCACTCATCTTACACTGTGACTTTGAAAGAAAAAACGAAAAAAATAAAAACTACCTGAGGGCCTGGGAACGAGAAGCTAACACTGGAATCACATTTACCCTGGTCTCATTTTGGCAATAAATAGCATGGCACCGAAGAGCCTGAATTCTTAGCAACTTCCGAAGTTCCCTAACAGGTGGAACCTGCAAAAGAAGAAAGACCAAACTTTAGAACAAATCGAATTCCAATGATGCCTGACAAAATCTGCACATGTAAATTCAACTCATTTAAGAAGAATAATCAAAATGTTGCTAAGAAGTAGATAAGAAAGATTACCAATCCTGGCTTTTGCACTCTAAATGCATAACAGTAATTAGTTGAAAGTTTTTCATCAGCAAAAACTATCTGTTCATTATTCTCAGCCTTCTTATCAGTAACTGATGCTGCCCAGCGCACCATAGTCTTTCTCACACCTTCTCCACCCCATCGATATTCAATGTGTGAATGGTAATAGAAGTCAACCACAAAAGGACCATCTTCTGGATTTAGTGTAGAGTAGTAAAGGTCACTACCACTACTACAGATAAAAGCATCAAAATCACTGGGGCTAAATCCCCCTAAGACAAGAAATGAGTGTATCTCAGACATAGCCAAGGATGAAGAGAGTATGAACCCAATTGAGCCTTCAGTCCTCTCCTTTTCAACAGAGTCAAAAATTTTTCTGGTGATGTCAAGAAGATCGGTGATGGTATCAACATCCACTGCTATGACAAAAATGTGCTTCCTCCTTCTCAATGCTGGGAACTTTACAGAAGTGTTATTTTGGTCTGCTTTCTCTGCAGACCCAGCCTTTCGTGTGTCTCTTAAAACACCCTTTGACCATGCCAAGACAGCATTCTCTAATTTACTCCTATTATCAGCAGCATTTCCTTCAGTTTCAAGAGAATTATCATTTCCACTGGCTCCACTCTTTTCTCCATCCAATGAGAATTTCAAGTTCAAAGATAAATCATGTATATCCCTCAAGGAATCGCCTGGTGAATCTGTGTCTGAAGTATCGGCTCCATCATCACTTTTTTGCCACTGTGGATGCCTTGGCTTGCAACTAGCTATTCGAGATAGGTAACTCTTGCAATGCTCAGGCCACGAGAACAAGTGTACGTTCTTCAACCCATTTTGCCGGCATTTTGCCCAAAGGTGCTTGTCTGCAACAAGCTTTAGAAGAGCATCAGCAATGGACTGCTGATCATGTGGATCAACAAGAAGACCATTGTCAAGTACCTGAGGTGACATTTCAGTAAATAATTTAAGATTCCATACACAGAGCAAACATGCACAGGAAACATTCAACAAACTTGCACATGCATGTGCTTGCATGCACACAATTTTTGTTAACCAGTATGCATACCCTGTGTATATCAACCGGACCACCATTTTTTGTTGCAACAATTGGCAAACCATGGGCTGCTGCCTGATCAGCAAAAGAACAGGAGTTATGAAAGGACCTGGATAGTATGGGATCATAAATAAAAGGTCATTCTAAGCAATAAGAAGAGCACCTCAATCAATGTAAGCCCAAAAGGCTCAATGAAAGCTGGATTGATAAAAACACCCTGCCAAAGTTCAAATCAGCGTGAAATATCTAACATACAAAAATGGAAAAAAAAAATGTTTTCTATACAGTTGAACATAAGGAAATTAATGGATCAAGTGAGTGATATACACTAACAATTAAGCAATGAGAGATTATAGGTAAGGGACCAAGTCAAGACAATTGAAGAGTTAGCAGATATAGAAATGGTACCCTTGAGATTAACAAATAGCATAAGATAAATATTGGAACTTCTTTTCCAGTTAGCATTCTAAGATAAAATGCAACTAAAAGAGAAAGCTATGTGAATTAGCTAAATACACTGCTTTATTTTGCAATGAAAGTTGACTATCTTGGAACTTCTTTTCCAGTTAGCATTCTAAGCTCAAATGACCTTTACTACTATGACATGTAAGTGCATACCTTTGTCTTTGCTGCTAGACGATATATGTCAGGAACTTCAGACTGCTTGTGGTGTTTAGGGTAGGCCACTTGCCCATACAGATCATATTTATCAATAAGCTTCAGCACAGAAAGAAGAACAGAAGAATTTGTGCTTGACATTTCATCAATACCATCTCGATTGCCCATAATTAGTGTCTGCAATATGAAGTGTAGAGAAAGAATGAAGGGAGAAACAGCATGTGTAAGGTGACCTCAAAAGCAAAGCAGTGTATGCCAAGGACAATTAAGATTGTCTCCAGCACAGAATATAAGTAAACATACAAGGTTGGCAAGCTCTCTTAATGGACGACATTCTCCAAATGCTTTGACCAATGTTGTGATGTTCTTTTTGGGATCTGGCCTAGCAAGGGCAAGTATCATAGGTTTGCGAGGGTTGGTAAAGAACCGCATTATCTGCACATAGCAAGTATGAGATGGTTGTGGCAATTAAAACACTGTCTTTGGCAGATTTCTTACAGCAGCACGTTTCCCATTCACCAAATTAAAGAATAGGTGTCAAAAAAGGCTGTGTTTGGCAGAAAGGATGGAAAGCAGAAGAGAAGGGAAATATTGAGGAAAGAAAAGAACTCTCTCTTCCTTACTCATATCTCCTTTCCATCCTCCAATCCTTCCTTAATATCAAACAAAGTATAAAGGTATTGACCATAAATTTATAATGGTAGAAAATGAGAAAAAATTGGAACCTCAGACCAGATTGGTGGATCAGGAGAAGTAGGATGGTCTTCATTCCCTTCTGCTTCACCATCCATATCACCATCTTGGGGAACAATGTGATGAAACTCCATTCCAGGAGGAATTATCTGCAGGGAACTACAATTAACCAATAGACAGAAGGAATTCATAGGCAGTACCTTGCATAGCATGACATGGACAGAAAGACATGAGTGTATACAAGCCTAACAGCTACGGTTGAAAAGGATGCTAAAGTACAAAGCAACCTCTTCAACCCAATGTAGGCTGGAAAGTTGAGACCTTGATTAAGTATTTAAGCTAAACCCACCCACACACACAGACCCAGTTCTCATGAACCAAGCTTGAAGGAAGGGCTTGTTTACCATTCAGATTCTGACAGCTAATTTGCTGCCAACAAAGGAATACTTCTGCAAGGCTAGACACAAATATGTACAGAAAAATAACAACAACGACGACACCACTGCTAAGCAGAAGAATAAGGGAACTTACGGCCATACGTGGCATGAATCTGCCATAACAGCTCACATTACGTTTGATTCTGGCTCGCAGTTTCCGCTCGAGTATTGGATCAAAACCATCATACAGTCTCCATTGCGCCTCTATCTCCTGCCTAGTGCTAGTTATGACTATCTCAGAGGCATCAAGAGATAACTCTTCGCCCTCTATCCGACGCATTATCTTGTATGTTGAGTTTATTTCATCCCTTGATAGTCGGCCCTGTTTTAGCAGCTGCTCCAACTTGTCCCGGCCAAGTGAATGACCAGTAAAAAGCATAGGCACATTTAAAGCACCAGATAAAAGAGCAGTGGAATCGCCTGCATCTGCATAATGCCCATGGATGGCAACTGGCCAGACTGGCTTGCCACCACCAATTTGCTCTCCCAGAACCTTGGACATCTGAATTATGTGGCTAAGAGCACCATCAACAAATTCAGGGATGTGAGGCCACAAATGTTCTTTTGGAATGTATTTATCCTTTGGCCCAAAAGGTATACGGATGATATAAGCACCACTGCTCTCCCCCATCTCATCCACATAATCCTCCAAGTTTCTAAGAGTCAACATCTCGGTGGGTTCACCATAACTCCAATCAACATCCGGAGCTGATACCTGTCTAGTTAACAAATCAACTCGATACACTCCTGGCATTGAGCCCAATGCCCTTGCAAGTTCCACTACATACTTAACCTAAAAGAAACAAAAACCCAAAAATTGTGGTTACCTATGTCAATGGCCAATGCATTGTCATATGATCAGGAATTCAAAGCGAGATGCAAATAAAATCCCCAAAATAAAATTTCTCCACAAACAAAGATTACCTGACCTCCAGTATCTGAATCACGCCCAAGCTCCATATTTTCACCTCGTATTAGACCATGAAGGCTGCATGTATGCTACTAGTTAAACACAATAGACCATCAATATGCACATGGAAAAATCAGACCTTACATCACAGTCCAAAAATGTTTAATATCTTATCCAATGGCTGCAGAGCTTCTATGAGATATTGAATGAAAGCATGAGCCAATAAAAAATTTTATTAATTAAATTGTCACAAGTACAGAACCAGCAACTAAAATGCTTAAAGTTCTCTTCAAAGCCACATTTAAATGCTAGAGAACTAAAGTTCAGTTCATGCCTTATCAGTACAATGTATAGCTTTTTGCCCTTCTGCTGACTGGCCCATGCCTCCATTACATCAACAGAGCTAATTCTAGGCAATCTACCTCTGTTACTCTCACCATGGGCAGACAAATCACTGACAGTATCCCCTTTCTCTCCCTCTGATAGGTCTTCAGACATATCAGCCGTTGCTTCTCTGCGGCCTCTTTCCCGTTCAAGTCGACGTTTAGCGTTTCCCTGAGCTAGCTCCCCCTCAAGCTAAGAAAAAAAGATAAAAACTTTCGAAAATTGGAAAAATCATCCGCAAAAATGTCCCAAAGTTGGAGAAACCAACCCAGCAAATTAATTCATGAATGGCATTTCCAAATAACAAGTCCCACGATCGAGGATCACAACCCAAAAGAACCAACCAACCAAAAAAATTACAAAAAAAAGCAATCAAATTCACAATCATTCAAGTTCATCATTATATATATATATATACACATATTATAAGTTCTAGAATAAGCCATGTAGCACTAAGTCATTAAGTAACATGAAATTTTCAGATTTTTTTAATAAAAGGAAAAAAGAAAAAGAAAAAGGGGGTTTGGGGGGCTGTTGGGGGAAATCTGCAAGAACAAGACCTGCTTCTTTGTACGGGCCAAGTTCCAAATCCTCCAACACATGTTCTCCAATCTGGTGTTCCTCTCCTGCGGACTCCTCGTCGCCTGAGCCTGTTAAAAACCAAAACAAACAAACAAACAAATCACACAGACAGACCCATTCAAATAAATAAATTGGCTAGAAAAATCAAAGAAGAGAGTTATAAACCATGTACCCGAACCCAGGAGCGGTGGAGATCGGTCTCATCGAAGCCGGTGATGACCTCCTCGACGAAGTAGCGAGTTGGGCTGAACCTCCCTCTCTCCCTCAGCAGCAACGACGACTTCGCATCGTCCAGTCCCGGCCCCACATCCAGTATCGCCTCCAAGTAGCTGTTTATCCAATCATTCCCCGCCATTCTCTCACTTTTACTTCACCAGACCACAATTTTATTGATATATTTTCTGCTCGAATCGATTCCCAGTTTCCTCTACCCCTTCAGCTTTCAACAACAGCTTGCTTGCTTCTGCTGATTGTCGAACCTGCTTGTTCGGTAAGCACAGCGTTCTACTGCAAATAGCATACTGCGTAGGTTTTAAGAGAGAGAGAGAGAGAGAAAGTAACGGATTGGAGATGGCCGAATATGTTCTTGAAACATTTTATATTTATATTTATACGTGCGAGAATTTCTTGCCTTGCAAATCGTTGCAGTGTATTTTTTTTTTTTAAAGAAAATTAAAAATATTTTAATTTAAGATTTATTTATTATTTATAGTGAAGGACAAAAATCTTCAGATTTTTTTTTAATGGTTTATCGTGTCATCTTTCCCAATGTCCTGTTGATTATGATGATGCGGCTGTGGTGGACGATTTAATTCCCTGATTTTAATTTTTTTTAAAATTCTTGTATTCTCGTTGCTAGCTTTTTAAAAAAAAAAAATTTATTAAAAACAAAATTTAAAATTATTAAATATTAATTGATGGTTTATTAATAATTATAGCAGTGGAATTCATTAAGTTTTACTCTAACTAATTAATAATATTTTAAACTTCAAATTTTGTTCAAAAAGAGTTAGGTAATCTCCAAACATCGATGGATTAGACTATCGTTTAACAAATTTTAAACGGCTGGATTTTATTAATTTGTAGGGTTTGGATCCCCCAAAAAAACGGTAAAAAAGAAAAGAAAAAAAAAAAAAGAGTCTTCATTAATACGAAAGACGAGATGTCCGTTGTTCGAATTTATTTTTATTGATGCAAGAATAGCCATCCATTCATTTTTGCATTGAGGATCGTTAAAAATTTCATTATAAAATTACAATATTACGATGATGGCGATTCGCAAAGAGATCAAATCTTAAAATATTATTTTACGTTGACGTATAGATGTAAAGTTTGTTTATGAGAACTCTAATTTCTTTTGAATTCGCCTTGAACTAGGAAAGGAGAGAAACGTGAAGTGGGGCAGCCTGTCGTTTATCTTTTTGACTTCGACTGATGATTATAGAGGGAATTATTCTGGTAATATGCCTCCTCTGCCTTAGATATACGCTTTGGTCCCCTCTCCACCCACCCCATTTTACGCGCGTCATCTTTAAGCTTCTGTTTCAACCGTCTCCCATCCGTTCCGTGCCTTTTGTGCCGGACATGCCCCTCTGACTGGGTAATGTAGGAGGGCATTTGTGTACAACTCACTCCTTGCAATGCCAAAATATCTGGTCCTAAAAGGAATTATTCAATAATCATAAAAACGGTGGCAAGCTTTTCCCCGAATATTGAGGGTGTTTTGTACTGTGGGGAAGGTACATTGTATGATGTCGGCCTTCGATAACCCCCAAAACAAAAAGAGGTGGCCCTTTTTTTTAATTAAAAAAAAAATCTGAAAATAAGGTAATTAAATATCCCTCCCTACGACGATAACTTGGAGATCAAACACGTGTTTTGTTTTGATGGGTCACACTTTACTTAAATATGACAACTTCGTTTTATGTGGATCCGCTTTATTGTATTTTCTTTTACTGAATATCAAGTAATCTCCTAGAAGTTAGAAATAACAATTTGCAGTTAAAATTACGAGAACGGAGCATGTTTCTCTCGTCCTTTTTCTTCCACAAAATGTTTGCTTATTATACCAAATAAAGAGGAATATGGAAGGAAGGAGAAATTTGATTTAAAAGCCCCACACACAAACACACCAAAAAACAAAAAAAAAAAAAAAAAAAGAGCACGTGACTATGTCGATGGTGTGAAGCATATATGTATAAAATTTCTGAAGTCGTGGACGGCACAAAGTGAGAATTTTCTAGCACAAAGAGATCGCATCATCGACTTGAAAAGAGGAGACGGCGAGGGAATTTGTCTTTTGCGTCTCTATCTAAAGGCCTTACATTTTTGGGAAGTCGTATCCTAGACCATGCTTCCGCCCGCTGTGCACATTATCTAGGCACATAACGGGAGGCAATGAGACTCAAACAAAGGCAACGACAATGTCAACTCGACCCATATTGCTTTATATCGCCACCTGGGAAATGGTAAATGGGCAACTGACTGTCCTTGGACTCTCCCAGCTCACGACACAAGTGGCTGAGAAAGCGCTACTTCTTCTTTAAATGGCCGCCCATGGACATGGACATGGACTGTTTTACCTCTTGAAAGGGCCACGGGGACGACTCTTAAATAGGTGGGTACGGCGAGTCATTGGCCCAAAGGCAAACGGCATCGTCTAGAGATTGTATGTCTTTTCACCTTCTTTTCCCCCTTGGGGTAGGACTTTAAACGAGCCGAGTTGAGTTGAAATTTTTTTTACTTTTTAGTGAACAAATCGTTTAATTTTATAATAATAACGAAATAATTAAAATTAAAAAATATTATTATACAACAAATTAAAATTAAAATGATAATGAATATTTAATTTAATAAAATTAATTAATTACAAATTAATACTTAATTTTAGTGTAAAAATATAAATATATATAACACATAATCTTTGAAAAATAATCTAATTAAATTACTTTTATAATATATTAAATAAAATTTTTAATTATATATATAAATTATTCACTAATTTAATCACAAATTAAATTAAATTCAATTCAATTCAATTTTAATTTATTAATTAAAAAACTTTTAAATGAAATTTGAGTATTATCAGTTTATATAAATTAACGAGTTCAAACAAGTTTTTTTTTTTTTTTACTCAACCTAACGGCTCGCTCGTAGCGTCAATCTCACTCTCGCATCTCAAGACTCTTTGGAAATACGTCGCAACCAAAAGCAGTGATTTTGATTTTGAAAGCTGCAAAGCTCTCAAATAATTTAACAATGAATTACCGGTGGCGAAGCAATAATCAATTGAAAAGCTCTCTCTCTCTTTTTCAGATTTATTAAAAGGTCAATCAAGTTGTAAATTATAAATAAGAATAATTTTTTCTATTTTCATAAATCACATGTTTTTTCATTTAAAATTAAAACTTAAGGCTTCAAATATAAAAATTTAAAATTTTAATTATTAAATATGTTATAAGAGATATTATATATCAAACTTCAACAAGTTTATGCATAATTTCACGATGTAAAGGCCTTTTTGCCACAAAAGTTATAATACAATATCATTAAAAAAAAAAAAAATCTAAAAGATTAAACTTTTGAACGAGGTATAATAATAAAACATATTTTAAATTCCAACTAAAAGAACTAAACTTTTCAATAATCTTCATTTGGAGCAGGCTGCACCTTCGTGATGGAAACCTCTACTTATTGCCGGTGGACTCGTTCATCTCATAAACGTCATTTTTGTCCTGTCATTGATTTATTTTTAGTATTTTTGTCTCCTGTCATTTATGGAATCTGGCAACGTCATGAATTATTCTTTGTTTGATGCGATCAGCCAGCCTGTTGTGTAATAAAAGCAAATTATTTGAATTTAGATTTCGTTTTCACATACAATGTTGCTTTTATCCTCAGGGCTTTCCTGGTGGATAAGAATGCACAAGAGAGTGTGACCCCTGAAATTATCTAAATTCTCCTGTACTTATAATAATTATTTCTCCTTCTACTTGTTTCATAATCATCTCTGGCCCGCCAAATGCACCAAAAGAAAAGAGTTATATCCACCTCACAATCCACGCCCAAAGGCTTGTGCACCATAAACAAACTCCAAATACTCCGAATCAAGGTTTTAAGAATTGTATTAAATTGAAAAAATTTAAAAATTAATTAATTAAATCGTTTTAAATAAAATTAAATTATTAAAATTAATATTTAATATTAAATATAAAAAAATTTAATAATGTGATTTATATTTTTTTAAAAAATTAAAAATATAAAAAATTAAATTTTAAATATCTTTTATAAAGTTTTGAAATTAATTAAAGTAAAAAATTATAATCAATTTATTAATTTTAATATAATTAATAAATGTATGAGTTTAATCAATTTTTTAAAAAATAATATTTAGAGTGAATTAGACAAAATTATGATATAATTTTCAGTTTGACCAATTAGATTTCTAAACACATACATTTAATTCTACTGAATATTTTGATAGAAATTCAAAAACATAATTTTTGATACGTACTAACCACACCTCCTTACCATTCGATTGATGATAGCGTCAAACGTCTTTCAAGTCACAAAATGCACGTAAAATTGAGTCCATATATGTCACCCGGATCCGGATAGGCCCGCCGGCGAACTTGGTCCAAACAATGGACCAAGAAGAAAGAGTGACGTGCTCTTGTCCAGGAAATGCTTCTTGAAATTTTCTTCGATCAACTTTTGGGCTTCGCAATTCGCATATGTTTGGGTTGCTTAGAGGGAAGATGGTGGATACGGCCCGTAATATGATTAAAACTATTTGGGTCAGTGGCCGATAACCATTCCATGAAAAAGCCCGGCCATGTCCTACCGCATGAAATTGTTGGCGGATAAAAGGCATGGGATTGGGTTTTTCGGTTAAGTGGGCCCGTATATAGTTCGGGTTTGGGTTGCTATTATTTTGTTCTAATTAATTAATATTAAATTTAATTTAATATTTTTAAATTAAATTAATTATTAAATTTAAAATTTAATTAATTTAATTTATAAAATTAATATTTAATATTAAATTTATAAAAATTAATATTTAATATTAAATTTATAAAAAATTAATATATATATATATATAATTTTTATATTTAATTAATTTAATTATATATAATTAAATTTAAAAATTAAATAATATAATATATTAATAAATATAAATAATTTAAATAAAATAAATTTAATATAAAATATATTATATTTTATACTATATTTTTTAAAAATTAATTTTTTTATTAAATAATATAATATTTTAATAATAAAATAGGACTGATTGTTACGTAATCGTTAGACATTCCAACACGAAATCGGTTTCAGTCTTGTAGATGTCTGACCGTCCCTCTAATTTGGCTGCCGCATTGCTTGCGGCCCTCCGAGTGCCACGTACCAACAAGCTCCTGGCCGTCCAATTATTTAAGTTACACAAATATTATTTATAATACAGCTAATAAATTTTTTGTTTATTTAATTTATTATTTTTAATTAATTTTTTTTGATAATTCAAAATTAAAAAATAAATTTTGTGAAAATTTAAAAGAAGGGAGATTTAAACTCTTAATTTTGCTTCAAAATTTTATTTTTATGACCAATTAAATACACATGATTAACTAAATAATGTGTAATTTAAGTAAGATTGGGTAAGAAATTTATTTTTGTTTAAAAACATTGCAATTAAAAAAGCATGAATTTTTTTCAATTTTCCTTTTGCCTAGAGATAATGCTTGGTGGGCATGATCGCGAAGAAGGCTACGCGGAAACAAAAATCATCGTACGCCTAGGATCACTTATCAATGTCTTTTTTTTTTTTTTTTTTTGTTAATAAAAAAAATATTTATAAAAAATACACCGTAGAAGCCAGTCCACCCTCCATTATTTTCCTTGCTCTGTCTCTTTCTTGTTCTCTTCCGTTCCAAGCAAAAAGACATGATAGGCTGGTCAGATTGCTCCTATCTTTGATTTCTCGTCCCTGAAAGCCGCCGCCTTTTCTATTCAGGTTTAGTTCTATCGCGGTTTCCTCCGTTCACTGTCAGTGCTATTGAATTTCTGAAGCTTTTAACTGCTAGTTTTACAGGGTTCGCTTCCTTTTTTGATATGGTGAGGTGGGAACAGGAGAACTTTTTAGGTCCATTGGAAAGTTGTGATTTTGGTCTATAGATGTATTATCAACTGGGAAGTATATGGTGTATGGTGCGGTGAAGCAAATTTTGGAGATAAATAATAAGCCAATTATATCAGTGCTTCATGGGCCGTGGTGAATATGGTGGTCTTTTGAAGAGTTCTACTTTGTTTTTTGTGGTAATCGTGGGAAATTCATCACGCCTTTTTGAAGCAGTTTGAATCCTTGCACTTGATATATCTGTACCTTCGAAGTTCTTTTTGCTTTCTTATCTGGGGTTCTGTCCTTTTTCAGTTTGCTTGCCTGAGCTTGAAGAATTCACTTGAGTTCCATGGTAATTGTAAAAAATTAATATAGTTCAAATTGAGCGTTTCGAGTCCATGAAATGAAGGAATAGTGATTTTTTGAAGATCCGGCTCTTTTTTCTGACCAGTCGCTTGTTTAGCAGGGTGCATTCAGTGTGAATCATATTGGTTAATTTTAAGACATTTTGTCTTATTCAGTGTGTATCATATTGGTTGCGATTTGCAGAATATAGACATGTTTCCGTTAGCTATAAGTACTCTGACTAAAATGAGTACCTTATTTTGAGAATGGCCATTGCTGTGTTGATTTTGTTGTTAATTGGGCAATTTTTGAGAATACATGCCTATGGGCTTGAGATTCAATCAAAAACTTGTAGCAATAATCACATTGCCCATGTGAAAGTCCACAGTGCTGAATTGTTTTACATTAATGGGAATCTCATAGATAAAGATTCCTTTTGTAAGGTTCTTCACTACCACCGTGCAAATGGTTGCATTTTTGAGGGCTACCTTGAAAGTAGCTATTGTGGATTGGATGCTTCAACAGGTATGTTCTGATATCTAGAATTTTCTTTTGCTTCTTTCTTATTTTAAAAAAGAAAATTGTAAGGCTGTATTTGTATCTCCTCAATAAATCTTGCCATTTTAGCAGCCAACTTCCCTATAGGAAGAAAACTGTTACAAAAGAAGGCTCAAGAAGAATCCACAATCCATGATAATGGTCAGAATATTCCTCCAAAAGAGGAGAAGAATGATCCCGCCGTGACTATTTCAAACCCCCAAAGGGTTGGTTTAGCGGCAACTGGAGTAGTTGTAATGTGTTGTGGATTCCTCTGCCCCTGCTTTTATGCAAAAAGGAAGGCAAATGCCCACTCTTTTGCTGCAAATGATCCAAATTCAAGTGAGTCTGACATCTTTTGATCTGAATCTCATCATTTATGATGTTTGGCTTGTTTCATGGCATTTTTCACCCTATGCAACTTTATGATTAGAGCTAGAATAAGGGTCAACAAATTGTTCTCCTAAAAATTGTTGGTTGGTGGGAACTTTGGATTGACACTGGTGCATTTGCCTTTTGACAACATTCTCACTTGTTTTTTTGTAGTGCATTCAGTTCCTTCTTTCGGTGCAAATTCTCCTGCTGAAAAAGCACCATCCACTCCTTATCGGGTGCCACCTAGTCCATGTAGATTCTCAAATTCTCCAAAACTCAGCAGACTGGGGTCAGTTAATCTTACTTTGAGTCAGGTTACCAAAGCTACAAGCAACTTTTCACCATCACTTAGGATAGGTGAAGGAGGCTTTGGAACTGTCTTTAAGGTGCCACTAAAAGATGGGCAGGTTGTTGCCATAAAACGAGCAAAAAAGGTAAGCAGTGCTTTTCTTTGTAACTTCAAACATAATGGGGCAATTGCTGAAGGTAATACTCTGTTGAAGTTTTGGAAGGCTCGTAATGGCAGAATAAATGTTTGTTCTTCCACTGGATTTATCACAGTGTGATGGTTAAAATTTTTATCTCTTGAAATTAGGATAACAATTCTATCTCTTAATCATGCACTGTTGATGTTGTGGCGTCAAGAATTTAGGGTTGATGCAAGTTTTAATTTCACGATAAGATTTCCAAAGATCTCTGGATACCTTGTCAGTGCTCACCAACTTTATATTTCAATTAATATCAAATAAACATGCCATCATGGTTTATAAACTTGTGGATATATTCATAAAACATGCATGTTGAAGGCATTACCAGTTTCTTTTTTAATAGAAGATCATCTAAGTGACATGCTAGGTGATAATTCCAGTCTAATCTGACCCAAAAGTAAAGATCAGTCAAAATCTACCACAGCTTTGTGGTGTGTTTTAAAGTTCTGTTCTTACCCTTGGAGTACAGTGGTTTAGATCCACAATAATCAAACTTTGAATAAGGCGGCATCCAGTGATTAAGAAATAGTGATAGAATGGTCATATTATGTCAGACCTAGAAAGAAAACAAGCTAGAATTCTGCTTAAAGCAGTTGCTATGAACTTCCATACTTGTCTTCTATGCTGTTTCCAGCATACCTATTAAATTTGAGTTTGCTTTCTTGATGGTGAACAGTATTCTTCTCTGCTGGCTTCCACCAAATTAGCTTTTATATATTCTCTGAAGCATTTTCTGCTGGTTGATACTAGGAACACTTCGATAGTCTGCAAAATGAATTCAGAAGTGAAGTTGAACTTCTTGCAAAAATTGATCATAGAAATCTGGTGAAGTTGCTTGGTTATGTTGATGAAGGAAATGAACGCCTTATAATTACAGAGTATGTGCCAAATGGGACACTGAGAGAACATTTGGATGGTAAACTATTCTTGCTAAAAATTTTAGTCTTCCAATCAAAGCAGTGACCTTTATTCTGACAGTTCCACTGTGAATGCCTGCAGGTCAGCGGGGAAAAATCCTGGATTTTAATCAACGGCTGGAAATATCAATTGATGTAGCTCATGCACTAACTTACCTCCATCTATATTCAGGTTGGGAAAATTTCCTCCATTTTGTTTTCAAAGTTCACACGTGAGGATATTTAATTGACTTTGGATTACCAATGCTAGGCAGCAGGGTTAATTAACTTTAAAGGTGTGTTATAGGACCTTGCTAGGGCTTTTTGTCTGCAATATTGGCTAGGCAAAACTAGGTCAATTCAACCCACAATATTGGCTGGCAAAACTTGGTCAATTCAATCCAATTCCTGGGTGCTTCACAATATCATGTTGTGTTAGAATATCTATCTAATGCATCCATTATCTTGGCCCCATGGTTTCCTTAATGGTATGTGCCTTTCATCTTATGTCTTCAAATAATAGGCACCTAACCCATTGTTGCATCATAACAGAGAAGCAAATTATTCATCGAGATGTGAAATCATCCAATATCCTTTTGACGGAGAGCATGAGAGCCAAGGTTGCTGATTTTGGATTTGCAAGGCTTGGTTCAGTGGACTCTGATCGAACTCATGTTTCAACCAAAGTGAAAGGAACCGTAGGTTATCTCGACCCAGAATATATGAGGACTAATCAACTCACCACCAAGAGTGATGTGTTCTCTTTTGGGATTCTACTTATAGAAATCTTGACTGGCCGTCGTCCAGTGGAGATGAGGAAGCCTGCCCAGGAGAAGGTCACCCTAAGATGGGTAAGCTTATTTCTTCTCCTAACGTTGACTCCCCTTCAGGATACCATTTAAACATATTGTGGCCCATTTAGATTATTAGCTCAAAAAGCAGCCATAATCTTTATTTGTAGCTCACTCTGTGACTTGATATACACTACTAGTGCAATCGGCCAGAAATTGTTGCAATTAGGCTGTCTTTTAGCCTATCGTTACAGCTTAAAACTACCATTCCATCTAGTCCTTTTTAATTGGCCAATTGGAATTTTCTTAAAGCTCCAATGCATTTAAACTTTTTTCACTGCTGACATTGTGCAGGTGTTCAGGAAGTATAACGAAGGAACTGCACTGCAGATGGTAGATCCATCAATGGAAGAAGTTATAGACGTTGATGTGCTCATGAAAATGTTTACTTTGGCGATTCAGTGTGCAGCACCTGTTCGATCTGATCGGCCAGACATGAAATTGGTAGGAGAGCAATTGTGGGAAATAAGGGCAGACTATCTGAAGAGTGCCAAGAGAGGGTAGCAACAGAAAACCTGGAGATCGTCTCCTGCATTCCATAGGCTTTTACATTGCTTTCAGGAAACCTTGTAAAACAAAATTCCATATTTTACGCGGACACAGAAGGCAGCTACCTGCTACTGTCTTATCCTTAGTAACTTGTAATTGTTGCTCAATATTTGCTGTGTATACTTCCACATGTATGGCAAGAGGACTTTATCTATCTATGGATCCAATCCATTCGTTTGTCCGTTGTCTATCGATAAAGAAGTCACTTTAAGATGTAACATACGAAGTGGGATTTTCGACAACTTCATGATAATGGGTCAAAAAATAGTCATCATCGCACCATGCATTGTTGTCGGGATTGGGAAGAAGTATTTATATATCGTTATCTAGTGCAATGCAAGCTTCTGCAATGGCATCTCCCACGAAATGACTTGGTGGTTTCCTGCAAGTTTACTTCTGCCCATAGAAACAAGCACGTGATGAAGTGCTGGATTGAAAAATGGTGTTGATTATTTGTCATAGAAGGGCAGGAATTAAACATATAAAACAAAAGACCCATGAAGCTCGTACTCATGGGCTCGATCCTGGCAACCCTTTTTTTTTTTTATTTTTTTTTATTTGTAGATTGCTAAGCTCGGTCATAGTAAGGTTAACCTACTCTCATTCCGTTCCACAAGTTAAAACCCTAGGAATTCAATTAGGAAGCTTAAGGTACTGTAAAAGTTACAACCTAAGGTGCCGATGGCTATACTGTGAAACAAAAAATACAAAAAAAAAAAAAAAAGGGATTGAAAGTCGCCATCGCTTCTCTTCTTCAGTAAACTCTAGGTCTTCTATACTGTCACCGTCACCCGAACCCCTCTTTGCAAAGTGGCAAGCAGAGAACTGCATCAAGCCATCAGGACCATCTGGAGCAGAAGATGACAAGAAAGCTTTCTTCTTTAGCAATTCAATAAGATGGGCACGGAGGATTAGACCAAAAAGAACTGGGATCAATTACAGAAAAACCATTGTGCCTCGTAGTTCTATGAACATGCACCACATCACCAACTTTCTCCACTGCGTTAAAGAGCTGGAGCGAACCAGTTACCACACCGCCAACTGTCGGTTGCCTCATGCAAGACTCGGTATGAGTTTCTAGATCAGGAAAACCCTTAGCTTTCATGATAATTACCAGTGAAAGCTTCTGCTACAGTCTTGGAAATGAGAAGCACAAGCATTACCACGGGTAGCGCAGCAATAGATTATTAGTCAATTACAAATAATCAAAGTTCAATGCAAATGCGCAGCCCTGTTGAGGCCATGCTCGCACAGTTTGCTCACGTGGCCGAATTTTACTGGTAAATCAAACTTTGATAAGGATTTGGCGTTTACCGTTTAGGCGGTTGCTCTTGCCCACCTGCCCCCAAAGCAGGGAAATAGAAAACAAAAAGAAAAGAAAGTCTTATGTCGGCAACGATGATTTTATTTTACTGTTTTTTTTTTTTTTTTTTTTTTTTACTTTAGGAGTAGTAAAAAAAAAAAAGACATGGCTCGATTTATCAGCCGGCGCCGACGATCACAGTCTATAAACTACCACCAATCGACCACCAACATTTCACCTAAGAGGCCCCACCCGCGCCCTATGCTTCTCTCTTCCGCCTTCAAATATTTTTCTTTATTTTTTAATGTTTTCTGTAAAAATTTATTTTCAGAACTCTTTTTGTCTGCTATTCCCCGTGTAGAAACGTATAGAAAAACGGGATGTCGTTTTTCGTGGGGCTAGTGATCGGAGTTGCGGTGGGGCTAGCGTTGATCGTCGGCTTTGTTCGGTCGGAAAATGCCCGATCCAAGCATCGGTCTGAGCTTGTTAGTTCTATCCTTCTGCTTTCTTACTTTCTTTCATCTTCTTTCTTCTATTCTTGGTTTCTTGATCTCTCTCTCTCTTTTCGGGGTGTTTTTGGGTTGCTTGGTGATTATATTAGGCAACGACAGTGGCGGCGTTTGCGAGGATGACGGTGGAAGATTCTAGAAAGATCTTGCCTCCTCAATACTATCCTCCATGGGTCGTCTTTTCCCAGCGCCAGAAGTTATGCTCTCTCTCTCTCTCTCTCTCTCTTTTTTTAATTTTTTCGTTCTTTGACTACACAAGACTTTTTCTATTTCGATTTTATATAGGTTTGTGTTTAAGTATATGTTTTTGTTTTAAACGATGTTACTGACTTGGTTGTGTTCTGTTCGGTTCGGTTCTTGTGTTTCTTCAGTTGAACTGGCTTAATGCTCATCTGACAAAGATCTGGCCTTATGTTAACGAGGTATCGTGTGAAAGTACCCACTACTCGGCTTTTTAGTCATAAGCGCGTTCGCAGTGCACGAGGCTTCCATGCTGCGGGTCTCGTCTTTCTTGTTATAGGAGATAGATAAATAATTTAGGTTAATTGGTGGTGATGGTGGTGGAGAAGGGACAATGGAGGGATAAGAAAAATGGAAGGATTTTGATGAAATTGTGTGAATTTGTTTGTAGGCAGCGTCTGAGCTGATAAAGACTTCAGTGGAGCCGATTCTAGAGCAATATAGACCAATTATATTATCATCTCTCAAATTTTCCAAGTTGACTCTCGGTACCGTTGCCCCTCAATTTACAGGTTGGTTTGGTTTTCTTTCTTTGCTCTGAATCGTAAATTGGGTTTTTGTTTCTTAGTTTATGTTTGAAGCATATGGTGACGGTTGTTTTTTAATTGCTGTTGTTAAATAGCTATTATTAAATTAATTTTATCTATTAGGCAAGTCATTTTTTTATTGGTCTTTCTAATGCTTCAAAGGCCCATTATGAGCTGATTGATTGCAAGCTTTTCTTTGGAGACTTGTTTGTGGGGGATTTCTTTGCTTAACACCATAAATGTTTGCTATAATTGTGGTCTCTTGTCTTCTTCTTCTCTTTCCTTTTTTATTTTTTTAAACAGATATGATGTTCCGTGAGTAGTGTAGAATTTAGCTTTGTAGTTTATGCTGGTAATAATCTGTGTGATGCTCTCGAGATTATCCCACATATTTATCCTTGTATTCATTTGGCTTCTTACAATCTTTTAGGAGTTTCTATCATTGAAGATGGAGGTAGTGGCATTACTATGGAGTTGGAAATGAACTGGGATGGAAATCCAAGTATAATACTTGATATTAAGACTAGACTTGGTGTTTCATTGCCTGTGCAGGTAACTTTTTCAGTTCATGTGCTTTATCCTTAAAACTAGTGCATTATGGGCTCAAAACCTTTTAGAGGCAACCAATTGAGCAGTTTTTTTAATGTTTATTCATATTCCTTTAAAAGTTTTGCCATTTTTTCCTCTCAACATATTCGTTACAGTTCATGAGTAATCTGAATTATGATTTTATAATTGAATGAAGCAACGTTGTCATTTAATGGATGGTTGTATAGAGGTTGTTACTTAGGGTAACGGCATCAATTTTTTTCATCCCATTTAAACTCCACAATTGAAGCCACAATGCTTCTTTTATAGTTTATATAGTATGAGAGTCATGACCTGGATTCCAGGGAAATCAAACAAAGTAACAGCTTTTGACTTATCTGGTGTCCCATGCACATGTTTGGCACTAGAAACAGGGATGGTTATATGACATCTTAGCTATATCATATCTTGCAAACTTCACTGGTAAACGTCAAAGGCTTTCTGGCTAGCAGATATATTCTCCAGGCTCTTATAATGCTGATGGAATTATGTGTAGTACTGGCCCTGTAATGACTGACAGCATTATGTGTTATATCAGGTTACCAAGCCTCTTTAAGAAGTTAATTAAGTTCTCATCAATTGTTGCTTTGCTCTGTTCCCTATCCTTTGGTACAGGTGAAAAATATTGGATTTACAGGGGTTTTCAGGTTGATCTTTAAGCCATTGGTTAATGATTTACCTTGCTTTGGAGCCGTGTCATTTTCTCTCAGACAAAAGGTACAATATCTGTTTCCTTGTTTTCAAAGTTTTAAAGACATGGGAGGGCTTTGCATGTGCATCCATGGGGGAGAGGTTGGCATCTTCCATTCATTGTAGAGATAGATTGATGATCAGTTTGTTCAGCTTTGTTGAACAATAATGAATATATATTTTTCATCCTAAACCTGTGATCTTTTTCTTTTATCCATCTATTAATGAATACAAATATCTCAAACATTTGGGAGAAGTGTTAATATGCCATCTGAGTGGGATATGTGACAAGTGACACAGTGAACCAACAGGGCTGGTGAAGTGGAAAGAATTGGAAGGCACATCTACTGGCCCAAATATGTTGTATAATGCATCCCCCACCCTTATGCATTAACAGACCTGAACAAATGGGTGCATATGCATAAAAAATGGATGCATAAGTGACGCATTTGTTTGTCCCTTGACAGAAAAAGTTGGATTTTACACTCAAAGTTGTTGGCGGTGACATATCATCAATTCCTGGCATTCAGGCTGCTATCGAGGTTTGCAAAACTATTCTGGCTTCCCTCATTTCATCATGTGATAATGCTTTGTTATTGTCTCTCAATTTTTTTACTCTTGGTCCTGTTGCTTAGAGTTCATTATAACAATTTGAAATTTTTGTATCTAGTTAAATTTCAATTTTCCAGTTCTACAGCCTTCTTTTCTTAAATATTGGCAAATCTTTGAGATTTTAGATTTAATAATGTACAATAATCTTACCATGTTAATGTTGAATTCAAGATGGGATTAAGTGGAGTAAAAAGGGTTCACTTTTGTTGATACCTAGCTGATGGCCCCAATTTGTGGATAGGCTGAAGGAGTGTTGCTTTCATTGGTTTGGACATGTCCAAAGTAAACCTACAAATGCTCCAATTAAGAGTGGTTCCAAATCCAGGTGGATGGGGAGAAGAAAGGGAGAGAAAATTCTATGTTGGCTTAAGAATTTTTGGTTAGAAAGGATTTATAACACATGCACCTTACACCAGGCTTAGTTCATAATAGAAAAAAATAGAGAGAAGGATTATGCAAATCAAGGCTTTGTTGCTATTTTTGCTGCACATGCCCTTGGTACCAATCAAATAGTCTCTCTGAATCCATGGTTTTGATCTATGGTGAATTCCTTTTGTCTGGATAACACAATGCACTGGCTTGTAATTTTCCAGATTCTGTAACAAGATGACGTTGGTATAATAAATGTCTTATTCATTTGTGCAGGATACAATACGAGATGCCATTGAAGATTCTATTACCTGGCCTGTTCGGAAAGTCATTCCAATTTTGCCTGGGGATTACAGGTAATCTACCATTAGAAAAGGGTGTGAGCTGAAGTTCTTCTTCATTTTGTTCTTTTCTTCCCTTCTTTTTGGTTCATCTAATGCTTTTTGTTTTTAACTACTCTTGAATAGAAGCTTATTATTTTCTTGTTCAGCGATCTGGAGCTAAAACCTGTAGGAATATTAGAAGTGAAGCTAGTGCAGGCAAAGAACTTGACAAATAAAGACATCATTGGGAAATCTGATCCCTATGCCAAAGTATATATACGCCCTTTGCGCAACAGAATGAAAACCAGTAAAGTGATTGTAAGATATTCTGATGCCTTTCACATGTCCATTTTATTCTGACTTGATTCAAGTGGATTAATGATTTCCCCCCTTGCAGAACAACGATCTGAATCCAATCTGGAATGAACACTTTGAATTTATAGTTGAAGATGCAAGCACTCAACACTTGGTTGTGAAAATTTATGATGATGAGGGGCTGCAGCCTTCTGAGTTTATAGGGTGTGCTCAGGTGCCACTGAGCATGCTTGAACCCGGTAAAGTGAAGGATGTGTGGTTGAAGCTGGTTAAAGATTTGGAGGTCCAAAGAGACAACAAAGACAGGGGGGAGGTGAGAACACTAATTGACATTCTTTTGGGTTAATTAACAATCAATGCTTTTTTGTTGTTTAATATCTTTCCAAAAAGTGAAAATTACAATAGTTGTATATTAAAATTGAACTCACTGATTTAAAGTAAACTGAAAATACTTCATTGAGCTGATCCTTGGGTATCCTAAGAATCCTCTCCACTACTTTTCTTCCCTGTGAGCTGCATATGCAGTTACTAATATCTCTGCAATAACTTTTAGATGATAATTTGTTAGCCTATCGAGTGTTTCTTTCACGTTATTGGATTCATCAGTTCTGGTGATGGCTTGCCTGCTTCCAAAATCCACTTCCATCACTTTGTGGGGTACACATTCAAATATGAGGTCATTGAGATTTCCTCATATTGTCTTAACCTAATTTTCTTGCCCATCAAATTGCTAATATCATTGTGTTTTCTTAATCAAATTGTCCATTCTTTGTTCTATGCAAATCTCAAATTTATCTCCATTGTCGAGTGATTTTAGGTGCACTTGGAGCTTTTGTACTGTCCATTTGGTATGGAGAATGGCTTTGTCAATCCCTTCTCATCTGACTATTCAATGACCTCCTTGGAGAAGGTTATTAACAGTGGTTTGAATGGAACTGAAGTCACTGAAAATGGAAAGGAAGCCACGGAAAAGAGAAGAGAGGTTATTGTTAGAGGAGTCCTCACTGTAACTGTGGTATCTGCTGAAGACTTGCCGGCAACAGATTTGATGGGCAAGGCTGACCCATATGTTGTCCTGACAATGAAGAAGGGAGGGATGAGAAACAAAACCAGGGTAAGGTTTCAAGTCCCAGAAAATGAAGTTTTTCTTGTTTCTTGACTTGTACCTTGTGCTTGCCATAAAAGGGGGGGGGGGGGTTGGGGGGGGGGAGGAACTACATTCTCATGTTCAGTATGATGTACTTTCACACATTTCACTCGATCTTACTTTCCCTTTACAGGTAGTGAATGACAGCTTGAATCCTGTTTGGAATCAAACTTTTGACTTTGTTGTTGAGGATGGATTACATGATATGCTAATTCTTGAAGTTTGGGATCACGACACATTTGGGAAGGTAAATAACCTTTGCAGTATCCGTCAACCTATTAATTATTTTCTGCTGTTTAAGTGGTATTGTAGCACATAAAGATTTGCATGGACTTCCAGTTATATGGATCATGAAGATAATCCTACTGATTTTGCCCTATAAAATCTCTGGACTTGGATAGATTGCAGTCATTTCTCCTTTGTGAAGTTCAGTTTTTGTGCCTTCTCTGAGATTGTGAAAATTATTCTGTGGTCTATGCAATTGGACTTCCAAGTTCAATGTTTCCACTTCTCTTGAGAAGTTATTTTTTACAGAGGTAGCTTAATGGTTACCAGTACTGCAATTTACTTCTGATATCCAAGATTGATGTGCTCACACATTCATTGGCAGAATGCTTTTTGCCTTTATGCTTTCAAGAATATAGTTTATGTGACATTTCTATTTGTTTTCCTGAGGTCATCTTGGCAACTAAATGAATTTACTTTGTGTCATAGCCTATCATACAGAACAACCACCGCCACACTTACATGCTTGAGCATGACTAGGTATCCAAGTGTTGCAATGGATGCATCATGTTTGGATGCACATCTTTTGACGATTTGCATTCTTGTTGTGAGTTTGCACTCAGACTATTTTCTTAATTTATTTTCCACGCAGGACTACGTGGGAAGATGCATCTTCACATTGACCAAGGTCATACTGGAAGGGGAATGCAAAGAAAATTTCCAGCTGGAGGGGGCAAAATCTGGAACACTGTGTTTGCATCTGAAGTGGCTGCCACAACCTATATACCGTGATTCCTGAGATGTCTGCTTGGTAATCGGAGAGCGAATTTGAGTTGACTGAGGCCTTTCTCTGTCAATCCCAACAAATGCGTATGCTGGATTACGGACACATGTATCCTTTTGATGATGAATAAGCCATGTATTATGTATATGAGTCGAACACCTACCGTGTACAGAATTTTTTCCTGCGAGACGAGGACAATGTAAGGTGAAGAGTAGAGGAGGTAAAATTACAAAAAAAAAAAAACTCTTGTGAATCAAGTATGGGTGAAATGTTGTGCGGAATTGTTTGAATTTTGACCTTATGTAATTCTTTTACGTTCAGCAGTAGTTGAGAGTTGTCGATACTGTAAACTGCAATTTTATCCCTACAATTCCGTTGTTAATTTTGTCTTTGCATTAACAAACCTTCTTTTTTGAGGTTGCTGCAATAATCATCTCCTTTTTTGCACCGCAGGCGCACGGGAGCTGGCCCTGTGAATGTTCAAGTAAAACTAATTGTTCTCTCTTTTGTCAGTAATTCTTGTTATGCAAGTGTGACCTTTCTGTTCTTTCAAGTTATGGAAGAATTGGGTACGTCTGGATTCAGCAAAGGGAAAATTTTCTCCTTAGTGCGTATGGTCCGGCGCTACTTTCCCGTTGCTTTGGGGGCTTGCCCCTCCTGGGCATGTCAGCGTGATTGGTGCACCGTGACATATACTTCATTGGCAATGTTGGCCCAAATTTAAGAATGAAAGGCTAAACAGAAAATAGTGGATCACATCCATCTCGGCTCATGTGAAGAGCCCGAGGCCATGTCCATAAAATTAGAGTTGTTTGTTTGTTAAAAAATAATCTATTTATAAAAAATATTAAAGAAAAAAAAAAATATATATATTACTTTCTATTGGTTCACTATAATATTAAAATTCATTGAAAAATATAGTTTTTGTTTTTTTGGTGCTTGGTGTGTATATATAAACTATGAATTTTTCTAAAGCAACACAAATAATGATATATCTTAAAACGACCCAAAAGCATCATCAACGTTTAACAACACGGGAAAATTAATTGATTATACCCGTACGAGCATAGGCATTTGAATGAATATAAACCATTCTTCATTGTAGGCGAATGTACTATGTTACCGAACACAGAATCTCTTGGCTCAACTCCCAGAAATAAAATGTTGTTTTTAAAGATCGTTTCTTGAGCACCAGGACACGGATTGAATGGTTTCCTTTAAGCCTGGGTTGTTATTCTGAAATTCTGAGGCATTTTGGGCCATTTAAGCAAGGCATTTTGAATCTTGCTGGGGTTATTTAATTGTTCCAAGGATGGAGGGAAGCCTTTCTCGTTTTTCCTTTGGCTGTTAGAAGAGCCAAACATCCGGGAATATGGACTTAAAGAGCAAGGAGTATCGAATCTTTCTTTCAGCAATTTGTTAAATTTGTTGGTTCTTTCAATTCTTGTTGTTCGTACTTGTCTCCTTTGATCTGGCATAGATAGACAATATTGTAAAATTTCTCGGCTCCTTGCGGTCGGAGCATCCTCTCTGAATTGCTCATTATCAAAGAAACCCAAAAATATAAAACATAAAAAAAAAGAATCCTGGAGGCTGCTGGAATATGAAGTCTTTGATTATACGCAGAAATCATAATATTCCAGGAAATCATACATGGGTACTGCATTGAGTCACGGTTTTGCTGCATTCAAACATGGCGCCAGACTCACCGTACCAATCAAGTAGAGTGATTGAATCAAAGACATCGGAGTGCAAATATAGCTATTTAATCAAATGGGTCAGATTAATTTGCGTGTTTTTTGAAAGTGCGCAGCGTGGTTCTTGTATAGACATTGAGTAAGTGAACAGGGTCACGAATGGTAAACCTTAAACCCAACGGGAAATAAAAATGGGGTTAATTTCGGAAGGAGGAAGAATAAAAGGGGGAGGGGGGGGGGGGAAGCTGCGGTACCAGCTTCAAGACCTTGCTTATTTCACCACGATAGCATTAATTGAATGATAATATGAACATTTCTGTTTAATCGACTTAGCTCACATTGACAGGCTGTAATATCCCATTTTCCTGGCGAATTCTTGAAGAAAAAGTCACGGTTGTAAAGAATTTAAATGATTTCTACAATTGAATGCAATTTCTTTTGGGGCAATGTACAAACATGAGTCAGCTTATCTTTCCCCGGCAGCTTCATTGGCCTTGTATCATATTCTGGAAATCTTTATGCAGAGGCTCTTGGAATCTCATCAGGAACTGGCTACCCAGCCAATAACACTCCTCAGGTGATACTTCTTCAGTTTTCTCCGCCTCAGATTGCTTGCCCTGTGTGCAAAGATGACTTAAACTGAGATATCACCTTAATGAGAAGATTTCACATGTTTACCAATGATTGCTTTTATAAGTAACTTGCCCTTTCAGATTTCTTAACTCGACGAACTGATTGTTTTCAATGATGAAGTAATGAAGTTATGAACTAATAATTGCAGCAGTTCATGTGTAAAATCCATCTGCCAGAGACCTCTTGACAATATAACTCTTACAACAATATCATTGCTTAACAAATTTTGTTCTGAAATATAGGCTTATTCAATTCGAGAACATCACAGATCTGTGCATTACTTAATTGAGAGGAAAAACAAATTTGTGACTTACAACTATCCTTTGTCATTATGAAGGACCATCCGCTATGTGTGGAAATGCGTGTAAAAGTACTCTGAATACATTTAGTGATGTACAAGGATGATCTTCGACATTTACCCATTAACATTTACTTCTTTTGACAAAGAAACATTCTTCATCAGACAGACCCTGAATTTCCTCAAAGCCAGCACTGCTAATATCCTATGAGCAAAGAGTTATTTAGCACATATTGTTTGGTTACCGTCTCAGGTACAGAAGCATGCATTTGCTTCAATCAAGAAGGGCAAGAAATAGAAGGGAAAATATAAAACTTCTGCTACTATATTGACAAAGGGCAAGAAGGGGTGATGTACCAGTACTGATTGTGTAGGATGAATGCATCAGTTGGCACTTTTTTCCCATCATCATTGCGATTCCAGTGATAGAATGCATGTGTCCTGTTCTTTATCTCCAATGTAGAATGCCCATAACTAGCTTCTCTAAATGCAGAATAGTCTGGTTGTGGATGTCTAAATCTGTAGACACAAGAAAACTTTCTTTTACACTGCCTATATAGGTTGGGTAAGTCCTGCTAAAAACATCATTAGAAACTCAACTATGACCCACAACCATAAAATGAAAAAATGTGCTGTACTCACTTTCCAGCAAGACCCTCTTGATTTCCTCCATCTCCAACGGTTATGTACACTGGGGCAGATTTGTCTGGTATGGGATAGCGGTAACCACTTGAAACATTGTAGTGTATGTTTGAGATTCGATACTGAAATTTAAAAACAAACATGACATAATTGGCTTCAGATCCCATTAGCATAATATGCTTCTCAATGGTCTGAATGATGTTGCGCAATGCATGGTATGACAAAAGAGAAATATAATATCCAAATGATATCAATAATCAGACTGTAGTAGTTCAGAGCTACAATTCAGGCTTAGCAGTGACAACTTAAAGTTACTGTCAGCTCAGCAATGGCTTGGATGATAATTAAGCAGTGAAATTATCCAAGGAAGTTGGGTCCCTCAAATAAATTAAATCTGCTTCAGCTCACTTTTTATTCATGTCTGTTTGGTATTATAGGAAAAAGAAACATATACAAGTAATGTAGAGAACCATACCGATCTTTCGTAAGCATGGACATGGCCAGCAAACACTACATCAACTTTGTAGCGAATGAACAACTCCTCAAGAACCACACGCATACTTTCACCCTCCATGAAGTGCGCTTCATTAGTGTTATACACTGGGACATGCATTAGAACAATGAGCCAAGGTGTCTTCTCCCTGTAAACGTTTTTAAGCTCTTCTCTGAGCCACATCCATTGAGGTGTGTATTTCACTGTATAAAGGTTGAAATCAGTCTTGAGACAAATCATATAGCCCTTCCCTAAGACAGAAAGATTAAAAAAAAAAAAAACTTGGAGATGGCAAACAAAAGTGAGTCACTTTAAAGAAACAACAGTTGAAAGCACTGAAAGTTGTGCAGTGTCTGATTAACTTCTAATAGGCAGTCAAATTTACAGGGGCGAAACTTCTTCTGGCAAGCACAAGTAAACTGTTACTTGTGCTTGCCAGGTTAACATCCTGGCAAATGTCTCATCAATAGGATCCAGGGTTAAGATCTGGCAAATTCAAAAGGGAGAAAAAGGGGGAGGAAGGGGTTAAAATAGTAAGTTCTCTTTGGTTACATGGAACAATCATTTCATTGTTGTTCTTCCATCCAGTAAGTTAGAGCAGCTATACTATTTATTCCCTTGCCCTACTTTACCATGTCTCCATGAGATAAACACAGTATAAGAAGACAACTAGATAAACACCAAACAGATATCAAAGTCATAGACTGGGGAAAGAAAAGTTACCAAAAGAAGAATAGCTGGATAGAACAATTATGTGGGCAGATGCACATCTGATGGCATACCAAAGAGGACTGGTACTTTTGGAGGCCAAATAGGGGGTGGGATACCGATTAAGATAGGATTTGAAAGGAAGAACTTCTCCCTATATAGGAGCATAAATTCAATCAAAAAGTTAAAGAGCTGAAAGACACGTACTAATTAAAAATACCTGAATAAAATGAAATATGTATAAATGGTAACAGCAAAGGGAAAAGTAAAAAGATCTATTTGCTTAATGATGTCATGAAGGTACATGGAGTAAACTGGTTTGATGGCATAACATGTCCAAGTGCCAAAAAATAAGTGTATTTCTTCAATGACTCCTTGATTATTTTCAAGACCACAAAATTTATGAAATTAAAATAACCATGGCAAATGAGGATTGACAGCTGACTGAACAGTCCAACAAATATAACCATGTATAATGATCAAAAAGTTTTGCAAGTTTAACAATAATTTCCTGTTACCTTCTAGATACCACCTAATGATTACATGAAAAGAAAGAGCAAAGAATAAAAACATAAATAGGGGTTATACAAGACTTTGAAAATGTCCCCGGGTCTGTTGCATAACATGAGATCAATGGCATTCTAGTAACAGTCACTGGAAAAATGTCTAATATATGGTCTAGAGTGTTTTTGGTTTGTCACCTTGCAAAGTCTTGTGCAACAGTGATATGAATGACAACTAAAATGTCTCATAGCCTAAATGCTAAATCAAGAGCTTTGTGAGCAATAACAAGTAACAGAGGCATTAATTATGAAAATCTCAAAACCCACACCATGTAGGGCATGTACTCTATTTCATGATTTCCAGCAGACCAAATCCATGGCTGATATGCTGCACTTCGCTCAATAAAACGACCCCAGGAATCCCATCGTCTACCAACATCATTATACTGGTATCTATCAGCATAAGAAAGATCTCCAACAAATAAGACGGCATCTGCGCCACTCTGCATGTAATGCTCAAGAGTAGATAGGGAATTGTATGTTTGGCCCAAGTCACCTGCAATGCAAAAAGAGCAACACACCAGTTGAACTTAGAAGAATATGGATGAAAATATTAAGAACAAGTTCTCAGACGGATGCATGTATTAGGTAGTACGGTTGTGCATACTAATAGTAATATTGACAGTATTGGGGAATAATTTCATCCTGTAATACGTCACAGAGTTTACCAAACCAATAATACTAGATTCCATTAAGATGAAGAGGAGCACAACTTATTGAAAATTCAAACTGGTTTAGTAATACTTGAGGAAACACTTTTTAATCACTTGCATAAGATTTCAACAAGGAGACTCACCAATTATTCCAAACTTGTAAGAAGCATCAGGATCTATCTTTGGAGGTGTTTGAAACCAAAATTCTCGAGAGGAATTACCACTACCAATCTTATAATAGTACTTGGTATCATACTGGAACAGAGAGCAAGTACAGCATGTAAATCAAAGAAAAATTATAGCACGGAAAACTCAAACTTGTTAACATATACCTCTTCAGCTGTAATATCTACAAACCATACTCAGTATAGCTTTCATTTCATAATGGTTACAAAAGAATAATTTCACTATTTAGGGAGGATACTGCAATCCAGCACATTTACAGTGTTTATTCATTATGCCAAGGGGTTTTGTAGTTGACATGAACGTCTACGCTAATGTCATGGGATATTAGGTTGATATAAAGTTTTCCTATAATCTAGTATAAAAGTTACAACCGTAAGTCTATTTAGCGTTTGGACCATGAGTAAGCTTGCCACTGCATTAGTTTGCCCCTTCTCAAGTTTGAATGTTGAAATTACCTCAAGGCCATCGATGACACACTGGTGAATATAGCCAGATCTATACTTGTAGAAGGTGTAGTTTGTCACCGTCCCCTCGGCAGAAAGATGATACTTTTTCTCTGATGTGCCATACTCCACTTTGCTGAGCCCTGGTTTATCAGGTGTCACCCACGAAATAATCACAGCCTTTCCATCATAATCGCCTTGGGTTATATGCACCTATAGTTAGATTAAACAACCGCAATTATAGATAATTTGAGAACAGGGAAGAAATAAAAGAATCACTGTGCACATCAAAGCATGCATAGGGCAGCAACTTCGGTCGTTCTCAAATCACAGGCATGCTTTCCCGCATGCACACAATTCTTGCACAGCGACGCTTACTTGTAGTTTGCCAAAAGCACCCACAAGAGAGAATGCACAAAACGGATTAACACATAAATAAATAAATGAAGCAAAAGAACAGAGAAAATTCATGGTAATGCCTACTTGTTGAGGTGCGTTATGACCCTTTGGAACAGCAAAGACTTCATTATCAAGAGGGATATCAACGGACGGCCACTCTGAGCGAATGAAAGTGCTTGTGATCCCTCTCGCATACCCAGGGTTTGCAAGTTCCAACAAGACATACAATATTGTCGAAAAGAACCGAAGCAAATTGGGCCGCCTTTCCTTAAACTCCTCTGGCAATGACATGGTTGATGTGCTTGTCGTGATCAGCCCCTCATATAAATGAGAAATACAATTACCTGACATAATTCCCACAACAACAATTGCTGTTTACTGATGATATCCTCAATCAAAAACAAAAACTGAATCCATTTACTTGTCAAAGTTAAGAAATTTTATTCATTCCTCCGCTCACCTCTTTAATAAAAAAAAAAAAAGAAAAGAAAAAGAAAAAGAAAAAAGCCGCCGACTTTTCAACTCAGATGGCAAAACGAACGGACCCCTCTTGAATTGAGATCCAAAAGAACAAACCAAACGAGAGAAAAACAGAGAAAGGTACAGTTTGTGAGATCTAACATAAGATAAAATCTATTGGAGGCCGGTGTAAAGGTTGCGTGGCGTAGATTAGAACAAATGAATTGTCGTATGTCAGTGATTACTCAGATGTTCAGGCAGGAACCGCCAGCGAATATTCGGTTAGACGCGGCAGTCTCTGATTGGTAAAATCCTAAAACGTTCTGGTGCCGGAAACGTGAATTCCGATTTAATGAATGTCTTTTTTCGGGGATCGTTGCACTGTCGTCCTCGTAAAGGTTGATGCTACCGATTTGGTCGTAGTAACTAACAATTAACAGACAAATTTCATGTTTTTTTTTTTTCCTTTTTTTGACAATTTCAATGACATCGATCGTGGGCCAAAAAGGACGTCTTCCCAGGGGCTGGCGCGCCCACCCTCGCTCACATTGTTGGAACTTGGTATTTCAAATCCGCCCAAGACGAAAAAAAAAAAAAAAAACCTAAGGTCTTTCCAGGATTTGTGAATCTGAAGACTGATTGCACTCTAATTTAAATCTCACATAGTGTAATGCCTTTATTTTTTTTTTTTTTTGGGAAGATGAAGGGATTCAATTCCCTGATAATAATCTGCAAACATTTGGTCGCCGCTTGAACTCATCAAGTGTTTTGAAAGCTTGTTATATGTGCCAATATTAAAGTTGGTAACAGAGTGTAAATAATATTAAACTAGTTTTTTTTTTTTTTTAGACTATTTTGAAGAAAACAAAAAAGACACATATGAAATGTGAAAAAATACGTTGACAATTGTTCAACTTTATTTCTTGGGTAATGATTTGACCGCAAGACAAACAGATTTGTATTAAAGAAAATTAGAATTACAGGTTTGATAGAATTACAAATTTACCTTTCATCAAGCTTTTATTAAAAAAATTAAAATAATCATAAATATGTCATTATAAGTGATACAAACTGACTAAAATATCTTTAATGCATCTAAAAGATAAATTCAACGATAAAACTCAAATATAATCGTTGAAATTCTGAAATATAGCTGTTGTCGCTGTAATTATGGGAGTAAACTTTTGCCTGAGAAAATTAGAATAAAAAAGAAAGAAATAAAAAAGTGTAAATATTTTATCTCTTTTTATAATTTTTGTTATTATCGTTATTATACGTGATTTTTTTTTTTTTTTTTTATTTCCTCTATGTGCGACTGAACACAAAGGAACTTGTTCAAGTTGCTCGTTGCTCTTGGTGCACACATCAGACAAAGCTCTGTGCAGTTTGTCTGTTGAATCTCGTTGAGCTCATTCCGACAAACTCCTAATGCCAACAACAAATATACACCTCTCCGTATCTCTCACTAGGAAGAAACAGAGCCAGCAATCAGCAGTCATTAGACGATGGAAGACCCGTCATCGAAGGAAGAGATATCGTGAGTTCTTAATGCCCTTGAAGCTCTAGAACGAGCCTCTCAGGAGCTCCAAGCCCACCCAAGTCCCAGTTCTGGCCAGTCCAACTCACCCGCCATTAAAGTTCTGCTCGAGCTCGAGGCAGTGTCAGACACCATCCTTTCCAATGACGCACACCTCTCTACGCTTTCTCAACACCTCTCCGATCTTAAATTCTTCGTCGACACTCTCCAAAACTCCCGTGGCCTTAGCCTGCGTAACTTTCTCACCCGGTGGCTGTCCACCCACTTCATCTCCCAGGTCGCAGGGTCCATTGAGTCCGAAATTCAGGCCTGGATAGATCGTGAAAGCGTCGAGAATTTGGCAAAAGCGCTGTTGAAACAGCCTATACATCACGACGAAGAAGAGGTTTTCGGCGTGTTAGAGCAGTTTGAGAGGCGAGACTCTCAAGGTTTTAACCGGAAGCGTCAAGATTTGGTTCTCAAGTTCAAGATTTTTCCAACTGCTGAAAAGATTCTCTGCGACCCAAGTTGCTTGAAGAAGATTAGAGAATGCTGTGCTTTTGTTATTGCAGCTTTGATTCGATTCAACAAGGATGTGTTCGTTGGTGAAGTGCTAATGGGTCTTCTGATTCATGCACTCTTGTCAATGACATCTTGGAAGTAGATAAATGTCCTCTGTTTGTTTATCAAGTCAATCAAGTCACCACTTGTAGCAAGTCCAATGGAGAAATACCCAAAATCATCGGTTTCTTGGATTACAAGGACTTGCAATTGCGTGTTATAACCATGGATTGCCTTCTTGAAATCGGGCATTTTGGCGGAAGAGAAACTATTGAGGCTATGCTCAAAGAAGGGTTGATAAAGAAGCTTGTGGAGTTGCAAAGATCAGAGCTTGGAAAGGACTTGATTATTAGTAGATTTGATCAGAAAGAGAAACATAACAATGGAGGGGATGGTGTTGAAGGAAAGAGAAAGAATAGAGAGAAGAGAATTTTAGAAAGCCATCCATTTGAAAGTTGTGTGGCAAGATTTGCAGATACTGGAGATACTGGAGAGAGTTCGGGAAACTTCTGTTTCTGATGCTGAAACTACCACCATTGTAGCTGAGGTTTTGTGGGGTTCTTCACCTTGAATTTGTAATATTAAAACGTCAGAATCGCAAGAAACTGGAAAAGAAAGAATGTAATTCCGATCTGTCGCGGTGATATTTGTAAATTAAAAACAAGATCTTTTTATTTTATTTTTTTGTTATTCTGTGTCTATAATATTGTATGTAGTCACTTGTGCAATAGGAAAAAATTGCTGAAATAGCTTTGGATTTCTGATTCCAGTTCATAGATGAATGCCCTGCTTTGAAGGTTGGGAAGAAGGGCCAACATTGCTGTTTTCATTCGTTTTGTTCCCATTTTCGCTCTTGTTATATGCCTGTGTTGGTATCGTAGAGTGGTCTTCGAAGACTTCATAGTTTGTAATATTCTTTTGGGGATGCTGAGAATCTGGGAATCTTTGCAACAAGTGAGAGAATTATGTTGTATCGTTTGGGAATTGGAAATACCTATGGATGAATAGTCCCCAGTGTTAGCTTTTCTAATCTGATGGTGTATGATGTTGTGGATGGAGAATCAGACAGCGCTGTTACATTTGACGCAGCCGCGTCCCATAGATAAATAATTCAAACAAGTTTGAATAGTGTACATAACATACTGTATTGAGCGATCACGGTACACAGAAACTCTCCCTCGTATAGCCTCCGTTGCCTTGCCATTTTCGAACCTTTAGTCGACGAACCATGTGTAATAGACCCATATTTTGAAGGCAACCTTTTGGTATGAAAATCTCGTATACTGGGACGTTCTTTTTATTGTGTTTGTAAACTTTGTAGGCTTGTCCAGTGCTCTGATACATCCTTGGAAATAAAAAGAGCAAGAGGTTGCAGGCAAATCTTTGCAGCTACTTGCATCATTAAGTCTCCAATCTTATTCCTCCGTATTCTTTTTACATACGATGCGTTCTTACACTGCTAAAAATGATCATGAAGTGAAGGAAGAGTGTTTCCCGTAACATCCCAACAAACATGGCATCACAAACAAAAGGCTCCATTCTATAATATTTTCATCGAGAAATTTTTTATTTGCGCTCATTGGCATCATTTAAACAAATTTATGGAATCACTTTTTCCTTTTTGGCCAACAAAGCCTAAAAATCATCCACCATTTGACCCGAGCGACGATGACCCTGAATATAATTTGCGTATAATAGCATATACGATGCCGCTCTTCTTTTTGCCAATGCGAATAATCATAACCGTAACGGAAGTGCAGGAACCCCCCTTCGTCATATTAGAGTAGGACAATCAAAAAGTCGATTTCTGACGAGTGATCAACTAATTAAAAGATCCTTCGGTTCCAATGTGAGTGGCCTGCAATTGTACATCGGCGGATGGAGCAAGCATTGAGGCGCGATGCAACTTGTCACAAAAGGGAAGAAAAGAATGGTGTACATCAGCTTGGTAAGCTCGCTTAATTGCTGGAGTCACATGACGGATCAAAAACAGCTTGGCTGCGGTGCGCCCGTTATTCGCACTCTTTGGTTTGGTGGGGTGGCAAGTCGAGAATTTGGAAAACTGGATTGAAACAAGGAAAAAGTGGGAATTTCCAGTTGAAACGCTCCACTGGTCATCTCCACATGAGGCTGTAGAACAGCATGCTCATATGGGTAACCAGACAAAAGGTTCCGTTTTTGGGTGCGCGAGAAGCCAGAATAACAGTCTAACGGTTCGACGACTAACATAACCATATGCTCATATGCTGCATCTTTACACGACACAAAGACGCGCAATTACATTTCAAAGCCACTGGCACCATCAAAAGGCGTTTTGGTTGCCTCCTGTTATTGGATTCACATATATATATATATATATATAAAGGGAATTTCACTTTTCCTCTTTTCTCTTGTACAAAAATTTTGCTTACCCTCAAAAAAGGTGTATTCTTTGCAATGCTCTGCAGCCAGCAGGCTGATCAATTGCATTCCAAAGTGACATGAACATCACTCCTCCATGATTCTCTTAACAAAAACATTGACTATCTAAGATTTAGCCTCTCCCAGTATACATTGATGCGACGAGTGGCATCACAAAGACCCAGCTAGTATTTTATCCTTCATCAGGTATGAGGTCTCCATCATAGCCCCCACATGTAAATTGCCTTCTTCCTATGTTTTCCTCTCTGAAACAATGATATCCTGTGCCGAAATAGAACTCATCCCTTTTTGATTTCTCCTTGCTTCAGTTTTCAGTTGTTTTCCTATGAAAAAGAGCCCTGAAAATTGTGAAAATAGCAATTAGGGCAATTTCAGTCTGCTCAGAGCTACTCATCTTGAAAGAAACTTGCCCCATTTTCTGGTTATTTAAATTGGCATTCACTGCCACTTTTATTCCTCGGGATGGCCTAAACTCAGACTGAAATCCTCCAACCAACATCATCTCTTTGTTAATGGTAAGAGCTGCCATTGACAGACAGATGTTGTCATTCCTCACAGGATAATCCTTCCCTCTTAATGTAGCCTCAAAACTCCCACCATATGCAACCTGTCCACTAGCTCTAATTTGTCCGGCATTCAGTACAAACTTCAGTCTCTTCCGAACTATAATGGTATCTTCAAGCTTGGCACCAACATAATGCTTCTTCCCAAAGGATGTCAAAGAAACTCCACAGTCAGTGACATTATGCTTGAGATTTCTCAGCTTTGTGTTGCCATGAATTATGTAAATCAGATCTTTGCCAGCAGAATGAATGTCAAGACTTGCACAATAAATAGGTCCCCTGGGATCAACATAAGCTGCAGCACACTCGGACTGGATGCTGAAATCCTGCTTGTCCTTGCGCATCTGTCCCATGATTGAGGCAAATACATTTGCATTTATTTCTGTGGCAGTCTCCAAGTTTATGCCATCAAAACCCACATCATGATCCCACCCTTGAGGATCGAGAACTGGTCTCACAAGCCACTTGTCGCTTGTGACAACACAGCGATATCTGTGCACTGGGCAGTCTGAATCAAAACTTAGAGGAACTGCCATATCAGGTAACAAGATGGCATCTGGAGCCTCCCGGTGGTCATCAGAATTGTCATTCTCTCTAACACCTTCCTCTCCAGAAAGTTTCTTCTGCTTCCTTCTAAACTCTTCTTTCAACTGCTTTTTCAAATAAAGTGTTTCCCTGTACTCCAACTCTTCAAGATAATCCTTTTTCTGTGCTTTATTCAATTTTTTGAACTGAGATTTGGTCAGGATTCGAATTGGAGGCAATTGATCGTACTCATCTTCTTCATCTGACTCTGAAAATATAATCTCATCCATATCATTATTCGCTCCACTTGGGGCTGATAAAGACCTATGCTGTAGAAGAGATGAAAGGAGATGGGGCAGGGAAGGCACCCTAGGAGTAACCAATGGACCCAATTCAATGCTGTCTTGAAATTTCAAGAGGCCACTAACATCACCAAGAACTCTTGTACAAAGGCACAAAAGTAAGAATTGAGATCTCCAAACTTGTCCATTTGGAAGAATAGCTTCCCCCATGGAATTCTTTTTACATTGAGGATGATTCTCCACCAAAAGCACAGGGTTTTCAAGTTTGGAATCAGATAATACCTGGTGGACATAGTGCTGCATCAGATCTGTACATTGGGTCACATGTGATTCATAGTTGACTGGATGTCCACCTGGTCCTTCATGAAGGGCTGATGAAGCATGAGTCATGACAAGAGTGGTGTTGAACCAAAGTGCAGTACCAAAAACTTCAGTCATTAGCTTAAGAAGTGGAAAGTCACTGTAACCCAAGTTGATAAAGTCAAGGCGTTCAAAAAATAAGACAATGTCTGGTGGGGATTTTCTAATGAATCTTCTCACGGAAAGCATAATCTGTCTGTTTCTTCTCACATTACTAGTAGATGAAGGTAAGAAACCAGGAGTGTCAATAAAAACAACTTTAATCCCATTGACAGTCCCTACAACCTCTTGGATGCAATCAGTAGCTGGTTCAAAAGCATTGGTCACGGCTTTTGTTTGATCAAATATTGAATTTATGGTTGCACTCTTCCCAACACCTGTTTTACCCAGGACAAGTATCCTAACATAGAAATTTAATTCAGGTACACCAGATGCCTCTTGTTCTGCTGCTAGTGCTCTGGCTCTGTGATTGCTTACTCTTTTCACTCCTGAATCAGCTGCTCGTATCACACTTGCTAGGTGTACTCTATATAGAACTTTTGCCACCAGAACATTGTCTTGTGACAGGCCAAGCCGTAGCAGTAAGCGGAAAAATTTGACTCGTAGGTCCTCAACCTTTGCCAATGGATCTTTCTTTTTCTCATCACCATCATGATTAGACCAGCAAGAATAGTCAACCACTTGCTGCAGAGAAGGATCAGGCTGATTTACCTGATTATTGTCAGAAGAGTATGAGGTGCTGGGAGGTAGTAATGGTGCTTCTCTGTGAGCTGCAGATAAATGACGGTAAATAAAATCAAAATGTGCAACACATGCAATTTCAAGCCCATTATTCAACTGTTTTCAAAGCAATACCTTAAAACAACTAATTCAAATGTTTGGCATTTTAAATCACATAAATATGCATTCCATCATGAATCGACCATAGGTAACATGTGAATGTCCAGGAGAATCCACCGAACACGGTTGCGATATTGACAGTTAATTGATATGAAGACCCAAAAACAACAACAAACACCCTGTAAGTACGTATATAGCAGAGTTTCAAATGGAACCCCACAACCCCCACCTGACGAAAGCCAGACACAATCTGCAAACACAGAAAGGTTAGCTTCAACAAGAAAATTTCTATCACTGAGAACTGAAAGAAACCAAGGAAACAATAAGAAATAGGGAGAATAACATGGTTCAACTCTCAAATTAGCAAGAGAATTCATGTCGCCACTAGGCAATCGAAGTCCATTTGTTCCACTAAGCAAAATTCCGTATAGGACAAGTAATCATGTCATCAAGCCCCCACTAAAATTCTTAGGCATATAAAAGTAACCATATTATGGGTCTAGAAACTATTTAAAATCTGCTCCCTGAGTCTACAGATAAATTTTATGGTAAAAAAAAAAAGAGTCTTGTTGACAAATTTCATATGTGCTGGCATGTATGTCTCAATAGGTGGCATGTTCCCCCCCCCCTCCCCCACAAAAAAAAAGCACAACAACCCAGGAAACGGAAATCAACTGCAAACAACGTGAAATTCAATGCAATCCAAGAAAGGGTTTGACTCTGACAACTATGCGAGCACACTGAGATGCTAAAAATCCCAAGCAAAGCATCACATTTGATTCAGTACCTAATAAAAACTCTCCACTTGCAACAAACTATAACACTTTCCAACCAAGCAAGCAATGCTCATTCTCCAAGACTATCCACCCAACAACTTGCAATTACAAGAAGAGAAGGAAATGGTACCTGGGTCACCACCAGAATCGGAGGCCAAGGACGACTTGGTAGATAACATCTGGCCAAATAACCAATCCCTAATCCCCTTCATTTCTCCTGCAAAAAGAAATTCACGGCAAACAAACAAACTACACAATAACTACCAAATCTTGAATTGAATGGAAACAAGAAAACCCCCAAAAAAAAAAAAAAAAACAAGCTTTCCAAAAGAAATGGTGCGAGTAGAGTTTACCCGAATCAGATACATAGCAAAATCACCAACTGGAACAAGAATTTTGCATCAATTTAAGCTTCTCAAAACCTAGCCATCAATTTTTTCTTTTTTCTTTTTTCTTTTTTTCTGTGAAAAATTGAAGATGGGAAAGACCCAAAAAAAAAAAAAAAAAACCACCCAATTTTTCAAGACTACTTTGAAAAAAACAAACAAACAAAAAGAGAAAAAGAATATGGAGCCCGAAATATTTGTGTCTGAAACCCGAAACCCGATTCAGATCTTTCAAGGATACGGCGATAACAAAGGTGAGGCCCTGAGACAGAGCACGTGTTTGTTTGTGGGGAGAGACAAAACAAATAATTAGATTTTAAAGGTAAGAGGGTAAGACAGGTGGAGAATCCCCAAACAACGTTGTCATTTTGTGTTTATATAATCGATTGGCTCAAAGAGAGACTTTCACCGGAGCAATGAAATCATAAATAAATAAATAAATAGACGTTGAAGCTAGCTAGCAAATAATTATAACAAGCGATGATTAAGATGTCAAAGCTTCTCACCAATTGACGGGATGCATTTCATAGTCAACACATTACAATTTCAATCGTAAAACATACGTAGATAAAAATAAAAAAAAATCAGAAAATTTTCTGCCATCTATTATCATGGGCTTGACGTATGGAATCGAGTTATCTCAAATGGGCGCAAAGTCTTGGGCTTGTCTCCTGTTAGTGTACAAGGCAAATGAGATGAGAAGTTCGGCTTGGCAGGCCCGGCATGGCCCACTCTCTGAGGCTTCTGTAGCTCGACGCGAAATGTCCACCGTCCACCACACCGTAGCAACTCGTGACTCGCAATTTGATCAAGGGATTATTTGGTTAATGATAATTTTATTAAAATATAAAGATAAAAATAAATAATTCACATTTTTATAATTTGATAAAAATGAGATTTTTTTTTACACGTAAAAATTATTATTTTACTATTCACTATTGTTAATGTCATTTTTATTTTTTTTTTGTTATAAATAAATTATAATAATATATTAATAAATTATATATATATATAGACACACTCACAATAAACAAATTTTATAAATAAAAAATCGTATACGAGATATTATGTGTCCAAATTCATAAAAAAATATCTCAAAAATGAATATCACTTCCAATAATAATAAATAATAACAATACTACCCTTATTTTTTGTGATCTATAGTTAATTATTCATTTTTTTTTTTGTTGAATTAATATTACAGAATGAAGAAGTGTTGTGTAACATTATTGACTGTCATTTCATTGTCTACTTCCGCTAGACAACATGGAATTCGGTGCTAACGGGTCATAAAAAAAAAGAAAAAGAAAGGGGAAGAAGGAGGAGGAAAGGCAAATTTCTGACAGTGGTGCCGAAGGCTCAATTTATCCATGTAACGCGATGTATTTCTTCTTTTTCTTCTTCATCTACGAGAAAAAGCTTGGAAGTTATTTAAGATGTCCTGTCTTGGGAAAATGACGCGGGTGGGGGACACAGAGCAATCGCACTTCGCCGTGTCTGCCGTCCACATCCCAAATCGTCGCTAAAATCCCAATTTAGAAATTGAATTCAATTCTCAAAGAAGACAAAACTCATTGGTAAAGGAAGAAGTTTGCTTTAATTTGAAGATTTTTCTTTTTCTTTTTTTTTTTTTGCATAAAATGTAGAAAATGAACACAGAAAAGACGCAACAATAACAAATTATTACAATGTATTTAATTATAAAATTTATATATCAAATTAAAATTCGATTCAGTTATTTTGCTGAAAATGTAAATTTCATGAACCAAAATTTATCTAAATTATAGACTTTAACTCCACTCACTGTTAAAACACAACGTAATAATAAAAATCATCGATTTTATAAAATATAAAGCATATATGTACGGCATTAAAAAATAAAAACAAAAGACCTTGACCTAAATAAAGTTGACACAGAGCTAGGGGCTGCTCGGTAGTAGACGGACGAACTCAATTTCAAAACGGGTCCATCGTGGGCGCACGATGGTCAGAACGTAGTTTCTGTCCCTTTTGCACTTTTAACAACTTTCGTGGTGTGTCCGAGATTAGATCAAGAACATTGACTTCCGAAACTAAATAAAATTTGATATTATTAATAAAAAATTATAAAAATATTATAATTTTATTAATATTATAAAATGACTATAAATAATAATTAAAAAATACATATATAAAATAAATAATATATTTTTATATAAAATAAAATACTTAAATTTAATCAAATTCAAAGGCTTTTAGCATGAATTAATCCCTAGCATGAATTCATATCAACAACTTTAAGAGTTGGACAGGGTTACATGCAAGACAAAGAACCCATGACCTCATGGATTGCTTGTGGTCCCGGCGCCATAGCTCTACCACACCTTGTGACCATTTACATAACCTGTTCATGTACAGACACTCACACACCCATCTATGGATGCAGGCACACAGAGAGAGGAAGCATAGCATCTCTGTGTTTTTGAAGAGAACGACTATTAATATGTATTAAACTGCACATATGATCTTTATATATGTGAAAGAAACGAAGAGACAGAGAGAGAGGAAGATACTTCTTTCCATTTTTTTTGGTAATTGACAAGATATCAGGCAAACAGAGAAAAGGAGAGGAGGGATATTGTTCTCTCCTGTATGATCTTCATATCAGTGAAAGGAATAGGAAGTGGCATTCTCTTAGTACTATCATATTTGTTTGTTTATTCCAATTTTCTCATCTTTATCAGCAACCACAAGAGTGGAAAACCAAACCCCCCAAGAGAAATGAGTTGCAAGTACAAGACTGGTCTCATGTTTATCATCGCTGTTGTTGTTGTTTGGGTTACCTGCGCAGAGGTCACCCAGGTATTTTTCCTTCATTCCTGGTTCCGTCTGCGTGTGTGTTTGTTTAAATGAGTTATGTCGGTGTCCTTTCTAGTATTTGTTGTGTTGTTGTTGTTGTTGATCAGCCTTTATTAATTCATGTGTGTTTTTTGTGGTGTTTAGTGATGTTCACAAATTTAACTGCGTTGGTACCAATGAATTCACCACCGAAGAATAATAGATGATAGTGTGCCTGTAGATGAAGTGAAACTTCTGTTCTGTGGCCACCTTTTTCTCTTCTCCCTTGTTTGTTGCCCTTTCATATATTCCGTTCTGGAAATGTCGGGGGGGGGGGGGGGGGGGTGGTTGTGGCCCCCTATCATAGCTCTTCTGTTTTTTGATGATAGTCTAGAGAGGTCATTCAGAATGTTCTTAAGTGGTTCAGTGTTGAAATCAATGATTCTGTTGCCTCTGCGTCAGTTGTTATTTGAATGGCTATCATAGCAGGCCATATGGGGACTTATTGAAAAAATATACATGCGGTTGACATTCATTTCTGAATTCTCATCTATTTGTTTTGTGGAAACATCACCTTTTTAGACCTTTTCCCCTCAAATTTGGGATTTTATTTTCCCCAACCCCTGAATTTTTTTTCTTTTTTTTGGGTTGTGGAAATCATGTTTCCGCTTTGCTGGAGCATTCATCTGACTGATTATTGTTCAACAGGGTGTCTTCACTGACTATGAGCACCCATTTGTAATGGCCTATATTGGTACATCACTGTTGGTTCTTTACCTTCCCATTGGGTTCATCAAGGAGTGGTCTCTAAAGTCTATGAGGAGTGTCAAAGATGCAGGAAGTGATGAGGAGTCAACTTTGGGAAACAATTCTCCTATACCTATAGAACTCAATGGCATATCGAGCAACATTGAAACTGAACATCGTGGTAACTCTGCTAACAAAGACTGCGCTATAGATATCTATCCCGGGAAGGATGTTTCTCAGAGCAATGACGATGTAAACACTTCAGGGCCAGATAGTAATCTCACCAAAAGGGCAGCTATTATTGGGTTCTTTTTTGCTCCCATATGGTTTTTCACGGAGGTGAGGGTTCATGTCAGGGAAAGTATCAATCTGCATTCACTTATTCCAAGGGAATGGATGAAATAAAATGCAAAAATTAAGTTTTTCAAGCCATCTTAGCTTAAGTATTTGCATTTATAGATAGTCAATCTCTCTATTGTTTATTGATCCTAACATCCAGTAGAACTAACATCACCCCACAAGACAATTGATATGGTTGTTAATGTTGTTTGCTGTTTGTAGTATCTAACAAATGCTGCACTTGCCCGAACAACCGTTGCCAGCACAACATTGTTGAACTCGACTTCAGGCCTTTTTACTCTTATTATTGGTGCGCTGCTGGGTGACGACAAGATCAATTTAGTTAAAGTGATCTCTGTTGTTGTCAGCATGGCCGGTGTTGCTATGACAACAGTTGGGAAAACATGGTCTGCAGATAAATCAATATCAAGCGCATCTAGGTATGTTTCGATTTTCCATTTTGTTATAATTGCCCAACTAATTAAATCGCCGGTTTTCTTTGCAATAACTATTAGAATTGCAAATAAACTTCAAAATGCCATTCACAGCAGGCAACAGTGACATCGAAAAAGCTCTGATAACTCGTTTTATTTCATAGAGCTGCTTTTCCTAGAAGCTGCTGACTCATTTTCAAAAATTTTGGTCAGCAATCACAATCATTCTCTCATAGGAGATCTGCTTGCAGCTCTTTCAGCTCTGACTTATGCACTCTTTACAGGTGAAAGCTTCTAGTCTCTTTCAAGTGGTTAATTTAATCTGGGATTGATCAAACTACTATGCATAGCGAGAAACTAACAGAAATCAATTGCAGTACTGCTTAAAAAGGTTGCTGGAAAAAATGGAGAAAGGATGGACATGCAGAAGCTGTATGGCTTTATTGGCTTATTCACACTTATTTCCCTTTGGTGGCTTGGTAAGAGCACAATTCATTCGAGTTTTCTTTGGCGCTTCCTGTTGTTTCCATAAGAAGAGTTTGAATGATTGTCTCTTACATTTCCACCTTCAGTTTGGCCACTCACTGCCACTAGCATCGAACCCAAGTTTGCATTTCCAGACTCAGCTAAAATGATAGGGATCATCTTTGCCAACTGCTTTGTTGGTAGCGTTCTCTGCGATTATTTCTGGTAAACCTCTTTCAGAACATAATGTTCTCTGAATCTATGCCTTTTTTTTTTCCTTTTGAAAAAATTTTCGGTTAACAAGAGTGTATATCTCATACCTCCAGGGCATTAGGTGTTGTTTGGACCAACCCGCTAGTGGCTGCACTAGGCATTTCTCTTACTATACCAGTTGCCATGTTGGAGGATATGGTAATACATCGGCAGCATTATTCAGCGGTTTATCTTCTTGGCTCAGTTCAGGTGAATTTCTAGCATCACATTCTTCAGAATCGGATAGAACCAAAGGCTAGCATCGTTGTCCATTGTGTTTGGTCTACTGTTTGCAGCCCGAATTTTGCTTGTGGAAAATGAGATATTGTGTGCAGGAGTACTCACACTCATTGATTCCTCTTACAGGTGTTTGTGGGATTTGTAATAGTTAACCTCTCAGACTGGATATCCGAAAATATCAAGAAGATGGGCCCTTGTATCACCAGAATAAACATGAACTGTCTACGCCATGGCTGAAATCGCAGATGGTTTGGTCTATTAATGCACTTCGCTTGTTGGGTTCTTACGTTCTTTTTGGGTAGACCTTGCGGAAGGACAACGCAGTTTATGCAGTTGAGGCGAGTAAGGACCTTGGATTTTCGGCCTTCCTAAATGGACATGTAGTCCAAAAACAAAAAAGATTTATTAAATAACCTATGAATTTCTCAACAATACATCATATCACCTGGACCCTTTGGTATCCAAGAAAAAGAAAACAAAACGGAATGCATATTTCTGAGGCTAATCTGTTTTTTCTTTTGATGGAACTTTGGATAACTTTGTTAAAGCCTACCCATGAAAAAAACACTTGGTGAAATCCAAGAAAAATTTACCCTGAAATCAAATTTAAATTATTTACATCATAATAATTGATAAAAGATTGCGATGACAGAAAAAACAAATTAAAATATGGAGAAGAGTTCTGGTTGGTCTATCACCTATCACAACATGGATGTCTTATTCATTCTCGTCTTTGCCTTCCGCTAAAATGAAATGTAGTCATTTCATATTTGTAATTAAATTGTGCAAGCACATTTTATAAGCCGGTGAAGTATTTGCAACAGACCAATATGAACCACCCCTGGTTGATGATGTAGGCCAAGACCCAACTGCAAATCCAATGCCTAATGTATAAAAATTTGATGTCAAGGCCTAGAGCTCTGCGCACCACATGGTAGGGCTAAGAGCCCTGCGCACCGAACAAATTTTCCAAATAGATGGTTGAACAGCGGAAAACAATTTTGTACCTACATCCACTGATCATCCAGCAGAGGATCGTATTTTATGTAACCACAAGGCCTAGCTGTAGATGTAAAGAACAAGTTTAACTAGGGTTCAATTATTACTGAAAGTGGGAGTTTCAAACACCAAGTGGATACAATGCATACGATCTGCACCAAAATGGTAAAGAAGAAATCATCTCCAATCCCCGAGTAAATGCACAAACACCATCCAACAGAGAAAGGTGCTCTACAAAGTACAATCAGCAGCAATGCTTGTTATTTCATGCCACAACTCCCTAAGTTGACCATGTAATAGGCTGATGTAGGTCCATCATAAGAGTATCATGATGCAGAACACGCCCTTTATTCCCTTGCCTTCATTTTTCTTGAGATTGATAAGACAGTAACGATGTGAACTTTGATTAAAGGAAAACAAGGATTCATGGCCTAACCAAGAGGAGTATATGGCAATACGATCATGCAATGGGGTAAACGTTTGTCCATTTGGAGCCAAAAAAGCATTTGCAACTCATGTTATAAAGTTGATCAGTCTTCTGCATGCCACTTTGAATCATTAGAGTCCAACCTCTCAGAGAGCAATGATATTTATAAATTTCCTCTTGGCAAATGCTAACCACCATTTGTTTGGAGTCCCATTTGGTCTGTATGCAACACTCAATAATCTCCCACTCGTTTCTTCTCTAATCTGCTTTAGATAATTTCTAAATAGCTCTGCATACAAGAATAACAAAACAAAAAATAACCAAAAGATTGAGGTCAGAACTTGTCATAGCAGTCGGTCTCATGCAGGAGACCACTCATGGTTGATTCTGAAACACAATGTTTGTCCTAACCAATTCTATACCACAGACACTGAAATGAGCTGAGCCTGAAACTTTGCAGCCAACGGGAGCCACAATTCTTGGGCATTCACCTCCCCATATCCAGGCTCAGGACTTACAGCTGAAACATGTGATCTCAATATATGGTCGAACCTGAGAAGACTCCCTCACTACGTGATATGCGACATACACAACTAAGACAGGCAAGACACAAGTGATACGTGTTCCAAAACATTGACACCACCCCACCACCCCCCCCCCCCCCCAAAACAGAAAAGAAGAAGAAGAAAGACACTTTACCTGCTTCCTTCTGAGATTGAGGAATGGCAAAGAGACCTGGAAAAGGGAACCCAGACTCTCCAGGGACAGGAACATTCTCCAGGCCCAAGTTAATGATGGCCTTAGTCCCTTCAGCCAAGGTTCTGCAGCCCTCAAGCCTCTTCAAAGCCACATTGATATAGAATGTTAAATAAATGAGGAGCTTATCAGCTGGGCTCTTAATGTCAAAGTTTTTGAAGAAAACATTAGCACGAAAGAATGTGATCGCTTCATCAACAATATCAGTTCTATCTGCATTAACAAAAAAATAAAAATAAAATAGCAACACAAATACCTTACAATAATTCAACACCACACCCACAATGCAAACCCCACAACCGCTCAAACAGAAATACAAAAATATTTTTTTTTTTTAAAAAAAAAAAACAAACAAACAAGGGTGTTCCCAGTGCACCAAACTCCCATCCTTGCAACCAGGTTGTTTTTGGAATTTGAATTTATGACTAGCAGGTTACAATGGAATAACTCTTACTGTTACATCGTGACTCGCTGCTGCTCCCAAAAAAAAAAAAAAGAGAGAGAGATAAAAATTATAAAAAGAAGAAGAAGAAGAAGAAGGGTTGTGAGCTGAAGATAGAACCTTGATTGGAAACAGGAGCAGGACCCCTGATGTGGCTTTTGAGAGGGAGTAAAGGGCACCCACAAGCTTTGGTAATTCCATCTCCATAATCTACAAAGCTTGAGTGGTAAACCTGTTCCAATTGACCCACAAACACCACAATTAAGAAGCAAATTAATGCACAATTTCTTTCGCAATTCGGTTCAATTTGTGCACACAGAGACAGATGTCCCCTACCATTTTCGATTTCTCCACTTGCCCCAATCCGAAGCTTGTTAATTACCAAACAAGGAAAAAAAAAAAAAAAAAAACTCCTGCAAGACAACATAGGACACAGCATCACAGAATTATTACAAGCAACCAGTGGTTGTGTTCTAAATTTAAAAAAAAAAAAAAAACAAAAGTGGATGTAAGTGTAAAATTACCCGATCAAACTGAGAGAAAGAAAAATCTAAATCAAAGTGAGGAAGGGCGAGAGAGACTCTCGGACAACGTTTGGTTGGTCTTCGTCCCAATAATCACATCAATTAGGTTGCTGTTTATGCGAAGATCTGACATCGAAACGACGGCGTTTGCATAACAAGTAATTGAATTGAAACGACACCGCTTCTTTCCGCCAGACGTAGAGAGGGTAGACAACAATTACAGTACGGTTTCATGTTTTTCAGTAAAGTGATTTAGATTCATTAGTTTATAATCTGATTTCATGTTTTGTTTTTTTTTTTTTTTGTTTAACAGGTGACGTAAGCAACCAACATGGCAACATATAATATAGGTCCATTCAGATGTCGTTAAGTTAATTATCGATAGATCCAAAAATAAACCTGTAATTAAAAATAAAAAAAAAATGTGAGAAATAGTAATTTTTAGTTCATGATTTTGGAGTTTGGACACCGTAACGGAGGGTGATTGGGTTACGTCATTCTTGATAATGCCGTCTTTGTCTTATTTTTATGCTCACTAATCATGTTCTGTCGCGTATAAATAATACAAATAGGATTGCATCGGCCGTTGCACACAGCTTCTTCCTGCGTTCCTACAAAGTTAAGGTTTAATCTCAGTTTTGACTTCTAAGTTAGGTCTCTTTTTTTTTTTTTTTTTAATTAAGAAAAAGAAAAATTTGAAATAGTAGGGTAAATAATTAAATAAATAGATGGTTCTCTTAAAAAAAATAAATGAAGAAAAATGGAGGATTCCAATCCTAGTAGTACTGTAGTAGTGGACAGGGAAGCAGGGGTGGGTCAACGAGACGGATACTTGTCATCATTTTTCTCAATGTGTTTTTGGCCGTTTATTAAGGAGTTTCCATACAAGATTATATACCTGGTTGCCGATGAAACCAAACAAATGCCACATCATGAGTCATGAGCCTCTGCCCATGTGTGACCAAATGACACTGTCACCGTAGGTTTCACTACAGCCCGGCGTCACATCGATCACAGCAGCTATTTGGGACGCAACTTCAATTTTTTTTATTGTTGGGTCAGGCCAATTTTTGATATATAATGCATTCGACGCTGATTGATGCAATGAGAGTTGCGAGATATTGATAAGAGAACACATAGAACTGCTAGACATGTTACAGAGGCCTACGGAGTGTTCAAATTTGGCACGTACGCGACAGACATCCGACGTAGACACAGCGTGAGGTTTAGAAGTGTTTATGATCCATGAGATCCTGCTCTCGACTTAACAGAATTTACCCAGTGAAACATTGATTCTGTCTTATTCTTTACTAGGAGGGATATAGAAGTAGAATAAATCATTTTCATTCGTTTGCTTCGTTGCCACTTTTGCTCCTTATTCTAGTTCAGGTCCCAGTATACTTGAACAATACCTCTGATGTTGACTATGACTATGACTATGACCATGAACTTGGGTGTCAAGCTGTTATCTACCATTCCAATTCTTAAACTGTAAGTTTCCTTACAACAGAGACGTCATCCTCTCCAAGGTCAAGAAATACTGCTTACATCTTACTCTTCCCAGGCTAAAGACAAGACTGGAAAGAGGGAACAGACGTTCAAATGAACTGTTGAAGATGTAGAACATACCCTAAAATCTTAAAGATTGTAATGCTAAGAGACAACATCAATCAACTTCCAACAGAGACTAGCTTCTTCCAAAAAAAAAAAAAAACCCTTAAACATGAATGCATGCTAAGAGAATTTACACCTGTTTTTGGTGTTCAGGATGTCTTCACGGGCAAAGAATATGATACTATCAACACTACCTGTACATTTGTGTTCTTGTTGGACAAGCCTTGGGCATGGGTGATGATGCATTGTGTATCCAATCATATTAGGCTCGTGAATGACGATGTCAATGTGTAGGGGATATTGGCAAGAGGACCTCGCTGCTGGGCGAGCTCGTGCATGTCCCTTACTATGTCGAACACGGCGTTGGGTTGTGCTAGTTTAAGTGCATTCTCAGACATTCTCTTGAGTTCGTCAGTTTTGGTGCTGAACCACTCTGCCACAATCCTTGCTGTTTCTTTAGAACTTCTGGTGAAGACACCAGCTCCATTGTCTACTACATAAGGCACATTGCCCTTTTCCTGGAGTTGCCACATCAAGCAGAAGAAATTAACCTCATTGTCCAAATGAGAACTAATTTTAAGCATTCACCAAGACAAAACATGGATCACTTACTTGTCCAGGAATGTAGTCATTGAGAATAATAGGAAGTCCCTTAATCAATGCCTCTGCAATTGTGCCAGGTCCAGCCTATAAAACATAGAGATCAACAAAATCTGTGAGATAAACTTTATTAAGCAATGAGCGAAAGAAAAGATTATAATGAAGGCAACAAAACTTATCTGTCATACTTTTGTAATTATGCAATCACAAGCCCCCATCCATTTCTCCATCTGAGTCTCAAATGCTCTGACCTACAATCCGGAAAAGAAAATGTCGTAAATGGACAATTTTTGCAAAAGAATTGAAAGAATGTTGTGTTCTTCACCCAATGTAAGGTTCAAGAATTGAATTCAATTACCTGGACTGGAATCTTCCAGTCTGCAGATTCAAGTGTAGATTTAAGAGTCTTGTTACGACCGCAGATGATTATTAGTTGTCCAATAGGTTCCCGACTCTCTTTGTCAAGCAGCGATTCTCCCAAGGCCTTTGCAGTTTTCCCAACAGGACCCATACCATCACCACCTCCCATCAGCAGAACAGCAGGCAACTTAGGATCCATTTCTAGCTCTTTTCGTAGCTCATCCTACAAGTGAAGAAAAGAACATTGCACCACAGGATCAATATTCCGTCCCCCTGGCAAACATATATTCATGAAACATTATGATTTGGGTTACACACCTTTAAAAGAACTGCATGGGTAAAAGAAGGCCGGATGGGCAAGCCAAAAACACGGATTTGAGGCTCTTCTAGCCCATCTAATAAAGCCCTCTTTGCCACCTCCTTTGACGGGCAGTAGCATCTATTAACCCCAGGATGAAACCTGAAAATAGTTCCAGTGTTAATTTCTATAACGCCTCATTATCAGTGGACATGAATGAAACCGTCAAACAAGCAACTTTAAGGTGACTTTATAGGCCTACCATGTAGGGTGGCAGCTATTAAGGTCTGTGATGACTGTAACAAAGACTACTTTCTTCTGAAGGCCTTGCCATTTAAGCACCCGCAGCGGAATATGCTGCATCAGTGGATGAACGCTGATGATGATGTCTGGCTTGTACTCCATTAGACCTGCTTCCACCTCTCTACAATCGCACAATAGAATAAGGTTAACTAGACATCCTGATTAGATTATACAAACTAACATTGGATTCCATTGCTCAACTTTCTTGCAGCCAATCATGTTTCCAACTTGCATTGGTCAACCTTGTTTTGCAATCATATTTAGTTTGTGCCCATTGATTAGTTAATTGGTGGGGTCACAAAGAATCATTTTGACAAAAAATAAAAAAGAGGAAAACCAGAGTGGAAGTGGTGAAATAATCATGGATCACTAAGCTTTGTAATTTTTTAATAATTGACGGTACAAAAATCATTACATTTTGGTGACCAAAAACCAAAGTACCAAAGCATAAAATATATGAACTGCCCAGATAGATGACGAAGCAGAACCTAAGTGCTGGCCATAGTTTATCAGAGAAATGGAAGTTATCATTGAGTTTGATAGGGAAAAAAGAAAGAAAAAAGTTCGAGTACTTGGCATAATAGGCGGCGATTGCGGCTAGATAGCAGCTGTGAATCCATTTTGGAGATGTACTGTGAAATGCAACCTTCCATAGATTTACATGTTTGACCATAAATTTGTATTGCCTCTCCATGTCATTTAATGGCCACCCTGTGTGCTCTTTCCAAACATCTTTCACAATTACCTGAAAGCAGAAGATGCTCAGTTAATCCCAATATGCAAAGAGGGAACCATTACGCGAGAGAAAACAATAAAAACTTGAAAGATTGAAACTTGGCAAAGCCAGGATACACAGAGATCCAAGACCAGTGCCAGAGGAAAACGAAAAGGCTTTAATAGAAAAGGTCAAGGGAAGATGAGGAAAACAATTTTTATTTTTATTTTTTTTTTAAAGAGCCAAAAAATTTTGAAAAATCAAGAAAGAAAGATAGAAAACTGAAAGATCAAGAAAGTGCCAAAAAGAAAGAAAGAAAGAAAGAAATTTGAAAAAACAAGATTAACAGGCAATTCTGCATACCCCGTACTCATCACCGTACTCCGACTTGAATGCATCCCGAATGGCCTCGGCGGAGGCACGGTGGCCACCGCCGGTGTCGCTCATGAGAATCAACACATTTTTTGTTCTCTCAGCACCCATCTGGACCAATTCCATGGTTCCATCGTCCTCTTCAAAATCATCCTCGCCAACCTGAGTGTAATACCTCTTCTGATGGTAGCCGCCGCTGTCTTTATTAATATTATTATTGCAGCTGAAATTTCCATACACCCTCTGCAACACGTCCGTTATGGAAGCCTTCCTCGGGGATGGTACTTTCACCACCATGTCCGTACAATTTTTGACGACCCAGGAAAACAACTCGGAAAAGAAAAACCACAAGCTGACCAACTTAAAAAGATCTATGTTGAAAGACTGGTTGGCACCCAACAGTCAAACCACCTTCCGGCGACCGAAAAATGGGAAATTTTCCTGGCAGAGAGTCTGTGCTGGCCTTGTATCGGGAAAACAATAAAATACAAAGAAAAATAAACGAAAGATTGAAGCTTTGAAGGGTCGGACAGAGAAGACTTAGTTGGGGGTTGCTGTTAAGGTTTTTTCAGTTTGTGTGTCTGAGTTGGCAAACTTTCAGGGGTGTTCAATTGTGTATGTGCGCGTTTATTGTGGGGATGCCTGTGCGTGCAAGTTGCGGCTTTTTTGGGCTATGATACCATTGTGCTGAGGAATAATGCTTTAGAAATTTTTGATCCGGTTAGGTGGGGTCCTTGAGGAATTTTACTGCCGTCGGATCCGCATTTGTTTTGGAATGTTCCGGTGGGAAGATTCGAATCTTCCCCCTGGAGGGAATTTCTTGTTATTTTCGGCTGCATTTTTGGATTTTTTAAGCCTTCTCTTTTTGTTTGTATAATTTTTCCATGGACTCTGCCCCGTGGAATTTTGTGGACTAAAACGCTTATATCAGCTAAAGAAGTCATCCGGAATAAAGAATTTCCCTGTAATTGCGGTGGTCAGTACCGTGATGGTAATTTGACTCTTCAAGATTGATGGTGATTATGTAATTTTGGTGCAGTAAAAAATCTATAAGGTAAATGAATTTTGATCTTAAACTAATTATTAAAACATATGAACATCAAAAAAATATATATGTGTTTTAACAAATTATTTTTGATTTATTAAGAAGTTTTTCTTTCTTCTTAGACTTCATAAGTAGACTATGCAATGAAAAAATCCTTCACTGACCTCTGTCCCAGTCCCAAGCATATACTTGAGTTTTAAGTTGAAACTATGACCTTACCAAGTTATTTAATTCAGACACAGTCTCCATTCATTTGCTTAAAAATGGCTTCCTTCTCAAACTCTGTTGTTATTAAATGATTTATTTTCCGTGGAAATTAATGAGTTTAATGTTGTTATCGTATGAGGGCATCCAATTATATTATGTGGAATTTGATAAAAAGGAGCCAAGTTTAATTCAGAATGAATAATCTAAAAATCACTGTACGTTTTGTAAGACCACTTTACCGTCTCTTCATTGAATATATATATATATCCCTTTAAGGAGAGGGATGAAATTATAAATAATATTGTCAGGGCCGAGTACTTGGATTGACTTATCAAAGTAGAAGTTGGTGTCTTGTTCATCAAATATCTAATTAAACTTGGAAGGCCCCTGAGTTTTCTCCACATTGATTGCCTGTCAACCCCCAACGGAAGGCCACAGGACAGTCTCCCCAGTTGGTTGCACATATACACAAACTGGCCACTTGGCTGAGCCCTCTTGTCTTTTGCATTCAAATTTGATCCCATTCCAGGAATACTTTGGGATTTCAGGACACACGTCCAAGGCTGATGAGAAGGACATTACAGGAACCTACAATTGTATGGACGATTGATCGGGGGTTCGCAAAGTGTCGTGTCTGAATGTAAACTTAAGCGGAATTCCTTCCTTGAAGATTGAAGTTGTGCAGCTGGCTGGCTGGCTGGCACCAGGACCAAGTCACGTGACAAAACGGAAAGGAGGACTAATCTAGTACATAAAATACATGATACATAATTAAATGCACATGCCCTGTTTGAAGGTGCATGCGTAATTTTATAATAAATATAAAATATTGAATTTAGACTTTTTTTTTATTACTGTTCTAAATTCTTAACTATCAAAATTTATTGAGACCCACTTTATTTTTTCTCAAAAAAAAAAAAAAAGAAATAAAATTTTTTAGGCCGAACTAAGAATTATTCCGCATAATTAAAAGTAAATGAACCAAAAAAATCTCTGTTAACGTGAAATCATAAGCAATTGGACAGTCAAAAGTAGGTTTTAATGATTGAACATAAATAATGACACGCACGACAAAATATGACAAAATATTGATGTCTAAAGAGAAAAGGATTAATGCAAATTGCTCGTGAGGACTAATGAAGATTGTTCACTGTTACTTATAATCAATGGCCACACTTGCAATTATTAAATTAGGTTAGAAATTGATTGATTCAGACACCAATATGTTTTTTTTTTTTTTTTAATCTTAGTATACACTGGGATACCATGTAACCATAATACAATGAAAAAAAGAATTTTTGTCTCTCTCTCTCTCTCTCTCTCTGTTTTTTTTTTTTTTTTTTTCCTTTGATTGAAGTCATGCCCTGATACGACTAACAAAATATACCAAAATGAACCAAAAAATATGCAACAAAAATTTGTTTTTGATAATTTTTCTATTAATGAGAATGTCATTCTATTTTAGCTTGGGGATGTTCGTATCTTCACTCCAGGAAATACCCATGTGCTTTCCTTCAAAGTACAATGAAGGTGCCCACTTCCTTACAGCACAAACCATTAGTTTTCTTACAGTACAATGAACCATGAAGTTGTCGATTACTTGACCATTTATCTATTCAATCCTCATTAATTTTTTCAATGAAGCAAGCACATCCTACATTGTCATGTTACAGATGGACAAAAGGAACCGGTCTTACAGGTTTATGGTGAAAAATATATATTCATTATAGTTCATAAACTGATCATCAATCTACCTCTGCAACGAATGGATGCCAACCTGTCTCTTTCTCTCCCCTCACTATGGCTGCATGTACAAATGGCAAAGTCTTCCTGTGTCTTGAAACTTTTAAAACAAGGAAACAGATATTGTACCTTTTGTCAGAGAGAAAAAATGACGCGGCTCCAATGCAAGGTAACCCATTAACCAGTGGCCTAAAAATCAACCTGAAAACCCATGTAAATCCAATATCTTTCGCCTGCACCAAAGGGATGGGGAGCAGAGCAAATCACTAATTAATAAGAACTTAGTGGAGAGGCTTGGTAACCTCACATAGCATATAATACTGTCAGTCATAACAAGATCAGAAATTTGAGAGTGGAAGCAGAGACTGCTTCTAATTCCATCAGGATTACAAGAGCTAGGAGAATGCAGTCTGCTAGCCAGAAAACCTTCTATGTTTACCAGTGAAGTCCGCAAGAAAGGATACAGCTAATATGTCATATAACCATCCCGTGTCTCATAACAAACGTATGGAGAGAAAGCCAGATAAGTCCAAGGCTGTTCCTTTGTCTGATTTTCCTGGACTCCCAAATGGATTACTCTCCGTCTAGACATTAACAAATATGCATTATGGATTCAATTAATGAAGTTTAAATGGATGAAAAAGGTTTGATGCTGCTGCTGTGAGTAACAACCTCTATGACAACCATCCATCAAATGATCCAGTTGATACATTACATTATAAAATTGTCGTTCAGATTACTCGTGAACTGTATTTTCCAATGTACTGAAAAAAACAAAAAATAAATTAAAAAAAAAAGAGTGTTCCTGTGTTGGCATTTGATTTTTGCGTTAGTTTATGCTTTCAAGACGTGAGGACAGATCTTGTTCTCCTTAATCCTGTCCCTTATTCCAGGAAGGCTTTGTTTACAAGATAATTCTGTCATGTTACATCTTCATTTTTACATCCTGGCTTCTTTTTGGGTTACCTTGTTTTGCTCCTTGTCAACCTTGTCCAGCTGATGCATTCGAAGCCTGTCCAACAATAGGCCGCTGTGGTAATTACAAAAAAATTCCATTGTTCTCCTGGTCACGATAATGACCTGGCCAGCCTTATTTTCTGGTTGTATTTTCAAAGAGGAAAAATACTGCAACAGCAAATGCTTGCAGGTTTTTGGAGAAAAGCAGAACAGAGAAATCAGAGAACAAAGCTTCACCTACTTTTATTCATAGACTAGGTTCAATTTATACGAAGCTTTCTGGATAAAACAAGATTAAAAACCCAAATGAAATCAGAAAAAAAAAAAAACAAACTTTCAAATACAAAGAATGCAGACACGGCTGCTACAATTTAAAAAAGCAAACCAAGATGACACTTGGATAAGCTATCTTGATTTCTTCAATCTAACAAATTTCACTGAAACTTGAAATTGAGAGACAAACTTGAAACTTGAACTCTTGAAGCAATGCAATGCAATGCAGCAGCACCAGGTTCATCATTTTCAACACAAACGATGATGCCATCAGAATTTGAAAAAACCGCAAGAGAACCAATCCTGAATAGAAAAGGCAGCGGTTTTCTGGGACGAGGAATCAAGGAGAAAGCAGACTGACCAGCCAATGTCTTTTGCTTGGAACAGAAAGGAGAGAGCAGGGGTGAAGAAAAGGAAAAATAGTGGAAGGTGGACTTGCTAATGATATTAATGCTACTTAGCCGTCTCTCTACGTATCATCAAATGTACACGAAGTATTAATGTTACCTAAACCTCAAAGCTTCCTTGGGGCAATGTTGACCGATGTGAACTTACATATTGTGTCATTTACTTCCACGATTCCTCTAAAATATTCTTTGATCAAATGTGAAAGCATACTCTTTCTTTCTTTACGATCATTCATTTGCCACCAAGCCCGAACACAATTTTTATAATCTAGATAAGAAAGAAAAAGGGATAAAAGAAGAGGCGCGATGAAGCACCCCCAGCTACTGTTAGTTTCTTATCCATGAGAAAGTTGTGCAGAAACAAACAATTTCATCGTATTCTTATTGTCGTGATTATTATATTGGCTTTGTGACCGGTGAACTCAGAACTATACGATTTAGACACAAGTTTGCGAATTGTACGAGAACGTTCCAATAGATGCATCGAATTGTAGTATATAAAAAGGCCACATACATAACAGAATAAACTCTTTCAAGTATTAGCTGGGACGAATCGTACTTCACTTAAAAAACAGACCACGCATGCACGAACAGAAATTAGGATTTGCAAAAGAGATACCCACGTCAAAGTTGTAAGAAGTTCCTTGTTTGACTTGGGGAGAGTTTTGCCATAGAAAAGAAGTCAGGTGCTCCTTTCATCACAGGAGTTCAAAAATTTGTCATCAATCACAGAAATGACGCCATTACGCATTTGCCAAGTATCAATTACGAGTAAGATGGCAACCCAAATTATCTATGGGCCCACTTAGCCAAAAACTCCGATCCCATGATGCTTGTATCCGCCAACAGTCGTATGCAGGCCATGGGCTTAATATTTTGTCTCCAAATCTCGGTGCTAGGGTCTCCCGCATATTGGACAGGCAGAGGAAAATTCCACGTAACCCCGCAGAGAAGACTTACAGAGTTAGAAACAACACAAGCCCCTCCTAAGACTTCTAATTGGAGACAAATTGAGAAAAAAGAAATATGGATTGGAAGCAAGATCTTGAGGAAATAGAAACCTCCAAGCAATCCACATGCATAAGATGACCACAAGGTAGCTTTCCGCTTCCTGTCCAAATCTTCAAGGCAGATGGGGCATTCTCCCTAAAAACATCTCTCCAAACTCCTCTAAGTCCTCTCGCATGCAACCATTGCATGTCATGCAATGGAAACAATCGATGCCCAACCATCTCCAAAATGTCGTTTGCTGCAAAATGGACAAAAATACGCACCCTGAAGCAGAAATTATGAATAAGCAAGATAAACCACTACCAAAGTTATATCTTGTATCCATCAAATTTCCTCCTCTAATCAAAACCAATCAAGGGCTGATCATCAATCAAAATCAGATAAAAGGTCCATAATTTACATTTTTGTAATATCAAATTTGAGAACAATTGAATCAAATCTAATACAAATATCAAACTGCTTCGAGTTGCAAAGAATTTCGATCCAAACTACTCAATTTTGGAGTTTGGTTTAGTTTGTTCATCTCTAATCATTAAAAACAAAACTCTTCATTAATTTAAAGCAAAACATACTAAAGGATGAAATACCAAGAGGGAGACCGTACTTTGAAACATAACTACTTAAGACTAACTTGCTTGAATACCAAGACCTAATTTAATTTAAATCAAGGATGCTTCAACAGATTTCATAAGATAACATTTAGAGGCAAAGCTAAAACAACAATTATAAGAAGCAATAACATCTATGTATAAAATGCATTTGTTTATAACCTGTTGTTTAAGGTGCAATAAGAACTAAAAAACTCTTTGAAAAAGTTATAAAATATTTTTTATATATTATTTTAAATAGCCCATAAATACTAAAAAAAACTTTTAAACTTATAAAATTTAAAATATCTTTCTTATTTTCAAAATTTAATTTTCTTTCTCATCCATTTTTTTCTCTTTTCCTTTCTACTTCTCTTGTTTCTATTTATCAATCCAATAGAAAAGAAACTAATTACCTGCTTTCTATTATAAAAAAAAAAAAAAAGAGAGAGAGAAATGACAACACTAAAAGTAAAAAAAAACAAACATAAAGATTTTTCACCTAAAGCAGTTTCTACTGTAGTGGCGCTTCTGATATTGACTCTTTTAATAATAACTTTCTATCTTGGAAATTAGTTAACCAGTCACTAAGATAATAAATAATATTCAAGAATAGAATTCTTACAAAATCAAATTACAAGTAACATTTGTGTATAAAATATATTTGTTTATAACCTGTTGTTTAAGGTGCAATAAGAATTTAAAAATTCTTTGAAAAAATTATAAAATATTTCTCATATGTGATTTCAAAATGGTCAGCATACAGCAAAAAAACTTTTGAGCTTATAAAACCAAAAATATCTTTCTTATATTTAAAATCTAATTTTCTCTTCCATTCATCTCTCTTTATTCCTCTCTAACTTTTCTTATTCCTGTCGATCAATATAATAAAAAACAAACTAATTACCTACTTTTTATTATAATAAAGGGAGAAAATTAACACTGCTAAAAGTAAAAAAACAAATATATAAATTTTTCACTTGAAGTAGTCTCCACTGTAGTTTTCTGATGTTGGCTCTTTTTATGATGACTCCTCTGATGATGACTTTTTTGGTGATTACAAATTATAATCTTGGAAATTAACCAGTTAGTCACTAAAATGATAAATAATATTCAAGAATAATATCATTACAAAATTAAATTACAAGTAACATTTATATATAATATGCATTTGTTTATAACCTATTATTTAAAATGTAATAAAAATTAAAAATTTCTTTGAAAAAGTTATAAAATATTTATCATATGTCATTTTAAATGATCAATGGATACCAAAAGAACTTTTAAACTTATAAAACTTAAAATATCTTTTTTATCTTCAAAATCTAATTTTCTTTTCCATCCATCTCTCTTTATTTCTTTTTACTTCTCTTATTTTTGTCTATTAGTTCAACAAAAAAAAAGCAAATTACCTGCTTTCTATTATAAAAAAGGGAGAGAAATAAAAAAATAAACACAGAGATTTTTCACTTAAAGTAATCTCCACTATAATTTTCTATTGTTGGCTCTTCTGATGATGACTCTTTTGATGATAACATTTGTGGTGATGACGGATTATAATCTTGGAAATAAGTCATCTAATTACTAAGATGATAAATAATATTCAAGAGTAACATCATTACAAAATCAAATCACAAATAACATTTATATATAAAATATATTTATTTATAATATATTATTTAAGGTGCAATAAGAACTAAAATTTTTTTGAAAAAGTTATAAAATATTTCTCACATTTCATTTTAGATGGTCAATAGATAATAAAAGAACTTTTAAAATTATAAAGCCTAAAATATCTTTTTTATTTTCAAAATATAATTTTTTCCTCTTTTCCATCTCTCCCTATTCCTTTTTACTTCTCTTGTTTCTGTTTATCAATTCAATAAAAAAGAAACTAATTACTTACTTTTTATTATAAAAAAGGGAGAGAAATAAAAAAGAAAATACAAAGATTAGTAGTCTTCATTGTAATCTTCTAATGTTGGCTCTTCTGATCATGACTCTTTTGATGATGACTTTTTTAATGATCCATAATAGAATTCAAGGACAACAATTGAATTAATTACGTTCATATATAAGGATACTAGATTACCTAATATAAAAAATTTCAAAATCATTACAAATCTTCTTTTTTTTTTTTCTTTTCTATTGAAATTTTTGAATTATATAATTTTTAAAATATTATATGATAATTTTGAAACTTTTCGTGTATAAAAATAGAATAATAAATTATAATCTTAAAAATAAATTAGTTAATGAGTAAAACGATAAATAATATTTAAATATAATATTTTTACAAAATTAAATTATAAAAAATATTTATTTTTAAAATATATTTATTTATAACATATTGTTTAAAATACAATAAAAATTAAATTTTTTTTTAAATTATAAAATATTTCTCATATATTATTTTAAATGGTCAATAGACATCAAAGAAACATTTAAACTTATAATGTCTAAAATGTAAATATTGGTAGAAAAATGTGAATGATAACTTTTCATTTAGCATATCTCCACACCCACGTAGACTTGGAAAAGGTGATGAAATAAACGAAGCTATTGATACCATCTCACTCAATATCTCGATCCAACGAACAATCTAATACAATCACCATACTAAACATTAAAATTCAAGCATACAACTCCTTGCGTAATGGGATCATTTTGGAGCAAGCAAGAATTAAATTCGTGTCATTCAAAAAAACAAAAAAAAAAAACAAAAGAAGGTCTAAAACAAACTACAGAGGACATGGATTTTACATAATTTCTGCATACTCCTGGTTTTTATTAAAAAGATGCGCACAAAATGAGGCAGAATTTAAAATGTACAAATAATAAAACAATATGTATGTATAATTATAAAAAAAATTATAAATACACAAAATTAATATTTATTTGCTTAATCATATACTCATTATATCTTCTGCTTTGCAAAATGAAAAAGAAATAAAAAAGTGTGATCAGCACGGGACTCACATTCACTGCGCCATTCTTGTCCATCCTCCGTTGCCTCCTCTCTGTATATTTTCGCAGCTGTGATTGACACTTGCCTTTCACTTTCTTTTCTTTTCTTTTTTTTTTTTAATGAAAAAAATATATTGTAAATATATTACGGTTAATATTTTTTTTTTTACCTAACTTAGATATTTCATTCAATTATTTTTATAAGATAAAATTATCATTTAAATATTATTAAATCTAAACAAAATATTTTTATATTTATTTTTATAATAATAAATTTAAAATTTATTACTAAATTATCGACATAAATTTCTACTGTTTGAGTACAGATGTCAAAAAAAAAAAAAGGCTCCAACCAACCCAATGCAAAAGAACGAAAACATATTGAAACACCACCAGACCTTCATTTTGGTAATTTCACGATGCGACGTACATCAAGGCCAGTTGCCCCAGCCTCAATTGGAATTAAATTATCTTTTTCCTGGCTGCTTTTTCTTCTAACAAAAGCAATCGCGTGGGGACATCCGGTTACAACAATGCACTGACTTGGACGTCCGTGGCACATTATGAGATGTCGGCTTTGAACCGAAACCCTGGTATACAACATATTTTTTGTCTGGAGTTACACACTCTATTTCATATTTCGTAGACACTCTTTAACAATTTTCTAGTCTAAACAAATAAATTTTATGAGTGACGGAATGGTCATAGACAGAACTACGCCGTGTCGGATGCGCGTTGGACGCATGTCCGTGTTCGCTACAATGTATCCGTTTCACGAAGCATGTCCATGCTTTAGCCCGTAGAGATTCAACATTACGAGAATCAATGGATCTACATGAAGATGTGGTATCGATTTGGAAACCATTTCGAGTTAGAAGCATAACCGTGGATGCCGAAACTCTAGTAATAATTCATGAATTACAAAATAAATAAAATTATCTTAATTTTATGAACTTTTTAATCTTAAGTGTAAACGGGATTAGCATTTTAGCACAAACCAAGGATAAAAAATGGGTGGGAATCTCAGGAGATTTTAAATGTATTTAAAATTCTCATGTCCTCAGTGACATTTCTCCCACTTCAAAATGAAAAAAAATAAAATAAAATTTATTCCATAGTCAATTACAAGAAATAACAAGGATAAAGAATCTATTTACCATAATTCACACAACAAAAATAATTTTTTTATAATTTTTTAAAATTTATATTTAATCTCAAGATCAAAGTTTAATAACAGAAAAATAAAATTTTAAATTGTTTATTATTAGTATCTCGTCTGACCGACACTGGTAGCAGTATAATAATAACTTTTCTTGTACTTTGTACCATACCAACCAAAGCTTTTTAGAATAAGATGGGGGAATGATATGAAACGTGGAAGAGTGGGATGCAAGCAGCTGTGGCTTTTTCAAGTTTTGCTCGTCGAGCGGGGGAGTCAGAGGCATCACGGGACCCACACCTGCCTACCAGCCTAGTGGCCAGCAACGGCTGACCCAACCCAATTTTAAACCTCCCAACAGCTTTGAAGTGGTCCCTCCCGTGTTGTCTGTTTATCGGGGGTCACTGCTGGCTGGAGTGTACTTTCATTATTTATTGGTGAGCGATCTGGTTTTTGTCCATTCGCTCCCAATGTCTCTGATTATTTATTGGGTGTGTTTTCCATCAACGTCGAGTGATTTTGGTTTTGGGTTACCAACTCAACTCACCAATTGCTGCCGAGTTAGGCTCCCGACCTATACGTATTTTTAAGGCATTCAAAAACACAGAATTTTCTTTTTTTTTTTTTAATTAATCTTTTTTACCTCAATATCTACATTTCTGCGGCCTATCCACAAAAAATTCCACCCAAAAATATTAAAATATGAGAAATGAAAGATCTTGGAGATCTTTTTGATGAAATAATGGGGTAACCTCTAATTTAATATTTCGTTAAATATCTCCAGACCGCCTTTCCAAGATCCTAAAAGTGATTATCCAGTGTATAGTCTACCATCTTATTTGGGTTTTTTTCTGTAATTTGATTTTTCTTTTTAAATTTTTATTATTCTTTTATATTTTTCTTTTCACTTTTTTATATTCTTATCATCATCAAACGTTAATAACGTAATCTTTTGTTTTCCTTCTTGTGTAACAACGTCAACATGCTCTAATATTAATAAGTATAATAAAAACTAATGTATATATATAATTACAAGTAAGATTACAGTTTAAAGTTTAAATTTTACCTTAAAATTTTAAATTAAATAAACATTAAATTATATTATTTTTTATTTTTAAATAAAATTTAAAATTTAATAATATTTAATACTTAATAATATTTAATATTAATATAATAATTAATTTATAATTATTTTAATATTTTAATTAAATTATAATTTTAAAATTCAATTAATTCGATTAAAATATAACATATATATATATATATATAATAAAAATTAATTTTCATAAAAATAACTATAAATTTGTTGCTTTTTGAAGAAATAATAAAATATTTTTTAAATTATTTTTTTAACAATATTTATAATTTTATTTTATATTAAAAAAAAGAGTAAAGAATAAGACATTTTCCACAAGTAGTACCAGCTAAACGGACCTCGGGAGGTGGGGGCTTACCAATCAGCAACTGTAACTACACGCGCCACCTCAGCGCCTCTCTCTCTCTATATATATAAACTCCACAACCCCAGCCTCTCTCTCTTCTACATTTCTCTCATTTCAAGCCTCTCTACACGTCGTTCTTTCGCCCTCCCTTTTGGTGTTTTGGTTTCTTGAAGAAGTTGCTTTGTTCTCCTCGTCGTCGTCGTCTTCGTTGGCAGTTATGGGGGTGGCGGTTTTGCCAGATCTTGGGGCGGAGTTACTGGTCCCGGCGTGCGCGGTCGTCGGAATCCTGTTCGCCCTTTTGCAGTGGGTGCTTGTTTCCAGAGTGAAGGTGGCGCCTGGTGTTGGTGGTGGCGGCGGCACCGTAGCTGCCGACAATGGTAAGAATGGCCACAGTGACTATCTCATCGAAGAAGAGGAAGGCCTCAACGACGACAACGTGGTTCTCAGGTGCGCCGAGATTCAGAGCGCCATCTCTGAAGGTAATATTTGCGGTTGCCTTCCTTGTTCTTTTGTTTTTTTTGCATTCTTGTACGTCAACAATTTCTGTACACATTTTTATTATAATTATATGGTTCTTTTCTTGACTCTTTTTTTTCTTTTTTAATCTCTGGGTGTTCTTTGGATTGGATCTATGTCTATCTGGCGTTTTGGCGGCCTTTGCTTCTATATTCTGTAGTTCTTTATTTTTTTCCATTTTTTTTGTTTCGTTACTTACTTTTTATTGCTTGAAGTTTGGTTATGGTGGTGAATGTTTGTTCTGTACTGTTGAAGGAATATGTTGAAACTAGGACTTGTTTATTAGTCGTTTTTTCCTTTTCTTTAAAGCGGCGAGGGGAGTGGTGTTATGAATTCTCCTGTATCTGTTCTCTCACTCTCTTTTTTATTAAAATAATAATAATAATAATAATAAAGATTGTGCCTTTCGTAAAGGCCATCTGTTTCTTTCTTTTTTTATTTAAAAGAAATTGTGGAAATGAATTATTTATCCTAGAGATTGGGAATCTGATTGAGATCTTAGATTTTTTTTTTTGTTTGACCATTATTCTTCTCAAGTTTTAGGTATGATTATTTATTTACTGAAATCACATGGGTATGCAGAGTGAAATGAAGTGAAGTTTTCTTGGATGTTTTGTCATAATTGAAGTGTTTTATTCTTGTATTCTTGCCATTTTTATTAAAGATGCGTTATGTTGCTGCCAGTGTTTTCTGGTTCAAGATGATTATTTTGTCTGAATATTTTAGATATATCTACAAGAAGTTGTTTTCTTTCATTGGCTGGGGCAGAGGAGGAGACGGGTTGGTTTGAATCGTCTTAACTTCACGAGATCTGGTCTTTGTGCTTAATAAAAGTCCAGAGCAGATATTAAAAATTGCCAGACGAAGCCTACTGGTTTTTGTCGTGTAGCCCCATTTTGTTTCTCCTTAATTTTCATAGTTGTTTTTTCTTTATTGTCGTGTGTTTGAGGAAAATACTTCAGCAGCCTCAATATACCGATATCATGGTGAAGAGTGCAAGACATTTTTGTAATGAAAATTATATTGGATGAAAATTTGTGACGAATTTTCTTTTCGTTTGATGGTATTCGTACTACTCCCTGTGAGGGTTCATATTTCAACTAGTTGGAGAGGAATTGTCAAGGAATTCATCCAATAACTAGGTTTCATTCGCCCATATCTGTATTGAAACTTTTGTCCAGTGTGCTGTATTTGCATGTAACATACCCTAATAACTACTCGTCAATTAAATTTGAGATCAAGCCTTTGTTGTTATTGAGCAAATAACTACTTTGTCAATATCATTGGCTGGGCATATTTTCTTTATGCTTACTAAGCATGTGTATGTTACAGGGGCAACTTCTTTTCTTTTCACTGAATATCAATATGTTGGAATATTCATGGTTGCCTTTGCAATCCTTATTTTCGTCTTCCTTGGATCTGTTGAGGGCTTCAGCACAAAGAGTCAGCCTTGCTCCTATGATTTATCCAAGATGTGCAAGCCTGCTCTTGCTACTGCTGCATTCAGTACAATATCTTTTCTGCTTGGTGGTTTCACTTCAGTTGTTTCTGGCTTCCTTGGGATGAAAATTGCTACCTATGCAAATGCTAGAACCACCCTTGAGGCAAGAAAAGGAGTAGGGAAAGCTTTTATTACTTCCTTCAGATCTGGTGCTGTGATGGGTTTTCTCCTCGCCGCAAATGGTCTTTTGGTGCTTTTCATTGCCATTAATCTGTTCAGGCTTTACTATGGTGAGGACTGGGGAGGCCTTTTTGAGGCTATTACTGGATATGGCCTTGGAGGATCCTCCATGGCTCTCTTTGGCAGAGTAGGTGGTGGTATCTATACCAAAGCCGCTGATGTTGGTGCTGATCTTGTTGGAAAGGTTGAAAGGAATATCCCTGAGGATGACCCCAGAAATCCAGCTGTAAGGCCACCCTTCTCCAGATATCATTTTGCAGTGGGAGAGCTAAAAATGGTTTTTGTTTGGATTCTTTTTATTGCTGCATTTATTTTTGCAGGTGATTGCTGACAATGTAGGTGATAATGTTGGTGATATAGCTGGTATGGGATCCGATCTTTTTGGTTCATATGCTGAGTCATCTTGTGCTGCACTTGTTGTTGCTTCCATATCCTCTTTTGGGATCAACCATGAGTTGACGCCTATGCTGTATCCTCTCATTGTCAGTTCTGTGGGTATCCTTGTATGTTTGATCACAACCTTATTTGCAACTGATTTCTTTGAAGTCAAGGCTGTAAAGGAAATTGAGCCAGCACTAAAGAGGCAGCTCATAATATCTACTGTGCTGATGACTGTTGGAATTGCTGTTGTTAGTTTCATAGCACTGCCATCTTCCTTCACCATCTATGATTTTGGATCCCAGAAAGCTGTCAAGAACTGGTAAGTTCTATCTTTCTGGTGAACTATCTGATGTAATATTGGGCTAAATGCTATGTTAGTGTAACATTGAGAGCTTATTGCTGGGAGATATTGTTAGTTTAGTATTTATGGCTCTTAATTTCATGTGCAGGCAACTATTCTTGTGTGTTGCTGTTGGTCTTTGGGCTGGGCTTATAATTGGATTTGTAACTGAATACTATACCAGCAACGCATACAGGTAAGTTTTGGTATGATATGTTGTTATTTTCCATCTCAATGGTTTAATCATGCTTTAAATTTGCAGCCCTGTACAAGATGTTGCCGATTCCTGTCGAACTGGAGCTGCCACTAACGTCATTTTTGGGCTTGCATTGGGATATAAATCTGTCATTATTCCGATTTTTGCAATTGCAATCGGCATTTTTGTGAGTTTCAGCTTTGCCGCTATGTATGGTATTGCTGTAGCTGCTCTTGGAATGCTTAGCACCATGTCCACTGGATTAGCAATTGATGCGTATGGTCCCATCAGTGACAATGCTGGAGGCATTGCTGAGATGGCAGGCATGAGCCACAGAATCCGAGAGAGGACTGATGCCCTTGATGCTGCAGGAAACACTACTGCTGCTATTGGGAAGGTTTGCAAATTTGTTTTCACTTCAGCCTGAGCCACTCGCTCTTCATCTCTAGTTGATATCTACAGTTTGTGGTGTTGCTTTTCCAAAATATAAGGATATAGTTTTACAGGATTATCTTGCATAGTGAGTGGTCTTATTGCATTTTCAGTGGGACCACAATCAAATGTTACAAATGACCAAAGGAAATGGTGGATAGATACTAGAGATGTTTAACATTCCTGTTTCAAGTTATGCTTAGATTTGACCTATTTCTTGGCTATGTAAATGGCTTTCAATAGGAAAATGTGAAAGTCATACTCAGAATAACTGACATTGTTCTCTTTGATGTTTTTTACTGACAGAGTCAAGTAGTCAAATTTTTCTTTAGATGGGAACATCTTTTGACAATTAGTTTGTTTGAAACTTGATTTATTTTTGCTGCAGTCCCCCAGGGTGTCTACTTCTGGTGAAAACTCTTCATTTTGTATTTCAGCTGAAACATATGCACTTCCAGAGACAACCTTATTTCCCTCTTTGCTGATACATATAAAATTTACAATGTTTGCTTACGATAATTCTTATGGCCTTTCATTTGTAGGGTTTTGCCATTGGTTCTGCTGCACTTGTGTCCCTAGCTCTCTTTGGTGCCTTTGTCAGCCGTGCATCTATTACAACAGTGGATGTATTGACTCCAAAAGTTTTTATTGGTTTGATTGTTGGTGCGATGCTCCCATACTGGTTCTCTGCCATGACAATGAAGAGTGTTGGAAGTGCAGCTCTGAAAATGGTTGAGGAAGTGCGTAGGCAATTCAACACCATCCCTGGACTTATGGAGGGCAATGCTAAGCCTGATTATGCCACCTGTGTGAAGATCTCCACTGATGCTTCCATCAAAGAGATGATTCCCCCCGGTGCACTAGTAATGCTCACTCCTCTTATAGTTGGAATTCTTTTTGGTGTAGAGACCCTCTCTGGCGTCCTTGCTGGATCCCTTGTTTCTGGCGTACAGGTAATTCTAAAGGCAGTCATAGTCACACTGATATCTTATTTACAATGTTTCTATGAACATTTTGTCATTAACTGTGCCTTTTCTGTATATATTTTACAGATTGCCATCTCTGCATCAAACACTGGTGGTGCCTGGGATAATGCCAAGAAGTATATTGAGGTAAGCATTTGGAAGGGCATTACAAATCCTTCATTCTTGACTCCATCTTTTAACTTCATGGTTCTGTAATGTGGACTGTGATCTGAATTCTCTTGTCACGTGATAGGCTGGTGCTTCAGAGCATGCAAGATCGCTGGGTCCTAAAGGATCAGATCCGCACAAGGCGGCGGTCATTGGTGACACCATTGGGGACCCATTGAAGGACACATCTGGACCATCACTCAATATTCTCATCAAACTAATGGCAGTTGAGTCCCTTGTATTTGCTCCATTCTTTGCTACACATGGAGGCTTGCTCTTCAAGATATTCTAAAGCGTGGGAAGGATACTGACCCAGCCTGTTCTTCCCAATATCATTTCTCCCGGTGTTAAAAGAGTTGTAGGGAAAATTTTCACTCTCAAGAGGTTTTGGCTACAAAGAGGAAGAAGATGATGATGATGATGACGATGACACAAAAAGAAGATGATGATCATACTAGTCCATCTGATGAAGACTTGGGACTACTGAATTTTTGTGTGGTTTAGTGAGAACACTTAATTTCAATCTTGTTTCTCAACACCTGTTTGGTGGGTCTTTCATGAACACTTATTGCCGAATATTAATAAGCATATATTGTGTTTTTTATTTTTTTTATTTTTTCCCGCTTAACATTGCAATGGTAAGTCCTAATGGCTGCAGTGGGCGGGACGCTATGGGGTGAGACAGTAATCTGCCAAGACAATATTTAAGCTCGTCCGCAGTCGAGAACCGATTTCAAAGGTGCTCTGAAGTGTGAAACCGCTAGCCTCTAGATTGGATTGGAGGCGTCAATGCGTGTTGCCCCGGACCCGGGGAAAATTGGATGGTATCATTTTGGTCTTTTATGCACCAGAAAAGTTGCATTTTCTGGTCGTTATCGCGCCTAATTGTATTATCAATCATTAGGGTCACGAAGGTAAAGATTTTTATATTTAGATCTTCTTCTGTGATGGTTTTTCATTTTTTTGGTTTTTGTCATTAAAGAGTTACATTGAACCGAAAATTGTTAAATGAAAATAACTCCCTAGATTTTTTTATTTTTTTGGGTGGTTTTTGTCGACGGCGGAGAAGAATCAATGTTGCAAGTTGCACTGACACCGTTTAGATATTTCAGCCTGCCGGGGTCTTCTTTTGTGGTCTCTACGGGGGCACGGCCCATGGAACTGAAGACCTGGAGCTGATCACGGCAGCGGGGTCATCAATTGATTTTTACGAGGTTGTAACCTGATCCATTATCATGGAATTGAACCTTTTTATTTTTTTAATATAAAATTGTATTACAAAAATTTCATAGAAACTAAACCAGATTTTCCATGGTATGATTTACTCAATGTGTCGTCTGGATCGGAAAAGGCAAACGTACCATGGCACGTCGAGTCTACCTGCACAAGCCCCACAATTCACCAGAAAAATGGTGCATGCATGTATTTTTGGCCATGGCGACGCGGTTGATCGATGGCATTGGCAGTATAAAAATGGAGTCAGCGGCAAGAACTTCGGGAGTCAAGTTCAATATTTAACCAAGCGATGGAGCGACAGTCTTTGTTTTTCGTGTTGTTGTTGTTGTTTTTTTTTTTTGTTTATTATTTAAAAAAAGAAATTGTTTTTGACCAGTCAGTGGGAGTCTCGGTCAAACCATTCCCACTGCAGATTCCCACAGATGTTCGCCTGCATAATATTCACACTGTACCACCACCTTCAATGTGCATTGTTTCATGGCTAATTAACGGAAAAATGACTCCACTCTTATCAAGAGCGATCAATATCTTGGGGGTCGGCGAAAGGACGCATGCGCCTGTACTTGTATAATCTCTGAAATACACAAGCAATTGTAAACCGAGAGTAGTTAGGACTTTTAACTCATTATTGTGAAGATTCAAGAATTAAAGCAAATACCTTTTGAAGTGGATACCGATTTGTTAAAATGATCTTAACGCTATTTATTTTTAAGTGAATAACGATTTATTTATTTTGATTAAATTTTATTTAATATATATATATATATATATATATTTATATATACATTTAATTTAACTTACGTCTTCTCTTACGTGAATTGCTCAAAGTTTGCTTCTTACACCTTTCCGGATAACCTCGGCCTTTCCCTTCATGTCGTCCCAAGTTGTGTCCGAGAATCATAAATAAATGCGACATATGTTTGCCCGGTTGTCACTTTTCTTGTTAATAAATGCGGAATCCTGTCGCCTTTTTGTGTCTCTCTATTATTATATTTTTAAATTTTTAAATAGACCGATTCAATTGACATAACGTTCAAATTTTTACAACCACTCGGAAAGCTGCATCTTCTTAACGCCAATCCACCCATCATATTTATTTATTTATTTTCAAGATTGTAGCATCTATATAAACCCCCCCGCTCTCCTCAGAATCTGTTTTTTATTCCCTCCAATGTTCCCAATTTCTCACTTCTCTCTGGCCTCTCTCTCTCTCTCTCTCTTTCCCGCTCAGCCCTGTGAGCCTCTTTTTGCCTCTGTCCCACAAGTGCCGGAGTTTCTTTCTCCTTTTCCGGCATTCTCAGGCTCTCAGATTCGTTGTGTTCTCTGTGCTGTAAATCCTGGTTCGTGTCTTTATTGCCAGATAAATTTGGGATTTATCTCCCTCCAATTTTTCTCTTCAAGAATGCATATGGAACTCTTAAAATGGAAGAATCTCGGAATTCCCGAGTCGCCTTTGAACGATCTTGAAGATTCAGAGTGGGCGGCGATGTGAAATTTGCCAGATAAATTTGGGATTTTTTTTTTTTTTGGTTGGGTTATTTAGGGGATCATTTATACATATTTCTTTATAAATTTTCAATAAGTGATTTTTTTTTCCTCTCTTGGGTATCTGATAAAATTCTCCTCGGACCTTTCTTTTTTTGTGGTTTTCTCGAGGGCAGAGAAATCTTGCACAACTTCAAATTGGTCAATGCCGGTCATCAAGAACTGCCGAGGTTTTCTCCAGACAGATGGCTTCAATTATTTGACAAATTCTTTTGTTATTGTGGGTTGGTTGCCTTGATCTGTTTGTATCCTCAATTTCTTGTCCTTTGTTCTGCTTCAACTTGCTCTATCTGACAGTGTTTTCTCTGACTTACTTCCCGCCTCTCTTTTGATGACAGGCATGCCACCATGCAGCAATGGCTGCTTTTGGTTAGTTACTAACAAGAGGGAGCCATCGTTGGTTAGTAACTAACAGAGTCTCTCCGATTCTTTTTGTTACGTGGGTTGAATTCTGTTTGTTTTGGTTCTGGTTTCCCTAGCTTGTGTTGGCATTAAATTTAAATCTTAATCTCTGATTTGGTTGGCGTTTCTTCCAAGGTTTCTTCATGGTTGAAACTTGAAAAACTGACACTTTGCTTGAAGAGTAACAAGGACAGGTAGGTAAGTGCCATTTCCCTTGGTTTCTTGCTAGCTTTTTTTTGGCACAAAAAAAAAAAAGAAGTAATGAAATTGAAAAATCGAAGTTTCAGTTTAATATGAATTTTTCTAAATAATTTTGGACAAATGGTAAAGACATTGGTTTTTTCTTCAAGCAAAGAAATTAAAGTTTATTTAAATTGGGATGTAATTGATGCTTAGTAGCCGTTGAAACCAAACCATTTGTTTTACTTCTTGAATTTTATGTTTATTTTTTCCCTTTTATTTCGCCCCTAGATTGTTTCTTTTTTACTACTTCTTGCATTTATCATTGCTATTTTCTTTCCTCTCAAAATAATCACTGCTGCTTTCCCTTTTTTATTTTTATTTATTTTGTTTTTTTTTTTCACATTACTACGTAGTTGGGATTTTATTTTTTTAATTTTTTAGTGTATGTATTCTAAATAGACTGACACAGATTACATAACGGTCACATTTATTTATTTATTATTTGTTAAATAAAAATTATAACGCCTATATGAATTACCTCTCTCTCTCTCTCTTTCGAATCAAACCAATTAACGGTCACTTCCCTCCAATTTCCCCAGTTTTGTCGCTTCTCTCTAGTAGTCTCCTTTCTCTCTGGCCTCTCTGGGTCTCTTGGCTTTGTCGCCGGAGTATCTTTCTTCCTTTCCTGTATTTCTCCGGCTCTGAGATTCGTTGAAATCTCCGGGGCCGGAGTTCACAAATTCTCTCCGTTTTTCTTTTTTTATTTTTTATTTTTTATTTCTTATTCAAGATTGCAAAAGGAGCCCTGAACAATAATGGAAGAAACTCGGAATCCCGGAGTCGCCTTGCATGCACCAAGCCCGAAAGGTCACCAAGATTTTCTCTCTGTGTCGTTGCAGTTTTCTTGCTTTGGTAATCGTTCGATTTCGTTCGTGTTTGTGTGCATCCTTGTTTCTGTTTTCTTGGGTTCATTTTGTGGTTAGTGGCGGAATACACAGCGGCGGCCAGAAATTTTGGAATTCTGGTTTCTGGACTCAGCCTTGCTATCTAATATTCTAATCTGTTTAAGAAGATACATAGCACGTATGGTGCACCGATTGGTTGATAGTCTGTCAATTTTATAATTTTTAGTTTTCCATCCGTTGCCTTTACATTATTGTTGATCTTTCCTTTTTTTATTTTTATTTTTATTTTCAGTTTCAAGAGAAAGGAGTTGGAGGCTCACATGGTCCTCATTATATGGGTTTTCTCCCTTTTGATTGCAGATTAACATAGATGTTCGTATAAAGAAAAAACAGACAAGTCATGAGTGCCGGCAAAAATCTTCCATTGAAGTTGATACTCACTCACGCAGGATTGAGGAATATGTAGAATTTGTTGTAGCTATGGTGTCCTGGCATATATTTGTATTTCTCAACATAATGGATTTCATATTGTTTTTTTTTTTGCTTGCTTGGAATTGCAGGTAAAGGAATTAAAAGGGTTGTCAAGGTAGCTTTTACTATGACAGACTAACCACATCTTTGGGTACCGAACATTTCCCAGGTTTTTAATAAGTGAAATTTCTTTTTCCTTCTGTATCTGATAAACTTTCCTTAGACCTTCCTTTTGTGGTTGTGTTGCAGGTTGAGAAATCTTGCAATTTATTTATCTCATAATTGTTATTCTGGGGGAAAATTGGAGTTTTCTGGTCATAGAAAACTGACAAGGATTTTTCCAGGTGGATGGCTCTAATCATTAGACAAATTCTTTGTTATTGCGGGTTGCCTACATTTTTATCCTCAATTTCTTGTCCTTTGTTCTGCTCCAGCTGCCGTCTCACAGTGGTTTCTTTAACTTACTTCCTATCTCTCTTTTGATTACAGGCATGTCACCATGCAATGGCTGCTTCAGTTACTCACAAGAGTAGCTATGCCTTTGTACAGCAAATCTTTCCAATTCTTTGTTATTGTGGATTGCCTCCAATTTACATCCTCAATTTCTTGTCCTTTGTTCTGCTTCAACTTGCTCTCTGACAGTGGTTTATATGACTTTCTTCCTGTCTTTCTTTTGACCACAGGCATGTGACTATGCAATAGCTGTTAACAAGAGGAGCAAAGCTTCTGTATAGCAAATATTTCCAATTCTTTTGGTAACAATGATCAACATTTTTTATCCTGTCATCCAGAACTGCCTAGGTTTTGTGCTGACAGATGGCTTTAATTATTTAACAAATTCTTTTCTTATTGCGGGTGCCTTCAGTTTGTATCTTCAATTTTTTTGTCCTTTGTTCTGCTTCAGCTTGCTCTCTGAAATGTTTTCTGTGACTTAGTTCCTGTCTCTCTTTTGATGACAGCCATGCGAGCATGCAATGGCTGCTTTAGTTACTAACAAGAGGAGCCAAGCTTCTGTATAGAGAGTCTTTCCTATTCTTTTTGGTAAGGATGATCACCTTTTTGTTTTTTTTGGCTCTCAGGGGGCTGTTGAATGTGATACTTGGTTTGCATGCTCCAAAAATATTATCTAAGTGGCATATTTGCATCTTTTAGCTATCGTTTCAAGGGCTACAAACTCTGTTGGTTGCTCCACTTTCTTCCAGCCTGCAGGTAACAAGGACTTGTCCTTTAATGTAAAATTTCTAAGGTGACTGGCCTTATAGAATGACTGAACATCCTGGGAACCGGTAAAGATTTTTTGACATTTTAGTTTAGGTGAAACTGAATAGTCGATATTTCAGTTTAATATGAATTTTTCTAAATAATTTTGAACAAATGATAGAAGACCAAAAGTCACATTTCAGTTTAATATGAATCTTTCTCTGGCCTCTGTGGCCCGTTAGCTTTGTCGCCGGCTAAAGGCCGGAGTTTCTTTCTTCCTTTCCTGCATTTCTCCAGCTCTCAAATTCGTTTGCATCTTCGGGGCGGAGTTCACAAGCTCTTTCCATTTATTTTTTTTTTTTAAGATTGCAGTTGAAGCTCTGAATAATGGAAGAATCTTGAAACGCCCTGAATTGCCTTGCAAGCACCGAGCCTCAATATCACAAAGATTTGCTCTTTGTGTCATTGCAGTTGCAGTATTCTTGCTACGTTAGTCGTTTGATTTCGTTCACGTTTGTGTGCATTATTGTTTCTGTTTTTTTTTTTTTTCTCCTTTTTGTGGGGTTCTTTATTGATTTTTTCCCTTTTTTCAAAACGACATCTCTATCCTAATCTTCGCGACGGAAACGACAAGGACTTGAAGATCCAGAGCGGGCGGCGCAATTGTCGGCAAATGTTTCCCTCGGCGGAACTGTCCCGCAATTTTGGAATTCTGGTTTCTGGATTCGGATTTGCTATATGATAGTCTAATCTGTTTAAGAAGATACGGAGTATGATGCTGCACTGATTGGTCGATAGTTTGTTAATTTTTTAATTTGTAATAATTTTCCCTTGCGTTGCTTTGCTTTTACATTATAGTTGATATTTTCAGTTTTTGATTTCAGTTTCAAAACAAAAGAGTCGGAGGTTGATGCCACCCTGATTTTAATGGTTCCTCCCTTCTGATTGCAGATTTGCATATACGTCCATATAAAGAAAACGAGCAAGTCACCAGTGCTGGCAAGAATGCCCCCATTGAAATTGATAGAAGCAAGGAATAGATACAATCTGATGAAGCCAAGGTGTCCTGAGATCTGGTTGTACTTCTCAACATAATGTTCTTCATTTTTTTTCTTATTGGATATTATTCTGACTTGGGAACTTAAACAATTAAAAGGGTTGTCAAAGTGGCTTTTTATTATGACAGACTAACCTTTCTTTTGTGGTTTTCTCGCAGGTTGAGAAATCTTGCAATATATTTTATCCCCTAATAGTTATTCTTGAGTCAAGAACCGCCAAGGTTTTCTTCAGAACGATGTCTATAATTTTTAGACAATTTCTTTCGTTATAGTGGGGTTGCCTTAAAAGAGTTGTCGATGTAGCCTTTTACTATGACAGACTAACCTTATTTTTGTGGTTTTCTCACACAGGTCGAGAAATCTTGCAGTTTATTTTATCTCGCAATTGCTTTTCTGGTAGCAAATTGGTGTTTTCTGGTCATCAGACGGATGGCTCTAATCATTAGACATATTCTTTGTTGTTGTGGGTTGCCTTCAGTTTGTATCCTCAACTCATTGTCCTGTGTTCTGCTTCCACATGCTCTCTGATAGTGTTTTCTTTGACTTGCTTCTTTTCTCTCTTCGATTACAGGAATGCGAGCAATGCAACAACTGCTTTAGTTACTAGCACAAGAGTAGCTAAGCTTCTGTACAGCAAGTCTTTCCAATTCTTTGTTATTATCGATTGCCTTCATTTTGTATCCTCAATATCCTGTCCATTGTTCTGCTTCAACTTACTCTCTGATCGTGGTCTCCTCGACTTACTTCCTCTCTCTCTTTTGATTACAGGCATGCAATGGCTGTTAACAAGAGGGGCAAAGCTGCTTCCACATGCTCTCTGATAGTGTTTTCTTTGACTTGCTTCTTTTCTCTCTTCGATTACAGGAATGCGAGCAATGCAACAACTGCTTTAGTTACTAGCACAAGAGTAGCTAAGCTTCTGTACAGCAAGTCTTTCCAATTCTTTGTTATTATCGATTGCCTTCATTTTGTATCCTCAATATCCTGTCCATTGTTCTGCTTCAACTTACTCTCTGATCGTGGTCTCCTCGACTTACTTCCTCTCTCTCTTTTGATTACAGGCATGCAATGGCTGTTAACAAGAGGGGCAAAGCTCTGTGCAACGATCTTTCCAATGCTTTTGGTAATGATGATCAGCAATTTTTTTTGGCAACGGGGAGTGTTGAATGTGATGCTCGGTTTCATACTTTGATGAATTTCATTTGCGTGGCGTACTTGCGTCCTTTTAGTTATCCTTTGAAAGGCTTCAAACTCTGCTGGTTGCTCTACTTTCTTGAAGATAGCGGGTAGCAAGGACTCATCCTTTGATGTAAAATTCTAAGGTGACTGACCCTGACAGAATGACTGAACATCCTGGAAACCAGTAAGTTGTTCGAACGTCTATTCTTCTTTCTCGTCTCCTTTCTACTATTTTGTAAATGGGAAGACTCCCCGACTCGTTGAGTGTACCTCATATTTGCTCCCTCCTCTATGCCTCACATATTTATGGAGTCCAGAAATTAGACACAAGGCTCGCTATTTTCGAGTATTCTTTGTCGTGATGTTCACCCTTTGGTTAACCCAAATGGTTCTTTTTTCGTTTTCCTATTATCGCATTGAAGGTAAAGTTAGTTTTTTTTTTTTTTCTGTTTCATTATGTTGTTGACTTTTTGTTTGTTGCGCTAGCTTGGGGGCTGCATTAATTTATATCTCAGTTTATGATTTGGTTGGTGTTTCTTCCCAGGTTCTTCAAGGTTGGAAGTGACACTTCGCTTGTAGACCAACGAGGACAGAAGAAAACTCGCCATTTTCCATTGTTTCTTAAGTTTATTTTTTTGGTTCAAAAATAAATTGAATAGTTGATATATCAGTTTAATCTAATTTTTCTCAATAATTTTGAACAGATGACAGAAGACCGAAAGTCTGACAAAAAAAGACATTTTTTTTTTTTTCAAGCAAAGAAATTAAATTTTTGTTTAATTGATGCTCAGCAGCGAGACTCCATGGATTTGTTGTTTTTGGGGGGGGGGGGGGGGGGGTGGTCCAAGTCCAACCGCCTGAAAAAGTAAAAATAAAAATAAAAATTCCAGGTAAAAAGAAGCGACTTCCAAACAAAAATTCTGAGCCACAAAGCAGCCCCTCCGTGGCCACCTCAAGTCCTTAAAATGTTTCTAATGCCTTCCTTCTTCTCACCCATCACATAAAGCTCGAGCTTCTTTTCTCTTTCTATGGTCATTTAATTAGTTGTCTTTTCAGCCTGCAGAGGAAATGGCAAAACTTCCGCCAAAAGCAGGGAACTTTTGCTATGTTCCGCAGACTAATAGCACGCATGCCTCAATATTTAACAACAGTTGCCTCAAGTACCATAATTTGCAGCCATTTTTCTCTAAACACTGCTTGAAGTACAGAGTTCTTTGTAGCATCAAAGAGAAGGAGAATGTCAAAGAAACCGAAGGGGTTCCCGAAGTACTGGCTGGTCTTCGAGTAGATGAACTAAACCAGAATGGCCCAATTGTGGATCCTAAGCATGAATCTGAGCAATTTAGTGGTCCTAAGGAAGTGGGTTTTGATTGGAATTGGCCGCCATGGAAGGATATCCCTCAGAGATATAAGCTTATTGGCACTACTTCACTGGCCTTTGTTATATGTAACATGGACAAGGTATGCCTCCATTAACCTTCTCTCTGGCAATTCAAAAAAAGTTCATCTTTTTCACAAATTAAACTCTCTTGTTTTCAAGTTGAAGAGAACCGAAGAAATAATCGGGAAAATGGTTACTTGGGTTATTTCGATTTTTTGATTTTTTTTTTTGGGGGGATTTCTAAATACGTTTGCTAAATTGGGCAGGTTAACTTGAGTGTTGCAATAATTCCAATGTCACACCAGTTTGGCTGGAATGCATCTGTGGCTGGGTTAGTCCAATCCTCATTCTTTTGGGGATATGCGTTGAGTCAATTGCCGGGGGGTTGGTTTGCCAAATATCTTGGTGGAAGGTAAGTTTTTATGACGGTTTATGATCATTTCTTCTTTTAGGGTTTGTATGTTCTTCTTGATTGCTTGGGAGAAATGTTTTTCAATTTCTAATTTTCCTTTTCCTGATATTTCCGTTCCAAAAGAAAGGAAACCACTTTTTGCTTTTTTCCTTTTTCTTCTTTCAATTTCACGGAGGGGGGACAAAGAATCCAAGACGAAATGGAATTGGTAGCACTTAGCAATATGGAGTTATAGATGTGTTTTAAGTTCAAAATTTACAAACCAGCATTTTATGTTGTGGCATAGAAATAGACAAACTGCCACCCTTAGTGTTAGATGTCTGCTTAAATGGTATCATAGGTTGACCTCCAGCTAAAAAGCAATATCCAGTTATACAATTTCATCAAGGTGAAGCCTGGATTAAAGTGACTAAGTTCATTCAGTTGGGTTTGTGAGTTAATAAAGGTTAATATAGGATCAAATTAACCACTTGATTTATCTTTATTGGCTTTAATTTCCCCCTTTCTTTTTGTTGTTTATGATGGGGTGAGGAAGAAGAGTAGTTTTGAGTTTGACAAAACTCAACAAATCCTCTGTATCACCTGTCAATGTATTTGGATTTGTTCCGTCAGCTCTGCAGTGTTTGAGACAATATTGTCACCAAATCCTAATCCTAATCCCCCTTTTGCATTGTGTCGAGGTTACATGGGATTTATCAGCTACTTATTTTGGCTCTTTTTTCTTTTTAAGTAGCTAACCCTTGCTCCTACTCCTTTTTTCTAAGTAGCTAACTCTTGCTCCTACCACTTTTATTGGACCATAAGATCTGCAAACGGCACTCTTTTGACATCAATCCATGCTTTATCAAACATTTCTTGAGATGCTTCCATTTCATGTTTAGGCCAGTCATTGAAGCTGTGAATCTTTTTCTTTTGTATTTTTTTTTTCTTGGGGATAAATTTAAGCAGTGAATCTATACACCTGCTTCTGGAGACTAATACACAAAAGGATCCTTTGATCTGATTGAATTATATAATTCATATGTACATTTTCATTGTATTGTGCCTTCTACATGCAAGGACCCTTTATCACCAACCAAACATCATAAAATAGCAGAAAGGTGGATGAGCAGAGTACTGTTCAGGAAAGAAGGAACTTCTCTCTACATGGAATCCTACATTGGCTCTCTTTTTATTGTTTTTCCCAAAGGCTTTTTAGGTCATTTGATACTTACTTTGCCATAGTTGCCACTGGATTTTGGATCTGGTCCCTTTCATCACCTCAACTTATTTGTGGAGATATCCTTTAAAATTAAGTTATTCACAATACACATTAAATTGGGTTAACTGTAATTTAGTATGAGTTGAAATTGTCCAAAGCTACTGTCTTCTTTGATGGAAATAATACTACTTCTATCACAGCACAATAAATGTGCCATGCATCTGCCTTTTTTCTTTAAATGATTATTTTTTTCTTGCAGAAAAGTTCTTGAAATTGGGGTGTTGACTTGGTCATTGGCCACTGCTCTTCTTCCTTCCCTTGCTGGATTTATGCCTGGACTTATCTTCTCAAGGATTTTGGTACGTAGGACTTCTTCCAAATTCCTTTTGGTTAAGAATTTCACTCCATCTCACATGTATTTCTGTACTCTTGCATGTTTTAGGGGACTCTATGAAGTGCATGAACTTTGGTTCACTATTGAAAGATTTTGTTCTGTTTAATATCTTTTAGTCTCTTTTTGTTCCACTTCCACATCCATGAAACACACAATAATCTCTTTTTCTCTCTTTCACTAACTACTCTGCTTTGAGTTCCCTGTATTCAAGTGAAAGCATGAACTATTTCTCTTTGCTAACCGAGCATTTGTTTTCATTTCTACATCTAGGTTGGAATAGGAGAAGGTGTTTCCCCATCGGCTGCAACTGACCTAATTGCCAGGCATGTATGATGCTAGAGCTCTCTAGGAGAAAACATTTCTTTGTTATTACATGTCATGATCTAGTCTCTGGCCAAAAATCTTTACATCTAACCTTGGTTTGATTTCTGTGCATATGCATTGTCCTCTCCTTTTTACATTCTCCTAATAAATTTCCTTGGCATCGATGCCAATGCCACATGCCCTTTCTTTTTCACTCTAGTGTTCTTGTTGTATATTTGAACTTATGTTTACAGTCAACCTTGTAGAAAACTTTTTGGGATGAGTACAGATATTGTGGTCACATAGAGTTCCTTAAACACAACTAACATTGTAAGATGTACAAATTATAATCAAACAGACATATATTATTGTTTTGAGATTCCTCTTTGGCTCTGTTATGTTTATCTATCATTTACCCTTTCACATTTCTGAGCCCTTTTCTGCAAATGTCATGGTTAACTGTCTGACTACTGTTTTTACTTTTTTCTTTTCCTAGTGCTGGGCTCCTTGATCATACACACACTGAATGTCATTCCCTTTGTTTCAATAGGAGAGAAAAGAAAAAAAAAATAAGAGTTTTAAAACTGGATTATTCAATTGCAAACTTGTTGGGTGACTCAGTACCTTGGCACACTTATATATTGCATATATTTATGGATTTATATGCGGTTAGCATTACATCATGACAGTAGTGATTCTCTTGATAAAGAGCTACATAATTTTTTTTAATCTTTGTTTACCATCATCCATCAATCAACTTGATGCAGGTCAATACCTTTGGAAGAGCGCTCACGAGCTGTAGCATTTGTCTTTGGTGGACTGAGTGTTGGAAGTGTTAGCGGGTATGTTTTGGCAGATCAAAAGGTGGAAAGATAAAGCATACAAGGGAAATGCCTGCTGCTTGTCTTGAATAAAGAATTTAAACAATAAAATTGTCAGATATGGTCATTGTTTAACAATTCACTGTGCTGGAAAAAAGTTTATAATGTCTTTGTGTGCTTCTGTACAATTTTTATATGTGTATGTACTTTTGTGATTGCAAAGAATTCCATGATTACTTTTGTCAAGTTAAATAGTTGCCGAGTTTCATTAACCTTTAACAGTGGAAAGTTTCTTTCAGGCTTCTTTTGGCACCTCCCCTCATTCAGAATTTTGGCTGGGAATCAGTGTTCTACATATTTGGCTTTCTTGGAGTAGCCTGGTAACATTTATGAATTCCTTAGTTACCTGCTTCTCACTCATATGAATAAGCATTCACATGTGAGTTCTTACAAAGAGGTCTTTCTTCTTTTGATGAGTAAAAACATCTTTTGTTGTTTTCTGGGTACTGTTTTTCTAGACCTGATAATGGATAATTTCCTTGGTATCAATGCATTTTAGTCAGTAACTTGGTGTGTTTTAAGTTGCTAATGTGAAGAACTGACTGAAGTTTGACTTCATAAATGGCATGGTCAAAAATTATGAAGGTTTTCAGGATTTCAATTTCTTAAAGAGGGACAAAATTCATTTGCTACCAATTCCTCTTCATGTGAGTTACCCACCATCTCCTTTATTTTTGTATTAACTATAGTATACTAGTTTTCAAGCTATTGGTAGTAAACCAAAGACCATACTAATGAAGGCAGATACACACTATGTTTATATTTTAAATTTATTTTATTGGTGATTATTCAACAAAATCTCACGAGTGCTGTTAAATATAAGTTTTTAAAATTGTAGTTCTGTGATGTTGAATGTAAAAATATATCAGGACTGAGGGTTAGTTGACTTTAGTATAATGAATCTCGCACTCACTTTGGTCGTGTGTGTCTCTTTTGCACTATTACTATTGCAGGTACCATCCCTACCTTATCCTCATGCTGATACCATTTACTGATGCTGCTGTGGCCAACAATTGATCATAATGTTACTAAAGCATGATTTAATTTGTAGTTACTACACGTTGCGTGCACTGAAATGCACTCAATGTGAGTTTCTGAGAACAAAAAGCTGTCAGTTTTCTTTCTTTCTTTTTAAAAAAAAAAAAAAAAACTTATCTTATCAATTATTATGCTGCAAGGTAAAAATATGTTAACTCATTAGCTGACAAGCAGGGAAGGGAAAAATGATAAGAAGAATGACTTTGGACTCCCTTAGCTAACCTTCTGTGAACAGCTACATGGCTGATCATGTATTAGAGGGCCACCTAGTAAAGGCTTCTACTTTGGGGGTGGTGTATTCGTATGAAGTAAATTTAGATTCTGTTGTGAATGATGTTTCTCCAAGATGCTCATAAGTAGGGATTTTTTCTATATGCCCAACAGGTTCCCAGTCCATCTATGTAGAAAAAACGTGGAAAACTTCTCTTGCAGATTTGGGTGACTCATTGAAGGTATGATGCTTTCCTGCTTTGCCCCCTTCACAATTGATCACATTCATTTGTCCTTTTGAAGCTTTAAAACTTGTTGAGAATGTTAGCTTTGGGCATTTTTCTGTTTTTTTTTTTCTTTTACACTTCAGGATGGTAGAAATCTTTTGTGCTTGGGCAGCCTTCTACTTATTTCTTTTAATTTAATTATGTGACAAGGGGAAAAAGGGGGTTTCTGAGATCTTGCTTTCTTGTCAAAAAGTCACATGTTTGCCTTTGGTGGCAGATTCTTAAATGAAAATTTTCTCATTCGTGTACCTAAGTTAAAGAAGAAGAATAATGTTTCAACCTTGTAAAGTTTATCATATCATGTTATCCATTCTTGTCTTACCCAATATGGCAAACAGGAAATACCATGGAAGGCATTTTTTCGAAGTAAAGCAGTATGGGCTATGATATATGCCCATTTTTGTGGAAGTTGGGGTCACTACACTTGTTTATCTTGGCTTCCCTCTTATTTTAGGTATGTATTCACTATTCTTAATTTTATGGACAGGTTACCCAAGTTATTTATAATGTTAACTTGTAGACATTTTTTTTTTTTTAAATTTCTGATTTTCTTTGAAGCTTCTCTGAAGACAAAAACATTTAAATTTATGTATAAACACTTTTTCAGTCTTTTATTCCTGTATGCTATCTCAAATAAATGTATATTTCCATGCAGTGAGGAGCTGAACCTGAATTTGACGGAAGCTGCATGGGTAATTCTAAAAGATTTATTATTGTCTGTGGTCTTTAAATGGTTTGTTTACTGTTTTAGGAATAATATCATGGCTCTGCCTTTTGTTTATATTGAATTTGCACCAGTTCTTGAAATGGTGTTAGAGGGACAATGACAACCGCTTCTATCAGTACAATTTTCTTTTGTTTTTGGTTGGTCAATTGTCAACATAAGGACCTTAATTCGTATGAATTGCATGCTACATATGTTTGAATATTGCATGGTGATTGAATATATAGTCTGGATAAAGTACTCGAAGATGTGTTTTTAATGAGAATCTGTGAACTATTTCAGGTATCCATCCTTCCTCCACTGGCTTCAATTTTTGTCACAACCATTGCCTCACAGTTTGCTGATTATCTGATTGCCAATGGTGTTGAAACCACTACGGTACTAAGAGACCCATAATAAGTGGTTCTATAATTGTCTGATGCATGAGATGTGTTGATAATTTATTTGAATTGGACAATAACTTTCTTTTGTCTAAATCTGTCTCTGCCCCCCATTTTTTGTTTTTTAGGTGCGAAAGATTTGCCAAACAATTGCCTTCTTGTCTCCTGCCATTTGCATGACTCTTTCTTCTCTAGATCTGGGATTGATGCCTTGGGAGGTTGTAGGAATTCTCACCAGTGGCTTGGCCCTCTCAAGTTTTGCTTTGGCTGGTAATGAACAATTTACCAACTAGAACATCAAAGAAATTTTTGTCCTATGCATGTTGAAAGTCCAAAAAAGTGATTCAGTGTGCCCCTTTTGTGCAGGACTTTATTGTACACATCAAGATATGTCTCGTGAATATGCCAGTATTTTGTTGGTGTGTAACAAGTCACTTGTTATGAGAAACAAATTTCCACAAAAATTCCTAATTCAGATTTCTTGTGTTAGCTGTACAACAGTTTACTCTACCAGAGATATCTATCAGTCTAAGCTTTTTGCTGAGTATTTATTGTGCCTTTATTTAGTTGTTTACATTGATGATTTTCTTTTAAATTTTCCACCTCAGGGTATTACCAACACTGTTGGAGCAGTACCTGGGATTGTAGGTGTTGCCTTGACTGGTAATCTTCTTGATTCAACTCATTCATGGAGTGTAAGTTGTCATCCTCTTTAATTTTGTATATTTCATCAGCAATCTTAATATTCACATATGCCCCATGATTTTTTTTTTGCCCCTTTTACTAACACAAGACGTGTATTTTGTAGATGTCATTATTTGCACCATCAATCTTCTTCTACTTGACTGGTACAATTGTATGGTTGGTATTTGCCAGCAGTAAACCTCAAAATTTTACGAATGGGGATTGACGTCAATTTTAGTTTTCGACTGGTTTTATTTGATGGAGTGTCAAAATAGAATGCAATTTCCAACTAGGACTACTTATCTGCCAGTGTTGGGTGGAAATTGGCTCATCCACCGCTCATTAGGCTTGTTTAGTGGCAAATCTACACACAAAATATAGCATAGATATAAAGATTTGATTTGTAATTTGACATAGAACACATTACGATGTTGATTAAAGACATGCTATCGCTCTTTCTCTCTTTCTCTCTCTTTCCAGAGGTGATCATAAGGCGCGCCTACTTTGCCTGTTAGTTGGGGGGTAGTGCATGTCATGATGGATGTCATAATAGTTAAATGCAGGGTTGCTATGGGCCAGTAAAAAGCAGCAAACTAGTTGACGTGCTATTCTTTTCATCACAGTTGCACGATTTGTTCTCATGGGAACAGCTTAATATCAACATTTTGTTAACTGGATTTTGGACGGTATTCTTCATCTGAAAAAGAATGTAACATTTGCATATATTCCATAGAATTTGCTTATATTCCATCTCTTATTGATAAATCACTGTATGGAACCAATTTGGGTATCATACAGAGCTACTAGCTGGCTAACCTATCCGCAAGCAGGAAGAAAATATGGCATATGAACAAATACAATAGAGAAAGGGGCAACAATAATGGGCTGTGATAAATTTGCATGTATGGGTTTCAAGGGAGGTATCTTCCCGGATGAATCAACAGCTAAAATTTTCCCATTGAGCAGCATGGTTTGGCTGTGTAAATTCCCATCTTTTGCTGTTAGATGGTATTCCTCTCTCGTCCTCTTACTTATAGAACGATAATATGGCCAAACATTCTTTCCTTCGGGAGACCTATGAACCCAGTGAAGGCTGTGCTCATGGTGCAGTGCTGAAGTGCCGTTCAACGCTATTTTAACTCGTGCACTCGTGCTATTGTCTAGATTGATTAGAAGCAAAGTGATCCCGTTCTGCAAGATGATATAGTTGATCAGACTACAGGAGGAATATGGTTCCCGGATTACTGCAATGCACAATTAAACTTACAGATTGTTTGGCACAGTGTGCATAGGCTCGAATCTTTTTTGTCCCGGAAAAGCTTGTTAACAGAACACGTCTTCCCATCAGTTTGTTCCAAAGAAGAGCACTGCAGTGAAGACAGCAGAATATGAAGCAGAAGTTGAGTGGAGACCTTAACCTCAGGTATATGATATACATCTAGTGTGAGGATTTTGGAAATTTCCGCTTGGCTTGGTGGTCTGGTCTGACTGGTAATGAAGCCAAATAGCTAACCAAGCTTTGCAAGGCACAACTATCATCCTTTGTATACCAGTTTTAACGTGCTAGCTACTTTTAAGTCTTGGTCTTGTACCCCTACAGGTTATCTCACATGATTGAGTTTACCAAGAGTCCCAGTTCTAGGTCAAGACAATGCACTGCACTTTTTAGGATCTTCTGTTGGATTTAGGCAAAAGAATTCAAGTTTTCAGTCACCTGTAATAGTCTGGATTTGGTACAAAGGTAGTAGTGTTTAACAGACCATAATTTCCACCAATCAAGGACTGTCTGCAATATGTTTTTGTATCATGAACTGATGCCATGCCTAACTGATCCAGATACCTGCTTCACAGCATCCTCTAGTTAGACATCACCAACAACAGAGAGTTGAAAAGATTCTCTTGCCAAATGATATCAATTTACCAGAAACTATACACAAACGCGTTGCTAACAAGTTTGTGGCCACTGTTGTAAGCACCTCCAGACTCACTAACCCAAGCAATGGCTGAAGTTGCAGAACTCTTGAGAGTATTACGGAGGTTTCTGAAGGTACTAGCCTCACCATCAAGATAGGATGGATTGAGAATCTTTTCAACAAGATGCTGGTCTATTCCTGTTAAAAAAACAAAACAATGCGCTTCTGTAAAATTAGACCTGCTTATACAGGCCCAAAATTCTGAAACTCATCATTTTCTTCTATTAAAGTACCTGGACCGAGATTGTATATGTGGTGGGTGATGACATCGACAGAATTTTTTGATTTGTCCAGAAAGTCTTTGTACCAATCTTCGACAAAGAATCCTCCAGGTGCTAGGATTAACGGCTTTTGTTCAACACCACTGTACGTTCTACCTACTACCTTACGCAGGGAGACCATATCAGAAGCATACTGATCTGCCGCTATTCTTGTTCCAACTCCATTCCCACTCAATTCATTTCCTGATAAGCAGATGAATCTCATTGTTAGTCTAAGAAAGATTGATTACAAAGACTTCATTTGGTTGAGTTCTCCAACTTATAATACAAAAATTAGCAATTGCTCAGTTAGGAGAAACAGTTCAAGAGTGGCCTTACCAAGCTCCCAGCCATGGATGATATGGTTCTTTTTGACAGTATATCTTATAAAAGACTCGGCATTGCTGTATTTCCAAGCTCCTACTGCAGAACCACCGTGACTTATGGAGCGCCCGGCAAGAGCATTTAGTCCAAATATAACCTTGACCCTGAATTGAAACAGAGAAACCAAGTTGTGGCTAAATTACTAGAGGTGCCAATGCCAGGTAAACAAGACAGAATCACAGAATAGAGAATTGTCCTCACCGTGCTTTCTGGAAGAATGCATTTAGTTCATCCCATCTGTGCATGGGTAAGCACCCCTGAGTGAAACCAAACATCTCACTGGCGTTTTTAACAAATTGTACACAAGGTAACTTATTATCTTCTGTGTCATATATGACCTTGTCCTGCAAGGTGCCTCCCACTCTGATTTTCAACGGTGAAAAAGCTGCAGCATTGTCCCAATAAAGTAATCAGTAATGCATAAAAATTAAACACAACGAGACAAAGATAGTTTAAAAGGTACATATAAACTAGGATTAGCTGTAATCAAACTGCAAAAACACTTCTTACCCTTGACGGCATTCAATAGTATAATATTGTTGAGATCCTACAAAAGGAAAAGATGAAATGGATTTCAGAAGCGAGACATCAGGGAAATTCTCGGTGAAAATTCAAACACAATAATGCTTTATTGTCAATTAAAGCTAAATGGACATGTGAAAAGAACAGAAATTTACTCTTCTAGATCACCCAAAATGGATGGTGCCTAAAGGTAATCACTTCCTTTATCCAATTTTAATTCTTCACGGAGCCAAAAGCTCTCAAAAGCAAATATCATTTCTAAAAGTATGGAAACCATTAAAGGTTTTTATGGTAAACAGAAGCTTCACCAAAAGAAAAATTCCAAGAAAGTGTGGAGTAAAATAAAACCACGGATTCATCAACCATATCGCTTAGACCCTGTCACAAACAGGTCAGGAGACTTACAGAGAATGAAACATTCCCCATATTAATTTATCAAAAAACATCAAATGAAATCTGAGAGAAGGAACAGGGGGAGATGAACCGTAACACCAAATATCATTAGAACATGCATAACATTATATGTCAACAAAACGTTTCAAAACACAAACGCAAGCAGAAATAAACACACAAGATTAAGGAGAGAAGCATGGCCCCAGCTGCAAGTCCCATAGTCACATTTCTCAGGAGGCCACCAATCCAAAGTGGCACAAATGAAATCTTCATCAATCCTTCCAATGGCTTTTTTCCCATCAATGAAAACGGTCCCTTCTTCTACAGACTTACCTCTTGCAGCTACAGCCCATGAACTCACAGAAACAAGATAAAAACTTAAGACACACACCAGAAACACCCGAGAACCCATACTTGGACAAAGACAAGTATAAGATCTGTATCGTTCACTATAAATGGGCAAGGCAGCCAAAGCGAGTGCAAAGGTGGGGACCCCTTAGCCAGAGGCTTGCTGCTTTGGAGTGGGCTGTACAAAGAATATCATAAAGATTAATTAAGCTATTTCATTTTCTATTGGTGGACCCAAAATCAAAACAATAACTGAAAAATCATGAAATCGGTGCACAAGATAACGTTACATTGATTTAATTTAAACTACAAATAAGAAAAAATATTAAATTGATTTGTTAAAAAAATTAAATGTAATTTAAGACACAAATAAAAAAAATATTAAATAACAACTTGAAAAAAATATTAAATAGATAGATTTTATATAATTAATATCTCTAATTTTATTATCTTGATATTAATTTTTTTAAAATAATATAATTTTAAAAATAAATATCAACATAATATATATGTAATTTAAAATTTGTGTATTTTATTTTGATTGTTATTGTTAAAAAATTATGTGCAAACTTAAATAAGGAAAAAATAAAAAAGAGTGAAAAAAAAAAAAAAAGGAGAAAACAAAGGAAAGCTTTTCACTTGTTTTTATTTTTGACTTTGCTTATAAGCCTTTGCAGGTTAGAAATAGCATTCCATGGACGTTCCAAGTGGGGGCCATGTCCAGTGGTTTCACTTTCCTTTGTTGGATTGAAAGTAGGGCCGCCAAACAGCGTGGGTTGCTGGAAGCAAACGACTCTCGTGCAGGACGAGGAGGGCTCTCATCGAGCAACACGTGGGACCCACCTGCGTACAAAAAGGGTCTACCTATGTACCATATCCGAGATCCGACTCACTACCTGATGGAGCTAAATTGGGATGGAAATTACTAAAATGCCAAATAAAACCTATCCGCAATATCCAATTTATTCAAAACCCGACTTACTCAAAAAAAAAAACTCGGGTGAATCCGAAATCTTGTAGATCTAAAACCCGAGATCACAAAACTCACAATAACCCCACGCTAAACCGAACCACTTTGCCACCTCTGTACTTGGGTCTCGACTTTGGTCAATTGTCTTGCTCAGAACTTTATGTGTGTAGGGGTTTTTTTTTTCTTTTTTTAAGAAAAAAATTTATTATTATTATTATTATTATTATTATTTTGACGATGAATTACTTTGAAATAAGCTTCTCACGTGGCTGCTTATCCTATTTGTTTCTGGTGGAATTAAATGAGAAGCAGGTAAGTTAAAAGAGTCATTATGTCATGACCACTGAAAGAATTAATTGAAAAGTAAGAGTGAGAAACATTCGTGATCAATAAGTAATTTAAAAAAAATAAATTAAAAACATTTATAATACAAGAAATAATTTTTAATTTTATTTTATTTAATAAATAATAAATTAAATGATGTTTACGTTAATATAATAAAGGATCTAATTAAAGTAATTTTCAAAGATATTTTGATGATTAAAATATTTAAATATATGTTTTAAAAATTTTATTTATTGAAAATATGAGTTACAATTTCTGCAAATTATTAACCTCTTAATTTCAATAGAAAAGAAAAAAACTCACTAGTTTTATTTAACAATTTTGTTTGGTGTTACTGTTATCTATTACCCGACTTGTGCACAAGTAATGAAAAAAGAAAAAATTTATATGAGAAAAACAGATCAAGAAGAGAGCCAGAAGCAGTTGATTGCGTGCACCTAAATACCATGTGTCGACAGGTCGGCAATTTATCGTATGCTTTCGGCTTTCCATCGCCGCCTGCAACCGCAAGGATCGAGATTTCTTGTTGGATGGGCCATTTGCAAATCTCCACAGCCGCCGGATGCATCAGTTGGTCTGCTTTCACATTCACATTCCTTCCCTCCTACACTCTTTCGGGTTAGGAGCCCCGTCAATTCCGCGAGTGGGGGCCAAATTAAAATTATATATATATATATATATATTTCTGATACGTTGAAAACGACATTTACCTTAAAAGACGACAAAACCACAGTTTCTAACTTATAAAATATTGCAACATATTTGGACAGAGTAATGATAGTGAAAGTTACAACTTGAAGCCAAATACTTGGGTTAGAGACTCGCAATGATTGTGGATTCACCAGAAAATTCATCCGTTGAAAAAAAAAAAAAATTATATATATATATATATATAAATATTCCGACGTACCACAGTTTCATATTCAATTAAATTTACGCAACAAATTCTTGTAACGTAATGTTGTTATAATTATAACTTAAACTCGTCGTCTATGAGTTGTAATCAAATAAATTAATGTCAAAATTTGTCGTTGATACAAGTGTTCTTAGATTAATTATAATTGGGAAACAACGATTTGGACTAATCGCGTGAACGCAGTTAACCTGCGATGCTATGGGTTCGTTCCACCAGAAGTTTGATGGGTCGGAACTAACCATCAAAATTGAAACAATCGATCTTGGGACGAAGCCTTCCAAGAGAGCTGTTGAGTAGAACCCAAGACGGGTGCATGTAAATATATAAAAAATCTATAGAATTGGGTCCACTGGGTTTCATGCCCCTAACTAATCTGTTTGCCATTCGAAGCATCTTCGCCACCCGATCCTGGTTTCTTGAGGATCACGTGAGTTTGTGTCCTGAACAGAACCATCCAACATGTTAGGTCAGATATATGACTTTCTGTTCGGTTGAAGTCAGCGTGATTTTTACCAAATGTTACTCTTTTTTTTTTTTTTTTTTTTTTGGTTTGGCGTAATGGAATCGGCTTGTTCAAAGCTGTTATCCACCGCAGTACTTATCCCTGAACAGAGAGCATGAGAAAGAACGGAAGGGCCGCCGTACGTAGACACAAGACATTAATTCTAGGATTCATGCTATTAATATCAAAAACGGTTTGTTTGCATTGTGGGGGAATTTCTCACGTGTGAAAGCACGTTTTTAGTCCCTACGGATACGGGGGTTTTATTCATGGAAACGTTTGTGACATTTTTGACGCTGTGTTTTATTCTTGGTTTGTGTCTGTTCAGCCACCGTCGGTCGTTGGTCAAAATTAGAAGCTAAGATGAAGATCTAGCAACTGCTTTTTTAAATTTCGAAAAGTCTCTTCTTCGGCTTTGTGGTCTTGTCTGTGCGGGAGCTCGACTCACAGCCATGTCTCGTTGGCAAAGACAGATCGGGGCTTCCAAGACAAAAAAAGACCAGTGGGCTCTCTTGGAGGCATGTGCCGTGCGGGTACAAAAATGATTAGCATCCAAACTTTCCTTAGCGGTTTAACTTTTGTCCCGTATTTGGGCCTTATTCCAAGTTAACGATTTGACCAAGATTTCGATTTGGGTGCATGTTCGAGCGCGACGCTTCTGTTTCTTCTTTCGGCTCGAGGATGACAAAAAGGAAACTTTTCTATTGCTCTTAAAGTATACACGAAATATCGGCCGGCAATCCCCAAGCAAGCACCGAGACAAACCGAACGTTATACAAACAAGTTTTTATAGTGTTTGTACGTAATTTATTGAACTAACCAAAAGATAAAAGTGATAAGAATGCTATCCACGCAAAGCATTTTCATAGAATCAGGTCTCAGTTGGGCCATATAGCATTAAAAAAAAAAAACAGAGAGAGAGACTTGTAAGACTCTCATAATTGAGACAAACTCTTGCCAGATGCGAACAATCTCTTGTACAGATCCATAATCTAAATTCACCCCAGTAAACTAAAATCGCTTATTGTAAAGACCAAGAATTCTAGAAAGATAAAGTCAACGATAAACATCAACCATTATTTTGGGTTATAAAGCCTTCCTCTGCCACCCAAGGCTTAGTTAAACAATTAACCTTCAGTTGATCTTTTCAAATTAGGGCAACCTGCGGCAGGAGATGGTGCAGCTGGTTGTGGGCAGATGGTGTTGAGCAAAGCACCAACGATTGGTCTTCGAGGGATAGCGTTGGGCCAGCAATGACCATGTATTGTAACAAGGGCCCTGCAGCAAGCTGGTCCAACAGAACCATTGAAGGTACCACCAATAATGGACGTCTGAAATTCAACGATGCATCCTGGTACGGTAGATACTGTTGACCAGCATCGGCTGATTTCATCTTGGATCCCAGGTACAACCCCCGGAATTTTGGGTAATTTTGGAACTGTCAGCAGTGGCAATTGAGCTAAACCCGGTTTGGCCAGCATGGAGGTGCATGCTGCCATTACGAGGAGTAGGAAAGCCATTGTCACTCAAACTAACTTGATCGCTCAACCTCAAGTTTCTATGGTTTCTAACAATGTTAGGGATCTACAGGACCACTAGCCAGGCCTGGAATTGAACGGAGAGACTGGGATGCATATTTATATGAAAAAATTGATGAATGAATACAGCTTATTTTCTTTCAACGTTCCCACAAGTTTTAATGGGGTTGAACTTATGAAATTAATTGATTATGAAGTTAATGCGTTACAATAATACAAGCGATGTTAACCCTTTTTGTGAACGTTTGAAGTATTAGACACGACGAATACTCTTTATGTCACCATTTACTAGCAACAAAAATCTAAAATGTACCAACTCGTTATTTTCCTTTCCAAGTTTTACAGCTCATATAACATCGTAACAACTCTTTAAGTACGAACCATAAAAGCGTAACACAAGGGACAGTGGGATATTCCTGGTTAGTTTGTAAGAGCCCTCACGACAAGTAGAATTGATTTTTTTTTTTTTTTCATTTCTTTTTAAGTTAGGTTGAATCGAAGAGAAGAATTAATTATGAATGAGCTTTGTGATTCAAACATCTACCTTTTTGTAGGCCCAAACTGAGGAGAGAAGGCAGGCTTTGTGCATTTTGAGTCCCTATTTGTTACCTAGAAGTAGGGTGCTCGAAGCCCATTAGTTTCCAGGATCGTGTCGTTTGGACACACACACACACAAAGCCAAGCAATCTCTCTCTCCGACAATTCGTCGAGCAGGTTCCAGCATCAACACAAAGTCAGAACCCGAAATTCAAGAGTCAATTTCAGGAATGATCCGAATTCTCTTTTCCTTTAGAAGGAAAAATAAAGAAAAATATAGATGGGCATAGCTATTTTCTTAGGTACACAAAAATAGGAAAGGAAAATTGCCCAGTACACTTCTACTCTCAATCAAGAAGAGGAGGTGGGTGGTTTAGTAACACTGTCAGCAGCACTCCAAATCTGGGCAATGCCCCCAACAACATGTGGCCAAGCACTCTCAATCCCTCTCAGAGCAGCCCCAGAAGCCAACCCAATTGCAAATGTCTCCACAAACCCAGGCTTGGAATCCACCTTCCTATCACCCGGTTCATAGCCACATCAAACTTTCTGGAGGTCTCAGCGATGAGCTTGTCCTCCTCGGTCTTGTTGCTAGCAGAAACGACCCTATACAGCGCATTCTGCAGATCTTCAATTACCTTGATGGATGCCTCTTGGGAGTCTAGGCCTTGAGACTGGTAATGGGATATCAATTCTTGGGGTGCTGGTAGCTTCTTCTTTGTGGGTTTCTTCTTCTTGTTCTGTTTTGATGGGGTTTGGAGGGAAGCACTAGGGATTGATGGTTGCTCCATTAGATAGTAGGACTCCAAAGGGGATTATACTTGCAACAAAAAGAAAAAGGGTTTTTATAATGGGTTTTTGGGGCCCTTGTTTGCTTGCCAGGGCTTGTTTTGGATCTGAGTTGCTAGCTCATAATTTTGGATATTTAGATTTACAGCTTTAACAGCTGAGGATCAGTAGTAATATGTAAATTTTTCTTAAATGGCAACAACAGAAACCACTCATTCAAAGACCAGAACAGAAAATTCAAGAATCAAGTTCACTGGTTCAGGAATCATCCAATTTCTTTTTCTTTTTGGAAGGAACAGAACGACTTACAGGGAAATAAGTATTAGCTAAGGCACAAAAATATTAAAAAACAAAAAGAAAAAAGAAAGAAAAATTACCCAGTACATTTCTCCTTACAATCAAGAGGAGGAAGTAGGGGGTTTAGTAACACTACCAACAGCACTCCAAATCTGAGAAATGCCCGCAACAACATGAGGCCAAGCACTCTCAATCCCTCTCAAAGCAACTCCAGAAGCTAAACCAATTGCAAAAGTCTCTACAAACCCAGGCTTGGAGTCAACCTTCATATCAAGAACCGCCAGCCTGTTATTGACCAAGTCAACCTTTCTAGGGGTCTCAGCGATAAGCTTGTCCTTCTTGGTCTTGCCGCTGGTAGATATGACCCTGACCAGCACGTTCTGCAGATCTTCAATTACCTTGACGGACGCTTCTTGGGAATCTAAGCCTTGGGACTGATAATGGGATATCAATTCCTGGGGCGTCGGTGGCTTTTTCTTGGTGGGTTTGTTGTTGTTTTTCTGATTTGGTAGGGTTTGGGGGGAAGCACTAGGAATTGATGGTTCTACCATTTTCATGCCTTAGATAGTAGTAAGACTCTTGGGGAGGGGTTTTGGGAGAGGAAAAGCCTAAGACCCTGAAATTGAATTTTTTATGGCTAAGGTTTCTGATTGTGGACCTTGTTGCTTGTAGGGTTTGATTTGGGCCTGTGTTACTAGCTCACAATCCTGGCCATTGAGTATTTCCGGCTTTACTTGTTGAGTGGAGGAATAACGTGAGTGTGACCATATATTTGAGGAAAGTGGATGCCAAAGGAGCCAAGCCAGACGAAAAGAGAAAATATTGCAGATCACATATTCCTTTTTTCTATGGAAAGCATTGGAGTTGGTTGATGGAGCAATGATTAAAACAAAAGGAGTTTGTTGATGAAGCAAACACCTTTTAATTTGAATGTCCATGAAAATTGCATCTCAAGCCATGATTAAATCAAACGAGTAAAGGAACCAACTAGGCCCGGTCAAGTTCACCTTCACCGCCCAAGACTTTCTTTAGAGTGCTCTTGGGGGCACCTTGTGGTGTTTGTCATGTGGCTAATGGACCTACTACACCTCCGCGTTTCTTTCTCCTCCTCTATTAACCACTAACAAACTAATCTACTTATATATTGCCACGTTCAAAAACGCAAAACGATTAGCCCATCTTCTTGATCAAAAGGTAAATGGCAAGAATGAAAGGCTTTAGCACTCACAGTAAGCCAATAACTTATCACTATTCCGTGCTGAAAAATACACGAACGCTTTTCTACAATTAAGTGAAGTTGCTAAGGAAGTCTCTGGAATTCATATGTATATATATATTGTTTTAGTAGGAGTGGTTCAGCCACATGAAGAGATAACAAGACACTGACAACAGTTTGAATCCCTACACTACCTTTAATCATTTAGATTAACCCGAATTCTCGTTGTACTAACATTTCATTACACATTTTGTGGTATTTTATGGTATATTTATAATGATAAAATTGAGAAAAAAAAAAAAAAAACTCTTAAATTCTTGATTAACGGATGCTCCCAATTTCGAGTTACATCGGTTTCTCCCGTTGGACTCTTCCTCCAACAACGTTTTTGAGGAGGCTTGTGGAATCTATAACCGACCAATGGTCTAGTTATTGTACAATTAATTTGATTTCATTTTGTCACATGGGTGTCTTAAAAGTGCTTTGATTTCAGTATCTTAAAATTGAAATTGAGTCTTCATTGTTTTGCTTATTGTCATCACCCTTCTTGATTTCTGCTTTTTTGCTTAACATAGATAGTGGAATTTTGCAAGGGAAGGACTGACAAATGAACTGCAACTTTTGATGAATTATTCTGAGCTGTAAATGATGAGTTGAAAGCAACAGTATTATTAATGGTAAAATAAGTGTATTTTATTATATATACTACCTAGCTGATCACCACAATCAGCCAAATCACTGGACAGATATTGTAACTAAGTAGGGGCAGAACTTCCTGACCACCAACCTGAGTCACTTATTCTGGAATCATACTTTAGGATTGTAACTCTGGTGATTATCTAATTTACTTAGGTCGGGGGAGCGGCCGCTGGTGGAGGACTTTTCCAAACAAGGCTGTTGCAGGTTCTCCTGAGAGAAGGACCGGAAGAAGGATCGAGGGGGAACAGTATACTTATGATGCAGAAATCACTGGTTCCATTGATAACTTTGCAGCAAGTTTGTCCAAGATTGCCGAGAACTGTGGTTTCATTTAGTTCCCTCGCGCAACGTTGTAGAGTGGCACGATTTAGCCAGCAACGCACCAATGGATTTGGTGGCAGCAGCTCTCCTTGTGCGAATGAGTTTGACATCAGGAAGCATGCAGATGCCAAGCAAATTAGAAGGGTCTGCATTGATTTTGTAGTCATGGCTTACAAATGTATGTCACTTGGAAATTGCCTTCAGCTATGTGGGAATTTATACTAAACCGGAGTAGAGAATTTGTGGTGGAGATTTTCTCCAACAACGCTCGTGGATCACGAGAGTGACTACTATCTTGAATATGTTCTGTAATACCTAATTGTTAAGTTTCTTTCACAAAAATGTGTGGTTGCATGAGCCTATCAATTGTGCTATAGATTTTATTTAATCGTAAAAGTTTCTAAATACTGCAACAACTACTAGCTTCTCAAACTGAAACTGCCCACACGAAACTTATAGTGTGACGCATCTAAGTTGGTTAAAAAAATACCAACTTTTGTCTTGAAGTAACCAAATGACCAAAAAGCTTATTTCCATATCCTGTTCATAGGCTAAGAACCGAATAGAAAGCATGCTGGATTCCTGAGCCAATTACTCTATTAAGATTTAAAGTTTTTGCTATTGTAGAGTCTCCAGTTGCTCATGAGTCATGACAGCTTCTTTCCATGGACGAACAGCTTCTCAGCATTCAAACTTTCCAGTTGGTTGCTTAGAATCGTGCACTTTTGAAACCTTTTTTCTTTTTGTATCTTATATTGGCAACTCTATCAATTCAGTTTGGAAGTGTCTGAAATTTAAAGAATGCCTTAATGCTGAAAAACAACACAAGAAAATTATGGCTTAAATTCATTGGGTAATATCATCAACCACGCCCACATGAGAAGTTCAGTTTTCTCATTAGGTTATGTAGCAGAAAACTATTAGTCTTAAGCATAAGAGCTAGAAATTGTTAAAAGGTCATCTAAATGCTGGCATGAGAAGGCAACAATTGAGAGTTTTGGGGCCAAATTATTTGGTTAAATTCCATTCTTTTGTCTCTTCATCTGATCAAAACCTTTCCCCCTTTTTTTTTTTTTTTTTGCGCTGCGAATAGATCAAAACTTCTCTTGAGTTGTTCCTGTTTTGAGCATAGCACAGATGGTAACTAGCAAAACATTGTAGCAAAAGGAGCAGCTATTGATGAGTAACATGAAAAACTTTTATTGCAGGGATTCAAGAGGGGGTCCTTTAATGACTTACATCAAATCCTTTCACAGATAATACCGACTACTTCCATCCACAATTATTGGCAATCAGTTGTATGGAAACCTAGGAGAAACGAAATCATAAAATTCCTGATACTGCTTGCCACACTCCAAGATCCGCTCCACAGATACGTGCAGGACTTGGAAGTTGCTTCTAGGTGCTGACGGCGCCCTGGGAGCGAGACCTTGAGGGATGCAGCACAAAAGCTGTCCAGGATTTGAGGGAAAAAGTGACTCCAAGGGAACCTAGGGAAACAATTGCTTCAACTTCATTGATTGCCATGCAACAAACTGGGGCTACGGTGCCCATTCAGAGGATCGTGAATGATGCAACTATCTCCTTTAAGCAAACCGGGTTAGCTTGCAAGAGGTGACCAGTACTGTTGTATTTGTGCCCCATCTCCAGGGAGCAGGCCTGCTTGGAGGGGATGTTCCGTGGTTTGTTAAACAAGCAGGGCATCTGTGCTACAGAGTTACATGAAGTAACAGCTCACTAGTTATTAGCTTTTAACAATGAAATTCATTCTGCAGTCTACATGGCATTGCCATGCAATGTATTCAATTGTCAGGTTTTCACTTTATGGCTGTGAAGGGGGCATGGCCAGTTGTTGTCAAACTTGGAATTTCAAATCCAATTAATAAAATTGAGTCCCATTGGAAGTATAGGACGACCAACCGTTCCCATACCGTAAATATTTAACCTTTTATTCGTCATAGACCAGTAAACTTCGAGAAGTAGGCAATGCGAAAAAACACAATAATAATAATAATAATAAAAAGGCAGAGGCCACCCGGCAGAGGTCCGAACAAACCAATGTCCGTGGTTTATGGAAATGGAGAAAGAAGTATACAAGTACCCAAGAAAACGATCGTCAGGCAAAGATGGTCAACAATTCATTGTTCTAATAGGATCAACCGAAAATACGGCCCTCGAAAAAATGTACATCAGGCAGTGGCTGCATTGAACTACGATACTACTGCAGTCATCTTGAAATACTCAGAGCAAAGACCCCAATGACTAGAAATCAAATTGAAGAAGCCGCTAGTTCCATAAAAGTCAAATAGATTTGAATAAGCTGTAATGACATAAACACCATAACAGCAAGGCAGAGGGTCGTTTGAAACAAGATCGTTAAATTCTACTATATCTGGTTTAGCACTCAAGATTTTAAAGGCATGCAGGCAGTCAAATTGAAATCTAATGGCCTACTGTAGCTCTTCACTTCCTCTTCTTAGTAGGTGGTTGGGGAACCTCTTCTTCCTCTTCCTCATCTTCTTCTTCCTCTTCTTCCTCCTCTCCAACTTCATCAGCATCATCTTCATCACCATCGTCATCATCATCATCATCCTCATCATCACTTCCTCCATCACCATTAGCTTCAGGGTCATCCTCAGGATCATCTTCTTCGTCTCCTTCCTCACCTGAGAAATCTTCATCACCTGCATCATCATCCTGCTCATTTGCATTGTCAACATCCTCATCTTCACCATCATTCTCTGTGTCACTAGCATCTTTATTTTCTGCATCAGGACATTTCATCTTGTGAAGTTCATCCAAAGGAAACCTGCAAAAAGAGTCTCACCACCATTATAATCCAATCCCTCAGCACAAATAAACAACACAAAAGTAATAAAGAAGGCAAAAACAGAATGTTTTTCCACCTCTCATCAATCTGTGTCAAATTTGGCAATGCACTGATATCATTCAGCAATGATCCCATCTGAAAAAAATCATAAATCAAGTAAGCAAACATGCAAGGCAGTTCCTTGTCATCTTGAAACTGCTCAGAACTAATACAGAGCATCTTTCACATCAAGAGAACTTTTGAAAGCCAATGCTACAAAAACAGCAAGATAAACAAAAACATATAAGAAAAGGGCATTTGGTGTTTAGGAGCAGAAGTGCAGCACAAAAGGGATGTTGTCTGTTTTCACGTGGCAAATAACAACACCCTCTTGAATAAGATCCCATCAAAGACTAGTTTCCAGTAACAGGTGCTACATCTATGGTCAGATAGTGGACTTGGGTCAGCCACTTTTTTTTATGTCCAAAAGTTCTCCAATTGGCATGTCTCTCTCCAATAGAAACACATAAAAGACAGCAAAATGCAGATTGAAAGGCAGCTAAACAGGAAAAACAAACAAGAAAGACTCAACATGCTAAAGGCAAGAAACAGTGGCTTGCATGGATTGAGCATTTTATATCAAACAGAACTAAAAACCAAAAACAGTAGGACCTCAAGCTGCAGACAACATAAAATTTTTTTAATCATCAAGATCACTATAAGATCATGTTGGTATTGTTTCAATGCAAGGAATTAGGTCATTAAATGAGCTACCAGTAAGAAAAACTAAAAGTAAATTAACAAAAAAACCCCACAATTACAAATCAAACCAAATGACTACAGGACAAAAAACACAGAATCCAGATGCTCAATTTGAGTAAGCACACTTTTAGATCACAGACAACTTGGGCAACCCTGTAGAAGCAAGAAAACCTCACAAAAATAGCATGATAAATTAACGTAGAAACAGGTAGCAGCTGGAATACAGTCCCTTAAATTGTTGTAAGATTATTAACCAAGCAAGAACAGCTTTGCCCAAAACAAAATTCAGTCAAAAGGTACCTTTTACTGGCTAAAGCAAAATACCCTATTCCAAAAGCACTGATGTACAAAGCAACAAGCTTTATAGCAAAAGAGGAAACTTAAAACACAAAAATTAAAAACGCCATAGCCACTGAACTCATGTGTATGGTTTTGTTTCACAAAAACAGGTCAAACAATGACCAAAATCTGCAAAGCAACCATACAAACAACAAAGACCTAATGTAGACAATGAAGAATACCAAAAATTATAATTGAACTCCAACTACAACTACTCCAACTTCTCAAATGAGTTAAAAACAAACAAACAGAACAACAAACTCAAAAGACTTACTATGAAAAACACAACATCTATTTATAAAACATAGATAGGCTGTAGTTGTTGTAAAAAGTCATACCATAAAAAGCAGAGACTTTCCAGCAGCCAAAACAGTCTCTACTACAGCAGCTTCCACAACAGAGATTACCCACAAAGTGCTCTTCACAGATCTGTCACTACCTACCTCCATTGCTACAAGAAAAGCTACACCCAAACAAAAAAATCAGTATAACAACCTTAAAAGGGAGAGAGAGAGAGAGAGAGATAGTGCAAGAGACTTAGAGAGGGGGAGGGAACCTTCTTGGCGTAGGATCCTTATTGGGGTTCTGGGTCCGGATCCGGTCGGGGTAAAACCCTAGGGTTTGGGCTGATTAGGATGTTTATCTATAGGATTGATATTGCCAATTCAATTTTGACTTGTTCCAGGAAAATGTAAAAGATTTTTTTTTGGAGAAAGAGAACAAAAAGCCTGAGTTGAGTTGACTGACTATTTGGAGTCCAACGGTTGTGGAAGCAGTAATTTTATTTCGCCTTTTTTCCACGTTTGCTTGACCTTCCGTCATTTATGCGGGGATCTTCACTGATTATTTTTTTAATTTTTAATTTTTTTATTTTTGGAATTAAAAAAGAAAAAAAAGAGAGACAAATCATCATGTGATGGTTGGACCACAGCGATTAGACGAGGCAACCGATCTTAATCTACAACGTGTCCCAACATGTTTACTCTAACTACCATAAATGTTTCTGATTGGTGCAGTCCGTACCCCTCGGCTTGGATAAAAGAGAAAAAAGAACACCTCGTCTTGCTGTACAAAATCATACTTAAGTAAGTAGCAGAGTTACTTAATTCTTATTCCGTGTTTGAACAAAAAGGTTCAAAAAGAAAAAAAGTTCAAAAAAAAAAAAAGAAGTAAAAAAAGTTAGAGGTAAGAAAAATTTTCAATCCTCTTTCATGTTTAGTAAAAAAATAACGAGAGACAAAAAAAAAAAAAAAAAAAAAAAATTTCATTTTAGAAAAAGATAAAAAGTGTTAAAAAATAAAAAATGAAGAGAAGGATAAAAATACTAAACTTATCTTCACAGTAAAATTACTAAATATACATAATAAGGACAAAAAAGCTTTTAAACATAAATGATAAGACAATTAATAATTTTCCTTCTACCATTAGGATGAATGAGTTTAGTCAGTCAAACAAATAGAATTAGTTTTGTTCTCTCTTATTTTTCTTAGAAAAAGTACAAGAGTCAACTTTTTTTTTTTTCCTTTAATTTCTTCTCTCTCTTCCTTTCTCCTAAACACAATCTTAATTTCAATTCTAGAACTCAAATTTTAATCTCTACAAATCAATACATATATATAAGAAATCCTTTTTGGACACAAATTTCCCAGATTTACTTGAATAAAATATGTTATATCATATACAAAATGTTTTATACAATATGCAACATAGAAAAAATTTATAATGATATAGTAGATATTCATGTAAACCTTTTTTTTTTTTTTTTTTATATTGTATAAAATATTATTTATATAAAATAAAATATTTTATACGTGATATAAAATTTTATCATATTCATATAAATGCAAGAGATTATGTGCCCGTATAATTAGGTGAGCTAAATAGTCATCAAAATAACAAAACATGCAGTAACAAACAATAATCGCTTTGGTTTGCAAGGATTTTTATATGATATTAGAGTAGAGGCTAAGTGGCTATGAGTTCAAATTAATACGAGAAAACGTGTTTTCGGTTCGACTGCTTATCCACAAGGAAGTATATTAAAATTTAAGAAATAATCCAAATCTTAATTAACAACTTAAACTTTGAATTTAATGCTAATGCCTCTCAGAAATCTTTAGTGGCCGCTCCACCTCGGCCGGGCAATTAGGGTAATTCTTCGTAGGGTCAAATGGGAACATTTCAAGTAACCATCCAATACGTGCCCGCATCGGCATATGCATTGCCCGCTAAGGACTGAGAGCATTTGTTTGGAATAACCCAACTCGCAGTCAGGTCTTCTAAGAGCCGCAAGGAGTGAAATCTAATCATAGTTTATTCAATTCGGCTTAACCCGACCAGTTGGATTGGTGAATCAGTAATGTGGACCCAAAATGATTTGATTGGTCTAAAATTTATTTGGATAATTGAATCGGTCAACTTGTCAACTCAGATCTCAATTTTTTTGTTTCAATTTTGAAAAATTTTATATAAAATATTTTGTTGCTAAAACTAATTAAATGTAAAATTAAAACATTTAAAATATTAAACCACTCTACCGCTCACATCCATAAAAGGCATTGGCTAACATTGTCCGCACTTTCACCCTGGATATCTAACGAATTGCAAGTAAGAGACATCAATTTGGAGCAGAATTAAGGGTGACAACGGGCATTTTTTTGATAGAAATTTACGAACCTTTTCTTTGGAGAGATATCAAACTCATATGCAGCTTGATGTAAATCCGTTAAGAAGGAGTTTGTACCCCACAACAGTCACATTTCAGACACAGACCGAAGATAAGCTTCCCTTTCTGTAGCTTGTTTCTCATTCATCATTTTGATCAGTTGCTCCTCAAATCCTACAAGACAAAGTATAAAAGGCATAATCGGTGTTAACAGAAATTTTGTGCATTTATTCCCACCACTGGAAGTCAGAGGAGGTAAGGTTTTTGGACAAGGGAGAGTCAATCCCAATTAATTTCTTCCAGTTCCAGGCCTAGGAGAAACATTGGGACAAAGCCGGATGGCAGATGGTTTCATCAATTCTATTCCAGAAGCAAAGAATCTTCATCTGGCCATTAACACCCACTCTCTCAATTAACGTAAAAGGGAAAGTCTAGGAACAGCCTCCATATCAACGGAAAGGCAGCACATCACATAATTATTTCTGTTATCTGCTGATACTGAAATAATTCAAGTAGGATGGCCATGAACATACCATTATTATGATCAACTCCATCCCAATATCTTCCTGGTTTTATACCTTACCTATTTGGTGCAGCATCTAATCCTCTCTTTATCCAGCTGTGACTAAGAATGTCCTGGAGAATTATAAAGCCTGATTCCTTCATCTTCTCACTATTCCTGACGCTTGGAATATGTTGAGAGAATGTTAATTCAGCATTGTTACCAAACACCAAACAATCTATGAATTTGGCAAGCAATATAAGAAAGTAGCTAATTAGCTTGACCAAATGCGCCATGGGATCACTCCATCTTATCCTTTCTTTAAGCATTTTGTCCAGTTCTGGATCATCTCTGTAAAGAGAAAACGTATTATTAATTTTCTATATGCAGTTAGAAGGATTGATTTGGGTTGGATGTGAAATACAACTAGCTTGCAGTGGCTTTTCTAAACAAAACAACTGTATTTGCTGTGGCAACATTAACATTCAGGAGGAGGAAAAGGAAAGCACTAGAAATTATATATGAAAGGCATGATACACCAAGGACAAGCATTGTTTGGTCTACAGAATGGAAGAAGTTAAATTGTGGGCAACTGAACATGTGTGATTGTGTATCACATTTGTGTGTGCGCACACAAGAGAGAGAGAGTTCCAGCTGCTTAAGACAAGTACAACAACACATTCCAAGTAAAGACTATCAACTGAGCATGTTTCATGAATCAGCCTTACCTGGTCCATGCATGTGGCCTTTTCTTCTTAAGTTCTTGCTCTTGCAACTTAGCTTCAGCTTCTTGCTTCTGAGATAAGGCCTTTACCCCATTCTAGCTTCTTCTTCTATTGGCATTAAAGAGTAAAGAATCATAACTATCATTCTCAAATACCCAAAATGATAATAGACCTACTCACATGCCGAAGGTACAATAGAAATACTGCATGCTGCAATGTATTAAATACACCTGTAAAACCCATACAGACAGCAATTTTGCAAACATGAATATAAAGAGAAATGACATGCAAAAGCCCCTTTATCAACCCCAATGCACCTCGCATGTTTGCTTCAAAAAGGCTCACCTTAAACATTCTATTGCATTACACCTATAATATTTCATCACTTGTTAAATATTACTGGTTTTAAAAACTACAGTATTGGTTTTGCAATGGCTAATAATTGGCCAATTGTTAACCTTAATTTGGAGGATAAAACAAAATGATCATTGAACAATAGAGAGATCAAGGCCAATAACTTTCATTAAACAACAAACTAACAATATCTGTGTCTGGGCTCGGCTCATTTTACATCTTCCCATAGAAAATTGTAGTTACATTTATTCGTGGGAATCATGAAATTCTGACGACCAAGAAAATAATTTATATGCTAAGCCTCTCCCACCTTAAGGATTGCAACAAAACATCAACTATAATATTGACCATTAATTCTAACTTTGATCCAAATTCTAATTAATCCCAATCTTGATTCAATTCTTAAACACAAAAAAAAAAAAAAAGACCTAACACAGCCACAAGAAATCGATCAAAAAAAAAAAAAAAAAACACATTAGAAGACTTTACCTCAATGCGTCCTCCTTCCTAGTCTTAGAAATCTCCTGACGAATCACGAATATCACGTCCAGAAGTTAACCCAGTGTTTCGCCGCCCCTTTGAGGAGGCTGGACCAGCCACCAATTCATTTCGGCTTTTCCTAGGTGGAGACATGCCTTGATCCTAAGATGCAGCACCCAGACCAGTGTTATCAGTCGGATGTTGTCGTTTGGGACGGAAGAGTCCCTTTGCGAGGTTCGCCGTTCGTCCGTCGCCGCGACGGAGTAGATGAAAAGAAAATTGCAGCCTTCCAACGAGTTGAAAGCCGGCAAGTGTATTTGATTACTTTGAATAAAAAGTTATAGAACATCACATGTTTATAGTCTAAAAACAGTTTTAACTTAATAGTTATGCAATAATTTATTCTTATTTTAACTCCGTTACTTATTCTTATTGATATAAATATAATAAAAATAAAAATTGTTATGTTTAAAAATTTGAAAAATTTTAATTTTTTAAAAATTTTTTATTTTAATTAAAATTATATTTAATTTATAAAAAAAATTTAAAAATTATTATAAATAAATTAAAATTTTATGAAATATAATATTTATTAAAATTTTTTTAAAAAATTATTAAATAAAAATAAAAAATAAATTTAAATTAATAAAAAAATTATTGTAAAATAATTTTATTAATTATTTTAAATTTTACAAAATTACAGAACAGTTGAAAACAGTTTTTAGTTTTGGTATTTTTTTTAAAATAGCTTTATAGAAATAGGATAATAGAAAAGAAAGAGTTGCTTTTCTGTTTTTTCTTTTTTTTTTTTTTTCTTTAATCAGCCAAATTATTGAATACTTTTACTTTCTCTCTCCAATCTAGCAGTCAACAAAGGACGACCAAACGACCCGACCCAGCGGGGCCTATCCGTCAATACCTTGCTTTCTCCACGGAACGCCCTAATCATTCAATTCAATCGTAAATTGGAAGTCCGATTAAAGACCCACGGCCAGGCCGAAGTCAATTCAACGGGAAGACAAAAAAAAAAAGGATTTTGACTTTCTTGAGGGAAAATGTCGTCGGAGATCGAGGTGGTAGATGAGGTGCAATCGGTGTCGGCGGCTGTCGGCGGAGCCAATGGGATTGAAAATGGTGAAGGTGGGGGTGGGGGTGGTGGTGTCGGGGAGGAGAGCTTGAGGAACGATGTTTACACTGCGGCGGCTTATGGGGATTTGGAGAAGCTTCAAAGATTGGTTGAGAGTGAAGGTTGCTCCGTCTCCGAACCCGACGGCCTTGGTTACTATGCTTTGCAGTGGGCCGCCCTGAACAATCGGACTGCCGCCGCTCAGTATATCATCGAGGTTCTCTCTCTTGAATTGGAAATTTTTTCTGCCGTTCTTTTGTTTTTGTTTTTTGTTTTTGTTTTTGTTGTGGGCTTTTGATGGAGTTATTTGAATTGATTCTTTGAGTGTCTTTTTTTTGTTTATAGATATCTGATTGGTTTATTGTACTGACATTTTTTTTTTCCAGAAAAAAAAAAAATTACTGAACGCTGTTTGCAACTTGACATTAGGTGTTGAGTTTTAATGTTTTTAAGTAAAAGATTAAGTTACTTACATGGTTGAAGTTTCTTGTGTGCAAGTAGGACATAAGTTTTTGATTTTTTATGGTGTGTTTGGATTCGTTGATTGTTGAATTGTGTTTGAAGCATTATACTTTCTAAGTTATTTTTTCTAAGGCAATTCTTTGTTTATGATATAGTTGAGGGGAAATGGTTGAGAGGTTTGAGATTAGCATTTAATTGAGTTCATCAATCAGTCATTTTGGTATTGATAAAGAGGTCAATACATATGTTGGTTTAGCTTTGTAAATGAAGGCAATTTAATATCAGCTGACTTGTGACTGGTGTTCTTAACTGTCAGCATGGGGGGGTTATAAATGCAGCAGATCATACTGGTCAAACAGCATTGCACTGGAGTGCTGTTCGGGGTGCAATCCAAGTTGCAGAACTTTTACTTCAGGAGGGAGCTCGGGTTAATTCTGCTGATATTTATGGCTACCAGGTTAGTGTTGCCCCTATATACATGCTTCATTTAAATATAATTGTAATTCATATACCACAAAAAAAAAAAAAAGATAATGTGGTTTTTTTTGTTAATGGATTCAATAGGAGTCCACAATGAGTAGATCTGTTCTAAAAGTAATATGTCCAATGGTTAATGGGCATCATCACATAGTCCTATGCAGGATTCTGATTATAATTAATCTGTATTTCTATTTTGTTATCATGCATGCATTAGATTCAATTGGCAAATCTCAATATCATTACTCTGGCATATTGTTTGTGTTTTAGTTTCCTTTCTGAAAAACACCTGCTTACATTTTAGTTGAATGTCTAAAAAACACTATTGCAGCATTTTTATCTTCTTTGATAACCTAATGAAGTGTGTTCTTTCTTTCTTAGTTGCTTTTGCTTGTAACAGAAGTGTAGTTTAAGGTGACTGTCTTTTATAGTTTCAATGGTATTGGGCTGACAAATGTGAAACTAAAAGATCAAGTTCAAGAAATGAGACAAGTTTCATTGTGCATTTAGTCAGGTACTGCTGAAAAGTACAAATGTTTCAGGAGTTTGGGGATCCTGCCTCTTTGTGACCATAGTACAACCAGAAATTTGGCTTTTAGGATCCTATCAATCCACAGCGTGGCCCTTACTCCTGAAAAAGTTCTAATTATTGACCGTCCTTGTTGAAGACCTTGGTTGATTTGAGTATTTGGTTCCCGTGGTAACCTGCTTGTTTTGCTTTGTTTTTTGGTTTCCTTTTTTTCTGTCTGTTATTTATATCTTGTCCTGTGAGGGACTGGCTGATTGGATATCAAGCATGCAAAAATTTGGATGCCAGAATTTAGTGATGAATATTACAGAAATTTGGATATCTGTTTCTGTTTGAATATGCTCAAAATGGAGTAGGACAATGAGTGTAATAGAAAATGATCTGGAAATTTTGCATCTTTACGTATAATTGTCTTTATTTTGCTATGAATTATGAAATTATTGGTGTATGCGACTATAATTGCTAGTCTTTTGGCTGGAAAATCAGGATCATAACGTGTTGATTGCCAATCTGAAATGAATGCAGCCAACACATGTTGCTGCTCAATATGGTCAGACAGCTTTTCTCTATCACATTGTCTCAAAGTGGAATGCTTACCCAGATATTCCTGATAATGATGGAAGAAGCCCTTTACACTGGTGTGTGAGGAAGACTTATATCCACCAAGGCATCTATAAGCATATTTATTATTTTTGGAAATATTGATGTGCCTAGTTTCATCTTGCTTGAATTCATCAATTTTATTTTTCTCTTCTTTGGGGAAAAATCTAGGTCTATGATTTATCAAAGTGTGTAATTGTCCATTTTGTAGTCCTTTTTAGATTAAGTTATTGTCGCTTGTCTTTCTGCTTCCATTGAGATCCCTTTGTGTTTTGTTTCTAACAATCATCAAAATAGCTTCCGCTTAGTGCTTTCTGGTTCCCTTTTGGAGAATTTTAGGGCTGCATATAAAGGTTTTGCAGATTGTATTCGCCTTCTATTATTTCTGGATGCTTATACAGGCCGCCAAGATAAAGAGGGTAATTTTCTAATCTTAATATTCAGATCCTTCTTTGCGTGAAAAACTTGTAAGGAATGAAATGCACCTTTCTAATCGATTATAGACTTACTCTTCTTCCCAACTACTCTTTATATTGCATATGTCCAGGTTGCACTCCTCTCCATTGGGCTGCTATTAGGGGTAACTTGGAGGCATGCACAGTGTTAGTACAGGCTGGCAAGAAGGAGGACTTGATGGTGACTGATAATACTGGCCTTACACCTGCTCAGCTTGCTTCTGACAAGAACCACAGACAAATTGCTTTTTTCCTTGTAGGTGTTCCGTAACAAACTACTTTTGATTGGTTAGTAAGTTCACTTTGATAATGTTTTCATGTTTTTTTCTACCTTCAAAGGCTGCAATAATTAATCACTGTTGTTCTTTTTCTTACCACAAGTTAGGCACCTCTTTTTGACTTTGATTACTAGATATTTTACTTTTCGGAGGGGAGTGTGAAAAACACTTTAAAGAGAATAAAAAAAGCAAGTTCCAAACCAGTGCTTTTGGAAAACTGTGTTTGTAAATAATTGGATGCAAGTGGCCTTCTACAATCGAATGACATTATCAAATGCCCATTTATAAGCCACTGCTCTTATCACTTTAAACAACTGAGGCTTTCATGCATGGATGGGGCTGGGTTGGGGTGGTGGCCACTAATGAATACCTTGTTTGACAAAAGGAGTTGGGTAATGGGTGACCACCAACTAAACTCTTGTTTAGAAAATGAGCCAACTAGGGGCCATGGGTGTGTGCTATGGTTTTCATGACTCCTAGGTGATTCTGCCACTGATTTTAATATTAGTTGCGTTATTTTTTTATAGGTTGCAAGTTCTATGTTGCATTAGTCATATAAACTATGGATCTTTTCAAGCGCCTTGTGTTCCTTGTATTGCTCCCTGCCCTTATATGTTTGCATCACTTAGATGTGGAGGTATATCTCTAATGATTGATTTATGTTGTAGCCTTCAAATAACTGAAGTCAAGGCTGGGTTGTTTATCCAAGAAGGCTTGTTGCTCTTTTATCATTTGAGAGAACAATTTCCCTGGTTGAAGCAATGGCTATCTATGTTAATAAAATTGTATTGTTTAGCCCCCTATTAGAGTACGTTATAATGATTTTAATCTGTAGGGCAATGCTAGAAGGTTGCTTGACAAACGTTGTGATGGGAACAGCCACTTTGGTCATCTCTCGAAGTTAGGACTTGCACCTTTACTTTGGTGTATGATCTTGCTTCTACTCGTGACCTATATCAATGCCGTCATTTTGGGTATCTCTCATATCAATTTGTTCGAAGATAATTGTTCCCCTACCAGAAAGATTGTGCTTAAAATGCCATATTTTCAGTGTCCTCAAGTTCTGTTTTTTTTTTTTTTTTTTAACTGCAGACTCAAATCTGCCAAGGTTAACAGCTGGCTTTGGCCTTCTTGCCTGGTTGGGTGTTCTCCTAGCAACTGGTGGACTAGTTTTGTTCTATAGGTGTAGCAGGTATGCTCCATAGAGCTCATGAAGAAACTGATGGAGTGGTTGAATGTGCTCCATATGTGAAAACATGATATTAGTTTCCTGCATACCTGAAAACATGACCATGTTAACCTGATCTTATTTTTCTTCTTTCTCCTTATTTCTCTGCAGGAAAGATCCAGGTTACATTAGAATGAATATACACGATCCACAAACTATGAAAGATGATGTGCGTTTCATTCTCCTTATATTGAGCATGTTTGTCTGTTGTTCATGTCTCCACCCTAAAAACTATCATGTTTAGTCAATTAATACTTTCACTCTACCCTTAACAAATTAAGCTAGATCACTTTCACTTCATTTTTATTATGGTAGGCTTTCATAATAATGTTTCCCACAAGATGCTGAGAATGGTTCTATTCTTTTATATGCCAGGAACCTCTTCTCAAGATAGAGAAAAATAATCCTGCTCTGCTGGCTGGGAACTGGTCTCAGCTCTGTACAACATGCAAGGTACTGTCTCATTATGATCTTTGTAGCCAATTTCTGGCATTCTTGCCAAGCAGTTATCCTGCCTATATGCAATGAGAATTTTCTGTTTCTTCTGTCCTTTCATGTACTGCTTAAATCAGATTGTTAGACCTCTTCGGGCAAAGCACTGTTCCACATGTGATCGTTGTGTTGAGCAATTTGACCATCATTGCCCCTGGATTTCTAATTGCATTGGCAAGGTGTGGGGACATTATTCCATTATAAATCATATTTACCGCTTTGTCTTTTGCTGCTGAGGAACAAATTCTACTTATTATTCTACATGCATGTGCATCCCCCAAGTGCAACTTATGCACTGTGGTTGGAGTTGTCACATTGGATTTGTCAAATTGATACATATCATTCTCTCACTTATTTGCTGTTTGAAATAGATGTCAAATAAGAATTGATAATGCCATTGTTGGTTGATGATATTTTTTTATTACATTTGATTATGAACTTTGAAGTTTTCTGGTGAATTCAATAATTTTTTATATTATTTTATGTTGCAAATTCAAGATCCATAACATCTGGAGCTTTTTATCTTTTTGCTCTTTGCTATCATGTCACTTTTGATTTTTTATGCAGAAAAACAAATGGGATTTCTTTATGTTTCTCATTCTAGAGGTTTCAGCAATGGTGATAACTGGTGCTGTGTCTCTCACAAGTATGTGACTTTTGGACTTGATCTTTGGCGGCTGGGGGGTGGGTATTGTTGTTTCCAATCTGCTCATGGAAAGAAATGTGCAATATGCAGGAGTTTTGACTGATCCAGCTGCTCCCTCTTCATTTGGAGCGTGGTTAAGCCATTTGGGTACGCATCATGTTGGAGCATTATCATTCTTGATTGTGGATTTCTTCCTCTTTTTTGGTGTGGCAGTGTTAACTGCAATTCAAGCTTCTCAGGTTAGTCAAGCATCTTCTGTGAATTATGCAAAACGGCCCGTTGTTGTGCATGTGTCCTTTTCAACTCTTTCAGAACAGTTATATTCATCGCCATAGTCATGTTTCTGTGTTACTTTCAGAACAGTCATAGTTATCAGTGTAATCACATATTTGTGTTCACATGCATGGTAGAATTGGTCCTCTTGAAGTTGTATCAACTGATGTTAGTTTACATTAAGATGTAGAAGAGATTCTTTTACCCTAAGTTTTTTTTTTTTGTTTGATGATATGAGTAGTCAATTCGTAATCAGGCGGTGTTCAAGGTTGGATCTGATAATTGAATGAAGTATACTGTATAGGACTTCACCTTTCAACTTGAAGATGGTTTGGATTGGTTTCTTTTCATGAAGTGCTGTTTTCTTTTCTTTTTTTTTTCCTTGCCTTAGATTTCTCGCAATGTAACCACAAACGAAATTGCAAATGCATTGCGCTATAGCTACCTTAGAGGTCCAGGTGGTCACTTCAGAAACCCATATGATCGTGGCTGCAAAAAGAACTGTTTAGATTTCTTGATCAATGGCTACAATGAAGACGTGGAATACATTGAAGATTCAGCACATGCTGAGGGGACGAGGATGATGCAAATGACATGTAACTCAGACGTTCAGAATGGCGAAGGTCATTCTCTTCACACAAATACCAATGGACAAGTTGCTATTAGTGTAAACTCAGACAATAAAGCAAAGCAGGGTCATGTACATTCCTCCCATTGCAGCAATGGTGAACATACAAAGTCTAGAACTGATAGCATCCCTTTGGGTTTTGGTCTTGGTCTTGGACAGAACAGTGCCTGTAATGCTGCAGCCTCGTGACATCCTGCCCATGTCCAGTGATACTACAAGCTCAAATAGCTGTCCGCTGTACCATACCACTCTGATTTTTGTTGTCACTTCCTTTTGTTCCCACAGGTGCCTAATTCTTGTACAAATTCATCTTCTCTTAAATTGGTGTACTTGTTATGGTTTAGCATGCAACCTTTTAGCTAACTTGAAGGCGTGTTCCTTTTCTTGTGTCAACTTGGGTTTCAAGATGTCTGTTCAGTTTATGGTCACTGGAATGTATGATTCTGGAAATTCGGTGGTGTCTTACGGTTGTTATGAGAAACATCCCTCTGTTTATTTATCACTATGGTGAGAACATCTGGTTGATAGTTACAATCAGCTTTGTGGTTTCCACTCTTTTTGATCATGGTCAGTCATAAAGAATGGGTAATGGCATTGTGATTCAAGGCTCTTGGTGCTGCATTTTCTTCTTTCTCAAAAATGTGGCTCGTTGACTATGTTCTCTGTTAAGGAAAACGACGGCAATTAAAAATGCTACAAATTGTTCCCAAAATTTCATCTTTATCTACCATCTCCATTGTATATACAAAATAAATTAAGAGGGGTCAAATTCAGATGTAAGGTAATGTTTAGTGTGCTGACGATAAGATCAAGATGGTATCCCTGCCTGCTAACTATACTTACTATTATTTTGTTAAATCATGGTTTGTATGCTGTTAGCAAATCTAACTTATGTTTAAGATTCATAACCTTTGAGTGCGATTAAGGCTCAACAGATTTTTCTTATTAAACGCATGCACAAAAGGACGGGTGTAGGTCTGCCTAGTAAGGCACAATTAGGTCAGCAAAAACATGGGCCGTGCAATCTGAAATCTACTTTGCCAAGTTGTTTACTTGAAGATAATGCGCCGGTTTTTCTTTTCAGAAGGGATTGAATTTCATGAAAAAGGGGCAAGTGCATTCAACCCAGTGTAAGCATACTTTAAGTTTCCTATAGTGCTGAAAAGACGCGAGTAAGCAGTTGCAAAAGTTCTCCTGGAAACAGATCATGCGGTGCATCATTGTGGCTAGTTCGCAAACGAATGGAGAATACAACTCTGCCAGCTGCCTGTTAGATCAAATAGTGGGGAGACAATAGAATGAATACAGACGCAACCTTAATTTCTAATAGCATTTGCAGACAATAAAGCTCAAGAAATCCTCTGCCCCATCATCTGACTCCCTTCACGTATACAAATGGAAGAACCCTGTATTCTACAAATTTGCACACAGTATACAACTCCAGAGTTACAGCTCTAATGTACAAGGCTGAAACCAAACCCGAAACGCAAACAGCAGGAAACCTGCAGAACGTGCAGCCAAAGTTCATGTCAAACATGACAGGATAGAGTAAAAGCCATAAGCAAAAGCACTCATTTACTCTTATCTATTCGATTCATTTGTCAGCTATGATAAACCTTTGTGGAAGTCCATACTTGTTGCTAAGTGCACCCTTCAAAAATCATGTACAGTCATAACTTTAAGGTTAGCTATGTCCCGAATATAGCTCAAACTGTAATAATCTCTACCGAGATATTTGGTTTCATACAGATATTCAGAAGTCTTCTGAATGATAACGCTAGACTGTCATTCTTCGTAAACAAAACATTCCCAGTGAACAAGAACACAACATTGAGAAGGTTCTGCAAAAGGAAGTGAAAGGATCTGATAGAGGTGAAATATTTATCAGGTAGAGTTTACCTCACCATATGAGACCTTGCCAATTCAAAATAAAGTTTCGAGACACTGTTTCCAACTCATACAAGCTCCAAGGCATCATAAAATGTTGAAACCCGCCTTCGAAATAATGGCTCTAGTCGGAATGAGCAAATCCCGCTCGGCCACTTTTTAGCTTCATCCATCTCATTCCAGGCCTGTACAATCTCATCAATTTGAAATCCTAAACCTGCATTTTGGATGTTGATTTGATCAGACATCATTGTCTGCATGTTAAGAACCATTTGCAGTCAATTCAAAATTTCTGCATGGTAATCACCTTCCAGTGTATTTTCATTTGAGATGTGGTTCTTAGTCAGGACTGCTATATCAGTTGGAGAAGCTCCAGCAAGCTCAAACTTCTCAAGCGCGACTTCCAAACATTCTTGCCATACTGGTAGACCCAATTTGAATTCCATATTTGATCGCTCATAGAGTATGGTTCCCCATAGAAGATTCATCTGCGATCTCACATTCCTAACCTGCTCAGCTTCTTCCTCGGGTGATATATCTTTGAATAGACCATCCAAGTCCATTTTTTGCTTCTCAGGTTTAACCTTCATTTTGGAAAATTCACGTTGTGCTTCGAATGCCTCCCACATTTCCATGCCCCTTTCCATGTTGTCCTCAGCACTATTGTAGAGTTGTACAATATTTAGAGAAGGCCAAGTTTGCATCCCAGCATTATTGCCAATAGCATAATACCATGAAAGTTTTGCCTGCTCAAACTGCTGCCGGGCCAGTGCCAGGTGACCTTCATAGAAATCAGCTTTGAGTCTTAATGCTTCTTCATACTTCTTCCCTGCTTTGGTATATTCTTTTTGTGTCCAGTCATATCCACTTTTGATCTGTTCAAGTACTGACTCTTTAGAAGAATCTTTTGTAAAGAAAATTTTCTTCCTAGCCCTGGACATGTGAACATTTCCCCAGTTGAACAACGCTAAAGCTGCCATCTCTTGGAATTCCCTTGCTGCCATGTCAAAGAGTCTCTGTGCTTCTTCGCTTGTAACTGCCTCCTCTATAGCCTCAGAATAGACTTTCATGCCAAGTTCATGAAGACCCAAATATGAATTAGAGTCGAGCCCCACATGGTTCTTGAACAGCTTAGCAAACTCTACTATCCATTCATCAATATAATGAGACCCATTTTGTGTTCCCCTTTTTATTACCCTGTCCTGATTCTCCGTGGCATTTTGTTTCATGTCTGGCTCGTGCAGCTCCTCATCCTCCAGTCCTCTGAGGATTGGATCTTGCCGAGGATCAACTTCAGCTAGATATAGCCGGAAAAAGCCATGAGATTCTGCAGATACTTCAGGCCATCTCAGTTCTTCATCAGTGGTTATTGTAACCAGATCACCCTCTTGGTCCCTGTACTTAATAAGAACCTCACTCAATTCAGGAAATCGATCCCGGATAACTTCCCTTAGTTGCAGGAGGGTGCAATTAAGAGGCAAATGAGCCCACCTTATGTCCTCTCCAAACACCAATTTTACATTCTTCTTAGATTCTTCATTTTTACTGATGCTCTCCTTTACAGCCATCTTTGGCTCACCCTTGTTCTCTTTAATTTGGCCATCAACCTTCTTTTCAACTTCATCCTCAACCTTCCTCTCATCCACCTTTCTGCTCTTCTTCTTTTTCATTTTCTCTTTCATAATTTTAGGCACAATTGGGGCACCACAAGGTTCAACATATTCCGGAGGTAGTTCAATCACTGAATCATTTACTCTCAGTCCCTTCTTCTCCAATGCCTTAGTCACCCGTTCTGAAATCTCTAATGCAGTGAGATTCTTTGGCTCTATTGTTAAAACCACACTAACATCTCTGAGAGCCAAATCCGGCTTATTTAATGCTTCATAGCACCTTGCCCTCTTTAACAACGCTTTATTATAATTTGGCGTGACCTCTAGTGCCAAATTACACTCGCGGACTGCCCTGGGATATTCACTTAGATCCATTTGCATGTAGCAAGCAGCCATATTGCTCCTTAGCTGGGATACATCTGTATGATTCCCAGGAAGCAATTTGATGGCTTTCTCGTACTTCAGCATAGCACCTTCATGGTCCCTCTTCTGAAACATCTTGTTCCCTTCCTCTTTCAACTCTCGAGACAAGGAAATCAAAGCTTCTGTGTCGCCATCACTTGCTTTGGGACTATTATTCGCAACTCTATCTTGCTTCAAATTGCCATCAGTCAATTGTCCACCCGCCTGCTCACTGTTCTTTCCACTTTGCTTCCCCATCTTGAACCCAACAATCAAAAGTACAACAAAAACCCAATAAATAACCATCCAATTCTATTCCAGCCAAGGCCTAGAACTCCCAATTTTTTCCTACACAGGCTACAATTAAACAGCAGAACTCCCAAGCACTAGTTTTTGGGTATGCACTCTATCTATATAACCTCAAATTCTTTACAAGCCTCCAGGGGAAAGGCACAACATAAAAACCCCCCATGCAAAAGCACGTCAAAATCATGTTCTCGTACAAAAATATCCCATAAACTGAATCCAAGTATATGTCCAATTCTCTGCAAACTAACCCACAACAGTCCTTACTTTCTCCTTTAAATCTCAATGTGTTGGTTCTTCCCTGGCGCACCAGAATCAAACAACAACAAAACCCCAATACCAAATTTAATCGCCTCACCAAAATTATATATATATATATATATAACAGAGAGACAATCACGAAGAAAAGCAACAACTTTTTTATTTTTTCCTCCTTCTCTGAATTGGGACTTGTTATTGCATGCCCAATATATATATAAACAAATCCCAATTTAGAGAGAAAATAAACAATCCTCCTACTTCAGCTGAAGATTGTGACCCGGAAGATATATATATATATATATATATATAAAGGCTTTACAGGACCAAAGGTAAGAAATTTGTCTGAAATCTTGCAAGAACTCCCTTAGAGGGGGTTTGTACGAGGAAGAGAGCGAGAGAAAAGTTTGCAAGAAAATGAGAAGCGGCGGAAAGAAAAAACCGACCAATTTCTCTGCTTTCCTGCAATGTCTTGAAGATTTTGGCCGCTCTAACGTTAATTTTTGAAGCTCTTAATCAATATAAACGATGATGATGGGTCCCAGATTTACGTGAATTCCATGCAAAAGGCATCACGTCGGCAACCCTCTCTCTCTCTCTCTCTCTCTCTCTCTCTCTCTCTCTCTCTCTCTCTCTCCTGTTTTTCTTTTTTTTTTTTAATATATATTTTGGGTGCAATGCAACTGTAAACAGACGTGCTATTTGACATTTTGATTCGGTTATGCAGAACCTTTTTGTACTTTAATTAATTAATTAAACGTACGAAAGTGGATTTAAATCAAGTTTATTTAGGTTGACTATGTAATCTATTTTTACCAGCAAGACTAATAATCCTTTCTCGAGTTATTAAATTAACAAGACGTGCGCTCAATAAGAAGATAATTTATATCAGGGATAATGCTAAATTTTAAATTTATTAATAATAAAATTAAGTGTGAGAGAATTTTGTTTAAATTTAATAATATTTAATTAGTGATTCTTTGTACGAGATATTAAACAAAAATTTTCATGGATGAGTCACAGTTGCATTAAGCAATGTCCTAATATAATAAATTTTTTTGGTTTTTTCTTGGCAAAAAAAATAATTAAATTAACAACATGAATAATCTAAGGGAATTTTATATTATTAGCACGAATCTTTATGGGATTTCAAAATGCCATTTTCTTTTCTCAAAAAAAAAAAATAAATAAATGAAAGAAAATAAAAACACTTTGTGTTTTTGGACAATGGGGGTGGATTTGTGGGTCTGAAAGCCCAAAGGTTTGCTTTTCTTTTATGCCACTCCAGCTCAATTGATATGGGCCGGAAAGCATAGTGGCCCATGAACAAGTCCAATGCTTCCAAAGACGTGGCAGAATCTTATTTGTCAATCAACGTGGAAGACTGACGCCATAGGACGAGTAAGCAAAGTACTCACGATCCCGGACAAGCTCTGCTTCTTTGATCTTCCCACAACCCTCAAGTGTCTTTATCCCTTTTTTGGGCTTTGTTCCTTTAATCCTTCTATTTCATAAATAGTGAGAGCCCCACGTAAAACGAAGGAGGAAAGATGAAATCTTTGTGGTTTTTTCTGGTTTTCTTCATTGTCTGGAACAAGGTTATAGGTGATCAGATCCTTGCAGCTCCTGTAGGTATGCCCTTGATCTCACTTTCATCATCAAGTTCGTTGCTCTGTTGTTTTGGTTTCATATTAGGTGGGTGTAATACGGGATCTTTGCGGAACTTAGAATGGTGAGGATGGTGTTTTGTATGTTGGATTGGCATCCATGGGATTATGTAGCAACAGTTTGTCTCTGGGTCAATGCCCAAAATTTGTTTGGTGATGTGTGCTATACTAAGCATTCAATATGAATTTAAATTTCAATACTTGTGGAGCTTTATCAAGTCCTCAGGTTTGGGGTTTAATGGCTAAACCGAAGAAATTGATACGATACCGACAATGTCTGTTCGGTTTGCGCGTAGTGTTTCGCAACGAGTGCTTTGCAATGTTTTTGTTCAGCCATTAGTTTGAGGAATTATTTGCTTTGGCTCAAAGTTAATATTTTGCAATATTTTTCATGTTAAGTTATTGTCTTGTGAATACTTTATTTACTATCTGACTTGTTTGGCTTCTTATCTTTTCAAATAACAGGTGGTACATTCAGTCGCAGCTCTCGTGAACCAAAGTATAAGATTGAATTCCATCCAGAAGACTCACCTTATCATCCTGTGAGTAAGCTATGCACTTACGTCTGTTTGTTCCCCTAAGTACATATAATAAAGGTGAATGACTGTGTGCCATTCTTCTTGTTAAAATAGTGTAATTTCTGACTAGGGCCTTTGAAAGTCATGCCTTTTTTTCCCCCCCACACTGGGACAGTGAGTTCCCCACTGTATTGCAGGTCCTTGGATAGCTTAGCAAGGCCAACATTGCTGGGAACTTGGGCTCTGAAACAATATTGCTTCATCATTGTTGCTTGAAAAAGTTCTAGCATAGATCTTGTTGAATGTGGAGTGATTTTGAACATTATGTGTCAAAGAAATATAAATTTGTTTGAATGCAGTGCATTGATGCCAAGTTCTTTGCAGGATGATGGCCAGGAGTCTGTTGTGATGCCCAACAAGAATGGAGAGAAGTTTTTATGTTTCTTGCCTAAAGTGGAGAGAGCTAAGAGCAGAAAGCCAGTCAATCGGTTGAATATGAGCAGCATGATTGTGGAAACTGAGAAGCGGGTTAAAGTGAAAACACCAGATGAGCTACTTGAAGTATTGAAGGATCAATGCTTTATGAGGGTTGGTATCTGTCAGTTGAAATTGACTTGGAGTTGTCCTTGGTTAAGACAACAATTTCATATCTAATCAATTAACTTCTTATACTAGTAATTTTGGTGCAGCAAGAGGGTTGGTGGTCTTATGAATTCTGCTATCAGAATAAGTTAAGGCAACTGCATTTGGAAGATGATAAGGTAACCACATAAGCATGTACATTCAGTGCATCCATTACAATTTTAATGTTTCATTTTCTGGTTAAGAAGAAGTATGCTAGCTATAGTGGAATGAAAAGCAATGATGAGATATGCTTTATGTCTAAATTAACTGGAGGTCATATATGCTCATTATGTCATCGTACTTAGCAATATGAACGGAAGCTTGTATCAGTAGTAGCATAGTTAGCAATATGAACAGAAACTTGTTATTATCATATGATGAATTGATTGTTTTCATTTCCAATTACCCCTCATTACAAAGACATGTATCAGTAGTAGCATTTACTTTTAATACTTTTCTTATGTATGTCTGCATAGGGAGGCATGTGCGTCTGTATGCATCTGTGAATATTTAGACTTGAAGCTTCTTACAAGCTAGTGAAATTCTTGTACAGATAGTTCAGGAATTTGTTTTGGGCCTCTACGATGAAGAGGCTACAGCTGCATTTAATCAGAATCTTTCTAACATTTCTACATTAAAAGACCCTCGCTCAAAAGATGCATCTCAAAGGTATAATTTTTTGATAGTCTTTAGAATAAACTTTATCTTCTGGGAAAGAAAAGCAGAAACAAGGTTATGCTAATCATATATACTTTACCTCCACAGGTATCATGCTCATCAATATACTAATGGAACCATCTGTGATCTTACTAATCAACCCCGAGAAACTGAGGTATGGCCTAAAGACATCACTTTTGCAGGCACTGAAATTTTCCATTTTCTGTTGTCGCATACTCATTTTGTGTCTACTACTGTCCATAACTCCATGTGTTAATGCCCAGGTGAGGTTTGTGTGCTCAGAGCCCAGAGCTATGGTTAGTTCTATCACAGAGTTATCCACTTGCAAATATGCAATTACAATGCAGTGTCCAATGCTTTGCAAGCACCCGTAAGTCTCTCTCTCTCACCATCTAGCTCCCTGTGAGACAAAATGCACAAATGCAAGATCAAACATGATGAATTATTACAACTTCTCAGGATGTAGGTTCTTAGCTTGATTATTTTAGGCATATGATGGTTCTGCTCAGACAGCAGCTTGACCAATCTTTTAACATGATGAAAAACCTGCATAATGACTTTAAGTTTAATGAGAACAGGTCTTCATCCACTCTGTTTTGCTGTGTGATTTCATTGCTTCCATACAGCATTGCCAAGAACTCTGACTATTTTGTACATTGTACATAACACCATGTTTTACGTACATTGATGACTGTTCAGACTATTTGATCAGAAGATCTTAATGTTAAATTGTTTTCACTAAATCTGATTGCTTGCTTCAATCGAGTGCATGGAATGGGTAAGAGAAAAATTGAGTAAATAATCTCATGAAAGCAAATTTACCGCCATTAAATGGTTTTTTTCAATGTTTGCTTGCTGATGTTTGTAATGCATTGCCATCTAATTTTGACCGTTCAGACTGTTCCAAGAAGAGAGACGGGTGTGGCACACAATTAACTGCAATGTTCTTCACAAGGAGAACAAAGAAGCAAAGGTGGGGAAAGACAAGACTGAAGATAAGCAAATTCTTATGGTGACTGAGTGAGCATCCATCCACTGACGATTCAGATGAATAAATAAGACATTATATAGAAAACTTTCCTAATCCCAATCTAGTGAGGATGTGCGTCCGCCTAAATATAGAAGTGTGAGCGAGGTTCAACACATAGCTCTCATGTGGTTTTGTGGGGTCTTTTCTCTGTGTTTTTTTCAGCTCCTCTCCCATATACCCATACACGAAAGCACCTTAGTATACTGTATTTATGAGGATTTAGCTGCTCAAAATAATGGGGAGAACATGTACATTTCATTAACACAAGCTCTTTGTTCCTAAAGCATGATTTATTTCTGTTTAGGGAAAGTGTTTGGTGGAGTTGAAGCAGCTCTTAGACCACTTTCTATACAAGTGAAGAATATTCTTACCAGTTTAGAATTTCACAACTCTGGTGCACTTGAGGGCATCAAATATTTTTGTCAAAAATGAAAATTTATCTTCACCTAACATGAAGATTAAATAAGCGTAATTTTTTCACGTTAGGCATATGAACTCAACGAGAGATAGGAAGAAGAAATTTCCAATATGTAAATCTGTATAATAAAGTTTAGTTCTGTACTAATCTTGAACATTGGTCCATAAAGGCTCCATCCCCCCTTTTTCTATATTTCCTTTTAACTTCATCAACATCCAGTACAGACTTCACACGTTTAGCCGGTTTCCTTTTACTGTGAAGAAGACTCCTTTTCCCTGCACACTGCCGAATCCAACAAAGCTAAGTACTCGTTTATGGCTTCGCCTTCTTTCATCACTTCGATGTCATAGTCTGACAAGGCATCTCCGCTTGCAATTTCTTTTGTGATTTCGTCCTCCATCTCCACATCCCGCTGCTCGGTTGTTCTGGCAGATGGACCTTCCATGTTCTCATCGGAGTTCAAGTCATCTGTAATCATTTCCTCCGGGGCAGCAATGCTAGGTACTGTATCAGGGATACTTGGATGGCCATTTTCATCAGCAACTAAGGGATCTGGTCCCGGTTGTGACAGCAGTCGATTCATCACTTGCTCTGTAGAGCCACCAGAGCGAACAGCTTCGACCACTGCAATAAGCATGTAGAAGAAAGTTATTAACTGCAAGACAACCTGAGACATTCGGAATTAGTTAAACTAAGAAATGCGGCTGTTTAATTTTCACCCCTTGATCTCTCAAATCCCATAGATACAAGTTGTTCCACCTTTGCATCTTCTGTGCGTTGCTGTCTTTTCCTTTTTCTGGATTCTATATAATGCTGCAGACAAGCAAATTTGGCAGGTCAGCAATGGTTCAATCTTAAAATGAATAATAAGCCATAATACCGAGAAAAAGTAATTTAAGCAACCTGGATGGCAGTATTACTCTCTGGATTTGTCAAATCATCCAATGCCTTCTGAGTATCATTTTCATTCCTTCGGAGAGCTTCAGCAGCAAGCTCCTTGGCAAACCTGCCAAATCGGCTGGATTAGGTACTGCAGTGATGCTTATGTATACAACAAAAGAGGGATGCATCATTTGCAGGTGTTGTCCTTCAGTGCAATATAGTTTTAATGCCTTCTTCTAAACAAAGCAAAAAAACGAAAAACAAAAACAAAGAATAAAAAGTAGTACGTGCTTTAAAAATGCTAGAACTTCCTCAGAGGTGCATGGTGAAAATGACATGACGTCTGTTTACCCTAAAAAGACCAACTCCTCCAATCTCTGAAGATCTACAGCTTTCTTCAAGGGTGTTACTCCATATCGTTTTTGCTCCCTACAAATTTGTAAGACATATTAAGACCAACAAGCAGGAATAAAAAACACAATTTCAGATTTCAACAGAGGTCATACTTAATTTCATTTCTTCGACGAATGTCATCCTCCTGTTTCTGTGCTCTCTTTGCCTTCTCCTCGACAAGAAGCTCAACAGCTCTTTCCACATCTTGATTGTTCATCCTCAACGCCCTCTTTGCATCCTGGTCCTTAAAGCCCATACTCATGACAAGCAATAGGACTTCATCTGACACTTGCAGCTGGAATTAATTCCAGAATATCATCACACTAAAGAGAGAAAGATATTTAAAGAAGCTACATAAATCTTTGTAAATTCCAAACATAACTCAAATGAGAATGAGTGATTATGGCAGATGGGCAGAGAGCATGAGAGAGAGGATGCACATCTAACCTGCAAAAATTTTGTTTGGGCAGATATCAGGATCCTCTTAGATTTATCAAACTGGCCATTGTGATAAGCCACAACCCCTTCCAAAAGCTCCAGTCTCAAGTATCTATAGAATAGAACAAGTCTATTTAGCTTGAAAATGGCAACCATTGCCAACTCATTGTAGCAACAGATACACATGCCGAAAAATCAAAATACTCACAATGCAAGCTCTGAAGAGGAGCCTGCTTGAAGAAGTCTGAAACGGGAGGAGTCCTTTCCATGAGCACGCTCAAGTCCCTTTCTAGCCTTTTCAAGGCGTAATCCTGCCACCGAGAGCCAGGCAATGTCCCGAAGCATAAAGTAGCACCAAACCATGTCTATTTGTAGGATTGGAACATTGTCAACAAACTGGAAACAACCAAAACCTTGTAAGAAAAAGAAACTCTGAAGAAAGAGAACATGTCTGGTATTAACCATCTGAATTAAGCAAAAGAATGGGTTACTCACTTCAATGGCCTTCTGATTGCAGAGGGAAAAAGCCTCCTGAAAGAGAAAGTAAACATGTGTTGTAAGCACACAGAAGGCTTAAACTGTGAAGTGAAAGAAGTCAACCTATACACCAGCAGACACACAATAGATATGATCAAAGCAGAAAATGGTTTAGCCAAAATAACAATGTGAAAAAGTATAATTTTGTTGAATGTGATCCATCAAAATCAGAATGAAATTAAATCTTAAAAATTGCATGTGAACATTCTCAAAAAGAATGCTTAGAACAAATGCACAGGCAATTTACCTCTCCCATGGTGAGAACTTCTAATGCATCTTTGAACATTTGCTTTCTTATTAGCCATTTTCCATTTGCATGAAGCATCAAAGCCATCATTATTGCCCTGCCAAAAATTGTTTGAATCTTGTTTATGTGTATAATAGGACAAACTTGCTTTTAAAGCTCTAGGAGATCAACATGTCTAGCAAAAACCAAGTAGACATCAAAAGATTCATCTCGTAAAGCATCATACTGTCGATCAGTCTCTGAAAAGTTAACTTTTGTTCCATTTTGATCTTCAAGCTCTATATCGAAGTCATCAACTGGTAACGACCCATCCACATGTCTCTTAGACAATGCAGTTATAGCTGCCCTGCAAAGTTGAAAAAGATATCGAGAAAAACAACAGATGAATGAGCTCGAGCACACAATTCCATACAAAGTCTGAATATGATGAAAATATTCACATGCATATGATGCTCATTTATTTAATAGGTTAGCCTTCAATGAAGGTCATATTTGAAGATGCGAGGGAAGAGGGGGGGGGGGGGGAGAGGAGTCTTAACTCACATGTAAGACAGATATCCTCAAAAATATCAGAGCTATAACCTGATAAACCAACCACATAAAATAAACAAAAAGTTTGCAAGAAACCCAGCTAAAAATAAAATAATCTCTGAATTGAGCAAGTCTAGACTTGGGATATTCCACCCGTTGCCATTATAAATGAATCATGCAAAGCTCAAGATCTCTAAGGGGTATAAACTAAGTGACCATATCTATTCTTTCTCCAAAAGTACCCCTAACAATTCTTAGCTCTTAAGTTTCTTACCCCCAGTTTCAATTAGCATCACTACTTTCTTATCATTCCACCATTTAGGGCTTTGTTGCTATTGCAAAATAACAACACATTTTTTACAGAACAAAAATCATGTTTGAATTGTATCATATGCTTTACAAAAAGAAAAAGATGCCACTGGAAACAAATTTTACCATTCCACATATTCAATGGCTGCCAATTATTTGAATCATTAAATGATTTGCCATATAAATGGTTCTATGAAAACCAAAAGGCACAAGGCAAGAGGCAAATAGATCAGACTTGTACAATCAAATATAGCACTTTTAAGACCAATGAAAGTCTATAACAATTTTTCAGGAATCTACATGCTTAGTAGACATCAATCATAAGGCAACTATCACTCAAATTATTTAACCACAGGCATATTATAGTTGTTAATGGTCATACAGTCGATATACCAAGTCATCACTGCAAACCCCAAGATACTATTACAGCTAGGGATGAATAAAAATCTAGAACTATGATCCAAAATTATATTGATTCATTTCCCCAGGAGGAATTGCCAAATCATATTGTCTGCTTGTAAATCCTCTATCTCAATACCAAACCCAAAAAACCAAGTTATGATAACGCAAATACAATACGAGTTACAACCACTCCAAAGACTTAAAACTTTTTACTGTCTGCACTCAAAGCAGAAGCTCAGCGCAAAACAACAGTGATGATCATAGTCCCATGGGACAAGGAGACAGACAGAAACTCATAAGGTTAATGATTACAAGAAACCCAAAAAGCGAAAAGCAACAGTCTTCAAGAAATGCGCCAAAGAAAGCAAGCTTACTAGAAACACAAAAAAGATTCAACTTTTTCCACTAAACTGAATGGATTAAATCAATTGCAACGCGTAATTCGAATAAAAAGACCCAAAAAAAACAGGAATCACACAGACAAAAAGCAAAAACAGATAGACAAAGATTGCAAGAAAATTAGAAAAGAACAACAAAAAAAAAAAAACACGAAAGAAACTAACTTGATTCTTGCAAGTCTACTATTGCGTTCTTCATCGGCCATCAACTCTTCCTTGACAGACTTGCCCTCAGCAACAGCAACGCGAGTAGCAAGAATCTTGGAGTTCTTTTTGACACCCAATTGGGCAAGCTTTTCATTTCCATCACCGTCTCTCAAGACCTTGCCAGCGCATATCAAATTGATAGACTCGGTACCCATGTTTGATCGCTTTGCAACCTCTTCTCTCAACATGGGTACGGTCCAGTTCTCCAATTCTACTTCAAGAACGCCAGCCCATGTCCCTGCTATCTTCAGTTTCGCCATCAAAGCCATCGAATTGAATTTTCAGAGAGGAAAGATCAGTGCTTTCCGTGTGTCATGGATTTGGGGTCTATATAGATGGCAAAAGTCACACTTATTCGGTGAATGTTAACCATACAAATTATTAAAATAATTTTTTAAAATTTTTACTTTTATTTATTTGTGTCAATAATAAATATAAAATTAATTCATATCTCTTGTGTTTGACGATGAATTTTCCTTTGATTTGATTAATAATATTAAAACTATCCTGCGATTTCCTTGCGCATTAAGGCTTACGTTTTATTGGATTCCACTGGACGCTTTGCCTTCTGCTAAAGAACCATACAAAGACCGCGTAAACGATCGAGAAATAATTAAATAATTTTATATTAAAACATTATTTATATAAAATAAAATGCTTTTACTTTTATTTATTTGCATTTATGATACAATTCTTGATAATGGACGCAAATTCTATTCTCATACCATATAATTCATTTATAATCCGCAAAAGTCTGTCCTTTAAAGCTTAAACTATCGATAATGTTGACAAGGAATTAATTTGTCTAAAATTATTATTATTTTTTTTAATCGAAAAAATCAACTTGGAATCTAACCAATGTGAATCTGTGTACAGCATGGAATGGAAGTGTACTTATGTTCAAACAACGACAACAAACTGAGTGTCTTGAATGGAAAAATTAATGCATTGAGAAAGGGTTTTAAAATCGATGCCATTTCGTCTCCTCTTATGCTCTGATAATTATGATGCCGTTTTCATTTTAATTATTTTGTCCTATTTTTTTGAGGAAAAAATAAAAACAAAAATGATGTATTATAAATGGATTGTACTTTACAAATTACGGTTAAGAATCATTTGTTATTTTTGTCATTAAACTTCTGTTAGAATTCATCATTTAAATATTATTTAGTATAAATTAATTCCTTTTAAATTATACTTTCATTTTTATACCTAAATTTATTTTTGAACAAGATAAATATTAATATTAAAGAGGATGAATCACTGATTAAAACAGGGTTGGTTAATTCTTTATCTTTGCTTCATTGTTTTGATTCAGTCTATTAATGTCAAAAAATGGGATTCCCACCCAAAAACCAAAAAAAAAAAAAAAAAGCTTTCTTGGGTGAAAACCAATTTTACAGTCCTCATTTTCAGCCGTCCCACACGCTAGATTCCAGGTGGTAATCCTGGCGTAAAAAAATTAAAGTAAATATTAAACTAACTGAAAAAGAAAATGGAAATGATTTTGTTGGTAATGGACAAGCTCTCCGCGTGTCATATCTTAATTGGGTTAGAACAATGTGACGTGGTGTTCTCGTCCCATGCAAAAATTGCTCGGTGTCGGAGATCAACACCAAACAGGTCTTGAGCACTCTCCTCCCACTTCACTGCTTACTCCATGGAAGCTACCGGCGTCTCCTCCGCCTCCGCCACCGTAAAATCCCCCAGAACCACCAAAAAACGGAAAGCCAATGTTACCCACAACCACCAGAATGATCAACTCGTTGCCGTCGTCTCCTCCGCCATCGCCGCCGTCCACTCTTTCCTCGCTCAAAACGACCTCTTCCTCCTCCCTTCCCAAACCCTCTCTCTACATTCCCTCCTCTCTTCACTCCCTCTACCTCACGTTCCTCCGCCACTGCCACCCTTATCTCTCTTCCACCGCTTCCTCTCCTCCGCCTCCTCGGACTTCGACCCTCGCTGGTCCGACTTCTTCCGCATGTCAAAGCCCACATTTTCCCAACTGCTCTCCCTTCTCTCCCCTTCACTGCTCGCCTCCCTGCCCCCCTCTATTTCCCCTGACTCCGCCCTCGCCGCCACCCTATTCCGCCTCTCCCATGGCGCCTCCTACGCTTTTTCAGCACGAGCGTTCGGTCTCGACTCTTCCGACGCCGCCTGCCTCTGTTTCTACGCCGTCTGTAAAGCCGTGAATGAAAATTTCGGGAACTTGTTCGAGTTAAGGAGAGATTGGGAACGAATCGTGGTGGGTTTTGGGTGGATTTCGCTGCCGAATTGTTGTGGGGTTCTGGGGCTTGCGAAATTTGGGCTTGACAGTGAGGCGTTAGGGAAAAAAGGGTCTTTGTTGGTTCAAGCATTGGTGGATTCTGAAGGTAGGTTCTTGGATATCTCTGCTGGCTGGCCTTCTTCGATGAAGCCCGAATCGATTTTCAAGCAAAGCAGGCTTTACACGGACTTGGAGGAAACCAGAGAGGGCTTGGATGGGCCCTGTTACGAGCTCGGCAATGGCCATTCGATTCCTCAATACATTTTGGGTGATTCCTATTTCCCTCTGCTGCCTTGGCTGCTAACTCCTTACATTAAACACAATGAGTTGAGTTTTAGTTCAGCAGAGAAGCAGTTTAACGTTGCGCATAGAAGAGCTGTAGCATTGGTTAATACAGCGTTTGGAAGGGTCAAGGCCCGTTGGCAGCTTCTAGCGAGGAAGTGGAAAGAGGAATCTGCTGAGTTCTTTCCTTTTGTTATTGTTATGGGCTGTTTGCTGCATAATTTCTTGATCAACTGTAGCGAGCCTTTGCCAGAGGAGAATGTCGGCTGCTTTGAGGAGGAGCAGCTGCCGGTTTGGAAAGGAGAGGCAGATGAGAAGGGGGGTAGGTTCAGAGATGTGCTTGCTCAGCACTTGAATCGGGTAAGCATGAGAAGATGATTGGATGATGTAATTTAATCTTACTATGTTTCATTCAGCAGTTTTTTCTTACTTCCCTGTAACTAAATGAGATTGAATTCCTAGAAATGGCAGGGACTGATAATTTGGATATTTTACATTCTTTGCGTCAGTTTAATTGTCTACAGATGTCCAGATATAATCGCTTCTAACCACTTGTGTTCAGTCCTGGCGCATTCACTGTGGATTTACTTTGGTACGGGATCTCAGTGTTTCACCAAATTGGCATTTTTGCCATGGTCGATATGTGGATCCATGGTAATTTTATAAGAGCAGTAAATGATGTCGACAGTGAGTTTTATCCATATTTGGTAATCATTAGATCTGCCTGGATTAAGAAAAGGGGGCTTACTCTTAGGAGTTATGGGATGGGGACAGGCATTTTTAAGCCCCTGCATGCGACCCTGCTTAGTTCTCATGCGCCAAGGGTAAAAGGTGCTTTAGGAAATTCAGTGTTGGGCTTCATTTTTTGACTGCAAGGAACGAACCCACAGACAATTTTGCAATCCAGGTTGCTTCGGGAAATGGTGGCTGGGGGTTCAATGAGGAATTTTTTTCTCGATCCGGGGGCATCATTCACATATTGAGTAGTGTTTCGTGGAGGGAGAGATTCTTGTTATTGCTCCAACTTGCCTTTAGAGCTCTTGGTTAATTTTCAGATAGATCCCTTGAAAGTTTTAACCTGAGCATCTTTTACGATGCGATGGAGAAGGCTGTCCATTGGAGAAGAGGAGGATGGCAGCCAGTGGGTAAACTCTACTAGTTCTTTGACGGTAAAGCATTTTCCTGTTTCTTACTAGGAATTTTTTTCTTTGGGTCCGTTACTTCTTAGTCGGGTTGGGTTGTGGGGTGCAGCGAAATAAAGTTGATGCAAGGCGCGTCGCCGAATGAGAAATCTCTCTAATTCTTGTGTGTTCTCAAGTTGGGCTTTGGCAGTGAGCGTCTGCGCATAAATAGAATGAGGCCTAGTCTTTCAAGGAGCTATCAGCTCAACAAAGACGCAGTTTCACGTTAATTGCAGATCAGCCTTAGCCCAACTGCTTCAAGTTATGCTGTGTTTGGATTGAACTGGACCAATCCAAATTATTGTATTATGGAGAAATGATAATCTAGACTTTAATTTCTTACAAGAAAAAAATGCAATATATATATATATATATATATATATATATATATTGTTAAATATATTTTAATTCTAAGATTCCATCCTTAGGCATAATAAAAGAAAGAAGAAAAGTACAGAAGATTGGAGTCACGGGGAGGTTATTGGGATGAGAACTAAAGCACACCCAATTGGCCCTCTTAAACAGTTGAATCGACAATCATCTACCAACTTTGAGCAATGGCCCGTGCTCCACGCAGGGTATAAGACTTCAATTAAGGTTATTGCGTGCAAATTTGACGATCGAACCAATATGGTATGGAGGGTTTAATCATGCTTCAGGAACACCTCTGACTTTCGGACTCCCAAGCTGACCTGGGTTTCACCTGCTTCCCTGGAGTAATGATCTACCTAACCAGTTAGAAATAGGAACCATCAAAACTGTCTATATCCTCCTCACATTAAAAATGTGTCTCATCCCAGTAGTTGTAAAGTGACAATTTCTAAGACTTAAACATCTGACCTTCAAGTTGCGATGAGGTAACCTTAGTCCAGCTCTTCATTTCTTCTAAGACCTAAACAATATTACTGTGATTTGAAAGTAATTTAGATAAGAAATTGTCGGTGCAACTTATATATAGAAAGGAATTATCAATAAATTTTTATTTTAACTTTTGTTTTTATAAGTATAATTTATTTATAATTTTATATAAAATAAAATTCTATATAAATTATACTTAAAAAAATAAATATAACAAAAATCAATTCATAATAATATTACAATAATATTAACACACGTCACGTATAGAAACAAATCACAATAATATTACCATATGAAAATGCCAAAGGACCTCCACCTCACATGCAAGCATATCTTATATAACATAATTGCCTTAGACTTGTACATCATCGTGGACAAACAGAGACTAGCCATGGACTGGTTCTCTTGGCTATCAAAAACCGGCCTTGAGCCCTCACTAGTCTACCATTATAGCCTTGCTTTTGCTAATAATCAGCTCCAAGCAGAGGATTTAGCCTACTTCAACCATGAATTCCTCCAAAGTATGGGCATTTCAGTGGCCAAGCATAGGCTAGAAATACTCAAGCTTGCTAGAAAAGAAGATGGGGCAGGCTCAAAAGGCTTTTCCAACCTTATTTTGGCAATCAACAGAGCCAAGAATACCTTTAGGAAGCTAATTGGTAAAATGGCTTTTCGCCAAGATTCGCCAATTAAGTCTGTGCCAGAGCAACTTCCGTGGAGAGAAGCATTTCCTATGAAGTGCAAGAGTGAGACAAAGCTCAAAGTGGAGAAGCCTCCAATCCCCAGATGCAGAGGGCAGGCAAAATCAGGGCCTTTGAACAGAGGGGTACGGGAGAAGTCGATGCCTAGTGATAGAAGCTTGAAGTTTTCTGGGCCTCTGGATGGGAAAATTCGTGAGGGTTTGATGTTAGATTATAGGAGCCCAACGTTACAGAGAAATCCAGATGGAAAGCTGCCAAAGACCTTGGTCACAAGTAGGAACCCTCAATTACTTAGCCCTTGGGACAAAGCCCCCGCAAGCCTCAAGGTCTACAACAAGCAGAGCAAAGGAAAAACTGTGAATGGGGATTACGATGATCATTCCCTCTGGTCTGCACTTTTTCAGGACTTGAAACCCACTTGACATGGGTACTTTCTTGCTTCTTCTTTTGTCGTTTCTTTCGGTCTAGAGAAGCAAACGTGAATGTTCTTTATTATCACTTCTACTTCTCTATGATCTGAGTGACTATGTATGTCAAGATTGCCTTATAAAAGAACATGTTATGGCTTTCTAGTCCTATTATTTTTATTACTTTGAGAGAAAAGAAAAGGAAAAGCTTTGGTTGATATGACGCTAAATTTCGAAATCATCTTTCTGGTGCTAAAACCATCCTGGAAAACGAAAATAGTAAATAATAATAATAATAATAATAATAAATATAAACATAAATATAAATATAAATATTGCCAAAGAAGGGCTCTATCAAATGCTTATTACAAAGTCACGATGCAGTGTTTAAAGCATAAATTACAACAGGCACGCTCCGTTGCACCGATGTGCATGTCTGGAAATGTTAATTCCTGTAGTAAGTAAGCTCCCAATAGTCCATTCTCAAAATTGCCTCTACAAATCACAAAGACTTGAAATTAATTTACTAGCTGGTAGTGAGTAGGCCAATTTTTGCGAAGTTTCATCGGCTGAAAGGCATTAAATAGTTCCCCACAGCACTTGAATTCTTTCTCCAGCCCTGCAATTAATAGCAGTTGCTTTCATTCAGTACAGTTTTAGCTACGGGTTCTATAGTTTTGCAGCCCCATCGCTTCTTTTAACTGTCTCAATGTAGCCAACAGAAATAATAAATGAACTGAAGTGTATGAGCTTCTCCACAAGAATTCGCCTGCTGATGTCCACTGATTTTGTTACGTGGCCAAAAAAATGAAGTACTTCCGAGTTCTATTGCATTTGAAAGTATATATATCTTTTACACAATTGGAATAGTGTTGAGGTGAGGATTGCTAGCTTTGTATAAGACTATCTGGAAGCTTGGATGGCAGAATGGCTTTCCATAATGACATCAAGCTTCAGCTCTCCGATTTGATCAACCTAATGATTTGAATTTTGAGGCAGCCTGAAGGAATCCTAGCCTAGAGCATATCGTAAACAGGCCAGGACCAAGCCACAGACACCAGCCAGGACCAAGAAGGTGAGCCCGAAGCAATTTGGACCCACGCAGAGATGCTTGAGCTGTACAGAATATTCAGTCCATGCTGCTTTGCTGCCTCACTATCATGCACAAAAGCCGCTAATAGTCCTGAGAAGAGGAATGCACCTAGAGGATTTCCTAGTGACATGAAATTGTATAGAATACCAAAATGCTTCCAGCCAAAAAGCCTAGCGACAGTTGGAATCGTAATGGAGAACTGAAATCCATAACAAACCCCAAGCAATGCAGTTGCAGCATAAAGGGTACCATCAATGGCAGAAGCAAACAGAAGGTACGTTAAGATCATTATTACTTTAGAACATGTCATCCATATTGTCCGAGGGATCGTTTTTGACCTGCCAGGCTAACGTTGAGCTTTTAGGATGGTCACAAAAGATTCTACCAGGAGAAATGGCATAGAACATCCGTACAATGAAAATTTTCATCTTGCATTAAGACGACTATATTTCAGTCTGCTTTTGCCCTCTGCAGGTATCAACCATCAATGCTTGACCCTTGTCCCTGAAAACCAGCAAGCCTGCCGGGGACACTGCCTGAACACGTATTTGCAGCTTGGCAGAAAGAAAATTTCTTGGAATCTACTTTTAGGGAAAAGTACAAATGTAAAATTGAATTGAAATCTCTCTTCCCAAGAATCCATTGTGCTACTAGCAGATGATAATACAGATCATTCTGACATTTATCCTAGCAGATGAACAGAAAATCAGCTGGAATTCAAATTGAGTATTGTCATATGTAATAATTTTCCTGGTTTAGGTCATCTGGACCTTAGGAGCTTAGCAAGATGCCCACATAAACCATTCTGACATCATAATCTTTTGACTCATTTTTGTTCTGCAAGAGAGATTAACACTAAACTGACAAAATGTTCAGATATGATGCCCCCCACCAAGCGCCTTGTGCAATCCAGAGGGTATAGCCCTTGTACTCTTACACTCTAATTTGCCAGTCGATTTTGGGAATCATCTCGGTAAAAGTAATTTTTTTCCCTTTTTTTTTTTTTTTTTTTAGAAGTAGTAAATGTAATTACTAAAGATAGGATTTTTTTTTCCTTTTGAATTAAAAAGAAATAGTATATTAAATGAAAGGTCGTAAGAGTTTTCTCAACCGTCATTATAATGTGGGGCTGCATCGAGTCATTTTCTCAACCATAATATTTATTTATTTATTTATTTATAAATCCTAAAGATGAATCCTTAAACTTGGAAAGAACTTCCCAATTGATGTTTCCTAGGCCATGCTCGGAACTTCCCAATCCTTAATGGGCAGTCTCAATAGCTCCCCAAGAAAGGGCTGCTGGGCGCAGTTTCAGCAAGGAGCAGACGCTGGGTGAAGCCTAACAGAAGTATCGCTGGACCTGAACCCAAAGGCGCAGGTTACTAGAGACCGAGATGGCACGGCCCAGATCTAACAACAACTCAGCCAGATTTGGTTACAATGGTCTCGGACGGACGGGTTTTGAACAGCTTAGGATAACACATACAATAATTTTCCAACAATCTAAATGGAAATGTCAACTCCTTATCGTGGCTGTGGAGGTCTCGTGGCTTGTGGCATTGGACCAGAAATGGCAATTAAAGGACACAAAAGGGTAAGAAGATGGAAGAAAGACAAAGTAGATACCTAATTTTGTTAAAAACTAAAGGGGATAAATGAAACAAAATATAAACTATAAAATACAAAATTTCTAATTTTGAATCTTTTAAAATTACATCCTCTTTTTGTTTTTAATTTTAATGATGAATAATTTATTTAAAGCATATCTTATATAAATAGTAAAACTTTTAATGTAATAATTATTACTTACAGTATAAAATGTATTAAAAAATTTGAAACTAATATCTTCATATAAATTTAAATTTACCCTTACTACTTATAGTTAAAATTTTAATTATTTTAACTAATGTTAAATTAATAAAATTAATATTTCATATTACATATATAAAATTTTTTAATAACATAATTTTTATTTTTTAAAAAATTAAAATATAAAAAAATATTTTAATAATTTTTTATAAATTTTAAAAATTAATAATTATTAGAATGAATTAAATTATACTATAATTTAATTTTTATTTTTATTAATTCAACTGATTGAATTGGTTGAATTTTCAAAACCTTTCTTATATTTGAGACTAACTATAAAACTATAACATTATTAAGCCGCAGTTAAATATTTGCCTCTAATGTTTTGCATCAGTGAAACAGGGGAAGGCTCGATGCTGTTTCGAGAATCTGCGTCATTCTTGGATGCAAACGCGCAGGGGGGCAAAACCAACGTAATCACGGTCATTTCTCCTGATTTTTAATTTTGACTGGAGAAATTTAAACAAAACTTTGTATCAGCTCTCACTAGTTGCCAACTCAAACACAGCATTGCATATGCTGGCAAACCGAAGCACGAATTGAAAACTCTACAATCTACAAGGTCATCCTTATCCTTTTTTTTTCCTCTTTGCGAGAAAACAACAAACGAAAGAGCAGCATCACAATCATCGAAAACCTAACATCCCACGTTGCAGATCAACGAACAAGCCTCTGATTCCCCGTTAAAGCGAAACTGTAGAGCCCAATCCACACAAGAGGGCCCACCATCTATGCTGAATGGAGCCCACATGGTGGGACACTTCCAAGATTTACCAACAAAATTTCCCATTCTCGTGCACATTTTCTTGTCATCTAAATGCCCTCTCGGCTGCTACTGAGTCAGGTTTGCAGATATCTGACTCGGACTACTTTTGTTTTTTTGGACAAAGGCTCCTGAGTCAGGCTTGCAGATATCTGACTCGGACTACTTTGGTTTTTTCGGGCCACGTTTGTTATATTATCTTTTTGCAATCCACTTTATGGAAATAAAATGGCGATGCCCTCGTGGGGCGGTTTCTTTTTTTTCATTTTTACTTTTCTGAAAAAAGCTGCAGTACTAATAAATTATATTCCATTGGTTCATATGGTAATTCTATGCCATACAGTATTAAATCTCAGTTCTACAAAGCAAATTTGTAGTTAACAGTTATCAATTATCATTAAAAGGGGTTCCCCACCTATTTTTCCTTCATGAAATTGATTGGATATTTATGTCAATCTCAGCCGTCCGCTCGACCCCACAACCCCCTAGCCTCAGCTGTAAGCCAATCTACATAGTTCCTCTCATTGGGCTGCTCCGTGTCTCCCCTATCTTTGTAAGACTTTTGGTGATCGAAGAGGGCCATTTTGTGGGTGCCACTTCGAATGGACAGACAGGGACCGCAGTTTATCTGTCCATTAGTTTTTTGCCAACCTCAATCCATTATAACAACTCTTTCTCTGCTAGGTTTTTCACTTTCTGTATCCTTTGTCCCAATTCCAAAACTGAAGGTTCTCCAATTTATACCCAAATACATCCATTTACTTTTATTATGTTCTTGCCATCTTGGTCAGGATAGAACCTTACCTATACAAGATAAGTAAGCAACTACAGTTGAAATCATCTTAGTTGTTTTGGCACGATTATTAACTTCGGTATTTAGTATCATTTCTTTTTAATATTTTACAGTAAAAATATATATATATATATATTTTCATTATGTAGGTATGATCGTAATACAGTGGACTCTCATTTTATAAGCACAACTCTAGTCTCCAGTGAATGTGCGAGGCACTAGACCAATGTAATTCTACTGTATGATTGATATGCTTATTTGCAAGTATGATCTTGCACATATTATATTTATTTCTTTAATTAACCAAAAATATCCCCCTGGCCTTGAAGTAGCTGAAGTCATAAGAGAAGTGATAATGACCAAAACCCAATAAGAAGCCGCAGCCTCATTTGCTACCATCACCTTCCTTTTTAAAACCTTATCCTCCCAAAAGCCCTTTTTCTTTTTCTTCCCTCTCTTTTTAGGCATTCTCTCACAGTTGGTGTTTGACAGGGATAGGCCTATCTATGGGGTCCCTGCTTTAAAAACAAAGGATAAAGACGATTCCACAACAATAATTTCCCTTTTTTTTTTTTTTAATCTTTTGAAGAATCCAGTTGTTAGTACATACTCGAGAGACACGCTAATTGTGGAGAACATGTTGCAAAATTGGTAACACCCCCCCTCTCCTCTCCCCCAAACACAATTCCCTAAAAGAGAGGGATCGGTTTTTGCCATCGTTCTTTTCTTTTTCGTTTTCTGCTCTTCTTTCAAGAGTTTCTTTTCACTTAGACTATTCAAACAGTATTGATGCGAAATTGTTAATGATTTAACACATGGTCTTGTCATAAAAGGGAACCAAAAGCAGCTACGAGGTTTGTGTGCGTGTGTCAGTGAAGCATTAGACGGTTTTCCAGCCGTATTATTTGGAAAACAGACAACAGATTTATGTTAGATTAAGCACAAATAGAGGCTGGAAATTCTCAGTAGATCAATGATTATCATCATCAATTTTGTGAGCATAACCGTTTGGTGAACTAATCAATTATAAGGAACTTAGCAGCAACTAACTGAGGAGTAGGTACATTTTTCAATATTATCAGCGCGAGAATAGTGCTATAGGGAGTGTCACCTTCTCTCGGCCTAATTTAGCGAAGTCAACAGCAATTAGGTATTACATCTGTTTATTTACAAATCATAAACAGTCAGATGTCTTGCCAATTATCATCGGAGAACCTCCAGAAGTAACCAATCGCATGGGCAATGGCTAGTAATAAGTCAAGGATCATGGCAAAAGTGCAGCGGCTTCAAAATGATGGACACAACTACTCTCATTCTTACTTATTAACCAAAAAAGGAAAAACTATTTTCCTTCTTGTGTTTTGTCATTTTCCCGCTGGAGGAAGGGGAAAACTCTCTCTCTCTAATAGATCTATTGAATTTAATATACATATTTCCAATATATTACTTCATTCAATTGCTTTGTCCTTCCATCCAAGTTCCGAATTAAGGCACGGGGTCGGTTTCCAAGATCAATACACACTTTTAATTAAAACTGACCATGTCATCTCCAATAGTCGTCACTCTCATTCATATTTTCTTTGTCACCTATTGTCATTTTTCTTTTCACTTCTTTCCCTTCTTTTTTTTTAAATGATATTTTAATTATTACTTCTCTTTCATTAGCTCTTGTTTGTCTTCTGTACATTCTTCCCATAAAGTCCAGAGAAAAATTTTAAAGCCGGGAAGGTTTTAATCCTGCGAGTGGAAAAAAAAAATCATTAAACATAAAGAAATGATAAAGAGATAATCATAACTGATAATAATAACACAAGGCAAAATAATAAATACTCACCTCCAAGAAAAGCAGCCAAGTATACGCACATACAATACACAGAACCTACAAACGGAGTAAACGGAAAACGTCAACCCAAACGGAAGAGACAACCAAAAGAAAACACAAAACGCACGTGACAGAACAACAGAACAAGGAAGGAAAGAGATGACTGACGGAAAAAAACTGGACTTGATTTTAGGAATGATTGGAAACAAGGCCAAAAGAAAATCTTGACAGGATTAATGGATTTCCAGATTTGGTTATTGTGTTCATAGTTCAATCATGTTAGTCACAGTCTCAGAGACTTGATGGTGGGCATGAGAAATTCAGGTCCTCAAAAGCTTCTCAAATTTTCATTTACCGCCGCAACTTGATTTATATAAGATTATTATGTATATTATACACAACGAAAAGAAAAGCTTATGGAATTATCACGACCCTTCCATTCAATTCCCCGCTTCGGTCACCGGAGTATACTAAATTATGTACGTCCCGAAACTCACGCGCCGCACATCTCCGCCGCAAACGCCGCTTGCTGTCAGATCTCACTCCTTCAGCCGGGATCCAGGGCTCTCCCTCGATGGACAAATCGAAGAGCAACGAAGAACAAAGTTTATTGACGAACATACCGCTTATCCAGAATCTTCGGCTCTGGACATGACTGAGAGCCGGCTTGGACGCGGCTGGAAATCGGCTCGCCGCCGTTGCTGGTGAGATGATGGACGAATCAGAGCTGACAAGGCTCTCTTCACCAAATCGCCCTCCACTCCGCAGATCCTGACCAGCGAGTTTGTCATCGCCGATCTACGCGCATTTAGCCGATTACTAGGCGGGTAATTGACGCTTTGCGAATTGTTGAAGCCTTTGTGGAGGCTACACCGGAAAGACCCTGGGTGCGTCGTAGGCGAACACATGCAAGTCCTCTTGGGAGTATTCTGCTTTCGCACAACCTGGTGATGATGGTGGCGGCGCCCGCTGGAAGGACTGACAGCAGAAAAAGATCGGTTAGGAGAGATCGGACGGTCGAGCGAGAACCTCACGGAGCGCGCCGACGAAGCACTTCCGTACAGATTAACGCGCGTAGGAGACGCAGATCTCTGATGATGGTGATGGTGGTCCTGTCGGTGATTGCCGAAGAAAGTGGAGGAGCGAGCGGCGAAGCTAGAGCTGGAAGAAGCGAATGACGTCGAAGTAGAAGACGGAGAAGAAGGAAAGTAATTGAATCTGCCGGATGGAGAAAGGGACCGGAGCGCCGGTCCGTTTGGGGATCTTCTAGAATATCCGGTTGCCGCCATTTTTGCTTTAGATTTCTATGTTGCAGTAGAGAGAAAAGGCTTGTCAGTGAAAGAAATTCAACGGAGAAGAAGATAGAGAAGAGGCAGACCTTTGAAAATCTCAAATAAGGCGTGTTTGGCTAGTGAATTGGGCAAACCTAACTTCACTCATGCCATATATTTATAGTATTTTTGGGTGGCGAAAAGGTCATCGGTATCTCACGAAACTCTGGGGAAGCAGCTTCTTTTTCTTGGATTTTCATTTGTGCCCCCGGAGTTTGTTTTTTTTCATTTGTGTCTCTAGAAATATTGCAAATTCATTTACATTTATTTCCCTTTTTGCCACGTAGACTTTCCTTATTGTCCCACGTCTTTTAATCTGGACATTACAATTTGCAAAATTACCTTTAAAGAGTGTCACAAAATTTGAACACGAGTTGATGAATGTTTAAACACTTCTAATTAGTATATTACATACAAACATAAATTATATATATATACATACTAATTAATAATTTTTGTTCAAAGATCAATAACTAACTTTTATTTCGTAATTATATAAGGTATTTTAATTTTTAATTTGTTAAATATGGCATGGATACATGGTTCTTAACAAACTACTAATTACAACATAAAATATGATATTTATATAGAAAATTTTTGGTTAACATGTACCATGATCGACATACACAAAATATTATTTTTCTTGTTTCCATTACTTTCCATTTTTTCGCATTTAATTCAATTAAAAGCATATAAACAAATGGAAAGATTGTATAACATGCACATCACTAATGACATTAGGAACATGAAACAATACAATAAACAAATGGAGAGATTCCATCAACGCATATTTAAAAGAAATGGAAAAGTGGAGGGACATGAATGCAAAAGTAGTAATAATCTTTTATTCTTTTCAGTGTTTAAGCCGTAGGTAACCTAACAACATAAATGGTTGAGGCTGGTTAAAATTATTGGTAGTATGGCATCCCATTGGATACAACGGTTTTCAGAATAGACTGTGGGCTGCCTTGGCCCTGTCTCTCTCCCATGGAACGGTAAAGAGAATTCAATAAAACACCAAAAAAGGAAAGTTGGTTCAAAAGCATTTGGTCCACTTCACTGGCAGCTTTTCCTAAGAATGCTTTAAAAAATAAATTTATTTCCTGCTGAGGAGCGACACTCACACGCCACGCTCTTTACATTCCACGCAGTGGAGCTGCTATTCTACGCGACCAATTGGCCTCTAGTTTTTGGTAAAAATTCTGTGGGGGAAACTCCCGCGACCTGCCATTTTTTAAGCTGCAAGCAGCGTACATAGTGGTGGATGGTCTTGATCAAATTGCAAATTCACTGATTAAATTTTTTAAGGTGCAAATTTTAATTTTGAAGAAACGCTAATTGTAATTTGTTGCCATGTGAGTCGGCTTGTCTTGTTTTGAACTTGAACCATGCAAGAAATCAAATTTAATATACCAAATGGCAATGGAGATCCAAAACTTCTGGGGTGGGACCTTTCCCTTCAAATTCGTGGCCCCTTTTTCCCGGTGTTCAAAACAGGTTGGAAGCTCACAAACAAATGGTACGTGCAATGCCGGTTTGGTTTTATGGTTCAAGTCCGCTTCCACTAAAAAGAAAAAAAAAAGGTATCGCATTTCACATCGTTTACATCGACGGAAATGACAATTGGCACGATTCTAACAAAACAAAATATATTTTGCTGGGATGGAAAAAAAAAAAAAAAAAAAACAAGAAACGCATATCCATAAATATAGGCCATACCACCCCACCACGTTCTCACACCTTTAATCAGATAAGTCCCACCAGAAGATCTATTGTTCGATCATGTAGATACTAAAGACAAATTAAAAGTAAAAATATAACGAAATAACATAAATGGGATTGCCTTCTAAAATTTGGGCCAATTCCAACCTTTATTCCCCAAAAAATTATATATAAATATAAAAGACAACCATTACTCTTTCTTTGTTACGGTCTCACTCGGAAGTTTGGGAAGGTTCCTCAAATTTGCCGCATGGTGCGGCAGCGAAGAGACTCACAACACACAAAATGACACGTATCGCCCAGGTGTAACCATCCCTCGGTGCGGGGTCCAAGTACATGGACCAGCCGAGGCAGAGAAAACGCGGTCAGGTCCTGTGACCCGCCCCGAATAAGTGGCCTTTCTATTTTTTTAAAAATATATAATGTAAAACAAATTAAATAAAATATATAATATTTTATGTTGGATGTTATATATTATATATTAAATAATTATTATTATATTTTACATTATTTATTATAAATTGTAATATATATATATATACACACACGTCCACGTCCACGTCCACGTCCGTGTATATCTTCCCGTTCCCCTATCTATTTCGCGGGGTGCTGGGTGGAGTGTGTGTGACACTGGCGAAAGTGGTGTCAGATAATGGATTCAAGTATATTAAATGTATGATAAATTTTGTTGAAAAAATATACTATAAGCATGACGTAATAGTGTAATGTTGAACTGAGAAACGTGTCGATGCATCGCTGACGCGATTCACTTTTGTGCATCAAAATTATAAAAAAAAAATAAAATCCACAGTATTTTCATTTGCTTTGCTTGTTGCAATCTGGGTGGTGCCACTGTAGCCTCTCCAATGAAAGAAAAGAGAAAATATAGCAGTGGGTACTTTCTAAAGGCACTTCCGTTATTGATTGTATTTGTGAATTGCAATCCAGAGAGCGTTCCTTGCAAGCTCTAGCCATTGTTTATTTCTTTTCTTTTTCCTTTTCTTGGTACATCGGAGAAGCAATAAATAGCGTGGGAGTTGGGTACATTCAATAAAGGGCATAAACCCACAAACCCACCAACCCGCCACATGTTTTGCTCAAGTGTTGCTGTACTTCATTTGAATAATTTGCACAACCATCATTACCAAGTGAGAATTTTAATCCCATTATTCTTGTCTCGTCAAAAAAAAAAAAAAACACACACGCACACACACCCAACATTTGAGTATTCCTAGCAAGTTGGCAGAGCTCATGTGTAAAATTGTAATCTGCTTTTTTTTTTTTTTAATAATAAATATATATATATAAATAATTGGAATCTCTGGATCAATAGTAATTTCTATTATTACTTCTCAAAGGTAAAAGGAGACAACTTTAACGTTAGGAGTGCAATTCAGAATTGAATTTCAATTGATTGGCATATTAAATAGGTTAGTATTGTCACATAATGGTCCAGAAGATTTTAAGTGGAGGCGTTAGAAATTTCCATCATTACATCTGGTGGGATATCCGGGGAAGACATTTATAGACAGCGATATCTTTGGACACGGGCTTTGATCCAATGCCATATTTGTGATGATTGTTATTATTAGATTAAAATTTTAAAGGCAAAGAAATTCTAAAATTAATTTCTGATGAATGGAAAAAAAAAAAAAAAGAAGAAGGGAAATCTAAAAACATGGATTCATTAAATCATTTGTGAAAAAGTAACGCAAAAGAAAAAAAAAAAATTCATATTTTGTCGAACACATTAAGGAACAAATTAAATAATTGAAGGCTCAACTTGAACGAGTCAATCTATTTGCGTTTCAGATACGACGAAGAGGTGTATGGTTAATGTTAATTAATGGCTTTTGGAAAACATTAATTTGACCTGGCATATGTTAAGCATAAACCAGATGTTAATTGGAATTAAGGGTGTCTATCAAGAACAGTGTCCCACCTTCTTTATGGTAGACCAGCGTCAGCCAATGAGCCCACGGTGGTCACTCGGAGTGGACTTCTTCTCAATATATTAACTTCCAAGGGTCCGGTGGACTCACATTACTTTTCTTGGCAGGCAGCTCAAGTTCAACAGGCTTGCCCAATGCGTATGGAATATTCTTCGCCGTGAAGATTCTCTTAATCATGCTATTAATTATAGCTTTGAACGTGATTAAGATGTCTTGACAATATATTTTACTCTTCTTGTTCAAAACTCCTTAAAAAGACTTATCGAATGGATGAACTTATAATTACTGTTAATTACAATTATTATCATATATAAAATTACACGTAAATTACAATTTACAGTGTTGATATTTATTTTATATTCAAATTTCCCGTCTCCTCTTTGCTTCTAATCAAGCTCTTTGCCGTAACCACGCCACAATTGGTTATCAACTGCCAACATTATGCTTTCCATATCTGTAGGATAGCTTGGCGTCGACGCAAATGGCAGGCTGCCCATCCATTTGTGCTGGGTTCTTCTTCCACGTGTTGTGGAAGCTCACAACTTTTTGGAAGTTGATGGCCAACAGTCTTATTGATGCGTAGCTGCGGGAGCCCTGGACGTTACCAAGTCTGCGCTCGAGTCAAGCCATATTTTTCAAAAGTCTTAACTTTCCAGCATTGACCCTCTGGGTCAATGCAGTGCAATGCAATGCAACTCTTCTTGGACCATGTCGTGTGTAGACCTCTTCTTTCAATCTGACAGCTACTTCTTTCAGATCAGTCTCTCTTTTTTTCTTTTTTTTGAATAAGCTTTATGGATTGTCCAATTGAGATTCGGTTTCATGATACATAACATTGAAAATAAAAAAATCTTTTTTGGTGACTCTTGGGAACGAATTATCGCAGACTCTGAGGGGATACCATGCCTTCTCATCTATACCGTGCATACTGCATACAACTACAAAATCACATGGCTACAAAGCAGTCAAAAATTTTTGACTCTAAAAGCGGGGTCAAGAAACAATAACCTCATCTGAATAATCTGCAGCAGAAATGCCTGGAGAAATTGCAACAGAAATGCCTGAAGAAATTTTCTTTCATGATTTCGAATCCAATTCCCATTTTTCTGTTGCGACACGGACCGTCGACCGGGCACGCTTGGAAAATTCCTGCGCAGACTGCAACGGAATGATCCGGGAACTATCGTGGGCGAACGGAGACTTGTCCTGGCTTGCTGCGTACGCGACCTTGAATGACAAGGTTGAGTCCCACAGGCCATGCGCGTGATCATTGAAAAGTGTTTTGTGATTGTGTTTCTTGTGACGCAACCCACATAGAAATTACATCATGTCCGTCTGCATGTCCCAAATGCACCCTAAAAATAAATAAATAAATAAATAGAGTTCCAACTCGCCAATTACAAGGCCCCCCTCGTCAACAGGTAAACCAAACAGACTTTCAGTGAACATCACCAAAACGCAGATACGTGAGGGGACATAACCACAAAACCCAGATCTCAATTGGATTTGATGAAGGCATCACACCCCGATGGACAGCAGACATTTGGGTTTAAGACTTGCAAATGAGAAGTTTTCATAAAAATGGTTCCCTGTAGGCTCGTAGAATCAAACAGTACATGACTGATGTAATTTAAAGAGTTTTATGGGTAATTGGAGTGATAAGGCAGCTTTATAATGTATATGTGAAAGCAACTTGCATTGTCTCTACCAAGAACTGTATCGACCTCGTCATCTCCTTGCAAACTATAGTCATAAATTTCAAGGGTAACATTGAGAGCTAATTTGACTAAAACTTCCACCCCAGATCGATTGGTATACTAATTTTACAATCATCTCGTATTTACGTGCCCTCCTATATTCGTGATATTATTTTTTAAATATCTTATGGTACCTAATTTTTTTATTAAATTATAAATTATATACTTATTTTTTTTTATTTTGACGAATTTTATACTTATTTTTAATATTAAAATTTAAAATTTTGAAAATAAAAATATAAATTCTTACTTTATGAAATATCATTTTCAAAAAAGTAATATTTTAATTTTCTATGATTGGTCGGCTCCCTCCTAATCCATTTTTTTCTTTAAAATCAGTCTCCTGATTTTTTTTTTTTTAATTTGCTTTGATTTTATGGAAAATTGGTTTGCTTTAAGCCCTACTACAGTGAAACCCAAATGAGCACATAGCTTGGTTGTCGCCACCGGTGGCTTAAATAGGCCTCTATGATTGGCTTTTTAAGTTTTAAGACAGCGGACGTCGCCGATTGTGAGTCGTATGGGTTTTAACTTACCCTACGTCAAGGGCTGTCACTCAAGGCCTACACGTCTGCCTTCTTTTAAGGAAGCCTTTGTAGCCTACCATGAACTATCCATTTAGTCTATTCAAGCCAATACCGTAATGATAGCTGCTTCACGAGACATCCAGTTTTCGCCAAAATTTTCAAAGGAAATCGTAAAGCGAAAGGGAACGAACATAGAATAGATTACAGGCCCAATCGCGAAGTGGCTCGGCTTGCAGACCCAGATGGACACTTTCAATGGCCTGAGATGGGCCATATTGAAACCGGGAGGGTCATCCGACAGTTGAACCTATGCAGCCATAACGGAAGCTCGTAATCACCTCTTTATTTGGGTGCATTTATGTCTTCGATATATTCAGTAATCTCCTCCCTTTATTAAAAATATGCATGCCTACACACAAACACATACTTAGACTCATGATTATCAATATTAATTGCATTTTTTAATAAAACAGAATGTTTGAACTAAAAACGAAACATCGTACAAGAATCACCACCCTGGTCATAACATAACACGAGTATTCGAGCTGAGCTGTAGTAAAGGCAATACTTGAAGCTAGAGGATGAAAATGTACAAAGCCATAGCCATGTGTCCTTCCAAATATACCGCCACAGGCATCGCCAAGATTGACCTCTCTACGGGGCCTTGTCCTGGCCTTCTATGGATCTCGCGATGAACTGCTTAGTATACACACGATGCCTTCTCTCTCTTGCGTAGATTATCCAGAAGATCAGTGACAGCATTACAGCAGCAGATACCATCACTAGTCCTATGTAAATCCACTCAGTGTATCTTCGCAGGTCAGGACAGTAAGAGTGACCAATATCTGTGAATGTTTGTCGCACAAAAACGCAGTTTTCCAAGTCAACTAAGAATGGCGCATAGCGATATAATCCATAGCTTATGTTTACTGCAGATTCCATCTGTTTATACAAACTGGGAGTCAACCGACCAGGTGTTTTGCATATCCCAGACGATGAAACCTGGCATTCATAATTCTTCCACACCTGTTTTAAACATTTAAAAAGGGAGCTTAATTGTTTTCTTTTTTTAATTTTAATATGCTAACATGAATTGACATATGCCTTGAATCAGACGGGGGAATAGGGAGAACAATCAAGTATTTTCATGTAAAGATTGCACAATGATGCCAAGCAGTTTTTGAATATATACAATAACAAAGGCAAGAACATGTATGCTCATTACCTGGGTTGCATTGCTTAATTCCACTTCACCAGTAGCACATGGACGAACAGTAAGATCAGAATTGAATGGGTTGCAGAGAAGAGGCACTAGTGGACCAGATTGATTGTAGTACACTGGCTGTCCAACTTGGCGTGGTACATTTCTGTTGGAAACATTGCTGATGATGTCATCAACCATATGAACAAGTTGGTATGTGACTTGCTTGGTCTGTAACAGGGTTTCTTGCGCTGTAGCGTTATCTACGCATGGGATAATATCATCCATTGCTGTTTTGGCTGTTGGATTTTGCACCCACTCATCCATTGCAACACAGGTATCTGCAACCACACTAGAATATACACATAGAGATCCTCTCAAGTCAGACAGTTTAAACTACATAGCATGAACGTATTTGAAGGCATGCAATTGACAGAAAACACATGCCTTTTGTGTGCAAAGCATGACGAGTGGTTGGCACAGGTAAGGGTACTTTCACAATTAGGTATGATTAAAACAAAGATCTTCAAACTAGAATTGGTTTGTTTATGGCACTCATACAGACAATGCTGGCTTCAATAATCTGTTGGCTTGGATAAACAAAGGTTTAGATGACAGGTTATTATATGCTTGCATTGGCTTCCAACTATTATCAAGTGATGTGAGAAGACTAAATAAAGGAGAGCTACATGATCATTGTTCATTAGTCCTGAAAAAGCAGCTTGTTAAGAGTCATCCTGTCTATTTCATTATTTCATTATCAAACAAAAAAATGTTGTTGGTTAATAATTTGACAGGAACATGTGAACATATACTACAGTGGGTGCAATGATATTCTATTGTTTGTACAAAAACTTCAAAACTAAAATTAGGATTATGTTAGTGAAGGTAACAATGCACTCTGTTAGCTTCATTCATATGTTTCCCAAGATCAATGTGATACTCAAGATTATAACCAATGCAAGATTGGCGTGCCTAAAACTGCTACCAAGTAAAGAAACTTACTTGTGAAGGAGAAGAAATACACCACACAAAATGAATGTACACGCAACAAGAATCCAACCCAGGATCACCAGGCTGCAAAGCAGAGTTCAAAATTAGTTTTTTTTTCTCTGATTTCTTTATTAAACAGAAAAAGGCTGTAAGGCTATATATCACTCACAAGTATACAAGACATTGCATTCCAAGAATAGAGAATACTGCAGAAAATGTCACCACACCAAGAAATTTAGTGCTAATATAGAATTATAATAAAGGAATTGAAATCTTCAGGATGATTGAAGGAAAATAACAAACTTACAAAATCCAAGGAATGCCAAGGCTAGCATTACAGCAGCAAGGATAATTAGAGATAGTCTCCTGCAGTGCACAATCACATGCTGTTCTTAATGATTATACATTCAAAAGCAAGCAAGCACCAGGATTGGGGAAAGAAAGGCTCTTGCTTACGTGCTGTCCAAAACATCTTGTATGTTTTTTGAATTCTTCTGTGTTTGAGTGGAAAGAGTGCTACTAGAAGAGTTGATTTTCTTCTCAATACCATCAATGCTGTTCCGGACACTTGATGGCAGAAACACTGAATTCACATCCACGTTCCTTGCTGTGACAAGATAATCTGACACATTACTGAGGTTTTCAGCAGTAACATTTGCCCGGTTCACAACATATTCCAGGGTATTTGTCGAACTATCGTGAAACTTCCCTTGCCCAGTATAAAGAACAACACATCCTGCACTGAAATGGCAAAGTATACTTATGAGGGTCTCATGAAATTATATATTAAAGCAAACAAGTGGAAATGAGAGCTAACAGAGACATAGTTTCTTACATTGCAGAAATTGTGAAGAGCACGAGGAAAATGAGAGAAAGCGCATAGCACACTCGAGAGTAGCCATAAGGCTCTCTTGGACAACAGCAATAACAGAGACAGGTAAAGGCCAAGCATAACCCAAACAATACAAACCAAATTCCAGCAATGACAAAGAAGGGAGCCGCTGTAAGGCCCACAGACTGCAATGTTCAAGCAAAATTTGGAGCAAAGAATTAGAGTTCAATTAACTACAAATGTTTTCCGGGCTAATTACATAGTTATAGAATGCCAAATAACAAAATTTGTAAAACAAACAAGTCTCTTGGGGAGATCAAAAGTACCAAACTAAAGAATAAAATCCAACATATTTCAACAGACCGTACATAATGAAAAGTAAAATTCAGACATGAAAAAATAGTTATTAGTTTTTGTAAGAAGAAGCCTTCAGCCAATGGCCATTTGATAAACAATCACAGTTTAAAAAAAAAAAAAAAAATCAATTAACTCCAGTAAAACTCCTGGGAAAACCTCACCACCAGACAAAGGATGGAAAGAAAGAAACCCAAGAAGAAGAAGAACTAAAGATATAATAAAGAAAGAAATAGACTCACAGCCCAGTAATGTTCACTGCTAATATTATAGCCACCATTATAGCGCTTAAAGTTATCTAAAGGGTCTCTCCTTTGGGTTCTCTCTGCAGCCAATATCAAAGAAGAGTTCCCTTCCGCAAGATGCCTCCTTGTCTCCCATGTCACCACAAAACCATTTTCTGCCCCACCAAGAATCGCCCCTACATTTCAAGAAAACCACAAGAATATGGCTGAAAGAAAGAAAAAAAAAAAAAAATATAAAAATGGTAAGTTTTGAACAAAAGATAAAAAAGGTTGAATCTTTACCTGGAATACTTAGAGTTTTGAGATGTGAGGCCAGTGGCGTAGCTCCTGAAGACGATGTGAAGAGAAACAAAGGACAGAAGAAGCCAACAAGAAATATTAAAGGGTTGGATCTGTTACATAACATGGCTTTGGTTTGGAGTCTTCTTTCTCCTTCTCCCATCATGGTCCTCTGTTTCTTTGCTCTTCCCACAGCCAGACTGTGAATATGCCTGCGGCCTCTTGGAACAAACACAGCAATATTTAGAGCAGTGTGAGATTTTTGCAGATTTAATTAAGAGAGACAACCTTTTATCATTGGTTGATAAAGAAAGAAACTGATTATTATAATTATCTTATTAATCTCTTTATAAATCCCGATTTATGTCGCATCTCCATAATAGTTTTGTCTTTTGACAAAAAAACACCCTTCCTTTGGGGGTTAGTTTTTTCTTGTCTGAATTAAGACGCTGCATTATGTTTTTTTTTTTAAAAAAAAAAAAAACTGATAAATTGATGTTTCATTTTCTCGATTTTCTTTTCTTTTTGTTTTTCCTCCCTTTTTACTTGTTTGTTTCACCTATATATTGACTGCCGAATGGAGGGTAATATTGACCTTTGAAACATGCCCGAACTCAAAACGTTTCGTTCTCTACTGATTCTTTGGTATTAGTATTTAATCTTTGGCTCGATTAAATCAAACATGGGTCTACTGGTGAAGGCACATTTTAGAATTGTGAGGAAATTTCCAGCGAATGTGCACTAACTCAGTTGCTCTAACGGCTATAATAATTTAAGAAGCAATCGTTATCATCTAATAATTTAAAATATTCATTTACATTGTAAATTAATAAATTTAAATTTTTATCAAAATATTTGATACTTTAAATATTTATTATTTTTGTAAATTGTTTGAATAATCGAGAAATATACAATTTGTTCTTTTATGTTTCAATATAATGGCTTGAACAGATATCTAACACAATTTTTCTTTTCTTTTTTTTAAATAAGACCATCACTCCTATTGTACAATTTCACTTTAAAACAGAAAAAAAAAAAATCATACGGTGCTCTAATTCCTGAGAAATCGAAACCCGTAACTTGAAAACCAAGAGGCAAGCGGCCGAAACGTTACGATCAAGGCAAAGGACAATCCACAGAAAACTCCGCGTCCCCACCAGAAAGCAGGTATCTATCTCTCTCTTGGGAATATAAATGATGACGATAATATTAATTAATTTTTGAAATACGGAAAATTGATGGAGAAGCTTTAAGAACGTGTTTTGGGGTGCACCATAAAAATGGATAGTCGAACTTGCAGAGTGTCTCCAGTTGTCAATCTTGCTGACCCTGCCAGCAAACGAGGCACCGCTTCTTTTTCTTTTTTTTCTCTGTTTTTTCTTTGGCATGCTTCTCACGTATCGTCACTCAATCGACATATATAAGCGTACAAAATATTTTATATTATATACATAAAATAATATAATGTAAATTATTTAATATCTAATACAAAAAATATTTAATTTTATTATTTTTTCATATAATTAAATTTACACACAATAATAATAATAATACATACATACATATTTGCAAACTTTTCCGTGTTAGGTCCGAGTGGACTTCACGACCGCGCCAATGATTAATTTGTGGACTGATTTGTTGTTTATTTTATGTCTGTTAATTACTTTGGATGGAAATATTTTAATATATGTTAATGTTAGTTAACCTACCAAGGTGATTTGGGACCATTACCAATCTATGTGTCTCGTGCCGCAAAGAAGGAAAAGTTGACTACTCCAATAGAAAATGTGAATATATATGATGAAAATAATATTATTAATTTAAATTAAAAATTTATTATAATAAAATTAATTGAATTGAATTAAAATTTGAATCTAATTATTTAAATAAAATTAAATGTATGTAAATATATATATAAAGATATATTATTTATATTATTATATATATACTTATCAATTATTATATTTATAAAATTATTCTTATAATTTTTTATCTGTAATATTTTAACTATTGTGCCCTGTTAAAAAAACTCATTTAAAACTTGAGGACTTTGGAGTTTTGATTTGGATGTTTAGTAGAGTTTCAAATGGATGGGATTACTTAGCTTGTCTATGAAGGAATTAAACTTGTAACTTAAGTCTGGTTTGGTTATTTTGTTTCAAGGACCAAAAAGCTTCCACAAACGTTTGCACCAAGCAATTTAAAAACGAGACATGGGTATAAAATAGGGTTTTAAAAGCAATGGCAACATGGTGGGTAATGATGATGACAACAGCGAGAAGAAGGAATGTTTTGGCAATCTTGTTCATGGGAATTTCCACTATATTTCAAAAAAAGAAAAGGTTGACATTTGTCACCATGAATTCCCATTATAACTCAAAAATATCGAGCTCGGAAAACCAAGCCCGGAATGTCGACGATAGAAGAAAAGATAAAGAACCGAGTGCAGCGGGCCTACGTTTGTCTCGTGAAGAGGATTTTGTAACTCCAAGGAAAACAAAAGGGGATTCTTAAGCAGATGGGATTGTCACGTTCTCTCTGTGTCCGTAAAAAGAGTACAAAATAAACGCACATCGGGACCATTTTTATCTTTTTGTTTTTTCTATTTGTTAAACAATTATACACACACAGACACGAAAATGAGGTTAACCGGGTCATTCTGTATCTTTTTCATTGCAGCGTCCTGCGGCAGCAACGTTGATGGAACCATTTGGTGGGGACCCATCTGGGGTTGTGGCCATGCTTCAGGTACCGAACTCAATATCCTTCAGGAATTGCTTGTGGTAAATTGGTCAAATATTTGATTGATCAACGAGGTGACAGCGTTTATGTGTAGTGCGATATAATTGGCAAATTTCTAATCCTCGACATTTATGCAAGTGAAGCTTTAAATCGGGGTCATTATAAATCTTTTTATACTCCTCAAAAAAAAAAAAAAAAAAAAAAAGGGGAAGGAAGGCTACAAGAGGAGATTTTGCTTTTTTTTAAGGGACCCCATGTGCATTTATTCTCCAAAAAAAGATGTCTGAACAATCCACACAGGTGGGGTTTCCTTCATTTTTCTTTCTATTTTTCATGTGACAACAGAAACTTGGATGCTTTACACGAGAGATAGGAACAATCTAGCAATTACAGCTGGAAAAAAAGAAAGAAAAAAAAGAAAGTAAGTTCAGGGCACTGAGGGAGAGCCAATATTCAGTGCAAACATGATGCATAAGGATGACTAATTGAGACAGCCTGAAGTTGGTGATTTTGAAACTTTTGAAGTGTCCACATGGGGTCATTTCGCTGGATAATGAGAGAGAGTAGGAAATAAAGGGACGTGAGTAAGAAGATTTCAAGATCAACAATCATCAACTCTTAGACATCTTTTGCAGTGGCTCAATTATACATTTAGTAAAGCAAAACGATACCATTATTAAAAACCTGAAAAAACTGACTGTCGTGGAAATCCATCAGTCTCAACTTGACTTGGAGAAACTGGAGCTTTGCCCGTTTCTTTCCCACCCCCTTCTTCATCTTGAACTCCGATGCAAATTGTTCGCCCGCGGCCCATTTTCCTCTTGTATATTTGGGCTGTGGCTAAGTTAAAGAACTCAGTTTTATACCAAGCCCAGAAGCCCAAAAGGCCATGGGCCTCTGAGATTCTAGACAGGGGATCCTCCCAGCCCATAAAATAGCGATTGCTGGGGTGGCACTCCTTAATTAGTTGCCATTGCGGGACTCTTTTTCTCGTTAAAAATAAAAAATAAAAAGTTGATAATACGTATATGTGGACTAATTATATTTTAATTAATTTTATAAATGAATAAAATTAAATGTAAGAAAAAAAATTCACTGCAATACCTTTTTTTTTTTTTGTTCATATTATATACTGTGGAATAAGTATTGTTACAGGGGATTTGTATTTGAAATTTAGAATCGATAAACGAGGGAGGGTATTCAAGTAAATTTATATCTCCTCCCCAGACAACGGGTCTGGGACTTGTAACGGTCAAGTGGACATTATATAAGAAGTTCCTCTGCCTCTCTTCTCTTGTAAACTTATTCTAAAAAGAAAGGTCGGCTTCCATTCTTTATGAGGCTTCCGTTCAAGGCGATTCTCTCTCTGGTCTTCCTTGTAGGGCCAATCGCATCTTGTGGGGTTCTCCGATTCTATTGCCTTCTTGCTTCATTGTTTAATTCTTGAAATTTTGAGATTTTCCCCTTTTTTTATTAATATTTTTTCAATCTTTCTTGATTTATGTTTAATTCTTGAAATCTTGAAAGAGACAAGAAAGTCAGATTTCTAACTTTGGATATCTTTCTTGTCACTTTTTTTTTTTTTGGTTTTTTCGGATTTTGGCCTCTCACAATTTGAATCTTTGAGGTGTCTTGAGTCTTGACTTTCCCTCTTTCTTTCTGAGACTTTCTTCGGGGAAATGGTTCTGGACCTATCTTAAGATATGTTTCTTGATTTTTTTTTGCCTTCTTGGATAAATTGTGTTCAAAATCACACAAGCAGACGTCATTCTACAGATGGTTCTTTGTGTTCTTGGTCCTTTTTCGATCTTGTTCACCTAGTCTTTTTTTTTTTGTGTGTGTGTTTGACAATCGAGTGGTATCTGAGACAACACGGAAAAGGGAAGGATTGGTTTGGTTTTGAGTTTTGCCGTTAAAAATTTAGTACAAAATCTCCATTTATACCCATCTTTTAAGTTTATTTTACTCTTCTTGTTTTTGGTTCCTTTTTAATACGATACGTTGACGGATTATGGCCTTTTGTTTTTTGTCTAGGCAAGAGGTTATAGCGAAGAAGCTGAGAGAACTAGGAGAGGAACCTGGCAACATCGCACCAAAAGATTTTTCCATTCGAACAACAGCCCAGAATTATAGTGGCGGGGCTCATTCAGGATATGGGGGTACACTGCAATTTTCTCTAATTATAAGGACCAAAGGCTCTACGGCAGTTAGTCAATTCAAGGGGGGTAATTTCTGTTACACTTTTTTTCTTGCTTTCACTTTAACATTCTCTAGAGCAACATGGACCTTTTAGTTTAAGATTATTTAGACATTGCAACTCACCTGGTTCTCTGATTTTGTTTTAGGCATTATCCAGTAAATCTAATGGTGTAACATATGAAGGAAGCTACTGTTCATGAAACTGGTAATGTGCTGCTCGTAACTATGGAACGTTCTGCGTTAAAGTTCTATGTTCTTATGATTTTTGCACAGTTGAATAATTCTCATATTTTTGGTACTTTTTTCAACGGCAGGTTCCCCTCCTGTAACATCTACACCAGATTATGGTAGACCAGTTGTCTCTTATGCTGACGGAGTCTTTTATCCATGCTTTAACCTTTATTAAAGTAACGGAAGGTATAGAATCATGGGTACTGCTCGATTCACTTGCTTCTTTTTATAAAACACTGACTTTTAGATATATGTTTTTTCCCCCCTGCTATGTCGATTGATCCGTAAGTAAGCGCTAAATGCAACTACTTGCGGCTATAGACCTTAATGATGGGGATATTCAAGGTATGAACTTTTTGAACTGTGCTCTCTGTGCACTGCCCACCAATAAGAGAAGGGTAAAACGGGTAAAAACATCAAAAACCAAATTTGCAATGATGGTGTGAAAAAGATGAACTTGATTATCCAAATTATGGGATGTTACTAGGTTCTCTGTGCTTTTAGAAGGAATGTTCCTGTTCTCATTCATGGTCAAATTTTCTTTTGTTGAGAAAAATACAATTTTTGGGTTTCCATTATGGGTCGTATATGGTGGTCAGAAACTATGAGTATTAGACATCTGTGCATTCCCATGGTTCTACCCTGAGGTTGGTTTTATTTCTGGCATACCATAGGTAAAGCAGAACTGTAGGTTGGCTTTATTTCTGAGAATGGGTAAGTGAAATTTCCTTTTGCTTTCTTTTAAGAAGTTTCTACAACACGAGTCATCATTTTTTGTTTTCGCTTCTTTGTGATTAACAACTTTGAAAACAAATATCATTGCATGATTACACAATCCTTGTTTTGGGGTGGAAGCATTGATCCTGCAGAATCTCGAAATTGGGCAATAACTATGTTGGGCCACCTTAATGCTCCTGTTGATAAATCATCTTTTCTGCAAAGAAAATAAAAAAAAAGAATAAGACACTCTGACATTGAGCTCTGGCCAAAGATATCCAGCGTCTTGCTAACAACACTCAGTTTTGGAATTAACTGGAGAACATAACGTTTTCACACTAATTTATTTTAATCATAAGGGCTAGGTGTTAGCCTTAAGTTGTTTTTCATTTGTCATGGAGATATGCATACTGATAAAAGCATATATGGGCAATCTAGAAATTTCATTCATGTCTGTCTTTTAGGATTGCAGACATATTCTGAGATCTTTTATCTGGTTCTGTTTTTTTGGTTCATTTATTTCAACAAAGACCAGTGAAGGACATATGTGTAGCTAGTTGTGATTAGTGCTCTTTTGCAGTCATCTACTGAAACCAAGTGGTCATCCAAAGGTTACCTTGTTTTTACTTGGTTGCAAGAGAAATTTCTTGTAGCATATCTTTGCAAACTGCTTATTCCAACAAAAATGATAAAACATATACTATTCATGACTATGGGTCAAATTATCTGTTTTGGTCAGCAAATTATCCATGTGTTATTCAGAAATCATAACATGTAGCAACTGCATGCTATGTCCTAAGGATCAACATTTTCTGACACCAATTCCTAAATTTTAAGTTTGGGATGAATTCCAGAAATTTAATTTGGTACTTTTCATTAGACAATACTTGCTAACAACTCTTTTGTTGCGAGGTAACCTTTTTGCCTGTGTGTAAGCAGGGAAGCTATTCTTTATCACCGGTAGAAAAAGTGGGTATTGAAATCATTGCAGATGGGCAAGGTATATGTTTAGAAGTTCCAATTTGTTATTCCAGAATGGTGTGCACTTTCTTACAAATCTTCTTTTATGTTACAAAGCTGCAGGAGTATTATTTAGTATATTTATCATAGATTTGATCTTTTCATGGTTTGTGGTATTCAGCAAGATACAAAGATTTTTAATGTCTTCCACAAATTTGTCTTCTGGTAAAGCTTCATGCTCTTTACCTCTTCCTTTCTTTTTTATTATTATTTTGTTTCCTGAATCTTTTGGGAGTGATATTTAGATTTGTGTTTCTACTACAGATAACTGTGCTGGAAAGAAATATCTGCTATCGTTCTTGCCCCCTCACAACATGCAGTGTATTCTAGACATAGACAATGGGAGCAATTGCTGAGGTAACAAATGAGATGAGATGGACAAACATAGTAAACCAAACTGTTTTATGTATTGATTAAACCATTCCATGGAATTTGATAGTATGAGGTGGAAACTAGCAGCATGAACAACCTATCTGATATTTAGGAAATTAAGCAACCATGAGGATAATTTAGGAACTGTGATTTTTATTTTGAAATGCTTGACTGTCCCATGTCGACATTGTTCAATTGTTGGATAGCTTGTCAGGCAGCAATAGGGATTTATTGAATGGGTTACCCGATGTCTATCTCTCTAACAGATTGAATCTGTCAAGGACATGAAATTACTTTACTCACCTGATTGTGAATTCACAAGACTGTTACAGGTTATTGTCATCAGTCTATGAACTCATTCAGATTAATGAAGGAAAGAACTTACTGCAGCTATAGGCAACTCTGAATAATGTTATTGGCTTTGCATTCATAATTTGTGTGTTCTATTTCTTTGAAGGTTGTTTCTGTAATTGCTGATGTATACTTGCACATGCATGCTCAAGATCAGTATGACTCAATCTTTGGTTTTCTGCTTGCAAGAACAATGGAAGATAATATCTTGGTGTTCTTGATGATGTTTGAAATCATTAACTCTGCTTGATATTCCTTTTACAGATGTAGAAAATGTGGTACTTTCAAAAATTCTAATCTTTCCTAAGTTGCAACATTTAAGAAAATCCCCTGAAATACCCGTATGTTCAACTCAGCCCATGCAGGCTTCAGGAAACCATTGCCCATATTTAAAGGGACCATCTGCAGTGTATCCATCATTAGTGGTTAAGGTGCTTCACCATATTCTATCCTGTTTTACTTAAGCCATGAATACTTGTGATACTCAATCATTCCAGGAGACAGTAATTATCAAAGCTAGCATTGTGTTACTATCTTTTCAGGCGATTCTAGGCCACTATGGATTCAAATTCTGCAGATTTCCAGATTGTTCGCTCATCTTCACCTGATATTTCACATTATAGTTCCTAATTCAGCTTGCCAGAGTTAAATCCATTTCCCAATAGAAGCTCCTATTCAAAATGCGTACGTGTATTTCTATCCACCTTCTAATCCCAATTTTCAAGTTAGTCAGGAAGAAAGGCCCTCTTAGTTGTTGAAAAGTCATGGTATTTTCGGCTTGCACTTGCAGTGGTTGTTGGCCTGGCATGTTTTTACAGCTTCTTGTTTGCTTGCTTGATATATGCCTTGGGCAACGATATGAAACCACTGTAGGTTTGTAACCGGCCATAAAATTGATTGATTGTTTTGAGATGATTAGGTTTTTAAGAAGATAATCTAGAGTGACTACTAGCGTCCTTGAAAGAAACTACATTTTGTTTCATTTATGATGGCCTTCGGAGTTTCTGATAATAAGGAAATAGCACATTTGTCTTAAGCTTTTAGACTGGGAAGTGGGAACTTTTAGAAAATAAAAATGAAAAGAAAAGTTCAGCAAAACTACATTTTGTTTCATTTATATCGTGATCCTTATGGCATCTGATGGCCTTCGGAGTTTCTGGGAATAAGGAAATAGCACATTTGTCTTAAGCTTTTAGACTGGGAAGGGGGAACTTTTAGAAAATAAAAATGAAAAGGAAAGTTCAGCAATGATGCAAAAACAATGATTGTGAACACTTGTCACTTTGCACTAGTAGAAGGTACAAAATCCGAAAGGATTACACATATTGTGCCACCTGGGGCGCGGCGGTGGATGGGGCAGGTGGAATAGGTACACCTGCTGGTTACATTAGGTGTCCATTAGTGTCGCATTCTTCCTAAGTCTGGATATCACTACCCCTGTTTTTGTTCAGGGCTTGCAAAAACAAAGCTGTTGAATTGAGCAAGGGCCATGAAACCTACGCCCTGCATTGATGGTTCTCATACACGGTTGTACAATTGCTCTAAAGAGTTTGAAATCGAAACTAGGACATTGTCCATATCTTTGAAGATCACTAAACAATTGTGAAGATTACCATCTAAGGCTATGCATGCATTTAGAATGTTTTGCTGATCAGAACTTTCAATTCTGGGTTCCTTGCATTAACAGAATGGTAACAGTACTGAAACGGTCGAGGCTGAGCATTTGCAGTTATAAACTATGCTTCCACTTGGGGATCTCAAAACTATATTCGTACAGAAGGAGAGTTTTACTGTCATCAACTGATTTACCGTGGAATGTTAATGGATCACCTTGGTTTTATCCTCAAAATGTTGCTGGTCTGTTTGCACAATCTCCTTTGGAAGTGTTGTTGACGGAAAAACACTTGCCCTTGTTATGGTTACGGTTGCTGGACGAGGTTAGATTTACTTGGATAAAACTAAGGTGGACTAAAAGTTGAGTGAAAAAAATTAAGAAAAAAAAAAAAAGAAGGTTGTGGTAGAGAATATTGAGAGTGCTTGCTGGGAAAGCTTTTACATTCTGCTTGCAGGTAGGAGGACTGCGGGAAGGATGATGCGATGCAGATTTTTAAGAAACTAAATGATTTTTAGTATTTTTCATTGAAATTATCTTAAGGAATAATAATAATACTTTGTATTTGGAATGAAACGGTAACGTTTTGTGGGTAACAGTTTCACACAAGTGTACGACACAACTCTCAACCTCAACTCAAGTAAAGGAGTCCAAGTGCCAACCAAAGCCAGACCGCCGCAAGAGTCAGAGGGGTTTGGTCGTGAAATCAATTTTCTTTGATTTCGCTCTCCTTTTGGGTGCAATTGGACCGAGGAGATAAGAGATTGCCTCTCGACGGCAGGTGAGTTTGTTTTACCCAGCATCCAAATTGCGATACCAATGATTCATCTTCTCTGCAAAAGTATTTTATATAATGGGAGATTTTCAATCCGAACTTCACCATCTAAAAAATGGTATTTGTCTCATCCTCAAAGTTCATCACTTTTTAGTCATAGATGCTTTTCAAGCAATGCACATGAGCCCTCGTTTGTGGTTTCGTACTACATGAATAAATGTGGGTTCTCTCTGGAGTCTGCTAAATCGGTCTCTAAGTTCGTCCATTTTGATAGCCCTGATAATGCCGATGCTGTCCTTTCTTTTCTCAAGAGCCATGGGTTCTCAGAGAAACAAATTTCTAAGCTTATCAAGAAATCACCTCACTTGCTCACTTTCAACCCTGGGAAAACGATTTTGCCAAAATTGGAATTTTTCTACTCTAAGGGGGCTTCTAAGCTTGATGTGGCCAGGATATGTTCTGGATATACTAGTATTTTGGATAGAAGCTTAAAGAACCAGATAATTCCCTCTTTTAAATACTTCCGCGAGTTGCTTGGTTCAAATGAGAAGGTTATTATGGCTGTCAGGCGCCAACCTGGTATAATCAGTCTTCCGCTAGAATATGCCACAGGTAATGTTGATGCTTTGAGAAAAATTGGGGTGCCTATATCAAATATTGCATCCTCAATTGCTGACCGACCTAGTGGCTTAATGAGGACTACTACCCGTTTTAATGAGATGCTACAGAAGGTAAAGGAAATGGGTTTAAAGCCTTCGAAGTGTAGTTTTGTTTTTGCAGTGTTTGTTATGGGAATTATGAGGGAAACAACATGGCAAAGGAAGATTGATGCTTATTGCAAATGGGGTTTTTCCAAAGAGGAAATTTTGATGGCATTTGGCAAGTTTCCCCAGTTTATGACTGTTTCAGAGGATAAAATTGCAGCTGTTATGAATGTTTTTGTGAATCAACTAGGTCTGGAGCCTGTAGTTATTGCCAGAAATCCAATCATTGTTTCACTGAGCTTGGGAAAAAGAATTGCTCCAAGGGCCTCAGTTGCCCAAGCTTTGGTCTCAAAAGGTTTTCTTAAGAAGGATTTTAGTTTAAGTGGATTTTTTGTCGTCACAGAACAGTTGTTTCTCAAGAGGTACGTTATCCCTTATGAGGTGAAAGATTTTCCACTGTTGAAACTATATAAAGAAAAATTAAATTCTCCATGATGAGTAGGAACTGACATATAATGGATGCCATTGTGTGCAGTATCTCCATGTTTCTTTTTTAGCTGGTCATTTTGTATCAGAAATCTATTGGAATTTGTCCTTTGGACCACAGCTGACTCATTGTGTGCAGTATCTCCATGTTTCTTTTTTGGCTGGTCATTTTGTATTAGAAATCTGTTGGAATTTGTCCTTTGGACCACAGCTGACTCATTTTTATTCTCTGATTAGAGTTATTGATACTATTTTACCGTCTCTTGTGTGAAAGGATGCTTATGATGATTTGCATTGCACTGTCTTGCTTCATGTTTGTATTCTCCATAAAATGAATTGCACTTTATGCTATCTTTCTTTGACTTTGTTCTGGTCTTGGATTGCACTTATAAGTCCTATCATATGCCATCATCCGCTTCTTGTGGCACAAAAAGTGTGGACAGGAAGAATGTTCGGATGCATCTTTGAGTGCAAAGCGAACAATTCTTTTCATTATAAACTTGATTCTATGTTGATCATGTTGGCAAGTTTGTCTGCAAAATTTGTTGTTTTTGTTAAAATTTGCACAATGGGACTGCTGCACAAAGCTCATTGTGGTGATTTGATTAGTATTCAAAGTGCTATTTTTGGAGGAAGACAAAAGCATGTAATATGCCGTGTCCTTCCAACGCCACAAAAGTTTCTATTTCCAGTGCTTGGTGGCTTGGAAAGTTGAAGAGAATAGAGAAAACTCCAGTTAGCTTTTGTCTTATAGGGGTTGCATTTTGCTCAAGCCAAGGGTAGCCTGTCATTCATCTTGTTGCATTTACTTTGTTCCTTGCATGTTTGAAAAATGACCGTGGATGATTTCCTATACTGGCATTGCCTCTGAGCACCATATATATGCTATCATTTTGCATTGAGCAAGGCATTTTAACAGCTGTCTAGTTACTATTTTTTGTTTTCCTGTCATCATGCTTTTTATATTGTTAGTCCTTTGCACAAGAAATAATGGGGAGAGGGAATTAATTAGCCAACTCAAAATAGATTATAGAGTTGCTTAACTTTTGTTTGAGTAAACTGTACTGAAAATGTGTAAATGAGGATCAGAGATGACATCTTCATTAAATTTTGATGTGTCTTGTAGGAAAAGTTATAAAGAGTGCCACGACTCTGAGCACAATAGCGGAAATTATATCCATTTATTTCCAAAACCCATAACTAATTAATTGGAAAAGCAGCTCAAGCAATGTGAATCAATGTTAGCTTGGGATAGAGAAAAGTGCTCTAATGTAAATTTCTGAGAGGGGCAAAAGCCAACAGTTGATTTAAAGCGTGCTAAAAAGTTATGGTTTTGTGCTTGTAAAGATGATGGATGGTAAATTAAGTTGTGTACCCATTCGGACTTACCTGGATGGCACTACTACCACTTTGGGTGTTGGAGGAAGATTAACCCTAACCTTTTGAAATATCTATAATATGTGAAAATTTAGAGTTTTGAAATGGTGATTAAAAAATAATAAAATAATAATAATAATAAAACCTTGTATATGAAATGGTGACATTTGATATTGCACGGGCATGCCATACACATGGACGCACATAGACGTCAGTGTACGACACACGTCTTCCATATCTGGTTGGGAAAACCTCAAAAGGGTTTTCACTTTAATTCTACCTTGGTTGTGAAAACAATCTTCGTTGGTTTCTCCCTTGTTTGGAAGAATTGGATCAAGCATATAAGAGACTGCTGCTCGACAGCAGGTGAGTTTCTTTTCTCCTGTTGCCCAAATAGCAATATAACCCATGTTTCATCTTCTCTTTAAAAATATAATCTACGGAGGATTTTCACTCCCAACTTCACCAGCCCAGAAATTGTGTTTGTTTCATCTGCGAACTTCATTACTTTTTGGTCGGAAGTGCATTTCAAGCAATGCAAATCAGTCTTCATTTATGGCTTACATGAATAAACGTGGGTTCTCTCCAGAGCATGGCTATATCAGGCTCTAAGTTTGTCCATTTTGATAGCCCAGATAATGCAGTTTCTCAAGAGCGGGTTCTCAGAGAGACAAGTTTCTCAGATTATCAATAATGCGCCTAAGTTGCTCAAGTTCAACCCTGAGAAAACCCTTTTGCCAAAATTGGAGTTTCACTACTCTAAAGGGTGCCTCTAAACGTGATGTCGCCAGGATATGTTCTTGATATTACGCTGTCTTATAATTCTTGCTTTTAAATTATTCCGTGACTTGCTTAGATCAATATGAGAAGGTTATTAAGGCTCTCAGTCCCTAATCTCGTTTACTCACGGCTGATTTTCCAAAATTTATCATAAGCAAGGTTGATACTTTGACAAATATCGGTGTCCCCTTAATTGCTAATCAACCTAGTTGCATCACGTGGAGAGCTACTCGTTTAAATGAAATTCTGCAGAAAATAAAGAACATGGGGTTGAAACCTTAGAGTATTAGTTTTGTTTTTCCATTGTCTGTAATGGGAATATTGAGCGAAAAAGCTTGGAGAAGGAAGATTGATGCTTATAGAAAATGGGGTTTGTCTGAAGAGGAAATTTTGATGGCATTCGGCAAGTTTCCCTGGTTTATGAATATTTCAAAGGATAAAATTGCAGCTGTTATGAATGCTTATGTGAATCAATTAGGTCTGGAGCCTGCAGTAATTGCCAAAAATGCAGCTACCGTTGGACTGAGCTTGAGAAAGAGGACGATCATTCCGAGAGCCTCAGTTGCCCAAGCTTTGGTCTCAAAAGGTTTTGTTAAGATGGATTTTGGTTTCAGTGGGTTTGTCTTGAGCACAGAAAAGTTCTCTCAAAAACTACGTGATCCCTTATGAAGGGGAAGATTCCCAGCTATTGAAACTGCGGAAAGAAACTAATATGAAAAAACAAAGTCATGAAGTTTAAAAACTAATTTAGTAATTTTTAATAAATTAATTGATATTTAGTGTTTTTTACGAAAATTATCATAAGGAATAGATCATCTTTTAATTCTTAGCGGCGCAACGCACCCAATTTTTGTTTTTTGTTTTTTTATTGGAAGAAAAAGGAAAAAAAACCGTGTATTCGTTATGTAACAATAACGTTTTGTAGGTCACAGTTTCACACACGTGTACGACACAACCCTCAACCTCAACTCAAGTCAGATGTTAACCAAAGCAGACCGCCGCCAGGGTCAGAGGGGTTTGGCTATGTTTATCGTCTTCGGCCGTGAAAACAATATTCTTTGATTTTGCTCTCTTTTTGACAGCAGTTGTATCGAGCAGACAAGAGATTGCCTTTCGACGGCAGGTGAGTTTGTTTTCTTCCAGCATCCAAATTGCGAAACCAATGATTCATCTTCTCTGCAAAAGTATTCTATATAATGGGAGATTTTCAATCCGAACTTCACCATCTCAAAAATGGTATTTGTATCATCCTCAAAGTTCATCACTTTTTAGTCATAGATGCTTTTCAAGCAATGCAAATGAGCCCTCGTGTGTGGTTTCATACTACATGAATAAATGTGGGTTCTCTCAGGAGTCTGCTATATCGGCCTCAAAGTTCGTCCATTTTGATGGCCCAGATAATCCCGATGCTGTCGTTTCTTTTCTCATGAGCCATGGGTTCTCAGAGAAACAACTTTCTAAGCTTGTCAGGAAATCACCCCACTTACTCAAGTTCAACCCTGGGAAAACGATTTTGCCAAAATTGGAGTTTTTCTACTCTAAGGGGGCTTCTAAGCTTGATGTGGCCAGGATATGTTCTAGATATACCAGTGTTTTGGATAGAAGCTTAGAGAACCAGATAATTCCCTCTTTTAAATACTTCCGCGAGTTGCTTGGTTCGGACGAGAAGGTTATTAAGGCCGTCAGGCGCCATCCTAGTATAATCAGTCTTCCGCTGGAATATGCCACAGGCAATGTTGATGCTTTGAGAAAAATTGGAGTGCCTAAATCAAATATTGCATCCTTAATTGGTCACCAACCTAGTTGCATAATGAGGAGTTCTACCCGTTTTAATGAGGTGCTAAAGAAGGTCAAGGAAATGGGTTTAAATCCTTTGAAATGTAGTTTTGTTTTTGCAGTGTTTGTCATGGGAATTTTGAGTGAAACAACATGGGGAAGGAAGATTGATGCTTACAGGAAATGGGGTTTTTCCAAAGAGGAAATTTTGATGGCCTTTGGCAAGTGTCCCCAGTTCATGACTGTTTCAGAGGATAAAATTGCAGCTGTTATGAATGTTTTTGTGAATCAACTAGGTCTGGAGCCTGCAGTAATTGCTAAAAATCCAGCCATTGTTTCACTGAGTTTGGGAAAAAGAATTGCTCCAAGGGCCTCAGTTGCCCAAGTTTTGGTCTCAAAAGGCTTTCTTAAGAAGGATTTTGGTTTAAGTGGATTTTTCCTCACCACAGAACAGTTGTTTCTCGAGAAGTATGTTATCCCTTACGAGGCGAAAGATTCTCCACTGTTGAAACTATATAAAGAACAATTAAATTCTCCATGATGAGTAGAAACTGACATATAAATAACAGTTGCAATTGTCTGCAGTATTTCCATGTTTCTTTTAGCTGGTCCTTTTGTATCAAAAATCTGTTGGAATTTGTCCTTCGGATCACGGCTGACTCATGTTTATTCTCCCATCAGAGTTATAGATGCTATTTTACATCTGTTGGAAATCCCACAAGGATTTCCATTGCACTGTAACTTGTCCTGCTTCACGTTGGTATTCTCCATAAAATGAATTGCATTTCACGTTATCGTCCCTGACTTTGGTCTGGTGTTGTGTTGCACTCATAAGGCCTATCATATGCCATTGTCTGCTTCTTGTGGTTCAAAAAGAGTGGCTGAGAAGAATGTCCGGGTGCATTTTTGAGGGTACGGAGAACCAAGTCTTTTCACTATAAATTGATTCTTTTCTATGTTGGGCATGTTGCAAGCTTGTCTGCAGAATGTATCGTTTTTGTTAAAATTTACACCATTGAACTGCTGCACAAAGCTCATCATGGTGATTCGATTAGTATTCAAAGTGCTATTTCAGACGCAGTACTTCCTAATCATTTGGAGGATGACAAAAGTCGGGAGGAGCAATCCTTCTTCATCATTCGAGATTAATTTAACAATTATATATATATATATATTTTAAAGAATTGTTCACTCATATTTAAGGCTATTAGGTAAAAATATTTGTTATCTTTACTCTTTTATTGAAATTTAACAGATGGTATATAAAATTTAAAAATATTCACTTACTTTGTTTATATATTTTTTAAATTTTTTATAAAATATATTATTATTATTAAATTTAATTTTTTAAAAAAATTTATTATAAAAATAATATATATATATATATATATATATATATATAATAAAATATTTTTATATTTTTCAAATAATTATTTTAAAAATATTAAAATATTTTATTTTATTTATTTTATTAATTAATATTTTAAATTTTATATTATATATTAAATTTAATAAAAATAAAATAAAATAAAATATTTTTATCAAATAAATAATTTAAAATATATATTATAACATGAGAGAATAGGAAAAATATATATATATTAGATCCAAAAACATCGAATGAGAAAACAATTCTACTCCTAATGACACAACAGTTTCTATTTGCGTGGTTGGTTGGGAGGTAAAAACTTGTTGAAGCCCATAAGTTATGGGCTAGTGATCTTTTAAATGAATATCCTTCTGGCCCAAAGATATCTTCTTTGTAGTCCATTTACAAGGCCCAGAGGCCGAATTCAGACACTGACGTGGCAAGCTGGGCTTTGGAAGAAAATGTCTTCAGGGGTCTTAATTTTAAAATCTCAGAATAAAAATTAAATATAACAAACGACAGTTACAAAATATCTTGAAATTTTTGTATAAGCGTTTTAGAAAGATTTTATCTCCGGAAGGGTGAAATGTAAATGTTTGTGGGTATTTAGATCCTCTTTGCAGTCGTCAAACATAATGGTCTGTTTGGTATTAGTTAGTAAAATTGCATTAAAAAAATATAATTCTCAAAAATAAATAATAAATATCTATTATGATGAATAATTACTTTAAATAATAATATTATTATATAAATTATTTAATAAATTACAAATATATCATAAAATTGCAGTTTATGTATTATAAAAATTATATTTTTTTATATAAAAAATTAAAAGATATAAGATCTTAAAAGATGAGTAAAAGAAAGGTAATAAAGAAAATAAAATTTTCTTATTTTTATAAATTTTATATTAAAATTACTCAAAAAAATGTCTTTCTAGGACTTTAAAGTTATTTAGTGAAAATTGCGATTTGTTTTTAAAAAAATTAATTAATTAATTATTTATTTATTTAAAATAGAGAGACGTTTGGTGGGTCACACGCAGACACAGGGGTTCGACGCAGGCCCTCAAGGGTTTTACTTGATTCTTCTCTGGTCGTGAAAACAAGCGTCTTTGGTTTCTCTCGCCTTTGGAACAATTGGATCAAGCAGGCAAGAGATTGCTAGTTAACGGCAGGTGAGTTGCTTTCTCTCAGTAGCCGAATTGCAATACCCAATGTTTCATCATCTCTGCAAAAGCATTCTATGTAATGGGAGATTTTCAATCCCTGCTCCCCCATCTCAAAAATGGTATCTGTATGGTCTTCAAAGTCCATCGCTTTTTGACCATAAATGGTTTTCAAGCAATGCAAAGCAGTCCTCATTTGTGGCGTCTTATTACATGAATAAATGTGGGTTCTCTCCGGAGTCTGCTATATCAGCCTCTAACTTTGTCCATTTTGATAGCCCAGATAATGCCGATGCTGTCCTTGCTCTTTTCAAGAGCCATGGTTTCTCAGATAGACAAATTCCTAAGCTTATCAAGAAGTCACCTCAGTTGCTACTGTTGAACCCCGGGAAAACCCTTTTGCCAAAATTGGAATTTTTCTACTCTAAAGGGGCTTCTAAACGCGATGTGGCCAGTATATGTTCTGGACATTTCAGTGTTTTAAGGAGAAGCTTAAAGAAGCAGATAATTCCTTCTTTTGAATTCTTCCGCGAGTTGGTTGGATCGGATGAGAAGGTTATTAAGGCTTTCCGTCGCCATAATGGTATGATTGTGCCTGGTTTGCAGAAATTTGTCACAAGCAAGATTGATACTTTGAGAAAAATTGGAGTGCCTGAATTGAATATTTCGTCCCTAATTGTTAATCAACCTTGTTGCATGACGAGGAGTGCTACTTGTTTTAATGAAATTCTGCAGAAAATAAATAACATGGGGATAAATCCTTCAAGGATTAGTTTTGTTTATGCATTGTCTGTTATGGGAACGTTGAGTGAAACGACATGGCAAAGGAAGATTGATGCTTATAGAAAATGGGGTTTGTCCAAAGAGGAAATTTTGATGGCATTTGGCAAGTTTCCCTGGTTTATGAGTCTTTCAGAGGATAAAATTGCAGCTGTCATGAATGTTTATGTGAATCAACTAGGTCTGGAGCCTGCAGTTATTGCCAGAAATCCAGCTGTTGTTAACCTGAGCTTGAAAAAGAGAATTGTTCCAAGGACCTCAGTTGCCCAAGCTTTGGTCTCAAAAGGTTTTCTTAAGAAGGATTTTGGCATAAGTAGGTTTTTCTTTAGCACGGAAAGGTTGTTTCTCAAGAAGTATGTTGCGCCTTATGAAGGGGAGGATTCTCAACTGTTGAGACTGTATAAAGAAAAATTAAATTCTGCATGATGAGTAGAAACTAACATATAACATCGCAATTGTCTCCACGATTTCCATGTTTCTTTTAGCTCGTCCTATTGTGTTAGAAAACTGTTGGAAGTTGTCCTTCAGAATTTTTGCTATTTCAGGATATAGTGCAAATGGATGCTTTACAACGATTTGCATTGCAGAGTAACTTTTCTTGCTTCATGTCTGTACCGTAGTCACCATAAAATGATTTGTGTGTCACGTTCTCATTCTTTATTTTGTTATAATGTTGTGTTGCACTTGAAAGGTCTATCGTATGCCAGTGTCCACTTCTTGTGTTTTAGCAAAACGGATGTGAAGCTAGCATGCACGGGTGCATCTTTGAGTGTAATGAGAACAAGTGTTTTCATTATAAACTGATTTTATGTTGATCATGTTGTAAACTTGTCAGCAGAATGCGTTGTTTTGTAAAAACTTCCATGATGGGACTGCTGCTCAAAGCTCATTATGGTGATATGATTAGTATGCATTTCCAAAATTTTTGTGACATATACTTTGATCAGGACTATGAAGCACTTTGGAAGAAAAATGCTTTATTAGTTTTTACTTTAAAATCTCACGAGTAAACTTTAAATATAACACAGGGCAATTATAAAATATCTTGTCATGTTATAAAAATGTTTTAGTAAGATTTGTATTGAGGGTCACAGATGTAAACGTTGGTAGGTGTTTAAATCATCATTCTAATATTGGAGCTTCTTTTAAGTTGTCTAGTTAGTTCTCCTGGCTCCCTCGCCTCTGAAGGGAGGAAAACTGAGAAAATGTAAACGAGCATATGAGATGACTTTCTTATTGGTTATCTATTTGAAACGAAAAGTTGCATGGATCTCTAGGATTGGGAATAATATCCAGTAGTTTTCTAAACCCATAACTTGTCAATTTGGGAAGCAGCCCAAGCAATGTGAATCAATGCAAGCTTGGGCCCCGAGAAAATGTGGAATTATCTTTTAAGGCTTGCGCGGTTGTTTTGAAGCTGAGTCTTATACAAGAAGTACGCAAAAGCCCGGGGATTTTTTTTTTTTTTAAATAAAAAAACTTGTATTCTGTACGAAACGGTGACGTCTCGTTTGACACCCACAGAGACACGGTTGTACGACACAGCACGGCTGTCCAAGGGTTAGACAAAACAGACCGCTGTGCAAAGTTACACCTGTCCAAGACTCTAAAGGTTTATTATTCCCCTGGTCGTGAAGACAAGGCTCTTTGGTTCTCTCCTTTTTGGCACGATTGGATCAAGCGGATAAGGGATTGCCTCTCGAAAGTAGGTGAGTTTCTTTTCTCTCAGTACCCAAATTGCAATACCCCATCCCCATCTTTCATTTTCTCTGCGAAGGTATTCTATATAATGGGAGATTTTCAATCCCAACTTCGCCAGCTCAATAATGGTATTTGTATCATCTTCAAAGTTCATCACTTTTTGGTCATAAATGCTTTTCAAGCAATGCAAATCAGTTTTCATTTGTGGCTTCATATTACATGAATAATTGTGGGTTCTCTCCGGAGTCTGCTATATCAGCCTCTAAGCTTGTCCATTTTGATAGTCCAGATAATTCCGATGCTGTCCTTGGTCTTCTCAAGAGCCATGGGTTCTAGGATAGGCAAATTTCTAAGCTTGTCAAGAATTCATCTCACTTGCTCAAGTTCAGCCCTGGGAAAAGCCATTTGCCAAAATTGGAGTTTTTCTACTCTAAAGGGGCCTGGCCAGGATATGTTCCAGATATTCCAGTGCTTTAAAGAGAAGCTCAGAGACTCAGATAATTCCTTCATTTGAATTCTTCTGCGAGTTGGCTTGATCGGATGAGAAGGTTATTAAGGCTTTCTGTCGCCATCCTGGTATAAGCTGTCTTCCACTGAAACTTGCCGCAAGCAAGGTTGATATTTTGAGAAAAATAGGAGTGCCTAAATCGAATGTTGCTGCCTTAATTGTTCACCATCCTAGCTGCATAGCGTGGAGTCCTAACCGTTTTAATGAGATTCTGCGGAAAGTAAAGAACATGGGGTTAAATCCTTCGAGGTATAGTTTTGTTTTTGCAGTGTGTACTATGGGAATGTTGAGTGAAATGATGTGGGGAAGAAAGATTGATGCTTATAGAAAATGGGGTTTGCCCGACGAGTAAATTTTGATAGCATTCAACAAGTTTCCCTAGTTTATGAATCTTTCAGAAGATAAAATTGCTGCTGTTATGAACGTTTATGTTAATCAACTAGGTCTGGAGCCGGCGGTAATTGCCAGAGATCCAGCTGCTGTGGGTCTGAGCTTGAGAAAGAGAATTGTTCCGAGGGCCTCAGTAGCCCAAAGCTTTGGTCTCAAAAGGATTTCTGAGGAAGGACTTTGGTTTCAGTGGGTTTTTCCCTACGGCAGACAAGTTGTTTCTCAAGAAGTACGTTATCCCGTATGAAGGGGAAGATTCTGTACTGTTGGAACTATGTAAAGAAAAATTAAATTCTTCATGCTGAGCAGAAATTGTAATGTAGCGGTTGCAATGCCCTGAAGGATTTCCATGTTTCTTTTGTACAAACCTGTTGAAATTTGTCGATCAGAACACAGTTGACCCATATTTGTTATCTGATTATACTTATTTATGCCATTTGACAATCCTTTGTACAAAAGGATGATTTACAGTGATTTGGATTGTACGGTATCTTGTCTTGTTTCAATTTTGTATTCACGATAAAAAGAATTGCATTTCACGCTCTCATTCCCGAACTTTGTTTTATCGTGGCCTTTGGCTTGTAAGGCATATGATATGCCATTGTCCGCTTCTTGTGATTCAACGAAAAGGATTTGAAGCTTGCATCTTTGAGTGCACAGAGAACATGTCTTTTATTATAAACTGATTCTATGTTGATCATGTTGATAATTCATCTGCAGAATGTGTTGTTGTTGTAAATATTTATTTGATGGGACTGCTGCACGAAGCTCATTATGATAATAATTTGATTGGTTTTCAAAGCGCTCCTTCGGAAGCAATCGGTCTTAATCATTTGGAGGACAATGAAAAGGACATTAGAATGCCGAGTCTTTCAAACACAACAAAAGTTTCTATTTCCCGTGCTCGATTGCTAGAGACGTTGAAAGGAACAAAGAGAAAACTTGTTAGTCTTTGTTTTATAGGTTCCATTTGGAATAACTATAAAATGGATCTAAACCTTTTCAATTGTTTATAATGTAGTTATGTATTTTTTAAAATTTTTATTTTAATTTTGATTTTTTTTATATTTTAATTTAAGGTAATTTTAGACAAAAAAAAAAAAATATTAATCATTAATTTTGTACATTAATTATACAAAATTTTAAAAAATTAAATGTTTAAAATTTGATTAAAATAATATTTAAAAAAAATTTATTAATTTATATGTATTTTGTATTGTATAATTAATAAATAAATTATTTTTTATTAAATTATTTGAAATAAAATAAAAAATAATTATTAATAATTAAAATAAAAAAATTTTTAAAAATATATAACATTCCTCACATATTTTTTACTTATCCCGGTTCGATTTTGCTCGAGCCAGGGGTTGTCTGTCACTCATCTAACCGCATCTACTTAATTCCTCGCATATCTGCTGACGCACACACGGTTTTGAAAGGCCAACTTCCTCTCGTGGATTTGAACTGAGGGTACAAGAATGCCATTTAAGCCTATGAGCTGTGGGCTGCTGTGCCTTTTGAAACAAGATCTTTCAGGCTCGAATTTATGTTCCGTGCAGTCCATGGACACGGCCCTGAGGCCAGATTTGACCTGCATGCATTTCAAAAAAATACTGATGTGGAGTACGAAGGGCTTTGGAAGAAAATGCTACGGTGGTTTTGATTTTAAAATCTCGTGTGTGCCCTAAGATCTGCTTTTTTTAGTGAGATTTTGATATTCAAAAGACCTTTTTTTTTATTATTTTTTTGGGTGTAAATGTGAACTCATGATTGGGAAACCTTTTTTTTCAAACCATATACATGTAGATTTGATCCGCATAATGTTCAATCCAAAGGTATTCATTTATAATTAAATCAAGCAATTGATTTTATATTATTTTTCCCAGTGAATTTGACCAGTCAAACGAGCATGCTGGTTAAATCTTGGTTCTCCATCTTCGAGAAGAGACGGTACCGGTGTTGTCGGCAATGCTGTCTGTTGATAGTCAAAAGCATCATTGTCCGATTCCTGCTGAGATTACTGACTTACCGTTTGTGCGAGGGAGGTGATAACTTTAGGGACATTTAATTAAAAGTGGAACAACAACTCTAGTTGGACTCCAAATTTGTCAGTTGGCATGGCCTCGGAGCAAGAATGTTGATTAGTTGTCAATGGTCCAATTAACGGATTTGGTATTTTGGGGCCCATTTTTAATATTTTATTTTTCAAAAAAAAAAAAGAAAGAAGAACATTTATATAATTAACTTTTAAAATTGTTATTTTTAAACTCTTAAATTTTAATCTTAAAATGAAGTATGAATTTTACAAAAAAAATAAAATAAAATCTTAATGGTTTAGTTTATGATTTAATGAATCTTTTAATAAATAAAAGATATATATTTTTTTAGAAATATATTTTGACACAATAATTTGTTTAAAAACATTTTTATCGTAAATAGAAAAGGGCCTAGCCATATATGGGGTATGGTTTTTGTACTGGTCTTGTTGAATATATAATGTTTCAAATTGAAAACTTAATTTTATAAATATGAGTACTTTTCTTAGTAATTAAATGAGATATTTGATTAGTACTTTTCTTAGTATGGTTTTTGTACTTTTCTCACAAATGTTTCATATCTCTTTGGCAATGATTCAAACATATAAATTCTAACTTAAAATTTTAAATTCCTAACCACGAACACCAAGCAGCCATTTCCCTCGAGATTCATGTATTATGCAACTCTCAGCTCCAAGTGTCCACGTACAGACCATGCTTACATACGCTACTTCCTAGGATAGTACACAAATATGGAACAAGTAAGGCCCTCGAATTAATCAACTATTAATATAATCAAATAAAAATATGAAATTATTGGGAAATTAAATGTACAAGGCCAAAGCCTGGAATTGGGAAACACGTGATGCCATTAAGACAAAACACCCGACCAAGTGATTAATTAACTCAAAATTGAAGAGACGGAGAGTAGAGAGAAAGTGGGGAAGAGCTTTTAGTCTTTGAAATATTCAGTCAAAATATGAAGACTCTAGACCAAAAAATTTTATAATTAGAACGTCTCTTTGGATAATTCTGAAATTCTAGCACATAGGCGATCTATGAGGAATGCCTTTTCTTCTGCTCATGCTGGTGGCCATGTCCTCGTCAGAAACCTTACCAGCCGATCTTGCACATACATGTAGTCCACTCCTTTTCTTCCGAACAATCGCCGTGCACGCCATGCTCACGTTCTCAGACTCCGACCAGCCGGAAGACCAGCTCGTTGGCTCATCGGAGTCCACGATTGTGGAATCCGGGGTATCGTTGGTCATCTCCTCCTCTCCCATTTCTTGAGGGATCAAGAAGTCTGGGCCAAGCGTTAAAGACTTGCATTTCCTCAAGTATGGAGAGAGGTCCTTGTATTGTTTCAGCACAAAATCCACCTACATACATATATATTGTACATAGCAGGACATAGAAGTCAAGTTACAGATGATCATCAGTTAAGAAACCTCAAAACTTTGTTAGAACTTAATTGGGATTGTTCCATTAATTACTGCTCAAGAAGTGCAATTCATTAGGTGTGATTGTATTCCTCTCATAAAACAAAGTCCATGAATTTATAAACATACATACAATAAAATTGTTGTGATCCGATAAGAAGGGTTTTTTAATTTAACTCATATAGTCAAATTAATTCAATATTTATATAAAAGAAAATAAAAAAATTAAATATAACTCAATCAAAAATTAAAAAATAAAAAAGTGTAGTTGAAGATGATGAGTTTGTGATTTTTTTTTTTTTTAAATAAGATGAGTAAATATAGTGAAGATGTTAATTACCTTGCACCCTAGAGAGCAATGGATAAAAGGTTCTTGAAGACTTCTGTCACAGGAAGTGCAATAATTTCCAGACCCCTTGAATTGCCTGTTCTGAGGTCTCTTCTTGATAAAAACCACCTTGGCACTGTTTATAGTATAGGCCTAATACAAAATTCGGCTAAATTAGCAATCAAAACTACAGTGAACTGAATTATGCTAGAATGGGTTTAATCAACTAGGACAGAAAATAAAAACCAAAAAACTGGATACTAACCTGAACATTTGAGCAGTCTATCAGCTTCTGTAGGTCTTCCAATCGGACCACGTCATGATAAACATAACGGCGAACTTGAAGAAGTCTATGGAAGCGATGAGATGTAACGCAATGAGGGCAAATACTAATGCAACAATCTAAGCAACATACGTTCTTTTCATTTTTCTTGGCAGTTTCATGATATGAACACCCCACAAAGAACTTCTGTGTGTATAGGGCTTCCAACCAAGCAGGCCTTTGGATCCCCTGAAAATAAAATATGCCATAGCAAGCAACACTTGAGATTGAATTACATGCAAAATCTGAAATTTGAATAATATGCAGGGGATAAATTTTAGGAAAGAATTCACAAACCATGATCATGTAAATGAACAAAAACAAAGCCCCACTTTGAGCTATTATCAAGATATATAGTGGTGTGACAAGAGAGAGACAGAGCGACTAGGGCATCGCGATAATAAGGGTACTTATGGAGGTTCACAATGGGAGAAGGGTAAATATTCATTCCTTGGAGAGTTCATAGCATTTTGTCAATAGGAAGAGGACTTTGTTGTTTGTCTGTTAGTGTGTGTGTGTCTGTGAGAGAGAGAGAGAGAGAGAGAGAGAGAGGAGAGTTCAAGAAAGTAAGATATGAAGAGAGAACGTGGGCGCGGTTTCCGCGTCACCCATGGTTTACCATTCCTAATTTAAACAATTATTTGTCAATCTTCTTGGCTTCAGAGCTATAATCTAAACTAAGCTTTTCTTGAAGCAGCTACTGCCTCATTATATACGTTTTGTTCACCTTTATTTGCATTGTCATTTAGTTGGGTTACAAGGTCGAATGTGGGCTCGGAGATAAGCCACATAGCCACTTGATAAATTTTTAATCTTCTGGATTGTGTCAGAAACATGTGTGTTCCATTCATTTGTGTATGTGTGTGTGTGTGTAAGCTTGTAGCATACCAATTATTATTTTCTGATATTAAACTTTTGGTCGAAGAAATTGAGAAATGGGCTATATATGTATTACCGACGCGGTTGGAATTATGTTGCTTCCTTCTAGCCCTAAATTTTTATTCATGGGTTTTAAGTTAGATGGCAATTTCTTTGGGCACGGCGCTAATCACGAAATGAGCTAGCTTCAACCAATCTGTGGCATAGTTTCAAGTCTAAACTGAAGTGGGATTTCATTTCAGCTTGTCTCTTTCGAGTAGAGATCAAATGGTGAACTTTTGCTGCGTTCAAAAATAAAATTTTGTTCGGCGCTGGATTTTGGTTCATAATATTTATGATTGAGCTTTGAAAGGGAAAGAAAAGCTATTAAAAGAGACAACTTTTTGTCCAGGCACGTTTCAGTGGCCTTGTATCTGGCACATGTTACCACAGCAGCATTATTTGAATCGATCACAATAAGGCCAAAAACAGACATGCAAGAGGAAACCCGGTTATTAGGGAATCAAACATGGCAACATTGAACCATCAAGTCCACTAGGGGGAAGTGAGGAGCTCGTGCTACTTCTCAGACAAAGATGGGCAAATTCTGAGACAAAATTAGACAAACACAGCTCATTAAGCACTAGCTAAGATCTAGCAAACATAATAGCCTTATTAATTTGCTCTTTTACTAATTTTATGGGTGAAGTTATTGCCTTTAAGCTCTACCCAAGAGCTAATCATGGGTTTTGCAGCCCCAAATCTCTCGGTCGTCAATAAGGGCGTGCCATGTAACAGTACAATGGCTCTGCTTTTGGTAAAACATATTTACCAAAAACAAAAACAGGCGAGGTTGATTACAGATCTTGTTTCTGTATAATTAATTAAACTTCAACTTTATATTTAGACCTTAGGTGCCTAGCTAATTGGCGAATTGGCACTAGAGAATTCATATTGACAAGTGGACCTGTGGTTCTTGATTTGCCTCTGAACAAGCAATGCCACCATGGCCATGTAAAATCCTTTGGTAATTCGATCTCCTTCTGGCTAGTCTATATATGTGTGTGTGTGTTTTTCTTTTTTTTTTTTGGGGGGGGGGGGGGGGTGGTTTGTAGGGTTAAAGCTAAAGAAAGCCAAGAATGAACCGACATACGATTGTGGAATTGCTGTATGAAAAAGAGGGGGAATTTTTCAGGAAAACCTGATGGCACGATTCCATAAAAAATAAAAAAATATAAAATAAGGAAGCAAAGAATTTGAGCCGAGAGGAAAATAGGGGAGAGGCCAACAATAACCATACAATTCGTATCTTAATAACCCAAAATAAATAAGCATCATCATATGGGGCAAAAGATTAGTGCTTTTAAATGCATCAGATATAGAGAAGTTATTATAAATTCCAGAGATTTCCTTTGAAGGTTATCTTATAAGAGGATGCACGTGAATTTGCTAACGTAGTCCAATATCAACTTGCAGCTTGGAAGGTTGCGAAAAATCAAAATGAGAAAAGAGGGAAAAGGAACAGAGTGGTGGCAATGAAATAAAGAGGGGGGTCGCGGCCCACCACGTGACACGTAAAGCAAAGGACGTCACGTGCTAGGGATCCGATGACCTAGTAAAGAGTCCAAGAGAAGAAGGGTGAAGTGGACACCAGTGGGTGGGGTGCCGTGTACTGGCCAAATATTATATATTTTCCAACATGAACTGTGCCTTTTTGGTTGGTTGGTCAACGGTCAAAGTTCCATAAGTGAACAGAGATTTATGGGCTGTCCATATTTACTAAAAAAAAAAAACAAATACAGAGGGTGAGTCGGCGTGCGAGGCGCACGAGGGGATCTATCTGTGCCTCAGATTCCTCCTCACGTGCAGAGCCTTTTCTCCGGAGACCAGAGTGAGTGCATGATCCACCAAGCAGCCATCAAGTGAAACCTTGATCACATTATAAGCAAGTCTCGTTTCTAAGTAACATCCGATCTGAAGCTTGATCGAACGGACGGACGGCTGATGTGTGGGTTCAACTTGAAAGTGTCATTTATCTTTTTGACGTGGGCTCTTGTTGGGCCTGGTATCACCTCGTCGCAGGTGACATTACGAGAATTGAACTTCGGGTTGGATCGTTCAAAACCACTAAAAAAAAAAAGCCGAAACAAAAAGGAAAATCTTCAGGTTGGCAAGGATTAGATTCATGATTTCAGGAGCCCACAGAGTATTGACTTTGCGTGTTTTCTTGTTTTCCTTTTTTTTTTCTCGTCCGGAAGAAATGATATATAATTCACACATACATAAGAAATGAGAATAAAGGAGATAAAATTCGAATATTAACCTTTTCTTTTATTTAACACAAAATTAATATATTAATTGTTATAGACTGCCGGCCTTTCTGGGGTTTAGCCGCTAAAGCCCTCCAAACCGTCAACAAGGCCGAGGGTAAGGAACTCTGGCTCCCGAGTTTGGGCCCATCTCGTCCAATTATCAATATATTTCCCTGTCTTTGGTGGATTGCCCATTAGTTAGAATGGGCCTCTACAAGCTCAATCCATAAGAAATACTGAGAAAAAAAAAGAAAAAAGAAAAAAAAACCACGTTAGTTGAAAACTTCTTTGGTGGACTTGGTCCATTAGCAACTCCTCTGTTCAAGTAAAACTATAATAGTTTTTTTTTTTTTCCCCACTCTTACCGTATTTAGTGTTTTTCAGGATACATTAAAAAGCATGGTTGTCATAACCTATTAAGAATATTTCTCTATTTCATCAACAAACAAGATAGCCAAAATAGAACTAATAAGGAACTAAGAAGAAGACATCAAACAGCTACCCATAAAGAGGAATCTGTGCTTCTTTCCTGTTTGAAAATGGTCCGCATCGGATGCCACCATGACACATCTCTTGTGCTCTCAGCGAATTCTTATCAAAAGAAGAACAACACTGACAGCCGAAGCTCAAGCTGGAGCCAAAAATGACTGGCCGCCGAAGCGAGTGATCCAAAAAAAAAAAAAAAAAAATTCAAGGATAACTGAAATTGATCACGGCTAATAATTGAATCCCTAATTAAATATTTTGTTTCACTTCTATTTTGGTCATATGTCAGTATTTTACATGTAATCTAGTTATCAAGTCTGTTTTTTTTTTTTTTCAATTATTATTAACATTATTCTTATATTTGTTGGTGAGAACAATTTTTCAGAACATGTAATCAAAAGATGTTCTTAAAACATTTTTGTAAATCAACGAAGAAGAAAATTCAGCATAAAAATCGCCATTCTTATGAAGTAGAGATGTAAACAAATGGGGAGAGACAATTGTAGTAATTGCGCATCGCTGTCTGGACTAGGGGACCATCCCCACCATCTCGTATTTTCCTCCAACCAAAACATAATGGAGCCAGTTTCCAGGCAGAGAGAAACATGCCGACTTGTTAAGGTTGAGTGCCTTATTTTCCAGGCACATTTTGCCGTCGTCTCTTCCACTACATTGCTTGGAGTTTTCCATTTTATTACTGATTGTTAGCATCATTATCCTTCATTGCTTGGAAAATAGAAGAAACACATTGCATCCTTGGGCAAATTTTGGTGGGGTGTAAGAAAATCTTACGTCTGAAATGGCTTATATGTCAATTTCAAAAGTAAAAAGATTAACACTCTTAATTCAGCGAGGATAGTTTTGTCTTAATTCAATTCCTGCCGCCGCTACCAAACTGAAATGTAAAGTTGAGATTTACTAGCCAAAAGAGACAAATTTAAATCACTTCCAATATCAGGTCAAGGACCTGATAGATTTTTTTTTTCCCTCTTCCCAAGACAAAGCGATGAACCTTTTAGCCTGGCCTCAAGCCAAATTGCATGGTTTTCTCTCTTTTTTTTTTGGAGATAGAGGCATGAAACTAAAAGGAAAACAAACGAGTCTCTACTAAATTTTTTTGGAACAACAAGACGTTATAAAAAGCGAGTCGTTTATGATATGTCCTCTCACACTTAATAAAATAATAAAATCTACTCCACCACTGGATTTCCTTCTCTATCTTATCGTTCACTGCGGTCTCGGCTCTCTGGGGCCACACCATACATGACCCAACAAACGACGACGTGAACCCACATGCAAGAATGACATGTCATACTCTGCATTCAATAAGGAAAACATGGTGGGCCCAGCCCAAATTTCCTTGTTGATCATTTGCCTAACATTTTGGCAGCACACAAAAATGGTCTTAAATTCATTGCATCATGCAGCAGCAATATACCTACTTCATTTAACACAAGAATAGTGCTTCCACTCCGAAGAAATTAAGATTGCAGGAAGATAATCTTCTCATTGATAACGGATGACTTATATAGCAAGGAAATATATTCTTGTAATTAATACAGAATTACCTAGAGATGTAGATAATCTAAAATTGATATAGAATCATTGAAATATGGACGTAATAAATCAATTTATACAACCTCAATGCCCTCTTCTAGGCTTAGCTAGCCTACTCGCTAGGCCATTATGGTGTCTGATGGCAAACTTTCCCGCAGTCATGGTCCCCCACTATTTGAAATTTCTTTATCCATGCACATGCTTATAGCATTTGATTTCCATCTCCATAGCCTGTTTTCCAATTTTCTTCATATGGGTCAAGGTCATCATGTGCACAGGGTTTGAAAATTGTGCGTTCTTGTCATAAGTTCAAGTAAATCCAAAAGCTTATCAGTTACACGAATTGAATTTATCATTTCACGGAAACAATGTGGTTAAAAAATCTCTATGTTACGCCAAGCTCCCACAAAGAGCTCATGATTCAATCGGTCAAAATTAATATAATAGAATATACCATGGACCCCCCAGAAAAAAGGATACAACATGCACAAAGTTACCTAACCCTGAAAAACAGCAGCATTCCTGTAAGGCTGTTCAACTTCTATATAGAATATCTGTACAATTTATTATCCCAAAATTTTTTGATGAAGATCATGAAGATTGGTCTTGAACATTAGAACTTGGATGGAAAATGCTTGTTGACAGTTATGGCAGTTACAACAGTGTTTCCAGAAAAACCAGTTGGTGTTGAAGGGCAATCTTCTTAGTGTTTAGTTGTATTTCGAGTTTTGGTTTTAATCACCTTTTTGGGCAAGTATTGTGTTCCATTTGTATGTCTGAATCAAGCAAATAACAATAGGTGGCTGTAAAGAGTGGAGGTTGCTTGTAATTGTAGATAAGCCACTTTGTTAAGTAGATTGTTATGTAAGGTGTTTTGCACTTATACACTAAATACATTGTAATTACATGATATATATATATAAGTGAAATACAAGACAAAAAGGCTCTTCTTTTGGCCTAAAAAACTTGTCTCTCTTGCATTCTTCTTTTTCTCTTCTTCTCCAGAAAGTTTCTGCAACATTAGAACCATATCTTCATGCAGCAACCTTGTTGACCTTTAGCTCTGTGCTTCTTAGCCAAACAATATTTTTCTTGTCCCTCTTGCTGCTTTTTTTTTTCTCTCTCCCAACCCCACTCTCCTAGCAAAACAATCTAGTTGTGTATTGGAGGTTTTCTTTTTGCTGGAGAATAATCCATTTCAGCCATGTCCATATTATCCACATAATGATCATGGATGACCTCCTGATGTCCAGAACCCGGCGAAGAATTGGGGGTAACTTTCTCATGTTCAGCCCCCTTTTCTCCGTTTATTTGTCCACCCCTAGACATGGAATGAGCTTTATTTTCTCCACCCTTCTCATTCTGTAAGAAAAATAGAAAATGTATATAAGGTGGGGTGTGAAAGATATCAATCCCACAATACGAAGATCTAGTTGTGGGAATTATGAGGTTTTAATTAATGATCTACCTTGGATGTGGCAGTTGAAATAGTGGTGGTCACAGTAGCAAGTTTCCTATTCATTCCTGCAGCAATACATAGTACAGCTCCTTAGTCCCATAATACTGAATTTTTGCAGCATGTTGATTTAAGGAATTTCTATATATGGAAGCGTTAACAAAAGATATCCATTCAAAAAGACTTTACTAAACATAATTCTCTGGGACAAAATGGCCTTGTAGTAGTACATGGTCAGTGATCATCATTTTAAGTCTTCTAAAACCCAAAATCTAGCTGCCAGCTATTAGCTATTCACTTAGACTTCACACAGAAACCATTGAGTGCCCATAGAAGATGAACTGAAGTGGAATTGTATCCACAAGAAATGAACTATAATGGTGATTAGGTTTGTAGTTCCTAGGTACATAATAATCCTCATGCAGCTAGGGGGTACCTGTACAGTGCACTTCATTGCAGAGAATAACCACCTCTCCGTGAATATCGCCATTCCTTGTTTCTGTCAAAAAATTCTTGTCCTCCTGCATTTTAAAAATAGATCAATTTGCTCATTAAAATTGAGAAGGGTTTTTGGGGGGAGGGGGGAAGGGAACAGAAACGCTCATTATTTGTCTCTAAATTTTTGACATCAACGTAAAAAATCATGAAAAAAAAAAAGAATACCCACATCAACATTTTGATGTTCAACTTGCATGAAACCCTTTTCCAAGCGAATCCCTGCATAGAAAAAACAATTTACACTAAAAATCTAGCTATTAACCTTGTTATAGAATATCAGTCGGAAATGAGACTAGATATTCTATGTACCAAAAACAATGATACAGATATTCTTGGCGTACCTTGAGCATCATTCAGGATAAAGGACAAAATCAAGAAAGAGACCACAAAAGAAGGCCTCATTATGAAAGAAATTGATTCAGGAAGATATAACAATTGAAACACTCGGATGGGAACAATATTTGCTTTTGGTTCCTGAGGTTAGCTGGTCAGATACTGAATATATATATATATGGATTAATTTCTGTTTGTTTTTGGCTTGCACGACTCTTCCAATTTGAATTGCTATCAGCTTGGGGAATAGATTATGGAACCAGCCGGGGGTACATGCTTAAATAGATAACATTGGCTATAGGGCCCACAAACAAGTGTCCAACATGAACTTTAAGAACGAGATTTTCTTCCACTTTCTTGTGTTTTCTGTTTGTTTTCTACTCTGCAGTACCGACTACATATTTGTCGGAGGAAATAAATGAATATATACTTTGTTGAAAAAAAGACCAAAGAAAGCAGCCTGGTCTACTCAGCCTCTAAGCCTTTTTTTTATTTTAGGCTTAACTGCGCAATTTGTCTACTCAATAAAGGTGGAGTCTTTAAGGTCAATAAATCGAGAGAGCCTGACAATAAATCTTTACAGTGAAAAAGGGAAAACAGAGGACTATCCTGCCTTTTGGGCTGGAATGAGAAGTTTCATAATCCTGCGGAATCTGTCTGATTGACCATAACCTGTTCTCATTTGCATGCCGAACCATCCAGCAAAATGCTGTGTCTCCGTTTACTTCATGCAACAGCAGATTAGACATCATTTTTTTTCTGATGTCACGAGTTGATTTGTTTTGCATACAATGCACTTGTACCCATCATAAATTTTTCTCTTTGGGTCAGTCCAACCACTACAGTTTACATTTTATATCTCTCGGATGATTTATCATTATCACATGGATCAATGGATGTAAGCATAAGGCGTTTTTCCCTTTTGAATGATTAATTAATTTCTGGTTTCTACTACATCTAATGAATGTTAATTATTGGAACTATGGATAAAAATAGATGTTCTTTTTTTTTTTTTTTATTTGATTAAAGAAGCCCTTGATGGGTCTAATCCGTCCCAACTCCCATTTATCATCTGAACCCTTTTGCTTTAAGAACTGCCAAAGTCACATGTGTTTGAACTCTCGGACACTGCGTCTGTGCTAAAGGAGCACCAAGCAGAACGACGACTTTTACTGTGATAATCACAGAATCTCTTTCTAGTTCGTCATGAATACTTTGTCTCATTACAATTTTATTTTTGTCACATTGGTTCATGTAGAAGTAGCTTTGAATCCCCACATTCCATGAAGTAGGTGAGCGTCTCCGGGATGAGCTGTCTTCAAATTTACTTGGAAAGAGTTTCTTGTCGTACTCGATATTAATGGAGAAAGATTATAGACTAACACAGTGATCTATATGGCATAATATTTTAGGCACAAATATAATCTCAAAAGAAAATTATGGGCATTTTGTGAAACATATTTTTTCCCATTATGTCTTTTTTTAAACGGATTTAGAGGGGTAAGGGGGACCCCCCCTCCACCCTTCACTTGGTGTCTTATATATGTACTAAAATGTATTTAAATTATCATTTAAGTTAATAGTAAAGTAATTTTTGCCCCCTTAGAGGTATTAAATTTAAAATCTAGATATGGTTATTTTTTTTTCTTCACTCATAAATTTTTTCTTTTCTTTTAAATCGCCACTAGAAACAACCAAAGGAACTTAATGAAAAGCCAAGCTAAACAAAACTTGGAGACACTTCATCTATAATAAAAACTTTAATGGGCCACAGCATTTTTCACGTCAAAATCAAGATATCTACAACTGCTTAATTAAAAATTTGAACACTAAATTAATGTTATATATTTCAATAATGTATACAACCATACTCACACAAAGAAAATGCCGTTTACACACACTACAACGCTGTAAATATTTGAAGCTGTCATGTTTTGACGTAGAAAAAAAAAAAAAAAAAGGATAAAAGTGAAGTAGCGGTCGTGGCATTCAATGAGAACAACAAATTAGAAATCTTCGTCGCCTTCCAGAGCTAACGTGGTCCCTGGCCCCACGTGTCGAGGGGAAACAAGAGAAGTAAATGCGACGGATGACGGGCAACGCTGAAAGTCAGGCACAATATCAGTACAATCGCCATTGGTTGATGTGGCCGGATTTGTCGTTAGCTGCCCAAACGACCTGTTGCCGGTGGCCGGTCCACGTGGACGTCCACATCGCAGGTAAACTGGCCACGTGTGCACCGCCGGTTCACGAGGTGTGCCAATGCTTTACCCAGCAGGAAAACATCGATAGGAGCGGCCATGTCCAATGATAATTCAATGTGGGTCGACACTTATTTATTAGGTTCACCGGCTGTGGTCGGATATTTGGATGTTCGGAGTTGAAAGAGATTAATAAGACCGAAGAAAAATAGGAGGACGTAGAAATCAGTGACCATCAACCGACATTGATTGTTTAGATCAAAAATTCATAATTTTTGTGTCATTTTAACAGGAACTCTGATAAAATAACGATAAGCATGGCTTGATTGATTTCTTGTGTCAAATATTATAACTAAAACCTATAAAATTTACATATAAATTTTATTTGTATATATATATATATGTTTATTTTTATGTGTTTATGGTAAGAATATTTTGGTGCGAGCTTTCACGTTAATTAGATTAATTAAACAAAAATATTTGTCCAAGAAAAACTAACAATTTTTTTTTTTTTTTTGGGTATTGTGTTATTTTAGCTCAGATTAAAAGATACAAGCAAGCAATGGCCACATGAAAGGTAGCATATAGTTGGGTTGCCTGGTTGATGAAAAATCGAAATGTTGGAATAAATCGAAGCCATGTATACCCCAATATAATTAATTAAGTTTAACTTGTAAGAAGTCTCGGCGGACAAAGAGATATCACGTGTCTCTCGGTTTTATCTGGAGCAAGTTGCGCAGCTTGCAAACTCTCCTACCGTGGTTGGCCATGGACATGTGCTTTATGATGATCTGATCTATCACGGAATTTTAGATTTTCCGATAGGTATATATAGCCGTTTGCAACTCTGATATACCAGGATCTAGTAAAAGAATTCAAGTGAAAATTTCGAGTCATTATTCTTTGATAGAAAAAAAATATGAAGTTATTAATTGCTAGAGCTCGATGGAATTGCTTGTATTACGTGGGTCAACGACTGATCATCATACAATATCAGAAATATTATACACGGGCACCCATTTGGGAAAATATCAGTAGTTTGTTAGGTGGAAACCTGAAAACCTATATTGATGGGAGAACAAAAAGTTAATAAAACCTGCAAGTATATATATATACACAAACAGGGGATATCATCCCTTGAAACGATGCATTCCACAAAATCTGTTTGATTTTATTGTTTCCTTTTGTTTCGTTCTTGGTCTTTATCACCACTTGCACAGAGCATTTTAATGAACAGGTGTGCAGAGCATTTCAGGCTGCAATTTAATGAACTAATCCAAGTCCATATCTAACTCACAAATTGCTCGTTTAAAGACAATTCAAAAGAAAGGAAAGGAAAGGAAATATTTTAGTTGCGTTCCATTTCCTTAATCCTAAGTGGGATATGCCTTGACGCGTGTTATGGGCTGAAAACTAATCAATTTGACTCAACCAGGGGAAAAAACAGAAAGATATCGTTCAGAAGTTTACACTTCTAAACTTCCAATTAAACAAGAGCCTCCATTTATTAATTAGATTGGGACACGAATACATTGGCCTCCACGTAAATCACTCTCTTTGTTCATTGTATGCCTTTCCCATACCTACGTGTTGTTACCCTCACATCACATGTTTTCTGGTACAGCATCACATGGGCACGAGCCCCGCCGTAGCGGCTGCCTATTGACCTTGTTAGCTACAGGATAGAATGGTCTCCGGCAAACTATTGCCAATGGATTCACCGATTGTGGCATTGTAGAGTCGACCCAATTGATTAGACATGACCCTTCTAAGGAGAGCCATTCCACGTGCAAGACAAGACTCTACCGGGTGGTTTTGTTCGTTCAGAAGGTTCTTGATCAACCTCAAACATGTTGTAGAAGATGCATGTATATTATTGGGAAGTTGCTCAGAGTTCACAAGTATCATTGTGAATTGGAGACAAAAGTTTCGAGCACACCAATATCTCACACGAAAGAAAAGAGGCAAATAAAATGACAACTAACAGATATTATTAGCACATGGATGGAGGGGCAATTTAATTAGCCTGTGGATGTGGAGCCAATAACAGTTGGTTATTATCACAAATACCTCACCCGGCCATCTATGCTTGAAAAACCAGTACTCAAATGACTATTTCGCCATTTTTTACCACAATTTGGAGCATAATTGAATGAGATTTTATTGCCCAATCGGCTGAAATAATGCTAAGTTTTCACTTTCAGCAAGTCAAATAATGCTAATTGTAAATCTTAAAATTTCTGATGCTAACCACTCACGTTAACTTGAAGGGTCACTTCTGGGGATGTGAAGTCTACAGTGAGATAGAGGTCAGAATCTCTGCATCTATTAACATACTATATATGAAAATATATATTGAATTTAAGAGATTACACAAGTTTTAAGTTATTTATTATGCTCCCTCCATGATTTCTCAAGTTCAAATTCTCACTAACGCTTATGGTTTATGAGATTAACTCTTATAGAATCTCATAAATGATCGGACGGTGAGGATAAATTAGCCGATCGAGGTGGGTATAAGTTGGTGGGCTACCGCCGAACCTAGAAAAAAAAAAAAAAGTTCTGGTGTTATTTATGGCATATAAATTTTCGGGTGAATTTTGCAGTCATAGTAATGATTTTCAGATAGGAGGGCCAGTCCATTTATTGACAGATACGATCAGAATGATAGAAGCGGTTCAAGTTCTAATGCATAATTAATTGATAGGGTCAATCCAGAATTATTAAATTGTCTTTTTTTTTTTTTCATTTTTATTCTGGACAAGGAAAATCAGTGGAGCCATGTTGAGGACTTCTCTACTTTTGGGTTCCTAACTTCATTCAAGATCTTCTTGAAGTTGGTGGAAAAAGCGGATGATCATATGCGGGTAGTAGATGTCTCAATAATATAGTAAGATGCAGGAATGGGCTTGTGGAAATGCGCTATTTCACCCGGTGAAGATAGGCATTGTCTATATGAAATTCTCTGCTATGTTCAAGCCTTTTATTATTATTATTTTTTCATTTGATGAAATGGCATGCAAATGATTCAGGTAAACAGAAATGTACATAAAAGATACCTTCACAGTGTCATCTTTACAAAATCATAGGGTCGCTGGTGCAGTTGTCTCTAACAGTCTTGATGACTTAAAAGTTGCATAAAAGTAGTCCCTTAAAATATCCATTTCACCTTAGTAAAAAAGCAATGAATCTCTCACGTTGCATAACACATCCTATTGTTTAGCAATTTACTGTCAAACTTACAGTTAAAGACTAAAGAACTAGAAGAGAAAAAAAAGGGGCGTAAAGTCATTGATAAATCTGCAAGAAATTACCTGTTATACCATCGAGCTATGTTTTGTGGCTCTGCAGGAATGGCATGCACCAAGGTTGCGAAAAACAATCTCCTTTATGCTCTTTCTATTTCTTGATATAACGATATGAATTGCAGCTCCCTCAATGTGTCAAATGACATTAATTAATAATTATAATAGGGGGCCATGACAAATCATCTAAACCTGGAATAGACTAACGGAATAATATGATTTCACTATTATGCGATTCATTTATTAAGTGAAGAATGATCAATCAAGTCAAAAAGCTCGTCCCCTAATCCAAATCCAAGTATTCTAGCCATATCAGATGTCTTCAATTTGGGCTTTGGAATGTTATGTTCCTTCAACCAAGAATACCCAAAAAAAACCTTCACGACGAACAGTTCCAATGCCTCAGGATTGAAACAACACCCATTTTCATATTCATCTGCCCGCAGAGGAAAATTCAGGCTATGTTTTATGGTTTCCAGCACATGACAATTCAATTTCAAACATTGTTTGTTAGCCGGTGAGGAACCAACATGGCTGCATAACGAGCTGGCTCTCCTGCTCGCCAATCCAACAAGATGGGTAGCCAAGGATAAGCGGCATCAAGTCTCACAAACCATAGTCTTATGTCAGGGAATTCAGATAGTTCTCGGGGAATCGTAGCGATCTTCTCTAGTGTAGTTAATGGTGAATCCAATTGTTCATTCAAGATAATTGTTTGGCTTGGCTACAACAGGTTATAAGAACATATGGTCAGGGTATACATCTCTAGGAAAGATCATAGGATTATGTTCACGATGTTTACCGGGTGAGATAGAAGTAATCGTCTGGCCTTCTGAAAGTGGGGTAAGTCAAGACGACAAATGGTGTCATTATTTATGATGACTTCATATCGAACTTCAATTGGAGGCATTGGAGGTGCAACTTTAGATGAATCTATCAATCAAGCGGGAAAAAGATAAGATGACATATATCAATTCCACTGCTGGGTCACTTTGCCGTCACAAGCTACATGATCACAGGGTCATGTGGTAGAAAAATTCTCAAAGTATTACAAGGTCACGGCTGCATTTTGTCTCGAGCATTTTTGATAATGCAGACATAAAAGTCAGATTCAAACTGTGAGCACTTGTGGCTCGGTTACTAAATGATCACTTTGAGTAAGATAAGAGCCTAAGATTGAAGTAGATACTGTGGGTTAGCTATCTGAAAATTAGTACAAGCCTGCGAACGAGGGAAAAGGCAACAGAAAAATAAAAAAACACTTAGCCAAAACTTCACTGAAAGATATACCAGAAAATCATAATAATGCTATTAATTCATGAATGTTTACTGAATGCTAATGCTATCACTTAGCCCTAAACAGTTCTTTTACTTCATTCTAGAGACCAAGCACCTGATTTTGACTTTCCTAATTCATCCTGGTCCTGGATGCTGCTTTACTATTTCTCGTCCAGAGGATTTTCTATATCAAGCTAAAGAGTATTGCAACGCCAATTGAACGGACAGACTGTGAACAAAATGAAATTACAGGACTAACGTCTTCATCGTCGTATAAAGAAAGGTCAAAGTTCCCTGATGGATTGAATGCAGCAGAGACAGCAACCTGTCCTTCTTGTCTAGTGACGTGTGTATGTTGCATGAATCTTCTGGTTTATGGCGCGAGATTGGTTATGTTTTACTTTTGTCCTGTTTTTGAAGTTTGTCATCTGTCTTGTGGCCTTGTTTTGAAAACGCAGCAATCCATTTTGGGCTTGCCATCACAAAAGCTTCAGGCCTTACATTGGAAAGAAATCAACAAATCATCATCTATTCTAAGCGAAAATCTTGCACTTTTTTTTTTTTTTTCAAGTTGAGTTTTAATTTAAAGCAAGAACAATATCCGGTGCAACTAAACCAAGCCCAAATAATTTGTGCCCAAACGAGTCGGCCCCAAAACGAGAACCCATCTCACCGCATTTCAATGCCATTTCAGTTATTGTCCCATTTCAATGCCATCACATATCTATTTTGTTCTCGGCCCACAGCCTCGCCGAAAAATTCATTTCACCGCATTAGTTCTTTTATTTGTTTTACATGTTGGATGGTTTCTCACATACGCTAGCTCAGCCTATAATTTTCCCACCAAAATTAAAAAAAAAAAGAAAAAAAAATGTGTGCGTATAATGATTAGTAGCAAGAACTATAGGGCCAATCCACCAAACAAAGCGTCTAACGTGGTTTTCTATAATTTTATATAGGTGATTAAGTTTGTCTAGACCCAAATTTACGTAACTTAACCCTAATAAGTGAAAGTGAAGTCATGATGAAATTACATGTTGGTGACTTATCTACTGGCTGCCATATTGATGGCAATTTCCACGAGAAGACTTTAATGAAACAAAAATGGAAGACTTGGTTATCTACTTCCGCGAGAAGACTTGAATGAAACAAAAATGGAAGACTTAGTTACATATTGGCGACTTATCTACTTCCACGAGAAGACTTGAATGAAACAAAAATGGAAGACTTAGTTACATATTGGCGACTTATCTACTGCTTGACATATTGATGGCAAACAAAAATGGAAAACTTAGTTACATGTTGGTGACTATTTTCTTGAATGAAACAAAAATGGAAGACTTAGTTACATGTTGGCCACTTATCTATTGGCTGCATATTGATGGCAATTTCCACAAGAAGACTTGGATGAAACAAAAATGGAAGACTTATCTACCGGCTGCCATATTGATGGCAATTTCCACAGGACTTGAATGAAACAAAAATGGAAGAATTAGTCAGACTTATCTACTAGCTGCCATATTGATGGCAATTTCCACAGGACTTGAATGAAACAAAAATGGAAGAATTAGTCAGACTTATCTACTAGCTGCCATATTGATGGCAATTTCCACGAGAGGACTTGGATGAAACGAAATGGAAGACTTGGTTACATGTTGGCCACTTATCTATTGGCTGTTGATGGCAATTTCCACGAGAAGACTTGAATGAAACAAAAATAGAAGACTTAGTCACATGGCGATGTATCTATTGGCTGCCATATTGATGGCAATTTCTATGAGAGGACTTGAATGAAATAAAAATGGAAAACTTAGGCTAAGTTAATTGGTGATAAAATTAAATAATATGATGTATTTTAATTTTTTAAAATAAATAAATTAATTATTTTCTAATTTTAAAGGTTTAGATTATTTATTAATATGATATATAAAAAAATAATTAAATTTAATCCAACAAGACTTTTACTTAATGTGATTTTCTATAATTTCTTATGGATGATTGAGATTTTCTAGACCCAAATTTATGCCCCTAACAAGTCAAGGTCAAGTCATTATAGAAATAAATGTTAGCCACTTATCTACTATTTGTCATATTCATGTCAATTTCCACATACGTTAATGAAACAAAAATGGAAGACTTGACTGTTTGATTGTAATAGTAAGTTAATTATTAATACAATTAAATTATACAATATATTTTAATTTTTTAAAATTTATAAAAATGAAATGATTTATAAATAATATATATAAAAAGATAATTAAATTTAAATTTAAAATTTCTTTATTTTGATATATTAATTATAAAATAAAATAGTTAAAAATAATAATAATTAATAGTAAAAATTATATAATAAATTTATTTTTATTACTTTAAAAAGAAAAATTTTAGTACAATTAAAATTTATAATATCAGCCCAAAATTACGCAAATTTACCTTAACAAGTGAAGGTCAAGTCATAATGAGATTAAATGTTGATGTTATCTACCACTTACCTATAGTCCAATTTTCCATGAGAAAACCCAATTGAAATGAAAAGAAAAGATTTAGTACGGTCAACTTCTAATAGAATCAAATAAGATAACACATTTTAATTAATTGAATTAAATTAATAAATTATTTTTAAAATTTATAAGATCATTTAAACATTTTATATAAAATTAAACTAGTTATATTTAATTTTAAATTTTCTTTATTAACCATATACAATATATAATAAAATTACAAAAAAAAAAAGAAATACAACAATTAATAATAACAATAATAATAATTATAAAATAAAAATAATTTATATTACTTTTGAAAAATAAAATTTTTATAAAATTTTGATCATTTAAATGAATGACGAAATTTTTAAAAAATTGATGAAATAATATTTTTATTTTTAATTCATGTGTTAGTCCTATTTTTATGAAAAATTTGCAGTCTAAGCCCAAATTTAAGCAACTTGCCTTTAACAGGTCGAGACCAAGTTATAATAGAATTAAATGTTGATGTTATCTACTACTTGTCTTGCAAACCAATTTTTCATGAAAAAACACGATTAAAACGAAAGGGAAGACTTTGTAATACAGTCCATTGCTAGTAAAACCAAACAATACAACACAATTTAATTATTTGAATTAAACTAAATAATTATTTTTTTAATTTAAGAGATTGTTTAAAAATTTCATATAAAATTAAATTAATTATATTTAATTTCAAAATTTTTTCATTTACTATATGTATGTAATAAAATTATTTTACAAATAACAATTAACACCAATAATAATATGAATTATAAGATAAAATTGACTTATATTATTTTATAAAGATAAAATTTTCATAAAATTAAAATTTATAATCATCAACACTTAAATAATTAAATAACTATAAAATTTTAATTTTATAAATAATCTAAAGTTAAAAAATTGATAAAATAATATCTTTTTTCAAATTTATAATATTATATTTAGGAAAAAAAAAACTAAAAACCAAAAATTAGCTGTGAATTTTTTTTTTCTTGTTGCATTTTCCACAAGATGGGATCCTTCCATTAAAAATACGTAAATGCCCCTTCGTCTTCGTCTATATATAGAAGACCTGAACTGCTCTCAACGGCAACAATTATTACGAAGTAAGTAGTAAGAGTTGCTCGGAACATACAAATGGGGCTAGTGGCTATTATTAGGTCATGGATGTTAGTGATATTGGTTTTGTTATTAGAGGAGTGGGCGACTCTGTGTCATGGTTGCTCGGAACACGAGAGAACTGCTCTTTTGCAAATCAAGCCTTTCTTCAGTCCTCCAAGTCCATTGTATGGTGGCGGCGCTGAGTCTCCCTGGGGGATAGATGCTGATTGTTGTAATTGGGCAGGAGTCGTGTGCAACGAAACAACAAATCGAGTCACCAAACTCTATCTTAGTCAATCGGTGGATACGGGTTCTGGAGGGTGGTACCTGAATGCTTCTTTGTTTCTTCCTTTCAAAGATCTTACACTTCTTGACTTATCAGAGAACAAAATACTTGGTTGTATTGAGAATGAAGGTCCTCTTTCTACAGCTCTTGCTCTGTTCATTTCATAATCACAATATAAGATGGATTCTCTTTTTCTTTTCTATTTTTAATTAAAAAAAGAAACAAAAAGGAAACCTATAAATAGGATGATAAACTCTCTCTCTATATATATATCCTTTATTATGCATGATATTATACTCCTCTCACCTATGCAGGCTTCGAGAAACTATCAAGACTTACCCATTTGGAGACTCTTGATTTAGGCGGTAATGAATTCAACAGCAGCATCCTATCATCTCTGTGTGGCCTCTCATCTCTGAAAACATTGGATCTATCCTACAACAGAATAAAAGGAAAAGTCGACATCCAAGGTAAGACTCATGGTAACCACGCCTATACACGGATATAAAAATCTGCTCACAATAATAACAAAAAAGAAACCCATAAATAGGATGATATACTCTGTATATATATCCTTTATTGTGCATGATATTATACTCCTCTCACAAATGCAGGCTTAGATAAACTATCAAGACTTGCCCATTTGGAGACTCTCGATTTAGGCTATAATGAATTCAACAGCAGCATCCTGTCATCTCTACGTGGCCTTTCATCTCTGAAAACATTGTATCTAAACAACAACAGCATAAAAGGAAAAGTCAACATCCAAGGTAAGACTCATGGTACCCACGCCTATACACGGCTATAAAAATCTGCTCACAAATTTTTTTGTTTTTAATTTTCAAATGCATTTTACTTTTACTTATTTTTTCATAAAAAATGGAGAAAAAAATAAGCAACATCAGATTGGGAACGATGAAACAAATTTTTAATGCATAATATCATTAATTCCATCTCATTCCACGTATTTGAACCTCTTTGCCACCAAATAAACAGAGAAAACTCTGTAAAATTTTTAAATTTTTATTTTTTTTTTCTAAATTTACATATTTTTATATATATAATATTTGAATGCCTATGGATAAAGCTCAATATATTACCTCCCTTATACAATACGGTGCTGCAAGTATCAACATCAATAACTTTTTCCATGGTTTGATCTAGCAATAGAGAGGAGACCAAATAAAAGTGAATATGGATATAAAATTAAAAAATAACTCAAAATTAAATACAACTTAATGAGATATTTTAAAGGATTAATTAATAAAGCAAATATACATATCAATCTTCTCTCCGGTTGATGATAAAGAAGTATTAAGATTAAGTAGTTTGTACTCCCTTCATCTAAGTTTTAATAACTTGGACAGGAGCATCCTGTCGTCCTTCAAAGGGTTTTTATCTCTTAAACGATTATATTTTGGATACAACCAGCTAAAAGGATTAATAAATGTGAAAGGTTAGATATGATTTTTTTGCATATTTTAATTTATAAGAAATTGAGGGATATATCATATATACATGATTCGGTAAATGATAAACTTGGTTATGATTCTTTGGTTTCAATTCCTTGCTCCCAGAATTACTTGCTCTAAGCCGATTGGAGGAGCTAGATCTAAGGGGAAATGATATCACTGGATTTATGGCTGCAGCAGGTATAAATCCAAGTTTTTTTTTTAATCTATTCCAATCTTGATTCATTGCCACAACCAAACCTCCCAGGCCCAAGTTTCTTGGATCAATTTCTCATCCAAGTTGTAGCATCTATAGAAATATCTCTTTTAATATTTATCAAAAATTAGTACAAATTTTACTTTTAACATTTATTAATAAACTTTTTTTAAAATTGTCTTTTCAGATTAATTTCAAATTTGGCATTCCTTATTCTTAGTATCACTTTAAAATTCCTTAAAATGTAAAATCATTGGAGCACTCTTTAATCATATGAGACATATTATAATCTTTTAAAATTATGTACTCATTAGCTTAGAATGCCTTTGAGACTCTAGATATACTAGATCATACTATATTATAATACTTCACTTTCCCTCGTCATATAAAAAAATAGGATCTTGCATTACATAATAATATTTTTTAGTGATAATGTAGCCTTCTCTGTAAATTATGGAATTTTTTAGACCTAATCCTTCAACTAAAAAAAAAAAACTAATGATTAATTTAATTTGTACAAAATAAGTATATTTCTCAAGATTTGATTATTGGTGTCGAGCTATATAAAAGTATAGAAAAATGCTATGTATTTTGGATAATGACACACAAAATTTTTTCCTGAACTTTAAGGATAATTTGAAGTATATATAATAATTATTAAAAAAGTAATGTCTTTTTCAGAAAAATTTAGGATAAAAACTAAATATTGCATTTGTATGTTAACATATATAACATTGCTCAAAAACAAAAACTAAGTGTTGCACTTGATGGAAGAAGGTTTATTTAATATGGTCCTGCAAACTAGTTTAAAATATCATTTGACTGATTAAAACTACTAGAAAGAAATTTTTTGTTTGCCAATGAGATCAAGAGTCACTTAAATTTCTTATATTTGTTTTACTTACAAGAAAAGAGATCATAATATACAACTTTTGGCATTCACAGACAATCAAAGCTGGAGCAACTGTAGTGTCCTTTATCTTGGACGAATCGGGAGAGATACAAGCCCTATGCTGGAGTTGCAATCATTGCATGATTTCTTCCCAAACCTTCGGAGCCTTTACTTAACATCCTACAACCTACAAGGAAGATCATTTGGTCATTCCCTGACATCTAGAAATACTTACATTTCTTAACTTTCAATCTTTGTTTTTGAGATTGTGCTGGGTATAATTTATTATTTTACCTAAATTTGCTAGGGTCCTACCATTTGAACAATCTCCAAGAGTTAGAGTTGTATGATTCTACTGTGGATGATAACTTCATCCAAAGCATTAGGGCATTGGTTTCTCTACAAAATTTGTCCATTAATAACTTGAATGCTTCTCAACTTACTCAAGGTAAATTTCAACATTTTTGTCTACTTCATAATCACTTGATCTAATTCTTAGAAATGCAGTTCTTCTTTTAACTAATCCTATTATATTTTATTTAAGTTGAATTTACGCACATTGATTAAGTAATAAAATTTTAAAGTAATGGTATTTATGTTACCACAATTCAACTTTATAAAAAAATATATTATAAAAAATAAATAATTTTTTTCTTTTTTTTTTTGAAAACAAGAGGTATTTTAGTTTTTTCAATCCTTTTCATATTTTTTAATAATAGCTTTCTGTCTTTATTTAATTTTCTTAGGTTGGCCTCATCTGAAGAGTTTGAAAATGCTAAGCTTGTTTGAGATTACTACTCTTAATTATAGAATGTTGCAGACAGTGGGAAACTTTATCTCGCTGGAATATCTTTCAATTAATGGTTGTCAATTGAGTGGCCCTATACCTAGAGCTCAAGGTATAATCAATCTCCCCTAAATTCCCCTGTGTCTCTATGGTTATGTGCATGTCTCCTTAATTTTGGCTAAGTTTTTTAAAAATAGCTTTCAATTTTCATTTAATTTTCTTAGGTTGGCCTCATCTGAAGAGCCTGAAAAATCTATACTTGTCTGAGAGTACTACTCTCCATTATAGAATGTTGCAAACCGTGGGAAACTTTATCTCGCTAGAAGAGCTTTCAATGTTTGGTTGTCAATTAAGTGGCTCTATACCCATAGGTACAATCAATCTCCCCTAAACTCCTTGTGTGTCTGTGGTTATGTGCGTGTATCCTTAATTTTCACTAAGTTCTTTATTACCTAATAATTTTCAGGTATATGTGAATTAAACCAACTCAAAAACCTAGATATCAGTTTCAATAATCTCAGTGGTATCTTGCCTCCATGTCTGGCTAATTTGACATCTCTTAGCTCTTTGGATCTCTCTTTCAATCAATTAACAGGGAATATATCTCTATCTCCTTTGAGGACTCTAACATCTCTTGAATCCCTAGATCTTTCAGACAATCAATTCCAGATTCCAGTGACACTCAGCCCATTCTTCAACCATACAAAACTCTATTCCTTGCATACCTGGGGAAATAATATATTTACCGAAACAGAGCAATATAGTTTGGCCCCAAAATTCCAATTGACAACACTCTACTTGTCTGGTTACGGATACAGTGGAACATTTCCTAAATTCCTTTACTACCAGTACAATCTAACATTTATTGCTCTCTCGGACATCCAACTGAGAGGAGGATTTCCATATTGGCTGTTAGAGAACAATACGGGCTTATCTACACTCTATTTGGTCAATAATTCCCTTTCAGGACAACTTCAGTTGCCAAGTCATTTAAATATGAGTTTAGCCTACTTGGACATTTCAGAGAACTGCTTACATGGTCATGTTCCAACACTAATTGGAGCATATATTCCAAACCTACGCTATTTAAATATGTCAAGAAATGGTTTTAATGGAAGAATTCCTCCTTCTCTTAGTAATATGAGCTTTATACAAACCTTAGACTTGTCCAATAATGCACTATCAGGAGAGGTGCCTGGGCAATTGGCCACTGGTTGTCATTTTCTATCCCTCTCAAACAATAGTTTGCAAGGTCAAATCCCAAACAGTCTATTTAATAGTTCTTCATTGATTAGCTTAGATCTCAGTCACAACAATATCTATGGGAGGCTCCCACAGTGGACAGAAAATATGAATGCACTTCTAGTTCTGGACGTTTCAAACAATAATATCTCTGGAAGCCTACCTTTAAATTTCCCTTCGAGTATAGAACAAGTTTATCTATCTAAGAATAGATTGCAAGGGCCATTGGAAAAGGCATTCCATAACAATTCTAATTTAGTGATGTTGGATCTTGGCTGCAATTATTTTAATGACAGCATTCCAAAATGGATTGATACATTTTCTGACCTTAGTTATCTGCTTTTAGACAATAATTACTTTGAAGGTGAAATCCCAATTCAGTTGTGCAACTTGGGAAAAATAAGTTTGATAGATTTTTCTCACAACCACCTATCTGGTCATATTCTCCCTTGCTTGAGATCTAGAAGTAATTGGGATAGAACACACATCATTGAAAGCTATCAGTATTATTTTAGTTATTTTTCTCAGTACACTTTTCAACCACATGCGGAGTTCACGACAAAGAGTTTTTCTTACCCTTATGGAGGAAGACTCCTCTCCCTCATGTCTGGAATTGATCTTTCCTGTAACAATTTGACGGGAGAGATTTCACCAGAACTTGGAAACCTTTACACTATTAAGGTGTTAAACCTATCCCATAATAACTTGACAGGGCAAATCCCATCAACTTTTTCAAACTTGGAGAACATTGAGAGCTTGGATCTTTCATTCAATAACTTAGACGGGAAAATTCCTCCTCAGCTTACTCAATTGAACCAACTTGAGGTTTTCATTGTAGCACACAATAACTTGTCTGGAAAGACGCCAGAGATGGTTAAACAATTTGCAACATTTGAAAGTATAAGTTACGAGGATAATCCCTTGTTGTGTGGACCGCCACTAAAGAAAAGTTGTGATGCACGTCCACCATCTCTATCATCATCCAAGAATTCAAGTAAGCACGAAGAAGAAATTGGATTGATAGACATGGATGCATTTTATCCAAGCTTTCTAGCATCTTACAGCGTAGTGTTGCTGGGATTGGCCGTAGTTCTGTACATAAACCCACATTGGCGAGGAGCATGGTTTTACTTTGTTGGAAAATGCATTAACAACTGTTTTTATTTTATTGTGGACAATCTTCCCATGCTATCTAAGTACAGAGTTTGGCAACCTTGTACCTAGTCTAAATGTTTGTATATGTATTTCTCTTTTTTATATTTATTAACTATTTATATTTATAGACGATTCATGTCAATTTTAGAATATATAATATGAGAGTTATGTATATAATTATAAATAAGAATTTTATATTATTTAGTATCACTTAATTAATTAAATTGATAAATATGTAAAATAAAAAATATAAGAAATAATTTTTTAATTAAAAAAATAATATAACACATATAGTTTTTTTTGTTTTAACTCCATAATAACTTGAACTTTTTTTAAGTGATGAGTATACTTTTACAAATAAACAAAAAGTTTGATAATAAATAAAAAAACACTTTTCTTTTTTATAAAAAAAATAAAAAAATACACAAAAAAAAGTCCACTAAAATTAACATTTGTCACAATTTAAAATTGTATTTACAAAAGTCATATTTTTCAAACTAAGACAACACTCTTAATTGATCGTGAGACACCTGCCAAAGCTTTGACACAACAACCCTACACAAGTTGTTTGTTTTTATTTAGTTGTACATAAGCAGCCAGCACCAACATTGCGGCCATCAACTTGACATGCATTTTCCTTTTAACCAAGAGAAGATGGTGAAAGAAAAGTCATATATAGTAGCAAGATTGGGCAATGCAACAATTCTTTCAAGAAAGTAAATGTACAACATTCACAATTTTACCTCAATTTATGTATTTAAATCTTTTTACCATCAAATTAACAAAACAAACTGAATAAAGTTTTAAATTTTCATTTTAGCTTTAATATATTTTTTTTCTAAACTTATATGCTAACAAATATAATATCAGAATAACCCATAAAAAAACTACTATGTTTTCCTTTTTAAAGGCATTGCTTCAATTATCAATATCAACAACTTTGTCCACGCTGTCCATGCTCGAATTAATCAATAAAGAGTGATCTAGACAGGAAAAAAGAAAAGAAAAAAATAAAATCTTTTAATTCACTCAAATAGATTCTAATGAAATATCTAATTAAAAATAATAAACTAATTAGTTAAAATTTATGTAATTTTTTTGTCACCTTTTTGCAGCACCTTACGATGTTCATGACCAATTGGATCCTGACGTACCAGTAGGTACCAGAGGATATCGTTATGATCGTTACTGTATCTGTATCGAAGAGATGCGTCAAAGTCTTCGGATCATTGTGCGATGACATAATCAAATGCCTAGTGGCATGATCAAAGCCGATGATCGTAAGCTATGTCCTCCATCACGATGTCGAATGAAACTATCCATGGAATCGTGCGCCGTGTGAAACGTAGATCATCCCCGTTCTGGGTGAAAACTCAGAAATATTTGGCCGAAAACGAACTTTAGAATTAATAAGAAAAAGAAAAAATTGAATCAAAGAAAGAAAAACCTAAAGCCATGCATACTGAGATGGAGAGAAGTAAAAAGAATTACATTGAATTGTTGATTCCTTCTATTTTTGCATCCTTTACAACAATTAACAAAACCTAAAACAAAAAAAAAAATTTAAAATTAAAATTTTAAAATTACAAGAAAAAAACTCTTGTAAGAGAATGACGAGAGTCCCTCGTGCTCTATCCTTAATTTTAAGCACCTAATAAATATTATAGTATAATAGATTATAATTTACCCATCAACGATTTGAAAATGGAAAACTATAGGTCATCAACAAATTATTGGGAAAAGGAAAAAATGAAAAAAAATTAGGAGAGAGAACAAAAAAATACATATAGGAGAAGTAGTACAAAAGATTGGTTATTCACAATCTTTAAATCTTCATAATCAACCACAACTCTCTGCATGTGCATGCGCGTGTCTGAGAGAGAGAGCCCAATATATGTGCCTGCGTGTGAGAGAGAACCCTTCGTGTGTGCATGCATGTTTGTCTCAGAGACACCGTCTTTGGAATGTTTAGTATCTGTCATAAAGGCCCTTGTAAAGAAAGAGAGTAGAAAGAATAGATAACTCGAACAACATCCTCAAAAAATTGCAAGGATTCAAGAAAAGAATGAGCTTGCTGACATCTATACCTAGAAGCTGGCAGACACTGAATGAGAAGATACTACCATACAAGAAAACAAACAAACAAACAAATATAAATATATGTACATGGTCATTCAGAAACAAACACTTACCTGACACAACTTAATATTGGTTCCCTAATGCATCTAAACAATTTTTTACATACAGCCAGGTCCAATTCAATTGTGCAAGTTAGAGAATATAAATTTGATAGATTTTTCTAGCAACCATCTATCTGATTATATTCTCCCTTACTTGAAATCTAGAAGCTGATTATATTCTCCCTTACTTGAAATCTAGAAGTAAGTAATTGGTATAAAACACATATCACTAAAAGCTCTTGGTATTATTTTAGTTATTATTCTAGTTACATTTTTCAACTAAGCGCGGAGTGAATAAACACTCCACCACCTATCTTAAAGGTTGTGATGCACGTCCACCATCTCTATCATCCTCCGAGAATTCAGAAAAGTACGAAGAAGGAACTTGATGGATAAACATGAATAAATTTTATTCAAACTTCTTAGTATCTTACAGTGTGGTATTGCTAGGAATCGCCACAGTTTTATACATAAACCCACATTGGTGGTGATGAGCATGATTTTACATTATTGAGAAATGCATTAACTGTTTTTATTTTAATGTGGACAATCTTCTCATACTGTCCAAGTATAGAACTTAACAACCTTACACTTAGTCTAAATTATTGTGTATGCATTTTTCCTTTTTGCATTTACAAATTATTCATATTTAATAAACAAGCCCTATCAAAGTTGAAATACACAATTTAAAAAATATATATAAATTATAAATAAGACTCAACATTATTTAAAATAACTCAATTAATTTAGTTTAATTAAAATTTGCTTAAATTGGTAAACAAGATAAAGGACACAAGAAATAATTTTTTAAATTAAAAAAGAAGAGTAATACAATGTGTGTGTGTATATATATATATATATATATATATATATATATATAACCTCATTTTATAATCCAAAATAACATGAACCTTTCTTTGAAGTGGTGAGCATAGTTCTCCAAATGAATAAAGCCACACTTTTTGCACCTTTTTTCTTTTCTAAAAAAAAAAATATTTTTCACAATTTAAATATACATTTACAAATATCATATTTTTCAAAATAAGATGACCCTCTAAATTGATTGTGAGAAGCATGCCAAAGCTTAGATCCAACAACCCTACACCAATTGTTTGCTTTCATTTAGTTGTACACAAGCCGCAAGCACCAAAATTGTGGAAAACTCCTTTCTGCTTTCTCTACTTGACATGGATTTTCTTGTTAACCAAAAAAAAGGAATGAAGGAACGTCATATACAATAGTGAGATTGGGAAAATGCAATAAATCTTTCCACTTCGATCTTCAAAAGCAAAAATATTCATAGAGAAATGAACCAAAAAAAAAAAGGAAGCCATACAAATATGCCTTCAGTCTTGCTTATCCAAACAACTAAACACAGAGAAGGCAATGCAATGTCCAGGTACCAATCTCTCCCTACCTACATGCTACTCAACCAAATCACCTCTCAATTCAAGGACCCAACACTCACAAAGAGGTACACCCATGCTAACATTTCTTTTTGATTAAGCTCCTATAAACAAACAGAAATCAAGTACCTGAAACAAAAGGCAAAGCATGTGTAACACCTTTGACTGTTCAATGAAGAAATCAACAACACCAAGAGCAAGATACATACCTAATAGAATCCAGCCATGTAAATGAATTTAGATGTACATACCATAAAGAGGACCCACTATCCTGGAAGTCATCTGTTACTATCGTAATTTAACCATCTGTTGTGGAAAGACTAGCGATTGAATCCCACAATGTATCGAATTTAGAATCTAATAACGCAAATGCCCATTATTTTTTGGGAGGAGCAATACTCCAAGAATTCAAACGCGAGCCAAAATGGGGGAGAAACACCGACTAACTACCAGACTCCTACCTTAGGTGATTACTAGAAGCTCACTCAATATGTCAAATGACATCAATAAATGATTATAACTTGCACCACTAGCAAATCATCAAAACCTTGAAAGAGTGGAATAATATGAATTCAGCATTAGGCAATCTCATTTATAAAGTGAAGATTGGTCAATTAAGTCATAAAAGCTCATCCCCAATCCAAACCCAAGCATCCTAGCCATACCCGAAGTCTTCAATTTGGGATTTGGAAAGTTATGTTCCTTCATCAACCAATAATACACAAAAAAAAAAACCTTCATGATGAAGAGTACCAATGCCTCAGGATTGAAAACAACACCCATCTTCGTATTTCATCTGCTCACAAAAAGAAAAAAATCAGGCCATTTAAGCACATGACAGATTCAGTTTCAAACATTGTCTATTACCTGGTGAGGAACCAACAAAGCTACATAATGGGGCAGCTCTCCCACTTGCTAATCCAACCAGACAGATAGCCAAGGATAAATAGCATCTGAGTCTCGCAAACCAGAATCTTATGTTATGGAATTCAGATATTTCTTGTTCAAGAAACTCTTTTGGCTTAGCTAGAACAAGTTACAAGGACACATGGTCAAGGAATAGGATTCAATCGCTAGTCTTTCCACAACAAGAACAACAAAAAGAAAAGACTTACTCTAAATTCATGAAACCAATCTGACCAGACAATGACACAGGCATTACCCCATAACAGATACATTTAGGTGAGTATGGGCAATTTTGTGCCAGCATGACACATGTACACCAAAAACTAGTCTGAGAGACAACATGACCAATATAAATAATTTTACTCTCTATTGCATTGACATGACAATGGGAAGGCCCATGCTGCGTAGGATAAGATGTCAGAAACAACAACTTTGATACATCTGTCAGTCAACTACTGCTGATTCCTACAAATGTTTGAATGCCTTCAACATGCCTTAGGGCTCCACATGGACCTCATCAATAGATGTCTCACAATATCCCATGTCACTTTGAGCAAGTTCCAATGGTGTTTGGAACTTCCATGTAAACACAATGCTACTTCAAACATAAAATTGATGGAACGATGAAGTACGCAGAAGTCAGAAGTGACTAGGTAGTTCACAATGGTAATATTAAGCTCCCAAAGCCAGTTCAAACAATGCATAATAGCCTCAAATAGAGGTGTCATTTATTTCCAAAACTGCAAATGGACTCTTGCCCTTTTTTTGAGGGTTACATCAGAAAATTGGGCTTTTGAGTTTTTGTAGAAAATAATTGTGCTTTCTTTGACACTAAATTTTTGAACATTTATGAATTATGTCAATTAATCTTATTGCAGTACAACTAAAAAGTATGAATACGCCTTGAAAAGAGAAAAAGAAATTTACAGATGCAAACATAATTGGAATATGAGCATAAGGATCCCATGCTTGTGCATGGAATTGTGTAGATCTGGTAATGGAATTCAAAATTAAGGTCTGACATGGATTGTCTCCAACCTGCAATTTTGGGCTGAGAGAGATCTATATTGATGAAGTTATGGATAGAAAATAAACAAGGTGGAGGGATCAGCAATGAAAGAATAACACAAACAAGAACCTAGAGATGAAGCTCAAGATAGTACAGGCAAGCATGGGACTACACATGATAAGATTTTAACAAACAGGAAATAAAGAATTTCTGAGGGCTAGAGTTTGTCCCTTTTGTAGAGTAATCTTCATTTGATAGCCATCCAGTACTGGAAGTAGAAGGCCCGTCTCAGCACAATTTCACCCAGAATATGTGAATCAATGTTAACTCTGCCTCAGACATTCAAAAATGAAGTGTGCCATATCAGCTAATGGAAAAGGAATGTGGATTTACAGTCTTTCTGTAAATCATAGAAAAAGTGTCCTAATGCTGCACCAGGAATTTTTAGAGGCAGCAAGAGAGACAGGGACAGAGAGATTTTCAAATGTTTAGAGTTCTGAAATATTCTGTCAAAACACATTTCTTGTAAAGTAAAGGGTGAAGAAGCAAATGGCAGGAGTTAACAGCTCGAACAACACAATCTGCTGGTCCAGCCTGGTTCATACCTGCAGATAGAGTTTAGTTACTGCAAAGCATAAAAGGGCTTCCCTTTTAGTTCCTTTCATTTCAGTAGATAAACATTTATATGCTAGCTAAAATGCTCAATGATTTGGCAGCAGACAATTTCTTCAGCACCTGATGTTTTCACAAATGCTATTGATTGTTTATGAGGAGGTCTTCAAATCCATCCTCCCAAGAATCAATACAGAAATGAAATGACAAAAAAAAAAATCTGAAAAAAAAAATTGCCTCCATTTGTTGCACTGAAGAAACTATTCAACACTGCGGCTTAACTGAACACTAAAGATTGTATCAAACCCAAGAGAAATCCCTTTTCAATTTGAATACTTTAATGCTCAAAGAAGCTCTCTTTTACCTTGATTGATACTAAAGAAAAAGAAAAAGAGAAGCAATGCAGGAGTATGAGGCCAATCACAATCTATAACTCTCGATCACCGCTGGAGGTGTATAAAGAAACAAGAAGTCTCAACCATAATCAAAATTAAGATTGAGATTGGAAAATAACCAGTGGGGCTTAGAACAAAAATTAGGAATCATATTTTTGTTGCACTAGCTAAACGGCCTTTCTCCAATTTTAAGAAAATAATGAATTAAGGATTAGCAAAGAATAGGAGAAAGAGACAAGAAGATTAGAAGGGCTCACAATCTTTAAATCTTGATTGGGACTGAACCCAGAAGCCGCTGCACTTGTGCGCGGTTGGAGGGTTTCCGGCTAGAAATTAAAATAATAATTATTATTATTATTAAAAAAAGAAAATACACAAAAAATAAAAATAAAATAAAAACAATTGCGGTGAGAGTTCAATTATTGGAAAAGAAAGGCAAAGGAAAAGGGGAATCGAGATCGCAATCGGTGAAAAGAGAGGTGAAAAGCAAAGGGGACTCGAGAGCTGCAAAAGCAACAACCGAGCTGAGGGAGGGACGGTGAAATCTGAACTGCCTGACATTCACACTGAAATTGGTGAAAAGAGATGAGAGAGTCCAAACACAAAAATAAAAAAAAAAAAATGCCATTCTCCAATTAAAGAAAAATAATTATGAAGGAAAAGCGCTGCAAATGCTATAACGGAACGCGAAGAAGAAAGATTTAACAGAGTAAACTGAAAAAGAAAAAGCAGAAAAAAACCTAAAACAGAAGAAGAAAGAAGCACTCAGAAAAGAAACACCTCTGCGCCGGTGGCGACGGAGACGAAGGCCAGAGAACAGGGTAGGAAGAAGCTGTCTTGGAGGCAGCCATTGGCATTGCTACTTTATTTTTTCCACTTTTCTTTTTCTTGACAAAAGTAATAGAATTGTTTAAGAAAACGCTGAATTTAAAAAATTAAAAAGAAAAATATTTGAATTTATCGTACAAATAAAAACATAATGAACGAATAAATTAATAAACAAATAAAACTCACACCAATTTGGACTTAGTACAAGCCCACCTATATCGGCCCCTAATTTCACATCATTAGATTAGAGTAAGGCCCATTTCTTTCTCTCCCTATAAGTATAGCAAATTGGTGTTTAATACTGCTTCGAGTGTTTCGTGCCTCGGTTGCCTGCTGCTCCTCTTCTGAGAAAGCACAGCTATTCATCATGGCCGAGCAGGTTCTCTTCAGCTCTCTCTATTTTTCTCTCTGTCAACCAAAAGTGTTTCTTTGGTAATAACATTGTGATTTGATGTTTTGGTGTATCTGGGTTGTTCTCAATTTCTTTTATATTTTTTTCCTTATTTTTTTATGGCTCGAAAACGTCTGGGAAGGGGAAGAGGCCTGCAAAGGGTGGAAACCGCTACTGGAAGAGCATTGGTCTTGGTTTTAAGACTCCTAAGAAGCCATCGAGGGTATTTCTTGTTTATCTTTACTTTGTTTTATCTGCAGACGGTGATGTTTTAATTTTATGTTCATCGGGTAAATTTGTGTATTTTGCTATTGACTGACTGTGTTTGTGTGTAGATTTCCAAGAACTAATGTTTGGTGAGTTCGCATGGTTTTTAATCATTCGAGCTATGTAATATGGTCTTGTTGTAGATGCTATCGAGCAATTTTACATTCCATTTATTAATATTAGTCTGCTGGAGAATGTGAAGCGTGATAGAAATTCGTGGATCAAGCTTCATTTTTATTACCATTTTGGATGTTGGCTGTAAATTGTAGTCACGAGAATTGTGACCGACTAAATTAGAATGTGTATGCTATTGGCTTCTAATGTTTAAAATTGGCTTATTCAGTTTCTATCCAGACTCTTAATGGCCTAGAGAAACAAGAATTTTCTTCGGAATGGGTGCCATAAGCATGCACTTTTCCAATCTGTTGTCAGCCAGTCCTATTTCTTGTAATCTTTGATTATAGGATCTTGGAGTTGCAACTTTGTTGCCTATGTGTTTATTTCTATTTCTCGTGCTTTTTGGTCTTTACTAATTCAATTGATCTAAATGTGTTTCATGTGGGAACATATATTGATAAGAAGTGCCCCTTCACTGAAAGTGCTTATCACAGCGCCAAGATGATTAAGACCGTTATTGTTTGGTGGAATTATCCTCATTTTGTGACGAAATACCAAAGGCATGGTCCCATTTTAGTTTCAAATGGATCTTTCTCTCTGGTCCTTTTATATCTCATGTTGCTTATTTTGGGGCGCCACTTTTTGTTTCTTTCACCTCTCAGATATGAGAAAATATTTCTGCACATGTATCCTATGTGTTCGTGTGAAGGAGGGGATCATGTTATCATTGGGCAATGCAGGTATGTTTTCAGGCTAAAATATTGCTTGCGAAAGAGTATTTTGAATGTGATCTGATGACGGAGAATAAGAATCCATTGACAAAGAAATTATATTAACTGAGAGAGAGAGAGAAAATAGGGTTTAATTGGAGAGACTAGTAGAGCAGAGATGAATAAAGAGAGTTGGAGGGAGCACTGGGTATCAGAAATTCTTCTAAAAGAGGAAAATCTTATAAGTGAGGAAAGGAAAGCTTGTGGGCTCCTCTTAGTTCTCCTATCTTACAAAATGCATTTTTTGTACACGACAAAAAATTAAGGGATTTGGGCCGACGTCTTTCTAGGAGAGAAATTTCAATAAAAAATTTGATATTTCTTTTATTGACTACTATGAGAATTAAATAATTTTTATTTTTTTTTCTATATTTGCTTTAGTTTGCCAAAATTAAATCTATGGTTACGTAAATCACCTTGAGGCTGTAATATTATAAAACAAAGAAAGCAAGAAAATGAAGATGTCTCAAACATTGTTGGTATTGACCCTCGAAGAACCTGGGTTTTATGTTGTTTCAAATTAAAGACAAAGAAAGAACGAAAAATTAAGGAAGAAGAACATAAGGAGACCCAAGAAAACACTCTAGAAAGAAACAAGAGCGTTGGTGAGAATTCTTTTCTTGCAAAAGAAAAGGAAAGAGAGATGTAAGAGTAACTTGACAGAGAGTTGTGCATGGCGTGCATTGGCCTCCAATTGCTGTGCTTGCTATGGCCAAGAGCTGATGGCTGGCGGATTGTGGAGACAACTATTGACATGGGGTCGTTGCAGAAATCCTGAATCCTGACCTTAAGATGGACTGGAATTTAGCAAAAGCTAAAAGAATTATTATATTTAGAAAGAAGGAAGCTACCAGTCGATTAGGCCGTTCCTACTTGATGGCGGTGGAGAACCAGAATCGAACCAATAATAACTCTTTTGAAATGGTTCCAAATGTACTTCCCCTTCGTCCACTGACTTTAATTTTCTACTATATATGGCTTCTATCAAACGAAAAATTATTTAAATCTGCAGTACCTGTGCTAACTAATGGGCCAATCCACCAAAGAAACTATGTCCCTAACGAGGTTGTCTATAATTTCATACGGAGTTTTTCTAGGTCCAAAAAAACAAAAGGTTGATGTTACCTGGCAGCTGCCGTACAAAACCAAATTTCCATAAGAGAATACGAATGGAACGAGGAGGGAAGCCTAGGCTGTTTGATTGAGATTGCTTTCTAACTGATTTGGTTTTCTATGATTTCTTATGGATGATTGAACTTGCGTAGACTCAAATTTACGCAGCTTGACCCTAATGGTGAAAATAAATGTAAGTGAAAAATTAGGTCACTTTGCCTTCACAAGCAACATGATTACAGGGTCATGTGGTAGAAAAATTCTCAAAAGTATAACAAGGTCTATTTTTTAATTTAAAGCAATAACAAGATCCGGGGCAACTAAACGACTCGGACCCAAAACGAGAACCCAATTTGCCTGGCTTCTCTTGAACCCAGTGTCTAGTCATTTCAATAATTGTCCCCTTTCAATGCCATCACTTCTCTGTTTTGTTTTCGGCCCACATCCTAACTGAAAATTTCATTTCACGGCATAGGTTCTCTTATTTGTTTTACCTGGTGGATGCCTTCTCACATACGCTAGCTCAGCCTATGATTTTCCCACCAAAAAAACAAGATAAAGTATGAGCATAATGATTTTTAGCTGCTTGAGCAATCCACGAAAAAGGCTTCTAATTTATGTGGTTTTCTATAATTTTTTATGGATAAGTGAGCTTGTTTAAACCGAAATTTACGCAACTTGACTTTAACAGTTCAAGCGATCATGACTTATCTATTAGCTGTTATATTTATGTTAATTTCCACGGAAAGACGTGAATGAAACAAAAAGTAGAAGACTTGGTAGTTTAATCATGATAAGTCAATTAAATTATATTACACATTTTAATATTTTAAAATAAATTAATTAATTATTTTTAAAATTTTTAAAATTAAAATTAAAATTAAAATTATTTATTAAAATAATATATGTCAATTTCCTTGAGAGTATGTGATATAAATGAAACAAAAATAAAAGACTTATTTATTTGATTATAACGTTATATCAATTATTAATAAAATTAAATAATATAATACCTTTTAAATTTTTAAAATTAAATTAATTATTTATTTTTTGAATTTGTGGGATGAAAATGTTCTATAGATTTTGTATATGAAAAAATAATTAAATTTAAGTTAAATCTCTTTATTTTATTAATGAATTATGAAATAAAATTGTTCAAAAAAAACATAATAATTAATAATGAAAATTATAAAATAAAAATTATTTTCGTTACTTTGAAAATAAAAATTTTGTTGCAATTAAAATTTGTAGTCTACGCCAAATTTAAGCAATTTAGCCTTAGCAAATCGAGGTCAACGAACCAATTTACACGAGAGGGCGTGAATGAAACGAAAATGGACTTGGCTATTTGATTGTAACAGCTAGTTAACTCTAGGTAAAATTAAATAATAAGATACATTCTAATTTCTTGAGTTAACTAATTAATTATTTTTTAAATTAATGAGATTGAGATTGTTTATAGATATAATATATAAAAAAATTAATTAAATTTAACTCTAAAAATTCTTAATTTATTATATATATATAATTATATTAATTATGAAATAAAATTATCAAAAATAAATATATGAGTATAATGATAAATAATGAAAATTATAAAATAAAAATTATTTTCATTGTTATGGAAAAAAAAAAGGTACAGTTAAACTTGGCAATCTAAGCCCAACTTTAAGCAAGTTAGTCCTAACAAGTTGAGGTCAAGTCACAATGGAATTAAATGTTAATGTTATCTACTACTTGTTCTGTGGACCAATTTGCACCAGAGGACGTGAATAAATCGAAAATGGAAGACTTGGCTGTTTTGTTGTCATGATGAGTCAACATTGATAAAATTAAATAATGGTGACATATTTTAATTTTTAAAGTTAAATTAATTAATTATTTTTAAATTTATGAAATTAAAAATATTTATAAATATAATATATAAAAAATTAGATAAGTTTAAAAACTCTTCATTGTATATATTAACAAATGAAATTATCAAAAAGAAAATGTACAACCATAATGATAAGTAGTGAAAAATATAGAGGAAATTTTTCGTTGCTTTGGAAAGAAAAATTTTGGTACAATTAAAATTAGAAGTCTAGGCCAAATTTAACAAGACAAGATAAGTCGGGATAGAATTAAAATAGTTGATATTATCTACTACTTGTCCTATGGAAAGTGGACCAATTTTCCATGAGAGAACACGATTGAAACGAAAATGAAGACTTTATTGATAAAATCAAATAATATGAATATTTTAATAATTTAAATTTAAATTAATTAATTATTCGTTAAATTTATAAAAAAATTTAAAAATTCATATAAAATTAATTTAATTATATTTAATTTTAAAATCTCTTCATCTAGTTTATACCTATAATTAAAAAAATTAATACAATTAAAATTTACATTGTAAACCCAAAATTACATAATTTGACCATGACAAGTCCGGTCTAATTACTATAGAATTAAATGTTGATATTATCTAACACTTACTTGTAGTCCAATTTTCCACGAGAAAACTTGATTGAAACGAAAAGGGAAGACTCGTCAATTGCTGGTAAAACTAAATAGCACGACACATTTTAATTAATTGAATTAAACTAATTAACTATTCTTTAAACATCTATAGTCAACAATACTTTAAATAATTAGACAATTGTAAAATTTTGATCATGTGAATGACCGTAAGTTTCTAAGAAATTGATAAAATAATATTTTTATCCTTAATTCATGTGCTAGTCCTGTTTTTACGTAAAACTTGAGGCCTATAAGTGTGCCCATAATGATTAGTAGCAAGAACTATAGGGCCAATCCACCGAACAAAGCGTCTAACGCGGTTTCCTATAATTTCATATAGGTGATTAAGTTTGTCTATACCCAAATTTACGTAACATAACCCTAACAAGTGAAAGTCAAGCCATGATGAAATTACATGTTGGCGACTTATCTACTGGCTGCCATAGTGATGGCAATTTCCACGAGAGGACTTGAATGAAACAAAAATGGAAGATTGAGTTATATGTTGGCAACTTATCTATATATTGATGGCAATTTCTACGAGGACTTGAATAAAACAAAAATGGAAGACTTAATTACATGTCGCTGCCATATTGATAGCAATTTCCTTGAATGAACATGTTGGCGTCTTATTTACTGGCTGCCATAGCAATTTCCACAAGAGGATTTGAATGAAACAAAAATGAAACACTTAGTTGCATGTTGGCTGGCTACCATATTGATGGAAATTTCCCCGAGAGGACTTGAATGAAACAAAAATGAAAGACTTAGTTACATGTTGGCTGACTACCATATTGATGAAAATTTCCACGAGAGGACTTGAATGAAACAAAAATAGAAGACTTAGTGACCTGTTGGCTGGCTAATGGAAATTTCCACGAGAGGACTTGAACCAAGAAGACTTGGTTGTTTGATCATGATAAGTTAATTGATAATAAAATTAATTAATAGAATGTATTTTAATTTTTTTAAATAAATAAATAAATTATTTTTAAAATTTTGAAAAATTTAGATTATTTATTAATATGATATATAAAAAAATTAAGTTTAAATTTTTTTATTTATTATATAAATTATGAAATAAAATTATATAAAAAATAAAAATAATAATTAATAACAAGAATTATATAATCAATTCTCAAAAAAGAGGCCTATACCTAATGTGATTTTCTATAATTTTTTATGGATGATTGGAATTGTCTAAACCCAAATTTACGCAACTTGTCCCTAACAAGTCAAGGTCAAGTCATGAAAAAATTAAATGTCAGTGACTTATCTACTAGTTGTCATATTCATGCCAATTTCCATGAGAGAACGTGAATGAAACAAAAATGGAAGACTTGGATGTTTAATTATAATGATAAATCAATTGTTGATAAAATTAAAATATATAATATATTTTAAATTTTTAAAATAAATAAATAAATTATTTTTAAAATTTATAAAACTAAAATTTCTTTATAAACGGTATATATAAAAAGATAATTAGATTTAACTTTAAAATTTCTTAATTTTATTGTATGAATTATGAAATAAAATAGATAAAAAAATATAATGTTTAATAAAAAATTATGTAATAAAAATTATTTTTGTTGTTTTAAAAAAATTGAAAAATTTGACTATTTGATTGTAATGGTAAGTCAATTGTTAATAAAATAAAATTATATGATATATTTTAATTTTTTTAAGATAAATTAATTATTTATTTTTAAAATTTATAAAATAAAAATAATTTATAAATAGTATATATAAAAAATATTTAGATTTAAATTTTAAATTTTTCTTATTTTATTGTATAAATTATGAAATAATATAGATAAAAAAATAATGATTAATAGTAAAATATATACAATAAAAATTATTTTCATTATTTAAAAAAATTTAGTACAATTAAAATTTACAGTATAAACTCAAAATTACATAATTTTACCTTAACAAGTTAAAGTTAAGTAACAATGGAATTAAATGTTGATGTTACCTAACACTTGCCTATAGTCCAATCTTCCACGAGAGAAACCAATTGAAACGAAAAGGGAAGACTTAGTACATTCAACTGCTGTTGGTATAACCAAATAACACAACACATTTAAATGTTAAGTAGTGAGAATTATATAGTAAAAATTATTTTCGTTGTTTTGAAAAAGCAAATTTTTTGGTACAACTGAAATTTGTAGCTAAGCTCAACTTTAACTTGGCCTGAACAAGTCGAGATAAGTCATGATGGAATTAAATGTTGATGCTATCTAATACTTGCCTTGTAGACCAATTTACATGAGTGGACGTGAATGAAACAAAAATGGAAGACTTTGTTTGATTGTAACAGTCGGTCAACCATGATAAAATTAAATAATATAACACATTTTAATTTTTTGAATTAAATTAATTAATTTAAAATTTATCAAATTAAAATTATTTATAAATATAATATATAAAAAATTACTTAATATGTATAAATAAATAAAAATATTAAAAAATGTATGAATATAATAATACATAATGAAAATTATTAGATAAAAATTATTTTTATTACTTTGAAAAGAAAAATTTTGGTAAAATTAAAATTTGTAGTCTAAGCCCAAATTTAAGCAATTTGCCTTTAGTAAGTCGAGATCAAGTCACGACAGAATTAAATGTTGATGTTATCTACTACATGCCCTGCAAACCAATTTTCCATGAAAGAACATGATTGAAATGAAAGGGAAGACTTTGTAGTACAGTCCACTATTGGTAGAACTAAACAATATGATACAATTTAATTATTTGAATTAAATTAAATAATTATTTTTTAAATTTAAGAGATTATCTAAAATTTTTATATAAAATTAAATTAATTATATTTAATTTTAAAATTTTTTTATTTACTAAATATATACAATAAAATTATTCAAAAAAATTAACAATTAACAATAATAATAGTATGAATTATAAGATAAAATTAACTTATATTATTTTATAAAAATAAAATTTTCATAAAATTAAAATTTATAATCAACAATATTTAAATAATTAAATAGTTATAAAATTTTGATTTTATAAATAACATAAGGTCAAAAAAAATCGATAAAATAATAACTTATTTCAAATCTATAATGTTATTTTTACAAAAAAAAAAACTAAAAACTAAAAATTGGCGGCAGTTTTTGTTTTTTCTTGTTGCATTTTCCACAAACATGGGACCCTTCCATTAAAAATAGGTAAATGCACCTCCGTCTCCGTCCATAGATAGAACACCTAAATTGCTCTCAATGGCAACAAATATTAAGAAGTAGTAAGAGGTGCTTGGAACATACAAATGGGACTAGTGGCTATTATTAGGTCATGGATGCTAGTGATATTGGTTTTGTTATTGCATGAGTGGGCGACTCTGTGTCATGGTTGCTCTAAACACGAGAGAACTGCTCTTTTGCAAATCAAGTCTTCTTTCGATCATCCACTTTCATATGATGAGATCCCTCTGTCTCGCTGGGGAATAGATGCTGATTGGTACAGTTAAAATTTGTAGCTAAGCCCAACTTTAAGCAACTCGGCCTTAACAAGTCGAGATAAGTCACGATGGAATTAAATATTTGATGTTATCCACTACTTGCCCTGTGGACCAATTTACATGAGTGGACGTGAACGAAACAAAAATGGAAGACTTTGTTTGATTGTAATGGTCAGTCAACCATGATAAAATTAAATAATATGATACATTTTAATTTTTTGAATTAAATTAATTAATTATTTTTAAATTTATCAAATTAAAATTATTTATAAATATAATATATAAAAAATTATTTAAATTTAAGTATAAAAACTCTTCATTTATTGTATGTATGAATAAATAAAATTGTTAAAAAAAAAGCATAAACCAAAAAATAAGTAATGAAAATTATTAAATAAAAATTATTTTTATTGCTTTAAAATAAAAAAATTTTGGTACAATTAAAATTTGCAATCTAAGCCTAAATTTAAGCAACTTGCCTCTAACAAGTTGAGATCAAGTCACGATAGATAGAATTAAGTGTTAATGTTATCTACCTTGCGATCCAATTTTCCATGAAAGAACACGATTGAAACAAAAGGAAAAACTTGACAATAAGGTTAATAGAATCAAACCATACAATACAATTTAAATATTTGAATTAAATTAAATAATTATTTTTTAAATTTAAGAGATTGTCTAAAAATTTCATATAAAATTAAAATAGTTATATTTAATTTTAAATTTTTTCATTATATATATATATGTAATAAAATTACTCAAAAAAATAACAATTAACACCAATAATAGTATGAATTATAAAATAAAATTGACTTATATTATTTTATAAAATAAAATTTTCATAAAATTAAAATTTATAATCATCAACACTTAAATAATTAAATAACTATAAAATTTTAGTTTTATAAATAATTTTAAGTTAAAAAATTGATAAAATAATATTTTTTTTCAAATTTATAATATTATTTTAAGGAAAAAAAACTAAAAACCAAAAACTAGCTGTGGATTTTTTTTTTTCTTGTTGCATTTTCCACAAAATGGGACCCTTCCATTAAAAATAAGTAAGTGCCCCTCCGTCTCCGTCCATATATAGAAGACCTTAACTGCTCTCAACGGCAACAATTATTACGAAGTAAGTAGTAAGAGTTGCTCGGAACATACAAATGGGGCTAGTGGCTATTATTAGGTCATGGATGTTAGTGATATTGGTTTTGTTATTAGAGGAGTGGGCGACTCTGTGTCATGGTTGCTCGGAACACGAGAGAACTGCTCTTTTGGAAATCAAGCCTTTCTTCAGTCTTCCAAGTCCATTGTATGGTGGCGGCGCTGAGTCTCCCTGGGGGATAGATGCTGATTGTTGTAATTGGGCAGGAGTCGTGTGCAACGAAACAACAAATCGAGTCACCGAACTCCATCTTAGTCAATCGGTGGATACGGGTTCTGGAGGGTGGTACCTGAATGCTTCTTTGTTTCTTCCTTTCAAAGATCTTACACTTCTTGTCTTATCAGAGAACAAAATACTTGGTTGTATTGAGAATGAAGGTCCTCTTTCTACAGCCCTTGCTCTGTTCATTTCATAATCACAATATAAGATGGATTCTCTTTTTCTTTTCTATTTTTAATTTTTAAAAAAAAAAACAAAAAGGAAACCCATAAATGGGATGATATACTCTATATATATATCCTTTATTATGCATGATATTATACTCCTCTCACAAATGCAGGCTTCGAGAAACTATCAAGACTTGCCCATTTGGAGACTCTCTATTTAGCCAGTAATGAATTCAACAGCAGCATCATGTCATCTCTAGGCGGCCTTTCATCTCTGAAAACATTGTCTCTATACGACAACAGCATAAAAGGAAAAGTCGACATCCAAGGTAAGACTCATGGTAAGCACGCCTATATACGGCTACAAAAATCAGCTCACAATAATAACAAAAAGAAAACCCATAAATAGGATGATATACTCTGTATATATATTAGACTCCTCTCACAAATGCAGGCTTCGAGAAACTATCAAGACTTGCCCATTTGGAGACTCTCGATTTAGGCTATAATGAATTCAACAGCAGCATCCTGACATCTCTACGTGGCCTTTCATCTCTAAAAACATTGTATCTAAACAACAACAGCATAAAAGGAAAAGTCGACATCCATGGTAAGACTCACCCCTGTACACGGCTATAAAAATCTGCTCACAATTTTTTTTTTTTTTTATTTTCAAATGCATTTTACTTTTACTTATTTTGTCATAAAAAATGGAGAAAAAAGTAAGCAACATCAGATTGGGACGATGAAACGAATTTTTAATGCATAATATCGTTAATTCCATCTCATTCCATGTATTTGAATCTCTCTGCCACCAAATAAACAGAGAAAACTCTGTAAAATTTTTAAATTTTCATTTTTTTCCCTTTTTTTTTTCTAAATTTACATATTTTTATATATATAATAATGGCTATAATAAAGCTAAATATATTACCTCCCTTATATGTCATGCGGTGCTGCAAGTATCAACATCAATAACTATTTTCATGGTTTGATCTAGCAATAGAGAGGAAACCAAAAAGAAGTGAATATAGATATAAAATTAAAAAATAACTCAAAATTAAATACAACTTAATGAGATATTTTAAAGGACTAATCAATATAGCAAATATGCATATCAATCTTCTCTCCGGTTGATGATAAAGAAGTATTAAGGTTAAGCAATTTGTACTCCCTTCATCTGAGTTTTTAGTAACTTGGACAGTAGCATCCTGTCCTCCTTCAAAGGCTTTTATCTCTTAAACGGTTATATCTTGGATACAATCAGTTAAAATGATTAATAAATGTAAAAAGTTATATATGATTTTTCTGCGTATCTTAATTTTTAAGAAATTGAAAGATATTTCATACATACATGATTCGGTAAATGATAAGCTTGATTATGATTCTTTATTTTCAATTCCTTATTCCTAGAATTACATACTCTAAGCCGACTGGAGATGCTGGATCTAAGTGAAAATGAGATCACTGGATTTGTGGCTACAGCAGGTAAAAATCCAAGTTTCTTTTTAATCTATTCCAATCTTGATTCATTGCCACAACCAGACCTCCCAGCCCAAGTTTCTTAGATTAATTTCTCATCCAAGTTGTAGCATCTATAGAAATATCTCATTTAATATTTATTAAAAATTAATACAAATTTCACTTTTAATATTTATTAATAAACTTCTTTCAAAATTATTTTTTCAAATTAATTTCAAATTTGACATTCCTTATTCTAAGCATCACTTTTAAAATTCTTTAAAATACAAGATCATTGGAGCACTATTTTATCATACTCAACATATTATAATCTTTTAAAATTGTATACCCATTATCTTAAAATGTCTTTGAGAGTATGGATATATTAGATCATATTATATTATAATACTTCACTTTCCCTCATCATATTAAAAAGTAGGATTTTCATTACATAATAATATTTTTTTAGTGATAACGTTGTCTTCTCTCTGTAAATTATGGAATTTTCTAAGTCTAATCTTTCAACTCAAAAAAACTAATGATTGGTTTAATTTATACAAAATAAGTATACTTCTCAAGATTTGATTATTGGCGTCGAGCTATATAAAAGTATAGAAAAATGCTATGTATTTTGAGTAACGACACACAAAATTTTTTCCTGAACTTTAAGGAGAATTTGAAGTGTATATAATAATTATTAAAAAAGTAAGGTCTTTTTTAGAAAAATTTAGGATAAAAACTAAATGTTGCATTTGCATGTTAATACATCTAGCATTGCTCAAAAACAAAATCTAAGTGTTGCACTTGATGGAAGAAGGTTTATTTAATATGGTCCTGCAAACTAACTCAAAATATCACTTGACCGATGAAAACTACTAGAAAGAAATTTTTTGTTTGCCGATGAGATCAAGAGTCACTTAAATATCTTGTATTTCTTTTACTTACAAGAAAAGAGATCATAATATACAGCTTTCGACATTCGTAGACAATCAAAGCTGGAGCAACTGTAGTGTCCTTTATCTTGGAGGAATCAGGAGAGATACAAGCCCTATGCTGGAGTTGCAATCATTGCATGATTTCTTCCCAAACCTTCGGAGCCTTTACTTAACATCCTACAACCTACAAGGAAGATCATTTGGTCATTCCCTGACATCTAGAAATACTTACATTTCTTAACTTTCAATCCTTGTTTTTAAGATTGTACTTGGTATAATTTATTATTTTACCTAAATTTGCTAGGGTCCTACCATTTGAACAATCTCCAAGAGTTAGACTTGGATTATTCTACTGTGGATGATAACTTCATCCAAAGCATTAGGGCATTGGTTTCTCTACGAAATTTGTCCATTAATAACTTGAATGCTTCTCAACTTACTCAAGGTAAATTTCAACATTTTTATCTACTCTATAATCACTTGATCTAATTCTTAGAAATGCAGTTCTTCTTTTAACCAATCCTATTATATTTTATTTAAGTTTAACTTACACACATTAATCCAATAATAACTTTCAATTTTCATTTAATTTTCTTAGGGTGGCCTCATCTGAAGAGTCTTAAAAAACTAAACTTGGATAAGACTACTACTCTTAATCACAAAATGTTGCAGACCATGGGAAACTTAACCTCGTTAGAGGAGCTTTCAATGCAGAATTGTTCATTAAGTGGCCCTATACCCAAAGTCCAAGGTACAATCAATCTTCCTTAAATTCCCTTATGTGTCTATGGTTATGTGTGTATCTCCTTCATTTTGGCTCAATTTCTTATTACTGAATAATTTTTAGGTATATGCGAATTAAACCAGCTCAAATACCTAGATATCAGCTTGAATAATCTCAGCGGTACCTTGCCTCCATGTATGGCTAACTTGACATCTCTTCGGCAATTAAATCTTGATGTCAATCAATTAACAGGGAATATATCTCTATCTCCTTTGAGGACTCTAACATCCCTTGAATCCCTATATCTTTCAGACAATCAATTCCAAATTCCAGTGACACTCAGCCCATTCTTCAACCATACAAAACTCTATTCCTTGTTTGCCGAGGGAAATAATATATTTGCCGAAACAGAGCAACATAGTTTGGCCCCAAAATTCCAATTGACAGAACTCTCCTTGTCTGGTTACGGATACGGTGGAGCGTTTCCTAAATTCCTTTACTACCAGCGCAATCTAACATATGTTGATCTCTCAGACATCCAACTGAGAGGAGGATTTCCATATTGGCTATTAGAGAACAACACGGGCTTGGATGCACTTTACTTGGTCAACAATTCCCTTTCAGGACAACTTCGGTTGCCAAGTCATTCAAATATGAGTTTAGCCTACCTAGACATTTCAGGCAACTGCTTATGTGGCCATGTTCCAGCACTAATTGGAGCATATCTTTCAAACCTGCAGTATTTAAATATGTCAAGTAACAATTTCAATGGAAGAGTTCCCCCTTTCAGTAATATAAGCTCTATACAAACCTTAGACTTGTCCAATAATGGACTATCAGGAGAGTTGCCAGGACAGTTGGCCACTAGTTGCAATTTTCTCTCACTCTCCAACAATAGTTTGCAAGGTCAAATCCCGAACAGTCTATTTAATAGTTCCTCATTGATTATCTTGGATCTTAGTCACAACAATATCCATGGGAAGCTCCCACGGTGGACAGAAAATATGAATGCACTTCGAGTTCTAGACCTTTCAAACAATAGTATCTCTGGAAGCCTACCTTCAAATTTCCCTTCGAGCATAGAACAAGTTTATTTATCTAAGAATAAATTGCAAGGGCCATTGAAAAAGGCATTTCATAACAACTCTAATTTGGTGATATTGGATCTTGGCCATAATTATTTTAATGGCAGAATTCCAAAATGGATTGATACATTTTCTAACCTTAGTTATCTGATTTTGGACAATAATTACTTTGAAGGTGAAATCCCGATTCAGTTGTGCAACTTGGGAAAAATAAGTTTGATAGATTTTTCTCATAACTACCTATCTGGTCATATTCTCCCTTGCCTTAGATCTAGAAGCAATTGGGATAGAACACATACCATTGAAAGCTATTCGTATTCTTTTAATTATTCTTCTCATTACACTTTTCAACCACGTGCGGAGTTCACGACAAAGAGTTTTTCTTACTCTTATGAAGGAAGACTCCTCTCCTTCATGTCTGGAATTGATCTTTCCTGCAACAAGTTGACGGGAGAGATTTCACCAAAACTGGGAAACCTTCACACTATTAAGGTGTTAAACCTATCCCACAACAGCTTGACAGGACCAATCCCATCAACTTTTTCAAACTTGGAGGACATCGAGAGCTTGGATCTTTCATTCAATAACTTAGACGGGAAAATTCCTCCTCAGCTTACTCAACTGAACCAACTTGAGGTTTTCACCGTAGCACACAATAACTTGTTTGGAAAGACGCCAGACATGGTTAAACAATTTGCAACATTCGAAAGCACAAGCTACGAGGATAATCCCTTGTTGTGTGGACCACCACTAAAGAAAAGTTGTGATGCACGTCCACAATCTCTATCATCATCCAAGAGTTCAAGTGAGCACGAAGAAGAAACTGGATTGATAGACATGGATGCATTTTATCCAAGCTTTCTAGCATCTTACAGCGTAATGCTGTTGGGACTGGCCGCAGTTTTATACATAAACCCACATTGGCGAGGAGCATGGTTTTACTTTGTTGGGGAATGTATTAACAATTGTTTTTATTTTATTGTGGACAATCTTCCAATGTTGTCCAAGTACAAAGCTTGGCAACCTTATGCCTAGTCTAAATGTTTGTATATGTATTTTTCCTTCGTGTATTTATTAACTATTTATATTTATAAATGAATCATATCGACTTTAGAATATACAATCTGAAAGTTACATATATGAATTATAAATAAAATTTCTATATTATTTAGTATCACTTAATCAATTAAATTGATAAATATTTGAAATGAAAGATATAAGAAATAATTTCTTCATTAAAAAAAGTAATATAACACAATAATTTTTTTTTAAACTCCATAATAACCTGAACTTTTTTTTTCAGTGATGAGTATACTTTTACAAATAAACAAAAATTTTGATAATGAATAAAAAAATACTTTTCCTTATTTTTTTAAGAAATAAAAAAATACAAAAAAAGTCCACTAAAATTAACATTTGTCACAATTCAAATTTTTATTTACAAAAGTCATATTTTTCAAACTAAAACAACACTCAAAATTGATCGTGAGACACCTGCCAAAACCTTGACACAACAACCCTACACAAGTTGTTTGTTTTTATTTAGTTGTACATAAGCAATCAACACCAACATTGCGGCCATTGACTTGACAGGCATTTTCCTTTTAACCAAGAGAAGGGGGTGAAAGAAAAGTCATATATAGTAGCAAGATTGGGCAATGCAACAATTCTTTCAAGAAAGTAAATGTACAACATTCACAATTCTATGTCAATTTATATATTTGAATCTTTTTACCATCAAATTAACAAAACAAACTGAATAAAATTTTAAATTTTCATTTTAGCTTTAATATTTTTTTTCCCTAAACTTGTATGCTAACAAATATAATATCTGAAAAACTTATTAAAAAACTAATATGTTTCCCTTTTTAAAAGCATTGCTTCAATTATCAATATCAACAACTTTGTCCACCCTGTCCATGCTTAAATTAACCAATAAAGAGTGATCTAGATAGGAAAAAATAAAAATAAAAATAAAATCTTATAATTCACTCAAATATATTCTAATGAAATATCTAATTAAAAGTAATAAACTAATTAATTAAATTTTATGTACCTTTTTTGTCACCTTTTTGTCTTTATTTTGAATCTAAGTGAAAACTTAGAAATATTTAGCCAAAAACCAACTTTAGAATTAATAAGAAAAAGAAAAAGTTGAATCAAAGAAAGAAAGGCCTAAAGCCATGCATACTAAGATGGGGAGATGTAAAAAGAATAACATTAAATTGTTGATTCCTTCTATTTTTGCATCCTTTACAACAATTAACAAAATCTAAAACGAAAAAAAATTCAAAATTAAAACTTTAAAATTGCAAGGAAAAAACTCTTGCAAGAGAATGGCAAGGAGTCCCTCTATCCTTAATTTTAAGCACCTAATAAATATTATGGTATAATAGATTATAATTTACCCCATCAACAATTTGAAAATAGAAAACTATAGGTTTGTCAACAAATTATTGGGAAAAGGAAAAAACCAAAAAAAAATAGGAGAGAACAAAAAATTACATATAAGAGAAGCAATACAAAAGATTGGTTATTCACAATCTTTAAATCTTCTTAATCAACCACAACTCTCTACATGTGCATGTGTGTGTCTGAGAGAGAGAGAGAGAGAGAGCCCAATATGTGTGCCTGCATGTGTCTCACTGATAGAGAGAACCCTTCGTGTGTGCATGCATATTTGTCTCAGAGACACCGTCTTTGGATTGTTTAGTATCTATCATAAAGGCCCTTGTAAAGAAAAAGAGTAGAAAGAATAGATAACTCAAACAACATGCTCAGAAAAGAATGAGCTTGCTGACATCTATACCAAGAAGCTCGCAGACACCAAATGAGAAGATATTACCATACAAGAAAACAAACAAACAAATATAAACATAGGTACATGGTCATTCAGAAACAAACACTTACCTGACACAACTTAGTATTATTTGTTCCCTTAATGCATTCAAACAATTTTCTACATATAGTCAAGTCCAATTCAGTTGTGCAAATTGGAGAATATAAGTTTGATAGATTTTTCTCACAACCGCCTATTTAGTCATATTCTCCCTAACCTGAGGTTTAGAAGTAATTGGGATAGAACACATACTACTAAAAGCTCTTAGTATTATTCTAATTATTATTTTAATTACATTTTTCAACCACACGTAGAGTTCATGATAAAGAGCTTTTCTTACTCTTACAAAGGAAGACTCTTCTCCCTTATGTTTGGAATTGATTTTTCCTGTAACAATTTGATGAGAGATATTTCGCCAGAACTCAGAAATCTTAACACTATTAAAGTGCTAAACTTATCTCACAATAGTTTAACAGAGCAAATCTAATCAACTTTTCCAAATTTGAAGAAAATTGAGAGCTTTGATCTTTCATGCAATTACTTAAATTGAAAAATTCCTCTTCAGCTTACTAAATTGAACCAACTAGAGATTTTTACCATAGCACACAATAACTTGTCTAGAAAAATCTCAGAAAGCACAATTTGCAACATTCGATAGTATAAGTTACAAGGATAATCCCTTGTTGTAGACTATCACTAAATAAAAGTTGTGATACACGCCCACCACCTCTATCATCCTCCGAGAATTCAGAGAAGTACAAAGAAGACACTAGATGGATAAATATAGATACATTTTATTCAAACATTTTAGCATCTTACAGCATGGTGTCACTAGAAATAGCCATAGTTTTATACATAAGCTCACATTGGCAATGAGCATGATTTAAAATTATTGAGAAATGCATTAATTGTTTTTATTTTAACGTGGACAATATTCTCATATTATCCAAGTACAAAGCTTGACAACTTTACGCTTCATCTAAATTATTGTGTATGTATTTTTTTTTTTTGTATTTATAAACTATTTATATTTAATAAACAAGACATATCAAAATTGAAATATACAATTTATGAGTTATATATATATAAATTATAAATAAAAATTATAAATAAAACTCTCAATATTATTTAACATAAGTCAATTAATTTAATTTAATTTAAATTTACTTAAATTAGTAAATAAGATAAAAGACACAAGAAATAATCTTTTAAATTAAAAAAAAAAAGTAATACACTGTATATATATATATATATATAACCTCATTTTATAATCTAAAATAGCATGAACCTTTCTTTGAAGTGGTGAGCATAGTTCTCCAAATGAAATAAATAGCCACCCTTTTTGCACCTTTATTCTTTTCTAAAAAATATATATATATATTTCACAATTTAAATTTACATTTACAAATATCATTTTTTTCAAAATAAGATGACCCTCTAAATTAATCGTGCGAGGCGTGCCAAAGCTTAGATCCAACAACCCTACGCCAGTTGTTTGTTTTCATTTAGTTGTACACAAGCCGCAAGCACCAAAATTGTGGAAAACTCCTTTCTGCTATCTCTACTTGACATGGATTTTCCTTTTAACCGAAAAAAAGGAATGAAGGAACGTCATATACAATAGTGAGATTGGGAAAATGCAATAAATCTTTCCACTTCGATCTTCAAAAGCAAAAATATTCATAGAGAAATGAACCAAAAAAAGAGGAAGCCATACAAATATGCCTTCAGTCTTGCTTATCCAAACAACCAAACACAGAGAAGGCAATGCAATGTCCAAGTACCAATCGCTCCCTACCTACATGCTACTCAACCAAATCACCTCTCAATTCAAGGACCCAACACTCACAAAGAGGTACACCCATGCTAACATTTCTTTTTGATTAAGCTCTTATAAACAAACAGAAATCAAGTACCTGAAACAAAAGGCAAAGCATGTGTAGCACCTTTGACTGTTCAATGAAGAAATCAACAACACCAAGAGCAAGATACATACCTAATAGAATCCAGCCATGTAAATGAATTTAGATGTACATACCATAGAAAGGACCCACTATCCTGGAAGTCATCTGTTACTATTGTAATTTAACCATCTGTTGTGGAAAGACTAGCGATTGAATCCCACAATGTATCAAATTTAGAATCTAATAATGCAAATGCCCATTATTTTTTGGGAGGAGCAATACTCCAAGAATTCAAACTCCAGCCAAAATGGGGGAGAAACGCCGACTAACTACCAGACTCCTACCTTAGGTGATTACTAGAAGCTCACTCAATATGTCAAATGACATCAATAAATGATTATAACTTGCAACACTAGCAAATCATCAAAACCTTGAAAGAGTGGAATAATATGAATTCACCATTAGGCAATCTCATTTATAAAGTGAAGATTGGTCAATTAAGTCATAAAAGCTCATCCCCAATCCAAACCCAAGCATCCTAGCCATACCCGAAGTCTTCAATTTGGGATTTGGAAAGTTATGTTCCTTCATCAACCAATAATACACAAAAAAAAAAAAAAAAACCTTCATGATGAAGAGTACCAATGCCTCAGGATTGAAAACAACACCATATTCATATTTCATCTGCTTACAGAAAGAAAAAAATCAGGCCATTTAAGCACATGACAGATTCAGTTTCAAACATTGTCTATTACCTGGTGAGGAACCAACAAGGCTACATAATGGGGCAGCTCTCCCACTTGCTAATCCAACCAGACCATTAGCTAAGGATAAATAGCATCTGAGTCTCACAAACCAGAGTCTTATGTTATGGAATTCAGATATTTCTTGTTCAAGAAACTCTTTTGGCTTAGCTAGAACAAGTTACAAGGACACATGGTCAAGGAATAGGATTCAATCGCTAGTCTTTCCACAACAAGAACAACAAAAAGAAAAGACTTACTCTAAATTCATGAAACCAATCTGACCAGACAATGACACAGGTATTACCCCATAACAGATACATTTAGGTGAGTATGGGCAATTTTGTGCCAGCATGACACATGTCTACTAAAAACTAATCTGAGGGACAACACGACCATATAAATAATTTTGCTCTCTATTGCATGGACACAACAATGAGAAGGCCCATGCTGTGTCAGATAAGGTGTCAGAAATGACACCTTTGTTACATCTGTCAGTCAACTGCTGCCAATTCCAACAAATGTTTGAACACCTTCAGCATGCCTTAGGGCTCCACATGGACTACATCAATAAATGTCTAAACAATATCCTATGTCACTTTGAGCAGGTTCCAATGGTGTTTGGAGCTTACGTATAAACACAATTCTACTTTCGACATAAAATTGATGAAACGATATGCAGAAGTCAGAAGTGACTAGGTAGTTCACAATAGTAATATTAAGCTCTCAAAACCAGTTCAAACAATGCATATTAGCCTCAAATAGAGGCGTCATTTATTTCCAAAACTGCAAATGGACTTTTGACCTTTTTTCAAGGGTTACATCAGAAAATTGGGCTTTTGAGTTTCTGTAGAAAATAATTGTGCTTTCTTTGACACTAAATTTTTGAACATTTATGAATTATGTCAATTAATCTTATTGCAGTACAACTAAAAAGTATGAATACGCCTTGAAAAAAGAAAAAGAAATTTACAGATGCAAACATGATTGAAATATAAGCATAAGGGATCTGATGCTTGTGCATAGAATTGTGCAGATATGGTAATGGAATTCAAAATTAAGGTCTGACCCAGACTGTCTCCAACCTGCAACCTCAGGCTGAGAGAGATCCATAGTAATGAAGTTATGAATAGAAAATAAACAGGTTGGGGGGATCAGCAATGAGAGAATAACATGAACAAGAACCTGGAGATGAAGCTCAAGATAGTACAGGCAAGCATGGGACTACACATGAGAAGATTTTAACAAACAGGAAATAAAGAATTTCAGAGGGCTAGACTTTGTCCCTTTTGTGCAGTAATCTTCACTTCATAGCCATCCAGTACTGGAGGTAGAAGGCCCATCTCATCACAATCTCACCCAGTATATGTGAATCAATGTTAACTTTGCCTCAGACATTCAAAAATAAAGTGTGCCATATCAGCTAATGGAAAAGGAACTTGGATTTACAGTCTTTCTACAAATCATAGAAAAAGTGTCCTAATGCTGCACTGGGAAATTTTAGAGGCAGCAAGAGAGACAGGGACAGAGAGATTTTCAAATGTTTAGTTCTGAAATATTCTGTCAAAGCACCTTTCTCGTAAAGTACAGGGTGAAGAAGCAAATGGCAGGAGTTGACAGCTCGAATGACACAATCTGCCGGTCCAGCCTGGTTCATACCTGCAGATAAAGTTTAGTTATCATTCCTTGAGCTTCAAAAGGACTGCAAAGCATAAAAGGGCTTCCCTTTTAGTTCCTTTCATTTCAGTAGATAAACATTTATATGCTAGCTAAAATGCTCAATGATTTGGCAGCAGACAATTTCTTCAGCACTCGATGCTTTCACAAATGCTATTGATTGTTTATGAAGAGGTCTTCAAATCCATCCTCCCAAGAATCAATACAGAAATGAAATGAATGAAAAAAAAAAAAAGAAAACTGAAAGAAAACTTACCTTCATTTGTTGCACTAAAGATACTATTCAACACTGCGGCTTAACTCCCTCTCTATTTTCAAGCAGATAAAGAACTGAACACTAAAGATTGTTTCAAACCCAAAAAAAATCCCTTTTCAATTTGAATAGTTTACAGAAATCATCACTAAAGGTTACTTTAATGCTCAAAGAAGCTCTGTTTTACCTTGAGTGCAGGAGTATGAGGCCAATCACAATCTATAACTCTTGAACACCGCTGGGGGTGTATAATCAAAATTAAGATTGAGATGAAAAATAACCAGTGGGGGCTAGAACAAAAATTAGGAATCATATTTTTGTTACACTAGCTAAACGGCCGGACTCCAATTTTAAGAAAATAATGAATTAAGGATTAGTAAAGAATAGGAGAAAGAGACTAGAAGATTAGAAGGGCTCAAAATCTTTAAATCTTGATTGGGGCTGAACCCAGAAGTTGGAGGGTTTCCGGCTAGAAACAAAAATAATAATAATAATAATAATTAAAGAAAGAAAATACACAAAAAATAAAATAAAATAAAAACAATTGCGGTGAGAGTTCAATTACTGGAAAGAAAGGCAAAGGAAAAGGGGAATCGAGATCGCAATCGGTGAAAAGAGAAGGTGAAAAGCAAAGGGGACTCAAGACCTGCAGAAGCAACAACCGAGCTGAGGGAGGGACGGTGAAATCTGAACTGCCTGACATTCACCCTGAAATTGGTGAAAAAAGATGAGAGAATCCAAACACAAAAATAAAAAAAAATATACCATTCTCCAATTAGAGAAAAATAATTATGAAGGAAAAAATATACCATTCTGCAAATGCTATAACGGAATGCGAAGAAGTAGATAGTTAAAATTCTAAAGATTTAATTGCTACCAAAATTAACAGAGTAAACGAAAAAAAAAGAAAAAGCACAAAAAAACAGAAAACAGAAGAAGAAAGAAGCACTCAAAAGAGAAACACCTCTGCGCCGGGGAGACGGAGACGAAGGCCAGAGAACAGTGTAGAGAGAAGCTGTATTGGAGGCAGCCATTGGCATTGTTGCTTTGTGTTTTTCCACTTTTTTTTTTCTTGACAAAAAGGATAGAATTGTTAACTAAAACGCTGAATTCAAAAAATTAAAAAAAAATGTTTGGATTTGATCGGGCAAATAAAGTCCCGACGACGAATATATAAACAAACAAATAAAGTTCAAACCAATTTGGGCCTAGCGCAAGCCCAACAATATTGGGCCCCAATTTCACATCATTAGATTAGAGTAAGGCCCATTTCCTTCTCTCCCTATAAGTATAGCAAATTAGGGTTTAAGAATGTTTAGCGTGTTTCGTGCCTCAGTTGCTGCTCCTCTTCTGAGAAAGCACAGCTTTTCATCATGGCCGAGCAGGTTCTCTTCAGATCTCTCTATTTTTCTCTCTCTCTATCTTCGGCCATGTTTATCTTAACTTTTAAGGTTTTGGTTTCTTGCGCTCTTGCAGACAGAGAAGGCTTTTTTGAAGCAACCCAAAGTGTTTCTTTGGTAATAACATTGTGATTTGGGTTTTTGGTGTATCTGTGTTGTTCTCAATTTGTTTTAATTTTTTTTCCTTTTTTTTTTAATAGCTCGAAAACGTCTGGGAAGGGGAAGAGGCCTGGAAAGGGTGGAAACCGCTACTGGAAGAGCATTGGTCTTGGTTTTAAGACTCCTAGAGAAGCCATCGAGGGTATTTCTTGTTTATCTTTACTTTCTTCTCTCTTGTTTTATCTGTAGACGGAGATGTTTTTATTATATGGTCATCGGGTAAATTTGTGTATTTTGCTATTGACTGCGTTTGTTTGTAGATTTCCAAGAACTAATGTTTGGTGAGTTCGCATAGTTTTTAATCACTTGAGCTATGTAATATGGTCTTGTTGTAGATAAGCAATGGTTTTTAATCACTTGAGCTATGTAATATGGTCGAGTAATTTTACATTCCACTAATTAATATTTGTCTGCTGGAGAATGTGAAGCATGATAGAAATTCGTAGATCAAATGCTTATCAAGGTTCATTTTTATTACCATTTTGGATATTGACTGTAAATTTTAATCATGAAAATTGTGACTGACTAAATTAGAATGTGTATGCTACTGGCTTCTAATGTTTAAAATTGGCTTATTCAGTTTCTACCTGAACTCTTAAACACCTAGTGAAACATGGATTTTCTTCAGAATGGGTGCCACAAGCATGCACTTTTCCAATCTGTTGTTACAGTACTATTTCTTGTAGTCTTAGATTATAGGATCTTGGAGTTGCTTTGACTCATTGTAGTTTCGTTGCTCGCGTATTTACTTCTAGTTCTTGTGCTTTTTGGTCTTTACTAGTTCAATTGACTGAATTGTGTTTCACATAGGAACATACATTGATAAGAAGTGCCCCTTCACTGGAAATGTTTCGATTAGGGGTCGAATTTTAGCTGGTACTTGCCACAGTGCCAAGATGAATAGGACCATTATTGTTCGGCGGAATTATCTTCATTTTGTGAAGAAATACCAAAGGCATGGTCCCATTTTAGTTTCTGATGAATGTTTCTCGTTGGTCCTTTGATGTCTCATATTCCTTATATTGGGATACCAACTTTTTGTTTCTTTCTTGTCTCAGATATGAGAAAAGGCATTCAAATATTCCTGCACACGTATCCCCATGCTTCCGTGTGAAGGAGGGGGATCATGTTATCATTGGGCAATGCAGGTATATTTTCAAGCTAAAATATTGCTTGTTAATTATTTCTTTTGCCGAATTTAATTATGGATGTGTGGAGACTGTATTTATTATTTTTGACTTTATTTTCAGATTTCGTTTTTTTCTTGTTTACATTGGTAGGCCACTGTCAAAGACTGTGAGGTTCAATGTGTTGAAAGTGATTCCTGCTGGAACTTCTGGTCGTGGGAAGAAGGCATTTGCTGGGATATGAGATCTAATGTCTGGTTTTGTTGGGCTGGATTATTGGCATGATGACTTAAGGGATCGGGTTATGTAACTGAAAATTTTTGGGAGTTTGGACCAGCATCTAGTTTAGCATTTATTGATGAATAGAATTTCTTTTTCTTCCATTCATACTGTTGATCAGACAATGAAGTCTTAAAGATGTGGGTGCTGTTGCTCTTGACAGAATTTAAGATGTAAACCTTTGGGTTCTCATCGTTTTGCTTGTGCAACTGTGATGAACTTGGTCATTGGCAGGTTGTGTTTCTGTGATCAGACCATGTTTTGTCTGCCATTGTAGGATTGGTTCTGCTGTCCCTTAGAACATATGAGATGACCATGACCTGAGGCACAATGTAGATTTGCCATTTTGCAATCCCTGCACGGTTTTCACTCCGATTCAATAATAAGTAATTATGGTAACTGTTTGTCTTTAGCCCATGCCCTATTTTAGAATGCATGGTGTGGTCAGTGATTTGCGTAGGGCCTCTTCCTTGTTCGGCTGTTCTTTGTGATATCGGAATGGTTAAGCTTGGTAGTGCAGTTTCGGTGTCAGAAGTTGAGATTGTAGGTGGCCAATTATTAGGCTTTGGGAGGGCAATGATGGCAGCTTCATGGATGTCTATGATGGTTTAATGGGTTGTGAAACTCGTGATTCACATGAATGAGGACAAATTGTTAATCCCCGGGGGCTATGAAATAGACCCTTCACCTACATTTTGATGCCAACTTCTTACCCCGCATTAACAACACTTGAAAACTTACGTGGCTAGTATGTTTTCGAACTCAATTTTCACAACTGTTTATTTCTTCTATTCTGTTCAAAATGGCACTCTTTTCCAAACAATTACGTGGCTTAACCATCCATTTGTTGACTTGATGTGCAAGTGTGGCTATTTAGGCGTGCAAATCTTGAAGTACTCTTTTGGGGTTTGGTGCATTTTGTCTGAGATATTTGAAGTCACAAAGGTTATGCACGCAAGAGGTAAATCTGTGTTAGGATGACGGGTCGAAATAATGCCAAATTCTGGCCCACTAAAGGAACAACACTAGACTTTGAAGGGGGCACATTATTCCACGTCATCCCACCTAGAAGAGGTTGATTGCTCTTAAGGTCACTTGTCAACAACTATAAAGATTCCTTTCCCACAACTGCCATTTAATGAAGTGGTCTCTCTTTTTCTGGCTTGACCTCTAGAAGTGCCCTTTCAATTCTTTTCTCTGTTATATGTATGTAAGGAAGAATAATGGTGGATGATTGGCATTTTCCTTCCCAAACTAAATTTATGTTTGGCATTTGCAGCGAATCTACTCTTTGCAGAAACCATATGAACCCACTTTCTGTTAGATATATTATATCATTTTTTTTATAATTAAAAATTACTTTATAAATTGTATATGGTGAATCCAATAAAAAGTGTGTCCAACTAATATTTTTTATTTATTATTTTCTTTTTCATTGCAAACGGATGGCATGAAAAAAAGGACCTCTCCTTTGTGGTGAGTGATCAATGAAGCATTAAAGGCTATTAACCCAAAAGCAAACACCTCCATGGCTGCAAGAGTGAGACAAGATGTTTTACAAAGAAGTAAGTAGCGGTGACTCGTTCCCTTTTGTTGAAAGCAAAATAGAAAAGCAACATAAAGTCATTGTCTTCCATCATATTGTCACTACATCAACTTTCCTTTTATTCACACTGGCCAATCAATTGCCTTACATTTCACTTTCAAATCTAGCTGGCCAAGCCAATTGTACAATAATTTAATAAACAGAAGAAGCCCGGGATTCAAGGTGTCATTGGCAAGTAATTCGTTTGTCAACACTTGAATCAATTGAGTAGCGGCTTATTGGCGAATTTGATCAACCATTTTGATAACTCGGATGCAATCTTCGACAATACCCTTCTCTGTTTCCATGCCGACTTTGACAAATAATGATAGAAATGGTGAAATGCAGTCCACCATGCTTTATCGGGGCGTTAATCCATAATCATTTCTTTTAATATTTCAGTTGCTTTTCTTGACTTTAAGTAGGCAAAGCTGAGGTAGATAATAGTCACTTTCACGAATGATATTCACTAGAAAACGCCATTTTCCTTCTGGATCATATTTCCACAATGGTCATCACGACTTTCTAATTGGACTACTTGGACTTATTCAAGCATAGTTAATCTCATCTACATTCTTTTATCCAAAAAAAAAAAAAAAATGTTATTTATACAACTTAAACCGATATCCTTCGAATTACAGTCTCTAGATCACACAATAAGTTAATGCGTTATTAGAATAAATCGAGATTTTCTTTTTGCCATTTCCATTTTCTCTAAGCAGTAACAAACGAAGTCTAGATTCATGGTGAGATTCCGTTTCTCTCAAAGGAAAGGAAAATGAATTACTGTAAATATCTATTTTATAGTGGAGAAAGGATGTTGGACATTTTTGTAAATCCATATGACAAGAGAGAACAGGACAGAAGACATTCCGTGGCAAGGACACCAACGTTTGAATTGTTAAAAGGGAAAAAAAGAAAAAACTCAAGATAATAATTTAGTATAATTTTTTATATTAAGTTAAGTTTAATTTTTTTTATTGTTATTAATTTTTAATAAAGAAAATTTTATATTATGAGTTTTTAAACTAGTTAGTATTAAAGTAAGATATAATATCGAAATCTAACAGTTGTTCTAAATTTTGACACATAATTAATATATTTATTATTTAAAAAAAAAAGTAAAAATCACATGGATTTTAATTAAACATAAATAAAACACAACCCAATCGACTTTCAGGCACGCCTTCACAGAAAAATCTGGAATTTAACGACTCCTTGTATTATCTCTCTATCTCTCTCTCATTGCTGCCATTATTTAAACAAAGACAAGACAGCCTACAAATCTAAACATATTCCTGAGAATCTTCTCTCCATTCATATGTTTTTATCTGATTCTCTCTCCTCTTCTCTCTTCCTCTATTCTTTTGCTTGTTTTACTTTGGATACCCACAAAGAGCAGCAAATCGCCAAAGAAGTTTTAAAGTTCATTTCCCATCACGACAGGCACTAAAAAGTAACCATGTGTGTCAAAGAGGCAAAGCAGGGCAGCCATGAAACGGAGGGGGTTGGCAGCAACAGCCGCAAGAAGGAGACTCGGCCATTGCATTGCGACCTCTTGCATACCCAGATGGAGAAACTGGACAAAGATCCTTCTTTGATCAGTTCTAGTGATGGGTTGATTGTCGGCAACTCATTTCCTGTGAGAAATTCAGCTTATTTCGTCCAAAGTTGCCTTTTTTATTCGTAATTTTTGTCTTCTTTCTATCTCTTGATTTGTGTTGTGAATGTCATTTCCTCTTTCTTTTTATTGAAAGTGAAACTGAATTGCTGCTATCTTTTTATAATTCTAAGAATAAGGTGTATAAAGTTTTATTTTTCTAATTTTTTCTCCTTTTGTTTTGTTTTTTGGAGTCTTTACCGTTTCATGAGTTTTCACTTCTCGTGCTTTCTGAGTTCTGTCAGGACGTTTCAGGCAAGGTAATTCTCCGGTCAACCGGGTTGGGCCTGGGTGAGGGGGCAGAGGAGAGAGAGATATGTATCTTTGGTGTTAATTAAGTAATATTTATGCCTATCACAGTTAACTTGATATGAAGCCTGAGTTGTTTTAGTTTTAACTTGTTTGACATTTGAAACCTGCGAACCTTTGGCTGGCTCTTGGCAACTGTTACTCCATGCATAAATGCAGAATAGCCATACAGTGATTCTGTATCATTCTAGTTATCTTGACATGAAGTATTTCACCAAAGCCTATCAAATTCAAACTTTTGGCCCCAGGAACAGTTAATCTTGAGGATCCAATTTGTCAATGATTTATTGGCACTGAAGAAACATGAAAAGTGAACAGAAGTCTGTCAATTTCATCCACCTCACTGAATGTATGTCTTCCTCTGATTGTGATTGTGTTAAAATAAGCTGCAGCAAAAGTGCACATCAAGAGAAGGAACATTTCCTAGATCGACCTAAAGCCTTGCCAAAGAAATAAGAGACAGACAAAAAAAATTTTTGAAAAAATTAAAATATATCCTCTCAGCTTTCTTTTACTTTGTACTTCTGTCATTGATATAGTGATACTGTCTTCTTTGTGAAAAATTTATTTTAACCACCAAAAGGATTATTGATATATATAAGTTGTTTTTGAGTGTGAGATTTGGATTTGACAATGGCATTTTCTACTCAGATTGCTTTCTTTAAGTGACTTATTATCCTTCTAATTACTTCTTTTAAATTCCAAATCTTTATGACTCATGCAGTTGGAAAGCATTTGTGAAGATAGGGTGGTCACAGAGCGGAGAACAAATCCCTTAAACAATTTGGCCCCTTTCCTTCGCTCAGGAGAATGGTCTGACATTGGTGGTAGACTTCATATGGAGGATACACACATTTGCATCAGCAACTTGGCTGAGAAATTTGGTTGTAGTTTGCACAGTGAGGAAGCCATTTCTTTCTATGGTGTAAGTTTTCCAGCCTTTAATGCCATCTGTCCACTATTTTAGCCATAAAATTGATGTTGTACCATTCCTTCATGGGCATTTCTTTTTCATGCGTGTGGTTCTATCTAAATACTGAAAAGAGTCTTAGTTTCTCTCAAACTCTTAGTTTTGAGGATCAAACTTTTCTGATTCTCAAGCACAATAACCTCTTCAGGAGATCAGATTAACTTAGTGGAAGATGAGCTTTTCTTCATTTGCCACTGTTCTCTGGTTAAACTTTTGATAATAATAAGAAGTATGAAGTTCTCAGCAGACCATATCACTCCCGTAGGCAAATTCAACCGGCATTAAAGTATGAAGCTTCAATCAATCCTGTGTTGTGCATGAATTTGTAACCCAGGTCCATTTTTCTACCCTTGTTGTGCCCAAGCCCAAGGTACCAAAAGAAAAAAAAAAAAAAAAAAAAACTGGAATAAATAACATGCAGCAAGTTTATGAATCAAAAACTAGTCAATTGAAATATTGGTCTGTGATGAATTGGGGAAAAGGATACTTCACATACTTGGGAAGTGACAAGTGTTATGTCAGTCCCTTCTTTCTGGATGAACATTTAACTCTGCCTAAAAAAGGAGCATGCTTTAATCCTTTTGATGATAGATTTCAACACTTTGGAAGTTAAGAGTATTGCCAATCAACAACAATACTGATTCCCTTTGTATTTTGGAAAATTTAAAATAGCAATCCCTTGGAATGACAGGTTTTTGATGGGCACGAAGGAAAGAGTGCAGCACATTTTGTTCGTGACCATTTGCCGAGAGTCATTGCGGAAGATGCTGATTTCCCTCTAGAACTTGAGAGAGTCATAACAAGGTCATTTGTGGAGACTGATGCTGCATTTGCAAAGTCATGCACTCTTGAGTCTACCGTGCCTTCTGGCACCACTGCACTTACTGCAATAATATTTGGGAGGTAATGCCTTACATCCATAACTGGTGGCTTGCCAAAGTTTCTGTTTCGTTGATCTGGGACTTTGTCAAATCTCCTATGTGTTTCCTTTGGAACCATCGAGGTTAGCTAAGCTGTGTAACAATTCTGAATGAGCTACCACCATTAAGTACAAGGTATATGATGGATTAGAAGTGGATGGGACACTGGGGGAAATGAAATCATGATACATATGGATGGTCAGCATTATGTCTTGAGAGTTAAAAGAGTGGACCAGTCCAAAGGCCTGCCATAGCATGCATAAATTTTCTCTATTTCAAGAATTGCTGGTTGTACTGTGATACTCGTTTGCTCCAATTCCACACATCTTAATAGTTGTTTGTCACTTTACATCGACTAAACCTGTTTGGCGTTTCTAAATTTTGCATAGATCATTACTCGTGGCAAATGCGGGTGATTGCCGAGCAGTATTGTCAAGGAATGGGACGGCTATAGAGATGTCAAGAGATCATAGACCCTGTTGCCTTAGAGAAAGGATACGGATCGAATCCTTGGGTGGATGTATTGATAATGGTTATCTTAATGGTCAGTTAGGTGTTACTCGTGCATTAGGTGATTGGCACATTGAGGGGATGAAAGAAAAAGGTGGAACTGCTGGCCCCTTAAGTGCTGAACCAGAACTCAAGCTGATTACGTTGACCCAAGAAGATGAATTTCTCGTCATTGGAAGTGATGGACTATGGGATGTGTTTTCCAGCCAAAATGCTGTAGATTTCTCTCGACGGAGACTTCAAGAGCACAACGATGTGAAGCTTTGCTGCAAACAAATGGTGGAAGAAGCAATAAAACGGGAGCAACAGACAACTTGACAGTTGTAATGGTGAGCTTTCACTTGGAGCCACCTCCACAAGTTGCTGCACAAAGAGCAAGAGTAAGGCGTAGCATTTCTGCAGGGGTACTTCAGAATCTCCAATGCATGTTACAAGGATCATGCTGAAAATTCTTTGGTGGCGAAGGGTATGTTACTGAATAATGTATGTTTTTTTTTTCCCACCTTTTGTGTACATAAAACCCTCCTAAAATAGAAACTGCAATTTTCCCATCTCATTGTTGTAACCTCGTTCTATTTCAAGGAACTGGATGTAATAACAAATACTTGAAAAGTCAGACATTGAATGAAAGGTTGCAAACTTGCAATATATGATTTGTTTTCCATGCAATCATTGTCTAGATCTTATGTACGGTTTGAGGGTTCCATACACTTATAGTGTGGGTAATCATCTGTCAGATAGCAATAACCACAATAATAAGCAGCTAGCTACACAAATAAAGGCATTGAAGAACAAACAATCAAAACAAATCTGAAAGTCTCTTCCTTACTGTAAATGTACAGGCAACAATGACGCAAACAGTACAAGATGCATGTGTATATAATCACTTGAGAAATAACTACATCTGTGTGGTTTTCCTATGGTTATCAGTAGTCTAACGAGATACAAAATGTACATAAAACAGTGATGCGGGGTACTGCTTGTTTAAAGGTCATGTTCTGTCATTCAGTTTCCTCTTAATCTCAGATTTTACAACACGAATCAAGCACAAACTTGCAAAGAAAATGGATATAATCAGCATAAAGAAGACACTGTTCCATCCTCTGGTGGAAATATACCCAGCCAAAAGGGGGCCAAGAGCTGCCCCAACAGAACCAGTACCATCTATTATTGCAGTCACAGTGGCCAAGGCCCGTGAATTTCCCTTAATCAAGTCCTGGGTACCAAGATCAGCAGCAACAGCTGTGGTGATTAGTGAGTATGGCCCATTCACAAGCAAACCAGATATAAACATCAAAGAAATGTTGGAGATCATGGAAAGGCTTCCATAAACCCGGTACAAAAATAGAGCTGGGATTGACAGAACTAAAAATGAAACTGAAGTTACGGCACGAGCTTCGGCAATGTCAGATACAAATCCAGCCAATATTCCACCAAGAACTCCTCCAATATCAAATACCGTGGAGAGTATTCCAGCAGTTTTGTGTGACAAATGGACCCCTGCAACAGCTATAGCCCACAAGTTGCAATTAGTTTTCAGCATCAGACCAGAAATTATTGTATTTAAGCACCCATGCATTCAAGTAAAAACCAAACAACTCAATATGCCAACTAAAAGGAGCTCGAAGGCAAAACAACAATCAGCTTACAACAAGTTTGTTGGAGTTCACAAATAAGATAAATATAGCTACATTGATGTTGCAGATTCATTCAGGAAAATGCATCTATATACAAATCCATGCAAAACAGAATATGGTCATCGATTGCTTTATCAATGAAACAAATATAGGTGGGAGCAAATACCTGTGTGCCGCAAGTAAAAGGGCAACCAATACAGGAAAGTGTAAGCAACCAGCTTGGAGAAGAAGAGGCAGAAAGCAAATGGCGCCACTCCTGGTAATCTCCAAGCCTCCAAGAATCCAATGGCACCCAAATTGTCTGAATTTTCGATCCCAAGAAGCCCTGCTTCCTCGGATTCAACTTTCTCTGAATTATTCACACCACTAGCCTCCACGCCCATCTCAAGCTCCTTCCCCATTGACTCAAATCCAATATCTTCAGGACTAACAACAAGAAACAAAAACACAAAAACACTCAACAGAATCACCAAAAACCCAGGCACCACGAATGACCAACCCCATCCAAAGTCCAAAACTGCCGATGCCAGGACTGACCCTATAATGTTCCCTACTGATGTATGCGAATTCCATATTCCCATTATCAACCCTCTCTTGTCTTTCCCAAACCAATTCCCAACCACTGCCACCACACAGGGCCATCCGACAGACTGAAACAGACCACATAAGATCTGCACACCAACAAAATATCCCAACAAATGAACATCAAACCAGTACCCTAGACCGAAAGCTATAGTTAAAAAACCACTACCCACCATTCCGAAAACCAGAAACAACCTCAAATCCATTCTATCACCAGCATGCCCTGCAAAATACATCCCTATTGAATATGAAGATAGAAATGCAAGGTCAAGCTCCCCAAGCCGGTGGTTCCCTTCAGGACCATTGAATGGAGGCCAGCCAGTAGCATTGGACTTTAAATTGGATTCAACCAAATCAGACTGAAATGTTGAAGAATCCATTTGAATAGTGGGTCCAAGCACGCTCTTGACAATGCTTGGAGGCTTCCTCGAAGCGTGGAAGGAGGCATAAGCCAGAAAAGTGATGATCAGGACCGTAATTTGATGGAAAGTTATTGTTTTTTGTGGGGGTTTAAGGGATGGAAAGAGGTCAACACCTGGGGCTACGCTTGGGGTTGAAAATCGCATTGTGATTGAATGATAATTCAAAGATCACAGTTTCAACTGAATTGTAGAATCACTTGCAAACCCCAAGAATCCAAATTACGAGAAAATCTAGTTCAAACACCCAAAAAGAATTCCTGAAAGTCCCAGTTCATAGATCTAAAAATTACCATAAACAGAAACTTTGATCAGAGGGAAGGAAGATGTTGGATCCAGGGCTAACGTTCTTGGGTTTGCAAACGTGATTGATCTGAATAGGATCAAAGAAAAATTCTATAAAACAAGAGGAAAAAAAATGATGGATTTAGCAAATAAAAATTACCAGAAACCGAGATTATTAAGGAGAAGAGAAGGAGGAGGAAGAGGACAAGACACGGAAGAGGGTTTTAGGGCATGTCCGGAGATTGGTCTGGAACAACGCTATTCCAAGCACTGTCGGGTCCCAGGTTTCGGTCGGACCTGAGGTTTGACGTCTGGGTCACATTTTTTATAAAATCCTTTTTCATTTATGCTCGTAATTTCCCCTTTTTTTTTTGCTTCTTTTCTTTTTTTTTTTAATTGACGAGCAAAATAAAGCCTTCGAACAGAAGAAAATATATTCATATATCATATTTAGAGCTGTATTTCTGCTTCTTGTTTGGGTTAGAGATATTCGAAAAATAACAAATGTTCAGCAATACGGAGGAAGTGTAAATCTTGATCGACTTTATTCATTGTCAGTTGATGCATGACTCACAATATCTTTTTAACAGCTCCGGCCAATTGCAGGCTTCTTAATATTGGTAGTTTTTTTTTTTTATAAAAGAAATTAAATTTACTTATATTACTTATTACGTTAATTTTTTAATTAATTTTAATTTACATTAAATTTTTTAAAAATTATTTACATAATAATTACTCACATAAATTATATATTTTTCTAATTATTATATTATTAAATTTATTAATATGATATAAATTTTATTTTTAAAAAATTAAAAAATTTTAAATTTTAAATATTATAAATTTTTTATCTAATATTTTAATTTTATTAAAATTTTTAAATTTTTTTTTTTAATTTATAATTTATATTATATTAACAAATTTAACTGTATGATAATAAAAATAAAAATGTGGCATATAAATAGCTGTTACATAATTACACGTAAAAAAATATTTAATATAAATTAAATTTAATTAATAAAATTAACATAATTAATAAAATTAAAAAAAAATTAATATAATAAAAATGCTCTTTGATGTAATAAGTGAAATTAATCCTTTATTCTCTTTTTAAGAGACATTGGTGCATAAATTTGTATACAATTTTGTTCATTACAAAAGTTATTATGCGGCTCGATTTGTACTTGTTATCCTTGCACAGGGCCAATTAAAAAAAAAAAAGAAAATCTATTATGTTCTCAGGAAGTGGCTTTATAATATTTTTTTGGGACTGGTGGATAACAACTTTGGCTCTTATACTGTATTTGCAAGAAAGGAACAAGGGAGTGGGAGAGAAAAAACAAAAAGAAAAAAGAAAATAATATTTTTTGCTTGAAAAATATTTTTAAAAAAATCAAATTTTTTTAAGAAAATAATTTAAAAAAAAAAAAAAAAACATGTAGGCTAATATTCTAAGTGACAATTTCCTCTCTAGGCGTCCATATTAACATTTATTTATTTTAGTTTGTAATGTATTAAAAATGGCACATCATTTCGGTCTTCAGTTTTATAGATTAGACCAACATAAACTGGAGAAGACAAGCATGGTAATTACTAATTAGATAATTATTATTATTATTATTGTGACGATCCATCCCATCACACTGTACATTGACGTTTTACATAGAGCTGATAGAACGCAAGTAAACAGAGGGTGAGCGAAAACGAGAGCAGATTTCTTGTACAAACTAGTAGAAATATAGAGTTGCGTACAATCCATGGCTCACACATGTATATATATAGCACAGCTCCTGCTAGATCAACATCCTCGGTGTATGGATATTGTAGAAATATATGTATAGTAGAAATATGCCGCAAATACATGGCAGATGGTCAAGGGTGGTGATGATGATGCGGCTCTGGCTTGTGTGGCCCGGGAGGTCCCCCCGGTGGAGGAGCATGGGGGCCCGGCGGAGGAGCATGGGGACCCGGCGGAGGAGGGGGATCAGCGCGAGGAGGTGGGGGTTCGTGGTGGTGTGGAGGACCCGGAGGCGGTGCATGGGGTGGCGGTGGGTGGGGATGCGGATTGTGGTCTGGATGGTGCATCTTGTAGCAGTTAATTCTCGTCGCGATTAGGGCTTCTTGGTATTCTGTGTGTGGCAAAAAGCATGGAGAAAGCCCCCTGAATTTATAGGCAGAAAAGGAGCTTTGTCATTCGGTGAAGCAAAGTGGTTTATCATCTAGTTATCTAGCAACTTCGATGGGTGGCATGTTGACTCATATTCTCAACTACGAGTCAAATTCACGTCTTGATTTTGGTAGGTTTAACTGAAATTCACGTGCCGTTGGGTCATGATATTGTTTCTTGCAGGCTAGTAAGTTCAACGTATTTTCTTGTCGGCTGGTCAAGGAATTGCTTGTCCGATGCAACAAAAAACAGAGCCTGGGAATAAAAGGGATTTTAGATTAGTTTTTTTTTTTTTTTTTTAATTTTGCGTAAAGGAATTCATGAATTTATTCTAAATCAAGGTTCTATTCCAGATTTTGGTAGACTATTTTGTTCAAATATTTATTCTTGTACTCGGAGCTTAATTCTCAATTTCATTCATAAAAAAAAAAAAAAAAGAAAAAAAAGGGGGAACAGACCATCTGTTTTCCAATATCATACTTAGGTCATTTTTTTTCAAATAATGCTTAATATTTCTTTTTCTATTAAGAGTTTTATTAGATAATAAATTATATAATAAAAATATTTTTTATTTTTAGAAATTTCTTATCTTTATCAAGAATAAAGACCTAAGACCTTAAAATAGAAATTTAAGTTTTTAAATTTTGATTTTGTTCCTTTTTTTAGTTAATCATCTCAAAAATAAAATTTTTAATTCTAAAACTAATTTTAGTATTAGCAACCTAAAACTTATTGATATACTTGGGTCCATTTCTTCACAAAAATTGTTGTGAGATTAAACTTGGGCGAAGGTCGAGCGTCTGGGTTTGACTTTCATAAGCTCAATTAAGTCCCAGCAAGGGTCCAATACCAAAATATGGCCTGGATTTCATTTACAATGCTTTGATAAATGGGCCCAATGGGCCGATTTAGGATCTTTCTCCCGTCTCTCCCACACAAGTTCAAATTGTTTCTTATTTGAATACCAATCACACCGTTTCTTTTTTCCATTTAAAAAAAAAAAGAAAAGAAAAGAAAAACGAGAATACCAATGCCCTTTATTTTCCCTCCCAATTGACCCCATAGCTATTTGGTAACGACGTTGCCGAAGTAAGTGGGAAGGTGACGCACACAGTTCAACTTTGCTTTAATAAGTAGTGGAAGTTGGCGTTGAAATTTCATTTTCAGCAAGACTTTGACATGCCAAGAAAAATAAAAAATAAAATAAAATAAACAAAAAGGAAAGATAATCCCATGGTGAGACAAATTGGTAGGATAACTTAGATAGATCATTATTGTTGTTGTTGTTTCGTCAAACCCCCCCATCTGGACAAGAGAAAAACTGTAAAATATTGACAATAACACAGTAACAAAGACAAGTTGATTTTCTTTTTATTTAATAAAATTATACATGTGTTTGATTTTATATAGTTTATAAAAATAAATAAAAATTAATAATTTAACGCTATTTTTATTTATCCATTTGTTTAACAAAAAGAAAAGAAAAGAAAAGAAAATTTCCTAATGGTTTGTATAAGTTGAAATGCAAAATAAAATTTAGCCAATGCTTTTAAATGAAATCGAACCACCTTTCCTTCGAAATAGCTTTCTTTCCCTGCCCCAAAAGAGTACCACAACTGCTGTATTTTTGTTGTAGAAAATAACACAGTGATTCCTAACATTTTTATTAATTAGTTTTGTTAACATCAATCGACCATCTTTATTTTTCTAATATAAAAAGTATTAATGCTAATAATAACTTCTTTGAAAAGAAAAAAATAACAAAATAAAAATCAAGGCAGCGTTCTCGCCACTCTGTGTCTCCGTGTCTCACACGGACACACGCATGCGCATAGCCAGACTTCCGTTATCTTTTGTCACCACCATTTATCAGCCTTTCTTTTGAAATGGTCTATCTCTTATTCTCTCTCTCTAAAAATGGGTTCGAGCAGTAGCCGATTGGGGTCGCGCCCATTGCGGGCCCGACGGAACCGCAGCAACGGCGCCAGGCTATTCTCCTCTGTCATTTGCGGTGGCTCGTCTTCTGGAGCTACTCTTGATGAGGTGAAAACAATAATAAAGAAGATGCCATTTTTATTTTTTATTTTTTATTTATATGTGATTTTTTTGAACCATTTTGAATTCAATCAGAAGAAATTGGACGACCCATTTGTGCTTTTTGGTGTTTCGATCAACTATGAATCTCCAGGTTTAAACTTTTGATACTTTTGATTCTGAGATGGTTTGGTGTTGATCAAAGAGATGATAATTAGGGTCCCAGTCAATGAGTTTTTTGGTTGCTTCCTGTTTTTTTGACTGGTAGATTGTGTTTCTATAGATTTCTGTACGTGTTGGTTTTTTCAGTTCCTTTGGTTGGCGAATGGATGATTTGATCACCCCTAGTTTGATGGCTAGTTCAGTTGATTGAGCAAATGGTGTCAGAAGTAAGCTTGTATTTTTCCGAACGCGGCCAGTTTTGCTAAAGCATTAATTTTCTTAAAATGTTTTCCAAATTTTCTGCACATATGAGACCACTAAGTTGAATATTTTTTGTTTTTTTTTGTTTTCCATTGATTCTGATTTAGGGAGGCTATTATTACAATGTTGTCCTCTTTGGCCGCATTACCTCATAGATCAGTGTTTTCCAACGACAACAGACTGTAGGCATGCGTTGCTAAATATTTGTTGTTTTTGTCAGCTTGAAAGCTTGATGCAAGACAACAAATAAAGTCCCTCCCTGTTAACAGTTAACCCAACTTAGTTTTCTGTTCTCATGCAAATTTGGTGTTGTCATGTTTGAATTGGTTTAAAAGCTTTCTGATATATGTACAACTGAGTTTGTCACTCCAAGCAAAAATGTCTTTGATGATTGAAACAAAGGTGGTATACCTCTTTTAGAAACAAAGCAAAAAATATGAGTAATATTCGCATTTAGTTGAGTGGCAATACTAGCTGGTACCATTAGTCCGGATGGGTTGAGGTGGCATCAGTTATTAGCTGTGATGTTGCATGTCTTGCCAATGATAGAAATGTTTGATGGTTATAATCAGCTTCTTTCAGCATGCTACCTGTGTATGAGACTGATAATCAAACAATCTTTGTAGATCAAAGATTATCCAGTTCTCCTGGATCCTGCAAAGCACTGTGATAACGGTATGAATGAAGTCCCAAAATCTATAGTGGAGTCACCAGCTATTCCTACTTCTGGGGATAGGTCCACCGGGTCAGAATCTGAAGCTGGAGTGTCATCTGAATGCCGAATGATAGCCAGTGAAGGAAATTTGGCTAAACATGATGTGAGAAACATTGAAGAAAGTAATCAAGGGAAATGCTTCTCTGACAGTAGGGAGTTACTTGCTCGATATCAGCCAAGAGAAGATTATGTTCATGAAGAATCTTCCAGGAGTAAAAGTGGTGCTGAGGCTAGTAGTTCATTAAAGGATCAACGACCTTCAGATGCTTCTGTAAATGTTTTGCCTAACAAGGATGTAATCCATGGCATTGAAAATTCAGAGAATGTAGTTATCCCTCAGCTCTGTCCTGAGTATGTACATCCTAGTGGTTTGTCTCCCCAAGGGCTTGGTGGTTTACATTCTGATGGTGTCTCTATTGAGAATCACATGGGTGAAGCAACGACTTCACTTATTTCTGATTCTGATAGGTCTCATGTTCCGCTGGCTTTTTGCGCTTGTGAAGATGATGAATCTATACAAGAAGCAACATCTTCAGGTTCAGGATCTCTTGTGTCCAATAGGGAACCAGAGCAAAGAGATGGAAGTGTATTTCATTTAGATGTATTGAGCATATCCTCGAGCAATTTATCTGGCAGCAATGTTGAAACAAGCAGTCATGAAGCTAGAAGAAATAATACGAGGCTATTTTGGGATTCATTTTCAAGACACAGTTCTAGAAGGCATTCTGATTCCCCAACCTTTGTTTTCTCAGCAGACAATACTGACAACCTTGTAGCACATGATAGATGGCTTGTTGATTTCAGCAGTGAGCTTTCAGATGGTGGTATAGGCACCAATTCTAGGAATCTGAGCAGTAGAATTCACAGCTTAAATGAACAAAGGCGGCACTCAAGATCTGAGGTAATCTTTCTCTAGACTACTGAGGAAACTGTTGTCTACTTGGCCAACTTGCTGTTTATATGGGGCCAGGCTTATGGGTCTACACCCTATATACTACTCAACTATGAAGCCTACAGCCACATATGGTTTTCCTAAAGGAGCACCATAGGGGAGTAACTATTATTTGTCGGCATTATGGGATCAAGTAGTTGCTCTCAGATTCTTAACCTGCAGTCTCTTGATTGCAAGTGCAAGACTTTCACATTTACTATAGTCAATGGCTCCTTTCGGCTTTGTCTTCCTTTAGCTGAAATTGTGGATTGAGTGTACCTCATCAATCATATTATTTCCGTTAATATTCCATTTCAACATATCTATGGATCATTTATTTTGTCTGTCTGATTTTGGTGAGGGTGAAGCAGAAAATATTTTTCTCTCTTCTGTCAATTTCACAAGTCACTTCTGTCTAATTCTTCACAGATCTGGGAAAGACTTCGTGGTGCCCTTGATGATAATGGTCCACATAATACCTCATGTCCAACCGGAATCCACCCAGATGGGACATGCTCATGTGAATCATTCTTAACAACCGAACAGACCAATACTCGTGCAAGTATATCAAGGATAGTCTTGCTTGCTGAAGCTCTATTTGAGGTGGTTTTTTCTTTATCAATTGGCTTGTGGCTTGCCTGATTGGAGTTATCCTTTCATTGCTTGGCCTGCATTTGTTGTCACTAAAGTTCTGTTGTAATGCTTAATCTGCAGGTTTTGGATGAAATACATCGCCAGCCTGTGTCCCTTTCCCTGTCCACATTGTCTCTTCCAGCTCCTGAATCAGTTGTTGACTCTTTTCCTCTCAAGAGTCACAAAAACATGGACAAAGTTGAGAGCAGAGATGACATTGAACAGTGAGTCTGTCTTTGACATAATCTCTGTATAAGTAAAGGTGCAAATATATTTGAGCAAGATGTTGTGCAGTCATGATGTCTACAAGTTCCTGTTGGAAATGGAGGGTCTTGGATGTGTGTTGTGGGGATTTGTAGTTTTTCAGGACCCTCATTGTGTTAACACTGTGCTGTATGTGTATAATGGGACCATATCTGAATTGTCTCCGGGACCATACACCTGTTGTCTTGGGCTGAGTTCGTAATGATTTGATGGACAGGTGTTATATTTGCCTGGCCGAGTACGAGGAGGGAGACAAAATAAGAGTTCTTCCTTGCCATCACGAGTATCACATGTCTTGTGTAGATAAGTGGCTGAAGGAGATACATGGGTATTGTCATGACCACCCTTTTACTCGTTTCACTGCTTTATTTAAGGTCTTCGTGATCAGCATTTGTGATCAAATTTATGTGTTCTATTTGCTTTTACTTTTTCTTGGTCTGGCACATTTTTCTCTTCCCCACTCTCTTTCTGGTGGTGCTTTACAGGGTATGCCCCCTATGTCGAGGAGATGTTCAACAGGGAAACAGTGGCACACCTTGGGATTGATTCAGAAATTCCTTCTACTTGAGAGAAATGGATATATTGATGTGTATGGTAACCTGTGTCGTTTTTTTATCTTTCTCTAAGCTGAATTTTACGTTCTCTAAATTCTGAATGTACCACCATTTTTCCCAAGGTGCAGCTCTGTACAACTTCATATAATGAATGTAGTTCACCCTATCAGGTTTTAGGTTGTTTGATTCCATTATGGCTGCGATGTGAACAAGAATGGAAATCATCTTCATTATCATTGTTACGCCGGCAAGTTATACCAGCTTGCCCAATTTGGCCATTTGGTTCGTCTACCTTTATAGTGATCATCAGTATTTGAACACCATGGAAACCACACAATCTTGAGGGATACAAGCTTCTTAAAGATTCATAGCAGATTTAACAGAGTAAAACAAAGAGAAGATAAATACTGGAAGAACAGAGTTCTTCTTTTGCTGTCCGTACATTTCGAGATTTTCACTATACTGTAAATTAACATTTACCGAGCTTCCTGCGTTATATAAACGAATTCTCCTTTATTATCGGGCATAAACTGCTAAGTAGACCAATCCGACATGAACTCTGCGTGCTTTCCGATTAAGGAAAGAAGGGGCCATGACTTGGTGACCAAAAGGGGTTCTGGCAAGATGATGATTTACTGCTTTCGTTGTAATCATGGGAAAAGGGATTCTGAAGGAATTTGTTGCCGCCATTAGCATGAATGGTAGGTGCATAGGCTTCCTGGCCAATGGAACCTTTCTTGGAAGGTAAATGATCTTTGTGGGCAAACAAATTTGGATGAAAATTCTCGTCTCCATCGTTGTCTTCAAATGTTGTCCACCTCATTGTGTTGTTGTTCCTATGCTGCTCTCTCGTGACATTTCGCATGTTCTCCATTTCTCCAACATGATCTTTGAACTCTTTCTTCACAACATCCAACACAACATCACCATACCTATCGCACCACGATCTTGTGCACAACAGTTTGCAGTATTAGCATGACAACACGAATTGCCCAAAAAAATTTGAAAAAAAAAAGCAGAGTCGTAAAACAGGGCCACCGTTGCCTTACTTGGGAAAGAAATTTTTCAATTCCGCCTTGTCAACGGGAAGTTTGGTGGAGATTGCTTCAACTTGATCGTCACTGATGGAAGCACAAAAGATTAGCGTCAGTGCAAGGAAAAAGTATCAACATCAGCATGCATATTTCCATTCCAAATTTCTGTTGTTTCTTACGAGAATTTAAAGTTGGGATTTGTGGTGCTGAGCTCTGTTTGAATTTTTAACAGCTCCTTCTTTATCTTGTTCCCCACAACCTGAATATCGATCAAGCGGCATGCAAGCACGCATGGACATACAATGTAAGTTTATAAACAAAGCCAGAGAAACTTCACAAATATTTTCGAGAATGTACCTTGTCGATGAAAAAATCAGAAGGAGAACCATTGGAATGTAGCTTGCTCTTGATCTGTTTAGTGTCTGGTCCCTCTCCAATGGGGCTGCTAACGAGGTTGCAAGATCCCAAATAAGACTCGGACCTTTCGGTATTGAGAGGCAAAGGAGCAGTCTCATCTTCTGAGTTGTTTCTCTTCCATTTCTTGAATCCATCAAAGCCCCATTGCTTTTTTGTTGATTTAGACACATTCTCCGGGGAATTAATGTCATTATTGCCAGCACAACCACCACCACCACCCCCATGTTCCTCTCTCTGTTCTCTGTGAAACAAGGTCTTAAAAGGTTTCCTCTTTGCCTTATCTGTGCTTCCACCTTCCTTTGTTGAATCAACCGGCAAGCTTTCTTGCATCAGAATTGATTTTGTCTCACTTTCTTTGTCCTTTAAGCGACCATCCCAATACGGGTTTTCTTGGTTACCATTAGAAAAATCAGAAGCAGCAGAATTCGCTCCAATTTCGAATATGCCCCTTTCTTCTCTGTGTTTTCCCTGTTTTTGCGATGAGGCAAAGCCGAAAACTGAGGCTGCTCCTTTTATTTGCTTGATTGCCGAGTTAGGTTTTGACTTGGTTTTAGATTGCAAAGTTTCTTGGCTATTCAAGCATTTATCATCTTTCAAGTCAATCACTGACCACGTTTCTTCTGTGCTCTCTTTTGGGTCACTTGGACCAGCCACAACAACGTCTCTTGCCTCTATTTCTGCCCCCTGAACAGCTAGTCTCTGTAACAATGGCCTCTTCGAAGAATGGTACTCATCTTCCGATATGCATTTTGCATACAGCAGTTCCTACAAATATTGAACCAGTAATTATTGTAACCATGAATTTTCCAATTCGTGCCATCCAATATAGATGAAGCACCTAGTGCAAAGGACAGAAATTTAAGAAAATGGAGTCCCATTCTTTGTAAGTTAGACTCTCACAAATGATGGAGCAATTTTCATCTTACATGGGAATTTGACATTTTCTAAGATAGATAGCAGAAATTCCCCAAGCCCAAGAACACATTAATTCATTATGGTTCTTCTTTGGTTCATCGTAATTGAAGGGCAAATTTTCTAAGAATTAACACATATTCTACTGTCAAATATCGAAAAAGAAAATAAGAAAGATAACAAACTTGATATTTTCCCAAAAAAAGTAACAGTAGCTGCTAGAAATTTACCTGCAAGAAGACCAACTTGTCTTTTAAAATCACAGGCTGTTCGTGTTCAGCTGGAGAGACGATAAGGGTCTCGAGCAAATGCGTCCGAAACGCGGAAACCTCACTTTCAGCCAAAATCCCCTCTCTGTGGAGACCCATCAATTTGAGGATCTGGTGGAAGGAGTCTTGCTGCCATTTCAAGTTGTCAGATTGCAGCTTTGACAGCCTGTGCTCTGCGGCCGTGAGTCTTTTCTTCTTGAAGGAGAAAGGGAGAATGGTTTTGCAAAGAGAGGTGATTGAGTCGTGGAGAGTGGAGTAGTATGTTGGTGTGTATGAGTACACCATTTTGGATTGCTTCTCGGTTTCTTGAATAGAACCTGTTGCGAATGGAGTTGGCCAAGATTGTTGGTGCTTCTTGCGGGATGCCACAGCTTGAGATCTCAAGATTCTCTATATTTTTTCTTTTCCCTATTGCTGATATCAGTTATGGATTTCCTGTGATTGGATCAAATGTGGTGTTTCTTGAGTGTTTATTTAGGTTCTTTTGGATTTTTGAATTGTGGGTGAAAACGGTCACTTGGAGGAACTAGCCGTTGGGGGAGGACAGAACGAGCGTGTGAAAATGAACGATGTCGTTTTGCTCGGTATCAGTTGTCTTCTATCTAGGCGTTTGGGACCCACAAACGGCAGCAACAATAGAGTCAGCAGATTGTACGATGACCAAGTCGTTTTAAAAATGAATGCGTTCGCACAATAGCAATGCCCATCCTCGTTTAGGTTTTTATTTTATTTTATTTTATTTGGAGTTACAGACAAGCACTATGTCCGCTTTTTCGACAAAGGATGATCCTGATTCACATTATTGATCACCCCAGAAAGAAAAATCCAACTTCTATAATGGTCTTTTGAAAATTCCCTTTATTTCTATGTCAATGTCAAGGTCCTGTTGCTTTGTTAGCAATTATAAGTGCTTTAAAAAGTGGGAAAAAGAAAAAAAAGAACCGGCAAATTGTGGCTGCAATTGAAATTGACATGGACTCTTTGAAAATTAAGCCCAATTAGTTCTGGTGCCCATCGCATCGTTGGCGTGGCACGACCACCCAAGGCACAGCCAGCTACCGAGTTCCTTGTCCCACCTGTCTGTATGACATCATATATAATAATTAATTCAGGTAGGCCGCTGGATTTTGATGCACATTATTATTCTTAATTACGTGACATTTGCATCACGCAATTGCTCTTGTTTTTGTTTCCCTCTCAAATAGAAGTTTAAGCAATCAGAGCACAATCCCCATGATTTCCCAGCGAAAATGTCACCATGTTCTTGGCCCACCTTGAGGACGAGCGTGGCGTTATTATGTGAGGCTCAATGTCCAGGCGCGGTGCGAAGCGATGGAAAACAGAGACGCTTTTGAAGTGCTCGTCGTCAAAAATTCCCCCTTTTGCCTGTCCTTATGCCTATCTTTGACGGGTAATAAAAGACTTTGCAGGCCATTCGGCTGGCTGCCCATTTCTAAACCCAACCTGCACGCAACAGGGCCTCCTTTGTATTGTCTAACATCTACTTCAGGACTTTTCCATCTCTGTCGCTGTGCCTGTACCTTTCAGAGTGTGGCTTTAATTGTAAAATGTTAATAGTCAATGCATTGGACTCATAAATTCCCTAAGAATCAAGAATTGAGCTTGGACATGCTTTGTATTCAAAACAGAAACTTTGGTTATGGTGAGAGGAGAGAGAATATGACTTAAGTTGACTGAAAATTTTTTAGCTAAATTAAATTTTAAATAATTAAATTTCACCCTAAATTTAATTAATAATAAAATAAAAAAATTCACGAATCTCATCCCCAATTAAATTTGGGATTAATTCTTGTTGTCGCATATATTGAAAACAGTAACAAGGTCATTTGATTACCAGTATCTACAATGCTAATGAAAGCAAGTTAAAAATACAGGGGAAGCTACGCATGTATTTCCATTCTGCAACAGGGGCAATGGGCACTGCTTTCTAGCCAGGGCACCAAGCACTTGGCATGGTACCTGTGTGCACAGGGCAAGTGCAACAGATGGTCGCCGGCATTGAAATGCTCCAGGCAGATGCTGCACTCATCTTGTTCACTAGCTTTCCAGCTCAATTTGGTCCAACTGAATCTCCTGGAGCCACTCTTCTTTGAGCAGAACAACTCTGTTTGAAATTCCCCTCTTCCGACTGATCTGCTGTCTGCAACCCTTGGACTAACCGAGATGTGGTGCCTGAAACATGGACATCTAATTTAATTGGGCATTGGGGCATATTACTAACAACCACACGAGATATGCAGAAACATGCTGAATGTTACATATAAAGAGCTATTGTCACCTTCTGGCTTCTGATTTTTTTTGTATTCTCAACCTTTCATCTAATCTTTCTTTGGCTTCTCTGGCCTTTGCTCCTAATTTCCCATCCTCGTGTGCCTCGGTTAAAACAATTCTTTGCTGTTCCGACCCCAGAACGACAAATTTTTCTCTCAGTACCAGCGACCAAAAAAATAAACAGTACCAAAAGAACATTGGAGAAAGAGGGGTGTGTACCAGAGATGAGGCTGCAGCGTGGTGGCTTTCATGGTTGCTTGTATACAAGCAAAAAGAAGGCCGCCTTGTCCAGCCATGTGTGGCGGCAGCAGGAGAATCTCCGCTTAGATGGAGCCGTCTCCTCCGGGCACATTCCACACCAGGTAACATGCCAGCCATTGATAAACAAAACCAGCAGGAAACCACAAAGTAAACAAGAAGAGGACTGTTTCTAAAACTGTTGCCGCAGAGGCTTAAACAAGCAGCAGCAGCAGCAGCCAATTTCACATATAAATTCTGGCAATAAAATACCGGGTGAATCTAAATCTAAATCTAAATCTAGAAGCAATGAATAATAAAGAAAAAGTATTTGCTAAAGGTAAACACAGAAAGTGGGGGACAAATGGGGGCTCCTTTTCAATCATTATGCACAGCACCTTCCATGAAACTATGGTCGCAATAAAATAAAATAAAATAAGGAAAAAAAAAAAAAGTATATTGAGTGGAGTCACAAAGTTTGCTTGGAAAGAAGAGGACGGCGGCAGGGGAGTTTCCTGGCAGCTTACCTGGACCAGACTAATATCAAAAAACCTTATAAAAAAGAAAGTGTCTTCTGGGCAGAAGGCCCGCACATACCGAGGATAAGCCACGTGAGCCGCCAAGATTAGCCTCGGACCAACCAAATCGTCGACATGTAATAAGCGTTTTCTTGGCCACCGTTAGGAGGGGATTCGGTGTTTCATGCTAGAGTTATCTAAGTGGAAGCCGAAATTGCAAAAATACAATTAACTGTAATTAACAAACTAACAATTATTATTTTTTGGTGTTTAAATTAGGTGTTTTTTGATTTTTTTCAAATAAATAATTTTTTTTTCCGTTAAGTAAATTTGTTTAATTGCAAAGAGCATGCCATATGTGAATCTTTTTTTTTTTTTTAGTCGAGAGTAGTAATTCATGTAACAAGCCTTCCCTTTTGGTCTTGCGTTCACCTTCTCTCAGGATACACGATTTATACTTGCTTCTAATGGGGAAAAGTAAACGAATAAGTCAGTAGATAATTTCACAGAGCAAAAAGCTTGTTCTGATCTTCATGCTATTTGGACTCGAGGGCGTTTTAATCCGGAAAATAGCCGGTGGGCGTTTTAATACGTCAGTCAGCAATTCCCTAATTAAGACAAATTTAGACTAATCCGATGTAAATTTGTAACTACAACATCGTCCGCGAATTTACAGAGTAACGTTACATATACTTTTGTCTCTAGAACGGTACAACATACCTTTGGCACGTGTGCAAGGCCAATGAAGACAAAATAGGTAGAAGCCACCCATATATCCCAATAATAAAAATAATAATTTAAAATTATTTACCAAATTATTGATCAAAGAATTGGAGATGCATCGTTTTCCAAGAACAATATCTGGAGGGACGGATTCCAAATCTCGAATTTATCCAGACCCTCTGGGATTAAAGAATAATTAAGCACCTGTTGTAGGCCTTAATTGTAATAGAGACCAGGAATGTTTATAGAGGTAATAGGAAATTACGCACAAAGATACTAATCATTTCCTCAAGCCTACTCACCCGAACACATCCAGGGAACTCTGAGTAGGTTCATTGAGCTAAAATCAACGGCTGAACCATTATTTTACGAAAGGCAGAAAGGCTTCAGGCCGGTCCAGCGAGAACGCACTTTGAGATTGGATCCTTGCACTCTGGTTACAGATTTCCTAAGCCTTTCGTTTAATCTTTCTTTGGCTTCTGTCGCCCTTATTCCCAATTCCTCATCCTCGTCTCGTCCCCCTTTCAATCCCCTTCTTTGCAGCTTCAATCCCAAAGTCATTATTATTATTATTATTAACAGTAACCAAAAACAATTAACATGGGAATCATCGAAATCTAGGAATAAGAAAAAGAAAAATACCGGACGAGAGATTGAAGCGTGCTGGTTTTCGGAGTTGCTGGTGTACAGACAGAAAGGGGATCGCCGTGACCAGCCATGCGTGGCAGCAGAAAGCGAATCGCGGCGTTGATGGAGCCGCCTCCTCCGAGCAAATTCCACCCCAGGTAGCATCCCGGCCATTGATAATCCAGAAGAAGCAACGCTCCGATAAGAAGAGTCGTTACACAATATTTCTGCTTTCTTATAAGAAAAAGAAACGGGGGCGTTTTTTCAAATAAAGAATCCCAGATTAAGATCTGAATTTGAGGCGTTACAATCTAAGAGGCTGGACTTGAGTCAAGAGAGCATGGAAAATAAACGCGTATCATTGGCTAGTTTTTGATAGTACGTGTCACCTTCTGCGAAACTACGATTGCTGGCTGCAATAAAGTAGACTTTGGAAAAGGAGGAAACGCAAAGGAAACTTCTTGGGAAATGGCAACCCGAGCCCGTTTACTGCCTCTGCTAATGGATTTGGGCTTTAGTTGCTGCGAGCTTCCTCCAAACCAGTATAGTCTTTCCGATGATGCTGGGCTGGAAGTCCAAATCAAGCTTGTGTTAAATGACTAATCGCCCTCTGCTCTGTTGTCACCGGTAATAATGTCTTGGATTTTTGTTTTTTTTGTTTTTTTTTTTTTCAGAAGTCAATTCAATTAATTACAGAAGAGATTTTTGATTATAAGTGAGATTAAAGATTTAAACCCCAGAAAAATCACAACATTTGTTATCGTTTTTATTTTTTTTTTGTCATTTAATACCAAAAATGGCCCTATTTTGTAAGTCAACAAAATTTTTTAAATTTTTTTATAATAATAATTAATTTATATCAAATTTTTTTACTATGTCATTTTAGTTTTATGAGGCAAAAACTAAAGTTAGAAAAAATGTTTTTCAAAAATATACCTAAATAGTAAAAATAATTTATTTTTTATAAATTTTTTTAATAAATAATTTTTTTAGGCGAATTATTTTCTAACAAACAAGTCCATTCTAAAGCTAAAATGAATTACAAAAAGTAAAAATCTACGTTTTGGGATTTGTTGAACTTTTTTTTTTTCTTTGAAAGATTTTTTTTTTTTTTTTCCGAATACATTTTGTGCTTTTTTTACTTTAAAAAAAATAATAAAATAAAAACAAAAACTATAGAAGAGGCCCGTGGCTTAACGAACCAGACATCGACTTTGTTTAGATCCCAAAATTTTACCGTTTTTTGCAAGTCTCTTCGTTTTTTGATATTGTTCTCTAATGGGTGAAAATATGGATGGACCCCATTTGGAAATCAAAACAAACAATCTGGGAGCGCAAACATTAACTGCCACGTATTCCTCGAAATCCGGCCACAAGCCAAACAACTCCTTGCCTGCCCTCTCCCACATGACACATCCACCACCACCGCCCCTCTCGCCGCTCCTCGACCTCCATTCTCACTCTTGCCTCTCAAACTCCTCCGCACCCTCCGCGTCCCTTTTTAATCCTCGTCCCACAACCCCAAGCCGAGCGCCCCACCAAGCCCCGCCTCCAACTATTTATTAATTAATTATTTACAGCACCACCTCATATATTATCATCAACAATATTCATGGAGGAATCCGAACTCAATTCTCCCCCTCCTCCGAGCCTAAAACAGAGGCTGAAATCGACGTTGTGCTTGCCATCTCCTTTTCGAAAACACCACCAACCCCACCACCATGACGAGGTCAACCACGACCGCCAAAACTTGTCCAGTCCCATTTCTTTAAATCCCTCGGAGAAATCTAAATTGATCCGAACCTCCTCCATCTGGATAAAGTCACGCGGATGTCATGAAATCCCCGAGATCAAGGATAAATGCCTCAACTTCATATCGCGTATCGGCCGGCACGGGCACGGGCACGGACACGGAAGTGGACAAGGGCACCACCACCGCCGGCGCCACTCTATTTCTTCCGATTTCCAATATGATGCTCTGAGCTATTCTCTGAATTTCGATGATGGTGGTGATGAAAGCCATATGGATGAGTTCAATTCCAGGAGCTTCTCCTCGAGGTTGCCGCCGTCGCCGACGAGGGAGATCGAGTGTGCGTAATATCGAAGCCGTATGTTTGTGTGTTTATAGAGATCTTGTGGTTGCCGGAGAAGCTTTGGTGGATGATTAATCACGTAAGTGGCTAATCTATGTTTGGATCTATGCATTTTGGTAAGATGCTGCAGGGATGTGTGGCGGTGCTCACGGCGTTGGCGCTGCCACGGTTGAGGGCGAAGAGAAATATTCATGCATGGACCACGTGTACATATGTCAGATGCGTTATTTCTTTTAAATTTCTTTTGTTAGGATGCAAATATTTTCTTGACGTCATGATCCTTTTCCCTTTAAAACACACTACGAATTTTAGAAAACTGGGTCGCTAGTCTTTAGAACGAGTTACATATAAAACTAAAATCTACAGTTTAAAGGCGTAGCTGTGTGTGATGTTAGGAAGGATCAGATACAGAAATTCGTCAATTTTCTTGGAATTGTCGTTCTCCAAATGATTTTACATTATTCTGCACGTTTTATTTTTGTTAGCCAAAAAGGGGAGTAGTCCCTTCTTGTTTCCACATAATGCCCACGTTATTGTGTTATAGCCATATTGACGAAGTGCTGAAGGCATGAGATCTCCTTCACGGTGCATCCGGAAAAGAAAAGAAAATAAAGAAGATCGTACTTTGGAAATCTTTTTTTCTCTCGTGAATAGCTATATGTGGCTGATAGATTGTGCTCAATAAATTTTATTTTTTTTTAAAAAAAAAGGTCTATTGAAATCAATTCCACGCATCATATACCGAAACTAGATTTCTAAAATGATATAAGACTGGGAAAAAAAAAAAAAAAGTCTTTTTTAAAGGAAAACAAAAGGGGAAGAGAGGGGAATATGACACTATAGCACAACCTTGGGCTCTCAATCCGAGTTCCGAAAACCCGTATGGTATATATGTCACAGGCCTCAAGCCTTCCCTGTAACCTTAAAAAAAAAAAAAAAAAATTGGAACGATGACCTGGGCGATGAGTCCCACTTAAGGATCCATTTTGTCCAAAAACTCGTGTAATTACATAGACACAAGCAGGTTGCAATTGTAGGAAGGTCGTGCCGAAAGCTATTACAGACATTGAAATTTCAATCTCACAAATAGCTATGACCGCACTTTGAACTTCGAACTCAGACTTATTGGCTTACAGCCTGAAGAAGATGCATGTCATCTCTGAATCAACCTCATGGGGTCGGGATTTACACTATGTTTTGGTGGAAAAAATGGAAGGAATAAATTATAAGATGGAAAAAAGTAGGTCATCTTTTGCTTGATTTCAAGAGAAAATGGCGAAGCAACAGAAAGGAAATCAAGGAATCCTTCCCCAGCATTTCTAATCTTTCCATTTTGGAGATACAGGGAGGAGAGAGGGCGTTACATGGCTTGTAATTACATATCTATGATTATTTTTAAATAAAATAAACAACATTACTTTATATATTGTTCTGATTTTAAATTTTTCATTCACATTTATTTTGAAAAATTTAAAATATATGTTAAAATATGTCATTAAATTAGTATTAAAATAAAATATAAAAGAAATTTAATCAATTAATAATATTTGAATGATGATTTTTTTTATTAAAAAAAATTAAATAAAAACATCAATATTAATCCGATCTCAACTTAAACGATTTAATAGCACGTCGGGGCAATTTAGTCTATATAATTTCTCTTATTACTTTCTTTTGTTTCCCATGGTTTGTAAATTGTAACCAAACAACTGTACTTTTTTAAAAAATTTGATTTTGTGTATTTTAAACAGACTCAAGACCTAATATAACGGTCGAATGGTTTGAACCAATCACAAAGCAGCGTTTTGCATTTATTATTTTATTTTAAACCAAAATTTATAACGTATATATATATAGATGAAATCTCTGACCCAATCAAATCGATGACTTTCAGTTCCCTCTCATTTTCCCAATTTCCTTCTTTCTTCCTTCGGGTGTGATGTTACTGCAATCGCATGGGCAGAGGTTCACAAACTCTTCCGATTCTTTTTCAGGAATGCAAAAGGAGCTCCGAAAATTAATGACTCTTAGAGTCTGAGCCGCCTTGGAATTGTCACGTTTCAACAGATCGCAAAAGGTTTGGCGCACTTTTTACTGATCCTGGAGATTCTTGAGTCCTGCTGTTTTTCTTGCTGCATTTTTCGCAGTGGTATCCCCTTTGATTTTGTTCAAGGCGTTTGCGTTCTCGTTTCTGTTTGTTCGTGTCTATTTAGAGTTCGTTATCTGGTTTACTGATTTTCGGAGTTTCATTCTTCAAGTATGTTTTTACCGCAACCGCCGGGCCAGAGGTTCACAAACACGTCCGATTCTTTTTCAATAATGCAAAAGGAGCTCCGAAAACGGAAGGACTGTTAGAATATAAGTCGCCTTAGAAAAGACACGCTTCAAAAGATCGCCAAGATTTCACGCACCTTACACCGATCCCGGCGATTCTTGAATCTGGCTGTTTGTTGCATTTTCCGCAATGATAACCCTTTTGATTTTGTTCAAGGCGTATGTGTTCTCCTTTCTTTATTTCTCAACAAAATTAGTTTTCTATTTTTTTTTTCAGGCTTACAGTTTATTCTGCCTTGAATCAGCAGATAAAAAAATTTAAGGAGTTGCCAATGCAGCCACCGAACATTTGGGAGTTGGATGACGTGAAGAGGGGACTTCCTTGCCAGGAAATTGGAGAAGTTCATTTATTGATTCATTGAATGGAATCATTAAAACTTCATTTTTCTTAATTATGTTATACTGTCGGTACGATCACTTTTTGAATTTGCCTTCGGCTGCTAGCTTTCATGGTGATATCAATATCCTTCTTGTTGGTTATCCTGGAACCGGCAAGTCTCAGCTGCAATCTCCTAGTGGCATATGCATTGGCGGAAGGGTAGCTCAGTTGTTGGCTTCACTGCTTATGCTGGGAAAGATCCTGAAACAGGGGAAACAGAAAAGTTTTCTGCTCCTTCTCTGTCTGAGACAGATGCCTTGGATCATAGGGGATTTTGATTTCTATGTTTTAAATATCACACTTTGGGAAAGTGGAGCACTTGGCGTACGTGACAGGCACGTTTGTTATGACAAGGTATTTGATAAAATGCCTGAAAAAAAATCAAGGACCACGACGCATGAGTTACTAAATTTTTTCTTTCCTCAGAATTTTGCAGCATTACATACTTTTATTTCACATTATGAGTTCTCATCGACCACCAAATTCAGTTGTCTGTATGATTGCTTTGGATGGAAAATTGAGGAAAGTATGTGCATTTGTCTGTCACATATGTTAACATTAGCCAATATCATTGTTTGATAATACAAGAAAATATGATTGCCGGATGGCTCGATGATCTAGTGAATGATATAAAAAATTGATTTGCATTTTCCAGCACACATGATATTAGCATACAAGTGCTGCATTTCTTCTTATAACTGAGTTCAATGTCGCTTATCTTTGCAGGTGATGGAGCAACAAACTTTTTCTATTGAAAAGGCTGAGACTGTTGTTTCCCTTAATACGTGGAGTTAGTGTTGACTTCTGCGAATCCTATTGATTTATGGCACAACCTAAGTTGTCTGTGATTTTGCATACACTGTCAACTTACCTTGTTGGTTGCTGCAGGGAAAATGTGTACAAATTTCTTCTATGGTTCTTCTTATTTTATCCATAATAGATTAATGCTGCTTAGATGATTCATGATTACAACACAAGAAAAAATGTAACTAGTGGCTGCTATTACTACAATGACTCTGATCGTGATGGTTTCCCAAGTTTGATTAGACATTCTTGATCTTTAACGAGGCTGACAAATAGACAGACAGGCATCTTGCCAAAGCACTTGTTTCATTTCACTTAGAGAATCCTGGGTTGTCGAGAATTCTAGCAATCTTTCTTATTCCAAAGGTTGTTATTGGTTGGTGGCCCATAATTTTTTTTTTTCACTTTCAGAGTGCAGAACTTAATGTTGTACACCTTGCTACATGAATTGCATGTCTGAGCTGTGCTTGGAAACATATTCAGCCTCAGCTATCGGGATGAAGTTGCAGAAACTGACTCAAGGTTGTTTAAAGAAGAGAAAAGGAAGTTCTCCTGGAAGTATCAAAAAAGGCATAATGATGCTGTATTTTTTTTAGCTTTTCCTATCCATGCACGTGCTTATTTAGCAAAATTGGTAGACCTCCTCAGTGTATTTCTATTTCTGCATTTTTCATAAGTGGTTTATTATCTTTAAAAGCTTTAGAAAACAGTTTACATGACCATTTGATATTTGCAGTTATGTGCTCTTCTACTTCAACGTTAACATTTTTCCCTTAGTTATCATTGTCATATTTTTTTGGTATGCTGCATGACTTCATATTGTTCACAGCTAATAACTGCAACACCCAAGAAAATGCAAATTCTATTATGCCTTAGTGAAGCCTCAGATTTGTTTCTCAGAATGGGTTGGTATAGCTTTCTCTCTGTTCAACTACATCAGTGCACATGGTATCATCGTAACATATCTCTAATTTATGGCTTCTTTTGTGCTTTGCAGTGTAGGTTGAGAAACATGATGTAGCAGAGGCATTTTAGCTCCTAAAAGTTGCACGCAACAATCTGCAATGGAGCAGTTAACTGGTGATTCCCTAAGTTTCTGCCCTTTATTGATGATTTTCCTTTCCTTCACAGACCAGCGGGATCTGATGCCTTCTCTATTATTTTTCAATAAGAAATATTGACATGGAGGTCATTATGACTACAGCTTTGGCAAGTGAAATGATGAGAAGGGAGAACTTGGTGCCACTACTTGTAGTATACCGATGGGAACTTGAGGAGCCCTAATTGCTTGGTGGAAGTAAATGAGTAGAAGATACATGCTAAATTGCTATCTTATTTTAGCAGAACTGAAGCTGAATGTGCTTAGTTATTGTCCTGCAGGTACTGGATATGCTCAGGAAGTAGAGCTCTGGCACTGGAGCTGACCTTCATGATAAAAGCATGTAACCCATTTATCATTCACCCTCCCCTCAGTTTAATGTCGATGCTTATGTATGTCTCTCTCACATGTGCATGTGAAGCTTTTTCTCTTGTTCTTTATTTTCTAACCTCTAAAATTATTCAGCTTTCTCTTGTTCTGGCGGGGGGGAGAGGGGAGGTTGAGTTGTGAAAGAGTCTCTCTCTCTCTCTCTCTCTATCTCTCACGCACGTACACACACAGCTCTCCTGAGATAGAATTGGGCTTACAGACAAGATATCATTGCAATAGCCTGAAACTTAGTTGAACCACCTGAAGACAACAAGGTAAATCCAATTACTTGTTCGTGAAGTTCCTTGAAGTTATTACTTCCACATCTTCAAATTTTCTTGGTGCTTTACATATACCTATGGACCCAAATGAGTGCCTGTATCTTCAATCTGGCTTATGTTCATCTTGGATTCTTGCTTCTTTTAGGAAATTATGTCAATTCTTTGAAATGCCGACAAAGAAGAACCAATGGTTTTTACTTATAGTTGTTTAGGCTAGTTTATAAGAAGGCTCAAGCCGTGACTGAGACATTAAGTTTTCTTTTTTTAAGGTCTGCTTCTTATAGTTGATTACATGTGATTAATTTGAATTAAGAAGACTTATATCTGTGCATAGTCTTTTGAAAATGCCGTTGTGTGATTTCCATCTGAGAATTGTTGTTTTTGTTCGTTTGGGAAATTTTAAGTTATGATTTATGCCTCTTATTTAGAGATCTACGAGTGAATCAATTGATTTCACCTGTTATTTGTGCTTGAGTTTATGTTGTTATTTATGTATTATGCTTGACTTCTCTGCTAAACTGTACAGAGCTTTTATACGTTGGTGCTTGGAAAACAAATGATAAAGGAGTTGGATGCAAATAATGACGAGCCTTGGAGGTCCTTATGGCACTGTGCTGGCGGAGATTGCACAAGCCCCCAAGAAATTGTGAATACTAATTTTTGCGGATTTATATTCTTTTTCTTCAATCTTTTTGTTGCTAAGCTTACTTGTGCATTTCTGGTTTGTTGCTTTCTCCTCTCAGCACTGAATGTCAGATGGCTATGAAATGTTCTTTGAACTTGGTTGACAAGACAAGAAAGAAATCAGCTGGCGGCTTGTCTACAAAGGTAAATTTTCATGCTCTTTACCTTGGAAGTTAATAAAATATTAAAAAAAAAAAAATCTGCATGAGAGGTTTGTGGGCTTCGTCAATTACCCAAAAGTAATTGTTTTTGGGCTTCACGGTCTATTATTAATTTAACTTCAATTCCGTACGAAGGAGCCATAGAAAATATTAACTTAAGTTCACTGACTATAACGTACGACTTTATCCAAAGATACGTGAAAAAGGAAAAGGCTCCAATCACGGACGGGGAAGAGAGCGACGGGGGAAAGAGGACAACAGAATCTGATGTGTGGGATCTGCACGGATTCTTTTGTTTTTTTAAAAGAAACAAATGTTGTGCGAACAATTAAAGTATAAGTTAAGTCCTCGCTTCACCCCCACCTTACTCAATAGGGCAAGATTAAAGAAATTGATCGGGAATTAAGAATTTTCGTTCTAATTTTTAAATTTTTAATAATACTAGTTTTGAATTATTAGACTTAATATTATTATAAACCTTTGTTTTTTTTTTTTTTTATGCTTAATATCTTCCACTCAAAGACAAATGTAAAAAAATGTGAAAAAGTGGAATGTATTTTAGAATAATAATTCAGTTTCTTAAATTTAAATAATTATTAATGTAATATTTTAGAATTTAGGAATTTATTTTAATAATTATTTTTTCTCAAAAAATAAGAATCAGGTGGGGATGAGTATCTCATCCTCATAGATAGAATTTTAAACTTTCTCTCCGTTAGAAATAGATACGAGAATAAAATCTAATTATAAAATGGAGCCAAAAATTGAAATGATACTCCTCGCTTCTGTCTTGACACTCTTCGCCTTTGCCTTGCCTTCCGTCGATGTCACTCCTAATGTGTATACGGATATCATATTATAGGCCTCCAGCACTTTTTTATAATTAGTTACATTTTTCTTAGATTACAGATAATATATTTTTTTCTTAAAAAAAAAAAAAAAAAAAACTCCTTGTCAGTCCTCCTTACCCAAACTCATCCTCTTTCTATCATTTTCAAAAAAAAAAAAGAAGAAAAAAACAGTTGAAATTTGGAACAAACATTGTGCATTTCCATCCCCCTCGTTCCATTCGCTTAAAGTCTTAAATAAACATAGGGCCATGCATGTGCATGATGCATGCGATCATTTATTTAGGAACCTACCTATTTTGGAGTTATGTCATAGGTTTTTTTTTCTTTTTTCTTTTTTTTTTTCAATTTTTATGGAACATGTCATTATTAATTTATTTCGCTAATCACGTAAAGCTTTTGGGGGTGGCCGGTGTTGATGTGACTCCTGCATCTATTTCTAATAGTAATTAAACATTTACTTCTTCTATGGTTACTAATTACGTGTGACGTAATGCACTAATAATCTAATTTAACCTTACATTGCTGTTGAAGTAAAGAGGAGAGAGAAAAAAAAGGTAAAGATTTAAAGCAAAAAAAAAAAAAGAAAAAGCATCAACGCTTAATCCTTATCATGATTGCTGCAATTAGACAACGCCATAGGATTTCTTAATCTTTTTAGTTAGTAATTAGTTTACGGAAAATGTCTTCTAGCGCATATCCTAACCAGAGTTATGCATGAAAAAGTAAAGGGGGGAGTCCTCAACGCGTAATCCTTCTTATCATGATTGCCGCAATCAGGAAATGCTTTAGAATTTCTTAATCTGTTTAGTTAGTAATTAGTTTAAGTAAAGAGGAAAACCTCTGCTAGCGCATGTGCTAACCAGAGTTGTATATGAAAACGTTACTTAGGCTCATATGGGATAACTTTTCAAGGATTTGTTCATAGGCAAAGGCTCGAAATTTTTTAAAAATAAATATCTAAATTTCCAATCATTTAAATGTCATTTAATGGACAATTTAAGGAACAGTGTATAAATTTTTTTATGTGGTGTATGCATGGTATGGGTCAATAAATACCTTCTTATGGTTTTGAAGTGGCTACCACTTTGTGTATTAGCTTGCGCTGGAACCGACCCTTTGTCCATTTCCTTGCCGTCCATTGACTCCTAGGCCACCGGTTTCCCCAATTCCGGAGCGCGAACTTACCCGTTTTCAAGTCAAGTATATTAGCAAATGGTTCATGACGGAAACGATTGCAGGCAACGAAATTATTCTTTTAAATGTCTGTAAGAAGATATTATTTCTGGGTACTGAATTCTATCCCGTTTTAGTACAGGGCTCGAACTCTCTGCCTCGAAGTTAATTAAACGGGCACAATCGGTCCCATCCCAGATTGCCCCCCGTGTGCAAAGGATCTGCGAAGACAACATGGAAATTTAATATCAAAGATATGATGGATTTAGGGGACAGCACATGGCCCCACATATTTAACGGGTTTACCTGCTAGTCAACTGGGTCTCCCATTCTTTTGGTTGTTAGATAAATTTCTCTCTCTGTTTTATTACTATTTTTTTAATCCAAATAAATTCCTCTTTCTTGTAGAGTTGTGCCTATATGTGGTACTAGATCTCAGGCTGTCGACATCTGTATTTTTTAATGATGTGATCAGATAAGAAAGAAAACCACGTTAACGTTACTGGTCAAATTAACTCTGGTAATTATACTGTATTGGCAAAGGTGGCCCACTTAGTCGGCAATCCACTTCTGGTGAAAGGCAACTCCATGCCTTAATGCCTTGTTGGATTTTGTGAAAAAAAATAAAATTAAAATGAAGAAGAATATATATATATATATATTGTGAGTTGTTTTGTTAAGTTAGAAATGAAGGAGAATAGAAAATATTAGATAAATTGAAAAAATAAAAAAAGTGTATGTGTAATCACCCTTGTGCGTTTTAATACTGATTTGAATGAATATTAAGTTAGGGGCAGTTTTATAATTATACAAAATTTGCTCCAACTTTTCCTGTACTTTCTAGCGACTTGATGACAGGAAAGGATTTGCGTGGGATCCAGCTACAGATTTTCCCCTAATTTTTATTGTTTTTCTTTCCCTACCCATCTCCAGACAAGAAAACGTTCATCTTCACATGCCTTTTCTTTCCCATTATTATTATTTTTTCCTATCTTTTTCTCACAATTCACGCACACTGTAAGTATAAAAGATTAATTCTTTTATTCTCTCTGTTTTTTTTTTTTTTTTGAACTCTTTGGGTCATTGTAAAACAATAGTCTCTTTCTGTTTCATTTTCTTGTTCACTTTATCCTTTTTGATTTTTAGCAAAGCTTTTACGCGTAGGAGACACAATCTTGGGAAACAACTAAGTCAAGCACTGTCATCTCTTAGAAAAATAGGTTTGTCTCATGCTTTACCATGGCCGACCCCTTTCCAGGCTCCATCAAAAGACCCCATTGAATAAACAAATCAAGAAATCTTGAAGAGTCCATGCAGGCACTTGCGAGCTAAAAAGTAATTACAACTAGCAGCCGTCTTGCTAAATGAAAATATTGCAACTAACATGCTTAATGGCTCCACCAGTGGAATTCTTTAAATAAACAAAGATTGCCCATGGTTCCAAGCGCGGTTGCTTTCAGCTTAAAACATGCATATTTATGAATTTGACTTGATCAATTCTACTTAATTGCGCGGGGATCCATATGGAGCTGAGCGTGATAAACCTGCCAGGTTCATGTCCATTGCACAATGAAAACGACCAAAGCAATAACATGTAAAAAGGGGTCTAAGAATGTAGTAGCTCTCCCCGCGGCCCCCGCGCCCCCGCCCCACCCCACCGACTTCCTTTAGTTGACGAGACTTGCCTTGAATTGAGTGTCTCTTGTAAAAGTCAATAACAATACAAGTACGGAACCCAAAAAAAAAAAGATAAACAAAAATGCAAACGAGCATTAGCCTTTTTGTTTTTTTGTTTTTTGTTTTTTTTTGGGTTTATTTGTTTGTAGATGTTATTGTTCCAATTGGGCATGAGAGTGAAAAAAAAATGCCATATCTCATTTGAAAAACTAATTCAAAATTTCAAAAGAAAATTCGTACAAATTAAAATTTGGGTTGGATTTAAATAATAACCTTCTGCTTATACAATTTTGTACATTTTATTTTCATGTAGGGAGAAATTTACCAGAAAAAAAAAAAAGAAAAAGGCCAGACGGACCAAACGGGTCTCGCTTACACAACATGTTGCATTGTTTGCTACATTGTTGCAATCTCGTTTTCGTGGAAGCAGAAAGCAAACGCTTTCCTCTGACTGAAAACGAAAGAATTGCATGAAACCATCCACGTGCCTCAACCCTCTTTCTCATTCTCGGTCCTTTTGGGTTTTCGATTTCCTTAAAGGTTAAGAAAATTATAAATAAATAAATAAATAAATATTACTTGAAGGGGGAACAAAAACTGAACAAATTCCAAAAACCCAAAAAGCATAGACCGGACCAGAGACAGAGGAGCTCCAAATTCCTTACGCACACAAAAAAAACAAACAAAATTTAAAAAATAAAACCGCAAACCTCGTAAAATCCAAAACATAACGCAGCGAGAGAGAGAGGGGGAGATTCACCGAAAGTCCAGAATCAGAGGCAAGGTTTTTCTCTGCAATCTCTCCATCTCGCGAATGCTTGCCGTGTAAATCTGGTACTCATCTTTCTCTCTCTGGTCCCCTCTTACAGAACTCAATGTCCATGTCGTGTTTTGTCATGTTGGAAAAGGGTTTATCTGAGCTTTACTTATTTAAACTTGTCAGAATGTGTAAATAAAACAGAACACCTTGGTTTGTCTCTTTGAATTCGTTCGTGCGCCCGGTTGGTTGGTGTCTTCTATGGCGTTTGATCAGAACTCAGTGCCAAACGACCTGCGGCCCCTGAATGTAGCTAGAACTACCATGCCAGAAGAGCCACGCATTGCGGCACCGGCTGCAACAACTGGTGCTCCGGCCGCTCCTATTACAAGTATGACAGCAGCTAGAAGCCCTGAATTTTATGCCAACCCAGATGGGTCCATACCCGTTTTTTACCTGGCACCAGTCTCAGGTGCGGGTTATATGGCTGTGGGGTATGGGAACCCCAAATCCGGGGTTGCTCCTTGGGGCTCAGTGTTGCATGTGCCAGTCGGGAATGTAAATGTGGGTGCGAATCCCCCGGCTGTGGGGTTTGGTTATAGTCCAGTTTTGGGGAATAGGGTGGTTGGCAATGCTATTGATCACTCAAGCAGTGATATTGCTGTTGGGCCCAGCTGTACATCCAATTTGGGTAACCCGGTTAATGCCAATGAGAACAATGAATTAACAAGTGGAGGTTTTAATTGTCATCCAAGTTCGGGAAATCATGGTAGTAGCAGTGGTGCTGATCGTGGGAATGAAGAAGGTGGGGATGATTCTGTCTCAGGGAAGAAAGTTAAATTCTTATGTAGTTTTGGGGGAAAGATTCTTCCTAGACCAAGTGATGGTGCATTGAGATACGTTGGAGGACATACAAGGATTATAAGTGTGAGGAGAGACGTGAGGTTTAATGAGCTATCACAGAAGATGGTGAATACGTATGGGCAACCGGTGGTTATTAAATACCAGCTTCCTGATGAGGATCTTGATGCGTTGGTTTCAGTTTCATGTCCTGATGATCTCGATAATATGATGGTTGAGTATGAAAAGTTGGTTGAGAGGTCTTCAGATGGGTCAGCTAAGCTAAGGGTATTTTTGTTTTCATCTACAGAGCTTGATGCTTCTCACATGTTGCAATTTGGTGACCTACATGACAGTGGGCAGAGATATTTTGATGCAGTAAATGGAATCTTGGATAGTGGTGGTGCTGGTGGTAGTGGTGGCATTACCAAGAAGGAGAGTATAGCAAGTGCAACTTCGACCCAGAATTCTGATTTTAGTGGGACTGAGGGTGTTGATAGTTCAGGCAATGTTCAAGGAGATTTCAATGCCCCACCGTCGACCAACATTTTCTCTTCAAAAGGGAATTCAGCTGCTTCTCATGACAGTGATGGAAAGGTACCATTGGTGGACCCCAACCCTCCAGCTTATGCAGATGCTTCTGCAGTTCCCTTGGGCATTCCAATGGTCAAGTCTGGTTCTTCCCAAAATTTATCCCCTCAGACTGAGGTTGAATTTGAGAGATCTGTACCTGTTTCTTTACCACAACAGCAATTGGGGTATGATTTCCAGCAAGCTGGAATGAGTGTTTCAGCTCCCACTCCTCAGTTTCAGGCTTACATGGGTCCTAATGCAGAAATTACTAATCTTACAGATTATATACATCTGTGTCCCCAGAAGGGATTTCCCAATACTCAATTGTTCAGTACAGCAGGGTCTGTATTCACCCAGCAGCATATTCATAATGGTAGCACAGGTGTCAGTCCACGTTGGTTTGTACCCGCAGCCCACATGAACGTAACACCCCCATCTTCTCAGGTTTCTGTAAGGCCAGCGTTGGTTCAGCCAGTGATGCAACCACAACCTCGGGTGGAGCATTATCTTGATGAAAGTACAGTTGGAGCACAGATTGTTCAGCTTCCATTAGACCCAAGCTACAATATCTCTCAAGCTCGAAATCCACCCATGGCTTCTGGAGGAGGTTATGGTTGGCATCAAGTTCCTCAACGAGATCATGTTGCGTTGTCTGATGGTTCTGTGGCACATCGGCAGGTAATTTTCCCTGAGAAAATTCACAGATTAGAGGACTGTTTTATGTGCCAGAAAGCATTGCCTCATGCACATTCAGATCCTTCGGTACAGGACCAAAGAGAAAGTGGTGTAAACCCTTTATTTGATTCAAACTTGGTTCATCAGAGCCTTCAATTTGAAGGCACCCTGAAAGCTCGGCCTATGAATAGGATTATGGAAAGTGGGGCATTGAGGGATAATGATATTGAACAAGGTGCTGGGTCTCGCACTGTAGCTGTTAGTCATGTGGATCATCAAATTCCAGTGCCACAGTCTAATGCAAATGCATTCTCTAAGAATCATGATGCCCTTCAGGAAAATGAAACAATAGCATTCTGGAAAATGGACATTTCTGATCAACCTAAGATTTCTGTTCCGCATGCAGAGATGGGATTGCCAGCTGGTGTACATGCTCCCCTCGGTGTGTTTGTTGCTGCAGTTCCTCATGCTCATCAAGAAGGTTTGATGCAGCAGCCCTCGACACCAATCCAATGCCAGTACAAACAGGAGGCAGTAATGAACAAAACTGTTAACAGCGAAGTTCCTAATGTTTTTGGCCTACCTCCTCAGGCTTCTGAACACCTGGTTCATGAATCCCCTAATGGTAAACTTACTCCAATTGGTTCTAAAGAAGATATTGTAAACTTGTGTGTGTCACCGGAGCAGCTTAAACCATTTGATAGAATGATGGAAACTCTCCAGATATGCCCCTCCGAAATGAATGTTCACCCTGAGCAGATGAAGTCAACTGTTGGTAAATTTAGAAAGGAAGAAATTCCAGATCATGTAACCCAGCAGATGGCAGGGAGGGATGTGTTCCTAGATGATACCTCTAGCAAATCTCAGTTGGTTCTGGACTCAAGTCATATTAAGCAGATAGAGGTCCTGCCTGCCTCAGCAGAACTTTCTTATAGCTCTCAACTAATGGCAGCTTCCGACATCACTCAATCATCTATTCTGTGTAATCCTGGACCATATCTGCAATCAAAGATTGGAAATCAACTATTGGATTCTACAAGTCCGACATGCTCTGGTGTTGAGCCAGCTTATGTTGTTGATAGAATCCCACCTATTGGATTTAAAAATGATGCCTCAAATTTACAGCCAAAGCTTGTCCCTAATGAGGTGGAAGTTGCGCCAAGTGCTAACACAGCATATACCTTATCACCATTATTTGGAGTTGGAGACTTTCAGGATTCTTCGTACTCACTTTTGAGCAGCGACGATCCATGGAATTTGAGGCATGATACTAACTTTCCTCCTCCTAGTCCTAGCAATATTTTAACAAAAAAAGAAGCCTTTGCGATAAAGCATCCTGGCACAAACCATTCGGGTGATCCAGCAAATTTTATTACAAATATATCAGAGGATGGATTTCCCCAATCAGTTAACAATTCAAACAGGGATTCCACATTGGAAAATGCCCAATCTTCTAAAGGTATGGAATTGGTGTGTAATTGGATCAAGTTCAATAATTTGTCAGCTTGCTTTGTTATGCTTAGATGGATTTAAATTAGTCTCTAATTTTGTGTGATATGTTATTTGATGCTTTTACTTTTCTCTTTAAGGCCCAGTGGAGGAACTAATCAAACAAGAGCTTCAGGCTGTAGCTACTTCAGTTTTTCAGTTGGAATCAACCATTCAGGAAAGTAATGAATCTCCTTATGAATCAGATCCTGGAAAAGAAGTTTCAAACAAAGAAGTAGAATTGCAACACAAAGCTAAATTAGAGGTGCTAATCCTTTTTGTTTTATTATCCTTATATATGTGCATGTTTTTATTTGTCATTTGGTTCCTCTTTCCTAGCTGTGCCTCTTCTCTAGTTGTTAATATTCCCCCTTTTTGTTGTACTTTTAATCCAGGAATTGAAGAAGAAACTCCCAGAAAAAGTTAATTTTCGGTTTTCAGTGTCAGAAGGAATTGGTCGCTTGCAGGTCAAGAGATTTTGGCTCTTTAATTATCAAAAAAAATAGTCTCTTTTCATTGCTGTAGCCTTCTAGCTGTCTTTGCAGCTCCCATTTTATGCATGTTTTTGGTTTTTAACAGGTCATAAAGAATAGTGACTTGGAAGAATTAAGAGAGTTGGGTTCTGGCACCTTTGGCACTGTTTATCACGGGAAGTGGAGGGGCACTGATGTTGCTATAAAACGAATCAACAATAGGTGTTTTGCAGGGAAATCTTCTGAACAAGAGAGGATGGTATGTGTTTTGTTTTCCTTTTTTTGCTTTCATATTTGCTTATTTGAATTGCAAATAACGGACCCCAAATTTGTCAATGTTCCCTTTTTTTTTTTCACATTCACTCAAATCCCTTTTTCCTTTTCATAAAATGCATTAGATAGATGATTTCTGGAATGAGGCAATCAATCTTGCTGACTTGCACCACCCAAATGTGGTTGCTTTTTACGGTGTTGTGCTTGATGGTCCCGGAGGTTCTGTAGCAACAGTGACAGAATTCATGGTTAATGGTTCTCTGAGAAATGCTTTACAGAAAAATGAAAGGTGTTGTCTTCTTTTGCCATGTTTTATGCTTTTCTTCTGTGTTCTCTTTCTCCATATTTCTCTTTGAAGCAGTTGAGAACTCGCTTAAATAACTTGTTATCATCAGAAACCTTGACAAGCGTAAGCGTCTTTTGATTGCTATGGATGTGGCCTTCGGAATGGAGTACTTGCATGAAAAGAACATAGTGCACTTTGATTTGAAGAGCGATAATCTACTTGTGAATCTTCGGGATACTCACCGCCCAATATGCAAGGTCAGTGACTAGGCATCAAGAGTGTGCAGCTCATGTGCTTGACAAATCCGGGTTTACTGTCTGGATCTTTTTATTAACAGGCTCCATGCAGTGCATATCCATATTGACACCTTTTGTAGCAATTGGAAGAATTGGTTAAATTTTCTGTGTCTAAACATATTGTAATTTATTATTTTCTGGATGAAAACAAGAAAAGGGACATGACATTAATTTATTGTTATGTTGCTGATATTTGATATCATTGTATTTATCATGCTTTGAATTTAAGAGATCTCTGCTTTCTTTTGGGTGGCATTTTCTGTGGCCAAAAATCTCCATATATTTTGCAGTCCTAGTTCCAATGTGATGGGACTTCGAACAAAGTAATTAAAAATCTTTTGGTCATTCAATGCAAGATGTATATTGGATTTTCAGTGACTAGCAACCGCAATGCAAATCTATTCAAATAACTCTGTTCTTTCAACCATTTTTGCACTAGGTTGGTGATTTGGGCCTGTCCAAGGTTAAATGTCAAACACTTATCTCAGGAGGTGTGAGGGGAACACTTCCTTGGATGGCACCTGAGCTTCTGAACGGTAGCAGTAGCCTTGTCTCTGAGAAGGTTTGTGCTTCCAATATTTTTTACTTCCCTTGGTAAACTACCTACTCTGGGTTAATAGTGTGTGACTTTTTCGCTCCTCAATATAGGTGGATGTATTCTCATTCGGAATCGTCCTGTGGGAACTTTTAACTGGGGAAGAACCTTATGCAGATCTGCACTACGGGGCTATTATAGGTAACTCCTGAAGTTGCACGGACATCACACACACACACACATGTAGGATAACAACATGATATCTGGACTCTGTCACTGATCCTTGCACAAAAAAATTTTATGCAGGGGGCATTGTGAGCAACACATTGCGACCGCAAGTGCCTGAATCTTGTGATGCAGACTGGAAATCCTTGATGGAGAGATGTTGGTCCCCGGAACCCTCCGAGAGGCCAAGCTTCACAGAAATTGCAAATGATTTGCGCACAATGTCAGCAAAGATTCCTCCCAAGGGTCAAAGTCAGGCACAATAAATCCCTTCAACAGGGGCCAGGGTTCAGAAATGATTTTAATCCAAGTGATTCGGTTTTGTGCCTCTCCTCTTTGTCCTTGGGAATACGGAAAATGTTCCTGCTTCAGGGATATATAAAGATGCTTGTCATATATTTTGCTTAGATATAGCAAATGGAAGGCCTTACTATTTTTTCTATATTTTAGTCGGTCTTCTTGATTAAGAATTATAGGCTTTTTGATTTTTGGATCTCTTGGTCTTTTCCTGTCCTCGGTGCTTAAAAGACCCACTAGTCCCCTGACCCAAAAAAAAAAGAAAAAAAAAAAGAAAAATGTATACCTGGTCGACTAATATATGTATGTTACACTTATAAAATCGTCCTAATTAAGGTGTTGCCGTAGGTGTTTTTTTTTTTATTTTTGGTCTTTCTCGAACGCGAAACATAGTTTTGCAATCAGCGATTAGTGTAGTGTTCAAATCAGCCAGCCATCCTCGCAGGAAAACGTTTTCCGAGGACAGTGGGGAAAAGGGTTGTGTTCAATTGACTTTTCCATCGTCCAAGTAAAACCTGAAAGTAAAAGCCGTTCTAAAATCTCCACAAATAGCTAATCTCCTAAAGCTGTGCATATTGGATTTCTTGCAACAGAAAAAAAGATTTAGCAATCTCCTGAACAGCTAGTCAAGATCCTTAATTGATTCTCGGAGATGTCCCACAGATTGCACATCCTCTCCTTGAGTATCAACCCAATTACGACGGATTGCCATCAGCATCGAAATCATTGAGCATCAATGTAGAAGCTCACTCATTCCATTTTCAAGCCCCCTTTACTCATTCACTGTTGTTGCGCTCCCCCGCCATATCAACCAACTTGTCGTTGCTCACATGTCCAAAAGGCCTCACTCTGATTCGATGGCGACAATTATTTTCGTGTCTTTCCCTTGATTCTTTATTGTATTATTCTATTTCTGTTGTCTTTTAACATCTTGCCAAGTCATGACCCCGTCACTTCCAGAAGGTTAGCTCTGACAAATAGCATTTGCTCCTACCTACCCGTGACTTTCTAGGATTGGCGAGGCCACTTTAGTTAAACATATGAAGCCAGTTGCAAAACAACTTTGGATATGGTTATGAATGAAAAAAAAAAAGAAAAAAAAGAATAGCATGTGACATTGATAATTGTCACCAATCACAATGGAGAGAATAGAGACATGACCAATGGTCACATGTGACATTTATTTATTTTTTGTAGTAGCAGCTATACCAATCTCTATCTGTTTTGCGTCTCTGTCGTTCATAATTTCCGTGTCAATAAGCGTACAGAAGAATGCAGAGGATGCCTTGTACTACGAGGTATGATGCAGAATTCAAGATCCTGTTTATGGCTGAGCTGCAATTATTTCTGTGTTGCATCAACAAATACAAAGCGTGGAGGGCGAGCTGCTCTGGCTTCTCAAGCACAACAACTTCCGATTCAGCTATAGACAAGGAAACTCCGGAAACAAGCTTTCAACAATTCCTCGTATGAGAGCAATTTGGAACTGTACAATAAGAGAGATGGCATACTTTTTCTTTTCTTTTTCTTAAATGCCACCGTGAAGCCGAATAAAAAATGCGCATTATTATTGAATATTGTGATTTAATGATAAAAAAAAATTATTCGTAATCATACAAAAAAATAATTGATTCGAACGTGTAACATCATTAAAGAACTATCCCGCTTTTTCATTTTAATAAAAGAAAAAAAAAATGTGTGCGTTGAGCCGGGTTTGGCCCAGATATTTAACACGTCGTACATAAATTAAGTTTTGGGTCTTCAGCCGAGATATCTTGCGTTTTATTCGTCGCTCCTCCAACGAATGATTAGAGTTTTTTTTTTTTTTTGGGGGGGGGGGGAGGGGCAAAAAGAATAATTTTAAGACCATTGTGCCCGGTGGGTCCCCAGCTAATGATTGGAACAGACTGAGGACTAATTTCTGGCTGAGGTGTCTGTCTGTCCATCAACCCTAATCCTATGTTAAAAAGAAGAGTCGATCTGCCATTCAGCTTATATTAATAACTTTTTGTTTTTGTTTTTTTTTTTTTTTGTTTCTTTTGGACACCCTCTCTCATCGACCCATTTTTACAGGCTAGAAAGCACTCACAAAAAGTTGTCAATCAGATAAACCAAGTGGACGAACCGAATTTACCGAAATTTTGTCTCGATTGAGAGGCAGATGCATTACATAATGATATTAGCTGCATTGAGCTTCTAAGACAAACTGGGTTTAAAAAGCTAATAAAAATTAAAAAAAAAAGTGAAAAATCAAAGAGCACCCCTTGCGTTTTATCTTGAGTGCGTCATCAACGTGCATGCATTAATCACAACTTGCGCCAATTTCAACAGCAAACCCCCCCCCCCCCTTTTCCCAGTTATAACCAGCAACAATTTTTACAGTAAACTTTGGGAAATATCACTTCTTGCGTTTGGACTTTAAAGTAGATCCTGAAGGGTTGCTGTGCCAATTTCTTTTCCTCTGATTTATGAACCAATTATTTATCTGCTTCAACTGCAGGCCCGTTTCCTGCACCAGCCTTGCTTTGTCTTCCTCCTGAAACAATCGAGGTGAAACATTTTGAGGCGTCATTGTGAAAGACACACATGGATCAATTTGCTTCGTCAGACTTACAGTGGGATATGGCCACTTGGAATGCGACTGCCACCAAGCTTTTAAGATCGAGGCAGTGTCGCCTGGCAGTTTTCCCGCTCTTCTCTTACGCAGAATTTCCTCTCTGATGTCCACTATTTTCCCCTTGTAATCCTGAACAGCAGAAAGGAAAGTTGCTCAGTGCCCAATCTTCTTGAACTAATATAGCATTAGTTTTGGTGAATGCTAACCTGTTTCAGCTCATGCTTCAACTCTTGCCTTACGCGCTCCATCAAGGACCTCTCAGTTTCAGTGGGCACAAGAGGGCCAAATCCCATATTATCAAATGCATCCAGACTTCCATCGTATAAGTTCGTGTCGCTATCTGTGTGGTCTTCATCATCATCAGACATTGTCGCACTAGTGCCTTCACCAGGAGACACGCCTGTTATCCATGGCACCACATGGCTTAGTTACAAGTTTAGGAAACTCATACAAATTCAATTACTGCAGAAACAAGAACGGAGAAATGTACAGTGAAAAAATACATTATGCCTCTGATTGTAGCAGAAAATTGTGGGATCCTTTGCTGAATTCAAATGAAATTGAGGCTTTCCAACATACAGAAGGAGCTTTTGAATAAAGAATATGCAGGGAGAAATTGGTTTTAGGTAAATGGAATAAGCCCATGGCAGTGAAGCAAACAGAAACCACAAAAGAGCAAGAAAAACATGGTGCTTAACTGCAAAAGGAATAACCAAATAACGCAAGAACTCATTGTGGAAACAAATTTCTGTCCCATCCAAGAACCAATTGAGTGTTACTGAAACAACTCACACCAGGCATTGTTGCAAAGGCATGATAATAGTAATGAACCACATATATAACCTTGGCCTATGTAAATACCTCTCCCCCCACCCTAAAGAAAATCAGTAACCGCTCAAAAGGGGTGGAACACGACATCAACATGGCAAAACTCTACAAGCCAACGAATGGTCCTCTCCTTAATTTTAGATGATAATTGTATGGTTCGAGAATAGGAGATGAGCAGACCCAGTTAAACACTTGCATCCCTATGACACATTAGTTTATTGCATAAAAATGCCACCGCATAGAGTGCACTAGCATTATGGAGTGCAGCCTTACATATTGTTAAGCTAATTTGGTCCAGCTATCACTATATCTAGTTAACCACATAAGTGAATGTAAATTGCAGAGGAAAAATTGTTAAATATGAGGGATCAAAAAGCAAAGCAACCGATACATAACTAGAAATGCTTATATGAAAAGCCAATATGCTTTGTAAATTGAACAAAAAAAACTGACATTTTCAGGAACGTGAGAGAAATGCTAACAAGAGATTACCATTTTCACCTATTCAAGAAAAGAAGTCAAGAGTGGATCACCTGTCAGGCTTTGCAAAGATTGTTCAAGCTCCCAGCAAGCCATTACTGCCTCCATGGCATGAACACGGACATGTTGTTGCAATTGTTCTTTAAAGGAACACAGCAACAGAACATAGTGTGTCTACATCAGCAGCAACAAAGAAAAGTGGAGAGACATAAAAGGATATTCAGGTGAAAAAGAAAAAAGGGATGACACAAGACACATTCAAATTAAAAGGAAGCAACAAACAACCAGTCAGGAATGTAACCTCCCCTCCCCGCACCCTCCTCCCCCCAATAAAAGACCTTATTGGTTACATCATGAATGCATGTAATGATACCAATTAATATCACTTGATTGTCAATTACCTTTCTAGAATGTGAAGAATTTATTGTGCAGATGATGCACGTATGCATGATGCTACATACTGCGTCAGCTTGGGAAAGGATAATTTTTCTATGTTTATTGATATTGGAATATTAGAAAACTGCTGAGATGTTGAAGTCATATCAGCCAAAAATCACCTTTAGCATCACATGATCACCGTCGACCTAAGCAAGCAAGTAGCCAGGAAACAAGGGCCACATATGCAAGGAAAAAAAAATCACAAAAAACATAGATTATTCACTTTATCAGAGAGGATTGTTTTAGTATCTACCATTACAGGACAAAATTTTGTGTTAGAACCCCAACCTACCACATACGTCAGCTCATTACAAGAGCATCCACTCTTATCAATAATAGCAGAAAAAATTAATATGTCTGGGGGTCTAAAGGAGGCAGGCGATCTCCAATTCTCCGTCACTTCCCCCCCCCCCAAATCAACAACTGTTCTCCAATTTTGACTTTTAAAGGGGACCAAGCTATACCAGTAATTATTTAGCATGCATGAGCTTCTCCTCCTCCCCAATTCAATTAGAATTTAAAAAAAAAAAAAAAAAAAAAACTATTGAACTTTGTTCCGCCGTTATCAGAACATGAAATGATAGTTTGTAAAGTATAGAAAACTGAGGAAAACCTTAATTACTTCCAAGTGCAAAGCGGCGAATATCCATCAAATTAATGGAACTTGTTCAAACATTCCTTGTATTATTTAGATTAAAATCTCCACGATGAAAATTGAAGTTTTCTTTTTTTTTTTTTTTGATAAGTGAAAAGCGAAGCTGCCTTGTCAAATCAGATTTTGAATCCTCTGAAGCAATCCACAGTTTCACTCATGGTTTCAAAAACCAGAAACATTTGAATCCATCACCCTAGAACCTATTAGGGCCGGCTCTTCTACTTTGGGCCTTTTTCTTTTTCCCCTATCGTGGGCATCAACACTCAAAGGGAAAAGTACAGATAATCAAAGGGCTTCATTTCTTTGTACTTATTTCTCTTAAATAGCCTAAAAAAAATCAAACAATCTTTAATCCTCGGTAAACCAAGTACCGAAGAATCAACCACAATAAAGGCGTAGAAAACTGTAGGAAAAAGGAACAGAATACAAAGAACAAGGGAAACGACACACACCATGAACTGGTCAAGTTCTTTGTCGTTCGCCACTTGACCATTCCCAAACACGGAGTACTTAGCCACCACATCCTGCGACTGCGCCAGCTGCGCGTCGATCCTCGCCAGCTGGTCCACCGGCGTGGCTATCCTCAAGCACGCCACGTGCGCCGCCAGCAACTGCTCGTACAACGGATGCCCCAATATATCCGCCTTGCATTTAGTTCTCTCCCAATTCTCCCCGCCCCCAGCGCCGCTGCCACCGCCGTCGCTGTCCAAGAACTCCTCCTCGCCACCACCGCCGTTGTTGTTGTTATCACTGTCACTCTTATGAACATCATCGTCACGGCGAGCGATGGCGGCGTTGTTCAGCCAAGCAGGGCCGGCGGAGGACGGCTGGTGAATCTGAAAGGCCATTTGGTGAGTAAGATGATCTTGAAAAGCCATGAATTTTCGGACAAAAGAAGTTCTACAACAACAACAACAACATCATACGATCGGAAACTGTAAAAGAGTCAAAGACAAGGCTTTTGGCACTTTGGGTTTAACACAGAGCCAAAGCCGAGGAGCTTCCAATTTCCATTAGACAACAATAGTAGGGCTATCAGCTACGACTGCCTACTTGTTGGCCACTTGCGGAATCGGGACGGCAAACGTCGATTGGCTGGTGTAGGACACGCGTCGATCCCATATTTCATGGACCACAAATGTGGGGACCGCGAGTCGGGGACCACGACCAAAGCAAAAAAAACACGCCGACGAATCGGCTTCGTGCACCTGTGAGTGCTTCGGTAGAGCAGGAGGGACCATTTCGGAGGACTTGACTTGGAGGTTCGTTTTATCATATTTTTTTCATCTTTAATTACTCCCCCTGTCGTGTCTTAAGAAGAAGAGAGAGAGAGAGAGACAGCGTCAAGAAAAAGACGATGAGGAGAGAGAGAGAAAGAGAGAGAGAGAGTGGTCCCCACGTATAAAAGATTCGGCTTTCTAAGTGGTCCTTGCGCCTTTTGGAGATGCATACAATCTAGTATAACACAATAAAGCTTCCCAAATGGATTGTAGTTACTTTATTAGCCTTCTTACATTGTTACAGTGCTGCTGTTTTTGTTCATTTGATGTCCATTATTGTAATTTCAGATATTGCATTGTTCATGGGGTCCACCTCTCTCTCTCTCCCCCCGCGCAATTCAATTCATGCGTCTGTGGTGTGAATTCGGGGGGTGTTGTGGGACCTACCAACTCTGCCCCCATGTACGTGGTCCCAATCCATTTATTATTTCCATTTTATTTTTACGTGTTCTTTACTTCTCCTAAAATCAATTTGGTCAAAAATATTTAAAAAAAAAAAAACTGAAGTCTCAATACAATAAAAGAATTTTTTAGAAATTAATGAAAACAAAAAAGTATTTTTAAATCAAATTTAAGAGATATATAATATTAAAGATGAAGTATCTTAGCTAGAGTAAAGTGGCTGAATTGTTGAGATTATATTATTATCAATGTCTTAATTTGAGTGAGTATTGTATTTCTATTTTTAATATGAATATTTAAGTCAAAAAATAAGGTCTGGAATATGGATATAATGTAAAATATCAATCATAAGGATAACAAGACATTTTATATAATGATTATTTTTTTTAATAATTATTACAAACTAGAAAAGCTGATAAGTTCAATGCTCATGACACGGATGCTTGTCCATTCGGCGTATGCAAGACGCCACGAGACCCGGCCGAAATGGTAGCCCAATCCACCACTTGGGCTCATCAGGGCTGGGCCCAATTTGTGGCCCCCACGTATTGGTCTAGCAAGGGAACGGCCCAACGGAGTTTCATCAAGAGGCCCGCCCAACCCTCCCTCCACTCATGATATGACCCAGCTTGTTATGAGAAGGAATCGTTAAATTCAAGAACTTGGATTGTGATATCTTTACATTCTCGTTTCAGTAGATGGAGGACAAGAACTTTTTCAAGAACAAATGGTGGAGACATGGACAGGGAACCTGAAACAGTGGATGGAAGTGGAGGGCAAAGGGGACTTAAGGTAGACTAGGAGAAAGAGATGGTTCTGTCACTTTCAGCTCTCCGCAATTGCTGATATAAACAGTTTTAAGTGGCCTATTCCATGTGGCTCGAGCATTCTGCGCTCTTTCATCTCCAAAGAACTCCGCCAGATCATTGAATTGGCGAATCCTTTCAGAAGGCTTGTATGTTGGAATGGAAGCTATGGATTTCACAACGTCCAGCCCTGTAATGAAATTCAAATAAGAGGGTAAGGTAAGCTATGTATTTGGTGATGTAAAGCATACAGAACATCTATTCAGTATGAATCCACAACTACCCATTTTTAACCAGGTTTAGAATTGTATGTTATCAGAAGATAACATCATCACATTCACTGCTGTTAACAATGAGTTCCGCAAATGGACAGAACGCACAATGACACACGCACACATGCAATGGATTTGCGTTGAGATGGTATGTGACTGGGAACATAGCAGGTGAACCAGGGGACGTCCCAGGCGATGGGGGAAAACGGACTAAATACACTCTATATCATACATGAAAGTTCTCAATTTTTCACAATGGCATGTCAAAGCCTACTTTGACAATAGCTACATATACTACAGCTTACTCCTGGTTTTCGTGCATTACAGTTAGCCTCTGATCCCTGAACAAGGTTCCACAACAGTGTACACAACTGTTAACACTTGCATTTCTATAATAACACCCTCGCAAGTAACTGGTGGCAACTAACAAACACCAGAAAATGGATCTAAAGTCCCTTAAAGGTGGACACCTTACAGTGTGCAAATCTGCAAGGAATGTTCCTGTGGAGCAAACGGCGGTTAAACATTAAAGATGACAACAATACACTTGCACTTGTTTAAGCAGAAAAGAATGACCAGTTTCAACCTTCTAATAAACAATTTGGATTGGATTTCAACAGAAGTTAGCTTACTGACTAAAAGTTTTAAAATACTTTACCATGTTTGACACAATACCTATACATCAATTTTATCTAAAACTAAATTATCTTCTGCTACAAAGACATACAAGCATGTACACAACCTCCTCCCATTTTGATTTGTGAAATAATAACAAAAATTTAGACTACAAATTTTAAACTAGATTACACAGACAACGAACTTCCCACATTTAAACATGCTAATCAGTAAAACCTAATCCTCAAATTACACAAAATAAACACAAAACCCAGCCAACAATCGAACAACACATGATTAACCAAAGAAGCTCACCTTCAAGAACCACTCCAAAAACAATGTTCCTGTAATCCAGCTGCGGACAAGGACCTGGCCCTGTAGTAATCAAGAACTCCACATTTCTGTAATTGGGGTCAAGCTTAATATCATCCTCATCATCATTCTCTGACAAACAAAGGGAAACAATGCCGGCCCGCGAATGCGTGAGCTTGAAGGCCTTAGAATCAACGGTCTCGGTGTTTCGCGCCAAGTCCAACGGCGGTCGCACCTCACCTCTGTCCCTCCTTCCCTGGCGTCCGGCGAGGAGAAACTGGCCCGGAAAGATTTTGTGCACAAGGGTGTTCTTGTAGGAGGCGGAAGAGGTGCACATGGCTTTGAAATTGGAGACGGTAAGAGGGACAAGGTGGCCGTAGAGGCCAATAACGAGGCGGCCGAGGGGGACGGGGTCCGTGCAGAGGGACGAAAGGGTGTTGGAGAGGGTGCGATCCGGGCGGAAGTAGTTGGGACAGATGGAGAAATCCATGAAGACACGGTCGGTTATGGTGGTGTCAGGTGGTGGTGGAGCTGGTGAAATGGAGGAAATGGAGGCTGAGAGGAGGAGGGAGCGGCGAGTGATGGTGGTGGTGGATAGAAGTGAAGAGTGGCTCTGGTGGTGGTGGGGGAGATGAGGCGGTGGTGGCGGAGGAGGAAGAGCGGAGGCCATATGGGGCAGACATGGTTGGTCAGGACTCGGTGAGAGGATGGCTTGGTTGGTAGTCAGCAGAGTGGGGTCCACTTCTGTAATCGGAGAGTTGAAGACAGTGGGGTCTACTATTGATAGAATTGCCAGAACTCGTCCATACGGCACCGTCGCACTGAAGGCAGTGGGAAAACTTTTTTCTTTCTTTTTTTTTTAAGGTAACTAAAAACATATAAATACAGTGAGAACTAATATCTTTGTTTTCCTTATTATCTTATCATAAATTATTTTCAAAAGGCAACCTTTAGTGATCCAATCCTATTAGTTTCCAGTTAGATAACGGCTATATTTTCCAAATGAGAACGAATGTACCAAAAAAAATAAAACATTATTAAGTCAACTAAGATTTTCTAAAAATATATATGTATATAAGGGGAAATGTTAATATATCCAATATTATAACTCTTTTAATATTGAAAGTCTTCCTTTTTTTTTTTTTTTTTTCATTTGACTGATTTGAGTATTAGAAGTCAATCAAATGTGCCTGGCCCGGCTATCAATCTGGAATCATTTGTTGTGTGATAGTGCCTCCTTCTTCCCCTTTTTCTTTTCTCTTTCATTCAATATTTTTTTCTTTTCTGCTACAATTTTATTTCGTAGTCAGACCATTTTGCACCACGTAGGCAATTTGCAGGCATGTCGTTGAAATATGTGAATGTGCGTGCGCGTGTGAAAGTTGTGTGTATATAATGCAATCATCACGAGAACCAATGAATGGAACAATAATAGAAAAATAGCTTCTCACTTCCCTAACAAATTTTCTTACACAGTCTGATTGATCCTGGTCGAATTTATTACATGCTCGTGTGAAGAAGATTGAGCCTGAACATTGCAACTTTGGTGGCAGCCTTCAGCTTAAATGACAGTTGTGACAGTTAACAATCATCGTTCTGGCTCTGTTCAAGTCTGCCATTCGCGACTAGTCAACTGATGGAGAATTATGAATTGCATTTGATCCGTTTTCCTGCCCTCCCTCAAGCGAGTTTCCCCCATCTTGAACACTTTGACCTCAGTTCAGCTGCAGATGGAGCGTCACACAAATCTTGCAGCTTGGGAGCAGCTTAAAACCAGATAGGACCATGTGCTTGTAGATGTACTGCCCTCAATGGATCCATAGGTTCGTGAAGAGCCAATGGGAGGAGGACCATCAGAACATGTCCAGTCACCTTGATTGCCACCATTTTATACCTCAAAATGTTCTCAAATTACAAGTATCCGAATGCAGGTGATTGAATTTTGCGTCATAAAAGCAATTTACAGGCATGTGGCTGGCATATCTACGAGTACAAGCATGTGGGGAAAACTTTGTCGGGAAAACCAAAGAACTCAAAACAAATAAAAGTTAGCGTTTTTTACATCCTCATAAATTGTCTTGTAGACAGTCATATCATCGTGATCATATGTGTAACATGTATCGGATGACTCCCCAGCAACGCGTGTTCTATGCACAATTGATGAGTTACACAGGGTTGAAGAGAATTTGGAAGCTGTAATGGACAAGGGACAATCACCCCTTATTTCCTGTTTCCTGGAGAAAGATATATTCCTCTTCTTATGGCGAGCATCGGAACGTAAACCTCTTGACTTTGTGCAGTTCGCAGTTGCAGTATTGGTGATATGGCCTTCGCTCAACCTTCGTGTCGTGTATTAATAGGCTTCCATCAAAGACAGGCCGTAACAAATGTTAGATACCCCTGCATCCCTTCTTTTCTCTCCCTTTTGTATTCTCCCTCCCCCTCCTTCTCCCTCTCTGTGTGCCTCTGCGTGTGTGTGTGTGCGTGTGCTGTTATTATTGCATTGCCTGTATGTGAGGGTCGTTTGTGTTTGTTAGTGCCAATATTGGAATAACCAAGGAGAATTCTGTTTTCTCCATAGCGCTTCCGTGTAGAATCCTGGGGAACACTAGCCCTGATTCCATTCTAAATTAGTTACACAACTAAACCAAAAAAAACCGTTTACTCCTAGGAGATTTTTAGTTCTCGCACGGCACTTACTGCTACATTCCCTGAAGATTTCTTCATTGTCTATAGCGTGGGGTCTCCTTTCCTGCCCACCATCTCCCTTGGAACCATCGTTGCTCTCTGTCTGTTTCCATGTGAGTTTGGTGGCTGCTTCTATAAAGCTAGAATTAGTTATATGTAAGTGGCAGCTGCTCCTATACAGTTGAAATATCTGTGGCTGGCTCAAATCTTATCACCGTACAATCCATGATTCTCTTGGCCTTCAGGATTCTGTCCAAAGTAGTTAGGAGTCACTAGTTTCCTGTCTACAACAAGCTTTGTTCTCTATTTGCACAACCTGCTTTGAAATGCCCCACCGTCGCTACTGACAAAGAAAAGCAAGTCCGAAAACTTGTAACTCGTGCCTCGTTCTTGTTTATTTTGGGTTGGTTTAACTACGTGGGCTTCTGGCATAAGAACCAACTTTAATGATGAACTATCCTATCAATGTTTCTTTTATTATCTTCAGAGAAGAAGCTCTTTTTTTAAGCACGGGTGACTATCGAAATGGTGTTATCCCTAGTTCAAGTCGTACGTGATTTATCAATCCTCATTCCGTACAATTAATCATTTATATTTTATTTTCGTTCTATTATTTTCATATTTTTTAATTTACAAAAATATTATATTTTACGTCTCTAATTATAATAATTTTTTTAGAGTTTGATCTATGTCAGTTAAAATCTTCCAACCAATTCAATCAAGTGATAGTTGGAATCAAGTTTTTGATAGAATTCAATTCAATTGTTTCGTTTTACCAGCAGAACTTAACATTGCGTCGGAGATGCCATGTTCTTGTGAAGCTCTATTGCATTAAAAAAAAAAAAAAAATGTTGGTTCTATGGTCAATTAACCCATATGAATTGGGTATTCCCTTTCGTCCGTTGTTGTCGACCTATTATGGGCTTGAGCCCGACCCATACGAACTCAGTATTGACATGGATTGCATACATTGCCAGCATCCCAAGATAGCCTGTCATGTACTAGAAGCTGTTTCGTTATTGGATTTAGTTCTAATTCAATTAACAAGATGTTATAACTAACAAGTTACATTCAAAGCTCACCCAGTAAAAAGCAGAGCCTGAAAGATGATTGGTACGTATTATTTTTTATTACTAAATTAATTATCTAATTAAATTTGTGCAATGAATCTCATAAAAAGTGTATTTATAATATAACATTTATTTAAATATTTCATATTTTCATCTCTAAACATTTTAATTTTTAATTTTAGTATTTTTTATAATAATAGATTTCACTATAAAGTTTCCAGAAAAAAAGTAAATATATAAAATAAAACTTTGGGCCAAATTAATATACATTTTTTTTTAAAGTCTTGAAGGCCAAATTAATATTGAGCCACCGTTCGACCCGTCAGGCCGAATGGATCCATCCAGATAAAACTTACTTAATTTTTCAAAAAAATTAACTCAATTTCGATGTCTGATTCACTAATCGAGTTTAATAACGTTGTTCTTTTGAAGGTCGGCTTCGTTGATTCTATTAAATGAAAGAGGCTCATTTATGAAGGGATCCCCCCACGTGCACGTCCAGACAAGGAAACGTGCAGGGCATGTTCCTCAAATTAAATACTGTTCTACTGTTTATGTTATTTTATTTTAAAAAATTGATATCAACGCAAAGAACAAATGTTTTGATGAACCGGAGGATGCAAACCTACGGTCGAAAGCATCCCGATCCGAATCTTTGGAATTTTGATCAGGAAAGTCTGCGGTCGGAAATCAAACCGATGGACCATTCACCTGTCTCATCCTCAGACCAACGAATATTTTCACGGCTGCTGTCTGACCGTCAACGACCGGACCTTTGAGACTTGCGTTTCGCATTTCTCTCTCTCTCTCTCTCTCAAAATCAAATCTTTTTGCGTCGCTCTTTTAAAATTAGTTAATAAAAGTTGCATCTTTATGTGAACCATGCATGCACCAAGAGACTTTCCTTTGTTCACCGGAATCAAAAAATAACACATCCGACAGAGAATAAGCAGAGATGAATAACATTAAAGGTCAAAACTAAAGAGAATTCAACGTTTTGCAGACCAAACTATACAAAATAAACTTCAAATTTCATGACAAGTCAGGAAATTTCGGACATGGGTTCCGTAAGAAAGGAAGGGAAACGACAACCCCTTTTAATTTTTATTTTTATTTTTTTATTATTGATGAAGCTTGCCTTTTCTCTTAATTTGACCAACTTCCAAATTGGCACCTTCTTCCTGGATCTGATCCAACGCATGCAAAGATGGTGAAGAGGATGGTGAGGAAGAGCACGACGCTGACCAGGCCAAGCACCCCTCACTCCACGACTTCCTCAAACGATATGACACGTTCATGCACTTGGCCACGGGGCCGTGGGGGCAATTCTCTCTTGGCTTGTGAAGTGCGCATCCGCAATTACGATGATACGGCCGGCGTTCTATCACCGTGTCGCCGCATGAGATGCAACCTTCGTAGACGCACCGGAACAAGCCGTCGGCGGCTCCAGCGGCCATGTTCCTCGCCACCACCCCCCTTCAACAACGAAGCCGCTATATTAGCACCACTTCACGTACACACTTGGGAGGGGGATTTTTGGGCCTGAAGAAAAGCAAATTTTTACTCGGGCACTATTTATAGGAGGTTGTTACTTCTTGTTGTGCGGTGGCATTGTTGGCAAATAGTCCAATTGGGAGGCAGAATTCAAACGCGTGCTCCGGTCGTGGTCTAGTTGTATTTGCTTTTGCTGTATAAAAGACAAAGTTAGGGAGGGAGCGGCACGCTTTTATGTTACTGACAAAACACACATGCAATGTTACAGCGGTGTAGTCAAATCGCTCAAACATCGAAGTACCTTTCACAGGACTTTTCTTTGGGCACAGGGCGCCGAAAACGGGGTGGAATTTTAGAATTATTAATATTAAAAATAGAATAGATAAGATTCGTTTCAAATTTAATAATATTTATGATGAATTTTCTTTATAAAAATATTGTTTAAAAATAATAATTTTAAATTTTAAATTTTAATTTATAAATATAATGATAAATATATTTATAATATATATATTTTTTTTATTGTTAAAATAAAAAAAGAAAGAAAACAGCAAAAGAGACTTTATCGCGTATTTGGAAGATCTTTTAGATGGTAGAAGAAAAGTAAAATTTGAATTTTCTTCTGGGGTTTCGCCAGACCAATTCAATAAAAATTCTTATTTTAAATTATTTTAAATATAATTCACTGACATATAATAAATAAAATTTATTTAAAATAAAAAAATATAAAAAAATAAATTTATGTGGTATAAAAACACTCAATCTAATTTCTCTTTTCCAAATATTATAGAAAAATTATTTAAAATACAATTAGATTATTTCATCTGCTTCCAAACATAAATAAGATATATATATAAAAAGAAAAACATTTTTTTTCTCCATAAAAAGAAACCCCTCTTTGGAAAGTTGTCACTTCTGGATAGATTCCATTAAATGAACTCCAGTTAAATAAATATAAATAAATTTTATATTATATATAAAATGTAATATAAAAATTAATTGCATTTCACTTTTGCCTATCACTTTTAACTTTATTTTTTAAAAATATTTTATGTTTAATAATAACTACATTGTAGCTAATGATTTTAAAAATTTTTATTATTCGCAACTTATCGATGCTTTCTAGAAATGTAAAGAAACGATCTGTTTTGATATGTATTTCCCGAACCAATGCAATTTGACACCCTTTATGACAAGCAACTAGAAATTTTACCTTTCTCTGCTGATTGTGACCTTTTTTTTTTTAAATTTCTTTTTTTTTGTCTAAAAAAATTCCCTAATTTCGTGCATCATTAGATGGTAACTCCGTCGGAGAATTGATGCCAAATTAATATCCATTAAATGGTTTGGAGCGTTTGGTGTATTGAAGTGTCTCAAGGAACTAATAGATTACTCTTTCTCACCTCAATGTTCATGTAACACGTTAATCCTTTCATTTTGACTTTGGCGTGATGCATACGAACACGTATTCCTGCTCATGATTCGCCATTGACCCCATCCGCCCACACATTTTCGTGTACGATGTGTAACACCTCAAATGGTCGAAAGTAGTTGAGCGGCGGAAAACAACAACATTCGAGCTTTGGTCGGACCATGCCCTCTGCCTTACAGCTGGTGATTAAATGTTTGCTGTGGCTGAGCAGCCACGATGCAAACACACCGTGTGTAAAACTCTAGACGTTGATCTGTACGAATGATCCTAAGGCCCAAGGTTATGCAATCTTACCCACAATCCACACGCGCGCGCGCGCGCCCACGCGCACACGCACCCACACAAAAAATGCGTAGTGGTTCCAAAACTAAAAAAAAAAAAAGCATGGTTCAAGTTTTCAAATAAAATAAATGTGATGGCTTTTTAATAAATAGCCACTAAATTCTATTGAGATTTATTAAGATTAATATGTCCCCTCGCATTTTGGGTACACGCTTTCCCAGTAGCATCAAGCGCCTTTTGTTTTTTTTTTAATTTCATTTTTTGATAAAATACAGAAAAAGGGGGAAAAATCATCCTGCAATGGGCCTTCGATTTTCTTTAGCCCAATTCACATTGAGCCCAGGATATCCCTACGCAGTCATTCTCCATTTTCAGTACCAAAAAACAAAAACCTAAAGCTCCATTTTCATTGCATTCCTCTTGACCCGTTTGAAACCCAAATCCACAAATGCAAGGATGATCCAGTCTGTCCATTGTGAAAGAAGGCAAATAAGTCAATCCGCTCGATTTGGGTGCCGTTCTGATTCAATGCACAGCAGCCCATTGATTCAATGCACAGCAGCCCATTTTAACGAGGCCCAAAATTTCTGAAGATTAAAGCAGCTGGATCACCCGTGGATTATGTAAGAGCTCGGCCCAATTACCTTGGGAAACAATAAAAGAAAAGAATCAAAATAATAATAATAATAAAAGGATTTTTCATACATTACCAAATAAAATATTAAAAAAATAAAAAAATACGCGAAATAGATACAAAATTTAATTATTATTTTTGTAAAATATTATCTGTAATTAAAATTTTGTGTTTTTATTTTACGTGTTCTTCTGAAAATAGAAAAGAATAGAAAAAGAATATGCTATTAATATAATTCATACGGTAAGCATATACTGGCGCGGCAGCCAACCGATCCTCTACGTGGCCCACTTTGTTTCCTTGTTCAGAGTTCTAGGACCACGTACTGACCGACGCGTCATACACGACCCATTGTTACGGATCGTAAAGTGAGACCCAAAACGACAGAAAGTCATTGAATTAACGAGGAACCGCGAGTCAGGGCCTTGCAGGCGGTGGCGAGGTGGGGGTGCTGGCTGGGTGGCAGCCATGGGTGGCGGAGGAAGGAGAAGATCAAACAGAAACAATAACGGCAGCAATAAAAGCAGAAACAACACCGACAACCGAGGGGGATCGAGGCAAGGAGCTTCGTCTTCTGCTGTTCGATTCAGGAACTCTGTCTTCGTGGAGGGCGGTAACTTGGCCGATTGGCCTCACAGTTCTTCCTTCACTGGTCCTCCATCTCTCTCTCGCTCTCTCTCTCGTTTTTATTGTGTAGATGGGCTTTGTTGGATTGTTCTGAAAACTTGGGAAATTAAAACAAAGTTTGCATCTTTTTCATTTTGGTTTAATTTTCTTCCTGTTATAAATTTTAGTCTTACATGGAAATATCTTTTTTTTTTTTTCTTAATCTGTGCCTTGATCGTTGATTTTTAGGAGAATTATAAATGAATTGATAGGAAATCCGCTATTTTTTCCTTTTTCCTCGGTTGGATGGTTAACAAAATTGGAAATGGAACCCAAAAATATGCTTATCCCAACTTTTGGGAGCTTTTGTAAAAGGGCTGCTACCTTTGAATTTTGTTTCTTCTATGCTCTGGTGAATTCTGTTTTGGTTTTATGTTGCAGGAGGGAACCCCAATGTGAAATCGAAATCTAGTTCGAGATCACGGAATGGTGGTCAATCGAATGCAGCCTCTACGTCTAAGAGTAGATCTTCCAAACCAAACGCGAATGCTGTTGGTTATAACTACCCTTCTGTTGAGCTTCAGGTATACCAGTTGAGCCTAAAAATTTAAATGAAAAATTTACTTTCAACATTCACTCTTGATTTTGTTTGCTTTTTGGATGTTCTACAGCATGGCTTGCCTATGGATTTGTCTGACAGGATCAATAATAGAAGCAGTGATCTGGATGAATCTCAGCCAGTTGTTCTAGTTGATTCAAAGGAAAACCAGATTGTTGCTTATTTGGATGAGACACCACCTCCAAAGCCCAATAACGTAGATTTTATCTATGATTACAATTCAAGTTTTATAGTTGGTGATGGTATGCATCAGGGATTGGGGTTCTGTGAGGAATCTGATGCAACCAAAGATGGTATTGGATACTCTTTAAAGCATGTGGAAGAGGGAGAGCAAGAAGGCTCATATTTTAATTCATCGTCTTCTGAGAAAGAAATTGATGATGATAAGACTCCTGATGATCAGGTAGGTGGAGAAATGGCTGTAGAAATTCAAAGCGAGCCATTACGACTGAAGGAAAATGCTGGGTTTATATCTATTGGAGGAATGAAATTATTTACCGAAGACATATCTGATGAGGAAAGTGACGAGGATTTACTGGATGATCAAACTGCTGCATTAGGAGAACAAGCTGAACTCTCTGAAAGTGATGGCTCTGAAGACACATCTGACTGTGATCTGGATATTGATAAAGCGGTTGCAGAAGATTACTTGGAAGGAATTGGTGGTGGAGACAACATTTTAGATGCCACATGGTTAGCAGGACACAATTTGGATGACTTGGATGATGACAGTTCCTCCAGTAGTTGTTTGGAGGAAACCATGGAGAAGTTGGGTGGGATTGCCCTTCAGGAAGCATCTAGGGTATTTGGTATGGAGAAATCCTATTCAAAAAAGAAACGTCCTGGAGCTGCCAGAGATGTTTGGTCATCAGCTTTGGATGATCTTATGCTTGTAAAGGATCCGAGAACCATTTCTGGAAGAAAGAAGTGTGCTGTCCAATTGGCTCATTCTTGGCCTTCAAATGCTCAGAAGAGCAAAAGTTCCAGACGTTTTCCTGGTAAAACTTTTGTATGTGCTTTAATCTTGGTCAGCTTAATAGAATAGTTGTGTATTTAATACTTCATGTCTGGATGGATGTGTGGCTAATGTAGGCCTAAGATGAGTTTTTGAGCCTACTTAACTTTTAAAGACCATGAATTCTTGATGGGTTGGCAAGGTTATAACCCTTGATCTGTGTCTGTCACCATTTTTGTTGAAATGCCTAGTGCATGTACTTTTGGGTTCTTTGTGCTTACTCTCTTTGCATGAGGTTAGTGAAGTGGTAACTAGGTCTGTGTCTTTATCCTGAAATTGTTTCTTTATTGTCTGTTGGGGGCAGAGGGTAAATCAATAGCTGCCAGTAACTCATGCTGGATGCATTTTCCTTATCATGTTTACAATCAGGTGAAAAGAAGAAGCAGCGTAAAGAATCAATTGCAATCAAGCGTCGTGAGAGAATGTTGCGCCGGGGGGTTGATCTTGAAAAAGTAAATATGGTAAGATGACCACATTGGCTTATTGGTTGGTCATATTCCTATGTGTGAGAGTTTGAGTGAATTAAGTTCTAAACAGGAAGCAGATGCACATAAGGTTGGGCAATTATAGATATCAGGAGTCTGTTCTCATCAGTGAATAAGAATAAATATGGGAAATTCATGAGCATAGCTTTGCATAAACAGATACATGAGAAGCAACAAGATCCAAATCCTTAATTCTCAGTACAATTATTAAGTTTGCAATAGTGGGGGTTCTTCTGCATATTGTTATTTGCTGTCTGGTTTGCTTTGTCATATTACAAGGCTTTTCTTTTTGGTTCAGTTTTTATGAAGATAGTACATGCATCTGGTCAACAGATAAGGAAGTCAAATGAATATTCTTTTTATCAAGAACTAACAGTTCTTTTTTTTTCCCAATTGGTTTTGTAGACACTGGAGCAGATTGTTTTAGATGAAGTGGATATGTTCTCTTTTCAGCCTATGCATTCCCGAGATTGTTCGCAGGTGTGGATTTGTAGTTGTACTTCATCTTGTCGCTTGTAATGTATACTCGTCTTCTTTTGCATGCCATTTTGGTTCCTGTTATCTTTATTTATGTCTGTGAAGGCAGTTTTTCAAAGTTTCATCTATTTTATTAGTCAGTTTCCTTAACTTTCACCAACATCTGTTATTTGGTTTCAAGCAAATGGGCATAACTGTTGCAGGAAAGGACAGAATTCCCATGGGGTTCTATTGAGGCATTCATATTACAGGATAATCACTTTTCCTGTGGAATTTGTCCTGTCTGTGACTTGTGAAAAGAGAAGTTTTTGATTGTTTGACTGTATATGTCAAGTAGTGCTTTATTTAAATCAAAGCACGATCTGGGACTGGATAAGCATAATAATAAGGTTTGAATGCTTGTGCACTGAACATTTATTGATGATTTTGCTATTCTTTTTCTATTTTTTTTTTTTTACCAGGTACAAAGGTTGGCAGCAGTTTATCGCTTGCGTGGTTGGTCCCAAGGTTCTGGCAAGAAAAGGTTAATGCGCAATCTGAAGCAAATGCACACAGAAAGATATTTATTTATTTATATATGTGCAAGAAATTAGCACTGATGTATGCTGAGCTTGAGTTTCAAATTGCCTCTTTTATTTTTTCCCTCAGATTTGTGACAGTGACACGAACTCAACACACATGCATGCCATCAGCAAGTGATAAACTCCGACTTGAGAAGGTTCTTGATTTCATCTAATTTGCACCCTTCAATCAATTAATCCACAGCACTTCAATTAATTCATTGCGCTATCTACTTTCACCATTTAGTGGGGGCCATCCCCACCATTAACCATAGAAAGCAGGAATACATGACAACTATCTTTTGGGTTTCAGTTAATTGGAGTTGCGGATGAGGATGCTGATTTTGCTGTTAATGAAGGCCCAAGAACAAAATTAGCAAGTACGGATAGGAATAGGATGAAGAACTCAGCCAACCGCCAAAGTTCTGGTGCATCCAGAAAACAGGGTGGGAAAAAAGGTTCACTTGCCAACCAACCAGTGACATTTGTAGCAAGTGGCATGATGCAATCTGAAGCCATGGAGACCACCCAGGTGGATTCTAAAGAGAGGAACGATCTTGGTTCTGATGCATCAATTACCACTTCAGCAAAGGTAGGAGCGTTCGAGGTGCACACTAGGGGTTTTGGATCCAAGATGATGGCAAAGATGGGATATGTAGAAGGGGGAGGACTAGGGAAGGATGGTCAGGGTGTGGCAGAGCCTATCGAAGTGATCCAACGGCCTAAATCTCTAGGGCTGGGCGTTGACTTTGCCACCACCAGTAATGAATCGGCAAATGGTAAACCTCAAGGCATTGGAACATCTGTAAGGCGTGCTAAACCCCAAACACAAAGCTTTGGGGCTTTTGAAAAGCATACCAAAGGGTTTGGTTCTAAGATGATGGCAAGAATGGGATTTGTTGAAGGCGTGGGGTTGGGCAGAGATTCCCAGGGCATCGTCAATCCCTTAGTTGCTGTTAGGCTTCCAAAATCACGGGGCTTAGGTTCTAAAGGTTAGATAACAAAGACAGGACAACCTCAGAATAAATATTTTACTGTTAAAGGTTCCCTTGGTTCCTTTATACATGTTAATTATTTGACTTTGTAGTTCAGTTAATTGTATACCTGCACGGCCATTAACGTGCCTAACATCCATTTATGCGTTTGATGGATCATCTCTTTCTTGGTCTTTTTCTTTTCCTACTGGTTTATTCTTTGAAAGTGTGAGTCATTAATTCTGTGCTAGGGCTGAACCGATTGCCTGCCCATTGTGATTAGCTTCAGGCCTTGTGTATAGACATCTTTTGGAGGAACATCCAATAGTGCCTGCCTAGCTACTTGGGGATTGACATAGAACCTTAATAAAAGATTGCTGTGAATTTTCAAGAGCATTTGGCAGGGCCGCTGCGGCATTGTCATGCCAATGTAGGGAGCTTCTAGTAGCAGTTTCAAAAATTAGTACGCGAGACTCTGCTCTATCCTGGCACCCTTTGTTTTTATTTCAATGCTCAAACCTGTCACGTCTGAAGGATGAGAACATTAGTGTTGTTCTATAATTAGTAACGGCGATGGTGTGGCCAGCCAGTGCGGGGAAGATTCCTTTCCGGTTAATAAAGGCACCTTTCCACCGGAAATAGTTCTGTCCGTACCAGGAACCAGGGGGGCGTTCGATGGACTTTAATGTTGGACTGGGATTGTTTCAACACGTGATGGGCAAAGGGTCAGAAAATGTGATAAACCTGCAGATCCATGACCCATTCGCTGGCCAATCAGAAACACGCATCTTTCAAGTCTCTATCTATGCTCTATTGCCAGTGGGTCATGTGTTCCTTTTCTTGATTAATTACTCTATTTCTAATTGATTTTGGTAAGCTCACTCTATCGTGGCATGTAAGGTGTAAACATTCAACAGTACTCAGTAGTTATATATAAACCAGTTAAGTTAGGCAGTCTTAATTGTCAGCCTTCCTTTCTTTCAACAAATTGTTATATATATTATATTGTACAACAACAATAACAAAATTCTCAAAATCAATTAATGTTGACTACATTTTCTTTTTTGACAATACATTTTATTATATATATAATTTATGCCTTGTTACATCGAATTGACATGTTCATCAACTTTTTTTTTTATTTTTTTATATAAAGATGATAAGAAAATGACCAGTAACCCATGAATGAAATGGAATTACAGACTTTTTTAGTTGTATACCAATCCCAAAAAAATTCTATAGAGTATAGACAATTTGACGGTGAGCAGGTAATCGTCGTTATTGTCAATAGCAAATCACTAAAATAGCCAAAAATTCAATAGCAAATCACTAAAATAGCCAAAAATTCAAAAGACACGAGTAAATTAGAAAAAAAAAAAAAACATCTTTTGATAAGTTGAGACTTTAAGACTCATCAATGCAAAAATAACGTAATAAAGCCAAATGGAATTTTTATTTTGGATTTGAGGGAGATGGGATAGGGCAATATTGTCAATACCTCAAAGCCGTAGCCTTGCCACCGCCAAACGCCCTATGCAAGTCCATATAAAGAACCTGCTAACACGATTACCACCGGTCTTTCTTCTACTTTTTCTTCTTCTTCATTCCCATGTCGGTATGTTGCAGAGCCATTTATGTATAGAGAAAGCTTCTCACTTTCTTTTCTAAATTTTCGGCGCTCACTTCGAGAGAGGTCAGATAGATCCATTCTTCTTCGTCTAATTCTTGATCTTGGTGTTTACCCTTTGGTTTTCTTTCATTTTTGAGGTTTCGGTTTAGCTAGATCTTGACCGAAACTCAAACCCCATTAAACCCAATTTTGTTGAATCTTTGCTTGTTCAGTCGTTTCACGATCTGTGTCTCCCAGATCTGGTGCAAATCAGCTGAAAGCTCTTCAAAGATGGAGTCTTTTACTCATTTTAAGTTCTGGGTCTTGGCCATTTTTGTGATATTGCATTCTGGGTATGGGTTTTATCTTCCTGGTAGTTACCCCCACAAATACGCTATCGGCGAGACTTTGTCGGTGAAAGTGAATTCCATCACTTCTATTGATACAGAGATGCCCTTTAGCTATTACAGCTTGCCTTTTTGCAAGCCTCGGGAAGGAGTCAAGGATGGCGCTGAAAATCTCGGTGAGCTTCTTATGGGAGATAGGATTGAGAATTCGCCCTATAGGTTTAAGATGTACACCAATGAGAGCGACATCTTTTTGTGTCAGTCTGAGCCATTGTCAGCCGAGAATTTTAAGCTGTTGAAAAAGAGAATTGATGAGGTGTATCAGGTCAATTTGATTCTTGACAATTTGCCTGCAATAAGGTACACCAAGAAGGAGGATTACTATTTGAGGTGGACTGGGTATCCTGTTGGAATTAAGGTTCAGGATGCGTATTATGTGTTTAACCATTTGAAGTTTACAGTTCTTGTTCATAAATACAAGGAGGCCAATGTAGCAAGTGTAATGGGTACTGGAGATGCGGCTGAGGTTATTCCTTCCATTGGAAATAGTGAATCAGAGGTTCCTGGATACATGGTTGTGGGATTTGAGGTGGTTCCCTGTAGCTTCATGCATAATGCTCAGTCTGTGAAGAATTTGAAGATGTATGACAAATACCCATCTCCGATTAAGTGTGATCCCACCACTGTGGCAATGTCAATTAAGGAGAATGAGCCGATTGTTTTCACCTATGAGGTTACTTTTGAAGAGAGTGATATAAGGTGGCCATCTAGATGGGATGCCTATTTGAAGATGGAGGGGTCAAAAGTCCATTGGTTTTCAATCATGAATTCCTTGATGGTTATCACTTTCCTTGCCGGTATTGTACTTGTCATCTTCTTGAGGACCATTAGGCGGGATCTGACTCGATATGAGGAGCTTGACAAGGAGGCTCAAGCACAGATGAATGAGGAACTATCTGGATGGAAGCTTGTTGTGGGTGATGTTTTCCGTGCCCCCAACGATGCATCCCTCTTGTGTGTCATGGCTGGAGATGGGGTTCAGATTCTTGGGATGGCAGTTGTGACGATAATGTTTGCTGCTTTTGGATTCATGTCACCAGCTTCCCGTGGAACTCTTCTCACAGGTATGCTAATTTTCTACATGATTCTCGGTATTGCAGCCGGTTATGTGGCAGTTCGCCTTTGGAGGACGATAAGCTGTGGTGACCACAAAGGATGGGCTTTTGTTTCTTGGAAGGTTGCTTGTTTTTTCCCTGGAATTGCCTTTTTGATCCTAATCATGCTGAATTTCTTGTTGTGGCATAGTAATAGCACTGGTGCCATTCCATTCTCCTTGTTTGTTGTTCTGATTCTGCTCTGGTTCTGCATCTCGGTTCCCCTTACCTTAATTGGAGGATACTTTGGGGCAAAGGCTCCTCATATTGAGTACCCAGTTCGAACAAACCAGATTCCCAGAGAAATCCCAGCTCAAAAATACCCATCTTGGTTGTTAGTTCTTGGTGCTGGTACTCTTCCCTTTGGTACTCTTTTCATTGAGCTCTTCTTTATCATGTCTAGTATCTGGATGGGTCGCGTCTACTATGTTTTCGGATTTCTCTTGGTTGTTTTCATCCTTCTGGTGGTGGTTTGTGCCGAAGTTTCGCTTGTTTTAACCTACATGCACCTCTGCGTGGAGGACTGGAAATGGTGGTGGAAATCCTTCTTTGCATCAGGTTCAGTTGCCATCTACATCTTCTTGTATGCCATAAACTATCTCATATTTGATCTCAAGAGTTTGAGTGGACCAGTCTCTGCAACACTTTACCTGGGATATTCTCTCCTCATGGTTCTAGCAATTATGCTTGCCACGGGAACGGTTGGGTTCCTTTCATCATTCTGGTTTGTGCATTTCTTGTTCTCCTCAGTGAAGCTGGATTGAAGAAACTTTCTCCTCTCGGAATCCGTTAACTTTGAAGAGCAATCTGCAGGCATTCTGCAATAGTTTCATCATGTTTCGCTGTCTTAATTTTCTTTGAGTTTGGAAGCCTACAAATGTAATAACAATGACTTGATTGAGTTTTGCAGTATTCTTTGTCTCGTGCTTCGATAATGGGGCTACCTTGTAGTGCTTCAAAGTCTATTTGCATTCTGGTACAGTCCAGTCTTTCGATTGTATGAGTTCAAAATGCAATGCAATCAATGGTTGGCGTTTTTCTATCTCTTATTATTATTATTATTATTTATTTTTACTCCTTTTTTATGTTGTTGTGATCCCTGTGAATGGAAATGGAAGATGCAAAAGGGAAAAAAATAATAAGATAATGATTAAATGAATATAAAAATAATAAATTTAAATAATTATAATTATTTTTATATTATATAATAGATATTTTATATTACAAATAAAATAATATAAAATATTTTAAATATAAAATATAAATTAATTATATTTATCTAATTATATTTTTATTTTAAATCATATTAAAAAATGATAAAAAAAATAAAAATTTAGGTGTGTCTTTAAATTTTAATTTATTATTATTATTAAAATTTATTTTAGTGAAAATATGATTTATTTTTATTTAATATAAAAAATATTTTTTATTATAGTTAAAAATAACATTCTAAAAGTAAATTTTTTTTTTATGTATATATTTAAATGCGTCATTTAACGAGAGGTAAAGACAAAAACGAAAAAGTGCCATTGAATTGCAAAAATTGACCGAAGTAATTAAATATTACACTGTATTGTATAATAGGAAGGGTAATGTGATGGGTTTGTAGATGATATAATTTGATTAAATTATGTGATAATTTTTTCTGTTCATTCCAATATCTGCAGAGTTAATATTCGTTAAAATTGTTTAGGAAGAGAATAAATAAATAAATAAATATGTATATATATATATATATATATATTTTTTTTTTTTTTTTAATATACACAAAAGCAAAGCCTACATGAGGTAGGCAAATGGCTGGTTGAAAGTTGAGAGAAATCCTAGTTCGCTGTGGTTTGGAGCGAGGGGTTACTGGAAGTAACGGCTACTTTTCTTTACTAATTAAAAAACAAAAACAAAAAAAAAAAAAATCGAATGCAAATCAAATAAATATTTAATTAAAAAAAAATCTGTGGTGTCCGTTAATCTGTTTCCCCCAAGGCCTTGCCTTTAACACCTTATCGCCCTCTCTCTCTCTCTCTCTCTCTCTCTGAGGGGCAGCAACAATGATGCCCCCTTCAGTTTCTTGTTGTCCCAAGTCCGGCAGAGTTGCTTCTACTCCGGACGCTTTCTTCTCTCTTTCAACGTTCACTTCTTCTTCTTCTTCTCCTTCTCCTTCTCTCTCTTTTCGACCATCTCTCCATTATAATCATCACAGTCTTGTCGCCTCCTGTCCTAAAAGAAACACCCACTCAAGAAGACAATCAAGAACCAAGGTCTGGTCTTTCTTTTCTTTTCTTGTCAATCTTGTATTATGATATGTCTCAAGAAGACAGTTCTTGTCTTGTTCTCTTCAATCTCTGTTTTTTACCCTTCTTTTTCTGGTCAGGAACTGAGCGTCAAATGTTCTTTAAGTGAGCCCTTGAAGGTTATGATATCCGGTGCACCGGCGTCCGGCAAAGGCACTCAATGTCAACTTATCGTCGAGAAGGTAATCTTTTTCTCCGTTTTAGTTATATTGCACAAATTTCACCTTTTCTCTGTGCTGTTGTGGACATAGCACGTTTCCCACACTCTCTGTAAACACTCTCAAAAGGCCAGACAAAAATTAGATTATATTTCTACTCGTTTTGCCACCATAGAAAGTATTTTGTGCAAAAAAAAAAAAAAAGGGTTATCACTTGAACAGGAGTTCGGTTGAGTTTACAATGAGACGTTATGCTGGTGGGCAACTCTTGACTCCAACAACGTAATACCTCGAAAAAGATAGCAGTTGGAGCAAACTGAAACCGGCTGGGGTAAACGAAACCTTGGTACTGAAAGTTTGGAGGAAGTTTGGTCTTTTTCTTTGTCAATTGATAAAAAGTGGCCCTTTATCAAAGATTTTACTGAATGTTGATCTGCTTTTTGTCTGTTGAGTCTAAGCACCAATGGTCATTCTTTTTTCGCTTTCGTTTTCTCTTTTTTTTTTTTTTTTTCTGAAAGAAATTTTTTTTGTGGCTTGATTTCATAGTTTGGATTGGTACATATATCAACTGGCGATCTACTTAGAGCCGAGGTATCTTCAGGGACAGAGGTTGGAAATAAAGCAAAAGAGTTCATGGATTGTGGCCGTCTGGTTCCTGATGAAGTTGTCACAGCTGTAACAAACATGGCACTTGTTTCTTTCTTCTTTTTTTTTTTAACCAATATGTTTTTTTCTTGTTTAAATACTTTAGAAATAAAGTTGTATTTTGTAGATGGTGATGGCACGCCTGTCGAAAGAAGATGCCAGGACAAAAGGGTGGCTTCTTGATGGGTATCCGCGGAGTTCTGCACAAGCAGAAAGTCTGGAAAAGTTAAAGATCAGACCAGATATTTATATAGTCTTGGATGTAAGTGAGATACTGTATCCATGCTGCTTTCCATTATGATTTGGTTATTGTCTGATATTATATGCATTTGTGTTCTTACATGAATCTTCATGACATGTATAGGTCCCTGATGAAATTCTGATTGACAGATGCGTTGGTAGAAGGGTAGACCCAGTGACAACAAAAATTTACCACATTACAAACTTCCCTCCACAGTCTCAGGAGATTAATACAAGACTTATAACCCGTCCTGATGACACTGAAGAAAAAGTATAATCCCAAGCTGCGTAGATAAATCTTACTCACAAGCACACACATACCTATATATGCCTTCCTTATTTTCTTATCTTTTGGGGATTAGGAAATGTTATATGGCATGACACAGTAGTATGGCCATTTGTTTGAAAACTTTAAACCCTTGTATTGACTCTCATGTATTTCTGCAAGTGTTGTTCCTTTAATTTGTGTGCAGGTGAAGTTACGTCTTGAAGTATACAAACAAAATGCAGAAGTCATCTTGTCCTGTTACTCAAATATAATGAAGAAGGCAATTTTATATTTTCTATTGCCTTCTTCAATCATTTTCCATTTGAATCTGGGTCAATATTTTTACTTATTTCATTATCTCCTTTTATGCAGATCAATGGGAACCGCCCAAAAGAAGTAGTATTCCAAGAAATTGATTCTTTGCTCTCTAAAGCGCTGAAGGATAAAATAAAACCAATTAAGTCTGGTTAGTGTTTTCAAGTTTTGATAAGAATTATGTATGTTTTTTTCTAGCTCATTTCTCCTATGGCCATCTCTTTTCAAGTTGCATGATCCGTCCTAGATTTGGAATATGTACAACAATTTGATGATATTCTTGATGGATTTTGAATTTACCATCAGAAAATCAGTTCTTTATAACATGTTTAAAGATTTATAATTATAAGCTATTGTCAAGTTTGCAGCTCTAAGCTTAGTGTGCTGCTCCAATAATTTGATTACTGTTCTTTAAATGATAAAGCTTTGTTCACAGACATGAATTTTACAAATTCACAGCTTCGTAGCTTGAGCAGCTTCAAATTCTCAAGTTTTCTAACCTTGCTTTTTCTTTTCCATGCTAGAAAAGTCATTACCCGAAAGTCAGGATTGTTCTAGTCTGGTCTCACATATCCAGGTATATGATTTCTCCATGTCATCAAAGTCTGAATTACATTTACCCAAAACTTTTTTGATTTTAATGGAAGCTACAAGAAGCAATCCTTTTATTCATTTGTTCTTACTTTTCTTTAGCTCTGTACAGGAAAAATGGAGGGGCATTCCCACCAGATTAAATAATATTCCTCATTCCAGAGAAATCAGGAACTATTTTTATGATGATGTGCTACAAGCCACGCAAAGAGCTGTAAATGATGGTAGAATGCGGTTGCAGGTATAATTTTATATTTTCACTTTGCAACCCCTATGGCATCATCTATTTTTATCAAAGAAATATATTCACTCCATAATTTTTACTTTACAAGGATGGACTCTTGTCAGCTTGGTCATTAAAGTTGGTAGGTAGTTTTGTCATCACAAAAAGGAAAGTCCCTCACACTTGTTCTTTGTTTGTGCATCAGAGGAGGTAAAAATTATGCATATCTAGTGTTCTTGTTTAGTTGATAGTGACTTAGAGCACATGATATGATTTTCACTCTTGTACTCTGAACATTGATTCATAGCCACAGAGGCCTATATTGTCCTTGCTTTTACTTTCAATCTATGCATCTGGTAGGGATAATTCATCTTTACCTAACTGTCAATCTCTAAAGATTTTCATTCCACAGAATCTGGTGTCACATTGACTTTGACATGAGAAGTAGAATCCTTTTCTTTTCAACTATCTTAGTTGTTTTTGCTGGTTAAAATGGCATGGATTGCCGTTTGTTCATAATTCCTGGTCAAACAAAAAAGAGTTAAAAAATAAAATTAACTACCCTTGAAACCCATCCCAACCTGGTGTTCATTTTCCATTTGGCAAACCACAAGAACCAAGAGGTATCTCACATTTTCTTGCTACATTAGAAATTTTGCTTTTTGGAACTTCAAATATAAAGTATTCTACTTATGATGCTTGTTGATTTCTTTGCTTTTTCTGGCTTATATCTGGTACAAAATAGCTCTGTCTTAGCAAAGGCAGTTAAACCATAAAACCAAGGAACACAAATTGGTCGTGTTAGCATTTAAACATACATATTATCAGTATTCCTGTATGAACACATGCATTGAGATTGACATAGAGATAAAGAACTTAATATTTTATGGCTATAGTTAAAGCTGTTATTTTTCTGTGTAGCTTGAGCCTTGTTTAATTTTGTCTGAACATGGTCCCTTTTTTGACAGGTGCAGATCAATATTCCAGAGTTGAACCCAGAGATGGTAAAGGAATTTTTCTTTTTTTTTTTTTTTGTTTTTTTGCTTACTGTAACTTTTATTGAAATTAATCATGTCCTATGCTGCACAGGATGTTTATCGAATAGGTACATTGATGGAACTTGTTCGGGTCCTTGCCCTTTCATTTGCTGATGATGGGAAACATGTCAAGGTGATCTTACATGTAGTTTAATGATGCTGCAGATTTTACTTGCTTTATTAGCATGTTAAGATATTTGTCTCTCAGGTTTGTGTTCAAGGGTCAATGGGTAATGGTGCGCTGGCTGGAATGCCACTGCAACTTGCTGGTAGTCGAAAGATATTGGAATTCATGGATTGGGGTGATTATGGTGCTTTGGGGACCTTTATTAACATTGGTTCAATAGGTATGAAATTGAATTGAGAATCAGAAACCTCTTTGGTTCCATGCTAGAAAATAAGCTTTAACAAATGACCTCACATGGTATAAATTTTCCTACTCCTATAATTGATTCAAACATTTTTTTGTTTTTTTTTTTTAAAAAAAGCAAGCTTTAGCTGATTAGAAACAACCTTACAGAAAAGAAAATGTTCTTACTCCTATCATTGATTCAAACATTAAGAAATCGGTTTTTTTTTTTTTTTATTGCTTTCATTCAAATGATAGAAATGTCAAATTTTCCATGTTAAAGAATGTTATCTCATTCTTATGAGTGAACAAATACATATGCTTGTGAAGACACCGTCCTTGTCTTACACATTTAATATGTAGAGACTTATCAAAGTTTTATAAATTTTAGTTGTCTTCTGCAGTAATATGCCTCAAGTTAAATTTCGTATGCAAGAGGTTCCAACAGTCTTATTTCGGTCTCATTTCATTGTCTTACTTCATTCCTTCTTTCCTTAAATGTAGGTGCTGAAGAGGTTGGTAAGCAAGATGACATGTTCATCTTAGTAGCTCCTCAAAATGCCGTGGGGAATTGCATTATGGACGTAAGGAGCAAGGGAGAGAAAAAAAAAAGATTGCATTTCAATTAATTGTTGTCACTGGAGATTATTTTAGTCTTTTTTCTTTTTCTTTTCACTAACCTCCAGATCTAAACATACAGGATTTAAAAGCCATGACTGATGCTGCTGGAAACCGACCTGTTATTCTTGTCAATCCAAGGCTCAAGGTTGGGAACCTGTATCATTATTGCTAGTCATTAAAACTGATGGTTTCATGAATATAAGGGTTAGCTATTTCATTCAATATCACTGATCATGATGCAATTGTCTTGCCTAAGCATAGATTTTGCTCAAATTTATGCATAAATGTTAACTATTACATTTTTTTTCTCTTCCAGGTCCCTAGGAATGGATGGAAACTCTTTAGTCTCAATATTTTTTAAGGGAAATGAATATGTTGTTTGATGAGGCAAAGTTTTTGTTATTGTGTTTAAGCTCTCTGCATCTCAGTTACCATGAAAAATGTCATAAGCTCCTTTTGGCATCAAAATCAGAGCCAGAATAACTTTCTAAAATCTTTTTCTTTCATGATTTATGATACATAGGTGTCTTGGTTGATCGTACACTTATTGTCTTTTTTTCTTTTACTTTGGTTTATTTATATTTAATATGGCCTATCTTGTGTTTCTGCAAATTCAGGATTTACCCAGTTCAAGTGGCATCATGCAAGTGAGTGGACTAACATGAAGTTAAAGTATCCATTAATATGAAGAGTTAAATGCTTTTTTAACTAACCTACTTTGTGTAGACAATGGGTCGAGACAAGAGACTGGAGTATGCTGCTTCTTTTGAAAACTGCTATTTCTTCCGGCTTCTTTATTATGCAGGGACTCAATATCCTATCATGGGAGCTCTTAGGTACATTTGCATGAGATAAGTACAATTGTCCATTGAGTTAACCCATTATTATATGATTTCTTCTTGATCCTTTAGTGAGTAGTTGTTGGTGTTTGAAGAAGGAAAAAACAGAATATTTGGAGAGAAAGTCCTCATTACCTCTTCACTTTCATTGCTGCAAAATGAGCTTTGTACAAACTTGAAATATATGGTCTCTTGTACCTCTGGATACTAGAACAAGTTAAGTCTCGTACTTGCATAAAACAAAAACTTTAGCCTATGCCACATATCAGATAATTTCTCACCTAATCCCACTAACATGCTAAGACTCAAAATCTGATTTCTTAATCTTCAAGCCAACTGGTACGGCTGCATCTTCCTCTGCCACATACTGCTGCATATTTTCTGCAGCTTCTTCTTCCTCCTCTTCTTTTCCTTCCTATGCAAAATCTTTCTGCTACTTGAGTCTTGAGTCTAAAGCAAATGTCTCATTTACTTCAACAGTAGTTTTTTAACTTATCATTACTTTTGGAAATCATAGCTTCCTCCCTGTCAGAAGTTTGGTTTTTAACTGGTGGCACCTATGGCTCGTGATGGGGAGCTTCCTCTGTTGCTCTTAATCTTTAGCAGAATTGCAACTATAGTACAGTATGCCAGCAGTGCCTCCATGCTTACTCTCACTCACCTCTTCGGCTTGCTTATAGTCTTGCCACTGGTTTAGTATTCAAGCATTTGGGGACTTAAAAGCACTTGAATATTTAATATTAGGGGCTTTAAATAAGTTGCTATCCCTGAAACCTGGTTGCATTTCTTCACCAATAGACCCTGTTGAAATTAAATGGTTAATGCAGAGTCATGCATATCACCTAGGCTAACTGCCAACCCTACCTGTTGCTTATCCCTTGAGGGAGCTAACTGCCCAAGGGCATGGAAAGAGGAACTGTTGGGGAAGCTTCATGCATTTGCCTGCATAAATTTGTGGTTTTGAAGGACTAGCGAATTTAGTTAAACAACTTGTTTACTTATACTACCTTAGTGCTAGTCACATTTCTTAATTGACCATATTCCTTGCAAAGCAACATCGCATTTTCCCTTTCCTCTCCTTTTTATAGCTATGGAGCTGCTATACCGTCCATATATTTTTTCAAATAACCTCATTTTTATGATTTCTTATAACTTTTTTACGTAATTGTCAAAAGGTTAGAGTGAGAGAAACCTGCAGTAACAAAAAGACCAAATTCTTTAAATGCTTTTCTGCCTGAAGTACTTCTGTGGATGATACTGAAGCAAAACTCTACCTTATTATTCTAGGATGTCTTACCCTTATCAGTATGAACTGTACAAGAGGGTGGATCAACCATCAGGTGTAGAGGAATATAGACTACTGTCAACATTTTCCGAGAAGCCGAGTACCGACGATGTAAATGATGCCTTCCTAGGGAAACCAAGGTGATTTTTGTGCTATTAGTTATAAAAGGCCTCAAATTTGTCTTTCATTTTCTACATTTATTTCCAATAGACGTACCAGGCTGAATTGTATGTTTGTTGTTACTCATACTTGCAGAGACCAAACCAAGAAAGCCTCCGGATTCTGGTGAGGAACATCCATAATTTCCAGGATTCTTGCTCTTGCTGTTATGGTTTTGATTGATCAATTATTGTTCCTTGCAGGGGATTCTTAAGTAGTGTATTTTGAGCAGAAAGGTATGTGTGGTAAGTGGAATTTTGTGTACCATTGTAGAATTTCAAATTTTTGCAAAAAGCACCACGCTCTAACATGTTTTCTAGCTGAAGACATCCAAAAATAAGAATCTCACATGTTCCTTGAATCATGCGGTATCAGGAATCTAAGAACATTACCGCGACGGCCCGGATACAGACTGGTAATTATCCTACATCTTCTTCTTTTTAAGGGAGTGAAGGGGGTTCTTAATATTGTCAACAGGACATTGTCTAGCGTTGTAACGTAAAGAAAAGGTCTTTTTTTTATTATTATTTTTTTTTTCATTTTCCTGTTTTCTCACATTGTCTAAGTTGGTTTTTATCAACGTTGCTAATTTGAATATAATCGCGAATACAAAGAGGACCAAGAATAACATGAGCTTTTGGCCTTTTGCTCAATGGTCCGAGCTTTTAGCTCATTGATCCTAGAGTTGTTTTTAATACTTTAACAGTCAGTGGTTACTGATTGACTAAATACAGAAAAATTACTATATAATGGGGGTCTAAGCCACATCATGATAATGAGCAGTAGAATGTATTCGTATTTTGCAATTTGGTATATATTTAATATTGTTGTACCATACAAGTTTTGGGTAGTTGCTAAGAAAAAGGACTGCGGAGGGCAAAGATCTAAGGCCTACTTTTGTATTCTTCATTCTCTAATACAAGTGTACCAGTGAAAGAGACCAATCATCAAACTAATAATATCAAATATCTCTACCAAAATTTTAAAAATTAAACACATAATTGAACTAAAAAATTTAAGAACTTAAAAATTAATTATTTTAATTAAAATTAAATAGATAAAATAATATTTAATAATATAATTTTTATTTTTTTAAAAAAATTAAATATAAAAAAATTATTTTTCATTTTGCAAAATTTTCGAAAATTAATTAAGTAAAAAAATAATTAAGTTGTTATTTTGTAGTTTAATTGATTAATTTAGTTATTTATTTTTCAAATTAAAATTTTTAAGATTAATTAAAATGAATTATAATTTAATTTATAATTGTATTAGTTCAACTAATCACTTGAGTCGAATTTTGAAAAACTTGATCTCTCCATGCTCTGGGGGGATAACGATGAAATGAGGTTCAACAAAGTAATGATTGTTTGACGATGGAGATACCGCTGGATAGTACGGTTCAATTATGAGAATTACATAAAGAGAGAGGTCAAAAAAAAGTTCCCGAAAAGGTAATTATCACAAAAAATTCCAGTCTTCCCATTAGATTTGACTCAAAATTGAACGATAAGATGAGACTGGAAAATAACGATCAAGTGGAAATGTGGATGATAATTAATAACTAATTAATATCCTGCGGTCGGAGATTTTTTTTTGTTTTTTTTTGTGGTGCCCCGGGGGGGGGGTGTGGCCAAGACCCCAGATAGCCAACCTTGTTTAAGTCTCTTAACATCTTGGCTGACCAAGTGCACTAGCAGTCACAATCATGGACGTTGGTATGCTCATTTCCATCAATGCCGTGTTATTTATATTCTTGTGGTGGTTATCTATCATTAATAGTTGAGGAATGACCAAAATCGCTCGTAAACACCTCCTGCCGGAGACACCCTCGTGGGAAAGGAATGAAAAGCTTTCCAGCTTTGTAGTCCGCGTGGCAAAATTGGAAATATAAACGAATCCAGACCCCCCCCCAGAAAAAAAAAAAAAAATCTTTGTATAGACCCAAAATACCATGATACAGCTGTCTCAAGCCATAAAAATAAAATGGTTTTTGTGCACAAGACTTCTAAGACGCGAGATCCAATGAATAATTAAATTTATGGACTTTTCTTTTGTTTTTACAAAAATAATATATTTATGATTCGAACCTTTGTAACAATAGAATAATTTTATTATTACTAAAAGAGTTCGTCTTACAGTCTCAAGGCACGGTGTAAATCTAGAGGCTGGTTCCTGATTATAACGGGGGACTCTCAGTCTCTGGTTCCTGATGATGTCATTGGTTGAACTCAAATCTAGAGGCTGCTAAAATAGAGCACCATCCAATTCAAATTGAGACAGGAAGGAAAAAGAACGGGGACATAGGACATATCAAAAAAGTCAAAATTGTTAGGAGAAAGTATGAATATTTTACAAAGTTTGTTCTTGGTATAAAAATAAAAAATCTTATTATATTTAAGAATTTAAGAAAAATTTCGTTGAATAATTTAAAATTTAAATATAATATTAAAAAATTAACTTATTTGTAATTAAATTAATTATTATAATAATAAAATTATCTTAATTATGAGTCATTATTTTTATTTTTAATATTTATTTATTATTATATTTATTTTTAATATTTATTTATAATCATCCGTTATTATATTTATTTTAAAAAAAAATAAAAATAATATAAAAATATTTCTTTTTTTTTCTTTAATTTGTAAAAATTAAATTAAAAGTAATATATATATATATATTAAAAAATATAAAAATTATATTTTTTTATTTTTTATTTTTTAAAATTTATTTAATTAATCAAATTAATATTATTTTTATTATTTAATTATTTAAAATATATATTAATAAAAAAATTTAATATATCTTAAAAAAATAAATGTTGTAATCTATTATATTAAAATAAGATATTATTTAAAAGATTTAAAATTATTATTAAAAATAATTCTAATTATATCTCACGTATTAAATTTTTATATTTTATTTATATTTTATTTACGTTTAAACTTTTTTTTTTTTTTTTGATAACGAAAAAGAACTCGAGTCATACGGCCACGAAAGCAAAGCTAGCACTCCAAGTGGAAATAAGGCAGCCCACGCCAGAGCTGCATACGGGGACCTCTCTCTTCCACCCCTATTCCCACTTCACATTTCAAAAACATTATACGGGGATCTCATTTTCAATCCCTCTCCAGAGTCCGAGAATGTTAGTTGCACCAATATATTAGGACCGCAAGCTGCTCGTTAACCAAACTTGGTCAGAGCATTGAACAAAGATACAATTGTGCTAACGCCCCCCTCCTCCCCCCCCCAAGTGAAATGCTCATCAGCCCAAGCCTCTTGGCTTCTTGATATAATTCTTAAATTTACAAATATATTGCATCTGAGTAAATTTTATCTTAGCAGTGAATGGAATAAAGTTTCCTTAACCTCCTCAAATTCATCTTCTTCCACGTGCAGCGTCGAACGTATGCGGAAGCGGAAGCAAAGATTCATGCCAAGTCGACAAAGAAGGATCTATAAGAATTCTCCGTGTCATGCTCGACGCTTTTAATTTCGAGATCACGTGGCTGCAAATGAAACACCACTTTCTAATAAAAATAAATAAATAAGTAAAAAGTAAAAAGAAAAAAACTCAATTATTGTTAAAACCCATAAAAATGGATCATGCTTTTGTTTAACTTAGCCGTGAAATGGGGTGCTTTTATTTAACTATCTAGATGCTACTAATTACACAAATTAGCAGTCTCTCCGTACTAATAACAAGGGTTTGGTCATTTGTTAGATAAATTTGATTAAAATATATAAATCATCTTGATTTTCAAGGGAAAATGCTCCCTCTCTCTCTCTCTCTCCGCCTATTGACTTCGTTGTGCCAACAAACAACTTATTGGATCAAAAGACATGACCTTCCATCCTGCAATATGGTGGCCATAGCCATTTTCTATTATTGATTGAAAAAACATTAATAAACCGTTTGTTGGTTCCTCAGCTCAGTTGAGATTCACAAAATACGCTTTCATTTCCATCACAGTGATAAGAAATATTTTTTCTTTCTTCATTCTAACCACCGAAAAGGTCTACTGAAACCTCAGGCCAATTGAGACTAGCATCCAGCCATCAAGGGCAGACAAAGTTTGTCTCTTTTTCACGGAGGGGAGCACTAAACATGGCAGGAGGGTCCTTTGCGCCGGCCGGTGTGTCCAAGCAGAGAGCAGAGCTGTACCAAGGGAGAGTCACCGTATCTGTGATCATTTCCTGCGTTGTTGCTGCCGTCGGTGGGTCTATCTTCGGCTATGATATTGGAATTTCAGGTACTTATTCATTTTCTTGATCAAAAAGTCCGTGGCTGACAAAAACTCTGTTTCGAAATTGTATCATAACATGTGGAAAGAGTGACGGTTTGGTGGAGGAGTTAGTTGTCCAAAGGCAGTGATGATAGAGAAACTGGGGAACCGAAAAAAAGTGCCATCTCTTTGGGTTTTTCAAATTGCATGAGACAGAAGTAGAATCAGAATTATGCATGTCTGTGCTTTTGCCTGGACAGCATGGCAGGAAGGCAAAGAGAATGGAAAAAGGGGTCGGAGAACAAAGAGAAGGTGGCGGGGGGGAGGGGGCGCTCTGATCTCCATTTCTTTTTCTTCTTTTTTTTTTTTTTCTTGAATAGATTGTTTTTCGTTATAAAAGAATTAAAATCAAAAGCTGATAGATCTGTGGACAAAGAACGTTCATGACAGAGTTTAATACTCAAAACCAGTTATAGGAAGATTAGTAACTACTAACTCCTGTTATAATTTTAAGTGGCTGTTTCCCAAATGGATTGTCAATGCCCCCCTTTTCTGAGCATTCTTTCTTTCTTGCCACAAAAAGGTCTTGGTCTCTATGCCGGACAATAGGAGGTGTGCCTTCCTGAAGATCTCACATTATTAAGTTAATATGTCTTGCGGTGCTGTCATGAAGTTAGATCCCTGAATTGTCCTTGAGAAAAATATTACCTTTCCTGTGGTTGTATCCACAAGAAAAGATTGTACAAATCACTAATAACAGAGGACACTTGCTGTCAATTTTTTACTTTGCATAGCCATATACAAGTCAACTACAGAGATTTCTTATGTTAAAATTAAAAGGTATGATGATCATAGAGCAATCAGAAAGTGGGAGAGCTAAAATGTTTCTCAGGAAAGAAATTTTAGGAAGAAAAATTCATCAAACAACTAGATGCATAGCTTTTCAAGAGAAAGGCATTCAATGACAATTGTGGCTATTGCTGGACTTCTCAAAGTTGAATCCTTTTCTAGTATGGTTTGAATGCATGATTGATTGATCAACAGGAGGGGTGACATCCAAGAACGGGTTTCTGAAGAAGTTCTTCCATACTGTTTATGAAAGAAAGCAGCATGCACATGAAAACAACTACTGCAAGTACAACAACCAAGGGCTGGCAGCATTTACCTCTTCTCTCTACCTTGCTGGTTTGGTTTCATCTCTTGTGGCAGGCCCTATTACAAGAACATATGGACGCCGTGCAAGTATAGTATGTGGAGGTGTCAGCTTTCTTATTGGAGCAACCTTAAATGCTGCAGCAGTCCAACTGTCAATGCTCCTCTTGGGCCGTATTATGCTTGGTGTTGGCATAGGATTTGGCAATCAGGTAAATTCATTTAGCTGATTCTTGTAACAAAGCAGATTTTCTCACAACCCGAAGTTTCTAATTTCTCTTCTTCTTCTTCTTCTTCTTCTTCTTTTTCTACTGTGATCAAATAGGCAGTACCAGTATATTTATCAGAGATGGCGCCAACTCATCTTAGAGGAGCACTGAATATGATGTTTCAGTTAGCAACTACCCTTGGGATCTTTACAGCAAACATGGTAAATTTTGCAACGCAAAAGCTAGACCCATGGGGATGGAGGCTCTCTCTTGGTCTAGCAGCAGTTCCAGCTTTCCTGATGACAGTGGGAGGTTTAACAGTACCAGAAACACCCAACTGTTTAATTGAACAAGGGCAAAAAGAGAAAGGGAAAAAAGTCCTAGAAAAAATCAGAGGAACCAAAAATGTAAATGCTGAATTTGAAGACATAGTAGATGCAAGTGAGCTGGCTAACTCTATCAAGCGTCCTTTCAGAAACATCCTTCAAAAAAGGAACAGGCCACAGTTGGTTATGGCAATCTTCATGCCTGCATTCCAAATCCTGACAGGCATAAATTCCATTCTCTTCTATGCCCCAGTGCTGTTTCAAAGTATGGGTTTTGGAGGAAATGCTGCTCTTTACTCTTCTGCTTTGACTGGTGCAGTCCTTTGTTCTTCTACTTTAATCTCTATTGCCACAGTTGATAAATTGGGTAGAAGAGTGCTGCTCATCAGTGGAGGAATACAGATGATAACGTGTCAGGTAAAACATTCATTACTATGTTACACAAATGCATTGCAGTGGTACTTACAAGAGCATATTAGATCTATTCATCAATTGCAATAAGAGCACGAATAGCAGCATTCAATTACCTCATACACCGAATAATCATCACCTGTTTTGAAACAGGTAATTGTTGCTATAATCTTGGGACTGAAGTTTGGAGGCACCGAGCAACTATCAAAAGGCTACTCGGTAGTGGTTGTGGTTGTAATTTGCCTCTTTGTCCTAGCTTTTGGGTGGTCATGGGGTCCACTTGGGTGGACTGTGCCAAGTGAGATATTTCCACTGGAAACGCGTTCAGCTGGGCAGAGCATTACGGTAGCAGTAAACCTTCTGTTCACATTCATCATAGCACAAGCCTTCCTTTCCCTCTTATGCACATTCAAGTTTGGGATTTTCCTCTTCTTCGCTGCCTGGATTACAGTCATGACCATCTTTGTTTACTTCTTCCTGCCTGAAACCAAGGGAGTTCCTATTGAAGAGATGATATTCATCTGGAGAAAGCATTGGTTCTGGAAGAGTATCTTGCATGGGGCTCCAGAAGTTGATGACAGTAGTGAAGGTTCATGAATGGAATCTGGTGAAGGAATTGCAAGAACAGTGACATAACCTTGCAATGAAAGGTAGATCAAGAAGAATTTTAACATTCTTAAAGCATGTTTTATCAATAAAACTCATGTAGCCACTGGCTATCTGGTGTGCTGGAGAACCTAGCTTCCTTGCTCTTCAAGCCACATTTGAACAGAAGAATTTGTTCCTACTGCTGTGCAATCTGGAATTGCAACAGAAGATGACTTTGAAAGCAGGCTTGAAGATTTAGTTTTTGTTTGGCATGGTCTGCTGTAATCCAGAAGCTAATTGCTGTCTTAGCCTCCTTTGCTTGCACCTTTGGTTAAGTAAAGCATGCTACACCATATGTAATGATTGTACTTATGTTAGATGAAGTCCATAAAAACCAAGAAAGTTACTGAAATGGTGGATTTTAGTTGCTCTTCAATTTACTGATGTTTTTGCTTCAGGCTGCGACTCTTCCTTTCTTTAATAAGCTCTTATTCCTTCATGGTGCCTCAACTATGTACTTGTTCACGATGAGTGCCCTTCTCACTCTGGTTGGTCAAATTCGTTCTTCTTGGTGTATTTATCTATTTTTCAGTAAAAAAGAAAATAATAAATAAATAAATAAATGTTAATCAAGAAGGCAATTGGTAAAATATAAATAGACCATGCACAGGAGATCCAAACTTTATCCAACAGGGAGGAGTGGCATCTCCAAATTATCACAGGCCAGGCTGCCAAGGCAATGAGCCGATATCTGGCTTGCCTCAGTATTGAATCCATGCCTGAAGGAAAGTGTTAAAGATTGCCAGATTCGAGTAGCAACATTTAAAGTATAAAGAGGGAAAACAACCATTATTTCAAGCACACGCATTGTCACTGAAGAGGAGTGGAGAGTGAAGCAGCAGAAAAGCTGTAGGGCCTCGCTGCCACTAGATCATGCTGAAAGATCAAACAAGAACAAATAAGAAAATCTAAAAGGAACCCACCGATCAATTATCAATAATTACAAAGATCAATAAGAAAACATCTAGCTCCTAAAATATTTTTTTTCATCAGTGCCTGCAACAGAGAGCGTAAATAAGGGGTTCATTGCAACAGTCATATCCATTGGCCGTTTATAACAATTGAAGGAGTTTGAAGTATCCTTATAAATTATAACGAGAAATGACTAGCTTCTACTCTGCTCTGATTGGCAGGCTCTTTTCTGGTCAGCTGCAAGCCCCGGTAGATGAATTTAGAATCAAATGATACTCCTTATTGTCCTTTTCTTTATTTTTTATTTTTTTATTACAGATAAATTCCAGTCATATTTGTGATTAATATTTGTATCTGTTGTTTGTTCCAACAAACAAAAGGGTTAGGAACTAGCTTAAAAATGCATTTTTTCTGCGGATGGTTACAATTTTTTAAAGAATAGAAAACCCACAAGCCTACGGGCACGGGTAGATGCATCATATACTAGTCATAGATTCATCAAATGCCATCAAGAACTCTCCTTGGTTCTTATGCTCCAGACCAACTCAAGAGGGCATTCAAGGAAGGTTTCTGTCCTCCAGTCATGAATGCTGTTCTCCTCTACGATAGCCAACCACCGAATAAGAATCCATAAAATTGAGTCTCCACAAAATGGTCATATCCAAGCACTACTCACAACACAAGCGGCAATTTTAAGACCACCAAACAATGAATTTTATTGCTTTTATTTCTTCTGTAAGCGCTTCTATCAAAGTAATTACAGCACAAACAAACAAGTAACAGCACTACTAACTACAAAGGCTATGGTTTTCCCATAACCAGACCCACACTTAGAGACTAGCACACTCGAGAAACAGAATATGAAAAGGTCCTACTAGGATTTAGAATTCAAGCCCAAAATCTAAACATCTTTGTCTTGAAACGTCACTGCTTTCACCCCAAGAAGAGACGACGAGAATGACTTGTTCATTCAATTAAGTAATCGGCTTTTGCTTCGAGCCCAATCATCCGATATGATTCGCTTGCTCTCAAACCCTTCTTCTTGAAATAAATAAATAAAGACGAGAACTTTGAGCTTCTCCACACAAGTAATCAACATCAACGAACGGACGACGCCGGATGCAAACTCTAATCCAATTTCTCGCTGATCACCCGAGCTAAACCAAGTCGAGGCGCTAATAACAAGCGAGAGAAGTCACTTGTAGCCACTCCTAATTCCCTTCCCCAAAAAAATTGGCACGGGAAGCGAGCTCGGCGGCGGCGACGCTACACACGCAGTTCCTGCGAAAACCCTGTCCACAACTCTATTAATTTGCCTAACTCTCATCTGCTTCTGAAACATCTCCGAAGCGGGCTCCATCCGATGAATGGAACCTAAGAGCAAGTCCGGATCCTCATCACTCTTGGCCTTCGGCTCCCGATTCTCAGCCAACACTCCCAACGGCTCCCCGCGCTTCAGGATCTTGACCTGGCCCATGACCAAGGCCTTGGCAGGAAATTTGACCACCATGGATTGAGACTGAGATTCGCCTCGGTTTCGTACATTGACATCGTTCGGGTTTGCTTCACACCCTCCCGTGGTCCGCTTCTTCCGGCGAGAGGCAGTCACTTTAGGGTTGGGGTTACGTAACTTCGCATTTCTACTGGAGGGAGGAGCTAAGGTTTGGGTTTCGCAGTCAGGAATTGAAGCGCCCATAACGCATTGGCAACAGAGAAGAAGACCTAGAAAAAGAAAAATAGGAATTGCTTTGCCGGAATTGCGTCTGAAAAACCGCGACTGCTCGTACTTATTTATACAAGACAACGAAGAGTTAACCGACTTAAGGTCAGGCGGTCTTGAGACCCACTCTCTCTCTCCCTCTCTCTCTCGGATTGCGTATTAAGATTTGGATTGGCCCAAAGAATATTGGGCCTACGGAGCCCAACACGAACAATCAACCAAAAAAAAACCAATATCCTCACGCTCAGTCTAATTTATTTATTTATTTTTTTCGTGGAAAATTTGACAACAACGAAAATTCCAACCGTTACCGGGGACAGTTTTGGGAATTAACTTTCGGCTGAAACGACGGCGAGTATAATTTTTATTAATTAATGGATCTTCTTCTGTCAGAAGAATGTCGTTTTCATTAACCGACTGTTATTTTCAACGTTGACTCCTGTTAACGGCATAGACCGCTATATATATATATATATTTTTTTTTTTTTTTTGTCAAACAGGCGAAACTACCAAGGCTGAACGAATAGCCCTCCCCTGGATCCAGGTTGGGTTTGGCGGAGAAAGAATATGGAGACGACGAGGAAAGCCAGGAGCTGGGGATCAGAGAGGGACGGATATGATAGCAGCAGCGGCGCCATTGGCGGAGGAAGGGAGAGGGAGAGGGAGAGGGAGAGGGAGAGGGAGAGGGGGAATTTTGAGTATTTCGGATGGGTGTATCATTTGGGAACGAATTCCATTGGTCACGAGTATTGCCATCTGAGGTTTCTGTTTATCAGAGGCAAATATGTAGAGATGTATAAGCGTGATCCTCACGAGAACCCTGGCATTGTAATCTCTATATTCTTCTCTTCGTTTCTTTCCTTCTTTCTTTCTTTTTGGATCCTTTTTTTTTTTTTCTCAGTCGACGCTTACGTACTTTTTCTTTCTTGAATTTCTCTTTTTTTAATCTTTATTTATTTATTATTATTATTACTCTTTTTGGTGGGGTAGATGATGTTCTGTGTGGATTATAAAGTTACTGGTTCTTTATTTGGGTTTCTTTCTTTGTTTCTTGGATGATTTCTTTTTTCTTTGTGGAGTCAATTTTTTTTTTTTTTTAATTTTCTTCTTTTTGAGGTTCTACAACTGATGCAGTTGCTGATTAATATATTCTATTGTTATTATGATTATTTCATAGTCAGCTCAAGAACGTTTTACAATTTTTTTTTTCCGGGTTTTTGATTTTTTTGTAATAATATATATTCCCTTTGTTTACCGTTTCTTGCTGTTTGTCTGCTTTTTTCTTGAAATTTCTTCTTTTTTTTAATCTCCTGCAATCTCTTTGTTTTTTTTCTCTCTTTTGGATCTTTCTTTTGGGTTCTTCCTTTTTCTTGTTTTCTTGTATCATTTGTTCCCTTATGGAACCGAATTTTGCTGTTTATGTTTTTGGTTTTACTTCTTTTAAATGTCTTAGTGCTGTTGTTGTTGTTGTCTTTTTCGGTTTGTAGTACAAAAGCTCAGATTGTCACTCTTTCATAATTTTGAATCACCTTTTACTTTACCCCTGGACATCATGGCCCTTAATCCTTTTGAAATTTCTTTTTAGCATCTTTATTTTTGTTTCTTGTTCTGCAATTTTCTGAAAAAAAAAAAAAAAAAAAAAAGAAATCTTCATTGTATTTAAAAATCTCCTGTAGCTATTTTCTACTAAAAATTTGGCTGAATTCTGCCATCTGTTCATATCATAGGGTAGAAACTGTTCTGTTGTTCTGATTATGACAAAGAGTCAATATTTTTGATTGAATGCAAATCTACTCGCAATAGGAAGCTTGACATGGTGAGTTTGACTGGTCTTTAAAGTTCTTGCATAAAGGTTTCTGTTGTTGCTTCAGAATATCTCCCTTTTCTCACCAATGCTGAGGTGACATTATTCTAGTACCTCATCTGTGTTTTTCCTGAAATGTCACACTACTTTGATGGTTTGATTTAACATTGATCACATCTGTTCCTCTAACTTTTTCTTGTATCAGAGACCTATTCGGAGAGGAGTAGTAGGTCTTACACTTATGGTGGAGGAGCTAGGACGACGAAGGGTCAACAATGGGGTAAGACCCTTAATTTGCAGACTACATATTATTCAATTGGAATCAAAGGCCCTTTTTTCCCTGTAATTTTGGATGCTATATCTTGGATTTTTTTTTCTTTTTATTTATTTATTTATGTTTAAGCATCTCCTTTTTGTTACACCTTGGAGTTACTGCTGCTTTTTGATAGTTCTTGTCATCATTTGACATCAAGCTGTTCACGTGCTTTGGGATATCATGGGAGAATTAATTTAACTCAATTTCTTTGTAATTTGTAGGATCTTTATGTTGTACGGTTTTACAATCGTCTGGATGAGATGAAAAAGGGAGAAGTAAGTTACAAGTTTTGCAATTTCTTTCACATACATTTTCTCCTGTGCAATAATATTTCCATTATCTCAAACCAATGCTAGAGATGTTTTCAAGTCTGTTGGTGTTGGCTTGATCTTAAGATTCGTGTTGCATGTCATTTTTAATTTTGTTGTGTATGTGCTTAGTTGCACTCCGCATGTCATTTTGCTTGGCTCCCGACATCTCTAGATTTCTAAGTTCTGATCTGTTTTCTTATTATGTGATTTGCTATTCTCATATGTTAAAATGACTCAAAACCAACCGCTTGTTTTTTGCTTCAAGATTGCTTGCGCAACAGCTGCAGAAGCTCAGAAATGGATCGAGGCATTTGATCAAGCAAAACAGCAGGTACAATGATGGCTATTTTCATGTTCTTGGTACAGCATTGGATTTAAATAAATTGTTACAATCAGTTTTCCTATTAAGATCGTCACCATTGAATCACTGAATTGCATCATTCAGTATGTTTAATTGTGCTACTTTACTCAAGTAGATCACTCCTAATCTAGTAAATTTAATTTCCTTGATTTCATGTCAGTAGTCCATGTTGTGAAAATGGAAAGTCTCAAATTTTCTCATGTCTATCTCCTTGACAATATTCTTTCAACAGGCTGAATATGAACTCTCAAGAGGAGGCAGTGCCAGAAACAAGCTAAACATGCAGACCGAGTATGTTTGCTTCACATGAATTACCTTGTTTGGATAGTTCACATAAAGTTGAGTCTGCCTGATAGCTTATGATGCTTGGCTCAGGGGTCTTAGGGTTATTTTAGTAAAGATTTGGGCAAGTCCATCAAACTGCTATTATGTTATTGCAATCAACATGTTCAGCTTGTTTTTTGGGTTGATGCAAGGTTTGTACATACATGCATATACAGCATTTGCCTCTATTTATATTGATTATTAGTGCACGTGCTGCTCATCTTCTCCAATTATTCCAGTCACTATATTTAATGAGTTCTCCAAACACAGTTTTGGATCCAATAATGGTGTCTCATCTTGGTTCATTTTATAACTCCTTTTGTTGTCTGCTTAGGTAGTAGATTTCAGATCTTAAGTGAGGGTTCAAAAAGTACTAGACAGTTTACAAGAGCATTGTAGTAGAAAATACTCTCTTCTATTGTTTGTCAAGAGTACACAAGGCCAATTTATACAAGTGGAGAATCAATCTAAATCCTAGAATTAAAAGAGAATCAATCTAAAATTCTAAATCTAGAGTCAAGCCCTACAATTAAGTGAATATTTTTACCTTCTGTATTTAAAACAATATATTTACTTGCTATATTTGCAAGAAACATCAATTTTTTACCTGGGAGAATCTAGTGATGTCACTATTAACATACAAATACAGATAGCATATAGAGAGGGTAGGAACAACTGAAATGCATTTCTGTGGTTATATCTCTATTCACTCAATTAGATGGGTTTGAATTGACTTGCTTGATGTGGTCTACAACAAGGAAGGCTAGTTAGGTTTTGAGGAAGTTTGTAAATTGCCTATGGATAATCCATGCACATCTTAATGGTGAACTGCAGTTTTTCTTGGAATCACTGTAAAGCTATGAAAACTATGTATATTGCAGATTAAGAACAGGTCCCTTATGCAGCCTCTTCTTCTTCTTCTTCTTTTTTCTTCTTTATTAAGGATTTTTGGCCTAACTAAGAGATTCATTACTTGTTCCTCTCTCTCTCCCTCTCTCTCTCTCTATTTGTTTTTACTGCATAATTTTGACACATGATTTTCTGGTCTGGTGTTTGATATTTCTCTTCTCTTTAACTTGTGGAAGCATCAACCTAGATGGACACCGACGTAGAGTGAGGCGTTATGCACATGGATTGAAAAAGCTTATAAGAATAGGGCAAGGTGTGGTTGTATGCTCTTGTCTATTTCATCTATGCAAAGCCATTTTATGGGTAACTGATTTAAATATAGAAAGGTATTGGCCATTTTATGCATATAGAAATTGTGATTTTATTTGCCAGAAAAAAATTTTGAAATACTACCAAGCTATTTAAATATTTTGAGTGTTTTTATTTTTATTTTTATTTGGCTTGCAAATATTAATATGGTGAGTTGATAAATAACTAAGGCCATATTTAAATCACAATCAATAGCTGTTTTAACACTTCAAGCCATTTTTATTTGTAATACACAAGATATACATATAATGGTATTTTTTTTTTTGCAGATTCAACATTTTTGATTTTCATTTATGTTATAAACTCTTCATGCTTATACGTATTCCTGATTGTCCCATATTTTATTCTTATTAGGCCCACAGGCACTTTTGCAACAATCATCAAAGTTGGGAGTGAATATTTGTTCAGATGAGTACTTTGAAGGGGAGATAGGAGATGCAATCGAAGCACATAAATGGAAATGTGTTCGTACTATTAATGGTAAGGTTCTGTTAGTCATGCATCCCTGAGGCTCTTATTTTCTTAATTCCTCTAGTTCCTTCAAGTTTTCATTTCTGCCATTTTGTGTTGAGGGTAAAAGTTATAATTGACCTTCCAAGATTCTATTCTTGCATATATGCATACACTTAGTGCTGAAAGTGTCAACATACTAAGTTGCTTTTAGAGTGTCATGAAACAATACTGGCAGTGTATGCCACTGTATAGGGGAAAGAGAAGTCTTATTCTCTATGCATTGGGCAGTTAGTCAAGTGGACTGTCCTTCATGTGGCTTATGGTTGATGATCTATATGTTGCTGATTGTTAGTTGTCCTGCCAGCTATTGACATATGCAAACTCCATGCTTGGGTTGTCTTACTTCTGTCTATTATCATGCAATGGCTTACTAACCTACCATGGGCCACTGGACACACAAATTAATTGTTTTGGTTTCAGGTGTCCGAATTTTTGAGGATGTATCAGATTCCAAGGTATGTGTACAACTGTCTCTTTCAAGCTTTATAGTAACGTTATCTGTATTTTTTTTTCATTGTCATTTGGGTGCCATTTTTGTGAATTTGGGTTTTATCAAGATGTTAAAGGGACTCATGCTATGTATCATCAATTACTTTGGGAAAAGTTAATTCAAGAAGGCATTCTTGTGCACAAGACTCCATTGTTGCATGGGAGGTCAGATGTACACAACCTTCCCCCTTTCCTTGGGAGAGGCTGCTTCTGTGACTGGAACTCATGCCATCCAAGTCATGGTAGAGTGACCTTACCATCATGATAAGGCTCACCCAGAAAAAGATTCTGTGGATAGATTTTCTGTTTCCATCAATGATGGGCTTGCTCTGGGCACTTGTTCTGTACGCTTCTTTCTAAATAATGACAAAAGCAAGTAATATGTGCATGTATAAAATGGACAATAGTAAATAGGAGTGATGAGGAAAAATAAACCATTACACATTAAAAGAAATTCCTTTTCTTTCCAATGTATCATGGTTTCCACATTTATCCATTTGACAAGGAGCTCTTTCTGGAGCAGATGCATGGCAGTTCTATTCCTTGAGGCTAGTAAGAATGGGAATTGTGTCATGGAAATTTCATTCATCTATATGAATTGGAACACTGTTATCATTTGATTAAAATTCCAAATAGTCAAATTCTGCATTAATCCCATGGGATTCATTGGTTATAACTTCTGATTGAAATTTTATTGCTTCCTATCCTCTGAGTTCTTCTCGCCCTCCATAAATAATCTTCCATAAGCTTGGCAATCCATGTAAATTGGTATCAGATTAAATCAAGGATACAAGAAACATTTTTTTTGGAATTTAAAGGTGAGTGATAAAGTGGCTGTTATGATGTCTCTGTATGATGGTTTCATGACCTAACATTTTTGGATTGATGATTCTCCTCAGTGAAAATTTTCTTAAAGTCAGTAACCAAAGCATCCTGAAAAGAATATGTATTAAGGTTATTGCATGTCTTTTTTCTTCCATCTTCTTAATGATTAGTTTACTGCCCTGCTTTAACCTTTTAGCCTTTCATATCATTGGAAACATCCATGTACATGATCAGTACTAAATCAACAAATGGCATTTCAAAACATCTGCTGTCTGTGTACTTAATTCATAGAAGTATGCTTAGGCATGCCCATATGTCAGAAAATATTTTTTATGAAGGTTCAGCTTCCTGATATTGATGTTTAACTGTACCAACAGAGTGGAGATTTTATGAAGTTGATAAAGGGCCTTTAGATCTGCTCTAATAAATTTGCACTGTTTCTATTTTGCAGAGTGGAAAAGGTGCTCTTGTGAAGGCTGTTGGAGTCATTGATGCAAGTGCTGATACTGTTTTTGAAGTGGTTTTAAACCTTGATCAACATCGAAGATATGAGTAAGTTGCTTTGTCTCTTATGGAGCTGTCTGACATGTTCATTACATTGGATCTCTCTGATAATTTTGTACAGGTGGGATACCTTAACAGGTGATTTGGAGCTACTAGAATCTTGTGATGGACACTATGATGTTGTCTATGGGACATATGATCCAAAATATCTGACTCGGTAATGTTGCAGGCAGCATTGCTGTCTCTTTATGTAGTCCATGCTGTTTGGTTTTTGATTGTGCACTTTGATGTCTCTGTTGGCATCACTATTTTGGCTCCTCTAGCTGAACTTAAAATCTAATTTCAGTTGTGCATGTATGTTTTCACATTATCAGTTAAGCTTGCTTTCCTACTACCAAAATTTTATGCAAAGTGCTTAAGTGACAGATCACAGTGCAGCTTTTCAAATTATGTAGAGAAGGGAATCAGGAGGAGAATAGAGAATGACAGGCTTCTAAATTCCACAGAAAGACTCCTTTTGTAGTGAAATAATGAAAATCCTAACAAATTTCTGACTTATATTGCCTATTATAGCCTCTCTATAAAAACAGTAATAAGGCTGTATAGATCTGAACCTTTTCTAGACCCCACATTGTGGGAGCCTCATGCACCAGGATGCCTCTTGAAGGGCAAGTTTTGATGTAATGGTAAGGTTCTTCTATTATGACTTGGAGGTCACTGGTTTGAGTCACAGAAATAGCTTCTTTGTGGAAATAAGGATAAGGCTGGGTATTGTCCCTTCCCCAAACCCCACACCGTGAGAGTCTTATACATGGACAACCTTTTTCACTTCAGTGATTTATCTTGTTGTATCCTCTGTCATCTAACCTGTTTAGTTCTGGTATAGGCTGTAAATAATTTAACTTGTTTTAAAATTGGAGTTAGAGTCAATTCATTCAACTTAAATCATTACAGCTCTGCTATGTTTGACTATGAAAAATGTAGAATAGATTACTGTAACATTTCACTCTTTTCTGCTTTGTTGTCTTTATTGCCTCACATCCCATTATACTTTTAACAAAACAGTATTTCTGAGTTTTGAGATTAGATGCGGCTTAAAGAATGAGAATTCCATTCGTTAGCCTTCTCATAATTATGTTTAGACAACTTGGTACTCATTTGTGAATGACTATGCCACTACTAGGTTTTGCAAAGTGTTTGGCAGCATGTATGATGAAAGTGGTTAATGTTTGCTCTTTCTATGCTTGAGGGATAAGTTGCTTTGAGTTGATTTTTTGTAATAATAAAGTTGGTTATGGCTGCATATTGTTTCTGTCTTGTTGACATGTATTTAATTGTTTGATTATGCACACTGCAGGTGGCAGTCTAAAAGAGATTTTGTCTTCTCTAGGCAATGGTTTCGGGGACAAGATGGAACATACAGTAAGCCAAAATTATTTGTACATTTTATTTTTCCATTTGGCAACATGATATGCATGTGAGGCACAATGCCACGTGCTCCTCCATTTTTTCTCCTCATACATTTGAATGACCAGAGTCCCTCACATTGAACCATGATTACCTTCTGTGTGTCCGGTTTATGTATATGAAGACCCACTCTCCAATGGCAGTGCATAAACTTCTTTGACATTTGCTATGATGATCTCGGATCAATTTGGTTTAAAGTTTTGCATGAGCCAAGGAACCAAAACCTTGGCAAAAGATTTGGTTTATGTTTGTGGAAACCATGGTTTTCTATGATTTAAGATTCTCTATCCCATGCATCACTTTCTTATTTAACTTAGAGAACTATGTAAGTCTTCTGTACCTCTAATTTTCACCTACATGGCATGCTAACATGAGTTCCCTTTTCTGTGCAGCAATTTTGCAATTTCCTGCTGTACATAAGAAGCGACCTCCAAGATCTGGGTATCGACGAACAAAAATCAACCGTAAGAGGATTCATTTGCTAAATTTGAAAATTTTCATAGTACTCAGAGTTTCTTTTTTCTTTTTTTTTTTTTTCTTTTTCTCTCACTAACTTTCCCAGATTTATATACCGTTGTATAGGTCAATAGCGGATCTTTGGAGTGCACTATGATATATTATTCAGAAAATCAGGATCTAAAATCTTTAATTTTTAGGGGCCTACACAGGAAAATGTATCTATATCAAAAATTTGATACTTTGTAAGCTTCTTGAAGTTTTTGCTTCCACTATTAATTCATGTTCTGAACCCATATAGATTATATTCCTAGCTATGTTTTGTGTTTATATTATATCTGGCATTCCATACTCTTTTTGTAAGGTTTTCACTTTCATTCTTGTGAGCAAAAGCTGACTATCTTATTAGCATTTGACTCTAAATTTAACTCATGAATCCTGATAATTTTTTTAATAATATCATTTACCATTTTTAACTTGTAGCTTCCACTTGGGAGATTAGGAATTTAAACACACCAATGGGTTCAGATACAGCAAGATGTCTTGTGACCCAAATGCTAGAAATATGTCAAGAAGGATGGTGTAGATGGAAGAAAAATGACAGATCAAAATTTGAAAAGAGCATCCCTCATGCATTACTGTCCCAAGTGGCAGGTCAGTTCCATTGTTTTCTTTTCTGTTTAATTCAAGTTATAGTCTGATGCTTAAGCGAGGACTTGCTTTTGATTTGTTTCCATTGTTACTTTTCAAACTTTTTGCAAACAATGTTCACAAGATCCTGGGTATAGTTTGTGGGATTTAAAAACTTTCAGAATCACATAATTTTTTTCAGGACAATGTCCAAAAGTAAGGCCTATGAAGTTAGTTGCACAAACCAGTTATAAATGACCTTGAGATTGGTAGTTATGTTAAACTTGTGGATAATCTTCAGGTTTGAAGGAATATATTGGAGCAAACCCTGCACTCAAAATTGAAATTTCTACCATGGTTGTCCCTTCAAAATTGTCTGATGTTTCAACTGCCAGTAATGAGCCTGGGGACACAGAAGTGAAGGATGAGTTTTATGATGCAATTGCCACTGACACATCATCATCATCGGAAGAAGAAGAAGAAGAGAACGACATTGAGAATGATCCATCCAGCAAGGTATTTCTTTTTCCTATTTCTTTCTAGCTCTTCTGAATTTTTTTGGTAGTTTAGTTAAGTATAATTAGTGTCTGATTGAGCAGAACTTGATGATAACATATGATCAATGCAACTTGTCTACAGACAATAAACCAAGAAAATGCATTGTTCAAGACCTTATCAGATTTGAAACTGCTAATCTGTGTAACAGGACAAAAAGGTGAAGCTGAAGAATGTTTCATGGGCCATCACAAGCTTGGCTGTAAAGCGAAATTCAGGTCCTTTTTTAGCTTAGCACCTTGATATTTATGCAATGGCTAACTATAGTCTTGGTGGTTTTATGGATGAGCCCTTTTGTTCTGCTCTTCCTTTTCCACAGAAAGTGTTTTCTGTTGCAAAACCATATTTGCATTCACAGAATACAAAACACAGTGAAGCATTCAAAGAATATTTTTTTATGCTCGTGATTGTCTTTTTGTATGTACTGTTGAAATTTTTTAGAGGTGACATTGTAACTGAAGAAAAGAAACAAAAAGAATGCTTGATATTGACTTTACTTTGCATATGGACAAGGCTTTAATGAGATTATATTGCTTTCCTTCAGTTCTGTATTTCAGTTTCAGTGATAAATTACTGTGTCTGCAGTTCTTGATGCAAATAAGGAATTGGATCCTAATGTACCTCCAATCTGTACTGATTCAAACCAATTTCATGGATCTCTGCACAAGGGAAAGGATGACAATGACTCAAGCTGTTGGACATCTCCAAATGGCATCGGATTTATGATCAGAGGAAAGACTTACCTCAATGACAACTCAAAGGTGTGTTTTCTCTCTTTCTCATAAGAGTATGTTTTATGGTTAGGTCATCTAGAAAACAAACAGGAATCCTCCCTGCCTTAACAGTACTCTGAAGAGAGGATATGTGCACACATATGCACTTGCAGAGAGCTACTGCATTCCTGTTTGTCAAACCTACAAGTGCTATGATTTCTGGATTTAGGAGAAGAAGTAGTTACTTTTGTCATATTTCCACTCCATTTCTCCCTGATATACTTCAAATTTATTCGAGATATATCTTCTTTTGGCACTTCCATGCCCCATTGTTTTTTGAGAAAAGTACATGTTTCCCATGATTATGAAGTTGCATCGTTGAAGGCTTTTGGTAACCTCAACAATGCTTAGGTTTCCTAGGAAATTGGGAGTGGCAGCAGATCTTTCTCAGTCTACAGATCCCATATTGTTACAAGGGTCATTGTCCAACATTTCTGAAATTTTCTTGGTTGTCTAATTATGTAGTTTTCTTTGATCATTTGCAATGGTGCTCATTCTGACTTTGGTGCCTACTTCTTCCATGTTTACAAGTACTATCTCCCATTTTCATTGTCAATTTTTTAACGGACAAATTTCAGTTTTCATATCACCTTTTTTGATGCACATGATTTCTAAAATTCTTGATGTTTAGTGTATTTTGCTCTAATCATCTATAGATGAGTGTTGAACAATCTGCTATATATATATATATTTAAAGGAGAATACTTTCTTGGTTTGTCCTTTTTAGTTAAACCTTTTTCATTCCAGGGTTTTATATTTTCAAAACTCTTTTCAGGTGATGGGAGGAGATCCACTCCTCAAACTCATAGCAGTTGACTGGTTCAAAGTTGATAAAGTTGTAGACAGGGTTGCACTGCATCCTAGGTGTTTGGTGCAGGTAAAATAACTTTTTTAATGTTTTCATACTGTTTATTTATTTGATAGCTAAAGCTGAAAAATGTAAATTATTCACTGACATTTTATTTGACACTGTATTCCAGTAGGTTCTACCTAGGTCCTTTATTGCTTGGTAGTTTGCTGTATTCCATTATATCATCTGGAAATCTATTTTAATCATCATTGGTCCAACACTAAGAATGGTTTCCTTGACTCAATTTGTTCTAATTTGGAGTTGGAATTGTAACAGCAGATTTTTGGATTTAAAGTATATCCTTGTGTAAGGCACCTGCTGCCTGTTTCAGTTTCATTGATTTCTAACAAAGATTTTGTGTCTAATATGCATCATGTTTTCAAAGCAATGCCTAGGCTCCTATATATATATATATATACATATAGGTGAACCGTACCATGCTTTCTTGATTCAAAAGAGGAATAAAGGAAGGGAAAAAAGGATACCTCAGTCTTTTGGCATTTATGATAGACGCTATATCTTGTTGAGGTAGCATATCATTTGTGATGCCTGTTTCTCTTCATTGCTATTTCCTTTTAGGACAGCTGAATAATGAAATTTGGTTTACTTCTCGCTTTGGGTGCTTTTAGAGTTGGACAAAAACATTGTATTTGGTGAGAATAGTAGATTGTATCACTGGTCACTACTTGTTTATAGCAGTTAATGTGATCTTAATTACTGACGCCAGCAAGACAAGAGTGCTTCTAAGTGTCTTGATAATGCAAATTAGTTTTTCTTCTTTTTGCACATATATGGGGTTAGATTTACCCATTTGATTCTGTTTCTTGAGCATATGCAAGTGGGTTTCCTTTCTAGCCTTGTAAAAGGCTTATTTTAGAGTATTCAGCCTTGTTAATTGCTGTTCCACTAAATTTGAGAAGTCACTCAGCAACTGAATGTACCTTGCCAATTTCAGACAGAAGCAGGGAAGAAGCTCCCCTTCATCCTGGTCATCAACCTCCAGGTATGGAGATCAACGAACTCCCATCGCCTTTAATCTGACATGCACGTATATTAAATACATTAGCAAATATTAAATAAGAATTATTTCTTACATCTTGAAGTTTATGAAATGTTAAAGAATAATATCAGAGTTATTTGTTATATATGGGACTGAAATTTGTTTTGTAATTTAAAATGATTATATTTTTATTTGTCTCCAAAGAGATGGTGGCTACACTTTTTTCCAAGACCATGAACAATTTACCCAAAATCACCCCAAATGTTTCATATGCTGAAAGATCCAAGGGGTTACTAAAAATATGTCTGCAGTGATGGAACCATCATTGTTTCATTGGATTTGTATAGTTCTAAGAAAAAGATTTAGAAAAAAATGAAGGAAAAAGAATGGAAGATCCAAGTACTAGTTAAAACTCTAAACAAATTAGCCTTTTATCCTGTATTGCAATGCTAAATTTGTCAGACAAGTAGAATTGTTTATCTCATAATTTGTCGGGTAATGGCATGTAGAGTCATCATTATCAAGTGTCTTTTAGCTATTTTTTGGTGTTTCAGAAGCTTCGTTTGCCTTGCAAATGATAACATGTGCTTGATGTATATCAACTTTTGGTTTCAGATTCCAGCAAAACCAAACTATAGTATGGTCCTCTATCATGCAGCAGAAAGGCCGCTAAAGCAAAATTCTTTACTGGCCAAATTTGTTGATGGGACAGACACATTTCGTGATTCAAGATTTAAGCTTATTCCAAGTATCATTGAGGTATCAAATACTTCTTTGGTCTGTAAACCACCATTTTTTGGTCCATGAAGTATCGTATACTTCTGAAAAAAGAAATTGTTAAAAACTCTGGCTCTATCTATTTTGCCTCTGATGTGTTGCAGAAGCAGAAGCTCACTGGTTTTAAATGTTGACAGGGATATTGGATGGTCAAGCGTGCTGTTGGAACCAAAGCTTGTCTATTGGGAAAAGCTGTGACCTGCAAGTACCTCAGACAGGACAATTTTCTTGAGGTAAAATTTTCCCCAGCATTCTCTTCGGTCTTTTGTCTGGCTGCTTATCAATTGCTGCGAAAGGAATAATTCTGGCTATGATTTAATTTTAAACTTATTTTTTTATGCAATACAAAGAATAACTGGTCATATTGGACTAGAGGCTGGACCTGCAATGAGCAGAATCATTCTGGTTATAATTCTGATTTAAACTTTGAAGTTATTTTTTGGCCAAACCTGAGGATTAGTTGGTCCTATCAAACTGAGAATATTCTCTGGCGGACCATTACCTTCCTCCATTATGTCTGTTGCTTCAATTTGACAGGAACTAACCCTACTTTTGTTTTTTTTATTTTTTTTTGTTTGTTTTTTGGTTTATCTGCATTCAAGAGCTCATTCTCTCCTATGTCATCAAGCAGGGAATTTAATGTGATAACTTCTTTTTTTGGGAGTTGAAGCGTTTCTTCTAAGCCCCACACCGTCATTATTGCAATAAAAGAAAACAAAACCTTGTGTTCTGCTATCGATCTCTGAATATTGCCTAATCTCATGTAATCTCCAGCATGTCTGCTTTTAGAAGTTGACGGCTAACTTGACATTTTTAAGATAAGTTAAAGGCTAATTTGGATCACAGTTCATCAAATATAAATTCTTTAGGTCAGGTCATATCAGGTTTCTCTATTAATTTGTTTGCCAGATAAGGAAGTTTTTCAAGCTGTAGAATTAGACTTGTGCCGACTATGATTCCCCAATAAATAAAGTGCTTGATTTTGTTCTGATGGTTGCTTCTTGTTACCTTAACTTACTAAATATGTGATGATTTCCTCTATGATGCAGATCGATGTGGATATTGGATCATCATCTGTTGCAAGAAGTGTAATTGGCCTTGTCCTTGGATATGTGACAAGCCTGGTTGTTGATCTTGCAATTTTGATTGAGGTTTGTTCATTTTGTGGCATTTGCATCATTCAAAAAGATTCCTTCTTATGTGCAATTAAGATTGTGAATGGCTACAAACTTAATGCCGCAGAGGGTAATCCAATTTGTCCCCTTCTACGAACCTTTTCTACGAGTAAATATTTAAATCATAGATTCTCTTATGCTCTAATTTTCTTGAAATTGATAGTCTTTTTTGCACTTAATCATTTGTTGAATCCTTTTAAACAAATCTCTGATGGTGTCAAATGGGATACTATGAGGATTCATACTGACATGGGTTCAAGGATGGTGTCTTTATTTTGACAGTACAGAAGAATGATGTTTGCTTTTATGCTCTCTAGTCTCGATGGTACTCGATGGTATTAATTCAATGACTGAAATGATGATGAGTAAATTGTGGAACCACTATTTAATCTCTCGTATTGCTATTTTCTCTTTCCCTTCCCTTTGAGATCAGTTCTGTTTTTCATGGCGCATTGTGTGTGCTTTCCTGTCTAAATGTTTCAAAAGAGTGCTGGAAATAGCGGTGGGTAATATAAATGATTGGAGGTCCATCTGTTTGATTCTTTTTATCGGATGCCACATTTTAAGAGTATACTGCACAAAATTGTGTAGCAGAGTTTATGAACTAATACGACTCCTTTGTAGTTGTATCAGTTGTTCTTTGACCTGATAAGTAGGTGCATTCATGTCCCAAACTACTGGGTTTTGATGGTGGCATCTTTTGCAGGCAAAAGAAGAGCCCGAGTTGCCCGAGTTTATTCTTGGAACCGTCCGTCTAAACCGTGTGAGGCTTGACTCGGCTGTGCCCTTGACTGTATGAGGTTTCAACATGTGCATCGTGTTTACTCTATTCTTTCTCCATTATTAAAGCCATTGTTTAACTGGACCTGACCAATTTTTTGGATCTTGTCAAAAACTACAAGCCCTGAAAGTAAACTCACGGTAGAATTTAATTTACATGTGCTCTTGCATTCGCCCATGACCAATGCAGTCTGCTCATGGTGTGAACTGAGTTGCACTTTCAGTTTCCTCCGTCGTGCAATTTGTTATAGGCAAGGACTAAAGCTCGTCTTCATCCCTGAGCTTTAGCTGAACCTGAAGTGTTGGATTGGCTGCCTAGTGATTGAGAATATCTCGAAATCATAAAGAGTTTCAAGTTATATCTGAAGAACAAAAATCACCCGTTTGTTAAAGCCTGCTTCGGATTCCTTGTGTTTAGTCCATGTTAACAGTTCATTCCCGCAGAGAATAATACTGATAAAGCATGAACGATCTCTCTTTTCACGTTTAGCTTTGGGATTTCAATCCTCGTGCTCTCATTTTCTGTGAAGCTCACGTCAAGGAAGCCTCAAAGAACTTGAAATACGTGGAGGCGCATTCATAATCAAGAGAGTTTCCCAAGCGCCACTGCCACCAAGCATAAGAAGATGAACACTGGTAAGACTTGATACATTTTGAGCTATAATCTTGCACTAAAATCAAAACTTAAAGTAGAATTAAAACTTAAAATTTCGAAGTAAAAGTTTAAATTTTTAACTATTTGAGTTTTTTTTTTTTTTTGGGAGAGTTTAATAAATTTTTAACAAAATGTAGGAAACCATTCAGCATGTTTTCGTAGTATACATGTGTAGGGGACGGTGTATTACAGTGGCTATTTGTAATAATTTTTCTGGCGGAGTATCTCTTTGGGACACTAAGCTTAAATTTTCATTTTCTACGTGTTAGATTTTAATTTTGAAAAAAAAATAAAATAAAATTATAAGAATAAATATAAAAAAAAAAGGTAACTCGATCATTCAATTTTCTGTAAATCCAACTCCTCGTTGGGTCAAGTAATGTTATTCATTGTCCCTTACAACCGCATAAAAATGCTGGAAATAACAGGCGAAGCTAAGGAAGTATTATGATAAATGAAAATAACATTATTTTTGTTCTACGAGAGGTTTACGAAGCGCGCACGCGCGCGTTTGGTAGGTAGACTTTCTACCTTTGTAGCTTTTCTAGTAACGCAACCTTTAGTCAACATAATTTTTTCTACGTGGAATATTCAGGCGTCGTGATTAGTGGAAGTCTCTCTCTCTTCTTCTTCTTTTTTTTTTTTTAATTAATTGTTTTTGATTAAACGAGAACTCAGAAATTTGTAATTATAAAAATAATTTCAATAAGGCCACTGATTCCTTCTCACCTCATTTAATGAGACCAATTCTGATGGTGAACAGGAATTGTGCAGATTCGGGTAGGTTAAAAAAATATTTTAAAACATTATTTTTAATTTTTATTTTAAATTTTTCTATTAAAAAGTCCACCTTAAATCTTCAATTTTAAAAAAAAAAAAACGAATTGGACTCGCTTACAGAAGTCTATATAAATATAAGAAATGTAAATTAATTATATTTTTTTATTATTACAAATAAATAAATTTAAAATTAAAAAAAAGTACTTTAATATCTTATCATTAATATTGTATATATCAGTAAATAGATATCTTATCATTATTAGCGCAACTCACACTAAATGAAAAACAAATAATAAATAATAAAAGAAACACAATAATTTTATTATTAATTAATTTGTGTAACCAGTTACTCCCGTTGACTGGAGGGACATTGACTGGAATCCCTGGGTCACCGCCAATTTTAAACCCAGAACCCCTCGCTACGCGAAGCCAACTGGATTTTGCAGGGGGCGACTTGGAAGACCAGACGACGAGTCGTCGTCCCTCTTTTTTGGTGTCCTCGGATTCTTTGCTTACATTGCAATCTTACATCACAGAGGGAAATTCCCCCCTTTCCCCCTTTTTCTCTCTGTCTCTCTCTATATGCTTATCCTTTTCTGATGCCAGAAAAAGGGAAGAAGGAGAGAAAGAAACAACCTTTATTCTTTTCTTAGGCTGGTAGTAAAATCACAGTGAGGTTATGTCGGACGGCGAGGCCGCGTGCGACGCTGGTGATGCCCTCTCTGGCGGAAGCACCAGCAGCGCCTCTTGTGCTGCTTTCTTGGAGGAATCCAGTCTGGAAACTCAGAAAACAAAGAAAGATCCAAGAAACATCGCCAGAAAGTTCGTTCCTTTTCTTTCTTTCCAGTTTCAGTTCTTTTTCTTTTGATGGGTTCTTTCTTACTTTCTTTCTTTTGGTTTCTTCGTTTTTTTTTCTTTTCTTTTCTTTTTTGTTGTTTTGGACTTGGGTCGTGTCCTTGTGTCCGGAGCCATTACATTCTTTCATGTTCCTCAAACAGAGTGAAGTCATGGTTCTGTTTGGTTTGGGCGAAAACTAAGAGGAAAGAAAGGAACCTTTTACTTGGGGTTTCTTGGCCGAAAACTGAAAATTTTGAATCAGTAAATTAATCCAGCGGGTTGCATTGGCTTGATTATAGATTTCCCTGAATCAAGTTTCCAGCTTTGAGTAATAGAGACAACAAGAAGCACACCCCGTTGCTAAACAGAAAACAATCTTCAATTTTCACTGTGAACGAATCCAAGCATGTCTTTGAGAATGTTATTGATCAGTTTTCTCTTCCTTAAACCCAAGAAGTCTTTGAGAATGTGATCAAGTTGCCGACTTTGTTTTTGATTGTAGGTATCAACTGGAGTTGTGCAAGAAAGCGTTAGAAGAAAACATAATTGTGTATTTGGAGACCGGTGGTGGCAAGACCCACGTAGCCGTTCTGCTTATTCATGAATTGGGTCATTTGATCAGGAGTCCTCTGAGGAGTGTCTGTGTATTTCTTGCTCCTACGGTTGCCCTAGTTCACCAAGTCAGGCTTTTTTTTTTTTTTTTTTTTTTTCTGTTTTATGTTTTCTCTTAGTGGGACTCTTTTTTTATTTGTTTAAATTTAAACACGGATTTTAATTTTGGACATTAATATCACAGTATTCTGTTTGTCTGTGTTCATGTGTCAAACAATGGTTTAGATTATTGCATGCTTCGCCTTGGTATTTGGGTGGAATGCAATTATTGTCAAGGACATTGCTTTGGGTGGTTGAACCGTGTAAATGATATTTAATACCTTTTTATTTATTGTTATAATACATAAGAACTTTTGAGTAAAATATATTTCTTATAATTTTAAAAATAAATCGCACTTATTTATTTGATATCTTGAGACAAATTGAATATAAGTTTATATTGTGAGATACTATAAGGAAAATAGTTATTTGAATTAAAAATTTAATTTCTTGTGTATTTAAGTATTTTAATGTAAAATATTTTATCATAAAATTTTAAAACAAAACAATTAAATTGAAAAAGAAAAAGAGACAAAACCCAATCTAGGTCAATGCTGGGAATGGGTCATTTTGGGTCAAAGTTCTGGCTGGTTTTTTTCTTTTTAGTAACATTGAATCAGGTGGGCCTTGTTCCAAATCTTGTTAATTCATAGGGATGTTTAAACTATCAGGAAACTGAAACTAAGGGGTGCCAAGCTAATACTCCTCTGAATTTTTGACATAGTGCCTGTTGGTTTGTAAGTTAGAATGTTGAAAAATTGATCCAGATTTGCTATTTGATATCCTTCTAAACATATGCTAAACTATCTTAGGTGTTCAAATTTGTGTAAACTGCATGTCCCACAGACCCATAAATATGGAGGTTCTTAAAGAATGTTGCATTCATCAAAATAGAGACTGGGTTTCTGTTATTTAGTGTGAAATGTGTGGAAGGTTCTACAGCTTGTGCAAAGAAGCTATGAGACTGACTCAACAAAAACAAAACTAGAGAACAAATTGGTTGCATAAATACAATGGAGATATAAGGAGAGCTGCAGGGAATGTATTAGCAAGGCTGACAATAGACCCTTGTTGATGAAGAAATATATAATGCATTGTGTTTCCTAAACAATATTTATTGCAAATCTGTTGTCAAATCAGATGTAAGTCCCAAAGATGAAAATTCCTAATGTTGTCAGTGCTATTTTTTCATGGATGCTATCCTCTTGATGGGTGAGGGATACTCAAGTCTGTATAAGAACTTGTATATTCTGTACTCAGGCTAAAGTAACTTGGTTTGGAATCTTAATATCTGTTATTGTGTCTATCTTTATGGTTTGAAGTCTGATAGAAATGACAAATTGGAACTACTTTTGTAGCAAGCCAAGGTTATTGAAGACTCTACTGATTTCAAGGTTGGGATCTATTATGGAAATTCCAAGCACTTGGAAAGCCATGGTGATTGGGCAAATGAGATTGAAAAGAATGAGGTGCTTATCCTGTTTAATACAATTGCTTGTGTGTGTACACAATTTTTACAATCTGAAATTCTGTTTCTTTCTAATTTACATGGTTTTAAAATGTACAAAGCATATGATTTAAAAAGTGAAATGTATGGGACTACATTTTAAGTTCATCTAAAGGAATGTACTTTGCCATTAGGAATTTATTTTATTAGATTCCCCATCTCGGAATAAGAAAGGAGCAAACTTTGATTTTTGCTTGCCTTCTTTGGCCCAGTGAAGTTTTTTTTTTTGGTTCTTTCTTCCAGTGGAAGTAAATGCTCTTGTTGCAGATCCACTATCTTTAGGTAAGAATTTTGTTCCTGTTTGATAATTTGTGCAGGTTCTTGTCATGACACCTCAGATACTTCTTCGTAACTTAAGTCATGGTCTCATCGAGATGGAGTACATTGCACTTTTGATATTTGATGAGTGTCACCATGCACAAACAAAAACAAGTCATCCTTATGCACAAATAATGAAAGTAAGTGGCTATATGCTGTTTTATTTGTCCTCTTTTATTGGACATTTATTGTTCATGTAAACATATACTACTCTTGTGAATTCCCCAATTCTCTTTTTGCTGGTATTGACATATCTCAACAATTATAGGTCTTCTATAAAAAAAAGGATGGAAAATTTCCCCGTATATTTGGCATGACTGCATCTCCAGTCATAGGGAAAGGTAACACTTTTGGATATTTTTGGCCATGAATGTTGTGTTGTTTCCTAGGTAGAAATATCTTGTACAAAGCTTATTTGTAGCACAGTTGCAGTGTTTAGTATGAAAAGGAAAATATAAAATGTCAAAAAGAAGCATGCATTTCCAAGTTTTTTGTATGTCTTTTACAGGCTCTGTCATCAAGTTCTGCATTCACAGAATTAGGGAGGTATTTGCGAAACTCGTTGTAAGATTCTTGTATATTTTTGCAATTAGAAAATAGTCAAGGTATCCATATATTTTAAGTAGCTTGTACGTAGGATCCTTGCCTAGTCAGCAAATTGTTTACATCTTCAATTGTTTTGAAATATTTTTGGTCTATATCTCTATGGATACCTTCATTTCATCCTTTTATTTAGCTTGTCTGTGTTTGTGGTACCTTTCAGGTTCATCTAATAAAGCAAATTTACCAAAAAGCATAAATAGTCTGGAAAACATACTTGATGCTAAGGTAGGTTGTGGGAACCGGCTGTTTGAGATGTCTATGCCATGCTTGCCTTGCCTTTTGTTCAAATCCTTATATAATGCTGTTGTCCAATAGATCAAAACTTGTACACCTGGCAATTTGTTCTCCAACCTCAAAACTTTAACATGATTTACTGTTTTCAGATTTATTCTGTAGAAGACAAGGACGAGTTGGAAAAATTTGTAGCATCTCCAGTAATTAAAATATATCCATATGGCCCCCTTGCAAAGGACATGGCTAGTGTCTTTGATTCTTACCGCAATAAACTTGAAGAGATAAAAGGCCAGGTATAAGATTTGCTCTTTTTCACCTTTTCCATGTATCCTTGTCTTTGTTGGAACTGGATCTGCATGCTGTTTTCCTTTTTTCTGATGAGTGCAGTGTGTGTCAGAAATTGGAAAGAAAGTAGATGATCTTCAAAGCATACGAAGCACCAAAAAAGTTCTTTGGAAAATGCATGAAAATATGATATGTTGTTTGGAGAATCTTGGCCTTTGTGGAGCATTCCAAGTAAGTTGTTGCTGTGTCCAACTAAGGTGTTTAAAAATATATTTTTCTAGCTCTATTCCCTTTGTTTCCTTGATTACTTATCTATATTTCTTGAAGTTTCTTGTGATTTCTTTCTAATCTCTGTAGATGGAGTGTTTTGCAATATGTGTATGTAATATAGCTGATTATTCCAGTTGTGTCAAGTATCCAAAATGTGGTTAAATGGAATGCACGCTATTTGTGCACAGTCAAGTCAAATGTTGTTGGCATTTGAAGGGTGGAGATTGTAAGACAAGTGGTAATTTGCTTCAAAGAGATTGTTGGGAGTGCATTGTTGTTATGCAAGTACTTTATAGAGACGTTTGATGACCAGGACTCCCTGTGGTGGGCCTTATGGTTTTTAATTCAGTAACCATACTATGTATTGGGGCCAACTATGCCCTTGCTCCATGTTTTGGTTTTTCTATGAAAGTTACATCTTGTAGATTTTGGTAAATGTTATTCCTCTTTTGATCTGGATGCTTATGTGTGGCCAATATCATTACCTGTTTTGTGTTATATTGTGACAACTATAATGTAGTGGCAGTTTACTTGTACAGTTTAGGCTAGAAACATGAGCTACTATAGTGCATGGTCTCTCTTTCAGACCATTGGACTTGACCTTGTTAAATGGATCTTTCTATCAACTAAATTTTTAGAGTTTAATAAATGCTCTTGTAGTTGCTGATTGCGATTCATGGAAACAGGGTTCCATTCCCTGTTAATCCCTGATTGTTCTAGCAAGTTGATGATTTGAGAAACAAAGCAGATAACGTTTGTGGGCAGTTTTTTATTATAAAACTTTTATTCAAAGTTCTTATGTCATTTTCTGTCCTTTGATGGCAAGATTTTGATACTTTGTCTTGTGTGAAGGCTTGTCAAATTCTTCAGAGCAGTGATCATTCTGAATGGGAGGATTCAATTGGAGAAGAAAGAGCTATTTGTGACAGTTATCTAGCTCAGGCGGCACATATCTTCTCTGCTGACTGCAAAAGAGGTATGTAAATGTGTGAGTAGAAATTTTATTGAAAAATAAATATATCTATAATATGATGGAGTTTTTGGTTTTGCCCATAACAAATCTCCATGAATAAATGTTGCAACTGACTCTATTTTTGTATTTTGGAAACTGTTTGTTCAGTTTTTATTTTCTCACCAGGTTACCCATGCATTTGTCCTTTGTACTTATAAAAACTTTAGTGCAGCTAGTTAATATGAAAGCAGCAGTATCTTTTTCCTGGGTTCAATGGAAACATCTGTTTGCATAGGTTTATAAATTGTGATCAGCTGAGGCCTAAGAAAGAAACTTAAGATTGGGTCATAGAATCTTGTGGCCTTGCCACCCCAACTGAGCCTCCAAACAAGATATTCATCAATCCCATGTGTATGAAAGTGCTTGATTATTGTCTGCTTGATTTCTTCAACATAAACAAATGCTCCCATATTTGTCTGACCCACCTGGTTTGTGTGAAGGTGGGTGGAACTGGCAGTTTACTGGGAAAAACTTGAGGTAGTGTAAAATGATATTTTCATTAAAAAGAGTGCAATGGATTATTGTAAATTCCTAAAGTAGACCATAATCAAGAACAATTTGTGGTCTTAAGTTGTGAAGTATCAAAACATCTGGAATTATGTGATGATCTTTTAATATATCTGGTAGCAGATTCATCATATGAATATCAAAATAATGATTTGTAAATATCCTATAATTCATTTGGTGTACAAAACAAAATTGAGTATTGATTCATTGGCTTTCTTTTTATTTATGATGGATTTTCTTTTTGATTTCCTGTAGATGGCATTTCATCTGACCTATCACATGTAGAGGATTTAAAGGAGCCAATTTTTTCGGCAAAGTTTTTATGCCTTATTGGAATTCTTTCAAACTTCAGGTTTGCCATAGAGTGCTGAATGTTTTCTTCACAAAAGTTATGTTAGACCTTGTATTTGGGAATTCACATAATTAGTTCTTTGTTGTGTTCCTTTTAATTTTCGTTTAGCTATTCACACTCTTTCTTTCCATAATTTATTGGGAAATATGGGGCATGTCATATGTAAGGCTGCAGCTGCTTCCATCTAGATTTTTTTTATCTTTATTCCTTGTGTCTTATGCTCTGTTTTTTTGAGTGTTTTGTCAGATGAATGATGGAGGAAAAAATATTTAACAATATATGGTTAGAGTATCCTTGATAAGTTTTTTTCTTTTTTTTTTTTTTTTTCCAGGGTACAGCCTAATATGAAATGTGTAGTTTTTGTAAATAGGATTGTTACTGCAAGATCCTTATCTTGCATACTGCAAAACCATAAATTCTTAACATCTTGGAAGTGTGATTTGCTTGTGGGAGTTCACTCAGGGCTGAAGAGTATGTCACGTAGGAACATGAACAGCATTCTTCAGAAGTTCCAGACAGGAGAGGTAATGCTCTTATGGTCATGATCATCGGCAAATTGGAGTTGGTTGTTACTTAGACATGAAATTAGGCTAAGTCTGTTGAATATGTGCAAGAACAGTAAGATATGTGGCATAGAAGGAATTGCAGGTCTTATCCTGCTTAAAACTTTCTTATGTAGTACTGGGGTTGCAACCCCTTGCTGGCTTCTGCTGACCTTTGCTCATCCAACATGCAATTATGTGTCAGCTGCAGTTAATGTTGCATAGCATTGTCAAGGTGTCCTAAGATCCAATGCAAATAATTATCCCGAGGCAACTTGGCATCAGCAGTTCCCAATGCACAAAGCATGGGGAAATTTCCAATTGTAGGTGGATAACTGGGCTGGTCACTAAAACCAATTTGATAATACTTTTCCTCTGTGGCGTATAAAGTCCATTTAAATGTCCTAACCTACAGTGTCTTTACAGAATCAAAGCTCTTAAAACATGGTTTTCCTTGGATGTAGTAAGTAAGGTCAGAAGTGGCCAAGTCGATGGGTGGTTAAGTCTGACAACTAGAACCAGAAACAGGAGACAAATGAAAGAGAGTATGCTAACCTGGCCATTTCAGAGAGAACAAGAATAGAGAATAATAGATTAGCCATTGTCAGTCAAGTTTTGTAACCATATAACTACTGCATAGTGTCAAATGACTAGCAATTACTAGGTTCTTGTGACAGATTATATCAACAAAATGGCTGTTTGGTGCATAGTCAAAACCAAACCATAGGCACGACTTGTAGGATTTCCTTGCATGGATCCTAATTAGTTTTAGATGTTAGAGATGCATGCTAAACTTGATACGATTTATTGTTACCACATTAAATTCATTTTATATTGTTCAGCTTAAAAGCATGTGAACTAGGTGATTGGTGTGTGGCACAGATTAACAATGGCTTTCCATTTCTTGAACCTGGCACTTACTTTGTTTTCTTTACTGATTTTGCAGTTGAATTTATTAGTTGCAACCAAAGTTGGTGAAGAAGGACTGGATATTCAAACATGCTGCCTTGTGATAAGGTTTGATCTTCCAGATACTGTTGCGAGCTTTATACAATCAAGAGGTCGTGCACGAATGCCCCAGTCTGAATATGTCTTTCTGGTGGACAGGTTCTTGTCTGATGCAAATAAGGCATAGTAGTCCATTTTTCTGCAACACCTAGTGTGTTGGTTAAAAATTTTCAAGCAATTATCAAAATAACTATTGTTTATGTTGCAGAGGCAACCAGAAGGAGCTAGATTTGATAAATAATTTTAAAAGGGATGAATATCGCATAAATTTGGAAATTTCTTCCAGAACATCTGCTGAGACTTTCGATAGCCCTGAGGAGAGAGTTTATAAAGTAGATACATCTGGTGCTTCCATCAGTTGTGGATACAGCATCTCATTACTATACCACTATTGTTCAAAGCTCTCCCATGACGAGTATGTGCTTGTTCCAACTTGTTGTTGGACCATTATTTGGATTTAGGATCCTTTCTTCCACTATATTTTTGTTGAGATCATTGATCCATGTTTTCAGGTACTCTGATCCCAAGCCACAATTCTTTTTTTATGATGAAATAGGAGGAACTGTCTGCCACATAATATTGCCCTCCAATACTCCACTTCATCAGATTGTTGGTACACCACAATCTTCAACAGAAGCTGCTAAAAAAGACACATGTCTGAAAGCAATTGAACAATTGCATAAACTTGGTGCACTGAATGACTTTCTTTTGCCTGAGCAAGGAGACATGGAGGAGTCTGTGGTGGTCTCTCCTGCTTTTGAAAGCTGTGGAGGTTGAAACATAGCAAGGTTCTATAAAAGCATTATTGTTCCATTTTGTTCGACAGTTTATTTAATCATTTGTTCTTTTATATGTTGGCAGATGAGGGTTCACGAGGTGAACTACATGAGATGCTGGTTCCTGCTGCACTGAAGGGATCCTGGACAAACCTTGAGAATTTGGTTCAACTTGAATCCTTCTATATAGAATTTTGTCCTGTTCCTGAGGACAGGACCTATAAGAAGTTTGGTCTTTTTGTCAAGGCAGCACTCCCACGTGAGGCTGAGAGAATGGAGGTTGATCTTCACCTGGCTCGTGGTAGACGTGTGAAAACAAGGCTTATCTCACTAGGACTTAAAGCATTTAATAAAGATGAGGTAAAAAATTAATTTGTTAGTTAAATCAGGGATGCTTTACTTGGATGATGTATACAATGTTTCTACATGTACAGATTGTGCAGGCACAGAATTTTCAAGAAATGTTCCTCAAGGTCATTCTTGACCGATCAGAATTTGTTCACAAATTTGTTTCACTGGGAGAGGATGGTATTTGTAAATCAAGCCAGACCTTTTACCTTTTGCTTCCCATTGTTCTGCAAAACTGTGAAAAGGGAATGATGGTAGATTGGGAGATTGTCAGAAGATGTCTGTCATCTCCTATTTTCAGAAGTCCAGCTGATGCTGTGGACAAGGAAATTCTTCCTCTAGGTCCTTATTTGCAACTTGCTAATGGTTGCACCAGTATTAGTGACATTGAGCACAGTTTGGTGTATGCTGCGTACAAGAAAAAGTTCTACTTCATCACTAACATTGTCACTGAGAAAAATGGTTACAGCCAATACAAAGGTTCAAATGCAATGAGCCACATGGATCACTTATTTAGCACGTAGGTAATTTGGTCTTTTTAAACGTGAGTACAAAAATCATATTAAATGAAAATTAAAAATGTCATATGTTTTACTATTCATACTTTCAGTTTTCTTTTAGGGAGTTTCTTGATGAAAAAACTTTTATTTCATCTTATGAACTTTATGAAATTTGTGATAATTACTTTCATTTGGAATTTAAATTTGTAAATTCCCTTTTAGGTTCGGTATTCAACTTAAATATCCCAGACAGTTTCTTTTGCAAGCAAAACCACTCTTCTCTTTGCGCAACTTGCTGCATAACCGAAGAGAGGAGGAGTCAGGTATATGTATATATTTTTTCACTTTTTTAGTTTCTATTAGGCCCATTAACTGAAGTATGCTATACTTCTTCATTTAGTAAATTATAGAATAATCATTGGGTATCTCAGATTTTTATATGTGGAGAAGCATCTGATGCATTTGTGTTGGAAGACATTTTTGTTTTTATGGAATTGCTCATGGTCCAGCATGGGAATGGAGAAAGACCTGCTATGTTGTTAGAAATGAAGAATTAAGTAGATAATAGACCTAATTATTTTCTCAGGTGTTTAATTTGAACATGGTACTTTGATTGGGGTTTAACCATGTGTGAAATATAAATGACACTGTTTCAGCCTTTTGACTTTTCTAGATAATGAAGTTAGTGACAGCAATAAAGTTGGATGCAAGTAGTAAATATCATGGAAGGATTTGTGTATCTAGACCTCCCTAGTGATATTGCAGCAAAAAACTGGAAATAGATATTGCACATATTGGTAAATGGGAGACTTAAGGGGCATGGAAAAGCAAAGGGAAGAGAATTATCCATCAGGACTAAGATCTCTAACGTAAAATCTATGAAATGAATAAAAGTTTGTTAGTTACAAACTTTTGGTCTTACAGCTGACCCTTCCTAGGCCCCACAATAAGGGAATGTGTTGCCCTTGGGATGTCCTTTTTTAAGTCACAAACTTTCAGTTGGACAAGGAACCTTTTTATTCTAGAAAATATCACGTGTGTTGTGTAAACAAAATCCTCTTCAGTAAAATTTTGGAGTTTACTCCTGCATAAAAGTTGTATGAGATAAGAGTTGCACTATATAGGAATCTAGTGTGATTCTAAATTGCTTTTTCCATCACAACAAGAGCAGAAAGAAGGGGAAAAAACAGTGCTGATAAAATGTTATAGAAAATGGAGAATAACTACTATAAAGGTAGAGATCTTCATCAATTATCAAAATCTTTTCTAATATTCTTAGACTCTTGGATTGTTCATTCATATAAACTGACTACATGTCCAAGAAATTTTTGCCATGAAACTGCAATTTTTTCTTGTCTTATATGTACCATATGACAAGTTGTCTTAATTTGTATTCTTTTGAGTTTATTTTTCTCTAGTTTGCAAATTCTATTTGTCTAGACAGCTTCATTATTTTCTCTTTCTTTCAAATCCAAGGACTGCCACAGTTGCTGACTGACGTTACATTTCCGAAGATACGATGTTATTATATCTACACTTACATAAGAAAATTCTTTCAAAAACATGTTCTTTTAAGAGCACAATGTCAATGTGCTGTGTATGACTTGGGTCACATGCAACACATGACAAAGGAACCAGTTCATTTGTGTGAATTGACTATGAGATGGAGATAAGTTTCTTTTCAGTCAAACAGAGGCATATGTCTGAGTTAAATGCAAAACAGTTGATGGTATAATGCATATTAGATTACCTCATAGATAAGCCCATGAAAAAAGTGCAAACATATACTTGGCCTGATGAGGAGATCCATGTTGAACATTGGAACATAAAAGAAGTGTTGCCTGTCTAACTATGTTGCGGTTGCGTTGTCTCTTGCTTTCTCTGATTCAATGTTCCTTAATTGTTGGGTTATTTTCAAAAACAGAATCACAGGAACTGGATGAGTACTTTATTGATTTGGCGCCTGAACTTTGTGAGTTGAAGATAATTTGCTTTTCTAAAGATATAGGGAGCTCAATTTCTCTGTTGCCGTCAATTATGCATCGTTTAGAAAACTTGCTTGTGGCCATTGAACTCAAGCGCCTTTTATCTGCTTCATTCCCAGAGGCAGCTGCAATCACTGCTAATAGAGTAAGTATGGACAGCCTAAGCTTTGTTTGTTTAATGGTTCTTATATTAGGTTGATCATCCCTGATGGTCCTGTGCAGGGTTTTTGACATGTGCATGAAACATCTTTGGCCACTAATATCTGTTGATTGATATTAGGTTTTGGAAGCACTGACCTCAGAGAAGTGTCAGGAACGGTTTTCTCTGGAGAGACTTGAAACACTTGGTGATTCTTTTCTTAAATTTGCAGTCAGCCGTCACCTTTTTCTTCTGTATGATACCTTTGACGAAGGAGAGCTTACCAGGAAACGGTCTAATGCTGTAAATAATTCCAATTTGTTCAAGCTAGCATGTAGGAGGAACTTACAGGTATTACTCATTTCCAAAATGGCTTCCACATTCCAAATGATGCAAATTTGTGGGAAGTCAAACATTGTTTATTGATAAGATCACTCACTGTTTCTTTGTAATTATGATTCTTTTACCTCTTGAATGACATTCTATAATTAGTTTACAGTAAAGCTGGGTGCCAAATTGATCTACAATGTCTAATATGGTTAAAATCATAAAAACTGGCCTCAAAAGGGCTTATAATAGCCTATGACATGAGAATTTTTTGACATGGAAAAAGTGGAAAAAAACTTAGTATTCTGTTAAACCCTCTCTCTCTCTCTCTCTCTCTCTCTCTCTCTCTATCTCTCTCTCTCACTCATCAATTGGTCCTGCTTTTGTCCAATTTTTCTGATGCTGAAAAAGCTTTAGTCTATTATGTTATTGCAAACCTATGTATTTATGCGGTATCACCATATCAAACAAACTTAGTCAGGGAAATTTTTTTTTTTCTAGTCATTTAAACAACACTAGTTAGAACTTTGCCCTATTGCAGGTGTATATACGTGACCAGGCATTTGATCCCACCCAATTTTTTGCACTTGGCCGTCCTTGTCCTAGAATTTGCACCAAAGAATCAGAAGGAAGTATTCATGGTCAATATGGAGGACATGCAGAAGGTCAAGCAAATGCTAGTGAAGTCAGATGCAGTAAAGGTCACCACTGGTTATATAAGAAAACCATTGCTGATGTGGTAGAAGCTCTTATTGGAGCATTTATAGTTGATAGTGGCTTCAAAGCTGCAATGGCATTTCTTAGATGGATTGGCATCAAAGTGGATTTTGAAGCCTCACAAGTTATAAAGGTCTGCCTAGCAAGCAGTAGAGACATTCAACTTGCTGCTTCCATGGACATTGATGCCCCTGTAAAAAATTTATCAAAATTTCAGTTTCGCCATAAAGGTCTGCTTCTACAGGCTTTTGTGCATCCTTCTTATAATAAGCATGGAGGAGGCTGCTATCAGGTATGTGCTCTTTGATATTTTGGTCTGGGAAATGGGTAATAATTTGTCATCTCTTCTTAGAGATTCTTTCTAGGTTAGCTTTTTGGTATCTGGGTTTTGCTGATATTGGAATATATTTGACCAGAGGCTTGAGTTTCTTGGAGATGCTGTCTTGGATTACTTAATCACATCATATCTGTATTCCGCGTATCCCAAACTGAAGCCTGGTCACTTGACAGATCTGAGATCAGCATTAGTGAATAACAGGGCTTTTGCCAATATTGCTATTGATCAGTCTTTCCACAAGTTTCTTATTTGTGATTCCAGTGGTCTCTGGAAGGCCATAGAAGAGTATGTGGAATTTGTTAAAACGCCTCCAGTAGAAAGGGATACACTTGAAGAGCCAAAATGTCCAAAGGTTGGCATTGAAAATTTTGTTTTGTTTTTTAATTTTAGTACTTCTTCTTGTTCTTAAAAGAAAATGATAATGGAATTGAAGTCATATCTTTAACCCTTGCCTTTTGCACTTGTCAAGTTATTAGTGTTGTTTCCATTTGTAAATTTGTAGAAATAAATGAGGAAATTTTGGAGCACTTACTGTGCGTATGTACAGATGAAGAAAGTCAGTTCAAAGGAAGCAAAGTTATTTGCATTGAAAAATTGGTGCAATGTACATTTCCACATAATGGACAACTAGGGGAAGATTTAAAGTTTATTGAATTTAGGTCTAGGATATATTGGGTTTGGGAAGTTGACATTTTTAGGGTTTAAGAGATGAAAATCAGATTTTTATATGGTGACAATATTGTCCAGAATCATAGAAATTGAAAGAAACTGTTATTGCCACATTAATAGGGTAGAAATAACTGTTCACACCAGTAGAACTATTTGAAATGCTTTAGCAGGGTTTAGGAGGCCTTCTGGAGAAAGAAAGCATCACATCTCTAGATAGTGATACCACTAGGAAAATCCACCTTCATTGACTCTTCTCCTTCAAAAATATTACACATATTATAGATGCCTGACCTGACACTACTAATTCTTGTAGATTTTAGACTCCTTAGTTAATTAGGAAATGAGTTAGAAAGGATATGCACTAGGCCTTCCAATCACAAGAATATAATTAAAAATTGTTGGCCTTGTATGGCTCAGAACATTGTAGGGTTCCGGCTTCAGAACAACTCACATTCTGTTTATACTGCATCTTTAATCGTCCTTCCATATAAAAGACTGGTTTATGCTGCATCCTTGTCAACTTTGTCTGTGGTAGATTCCTTTTTTCCATTTTGCAAATTAAGAAGTGTTTCCTTTTCTTATAAGGTGATCTTATTTGCTGTGTCAGGTGCTCGGTGACTTGGTAGAGTCTTTTTTCGGGGCCATTCTTCTTGAAAGAGGGTTTGATCTGAACTACACCTGGAAGCTAATGCTATCCTTCTTGAATCCGATCATGAAGCTTTCCAATGTGCAGCTAAACCCTGTTAGGGAATTACAAGAACTTTGCCAATCTCGTGGTTGGGATTTACAGTTCCCAACATTAAAGAAGGGCAGAATGTTTCTTGTTGAAGCAAAAATGAATGGCAAAGATATTGATGTGTGTGCTTCCTCAAGCAACTTAAGTAGAAAGGAGGCTGTTAGAATTGCTTCAGAAAAAATATTCGAGAAACTAAAGGTAAATTTTTCTTCAGGGATCTTCTATGACCTGCTGTATTTATCTTTTGACACTTGCATACTTCCTGCAACATTGTCTGAATATTATTTGGAGAGCCACTCTGTCACAATAACAACAAGATATTACATCAGGTGTTGTAAGGGTCATCTACTTGGCAGCTTAATGGTAGAGTAAAACGAAGATATTCAAAAATTAGATTTGTTGGGAAATTCGAGTATTATCCTCTGTGTTAGAGTTCTCTCTTGTTTAATCTGTCACCTTACCCATTAAAGGAATTATATATCATGTTGTTATTGGCCTTGGCAACTGTAAAGTTCCATAGAGGCCATAAAGACAGAAAAATGCATTTCATTCCTCTCTAGCCAGCAGATCAATGTTTTAGGAAGTTAAGAAAAACTGTAACTTCTAAAATTGCCATGTGTTGATGAGCTTGGTGAAGGAGAGAGAGTGTGTCAGACATACAGAATAATTTGGGGCCAGGGAAAGGGGGAAGGTGGAGAGAATGCTTTGAGTGGAAGAGGACAGTTGATCATTGAGGTTGTATCTAACCATTTACTAATATGGCTTAACACATACCAAGAAACCTTTTGATTTTCAATGGTCATGCAGGATCGAGGTTACACTCTAAAGTCTGGCCATTTGGAGGAAATTTTAAAGAGTAGCAGCGAGATGGAACCCAAATTGATTGGTTATGATGAATGCCTGATAGATGTTACAGTTGATGTGCCGCAGCCTGACAATTTGATGGTCCAAGGACATTCTGGCAGAAACTTGGACCCCAAAACTTCTTCCATCAGCCAAATGAATAATATGCATCGATCCTGCTTTGAATCTGAACAGCCCTCATTTCCATCAGAATTGATTCAAGGACAGCCTAGTGACATAGTTGCAGATCCTAGGTCTGATAGAGACTCACAGAATACAGGTGTGCTATATAGCTATAATTGTATGCTGTGAAGCCATGGCGATGGATCCTTATGTTTATAATCTTTCAGGTCAGGCAGTCTGTGTATCAGCTCGATCACGTTTGTATGAGATCTGTACTGCTAACTGTTGGAGAGCCCCTTTTTTTGAGTGCTGCCATGAGGAAGGAGAAAGCCATCTGAAGTTGTAAGTCTGATAAATTGTGGTGGATGTTAAATCTGTTTATGTTGACATAAATATTGTTTTCATTAGGAAATTATAAAAAATGTGAACAAGAGTTGGAAACTTGGAACCAAAGCCGCAGTTAAGAGTAAAGAAGAAAAGTTGAACAAGTGATTGTTGTATCAAGCTCAAGGGTCTCTAGCTCCTGTGCACTGATTCACTGTGCTTCTAACATGAGTGAATAAAGGCAATTCTCAGGAAACTGTCTTTACACCCGTGGGGATAAATATGAGATGCATGCATGAAACAAACATGCATATTATGAGATGAAGGTTATTCAATTTTCATGTTAAGGTTATTTTTTCTGTTGCATCAACCACCCAGGGGAAACATGCCATTGGCAGTGGTGGATGTCTGGTTAGGAAAATTATCAGCTATGATCATGATCAAGTTTTGACATGTTCTTGCCTGTGTAGCATATTTCCTTTTACTGTCATCTCTCATCTTACCTGGATTGGTCTTGAGTGCTTTGTTCAAATGTCGTGCAGCTTCACCTACAAGGTTGTTCTGGAAATAGAAGCAGTAGCTAGTTTTACTTTGGAGTGCTGGGGAGCACCTCACTCTAGAAAGAAAGTGGCAGCAGACCATGCAGCAGAAGGGGCACTCAAGTACTTGGAGCAAGATGGTTACTTGAGAGTGAAATAACACGGAAGGTTTCTGCCTAAAAGATTAACTGATCTCACATGGAGTTCACCTTTGATATTTGCCCCTGGTCTAAGCACTTGGAACCGTGTGCTGAAAAGAGGTATGTTCGATGCCTGTACACTAATTCATTCTTAGTCTGATGCGCGCAGAACTTGTATGGTAACTGGTGCTCCTAATGCAAAAGTTTTTATCACATTAAGAAAAGACTACATGTTATGTCTATTCTTACTCTATTTTTTATCAAAAATAAAAATTATTTTTGCGATTCGATTTGGTGACTTCTAAGCGTATGACCATTGACTAGGGGATACTGCAATGCATTAAAGAAATAAATATAGACTAGGACTTATGTCCGTGAGCTATCAACCATAACGAGATGTTACATACGTTGTCTTGTTAGTGTCAAGGCATGGGGCATGTTCTGCTGTTCTGTTTCTCAGTCTCCACACACACACTTTCAATTTGTTCTAAATTCTAATAGCTAAGTAGTAGTCAAAAGGAAAATAGAACGAGGGATCAAGCAAAAGCAAAGGAAAATTGGGGGCTCAAAACTAGATTTCTTATTTTCCCCACTAATTCTTGTTTTTATGTTATGAGACCCATGGCCTATTGGGCCCAAATTCGACAATTATTCTTCCTTCTTAGGAGACCACGCTCAACTCAATCTAGTAAGTGTTGATTGGTGCAAGGTAAACTCGGTAGAACGTTGGTGCAAGGTAAACACGGATGAGACAATTCGGCCAACTGGGAGACTCTTGGTTGCACAAAGTGTCATTTGGGATCTAAATGGCAGGTGTTTGCACAACAGCTGTCGCTGAACTTTGGGGGATTATGGGTAGTCTCTAGATGTTGCTTGGCAGTGTGATCTCCGGAAATTTTGACCAGAATTAAAATCTCAGGTGGGTTTGCGGAATACTCAGTTGGGTGTCTCTCTTACACACACGGCCCCATGTCAATCTAGTTCGGAGTTGCCGTGAGTTATTACAACATAGTTGGTGTGTGTGTGTTTTTCACGTTTTTCGGGAAAAAAAAGGGAGAAAAAGTCGGAACAAAAGAAAAAACAAAGAATACAAATAAGGCCTTTTGAGTCAAATGTTGTGGCCCATCCGGCCCAGGCCCAATGAACAGCAAAATACGAACGTGCCGATGGGCCCTTCACCAGTCACACGTCATTTACCCGCCAAATTTTCCCGCCAAAAATCCCTCTGTTGCTTCCTTCCCCCCCTCTCTCTCTCTCTCTCCCTCTCCATGTTTTTATTTTCCCATTTCAATTCCCAAAATCATAGAGAGAGAGAGAGAGAGAGAGAGAGAGAGGGGAAGAGAGATGTCGGGATGGGACGAAGGAGCTGTGTACTACAGCGATCAGGCGCAGTTTCCGGAATCTGGTTCAGATGCTGCGGGCGGCGGCGACAACGGCCCCAGCCGCCATATAATCCTCCGGAAATTCAAGGAATTCATCCGGAGCTTCGAGGCTCAAAAGAACGTTTTCCCCTATCGCGAAAGTCTCGTGCACAATCCTAAGTCCCTCGTCGTCCACCTCGAGGACCTCCTCGCCTTCGACGCCGAGCTGCCATCCCTCCTCCGCTCCTCCCCCGCCGACTACCTCTCTTTGGTACATGAAAGATAATATAAAATTAATTCGTCAAATCTATGGGTACAGTGTGCATGTTGCTAATTAGGGCTTTTCTTGTGTAGTTTGAGGCAGCGGCTGCGGAGGTGCTGCAGGGTTTGAGGTTGAAGGAACAGGGAGAGAGCGGAGAAATGAAGGAGCCGGAGATTCGGGAAGTGCAGATCTTGCTTAGTTCCAAGGAGGACCCCGTTTCTATGAGATCCCTTGGGGTTAGTAGGAGATGCCTGGGTTTTAGCCTTTTTACAATTGTTTTTTTTTTCCTCTTTTTTGGGGGGGGGGTAAAAAATCGATTGTTTGCTTTTTTTTTTTTTGGTCAACTGATGAGTCTAGAGGCGTCTTTCAATTTCTTCGTAGGGCTTCTTGTTAATAATCTTGGATTTTAAAGGTTAGTACGCTTAAGAATTTATCTCCAGTTCTGTTTTCCATAAGTTGCATCTTGGGTAGTTATCATTGCATTACTGTGCCATCTTAGGCATCCGAAAATCCACATTTTTGATTTAAGAAAAAAAATATATTACACATGGAAAAACTGCCTTGACCTTTTTCAAGGAAAATTCATTTTTCAATATACTTTCATATGCAGGCTCCATATATCTCAAAACTTGTCAAGATTGCTGGGATCACCATTGCTGCTTCAAGAGTTAAGGCAAAGGCGACTTATGTGAGTCTAGTGTGCAAGAATTGTCAGGGCACTAGAGAAGTTCCATGCCGCCCTGGCCTTGGTGGGGCAATAGTGCCTCGCTCATGTGACCATATTCCTCAGGTTTACCTTGAATCCTATGTAAAAATCACACATATATGGTGGTTTATATCCATTAATCCAATTTTCTGATGGGAACTTGCACAGCCTGGTGAAGAGCCATGTCCTATTGACCCTTGGATTGTGGTTCCTGACAAGAGCAAGTATGTTGATCAGCAAACTCTGAAGCTGCAGGAGAATCCTGAGGTAAAATTTCTCATTTTAGACAATTGACTGTTAGTATCAAGTTTAGAACATTATCTAATTGGTGGATATTTTTCATGATTTCAAAGGATGTCCCTACTGGAGAGCTCCCCAGGAACATGCTCCTCTCAGTGGATCGCCATCTTGTTCAAAGAATTGTACCAGGCACAAGATTAACCATTATAGGGATTTATAGCATTTTTCAGGCAGCCAATTCATCAACCTCGTAAGAGTTACTGTAATTTTATCTTGTAGTTCAAAATCTCCAGATTTTTGGCCACACTTAGCTTCTAATTCAGATTTGATTGATACTCCATTGTTTATGCAGCCATAGAGGAGCAGTCGCAGTAAGACAGCCTTATATCAGGGTTGTTGGAATAGAAGAAGCAAATGAGGCCAGATCTAGAGGTCACGCAGCATTCACGCAAGAAGAGGTTGTGGGGAATCTTCACTGTGACCATTTAACATATTGCAGCATTCATTCTTACATCGTACATGATAAATTGCACCACCTGGTTCTTTATGAACCGACTTCAAGCAAGATTGCTATTATGTAAACAAAAATTGGCTTGCTCAGTCCTTTCTGTTCTCTCTCTGTTTAGGCTGGCTGATCTTTCATTAGCTGGTTGTGATATTCGATGTTGATTTTATAACATTTAGGACATTTCTTCTTTGTACCTTGATTCTAATCACCTACCTTCAACTTGTCATCCAAGGTTCCTACTTGCACTGTTTCCAAATTACCTTTGGAATTTGGCTGGTGGGGATAAATGACAACTTCTTTTCTTTTCCTTTTTTTTTTTTTTTTTTCTTTTTTCAATATCTTTGAGGGCTTAGGAACAGATGAGAAAGGAAGTTTAAGAAACCAAGCAAGTGTGTTCTGTTTTCTTCTCTCATGCTTTTCTTTTTTCTATCCTCCGTGAAATAATGAAGTGATATCATATGCAGATAGAAGACTTCAAAAAGTTTGCCTCACGAGCAGATGTGTTTGGAGCCATAAGTTCCAAGATTGCTCCTTCTATCTTTGGGGAAGAAAATGTGAAGAAAGCTGTAGCTTGCCTTCTCTTTGGAGGATCAAGAAAGGCATACCTTTAGCTTGTTTCTTTGGTTGTTATAAAGCTTTACAGTGTCTCAAGTCTCTGATAATGTGATTCCAATTGCATCATATGTACAGAATTTACCAGATGGGGTGAAGTTAAGAGGTGATATTAATGTCTTACTTTTGGGGGACCCATCTACTGCTAAATCACAGGTAATTAATGTGATGCAAGTTTCGTTCTCTTTAGATGTTTCTCATTAGTGTTTCCTTACTAGAATCTTGATTTTAGATTGTTTATGTTCTCACATTGCCATGTGGGAGTATGTGCTGATTGCATAATTATCATGTGTTTAAAGTTTCTCAAGTTTGTCGAGAAGACAGCTCCTGTAGCTGTTTATACTTCTGGTAAAGGCTCATCAGCTGCTGGTCTTACAGCTTCTGTGATTCGGGATGGAAGCTCAGTAAGTTCTCCAAGTATTTGGTTTGTATAATGGTGGAATTATTTCCTTTATTTTCATTGAGAATTCTGACTTTAAATCCACATTTGTGAATTTCAGCGTGAATTTTACCTTGAAGGAGGAGCAATGGTTTTGGCAGATGGTGGTGTTGTTTGTATTGATGAGTTTGATAAAATGAGGCCAGAGGATAGGTATCTAAAAATAAAATTGGAGAGCACCTTGGCATGTGTCATACATGTACAATTTTAAATGTGAACGGATGTTGTTCAGGGTTGCCATTCATGAAGCCATGGAGCAGCAAACAATATCGATTGCAAAAGCAGGAATAACAACCGTTCTTAATTCTAGAACATCTGTGCTTGCAGCTGCCAACCCTCCATCAGGACGTTATGATGATCTCAAGGTCAGCAGCTACAATTTCTGTTTATTCTTATTCAAGCTTTTACATGCATTATTGTGATTTTCTGGTTAGCAACTAACCAAATTCATTCACATTTCAGACTGCACAGGAGAATATTGATTTACAAACAACAATTCTTTCCAGATTTGACTTAATTTTCATTGTCAAAGATAAAAGGGACTACAGTCGTGACAAGGTATCTTGCAATTGTGTTGCTCATGTAAAGTGCTTGAACTGCAAGATGGCCCCCCAAGCACATGCAATGATATACCTTACATTTTTATTTTGCTTTGAGGCATATATACTTGACTATCAAGTGTTATTTTGGACGAGGGAAATAGTTTATTTTCAACATGCAATGAATTTTTGTGAGTTTATATTGAAACCACTATTAATCAAACTAATTTAGATACTACATGTATTTATAGTTTACACTTCTTTTCTAAATGACCATTGGCCCATGCAGTGACTTGAAACTAAATAATCTGTTACAGGTCATAGCCAGCCATATTATAAAGGTTCATGCATCTGCTGATAAACAGTCTGTCAATACTAGGGCTTCTAAAGAAGATAATTGGCTCAAGAGGTATGTGCAGTGTATCTTGAAGTGGCTGGGGTCAGCCCAAGGTTCTTTTTCTGTACCCTAGCTCAGTACAGTGCCAACACTGATCGACAACTATTGCAGATATATACAATATTGTCGAACTGAGTGCCACCCACGGCTGTCAGACTCTGCTTCCAATAGACTGCAAAATGAGTATGTCAAGTTCAGACAGGTGATTGACCACTGCCTTGTGTCACTGATTGCTTATTAGTTCTTCCTAAATAATCTAACACACCGAGTCTTGTGTTGACCATACACACATTGATATTAATTGATGAAATCCACAGAAATTCAACACAGTATACCCTTTATTGAATCAAAATATTATACTGGGGAAAAGTGGAGCATAGTCTTCTCTATTTACATCCTAAAAGTATTTGTCTATTGCTAATTAAAACCAAGGCAATGAGAGCAACCACATTTTAATTGTTTGAGTTTCCAAATCTGAGCAATCAAAAATGCCACCTGTCTGCCCTGGAAAATTCCATTGTTGATGCATTTTTATGGTCCTTTTCTTATGCTTATAAACTGCATCTACTATTACAATCTTCAGATTTTCTCGACAGTCACCTATTGAGGATGTCCAGGAATTTGGAACTTGGTTTTTAAACCGTAATATTTGATACTTGTATTTATTTGGCAGGACTGCTGGTTGCTGGAAACTTAATAATTAATGTTATTATTGTTGGACATTTCAGGATATGAGGAAACAGGCAAATGAAACTGGTGAGGCTGCTCCAGTACCCATCACTGTTAGGCAACTGGAAGCTATCATAAGGCTGAGCGAATCTCTTGCAAAAATGAAATTGTGAGTTCTCATCTTAAACTCAAATTATAAACCTGGCAGGTGTTCCTGTGTGCATGAAATCTCCTTGGCAAAGAACACACGCCCTTTGCTTATTACCGAGTGTGTTTATTTTGCTACATATTTCACTCATGCATATCAGTTTGTGTGCACACATGCACCTACACTCAATTTATTTTCTGTCTCCAGGTAATTGATTTCTACTCTTTCATGCACTTTGCTTTTAGGTCCCATGTTGCCACGGAAGCAGACGTGGTTGAAGCAGTAAACCTTTTCAAAGTTTCAACTATTGAAGCAGCACACTCTGGAATCAATCAGCAAGTGACCCTTACTCCCGAGATAAAGGTTTGTAAATGGGAATGCGACTTTTTTGACATTTCTGTTTTCAATGAACTTGTCTGAACCATGAAAATTTTCTCACTGCCCTTCTCTCAACTTCCTGCCTTCTGAAAATTAAAAAGCAAGCCGAAACTCAGATAAAAAGAAGGATTGGAATTGGAATGCGCATTTCAGAAAGAAAGTTGGTAGACGAGCTTGCAAGAACGGGGATGAATGAATCAATTGTAAGTATTACCGTACTGACAAGTGCTCTTTAATAGTCAATCCTTGCATGCTGTTTCCTTCGTTGACGTTTCATTTGCAGGTCAGAAGAGCTCTTGTGGTTATGCACCAAAGGGACGAAATCGAGTACAAACAAGAAAGGCGTGTTATTGTCCGTAAATTGTAGCGGGCTGCAAAATTTCTCTTTATCTAATCATAATTTAATTATCATGAGCTGTTCGGTGATGTCAACGGGGCCATAGAATTCTAGTAGTAACATGAGCAATGCAAAGTTGCAATAGTTTGTTCTTGTTTTCTTTATTCCTTTAGTTGTTTTTCTTTTCTTTTCTTTTCTTTACGGAAAATAATGTGCCTCTTGCATTTTGTTTTGGGCGTTTGGGTCTTTATTTTTTTTTTTTATCCGAGAAAAACGCATTATTGTGGAAACGGCGGCAAAATGAGCTTTTCGGTGGGACGAAGATTTACGGAAACCTGCGCACGCAGCTTGATCTCAACCGTTGGATAATTTCATTTATATTCCCTCCATTGATTTCCAGAGCAACCGTAGTGTTAGACCGACAGTGATTCAACTTCAAATGATTTTACTAAGAAAAAAAAAAAAAACTCTCAATTTTGTGTAACTTACTATTCGAAATTTTAAAAATACAGTAGATAAATATGGTATTCTACCCAAAATCGAAATGCATTGAATTTCAACTCTATCAATTTTGTTTTTTTTTTTTTCTTGCCATAAATAAAAAAAACTACTATTTAGTTGTCTTTTAGTTAAGATATATATATATATATATATATATATATATATATATTCTTCCAAAGATAAAAACTTATTGTTGTTTTAGAATTTGTTTATTGCTGTACAAGTCACTTTGTACACACACACACACACGACATATTGTTTCTCTTTTAATGTAGTCAAAGTCAGCTCAATGAAAAACGTGTGAAATTGAGGCTCCTTCAGGTAAGTGGAAGTAATAATAGGAAATGAAAATGTGAAAGAGTACAGCAGAGAGGAGAGAAAATTCTGAAAATAGACCTTCTCTGCTACTGGACTTAGTACAATGAAAAAGGTTTAGCGATTATATATATATATATATATATTAGCTTTTAACTTCAACCTCCATGACACACATTATTCACAAAATTAGCTACAAAGAATTCTGAACATAGCTCCTTCTAACATGAAAATGGGATAGAAATGTTAAAAGAAGAATTTTAAATGAACACGTCGAGGTTGGCTTCTTCCGTTGGTTGTTTCCTTCAAACTCCCCCCTCCCCATCTCAACTACCTGGGTTTTCTTGTAGATTAGCCCCACCTTATACTGTGTAGTGTTGTTGGATGGTCTCAATGTCGAGACCCTTCAGCTGGACCACTGACTCAACATGTCCCTTCAATGTGTGAAGCTCCCTGAGCCTGACCAACAAAAGACACACTTACCTCATCAGACGTAGGCACTTATGCAACAAAGGCTGTGGCATGCCATGCAGGGTTCAAGCAAAATTTTAAAAAAATTTCTGAGCAGGGTTCGAAAATTCAGATTTTCTGCATGCAGCATATTTTTAATCCGTAACACATCTTCAAAATTATACAACACAATTTGAATGGCACGTAGCACATTTTTAGAATACTATTAACACACACGCGCGCGCGCGCGCACACACATATTTTCATTTCAAAACATATGCAACAGGAGTAGCATTGAGTTCAGAATTTTCTGATCTGTCATTTTATGTTTTTCGCATGCTCTAAAGACAACTCACTCGAAACACTTTTGCTCATTTTAAATCAATAAGTTTTAGACTTTGCCTAAATCTTTTCAAAATCCAGTTTTTAACCAAAACACGTTCTATCACACATTGCCATGTGGCGGCAGTGCCACATTTGGGCCTGGATCATTTTGCATTAGGCATTAAGCATGATTTATTCATCCACTTCATTGCAGAATGCAATCGCAGTGGCAATCACATTGGTTAACGTAATAATTCAGATTTGCGTGCATGATAACTGACCTTGCAACTTCTGCACGTCTCTTAGCTTGTTCGGCAATCTCTGACAATTCCTTGTGGCTGGTCTTGTCGTGATGCTCCATGGCTTCTGGGGGTTGGAGACCATGAAGTGTGCGCTGAGCTGCAGCCCATTGAGCCTCCCTCTCGCCCCTTCCATAGTCCTTCTTGGTCGTGAAAGCAGTCTGGATTTGATTTTCAAAACAAGCACAAAAGAAAAGTCGTCAGACAGAAGATTACATATGAAGCTTGAAAGAACTTCGCATCGACATTACTCACCCTGTTCTGTAGCAAGTTGTCCCATGCCTTCCCACTCAATGAATAGCGGATGATGAACTTGAGGATATCAAGAGGGATGTAGGTGACAATGCTGTAAAGCCAAATCACTCCTGCCCATCCCCATCCAACGCCTTGGATTCTTGCAAATTCCCAGTTTGCATACACAGCGATGATGGTAGCGAACTTCATTGAACAAGGGTTAAGATTAGAGCAATGATAAACAACGACGCAAACTAACAAAGAAAGGTTCTGTTGATTGTGCTCAGTGAATGGAAGTTGACACAAGAACAGGAAAAAGGAAAGAATATAACAATGCTGACCAATTGTGCTACAAGGAAGGCAATGATGAGCAGGAAACCAGGGCGTTCGCAGTAGGACCAGCTCCTTGATCGGGTCACAAAGATGAGTGCTTGACTGATAATGCTCACTTGAAGGTACAAAGCTGCTGTAAGCTCATCTGGTTTACCCTTGATGGTCCTGACGCCAAATGTATCCTGTGATACATTCACATTTTATTATTTGTTTCCAAGTTTTCCTATTCAGTTTCATAACATTGCTGGCATTGAGAGCAGTTCACTTACAGCAAAGAAGTGAGTGTCATGAGCAAGCCAGAAGAAGACTGCAGTCATGATTGCCATGTAGGTTCCAAGGACAATTCCGGTTGCAAAAATTTCCTTCAGCTTCCAGGAGTCTGGCACAGGAGATGGCTTGACTCTGTCCTTTGAGATGGTCATAATTGTTCCATCATTGAGGATGGCAATAATCAAGACCATGAAGGGAGAGAAGTCAAACTTCCAGAGAAGTGCAACGAGCAAGAATCCCAACACAATACGGATTGTGATGGAAACAGCATAGATTGTGTAGTTCTTCATTCTTTGGAAGATGGCTCTGCTTGTCAAGACAGCACTTACAATGACGCTCAATCCTGGCTCAGTCAAAACAATGTCTGAGGCACCTCGGGCAGCATCAGTTGCATCTGCGACAGCAATGCCAATGTCTGCCTTTTTCAGTGCCGGTGCATCATTCACACCATCACCTGTCATACCACAAATGTGCTTTCTCTCCTGTAGCTTCTTAACAATCTCGTACTTGTGCTCTGCATTTCCCAAAGCTCACATTTGTTAGATTAGCAACAAATCTTATGAATACTAATTGACAACATGATATCTTTGTCTCATCAAATAGACCTAAATTGAAAACTCTATTACCAGGGAAGACTCCAGCAAATCCATCAGCCTTCTCGATGAGCTCATGGACTGAGATGGCAGCAATAGCCTCATCCTTGCTATCACCAAGGAGGGACGAGGATGGATACATATTGGTGCCCATGCCAAGCCTGCGACCAGTTTCTTTTCCAATAGCCAGTTGGTCGCCTGTGATCATCTTAACATTGACACCAAGGTCAAGGGCCCGACAGATAGTCTCTGCACTATCATGCCTTGGAGGGTCAAAGAGAGGCAAGAGCCCTACGAACTCCCATGGACCACCAGCACTTTCTTTAGTTTTTTCTGGGATTGCCTATAAAATGAAGAAAGAAAAGGATAAGATATGACCCATTTGGTATTCTCCTAGCTCGGAATGCACAACCAAATCATCATGGACAGGTATTTTTATCAGACCAATATACCTGAATACCAACTGCAAGAGAACGCAGGCCACGGTCGGCAAAGTTGTCAATGACTTCATGAGCCTTTTTCCTCATCTCGCCCTTGAGTCCACAAAGATCAATAATCTAGCATAAAAATAGGAAGTCAGTAGTGATTTAGAAGAGCTGAAGAGGTTACATCTCAGATGCAAAATATTAGCAAACATTACCTGCTCAGGAGCTCCTTTGCTGCATCTGTGCCAGTCACCATTGCTGTCAATGTAAGTGATTGCTGTACGCTTATCAACGGGGTTGAATGGCAGGAAATGTACCTCAGTAATTCCTGCTCTTGCCTACAAGCTCACAATAAAACAAATGAATATCCCGTCTAAATGTTTCCATAAGACCTGCAGGGAAAGTATAATGGCATTAACCGCCAATATTCACATGAGGACTGAACTGTATACCTCCTTGGGGTCACCCAACATTCCAACAATTGATGCATCAATGGCATCCTGGTTTTCAGTTCTTGAAGCCCTGGCACCAAGTAATACAACAGAGTCCTTGTCCATGTCCTTGGCAAATACCTACAGCACCATTATGCCAAATTGGGTTTCAAAAACCAGGTGCCTATGAAATCATGGAAGATAAATTGGCCTTTCTTGTTCTTGTAATTGTATGGTTTAATTTACTGACCTCGATGAGTGACTTGTCAACTGTGAGCTTGTTGAGGGTGAGAGTCCCAGTCTTGTCACTGCAGAGGACATCCATCCCAGCCATTTCTTCAATAGCAGTCATCCTCTTGGTGATGGCACCTTGCTGTGACAGGCGGTGAGACCCAATAGCCATTGTCACTGACAAGACTGTGGGCATGGCAATTGGGATACCTCCAATGAGAAGCACCAAGAGGTTGTCAATACCCTCTCTGTACCTTCTGTGCTGGATTGGGTACATTACCACAATCTCAACCAGCATCCCCAGAGCAATTGAACAGATACAGAAGTTACCAATGGCCGTCAACACCTGAGCAGTAGATTAGGCAAAAAGAGAGGATTCACAACAGAATACACAGGTCTTTGGTATGGTTTGATTAGAGTGGAAAAAAGTAATACCTTTTGGAAGTGACCAACATTGTTCGTGTTATCAACAAGGTGAGCTGCCTTGCCAAAGAAGGTATGCACACCAGTGGCAATGACCACTGCCTCAATCTCGCCTTGCTTGCAGGTTGAGCCAGAGAAAACCTCGTCCCCTGGGTTCCTTGTGACTGGAAGTGACTCACCGGTGAGGGCAGATTGATCAATCTTGAGAGGATCTCCTTCGAGGAGGCGAGCATCAGCTGGGATGATATCTCCTAATTTAATGCTAATCAAATCTCCTGGAACCAAAATTGCTGCTTCTTGCTCGCTCCATTTACCATCCCTCAAAGCCTACAAAATTTTCCACATACCAGTGAACCACATTTCATGTTTCATCTTCCATGAGCTGCCAATGTCAAAAGCATCAGGCATGAAAAAGTATGGATGATATTACCTTAGTTTTAGGGGCAAGGCCGGCCATCAAAGCAGCGGCAGCATTGCCTGCATTGTTTTCTTCTATAAAGCTGATGGTGGAGTTGATGAAAAGTAATACAATGATACCGACAAAGTCTTGCCAATCCGGAGGCTTGCCTCCTCCATTGGCCAAAACGATGGCCATGATGGCAGCTGACTCCATAACCCATGATAGAGGATTCCACATGAAACCCAAGAATTTGAGGAGCTTGCTTTCCTTTTTCTCCTCGAGCTTATTGGGGCCAAAAATTTGAAGCCGCTTTTCACCTTCTGCTGTGCTCAACCCTTCTCTCGTACATTTTAGCAGCTGGAAGACTTCCTCAACGGGAATTCTCTCCTACACAAACCAACAAGCGCACAATAACAATAATAAGACATTCATGTCAACATGCAGTGGGGTTTTGTCCCTTGAGTTTTATTTCCAAAAGGAACCACATTGCAATCATAATCAAGGTGGGGAATCAATAATGCTTACAAGATCAACATTCTCGTTCTTGATCTCTTCCAAGGAGATGTCCGCCATGGCGAAATAGAGAACCACGGAGTACTAAACCAAGCAAAGGGTTCAAATAATCAGAGGGAAAAAAAGAAAAATTAGAAGGAGAACTCTGAAACAAATGAGAACCCCTACAAAGGTGTCCTCTCTCTCTCTCTCTCTCTCTCTCTCTTTCTCTCTAGTATTTGGTTTGGAGGCAGCAGCTTGTTGTTGTCTCTTTTAATAGGCCTCCACTTCGTCCATAGGCCTATCAAAGAGACAAAAAGATATTTTGGGAGGAGAAAAGAGAGAGCTTCTGTTGTTCGGTTGCCTGAGGAAGACAGAAGGAGGTCTCTTATTTTAGAAGGTCGTTAAGATTTATAACCAACTTTTCTTTTTTTTTTTTTTGACAACACACAGACAATCAGGGAAAGGAACGAAAGCTCGACCAATACGGGCCTGTCTGTTTTGTCTTCGTGGCTTGCCAATGTCCCCGCGCCTTCTAGTGGTCAATGGTGAGTTTTGATGATTGATCACTAACTGCTGTCATTGGCTCTCCAACGCCACCGCCAATGCATGGGGTCTTTTTTAAGTTGGACCAAACCAATTCAATGCTATGTAACGGAATATTATGGGAGTGCATCGTCCAACATTGTGGTTTTGGACCCCTTTTTTGCCTTATTTTTGTTTTTTCTTCTTTGAAAAAGAAAAAAAAAAAAATAAAAGACTTTCAGTTCTAACTTTTTCTTTTTGTTTTGACATCCATCCTGTAATATCTCCTAATTTATGAGCTTAGCTGCATTGAACTACCGTAAAACAGATAAAAATCCTAATTTTATGGGAAAGCGTCCAACTCTAACACCAGTATGAATGATCCAACAAATCGCCTCCTTTATTAATGGCATATCTTCAGACGTTAAGGCTCACTTTGCGGTTATTGGAGCCTTTGATAAGAGCCTTTTTTTTAAGTTTTTTTTTTTTTATAACTTTCTGATGTTATTGGCATAAATTTCTTAAATATTATTATTACGATGTTTATTTTCTTCCGGGCTTTTGGAAGCATTTGTATCATGTCAGAGAAATTTTCTTTAACATATGCAGAAAGATTATTACACTTGTATAATCCATCGTAACATCATTTACAGGACACTGAGTAGGATAGATAGAAGTGGTCAATGACAACAGGATGCTGCGCTTTTCTAATTTGTACAATCCGTCCCAACAGTAAATGCAAATAATGTGCCGTGTGCTGCCACGCGCAGCAAAAATATTTGAAAAGATCCATGACTTCCATTAACCCCATTTCTCGAAAACACAGGAATGCAATGAATGCATCAATCATAATATGGATGATAGATACGGCATCCAACTCAAAGCAGACAACCCACTCAAAGCCCCAAAATGATCATTAGTCGCAGGCGATTTTTCTTTTCCTTTAGATGATTCACCCCCAATAGCTTTCGACAAAGAATAAATGTTTTGGAGGCAGTAACGAGCAACACTTTGCTGTCCTATAACTCGTCAAGCTATTTCACATATGGAACCCAGATATCTCCCACAACATTAATTCTCGTAACTTGTTGTACTTGGAATAGCAGCATTACATCTGTAACTCATTCCGATTAGCTAAACTAAGTATGCAATAATTTGAACAGCTAAAGAAACTGTTGAATCCCTTCTCATCTGCATCAAAGTCACTAGTGATTTGTGACTACTTAAAATATCAACTGCCTTCTCTCCACCAGCTACCCATTCCTAAGCAATGCTCCCATCATATTGTTTATGATAAGGTTTGAAGACACATGATTGTCCCATTAGACTCAACATTAGTTAGCCCTGATGCCCTTCACTGTATTTATGTGATTCTCACACAACCCATTATTCTTCACGAGTGGTTAAACTATTTCTAGCTAATCCACAGGTTGCACTGTCCAACCATGTCCAACCAGAAAACATTCCAACTCAACACACACAACCGTCAAAATTATGAACCAGTTATTTCAGCATAGACCATAACAGAAACATCATAACACTAGTGAATGAGCTACCCAAAGAGAGTAAAACTTGAGGCGTATAGACCCAATACAAGAACAGCCAATAGAAAATTCATTAAAAGGCACAAGAGAGAAGAAGTGTTGAGATTGAATATATAACTGAGCATGAAAGGCATAAATTCCAATCATCACAACACAAAACAATAAAAATAAACTGAAATTAAACATAAATTCCGTCAAAATCTCATTAAGTCAACTTGTCTTGAGATTCCAAAACTTAAACCCACGTATAAAGTCTTGCAAAACAACTAAAGCGAGAAACCAATAAAGGACCAACTTCCAAAATCCGCTCAAAACCCTAGCTTGGTACGGCGCCAGTGCCTGCGCTTAGCATTGTACCTAGAAAAACCCATAAAACACAGAACAAAATTAAAAAAAAAAAAAAAGAAATTAAAAAACAAATGCCAAAAACACTAAAAAAATAAAATAAAATAAAAAACACATTTCTCTCTTTTTTTTTAGCACCTGATGGTGTTGTCGGTTCTCATGCGGATCCAGTGAGGGATGGGCCGGTTCTGCCTCATCTTCTTCGCCAGCTTCTTCTTGATCCGGAAGGTCTTGTGCGACGGCTACGCAATCAAATTCACACAGATGATTAGACACACAACTGATCACAAACCAGATACACAGACTCTGAATGGTTTATAAGCAAGAAATGGGACCGCGAATAACTATCAAGCTTGCCAATCAACCACAGATTACACTCATACATCATATTACACACACAACCACAACAGAACCAAACACGGTGAGAGAAACAGAACGCACCATTTTTGAGACTCTGGTGCGTGGGAAGCAAGAGGCTGAAGCTGCAGATTGCGAGAGCCGGCAACAAAAACCCTAAATTATTGGATTTACCTTATTTATAGGTGGGGTTTGCATGTCTACGGCGTCGTTTATTTACTATTTATTTTGGCCCTCTGTATTTGATGGACAAAGGTCATGGGCTTCAGAAACCAAAAGATGGCCCATATAGAGAGCTACGGGCTAGCTTTTGGGCCTCCTTCATAAATTCAACTTGGCCCAACGTTGAAATTCAAATCTCACCAGCTGAAATTCTTGCCGAACATAAATTTAAGATTTAAGGAGGAAAAGAATTTTAATGTGAAATCAAAACGGAAAATAGATAGCAAGAATAGGAGTAGGCTGGGAGCCGGAGAGCAATCCGCAATTGGAGTTGGAGTCCAATTCCGGACTAAAAGCAAACAGTCTCTCTATAAAGAGGGGCCCCCGGCCCTCCTTTTCTCTTGCACTTTTTTCTTTTTTTTGACTTAAGACAGATCTGGGGAAGGGTTTTGGGTCTTGTTGTTGACCCGCGTGCCAATCAGAAATCGTCAATCAAGGATCGGACGGTTGTGGAATTGTCGTCTAGCCCTGTCCCTGTCAACGCAGATCACCACAAAGATGCCACGCTCGTCAAAACGAAAAGCGGCCCCACCACCACCGAGTTCCTCCTCCTCCTCCTCCTCCGTCACATCCTCGTCAACTGGTACGGTGGTAGCTTTAACTGTTAGTCTGTTACCCTCCTCCTCGTTCTTTGTCTCTCTCCCACTCTTGTTTGCCTTGTTTGGTTACTAAGAATTCGCGGGAAAATCCACTAGAAAAACAAGAAAGACGTTAGCTTTGTTATAAAAAAAGAAAAGAAAAACCAGAAACCAAGAAAGAACGAGGGTAAAGAAACCGACACAGAAACACCAAATTCGGAACCGATAACTTGGAATCCCTGGCAATGGCCGATTAAAGATCCGATGGGTTCTGATTTTGATGAAAAGCTATGGCTGTTATAGCTGTGGATCTTGTTTTCGGTAGGCAATGCATGCATGGCCAATGGCTATGCTTGGCATCAACTTCCTGCAGTTAAAAGAATTAAGGAAAGAAAAGAATTTTTAATATGATTTTCATGTTGGGCCTGAATTTATGTGATGGCGTCTATGTTATTAGTTCTTTGATTTCTTGTTGACAAATTGCAATGAGAATTTAGTTTTCATGTATATGTATAATCAAAGCATACATCTTTTGGTTTCAAGAAAGGGAAAAATTAGTGTGCATTTACCTCCTTTTTTATAGAATTGAAACTGAATTCTCTTCTTGTTGCCTCGATGTCTTCATCCTCACTGGACTTGTGTTCGAGGCAAGGGTTCAAGGGTCGGTAATCACTGAAAGAACAATGCCAAAAGAAAACCTCTTGTAGAGGTTAAATATGGCCTAACCTACGATTCTTACTACTGTCATACTTTTTTTTTTTTAATTTTCTCTTTTTAGTTTGATTATGTGTGTGAATGACATGTTTGTTTGCTTATGGTTAGATGCTCTTATGATTTTGGCTTAATATCGATCCATTAATTGTAGAACTACTCAAGAACTAGTTCCTTTTTAATCTAATTAAATGCAAGTTCTACTAGTGATGTTTGGTATGATATCATGATAATCTGGTATCAAGCTGTTCCGTAATAACAAACACTGAGGTATTAGGCATTAGGAGAGAACCGGACATTGGGGGAAAGTAAACGTTCTATGGGATATCAATTCCCAATCCATTTTCTTGGCAGTGAGAAAATGGGCTGATGACTACACTATGTGTGTGTCTGCCTACTGCCTGTGTATTTCCTTTTATTGATCAGCAGCTTTTGCCTAAGTTGCTTACTGGAAAGTGTTCCAAGCTGGTCATTGCCGGATGGCAGCATTGTCACATTTTGGCTTCTTGTCTGCTGTCAAAATTTAAATAACAAAGGGAATATTATTCTTTTTTCTCAGTAACAGTATGGTATGTCTTATGTTATATGTTGACTGCTTACATGTGAATTGCTTATATGAGTGGAGCTTTGCCTGGCATCAATTGCGTCTAAAGGAGCTACAAGCCTTAAAATTGCTCCAAGATTTTGTTTCTGCTATGATGACTCAATTGCCTTGTGAAGGGTTTTTTTTTCTGCACCTATGCTTGCCATACTTGAATGAGCTCTTGTAGCCTTGCTATCTGTCTGGCTACTTCCTTAACAGCATATCATGAACAATATTTTGCCTCAGGTAAATCCAAAATGAAGGACATCAATTGCATAGATAAGCTATTTGACTCCTATGCAAATACATCGCTGGGCATGATAGAGTAAGTTCTGTTATCTTGTTGGCACTTGGCATGTTACAAATATATTGTAATTTAGTTTATCAATGCTATATAACGGTTGTTTTGGTTGCTGTTTATCACTGATGTTCCATGTCATTATCTGGAGCTCTTAGTGTTTGAAAGAGGTTTCTGTCACCATCTGTACATGGTACATGTGGTGATCCTCTGTGCTTGGTGCTTCCATTTGTATTTTATAATTTGGACAATAGATTAATCATATTGGGTGGTAGAAACTCTCTGCCTATTTCTGTTTTTTTCTCCTCGAGAAGTAGTGAGGCTCTCGATGGGTAATACACACTCAACATATGTGCATATCATAAACATTGATGTAACCAGTAATCGATTTGTTTTTAGCTTCACTCAAGAGAAATCTCAAGTTTCTTATGCTTCTCTTCTAAGCTAGTTTCTTATGCTACTCTGTTTGTTCAAACAGCCCAGAAGGAATTGAGACACTCTGTTCGGATATGCAAGTGGAACACACTGATGTTAGGATCTTAATGCTCGCATGGTACCTTTAGTACTGATCAGGCTTCTGAGTCTTGAGTCTTCAATTATTATTATTCTTTAGTCCTAGGTTGCATCCATCTGCCGAAGATCTCATTTTCCATGTGTTTTAGGAAATTGAAAGCTCAGAAGCAAGGGTATTTTACAAAGGTAAAATGCATGTTCTAGTCCTATTCCCTGCTATAATTGCTTCTTATAAACTTTTGGTCACGTTTTAAGCACCTTATTCTGCCCTCAAATGTGTTAAATAGTTGTCGAATTCAAGTATGATAGAAACCATAGTTTTGCAAAGATAACCAACTATCCCAGGGATCTAAAGAGGCTTCAGTGAATTGATACACAAAATTATCTTGTATCATACCATTCTATAACTCCTTCATGTTATTTTTTTCATTTTTTGGAAAAAAGGGAAAAAGAAACTCTGATCTAGGAAGTCAGATTTTTTTATATCTAGTAAGTACAGTTTTTTTTATTCTATTGATTTTTTTCTGCAGACAGTCATCTCAAAGGTAAAGCCAACTTGAGTCCTCCTTTAATATGCTTTCTTTTTAGAGTTTTCTAACCATCATATCCTTCTACTATCAGGAAGAGTGGCGAACAGGCCTTAAGGCTCTCCAGTCAACTTCTGTATATAAATTAAAGGAAGCACTCCCAGAGCTGGAGAAAGAGGTATTACTCCCCTTTGGTTTATTTATTGAGTTCTTCTGGCACATAATGCTTGCTTAGTACAAACTGGATGAATTACTGATTTTTGGTTTCGTGTCCTGAAAGGTGGAAGCACCAGAAAACTTTGAAGACTTCTATTCCTATTCATTTCGATACTGCCTAACAGGTGAACTCAGCTATTATATCCACATACTGGCTCATTGAAGTGCCTTTGCTTTATGGAATTGTCTTGCTATTTTTCTCTCCTTTTTGGTTGCAACTTGTACTTATTTATGCTGCCATTAATTGTTTCAGAAGAAAAACAAAAATATATAGACATTGAGAGCATCTGTGAATTGCTGAATCTTGTCCTTGGGTCTCGATTTCATTCAAAGGTTGATCTGTTGACTGAGTATCTAAAGGTAGCTCTCCAATTCCCATGTTGTAGCTGGCTAAATTACACATTTGATGTTTTCCCATGGTAGATTGTGTGAATTCCTGTATTGAATTTATGGCAGATACAGAGTGAGTATAAGGTAATAAACCTGGACCAGTGGATGAGCTTTCTTCGGTTTTGCAAAGAGGTAAGTTGATACTCTTGGCTGTTTCATTCTTTAGAAATCTTTTCTTTGATGTAATTCAGTTTAATACTGAGAGCCTGGCTTGCACAGAAATGCAATTACACATCACAATTTCCTTAATGAATTTTTTGGGCTCAAGGGATGCCGAAGGTGGGTTTAAGTTCAAGTTCATGACTTATACTAATGTTGGGCTAGCTAGACATGCATCCCTTAAGTGAAAATTAAGCAAATGAGGATGCCATCATTTTAGAGCAACTCTTGCTATAATATTGCTTGTGTTGCTTCTCTTGTAAAAGCAGCTTTCACAAGGTTCTGTGTTTTTCAGTCTTTATCCAAGTAGTTAGTCGTAAGTTTCTAGGCTCATAATGTCTAGGGCTGTGGAGGGGTAACCTAGTTGGTTAACATGAAGCACATAAGATGGTCAATCTAAAATCCTTTTAACTTCTCTTGTTTGCAGATTAACTTTCCAGATCTTGAAAATTATGATGACACCATGGCTTGGCCCTTGATTCTAGACAATTTTGTTGAATGGATGAAAGAGAAGCATAGACAGTTGCGGTGATTCTTTAGCCATCTTTGCTCCTTGCCTCCGTAAAAATCCAATTTTGGTAAGTAAATTGCTTCTATGGAAATCATTTGGGATGAAAGAGCAACCAGCGACTGTAACTGGCTTTGTTTTGATTGATCTGTATGCAGAAATTTTCCAAAAGCCCAACCGTGAAGCATCATCAACAACATTTTGACACATAAGATATTCTTTGCTGGACTCTGAAGTCATTTATACGACATCCTATAACTTTACAGACAGTTTTTAAAGTTACTGCTCCATCAATTGATTGTTTCTCTGGCCTTTGTGGACCGGTCAAGAACATTTTATATAAGGATTTCATACACAAATATAAAGGTTAATATTTGGTGGATATATGTTAGATGTCATTGCTAGCAGTTTCATCTGGGTTCATTGCTACCAGTAGTAGAGAACCAATATCAGCTGGTATCTCCACTAACTGAGATTTTTCTTTCATATGCATATACGAGCTCCTAGTTTGCTAAACGCAGATAATGTCTGGCAGGAATTTAATGGTTGGCTTGGTTTTGATTTTGAGCTTGAAGTTTCTCTAATCAAACGATAGAAAAAGATACAAACATCAAAACTCACACAAATGTCACACGTTATGCTGATACATTTTCTCCAGCGAGTCACAATGAAGCTACAAGCTTACGCTTCAAATTGACTGGCCGCAGCATTGTTAACAAAGCATCACTGGTTCAACATACAATCATATCAATAACAACGTTCTTTTAACAAGAGAAGACGAACGTTTAACCTCCGATTTCACGCCTCCATGCACCATGCCCTTGAAGCTGCAAACAATCAAAAATGTCAAATTCAAACATGCATGCTGCAAGTAATTAGGTTAATTGGCTGAAGGAGTGATGTCAAAGATTGCTTAACAAGCAGGTAGGCATGATGGTAATTAGTTGGGGTGGACTACCTTGCCTGGAGATTTTCCATTCACTATCATAGCTCAAGGCCCAAAAGAAGTACCCGCGAAGCCCGAGGGCTTTAGCGAACCTCAGTTTGATTGTGGTAGATTCAGTATCATCATAACCAACCCAGGTCAACCCAGCATAGGAATATGTTGATACGGTTTCCATATCAAACACCACGGTGGCGCTGTTCTCTCTGTTGAACTCCTCTACTTGGTTAAACGTCATAACCCCATCGCCGTATGGGCCGGTGGCAACCGCTGGCGCTCCGATACCGTGCACATTCGGGTCTTTGAGCAGCCAAGATCTCCCATATAACGGCAGGCCCATGACCACCATCGTTGGTGGCAACCCAGCGCGTATCCACGACATAAGACCATAGCTTGTGCTTATGTTGCTTGCTGGATCGTACAATGCAGCATGGGCCCCTGTGGCGGTTGGGTTCCACCCACCGTGATAATCATAGCACATGGCATTAATCCAATCCAAATTTTTCTTGATTGAAGAGACCGGATACTTGCGGTGTACTTTACTCCAGGAGAACTCGACGGCGAAGTAAACAGCCGCCGTGAGCAGCAGAGGAGGCCGGTGCGTTGACTTAGCTTCTTGCTGGATAGCGTTTCGCCACTCGTGGAATAAGGAGCCCAAGTCTTGCATCTCTTTTGGGTCTCCAGGGAATTCCCAGTCAAGATCCAGCCCATCCAACCCATATTCTCTAGCCACCTCAATCGCCGAATTTATGAAAATTTTACGAGTCTCAGCGTTTGATGCCATTCTAGCGTAGAATTTCGGATCGTCCCCGCCTCCACCAATCGATGCAAGTGTTTTCACCGGCGGATCTTTCTGATGAAGGGGGTTGGCGAAATTTCTAAGCAGCACAGCTTCCCGATCGGATACTTCAACTTTGTACGTGACATTATTTGGATTGAGAAAAGCATAGTGCACGTGGGTGAACAAAGTGGTGTCTATGGCGGACGGTGGAAGAGTTTTGGACCACGAAGGCCAATAAGCAGCTTTGATTGCCGGAGTTGGCCAAAGCGAAGAATCTCCGGTGGTGGAGAGAGACATGAAGGAGGCTATGGTCGTAAAGATGATGTGCAGAATTTTGACTGTATACATGGTGCGATTGGCTTGTCAACGGACCAAGTTTAAAAGGGCCATTGTGTAACCATATGGTGCATATCCATACATTTTTCAACCAACGTTTTTTCTTCTTGTTTTCTTTACGTGGCGCTGAATGGTTGTCATTATCCAGGAACTTGCTTGAACTGCTGCCCTTGATTGTGGACAATGTATGATTAAGAAATGATCTTTTTAAAAGTTTATGCTCCACGGAATCGTATATTTATTTATAAGTCAATATTTGTGTGTTTTAAGAATAATAAATATTGTCCATAATGGAATAAGAGCCAGCTAGTGTCCAGCATTTTGCCATTGTCCTGCATTGCTCCTTGCGTGAAAACGAGACTAGTGGAAGCCACTTGGTCTACTTATGGATCGCCAGTCCTTTTGTGTGTTCGTGAATAATAAAATATAAAGCAGGAACAATTGCAATTTTGTCTTTGGTTTGCTGTATGTTTGTTTTCAATGATAGAGAGAATGAACTTCACTTGCCTGTCTAGCTTGTGTTGCCATACTGGTGAGATTGGACCGAACGGTTTTCATATATAAAAGTTGCGTGCAAGACAAGAGAAAGGGTTGAGAGACCATGCATGGACTACAAGCCCAGATATACAGTGCCTAAAAAAAATTATAAACCAAAGTGCTAGACTGATAGAAAGCAGTTCTGGGAAGAGGACTTTTAGGCTTCTGGTGGTTTGATTTGGTCTGTCATGTTAAGAGGATATTTCCATACAATTGATCGGCACTGTGCCAGCAGTAAGCTGGCGTTAACAAGTTAGCTATCAAGACGAATTGAATGTGAATATACCAAAAATAAAACTCAATAGAACCCGCTTCACTTGTGGATGAATTCGCACATCATCAGGTATCAAGAGAAAATTATACTTCCTTAAATTGAGTCTATGTCGTCAACGGAACTCTGGTTGAGAGAATTGTGGGTCGTTCTCAGAATAATATTCCCGCTGCTGGTGGGATGCGGATGCACTTCCCGTAATTCCTTTCCCTTTCCCAGAAAACGCAGGCATTTTAGGAGTAGCAATAACAGATACATCATTTTTCAGCATGGAAAACACCTCCAACATTGTTGGCCTGTCGTCTGGGTTCTCTTGAACGCACAGCAGGGCTACGTGCATACATATTAGCAGTTTACAAGGCGAAGATGAATCGTCCAGTGAAGGGTCTACGAATTCCTTGCCTTGGCCCTCTTCCCACAACGCATATGCCTGCATTAGGGCATATTTGTAGCCCTTAAATTATGCTAAAAGAAACTCTTAACAAATAAAAATCATAATAATAGTATGCTTACATATTCTAAAAGGTTGAGATTTTCATTGGGGCCATAGTAGCATGTGTTCCTCTTGCCACTTATGATTTGCAGAAGCACAACTCCAAACCTATAAACATCATACTTCATGGAATATATTCCTTTTCTTACGTATTCAGGAGGAATATATCCACTGCATAGTACAAAGCACCAATTAAGTATGCATCAGTTTGAAAATAGGTGCTGATGATATATTATACATAACATCGATGAGAGAAAACCAACTTACTATGTTCCAACAATCCGGCTCGTGTTTGCTTCATACAAATCTTTTCTGAAAAGTTTAGCCATGCCAAAATCTGATATCTTAGGATTCATCTCATGGTCAAGTAAGATGTTGCTAGCCTTTAAATCTCGGTGTATTATCGTGAAATTTGAGTACTCCTGGAGATACAGAAGCCCTTGAGTAACCCTTTCAATAATATGAACACGAGTGCTCCAATCCAAGTCATACCGTCTTATTGGATCTGCAGAATATGTCATATAGAGAAGCATTTACTTGCCAATAATACATTATCAGCCAATCTTAGGCAGGGAATTGAGTAAATCGAAATTGATCTATAATTGCTACTTTAGATCTTGAAATCGAATAGGCTCAGCAGCTGTTATTGCAAATCAGGAAGGATTACAGACCAAAGAGGTAGAGATCCAAGCTTTTATTTGGCATGTACTCATACACCACCATCTTCTCTTCATTCTCTGTGCAAATTCCCAGAAGTCGAACCAGATTTACATGCTGAAGTCTTGCAGTTAGTGAAACCTCATTTTTGAACTCCTCAAGTCCTTGAGTCGAGGATGCTGAAAGCCTCTTCACGGCTATCTCCTGCCCTTGAGGTAGTCTGCCCTGATAATTTTTGACAATCAGCCATTAGCAATATTAATCATAAACAAGCTGGATTCAATGATGAATTGGAAATGCTGCTAGTGCTACAACCTTGTAAACAGGACCAAACCCACCCTCTCCAAGCTTGTTTGCGCTTATAAAGTTATTTGTAGCTGCTTTGATGTTGGAAAAACTGAATACTTGCAGATTGGGAGCATCACTATCAAGCCTGTCAGCAGCCAATGAACTAATTCCTGGAGTTGCTGGACCTCTATTGCCTGAGGCTCCCATTTTTGCAATCCAAAAGAAACAATGAATAAACCCAACAGTTGTTTTCTTATTTACTTGTATGTGATGGAAAATTGTGCACCACAAAATTGGTAAAAATTACCTTTACGAGCAAATACTCTGCTTCGGTAGCAGAACATTATAGAAGCACATAGGACAACAAACAAGGCAACTGGAATCAGAACTATTAGCAGCAACCTGCGCTTGCCTCCTCCAGCTGCTTCACCTTGAGCTGTTGGTAAATCAGCTTAGTAAATTTTTCTCTCTTCAAACATAGAAAGTGCCTTCCCTATGGAACATTTATAGTGTTGCATTTAAGAGTACTAGAAGACAAAAGGACTTTATTCCCAATTAACAGATTTATATTGAAAACGAAAATCCAATACCCACCTGCATAACTAAGTGCCCAATTATCATCATTGGCAATCTGAAACACATTGTAACCACGCATTCCCTTCTCCTTTGCATAAGCAATCTTTGCTCTAACAGTCTCCACATCATCATAGTTAATCCAAATTGATCCAGCAACGAAGTAATTGACTACATAGGTTGAATTATACACAGGCTTAGCTCCGTAGCCATAATCATGAATGTAGGACTTGATGTATTTGTATCCCATGGAACCATCAACAGTAATGGCTGGGCCCGAGGCCGGTGAACCGAGAGAATTGTCGCTGGGGTTCACCAGGGTCCATGCATATCCAAGGTAAGGCAATCCCAAAACAAGCTTGCTTGCTGGAAACCCTCTCCTTAGCCATTCTTTTACGCCAATATCTGTGGCAATACTACTAGAAGGATTGTACAAAGCAGCATGGTTCCCTGTAGCATTTTCCCTTGAAGGCATATGATAGTCATAAGCAGCAATATGTGCCCAATCCAAATTCCTGCTCATCGACTCAATGGGGTAACTAACATTTGTTAAATTCGGTGAGTAACGAACAACCATTGTCAGCATCAATCGAGACCTACTAGCGTTTCTTGGCTCAGAATCAACAGCAGCTCTCCACTCTTCTAATAAAGTTCCTATCTTTGTCACGTCCGTGCTGTTAGGCCATACCCAACACAAGTCTATTCCCTGGAACCCATAAAGCCTAGCAGTTCTTATAGAAGACTCAATAAAAGACTTCCTGCAAGAAGGCTGGTTAAGCATTGAAGACAAGACAGAGGAGTCAGCTGTTAGACTTTTCTTATCTCTATCATGCAGGATCGTTATCTTGATACGAATACTAGCAATATAACTGTAACAAAACCAAAAGGAATAGGAAATCAGAACAACATACCGTTCTCCATTATTCTGATATCCGGTAGTAGAGATGAGAAAACTTCTCTTTCCTGCCCTGTACGCTTTCCTTTCTGTTTCTCCTATCTTCTCTCCTCCTACCTTTTCTCTTCTTACCTTTTCTCCTACTCTTCCCTTTCTGTTCTTTACGCTTTTCTCTGATGGTTGAGAGAGACCAGAAAATGTCCATAATGAATATATATATATTCATCCATTTTCCAGCAGCCGTTGCCCTGAAGATAGGGAGATTCTCCCTATCTGTAACGGCTATCTGTCAGAAGGGAGAGCGGAGGGATTTCAAACCCATTAACCCAAAACCACCGTTTTGCTTAACAGACCATCACGTTAAGCCATCCATTATTTGGGTCATACGTTAAACAAGGGCCACTTTATGTCGATTAACTCAACAATCTCCCACTTGGCCCTTGTAATGATTTGATGAATCAACAACAAATAAGTGTGCACAATCCTTAAAGATTATCAAATCACAATACTTGATTGAATTAAAACGATTGGATCATGGCGGTCACATATCTCTCAGTGACATGATTCCTTCCATGTATCACATAATCATGATAATTCAGAATAACCTTACTGAGAAACATTAAAGTTTTAAATTGTCATGTCCATATATGCCATTAGTTATCTCACAAACTATAACTGTATACAACTAAATAGAGACAACAAAAGCACAAGCAAAACCACGACCTTAATTGAATTCAAGAGTGTCTCAATGATATGAGCAGTACAAAATATTGACTTTCAAGAGAATGAGGACCTGTCCAATATGCCCATCCGATCAACATGTCCAGTGAATGTTTTCGGTGGCAAACCTTTAGTTAACGGGTCCGCTATCATCAACTCAGTGCCAATGTGCTCAATAGACACTCTGTGATTTTGCACTTCTTCTTTAACAGATAGGTATTTCAAATCCATATGTTTCGCACCTTTAGAATACCTATCATTCTTAGAGAAGAAAACTGCTGCGGAATTATCACAGTAAATTCTCAACGGCTTTTCTATACTGTCGACCAAACTGAGCCTTGAGATAAAAATTCCGCAACCATAATGCATGAATAGTAGCCTCAAAGCATGCTATAAATTCAGCCTCCATAGTGGAAGTAGCAATGACAGACTGCTTCCCACTTTTCCAGGAAACTGCTCCTCCAGCTAGGAGGAACAAGTAACCAAATGTAGATTTCCTCGAGTCTACACATCCAGCATAATCTGAATCCGAGTAGCCTACTATTTCAAGATGACTTGATCTTTTATAAGTAAGCATATAATCTTTGGTGCCTTGCAAGTACCTAAGGACTTTCTTTCCGGCTTTCCAATGATCTATTCCAGGATTGCTTTGATATCGGCCTAACATTCCAACAGCGAAACTAATGTCTGGCCGAGTGCATGTTTGCGCATACATCAGGCTTCCAACCAGTGAGGCATAGGGAATTGATTCCATTGCTTTCCGTTCCAAATCATTCTTTGGACATTGCAGTTCACTGAACTTGTCCCCTTTCTGAATTGGAACTATTCCTGTAGAGCAATTTTCCATTCTAAATCTCTCTAATACTTTATTGATATACCCTTTCTGAGACAATCCCAACAATCCTTGTGATCTATCACGGAATATCTCTATTCCAATCACATAAGATGCCTCATTCATATCTTTCATTTCAAAAGTTTCAGAGAGAAATTTCTTAACATCATGTAACAAACCCATGTCATTAGCGGCCAAAAGAATGTCATCAACATATAGGACTAATATAATGAACTTGCTCCCACTAATCTTCATATAGATACACCGATCAACGGTGTTCTCTACAAAGCCGTATGACGTAATGGTATCATTGAACTTAAGATACCATTGTCGGGAAGCCTGTTTCAGTCCGTATATCGATTTCTTTAATTTACACACCAAATTTTCCTGCCCGGTGGTGGTGAAACCTTCAGGTTGGTCCATACATACTTCCTCTTCTAAGTCACCATTCAAAAAGGCGGTCTTTACATCCATTTGGTGAAGCTCTAGATCATTATGAGCCACCAAAGCCATAATAATTCTCAAGGAGTCTTTCTTAGAGACTGGAGAGAAAGTCTCCTTATAGTCAATACCATCCCTTTGAGTGAAACCTTTGGCAACCAGTCTGGCTTTATACCTTTCGATATTACCTTTCGAGTTTCGCTTGGTCTTGAAGACCCACTTACAGCCAACTCGTTTTGATCTTTTAGGTAACTCTACTAGTTCCCAGACTTGGTTTACATCCATCGATTTCATCTCTTCCTTCATGGCATTGAGCCACTTTTCAGAATCATTACATTCCATGGCTTGTTGAAATGAGACTGGATCTTTATCAATGCTCAATTCCGACTCATGCTCAAGTGAGTAAACCACATAATCATTAGATACAGCTGGCCTTTTCTGTCTTGTAGACCTCCGTAATGCCATTTCTTGTGGTATCACTTGTTCATTTGTACACTGCACATTGTCACTTGGTTCATCTCCTATGCGTTCACTTTGCGTGTTTCGAGTATCAATTTGTTGCCCTTGCATGTCACGTGACTGTGATGCAACAAAAGGAACAACAATTTGAGTAGAAACACTGGGTGTGGGGATACCACCTTGAGTAGGAGTACTCACTGTGAATTTTTCATTATGTAATTCTCTAATATCCACCTTTCGTGACTCCCCACTCCCACTGAACCGGCCATTTTCAATGAATCGAGCATTACCAGACTCAACTATTCTTGTGCTATGGTTAGGGCAATAGAACCTATATCCTTTAGACTTTTCAGGATAGCCAATGAAGTGACCACTAATGGTCCTTGCATCAAGCTTTCCTTCATGTGGATTATATATCCTTACTTCTGCTGAACAACCCCAAACATGGAGGTGTCTCAAACTGGGTTTCCTGCCTGTCCATAACTCGTAAGGAGTTTTAGGGACAGCCTTACTGGGAACCCTGTTCAGCAGATATGCTGCAGTTCTTAATGCATGCATCCACAAGGATAAAGGTACAGTACTGTTACTCAACATGCTCCTAACCATATCCATAAGTGTGCGATTCCGCCTTTCCGCTACACCATTTTGTTGTGGTGTACCAGGCATTGTGTACTGTGCACATATGCCTCGACTTTCAAGAAATTTTGCAAATGGACCAGGACATTGTCCACTTTCATTGAATTTTCCATAATATTCACCACCCCTGTCTGACTTAATCACTTTTACTTTTCTATCTAACTGCCTTTCCACTTCATCAATAAACACCTCCAGGGTATTTACTGACCAGGACTTTTCATGCAGTAGATATAAGTAACAATACCGTGAGTAGTCATCTATGAATGTGATGAAATATTTTTCACCACCCCATGTAGGAATGTCAAAGGGGCCACAAATATCAGTGTGTATCAATTCTAAAGGCGCATTACTTCTCATGGCTGGGTACTTCGATGTGTGTCTTGTTTGTTTCCCTTTTATACAATCAACACACACATCCCAATCAGTAAAATCCAATTGAGGCAGGATGTCACTTTTCACCAACCTCAATATCCTTTCTTTGGATATATGACCCAATCTTTGATGCCATAAGAAAGCAGAACAATCATCATGCACATTACGTTTGTTACCAATACCATGCTCAACAAGAAATAGAGAATCGGCATACATAGCGTCAAGACTAAAGCGGTACAAATCATCAATCAAAAGTACCAGATCCATAATAGTACGAATGTCTATACAATGAAAATGCACCATTTCCAATCTTAAGATTAAATCCCACTTCATCCAACTTTGCAACAGAAACCAAATTTCTAGCACATTCAGGAACATAGAGACACTTTTCTAGATCCAGATGACACTTGGTGTCCAAGATCAATCTGTACGTCCCAATTCCTTCTATTCGTGCCTTCATTCTGTTTCCCATATAAAGGAACTTCTCAGTTCCTGTTATGGGCTGGATTGAAAGGAATCCCTGCATAATATGTGACACATGAATAGTAGCTCCAGAGTCTAACCACCAAGTATTATTGGGCACTTCAATTATATTTGATTCAAAACATACTGATATACAGTACATACCTTTCTTTTCGAACCAAGCCTTTCTTTTTGGGCAATCCTTCTTGAAGTGACCCATCCTTTTGCAGAAGAAGCACTTCTGATCCTTTTGGATCTGACCTCCAGAGACTTTTATGGAGGCTTTGTCCTTCTTCTTATTTTTGTGATGTGGTTTAGACTTGCTACCACTAGCATCATTACGAACAGTGAGATGAATGGAGTGATCCTTCATCTTCTTTAATCTCCCTTCCTCCTGAACTAACATGGCCTTAATTTCCTGAAAGTTCCATTTCTCTTTAATAGTGTTATAGTTCACTTGGAACTGGCCAAATTCAGGAGGTAGTGAGTTGATGATGAATTGAACCAAAAAAGGATTCACTCACATCCATACCCATCGTTCTCAACTTTGCTGCTAGATTAGCCATGCTAGTCACATGATCATGAATAGGCCGTGACCAATCAAATTTCTTGGTCGTCAGCTCACTCATCAGGGTTCCTACAATGGATTTATCAGCTATGTCTGATTGAGAGTATTCCTTGATTCTCATCAGAAATTCCCTTGCATTTTCCGTCTTGGGCATTGAGGGCTTGACATTTTCAGCCATCGTCATTCGCATCAAATTCAAACTCAGCCTATTGGACCGTACCCAAGCCTCATGAAAAGACTTATCAGATTCTGTACTGGTCCCAGTAATGGCTGCAGGCTTTTCTTCCGAAATGACTGCTAAGTCCAAGCCCAAAACACCTAAATGAAACTGAATATGCTCAGACCATTCTGCATAGTTCAGCCCATTGAATTTGATCATTGCATTGCCCAAGGCGAAAACGTTATTAGAAGCTGCAAACATAATCCAAATTTACATGTTAATGCTTTGAGTAAACTCTAATGGATTCAGACACATGCATTATAAACTTTGACTATATATTTAAGTTCACCTTTGGGTGATCCTCAAACACATAGCTGCAATCAATAATAATGCTAATTTAAATATGCTTTAATAGGTTAATCAATAATACTAGAGTTAACATGAATGTTATCTTTGGATATGCAATCATGTTTGCTCAGTACATCAATCAATCCCCTTTCAGTGTCATTAATTATAGGCAATGATCCATCTTTGGATGATCTCCTAGCCGTATAATTAATAACCACAATTGTTCATATATTTATATAATATTAGCATAAAAAATGAACAATTGAAAATTCACGATCAACAATTCAAATTCCTTCAGGCCAGGTCACTTTGGTGACCAATAGGCTTTCAATATTTGATTCACGTTGACGTGACTTTAATAAACTTTTTTTTTTTTTTTTTTTTTTTTTTTTTTCTGCCGGCACAGCCCGCGTGTTGCCTCCGACCAGAAACCGACGGTGGCAACACCACCGTACTGCAGGCTGCCTCCGACCAGAGACCACGCACGGCCCGCGTGCTGCCTCCGACCGGAGACCGACGGTGGCAACACCACCTGCTGCAGGCGCTGCCTGCGTGTTGCCTCCGATCGGAGCCGACGGTGGCAACACCACCGTACTGCAGGCGCTGCCTGCGTGTTGCCTCCGATCGGAGCCGACGGTGGCAACACCACCTACCGCAGGCTGCCTCTGACCAGAGACCTCGCACGGCCCGCGTGCTGCCTCCGACCGGAGACCGACGGTGGCAACACCACCTGCTGCAGGCGCTGCCTGCGTGTTGCCTCCGATCGGAGCCGACGGTGGCAACACCACCTACCGCAGGCTGCGTCTGACCAGAGACCACGCACGGCCCGCGTGCTGGCCCCATTCTGCCATCGCCGTCGACTCTTCCCGACGACGTCCAGCGGCTTTCATTTGAGGGAGTCGCCGTCAGCAGCCAACCCCGGTGCGTCGGCTCTTCCCGGACGTCGCCTCTGACCAGGCGAACGTGGGTGAACCAACCTGTTCGGGTCGGATCTCCGACGGCAGCCATCCACCAGACCCACGCCCGACCCAGAGCATCAGCCTCACAGGGAGACTGTTCCGTCATGCCCACCAGACCGGACCGATTCGGGTCTCCCACTGACAACGGAGACACAGCCTTCATCGGAGCCGATCCGCCATACCCAGAACCGTTCGGGTTCCGGCGGTGTACAGTTCTCGTGGTCGGCTCCTTTTTTTTTTTTTTTGTTTTGACACCAGCGGTTTCAGCAGTGTAAATTTACATGGCCGACGTTTCCCCTTTCAACGCCGGCCGTTAAGTACAGCAAACAATAATATATAGAAAATACATTGAACATACGCTTTTTCCGTTTGCCAGAAAACAAAACAAAATAATTCGGCGCAAATAACTAAAATCAAAATAAATTGCAGTATTCGTTAACCTGGCTCTGATACCAAAACTGTTAGACTTTTCTTATCTCTATCATGCAGGATCGTTATCTTGATACGAATACTAGCAATATAACTGTAACAAAACCAAAAGGAATAGGAAATCAGAACAACATACCGTTCTCCATTATTCTGATATCCGGTAGTAGAGATGAGAAAACTTCTCTTTCCTGCCCTGTACGCTTTCCTTTCTGTTTCTCCTATCTTCTCTCCTCCTACCTTTTCTCTTCTTACCTTTTCTCCTACTCTTCCCTTTCTGTTCTTTACGCTTTTCTCTGATGGTTGAGAGAGACCAGAAAATGTCCATAATGAATATATATATATTCATCCATTTTCCAGCAGCCGTTGCCCTGAAGATAGGGAGATTCTCCCTATCTGTAACGGCTATCTGTCAGAAGGGAGAGCGGAGGGATTTCAAACCCATTAACCCAAAACCACCGTTTTGCTTAACAGACCATCACGTTAAGCCATCCATTATTTGGGTCATACGTTAAACAAGGGCCACTTTATGTCGATTAACTCAACATCAGCTGGCTCACCTAGAATTGACTGAGCTGTCTGAGCCAGTCCATTCCAGATAGACAGAAGAGTTGTAACTGATGGGTTCTTGCGCTTGACGATGTCGGTAAAGGTGGAGAAGTTTCTTTCCAAGCTGGAAGGAATGGAGGGCTCGTAGGTGGAGGAGTTTACATTGGCAAATGCACAGAGAAGGTGAGTGAACAAGGCAGAGTTTATGTCGGTTATAGGATAGTCACCGGCGGCATACCAGTAGCCGGCTTTAACCCAGTTCTGTGCAATTGAGCAATGGAATTGAAAAGAAAGCGAGGTGAACAAGGAGAAGATGATGATAGTGTTGGTGATTTTTCTGGCTGCCATTGGAAGTAAGAGACCCGACGAGAAATGTCAACCAAGTGCACAGGTGCCTTTTTACATTTAACCAGCCAGGTCGGTGCACCCTTTTCTAGCTATAATTGGATCAGCCCACCAAATGATGAATAGTCAAGTCAGGTACCTATGCTATAAAATGTCAGGCTTCGCATATTGCAAGTTCACGTTGCAATGTCTGTTAAAGATATATTTGTGGTCCATCATAAATTTATAATATATATATATATATAAAAGAAAAAAAAATATTTTTTTTTCTTTCAGTTCCTTGTCACGTTCTCTTAGGTCAACAAAAAATAACCCATTTGGTGATGGACCAAGTTTCCTCCGTATGAGGACTTTCAACATTCAATTCCAAGTCTCTAATCAAAATCCTATTTGAGATTTGGGGCATACATATTTTCCCAAACAATCATATAGAGAGAGAGCGAAAATGTATCAATCTTTCTTGTTTTTACTTTTTTTTTTTTTTCCAATCAATAAAATAAAAAAAAATAGAAACAGTATTCTAGATTAATCAGAAAAAATTAGTCCATTGTGCCTAACATAAATACACGTTTAACTTTATTAAAAATCTTGACAAAAAACTCAAATTTAAGATTTTGTTCTTTTGTCACTCAACAACAACCGTAGTTTTGCCTTTCCTTTTGTACTTACACACACTTAGTAGTATACTGACCGTTTCACCTAGGTCATCTGGGCCTAATTAATCTTCTCTAGGCACCTACTCCAACGACCAATTGTCCTTTTTAACCCGCAAGATTGTCCAAAGACCGTAACTGCATTCGGCAAGAGAATAGAGGAGTCTCCTGTCACACAGAGTTGGTTGGAAATTCTTTTCCATTTCTTTCTTTTTGGGGGGAGAAGATTTCGCCTAAAGAACGTTCAGGAGAAAATGTCAAATTCTAAAGCATCAAACATTTGACAAGTTTCGCTTCAAGACTTGCCAAGTGGAAAATTATGGACCGAAAGCCTTTTTTTTTTTTTAAAAAAAAAAAAAGCGTGACGAAATTCGAGATTCCGTGGAAGCCACGATGTAATAGCTAACGGGTCACTTACTCAAAGACCTTTAAATGGGTCAAGAAAATGTCAAATTCTGTTTTTCTGGTGTTTTTTTTATTTTTTTTGGGTAGGACCCGTTAGGCCTTTTGAGATGTAGAAGTGCTCCATTTTGTTTCGACAAAGAGAAGAAAATCGGAATTTATTGACAAGAAACTTCAGTTCATCGAGGTACCACTTCGGTTATCGGGGCACGATCAACTGAATAGATCTTAATTCCCAGCTTACATTCCTCGTCTTCATCCTTTTCTACAGAAAAAGCAGGCCTTTCTGGGATAGCAATAGCAGCATTCTCACTCTTGAGTAGCATGGCAACCTCCAACATTGTTGGTCTGTCCATAGGATTTTCCTGGACGCATAAGAGAGCTATTTGCATGCATCTGATGAGTTTACATGACGAACACGAATCATCCAGGGAAGGTTCAATGAACTCCGAGCCTTTACCATCTTTCCACAATCCATACGCCTGAAACATTTGAGTGAACTGTAGGTAAAACTTGGAGTTGCAGCATTTACAGCTAAGTTACCCCAATTATGAGTTGAAGGGCATCCTTGAATTTATGTAGATTGGGGAAAGCAGGAGACTTACATATTCAAGAAGGTTCAAGTTTTCATGCGAACCATAATAACAGGCAGTCCTCTTGCCACTTATGATTTGCAGAAGCAGAACTCCGAAGCTGTAAACATCATATTTCCTAGAGTATTTCCCTCTTCTTATGTACTCAGGAGGAATGTAGCCACTGCAATTCATGGATAAATAAGATTGCATAGCATACAGCAATGAAATTTAATTGAGAAACAACTCTCAGGAAGACCTTACTATGTTCCAACTATTCTTCCTGTCTTTGCTTCTAATTCATCTTTTCTGAAAGGTCTAGCCATACCAAAGTCTGATATCTTAGGGTTCATTTCCTCGTCCAATAGAACATTGCTAGCCTTCAAATCTCGGTGAATGATTGTGAAATTTGAGTATTCCTGGAGGTACAGAAGACCTTGAGCAATCCCTTCAATGATGTGCACGCGTTTTCTCCAATCTAAGAGCTTTTGTCCTATGGGATCTGTATATATATATATATATATATATGCATGATTAGACTTATAAGCAATCAGTTGCAGAAAATTTGGGGCACTAGGTTTTGCAGTCTGTATATTAATGGTCTGGCTATAATTTCTTGAACTTGAATTATTGTTTCACCTCGCAGGGAAACTCTCTGTCAAGCCATTTTCAATATTTGGAGGATGAACAGTCATTTACCATGGAGGTAGAAATCCAAGCTTTTGTTAGGCATGTACTCATAGATCAGCATCTTTTCTTCCCTCTCAGTGCAATATCCCAAAAGTCTCACTAGATTTACATGCTGAAGTTTTGCAGTGAGGGTAACCTCATTTTTGAACTCCTCTGCTCCTTGGTTGGAAGTTTTTGAAAGCCTTTTCACTGCAATATCCTTTCCTTTTGTTAGCCTGCCCTGGGAAAGCCCAAAACAAAGGTTGTTCAGTCTACTGAAGCCAGTTCGAGCAAAGAAAATTCATCTTAAGTAGTGACTGAATCACAATGCCCGTTATAGAAATGGGGAGTTACACCTACATATATATGTAGCTTGTATTTACATCATCTCATGCACCCTAAAGTATTCTTTGGCATTTGTATCCAAAATGTTACCTTGTAGACAGGGCCAAACCCACCCTGTCCAAGCTTGTTTTGGCTTGAAAAGTTATTTGTGGCTACTTTGATGGTGGCAAAACTAAAAACTTGGAGGCCTGCGGAATCAGTGTTGATTTTTTCTGCAGTATATATTTTGTATTTCAGCATAGATAAGAGCCTTTTAGCAGCACCAATGATTCCTGCATTCAAAAGCAAGAGAGAAAAATAGGATCCTTGTCTTCAACTTGTGGTTAAAACTTCACTCTGTTAGTTGTAAATTCAATCATGGGAAACTGTCAGAATTAAGAGAAGATACCTGTGGACCTGATAACTACCCTTTTGAAATAACAGAACGCCATTGTGCCGCAAAAGAGGAAAACTACTGCGATCACAGCCAGAATAGGTGCTAACAATTTCTTCTTTTTCTGCTGATCTTCAACTTTCCCCTGAGCTGAGAACAATATTCTTTGTGTTAATTGTGATATGCGAAGGCAATTTTGCTAGTATGATACTGGCAATAATGTGTGTTCATATTTGTCACTCTATAACACAAAGGTGCATGAAGTATTGCTAGGGAAGCCTGTTTCCTGCATCTAACAGAAAATGCATGCATCTTTTCCGAAAAGGGGGATGGGGGGTGTGCTAGGTGTAGGAGAGTTAGCATGTACCAAATGGCTATTGACTGCTTACCTGCTAGGGAAAGGACCCAATTGTCATCATCAGAGAGCTGATAGACATTGTAACCAGCCAGCTTATTCTGCTTTGCATAAGAGACTTTAGTTTTAATAGCCTCCACATCATCAAAATTGATCCATGTCGTTCCGACGGTGAAGAAGTTTGCCACATATGTAGAATTGTAGACTGCAACAGCCCCAAACCCATAGTTTGGAATGAACGATTTAATGGACTTGTAACCCATGGAACCGTTTGGAGTTATGGCTGGACCGGACGCAGGAGCACCAATACCGTTGTCGTTGGGGTTTACTAACGTCCAACAAAAGCCATGGTAAGGCAATCCTAAAACTAGCTTACTAGCAGAAAAGCCTCTTGCAAACCATTCTGTTATGCTGCGATTGGTATTAACCCGATTTGAGTCTCCATAAAGAGCAGCATGCGCACCTGTGAAATTACTGTTTATCGGAACATAATAGTCATATGCAACAAGATGCACCCAATCCAAGTTCCTGGTAAGGGAGTCAATCGGATACGTGACAGAATCCAGAGAAGGTGAGTGATGAGCTGCCATAACCAAAAGCAACCTTGGCTTGCCCGATTTGTTAGACTCAAAATCTGCAGCTTCTCGCCACTCATCGAAAAAGGTTCCTAAATTGGTCATGTTGATGCTCATGCTAGGGACAACTCCGGACAGGTCTAGACCTCCAAAGCTATAGAGCCTTGCCATATAGATGGAGGATTCAATGAAGGACTTTCTATAAGAAGGCTCATTTATCACTGAAGAAAATACTAGAAGGTCTTCCCCCCCTGCCCAGATAGACAAAAGTGAAACAACTGAAGGATTTTTGCCTTTGATGGTGCTTGTGAAGGTAGAGAAGTATTTCTCGTTGGAAGACTTAACATAAAGCTGGTAACTGGAAGAGTTTATGTAAGCATAAGCACATAAAACATGGGAAAAAAGAGAAGAATCAATGACAGAAATAGGGATCTCGCTGCTGGAGAGCCAGTAACCAGCTTGAATCCAGGCCTCCTGCGATGTAGAGCAGTCAAAGTTGACAGAAGCAGAAAGAAGGAAGATAAAGACAGTGATGAAAGGTTTACAAGCCATGGAAGAAGGTTGCTCAACATTTGGAAACTACCACTCAGTGGACAACAACATCAGGACCAATTAACCTTTATGTAAATTAGACCCCATGAGAACAGTATATTCAAGTGAGATCATTTTCTTTCCAACCAAACTTACTATATACGTGCGGCCAGAATTTCTAGGATGGTATGTCCATCTGAGGTGGAAAGACGAAACTTCCTGAGCCAAATTGAGCCTTGTTGGTAACTTGGAAAGTCTCATTATAATGCTCAATGATAAACTACCCCTTCACTTCTAATTCTTCTTTTATTGGCTCCTTTTGGCCTTTAATGTGGAAAACCATAAATGGGGTTGTTGAATTACTCACTGTCTCCCGTGAAGCAATCGTAGCAAGACCGCATTTCTTGCTCAATTGGCGGTTTAAATCGCAGGGAAAAACAACGTGAAAAATTCTGGGATGCCGTGTCCATTCCCTTCTTTTCAACTTCTGCGGTGTGCTTTTTCGCGTTGATAACGATGCGCCGGTGTTTATTTGCTGAGTAGGGCGTCCGTCTTTAAGAGCCTATCTACACCCATACTTGCTATATAATCTATTGTCAATGCTGCTGTGTGTATTGGTGACTATAAATTTAAGTTTAAATTTAAATTTTATGTATTAAACCATCCTCCAATTATATTAATCTCCAAAATTAAAATGTCCACAGCCCAATCTTATCCAGAATTTTCCCTGAATTGTACAAAATTAACCTCGTCCACGCATGTGAACAAAGACTAGTATCAAACGCTCAATAGAACTAAGAGAGAGGATAGAGGAATCTCACCTCACGTTACAAAGATTTTTATGGGAAATCTTTTTTTTTTTTCTTCTTCTTCTTCTTCTTGTTTTTGTCTATTTTTTGGGAAAAAGATTTTGAGAGAAAACAATATCCCAAGAACTTAAAATTTTAGTGTAAGATTTATTAAAATCAAAAGAAGCGGCTCTTGTTATTTAGGTTGCAGTAAAAAAGAAAACAATTGACAAGTTTGGTTTCAGAACTTGCCACGTAGAAAAGTATGGACGGAAAGCCTTTTTTTTTTTTTTTTTTAATTCACAGTGTGCAGATTGCACAGCGACGCATCGCCGCAAATTTTTTTGGTGCAAGTTGTTTTGTTAAGGGAAAAATAATGTTCTTTGTACCGAACAAAATTCGCAATTTCTAGATTTTTATTATTATTTTCCCTGACTTCTTTGCGTTAAAGGGGATGCTGCTGCCTCTGCACGCAAACAAAGACCTCGTCCTTTGTCTGTTATTTCCACGTTGACTTCTTGATGGGAATGTACGAAAAACGTGACGTTATTCGAGATTTCATGGAAGGTCCCATCCCATGTCTCGGGACTTTAAATGGGTCAAGAAAATAAGAAAGGCCCATCGTCATTTTCCCTTTCCCCTGGCAATGGTACAGTCTCTTGTGTACTTGTGGCCTTTTGTCAAATTTTCGTGGGAAGGCATTTCTCACAAACAGAATTTGAAAATCCTTTTCTTTTCTAATGATCAAGAATTAATCCTGACAAAAGAATACACAGGTATAACATTTGGCAAAAAGATTTTTTTTTTTTTTTTTTAAAATACAGAACACACAATCAATCAGTGAAACCAGAAGCCAGAATTTTACTTCCAGTGGCCCAAGTCTTTGATCAAGGAGCCCCAAGTCTTGCATCTCTTAGGGGTTTCCAGGGAATTCCCAACCAAGATCCAGCCCATCAAGCCCATATTCTCTAGCCACCCCAAGCGCTAAATTCCCGAAAATTTTACGAGCATTTGATGCCATTCTAGTGTAGAATTTCGGATCATCCTTACCTCCACCGAATGAGAAAAGTGCTTTCACCGGCGGATCTTTCTGATGAAGGGTGTTGGTGAAATTTCTAAGTAGCACAGCTTTCCGAATCGGATATCCATACAACTCAGTAAAACCTGCTATACTGACCTTAAAAAGAACAAAAAGGCATCCAAGGTGCGCGAGAGAACTCGTCAGCCTTACTCTTTATTTTTTATTTTTTTCAATTATGAAGAGTCTACACCCGCGACTACACCTGTGACCAGAAGGTCACGATAAAGTAATCTTGCTATCATTTATACTAATCTTAACAGCTAGTAATATATGCTAATCAAAACAGATCAGATCAGATTCAGCCAATGTCCAGATGTTAAGAAGAAACGGAATTGCTGATTGGGCTCTGAGATGTTCTAGGCCTTTATCGATCTGATTTTGGACCTATAATTAGCATGGAGTGCAATTTGTCGATGAATTCGCACATCATCAGGTATCAAGAGAAAATTATACTTCCTTAAATTGAGTCTATGTCGTCAACGGGGCTCCAGTTGAGAGAATTGTGGGTCGTTCTCATAATAATATTCCCGCTGCTGGTGGGATGCGGATGCACTTCCCGTAATTCCTTTCCCTTTCCCAGAAAACGCAGGCATTTTAGGAGTAGCAATAACAGATACATCATTTTTCAGCATGGAAAACACCTCCAACATTGTTGGCCTGTCGTCTGGGTTCTCTTGAACGCACAGCAGGGCTACGTGCATACATATTAGCAGTTTACAAGGCGAAGATGAATCGTCCAGTGAAGGGTCTACGAATTCCTTGCCTTGGCCCTCTTCCCACAACGCATATGCCTGCATTAGGGCATATTTGTAGCCCTTAAATTATGCTAAAAGAAACTCTTAACAAATAAAAATCATAATAATAGTATGCTTACATATTCTAAAAGGTTGAGATTTTCATTGGGGCCATAGTAGCATGTGTTCCTCTTGCCACTTATGATTTGCAGAAGCACAACTCCAAAGCTATAAACATCATACTTCATGGAATATATTCCTTTTCTTACGTATTCAGGAGGAATATATCCACTGCATAGTACAAAGCACCAATTAAGTATGCATCAGTTTGAAAATAGGTGCTGATGATATATTATACATAACATCGATGAGAGAAAACCAACTTACTATGTTCCAACAATCCGGCTCGTGTTTGCTTCATACAAATCTTTTCTGAAAAGTTTAGCCATGCCAAAATCTGATATCTTAGGATTCATCTCATGGTCAAGTAAGATGTTGCTAGCCTTTAAATCTCGGTGTATTATCGTGAAATTTGAGTACTCCTGGAGATACAGAAGCCCTTGAGTAACCCCTTCAATAATATGAACACGAGTGCTCCAATCCAAGTCATACCGTCTTATTGGATCTGCAGAATATGTCATATAGAGAAGCATTTACTTGCCAATAATACATTATCAGCCAATCTTAGGCAGGGAATTGAGTAAATCGAAATTGATCTATAATTGCTACTTTAGATCTTGAAATCGAATAGGCTCAGCAGCTGTTATTGCAAATCAGGAAGGATTACAGACCAAAGAGGTAGAGATCCAAGCTTTTATTTGGCATGTACTCATACACCACCATCTTCTCTTCATTCTCTGTGCAAATTCCCAGAAGTCGAACCAGATTTACATGCTGAAGTCTTGCAGTTAGTGAAACCTCATTTTTGAACTCCTCAAGTCCTTGAGTCGAGGATGCTGAAAGCCTCTTCACGGCTATCTCCTGCCCTTGAGGTAGTCTGCCCTGATAATTTTGACAATCAGCCATTAGCAATATTAATCATAAACAAGCTGGATTCAATGATGAATTGGAAATGCTGCTAGTGCTACAACCTTGTAAACAGGACCAAACCCACCCTCTCCAAGCTTGTTTGCGCTTATAAAGTTATTTGTAGCTGCTTTGATGTTGGAAAAACTGAATACTTGCAGATTGGGAGCATCACTATCAAGCCTGTCAGCAGCCAATGAACTAATTCCTGGAGTTGCTGGACCTCTATTGCCTGAGGCTCCCATTTTTGCAATCCAAAAGAAACAATGAATAAACCCAACAGGTGTTTTCTTATTTACTTGTATGTGATGGAAAATTGTGCACCACAAAATTGGTAAGAATTACCTTTACGAGCAAATACTCTGCTTCGGTAGCAGAACATTATAGAAGCACATAGGACAACAAACAAGGCAACAGGAATCAGAACTATTAGCAGCAACCTGCGCTTGCCTCCTCCAGCTGCTTCACCTTGAGCTGTTGGTAAATCAGCTTAGTAAATTTTTCTCTCTTCAAACATAGAAAGTGCCTTCCCTATGGAACATTTATAGTGTTGCATTTAAGAGTACTAAAAGACACTAGGACTTTATTCCCAATTAACAGATTTATATTAAAAACGAAAATCCAATACCCACCTGCATAACTAAGTGCCCAATTATCATCATTGGCAATCTGAAACACATTGTAACCACGCATTCCCTTCTCCTTTGCATAAGCAATCTTTGCTCTAACAGTCTCCACATCATCATAGTTAATCCAAATTGATCCAGCAACGAAGTAATTGACTACATAGGTTGAATTATACACAGGCTTAGCTCCGTAGCCATAATCATGAATGTAGGACTTGACGAATCTGTATCCAATGGAACCATCAATGGTAATGGCTGGCCCTGAGGCTAGTGAACCGAGAGAATTGTCATTGGGGTTCACCAGGGTCCATGCATATCCATGGTAAGGCAAACCCAAAACAAGCTTGCTTGCTGGAAACCCTCTGCTTACCCATTCTTTTACGCCAATATCTGTGGCAATATTACTAGAAGGATTGTACAAAGCAGCATGGTTCCCTGTAGCATTTTCCCTTGAAGGCATATGATAGTCATAAGCAGCAATATGTGCCCAATCCAAATTCCTGCTCATCGACTCAATGGGGTAACTAACATTTGTTAAATTCGGTGAGTAACGAACAACCATTGTCAGCGTCAATCGAGACCCACTAGCGTTTCTTGGCTCAGAATCAATAGCAGCTCTCCACTCATCTAATAAAGTTCCTATCTTTGACAAGTCTGTGCTGTTAGGCCATAGCCAAAACAAGTCTATTCCCTGGAACCCATAAAGCCTAGCAGTTCTTATAGAAGACTCAATAAAAGACTTCCTATAAGAAGGCTTTGTGAGCATTGAAGACAAGACAGAAGAGTTAGCTGGCTTACCTAGAATTGACTGAGCTGTCTGAGCCTGTCCATTCCAGATAGACAGAAGCGTTGTAACTGATGGATTCTTGCGTTTGACAATGTCGGTGAAGATGGAGAATTTTCGTTGCAAGGTGGAAGGAATGGAGAGCTCGTAGGTGGCGGAGCTTACATTGGCAAATGCACAGAGAAGGTGAGTAAACAAGGCAAAGTTTATGTCGGGTATAGGATAGTCACCGGGGGCATACCAGTAGCCGGCTTTAACCCAGTTCTGTGCGGTTGAGCCATGGAATTGAAAAGAAAGCGAAGTGAACAAGGAAAAGATGATGATAGTATTGGTAATATTTCTGGCCGCCATGGAAGTAAGACAGTGGACGAGAATATTGGCAACTAGGTGCACGGGTGCCTTTTTACATTCTGAAAAAGTTAGCAGGCCGAGGTCAAACAATCGGGTTAGCCACTGGCTTGATACGGTGGGATCAGGACTCACCTGCTTTAAATTATTATTATTGTTTTTTTTTTTTCTGAAAATTATGATGTGCCTATACAATTATTAATAATGTGTATATAATTTACACTTTAAATTACCTTAGTCTGCGGACCCGTACCTGTAGCAAGGCGCCATTTACATTTAGTCAGGTAGTCAGGTGGGTACACCCGCACATGTGTGCTCTGACTCTTCCTTCAACCGGCCCAGACATTAATAATAGTGTCCCTCCCACGCGGTCTATCAGGCGTCAGTCTAAGTCAAGTGAACCCCCTTGAGGGGCCAAGCAAAAAGCTGAAAACCGTGGCATAATTCCCTGGATTTTCTTTGTGTTCACAGCTAGTATTTCCGGGAGTACTCACGGTGGCAAATATAAATCGGTTCCGGGATAAATCTAGAAAATATATATATATATATATATATATATATATATATATATATATATATCTTTTTTTTAATGCATAAATTTATTAATTGATGTGAATATAAAATTCTTTTTGGATACATAGCTAATATTAGGAGAACATCCCAAAAGAATAATGAGGCGTACAGTCACAACGTAACGTCAAATTGATGTTGGCCTTGCGTGGTGCGCCTAGCCCTGGGGTTAGTGGTGGTATTCTTGACCCCATGTAGCGTTAGCGACAATGCATTTGCAAGACAACAACGTAGTAGTCGTCTGAACAAACCTGAATACTACTTTTTTCAGTCCTGATCACGTTCTCTTAAATAAACACAAAATGATCCATTTGGTGATGGACCATTCTTGTTTTTTGCTTTTCTTTTTTAATTAATAAAACGAAAAAATAGGGACAACACCCCATAGTGTTTAGGAAAATTTTTTTCATGGTACCTGGTATAAATGTACATTAAATTCTACTAAACCTCTAGAAGGAGATTTAAATTTAAGATTTTGTTTAGAATAATTAAATTTTTTTATCATTTAAACAATACTCATAGGCGATTTACTCACACGCATTTATAGTATGTTTGCCGTTTCACCTAGATTGTCCAAAGATTAGTTATCCTCGTCTATCAATGTGACAAAGACTGGTACCAAACACTGCAACTGAGCCAAGCTTCCATCCCTTCTGAAGCATTAAACATTTGACAATTTCCGCTTCAAAACCTGCCGCGTGGAAAGTTATGGACAGAGGGTCTCTCCTTTTTTTTGTTTCCCTAATTACGCGACGAAATTCGAGATTTCGTGGAAGCCACCAAGTAATGGCTAATGGGTCACTTATTCAAAGAACTGAAAAATGGGTCTGTTTTTTTCTTTTTTATTTGGTAGAATCCATTTGGACTTTGGAGAAGTAAAAGTGTTGATTTTTGTTTCTAAAATTTGCTATTGTCTCTAAGGCGTGCCTTGCGCGGCGCTTCATCCTAGTCTCTGATGTACATTTTGCCTCTGGTCAAGATTTTTGTTTGAAGGCGTTTGTCACCAACAAAACTTGCAAAGAGCAGATTACAATAGGACAAAGCAAGTCCATCAGTTGGATGAACGCCAAGTGCCGTCGGAAGTGAGGCACAAATATTTTGAATTTTTTCATCTCTTCCGGAATCAAAAGCAGCCATTCAATGCGGCATTCCACCTCGCAGGGACTGCTGGAAACGCGCCGACATGGATTAGCTTCTCCTCATCGACCACCACGACGACAATTATTGACTCATTTATCACTCACTGGAGAAAAGTACAGCAGCAATGGTTGGTTTTAAAATAAATTCATATGAACACATGTTAATATATATATAATTAAAAAATTATTTTATAAAAATTTAAATTATTGTTAAATTTTAAAATATAAATTATATATCATATTTAAATATATTTTTTTATTTAAAAATTTAATTTATTAAAATATATATTTATTATACTTGTAAAAATTTATTATTATAAATTTATCATTAAATATAAAATAAGGTAATTTAAATTCAAATTTAAATGATTATAAATAATAGATATATTATAATATATTTATATTTTTAATTTAATAAATTTTTATTTAAAAATATATTAAAATATAATATATAATTTATATTTTAAATTTTATTTATTAATTTAATTTTCAAATAAAATATTTTTTAAAATTTTAATTTAAAGAAATTATTTCGTATATATTTATAAATCCAAAAATTTTTATAGATTTTGTCTCCAGATGAAATTGGAAACCAAAACAAATTTGAGTTTATTTACAGATTCATTGTAATCACTGGCGAAACCAACATAGTTGTTAGTGTGGACAAATGTCCGCTTGAAAATCAGAATTTGGTCGCATTTAGTTACTGTTGTAAATGTTTTGTATTTTGCTTCTACTCTCTTTTTTAATTTTTTCTCCCAAAATCTTTTTTCCTTGGTCCTTTTCTCAACGATGAGTCCTGGTCAACGTCCAAAAACTTCAGAAATCGTTGCTTCATTTATAGACACATTTTCAGTGTACAATGGAGGCTTGATTTTGTCATCTTCTGCAATCTTCGTGGAGAAAGCAGGAGTCTTCATATCTGCATTTTCATTTTTGAGCATGGAAGAAACTTCCAACGTGGATGGCCTATCACTGGGGTATTGTTGAACGCGTACTAGAGCAATTTGCAAGCAAGTTATTCATTTGCAGTGAGAACCTATCATCCAGTGAAGAATCCATTACCTCCATGCCCTTGCCTTCTTTCCACAGCTCACATATCTGTCAATAAATAATCCAACATGTACATCAAATTCAAATGTTTTTCTACAATAATGTTAGTATAGACTTGGACTTACATAGTCTAGAAAGCTCAAATCATCGTTTAAACCATAAAAACAGGCATTCCTCTATGACTTTGTAAAGATTCACCTTTGTAAACTGGGCCATATCCACACTTCCCAAGCTTATTTTGGAATGAAAATCCATCTGTAGCTTTCTCAATGTCGGCCAAACTATAAGCTATTAGATTTGAGACATTACTGGCAGCCATGCCCTTTACTGGCAACAAGGATCGTTTATGTGCATCCCCTCATTTCCATCAACAATGGAGAAAAAAGCTAAAGGGGGAAAAGAAACATATCGAAAACAACTTCAAAATCATAAAATCATAAATTTTCATGGTGATCTTTATAGGCAAAAGAGTTACCCTTTGATCCCAGCATTTTCCCTTTTTGCACGTTGCAATAGTATGCTCAGCAGCACAACGGTTGGAGCAGTTGCACTTACGATGGTGACTGACAATCTCCGCCACTTCGGTTGTCGTTTGTTATCTTCTTGCATTTGAGCTGAGAAAGAATGAGTAGTGAATCAAATAGAAAAAAAACTTCCCACAAAAGACCACCCTTTTCAATTACTTCCATTTGGTTTTTGCAAGTCTTCTCTACTTTCTTCACAGTCGAAGACTAGACGCTGCTGTATGTCTCCTTTCCACAGATTCTCTATTGTCATCCCAGTGGGATAGATTATTTTCACGCAACAGTCGTTTAATTTTCTCACGCAATTTAACGATACCATTTTTAAGGCATGAGATGAAGCCTAGGCAGGTCATCGATGCACTCTACATTACTAATTCAAGCATGTTCAGGAACAGGAAAAGAATTCAGGACAGAAATATATGATAATGGCATTGTGGAGAAGTTTCATAGAAAAGCAAAAAATTGCAACAGTCAATGATAACAATTAATTGAAAAGACTTTGTTTAAGGGCCAATTAGCCCCTTTCATTAACGATATAAGTTCCCTTACCCTGGAGCAGGCTAAACCTCCTGGCAGCATTGTTTCAATTAAAATAACAGTGACAAAAAAAGAGAAAGCAATTCTATCCTGCTTGAGAGAGTATCCAATTGTCGTCGTACTGACTTGCCACACAATGTAACCAAGTAACCCTTTGCCTTTAGCATAAGCAACCATAGTTCTAACAGCTTCGATATCGTCAAAACCAATCCAAGATGACCAAGCGTGCAGGAATTCACCCCATAAGTAGCATTGTAAAAAATTTCAGCTCCACATATTTTTTCGTGATTCTTGATGTCCCTATAGGTCAGCTATCGACCAATGGTCGCCGATTCTGTTGCTGTTGCATCATCGGCAATGTTATTGGGTCTACAAGAGTCCACGCATAACCATAAAAAGGCAAACCTAGCTAGCCGGCAATCCTTCGTTTATCTATACTTCGGTCTCATAATCAATGCTAAGATTACTTAGAGAAGTTCGTGCCTTTTTGTTTATTCATAGTATTTAACACAAAAAATTATATGAATTTAATGAATCTAATATATATTGATATATTATATAATTATAAATATTAATTATATAATTTTATTTTTTTAATTTATAATTATAATAAATAATAAATTTAATAAATATAAAATTTTAAATATAATAATATAATTTAAAGAAAATTGTTTAACTCTATATAATGAAATTCGTTATAATAATAAATATAACTTTTAATTCCATTCAACCTATAAACAATGAGTTTATAAGAAATCAAATGATTTTAATTTTAATTTCTTAAATTTTAAAACCAAAGTTCTGGAAAAACAATATGCCCATAAATAAAATTGATTGCCTATAGTATTTGCCAGGCAAAAGATGTACGGATCTCTTTTCATCGCCCAACAACCTCTGTAATGGCTGCATTGTCTACTGAAGAGATTTTCAAGGGCAATTCTTCGCCATCTTCATCCGTTTTGCGCGAGAAAGCAGGCATTTTGGGAGCTTTCACGACTGCAGTTTCATTTTTGAGCATTGAAGAAACTTCCAACATGGATGGCCTGTCACTGGGGTTTTGTTGAACGCATAGAAGAGCAATTTGCAGGCAGGTCACCAGCTTACAAGGGGACAGCGTATCATCCAGTGACGGCTCAAATATCTCCGTGCCCTTGCCTGCTTTCCACGTCTCGTGTGCCTGTCAAACAATATCTTAGATTATTAAAAGCTCAAATTTTGTTGTAGGACCATACTGACAAGTAGTTTTCAAGCACTTACATACTCTAAAAGGCTCAAATTTTCATTCGAACCATAGACACATCCATTCCTCTTGCCGCATATAATTTGTAGAAGCAACACACCAAAACTATAAACATCATATTTTGTAGAATATACACCTTGTTCAACATATTCCGGAGGAGCATAACCCCTGCATTGGAAAATTTTGGCGAAGGGTTAGTAAACAAACGCCCAAAAATTCTACCCAATTAAACCTACGTGTATATACATACAACGTTCCAACAATCCGGTCTGTGTTTGCTTCTAGTCCATCTTTTGCAAAAATTCTGGCCAGACCAAAATCCGATATCTTAGGCTTCATGTCATCATCCAACAAGATGTTGCTGGCTTTCAAGTCTCGATGGACCACCGTCAACCTTGAGTACTCTTGGAGATGCAGAAGTCCCTGTGTAACCCCTTCAACGATTTCCACTCGTTTTCTCCAATCCAACACGAATCGTCTAAGGGGATCTAAATCGGAAAAGATGAAACTATGAGCAAAGTGCAGAAGAATGCCTGCTATTTTATGCTAGAGTGATCTAATGTTTGCTCATTTGCTGTGAATTAAAGAATGAAACGGTGCAGACCAAATAGGTAATAATCCAAGCTTTTGTTTGGCATGTACTCATAGATCAACATTTGCTCTTCTCTTTCAACGCAGAATCCCAAAACTTTGACAAGATTCACACGTTGCAGCATTGCAGTCAACATAACTTCGTTCTTGAATTCCTCAAATCCTTGACTAGAGGCTTTTGAAAGTTTCTTAACTGCTATTACTTGTCCATTGGATAGCACACCCTGGCAAACATAGATCATCCATAATAATTTTCTCTTTGAAAACTGGATGCCTAAACCAAACTACAATTCACACTGGTAAAACCAGGCATGACAAACTTATTCTTTGAGGTTGACAACTTGCTAAAGAAGTACCTTGTAAACTGGGCCATATCCACCCTCCCCAAGCTTATTCTCCAATGAAAATCCGTCTGTTGCTTTCTCAATGTCGGCTAAACAGTACGCAATCAGATTTGGGACATTGCTGTCAAAACCTCTGTTAGCTGTTGTTTTACTTCCCTTCAAGAATCCTTTACCTGCATAGTGAACACCATTATATCCATCAACCGTGAGAAAATTTCAAAAAATTGCAAATTTCATGATGTTTGCAGCGAAGACATGATTACCCTTTGCCCTCAGCATCCTCGTTCGTACAAGGCACAATAAGACACCCAGTAGCAGAATAAATACAGCGATTGTCGGTAAGATGATAAGTAATAATCTCCCCTTCTGTTGTTTGCCACCTTCCGCTTGAGCTGAAAGCATGGCTGCACTAAATCAATTAGCCACAAATGTTTTCCCATTTAATCTTTCAGTCAAAATCATATTGTTCAGTAAATATTTTACAACTTTCCTTTTTTTATTTTCCACCGACACTCAAAGGATAAGTGGCTCACATCATATCAGCAGGTCCTTTGCTACGCCTATGTCGATATTCGGGAAAAATCTTTCTATTTTGCATAGGAGTGTGATGCATTTTCCCACATATTTTGACAAGGAAGAGCCTATTTGTCTCTGAGGCATTATAAGAAATCCTTGACGGGTCATCAACCTAAATGACTGATTCAAGCATTTCTAAACGATGGTGACAGAAATATATAACACCAACCGGATAGTGAATTCTATTACTAAGAAAATTGGTGTAAGAATATATAATAGAGCTTGACAAGTGATTTTTTTTTTCATTATCATAATTAAATAACAGCAATTTATTCATGAATCATGACTGATTATATATCTGTCAACCAAATGATAGAAAACTTCATTTGATCTCAGTTCGCCAATATATCTGTTAGGCCTCAACTACAAGATTATGATATTATAATTTAGTTAATTTCTAACTATGGTGTTCCTTTGACAAGATCACGACCCTTAGAAAATAGGAGTTGAAACCGGAAGTCTCTTCCTATGCTCAAAATCAAAATCAAAATCCACAAGAAAATTTAGCAGAAGGAAAGGACATACTGTACCTGCCTGAGAAAATATCCAATTGCCATCCTGAGCAACTTTCCACACGACATAACCGCGTAGCCCTCTCTCTTTGGCATAAGAAACCTTAATTCTAACAACTCCAACATCATCAAAACCAATCCAAGATGACCCGACAATGCAGTAATTTACCACATAGGTAGAATTGTAGAAGATTTTTGCTCCATATCTCCGCACGTAATACTTGATTTGTTTGTAGCTCAAGGACCCATCAGGCGTTATCCCTGGCCCTGTTGCTGGTGCACCAACGCCACTGTTATTGGGGTTTGCAAGTGTCCAGGCATAACCCCAAAAAGGCAAACCTAACACCAACATATTGGCAGGCAATCCCCCACCTATCCATTCTTGTATGCCAAAATCAGCGCTAACATCACTATTTGGGTCATATAGAGCTGCATGAGCAGCAGTAAAATTGTTCAATGTAGGCTCGTAAAACTCAAAAGCCCAAACATGAACCCAATTCAAGTTTCTCCTGATCGAGTCAATTGGAAAACTCCCCGAATATAACATCGGTGAATACGGGACAACTGCCGTCAAGATCATTTCTGACTGGATAGACTTTCTTGCTTCTAGAGAAGCAGCAGCCCGCCACTCTTCAAAGAGAATGCCCATGTCTGCCATGTTCTCGCTTGTGTTTGCTGAACGCCAACAAAATTCCAGGCCTTGAAAGCCATAGACCCTTGCCATTTTGATAGAAGAATCGATGAAAGATTTCCTGCGAGAGGAATTGCTAACCATCCTAACCATGCCAGAATAGTGTGCACTGCCATCATAGATGCTCAGAAGTGTGGTGATTGATGGGTTCTTCTCTTTGACTGCATTTGTGAAGGCAGATAAAGATTGGTTGTCTGAAGAGGAAACAGAAAGCTCGTACGAGGAAGAACTAAGATTAGCAAAAGCATAGATGAGGTGAGTATAGAGATGAGTGTTTACGTCTGAAATTGGGACATCGAAGCGAGAGTCCCAATACCCAGCTTTGATCCATGTTCCTGCTTTTGCAGGTTGCAATTCCAAGCAGAGACATGCCAGGAAGAGGATAATGGTAATTCTGGACAACAACATGTATCCCATATGCTTATGCAGACTCAAAAACACCAACCAGCCATTTTAAAAGCCTTAAAGTCACTAAAAATCTTATCTCCCTCTTAATTAAAAAAAAAAAAAAAATCTACTCGGGGTGACCCATCACTCAACTGTTGAATCCGTCTAAGACCCTTCCTATACTCCTAATAAAATACTGAATAAGAGGATAAGACGTATAAGGTCAGGCGCGGCTTTCTTGATGTCCCAAAAAAATAGCTGAAATGACGCTATTAGGAGACTTGATAATATCATAATGCCGTGTAATACATTTCTGGTCCTCACATGTTTCCAAGAAAGTTCAAATTGGTATGTAGCGTGTGATAGGTTTCATGCACACTGATCTAGCGAACTTTGATTGCGGGCAGACTTTTTTCTTTCTAACCTTTTAAGATTATTGTTTATGAATACAGCAGAGTTGAATACATTTAGCTTATTATTTATGAATACAACACCGAGTGCCTGTCTTCGTTAACAGCAGAGTTGAATTTTAAGGGATGGGGAAGGAAAAGTCTCTTTAGACTTGGAAAGAGCCAACCAGACTTTCTCTCTCTTTTATGTTGCTATTGTGCACCATATTGTCACGGGACGAGTTTGCGGACACTCTAAACCCGTGCGGCACTAGACAACTTCAAGGGACAGTTGTTAGTAAGCCTAAAGAGAGAGAACAAAGACTAGAGAGGTTTTTAGAAATATGTTTTACTTCAAGAATGGAGTGTGTACAAATGAGGGGGAGGAAGTCCCCTTTTATACAAGTATTGGACAAACTATAACCGTTAGATCCCTCCTTGATTTAATGGTGGATATTGCATCCTTTCATCTTCCTATTTAATACATTACAAGTTCCAATGTGCGTCCCTTCCCGAGGAGACGTCTACATTCAACGAATTGCCCTTATCTAGGAGGTGTCTTGATTAACGTGTTAGAACCTCCGGTAGATAGGGTTTGAACTTGTTGGCCCGTGACATTCTCCCCCACTTAATTTGGCGACGTCCTCGTCGTCATTTTATTTTTGTAGCACTGGATTTCGTTGGGGAATTGCCATAGTGTGTCCTCCCGTTCCCAACTGACCTCCTCATGAGGATGTCCCTTCCATTTCACCAAGTACTCTGTATAATTGGGTACACCCCTTTTTCGGATCCTTCGATCCGCAAGAATGCTCTCCACTTCCTTGTTGAAGGCGGTAGTAACGGCTGTTGGTGCTCGGTTGGACTTATTTCTCTCAGGGTCTTCCATATCTTCATGGTATGGCTTGAGGAAACTCACATGGAAGACAGGATGGATTTTAAGGTTAGGCGGTAATTGTACCTGATAGGAGACCTTCCCAATGCGTTTTATGATCGGAAAAGGGCCTTCGTACCTTCGAATTAGCCCTTTGTGGACTTTGCGGTGGGACTTGAATTGTTGTGGGAGTAGTCGGATGAGCACTTTGTCTCCTTCTTGGTACTCAATGTGCCTCTGTTTGTGATCCGCCCATTTCTTCATCTTCCGAGTGGCTTTATCTAGGTGAGCACGGGCGATGTCAGTTTGCTCATACCATTCCTTGGCGATTTGATGCGCCATGGGGCTCTTACCATTGTATGTGGAGGCGATGGCATGCGGTGTCATGGGCTGTTGGCCAGTCACAATCTCGAAGGGGCTTTTACCCGTGGCTTCGCTCCTTTGGAGATTGTAGGAAAATTGAGCCACGTCGAGTAACTTGGCCCAATCTTGTTGATGGGCACTTACATAGTGCCTCAAATATAGCTCCAATAGTCCATTGATTCGCTCGGTTTGACCATCACTTTGGGGATGGAAACTGGTGGAGAAGTTGAGGTCGGTTCCTAAGAGTTTGAAAAGTTCTGTCCAGAACCTTCCAGTGAAGCATGGGTCTCGATCACTTACAATATCGCACGGTACTCCCCAAAGTTTGATAATATGTTTAAGGAAAGCACGGGCAGCTTCCTCAGCAGTGCAGTCCCGAGAAACTGGAACGAAGGTGGCATACTTGCTGAATCGATCTACAATCACCATAATGCTCCCATAACCATCAGACTTGGGTAGGGCCATGATGAAGTCCATGGATAAGCTTTGCCATGGTCTTTCAGCAATTGGTAGGGGTTCCAAAAGACCTGCAGGGTGGTGTAGATCAACCTTGTCTTGCTGGCAAACAAGACACGTCCGAACGTATGCTTCTACATCGTCCCGCATTTGTGGCCAGTAGTAGGAGGATTGAAGGAGGGCAAGAGTGCGTGCAACGCCAGGATGTCCTGCCCACTGAGAATCATGACACTCCTTGATGATCTCCCTCCTCAAATTGCCATGTCGTGGGACCATGATTCGGTTGCCGACGGTCAGAAGTAGTCCATTGTCTTCCCAAAACCGTCGAGTCTTGCCTTCACGGGCTAGTTTGACAAGGCTTTGTGTTGTGGAATCTTTGTCTATGCCTTCCTTGATGCGGGTGATGAGAAGGCTCTCAAGTTGGCTGAGAGTTAACGAACTAAGCTCCGCTTTCCTGCTAAGTGCATCAGCTATCACATTAGCTTTACCTGGCTTGTACTTTAGCTGGTAGTCGAACTCGGCAAGGAAATCTTGCCACCGAGCTTGCTTTGGACTCAACTTCTTTTGAGTTTGGAAGTAAGTTGTAGCCACGTTGTCGGTTAGAATGGAGAAGTGCGAGCCAAGTAAGTAATGCCGCCATGTCCGTAGGCAGTGGACAATGGCTGTCATCTCCTTCTCTTGTACAGTGTAGCGTCGCTCCATATCGTTTAACTTCCGGCTTTCAAAGGCAATGGGATGGTTGTCCTGCATAAGAACACCTCCAATGGCAAAGTCAGAAGCATCAGTGTGTACCTCGAAGGCTTTGCTTGGATGCGGAAGGATAAGGACAGGCTCCTCGGAGATGGTTTTCTTCAAATCATCGAAGGCATGTTGACATTGTTCTGTCCATCTCCATGCACGATCCTTCTTCAATAGGTCGGTCAAGGGTGTTGTCCTTGCTGAGTACCCTTTGATGAACCGACGGTAGTAGTTGGCTAGTCCGAGGAAGGATCTTAGTTCTGGAATTCTGGTTGGTGACTCCCAGTCCATGATGGCTTTTACCTTTGCTGGATCCATCTTAAGCTGTCCATCCCGAATGCGGTGGCCAAGGAACTCTACTTCTGGTGTGGCGAATGAGCACTTTTCTCTCTTAACATAGAGTTCATTGTCACGTAGTACTTGGAAGACTTGTTGTAAGTGCTGCAAGTGCTCGTCGAGTGTCTTGCTATACACTACAATGTCATCTAGGTATACTACCACGAATCGATCGAGGAAAGGATGGAACAGCTTATTCATGAGTGTGCAAAAGGTTGCCGGTGCATTGGTGAGACCGAAAGGCATAACCAAGAATTCAAAAGAGTCATACCTTGTTACGCATGCCGTCTTAGATTCATCTCCGGTTGCAATGCTACTTGGTAGTATCCCGAGCGCAGGTCTAGCTTTGAGAACCATCGCGCATCACCAAGCTGGTCGAAGAGATCCGAGATCAACGGTATCGGATACTTGTTCTTTATGGTGATCTTGTTCAATGCTCGGTAGTCGATACACATGCGGAGACTTCCATCTTTCTTTTTCTGGAAGAGCACTGGGGCACCATAAGGAGACTTTGAAGGTTGGATGTAGCCCGAATCCAACAAGTCACGGAGTTGTTTACGCAACTCCTGCAACTCAGGTGGTGCCATACGGTAGGGGGCCAAGGCAGGGGGCTTGGCATTTGGCTCCAACTCAATTGCATGATCCACCTCACGCCTAGGTGGGAGTTTCTTTGGCAGCTCTTGTGGCATGACATCCCTAAATTCTTCCAGGACTTGTGCCACTTCATTGGGTAGGGCAACCTTGGGGTTGACATCCTCATTGTTGAGTTCACGGATGGTAGCAAGGTAGCTTGGGTCAGATTTCATACCTCGCTTGAATTGTAATGTGGATAGGGCCTGATTCTCCATTCGTCGAGCACGTTCTGCAGGTATGGTGCAAGCCTTTCCTCCTTCCAATATTCCGAGTGAGTTAGAAGCTGGGAATAAGAAGGCGTGTACCTTATCGAAGAACTCCATGCCCAATACCACTTGGAAATCGTCCATGGGGACTACAGAGTAGTTGATGCTTCCTTTCCACGCACCGAGAGTTGTGGGAACACTTTTAGCAATGCCGGCAATCGGTTTTGCTGGTGAGTTCACTGCTTTAAGGGTTCCGCCTTTACTTGTTAGCTTGAGACCAAGCCGTTTGGCCTCCTCCATGGAAATGAAGTTGTGGGAAGCTCCGGTGTCTAACATGGCTCTAGATTGCTTCCCATTGATGGCGATTTGGACATATAGTAGTCCCTTATGGTCAACATGTGGCTGTGTGCTTTTCCCCTTCATAGTTGCCAGGATTCGAAGTGATCCCATCTCGGTTTGACTTTGCTCATCTTGTGAAGAATCATCTTCAAATTGGCTCATGATGGTGTTGAGGGTCTTGCACTTGGGGCAATCCTTCATCCAATGGGAACCATTGCAAATAAAACATGGAGTTTTTGGTTTAGGAGAATCGGTCTTACCTCGATCATGTCTTTCACCATATGACGAGGTTTTGGCCTTTCCTTTATCTTTGGACCCTTGCTCCTTGCGTCTGAATTTGTCTCCCCCACTTTTACCTTGGTTGGATCGTTTTTCTTTGGATTGAGTGTTGTATTCTATGAGAGACTCGGCAGCAGCAATGGCTTCATCCAAGCTTTGCACATTACGCCTCTCAAGTTCAACTCTAGACCAATCTTTCAATCCATCCATGAAGTAAAAGAGAGAATCCTTGTCAGACATGTCCTCAATCTCGAGGATGAGGGTGGTGAACTCCTTGATGTAGTCACGGATGGTCCCTCCCTGCTTCAATCGTCGGAGACGACCTCGGGCTTCCTTATCGGCATTGCTTGGGCAGAAGTGCTTCTTCAACTCTCGCTTGAAGTCTTCCCAAGTGTCAATTGAGCAAATACCTTTGCCAATTTCACCATGCTTGCGGCGCCACCATAGTTGAGCGGCATCTCGTAGGAACGTGGGGGCAGTGCAAATCCTTGCTGCATCATCTCGCACAAACTTGGCTTCAAAGTATTGTTCCAAACCGAAGAGGAAGTTCTCAACTTCCGTAGCACTACGAGTACCATTGTAGGTAGCAGGCTTGGGCACGTCGATTGTGCCAAAGTTGATGGGGCCAGTGGAGCATGACCCATTAGCAACGGCTTGCTTATGAACATCATCTACCTCGCGTCTAAGTTCTCGTAATTCAACTTCAGTAAAGGAACGATTACTACATACCTCTCGTCGGATGTCGTCGAGATCATGCTTGAAGGATTGACTGATCTCCCGAAGGGTGGATTTTACCACATGGGTGACTTCTCCGAATTCCGTCTCTATGTTGTCAATTCGGGCAGACTGCTCCTCAACGATCGGTTCTATCCTTGAGAAGTTCTTCTCCAATTCTGCAATACGAGACTCCAAGGCCTCCATTAGAGCGGACTTGGATTTACCGCGCCTTGTGATGTAGGTGCGTTGTTCCTCTTGTCCATGTCTTTGCTCCTCCACACGAACTTCACTGTCGGAAGCCATCTTTGGTGCTTAATGGTAGCGCAACCAAGGCTCTGATACCAACTGTCACGGGACGAGTTTGCGGACACTCTAAACCCATGCGGCACTAGACAACTTCAAGGGAAAGTTGCTAGTAAGCCTAAAGAGAGAGAGAACAAAGACTAGAGAGGTTTTTAGAAGTATGCTTTACTTCAAGAATGGAGTGTGTACAAATGAGGGGGAGGAGGTCCCCTTTTATACAAGTATTGGACAAACTATAACCGTTAGATCCTTCCTTAATCTAATGGTGGATATTGCATTCTTTCATCTTCCTATTTAATACATTACAAGTTCCAATGTGCGTCCTTTCCCGAGGAGACATCTACATTCAACGAATTGCCCTTATTTAGGAGGTGTCTTGATTAACGTGTTAAAACCTCCGGTAGATAGGGTTTGAACTTGTTGGCCCGTGACAATATGCTCAGTATATGTGTCAACTAATAAGACAAGAAAAGATGCTCTCAGACATGGATCTAGGGAACAGGTTGTAGACTGAAGAATGGAAATCACTCGCTGGCCAACACAAAGTGCCTGTCTTCATTAACAGCAGTGTTGAATTTTAAGGAATGGAAAAGGGACGTGGTAAGAGCCAATCAGATTTTCTCTCTCTTTAATATTTTTTATCTGAACCATATTCTCATGTATGCGTCAGCTAATAAGACAAGAAAAGATGCTATCAGATATGGACCTTGGAAAAAGAGTAGACTGAAGAATGGAACTTAACTCGATGAATTCCGGGCAACATGGAATGTTACTATGCTACATTAAGTGAACAGCACACCTGTTTTGTCAATTGAATAAATCGTGACTTAAAATTTTAGGTTTGTTGTATGGTTATCCTAATTCAATAGGTGTATGCCCACGGACGCAATGGCCGAGTTGCAACCCCATAAAAATCAGACTTTGATTGTTGCTATTTTTATATTTGCTTCCACTCAATTTCTTTTGCCTTCAAATTTGTTCACTTTGCCTCCGCTCCCAGAAATGATTTCTCATGACATTAGGTTCTCCTTCATTACAAATAACCATAGCAACTTTGAAAACATCGTATCCTGTTTATAAGAAGAAACATCGGACAAAAGAAGCCCATATAAATGTTCTGGAGAGGCCTCTCTGTTTATCCTGTCTTCACCGAGTGTCTATGCTCCCGATGTGGATGGTGCTGTCATGAATGGCACTTTGGTGAATGGTGCTGGATTTGACCATACTACTCGTTGCTTCACAAGTATATAGACCTTTTATTTTTTTTGGTGATTGACTAAGGTAAAATTCAATGGCTTCTAACACAAAATTTGGAATGTCTGAGGTTTGGATTGCAAGTTGAATCGCTAAATGGAACATAGAAGATTTCGACAACATACCTTGGTTGATTTTTGCAGGTGAATTTTGCAAAATGCAATCGCCATATGCTGTTGTAAAGCTACTCATCCAATTAAATGGGTAAGAGGGTATACTACAAGGAAGAAAAAGACTCACTGGCTACATAAGAGCTTAACTATTTTATATTAATCACCAGTTGGATCTCTCACAAAGCACACAGATTTAGATATAATCAGGCTATTTGCCCCATTAAAGCATGGAAGACTGATATAAAAGTACATGGTTTCGTTTCTTTATTCTTTATTCTTTATTCTTGATGCGTGCTCTTCTTTTCAGAAACAAAGGATCTGCATTTAACCCCATGTCTGGAATGCTGCAATCACACAAGAAAAATTTTTACTTTTGATTGATCAGAAACTAAAATCTGTATACATAATCAAATAACCAAACGATTCACTAACCTTTGGTAGAAAGGGCCCAATTGTCATCAGCACCAACGTGCCAAGAAAAGTAGCCAAGCAATCCTTTCCCTTTAGCATATGAAACCTTGGTGGAGATACTCTGAGTATCGTCATATCCGATCCATGTAGTTCCGCTATAGCAATAATCAGATACAACGGTGGAATTGAACACTTGTGTAGCCTTGTTCTGGCTTATGAACTGCTTGATCTGCTTATAACCAATTGATCCATCTCCTGGCAGACCAGCTCCATTAGCCGGTGCAAATAGGCCATGATTATTTGCATTCTTGAGACGCCAAGACCAGCCATAGAAGGGGAATCCAAGCACAATTTTCTTACCAGAAAAGCCTGACTGAATCCAAGATTTAACCCCAGAATCTCCACTTGGATCGTGGCCAGGATTGTACAATGCAGCAGGTGGTCCCGTGCTGGATGGAGACCAGCCAGGGCCATAAAAGTCATAAGCCATTACATTGGTCCAATCCAAGCTGTTGGACAATTCCTGGATTGGGTACGGCACGTCAGGCGAGTAATAATAAGAAAAATATAAAACTGCCGCGGATAGAAGCAACGGTGTCTTGCCGGAGCTGTTTGCCTCAGCAGCTATGGCTGCTCGCCACTCGTTAAGGAGGACACCAAAATTATGCATTTGGTCAGTACTAGAGGGATATTCCCAGTCAATGTCTAGGCCATGAAAATTGTTACTTCTAGCTAAAGCTATCGATGAGTCGATGAATGTCTTGCGGGTATTGGATTGGCTAGCCATTGAAGCAAAAGTGCTCACATCGGCACCTCCTCCACCGATTGACAAAAGGGTCTTCACCGAAGGGTTCTTTATTTGGACAGTTTGAGTGAAAGTCGAGAACTGGGCTTGGTTTGACGATGAGATGGTAACTTTGTATGTTTGAGCATCAACATCAGCAAATGCACAGTAAAGATGAGTGAAAAGTGTGGAGTTAATGTCAGAAACTGCAAATCCGCTGCCAGGGAACCAATAACTGCCTTTGACGACGGTTTGGCCTGTAGAGGAACGGAGCTGGAGTGGAACAAGGATGGCGGAAAAGAAAAGAGGGAAATAGAGAATTTTAGGTGCCATTGCAGATTTGGCAAATGCCCTTCTGTGCCTTGTTAGCTTAGAAATTATATACAGTATGTATGGGATTTGGATCATAAAACATAAGTAGCAAGTGAAATTATAAATAATTTATTTTTAATTTTACAAAATTTTAAGTATTTTATTTTTAAATATACTATTATTATAAGTTATTAATTTTTTTCATACAAAATAATATTTAAATAAAATATTATATAAGATAAGTATACATATTTAAATTAAGATAACAAATAAAAATAAATTAAAATTATTTTAAAAATTTGAAATTTATCAAAATATGATAACTTTTTTAAATAAAAAAAATCTAAAGAAAAAAATGTTGCCTAACTTTTTATTTATTTATTTATTTTAATTTTTTATTTTTTTAAACTTATTTACAGTTTAGCTGGTTTTGTAGACTGACCCTTTTATTTTTCTTTTTGACTTTAACATAGATGGGACGCTGTCCAACTCAAATATCTTCTTTCTGCCTAACAAAAATAAAGTTAATTTAGAAGAAATCTGTTTTGAGCATAGAGAGATCCATGGTGGGACGGGAGGCTAATTAACTAATCACTCGGAAAGTCTCCTTGACATCGCAATGAAACGCTGCCAGGGAAATATGCCAAAACGACACATTTTTGGCTAAAGATAATACCAATTTATGCTTTGTTAAGTAATACTTTTCGGTTTGTAGTATTTTGGAGGAAAAAAAAAAAAAAAAGAAGGAAACGAAGCTATAAACAACGGTAATAAAACTCTACCCTCCAAAATCAATATCTTATTTTTAATATAAAAAAAATGAAAAATCAATGTCCCATCTGATTAAACCAATTCAAAAGACAAAAAGGGATATTGACTATTTAGGTAATAAATAAATAATAATAATAATAATAATAATAATAATAATTTAGAAACGAATGATACCAGTGTCTACACCACGTCATTCAAGAATTGAAAGACGGGTTTTGCGGTAATGTTAATAACTAAGGGGGATTAACCCCATTCTAAAGTCCTTTTTTCTTGTTGGTTAGGCTGGGGTGGTGTGATATAAATATGCTTCTTTCTTTGTTTATGCAAATATTAATTCATTAAGTCGAGAGTAATATATATACATATTATTTGTAATTTTTTTTTTGTTTTTTCAAAACAAACGGTGAAATTCATCTTACGAAGAGCGTAGTGTTCATTTGAATCCTGAAAACGATTTTAGTATTGATGAAGTAAAACTCATTGGCTTTTTTTTTTAATGTAATATGCTTATTATCAATCGAGTGGATATGCTTTTGGGGCTTTTGTGAATCTGGACCGTTCATTCTGTCCCTTATAGCCCTGTTTTCATTTTCCTTGTAAGATACGAAATCCCAAATAAATGCGGAATCTTCAAGAATTCGTATTTGCTTGTTTTCATTTTTTAAAAATAATAATAATAATAATAAAATTATTCGTTGTATTTAAAATAGACAGACTCGGTGTAACGGTCACATTCCTTCGTCTATACAAATCCACCTCTCTAGAATGAAACTTCCCTCCAATTCCCCTCCCCCAATTTCTTGCCGCCGTGGTCTTCTAGGCTCTGCAGGCGGCTGGAGCGCTGCAGTTTCTTTCTTATTTTCCGGCGGAGTTCTCAAACTTTTTCGATTTTTTCTTTTTTATTTTTATTTGTCAAGAATGCAAAAGAAGCTGGAAGAATCTTTGAATCTGTGACTCGCCTTGGAAGCATCAACCCCAAAGATCACCGAGATTTTGGTGCTTTTAAGACGATCGTGGCGATTCTTGTCTTGATATCCGTTCTTTGTGTTGTTGCAATGTCTTGCAACGTTAATGTTTCAATATTGTTCTGATGCGCTTGCATTCTTGTTTCTGTTTGCTTTTTGTGTTCCTTTTCTGTTTCTTTATCCATTTCTCTCTCTTTTTTGTGCCCGTTTTTCTTTATTTTTTTTTATTTGCCGCAGTGGAAAGGGACATCTCTAACCCTAACCTAATCTTGGCAGTGGAAACGATAACGACAAGGACGTGCTGCTGCGTCTTGAAGATCCGTAGCCGGCGGCGAATTTCGGCAGGTATTTCATCGGAGCGGCTAATATGTTGGGTTCGTGAAGATACATAGCGGCGGCGGCGGCGGCAGCGTGAACTCTTGAACTCTGGTTTCTGGATTTAGTCTCGGTATCTAATATTCTAATTTGTTTAAAAAGATAGAGAGTACCACGAATGACACCACCACCGTGTTGGTCGATAATCTGTCAATTTTATAATTTCTAGTTTTCCCTGCGTTGCTTTACATTATAGTTGGTGTTTCCTTTTTTCTTTTTTTTTGGATTTCAATTTCAAGGGAAAAGTGTTGGAGGCCGACGGGGTCCTGATTATAATGGTTCTTCCCTTTTCTGGTTGCAGGCTTACATAGATATCCATAGGTTGTCCTGGGTTATGGTTGTATTTCTCAACACATTGGTTTTCTTTTTAATTTTTTGTTGAATCTTATTCTGGCTTGGAACTATAACAATTAAAGGTGTAGTTGTCAGTGTAGCCTTTCGTTATGTCAGACTAACCTTTCTTTTGTGGGTTTCTCGCAGGTTGAGAAATCTTGCAACTTATTTTAGCTAGTAATTGTTATTCTGGCCGTAAATTGGTCTTTTCTGGTTATCAAGAACTGCCAAGGTTTTTTCCTTATGGATGGCTCTAATTATTAGATAACATTCTTTTGTTATTGCGGGTTGCCTTCAATTTATGTCCTCAATTTCTTGTCCTCTGTCTGCTTCTACTTGATCTCTGACAGTGGTTTCTTTGACTTACTTCCTGTCTCTCTTTTGATTACAGGCATGTGAGCATGCAATGGCTGCTTTAGTTACCAACATGAGGAGCTAAGCTTCTGTACAGAGAGTCTTTTCCAATTCTTTTGGTAACAATGATAAGCATTTTTTTTTGTGGGGGCCTCGGGGGGTGTTGTTGAATTTGACACTTGGCTTTCATGTTTAATCATTCCATCTGTGTGGCATATTTACGTCGTTGTGATTATGGTTTAAAGGGATCCTTTTGATTATCGTTCGAAGAGCTTCAAACTCTGTTTGTTGCTCTACTTTCTTGCAGATAGCCAGTGGCAAGACCTTGACTTTTTATGTCAAATTCTAAGGTGATTGGCCTCATAGAATGAACATCCTGAGAACCACTAAGTTGTTCGAACTTCTTTTTGATTCCTAAAATTTTGTAATTGGGAAAACTCTCTGAACCATCCTACCATTCAGTGCCTCACTGAGTGAACTTCGTATTTGCTGCCACCTCTATGCCTGACATATTTGTGGAGTGTAGAAAATGGACACAAGGCTTGGTATTTTTGAATATTCTTTGTCTGGATGTTCAGCCTTTTGTTATCCCAAATGATTCTTCTTTTTGCCTTTTCCTATTATCACATCAAAGGTGAAGTTGTTATTTCTTGTTTAGCAGATGTTTTTTTGTTTCGTTATGTTGTTGACTTCTGTTTGTTGTGGTTCTGGTTGAACTGGCTTGTAGGCTGGTGTTAATTTAAAGAATAAATTTCTGATTTGGTTGGTGTTTCTTCCAAGGTCCTTCACGGTTGAAAGGTACACTTTGCTTGAAGACCAAAAAGGACAGGTATTTGCCATTTTCCTTTGTTTCTTCCTAGCTTCATTTTTTGATACAAAAACAATTCAAATAGTTGATATTTCAGTTTAATCTGAATTTTTATAAATAAATTTCAACAAATAAAGACTGAAAGTAACATACTCTATGAAAAGGAAGGGCATTAGGTTTTTCTTCAAGCAAAGAAATCAAATTTTGTTTAAAATATGATGTAATTGATGCTCAGCAGCCAGTAAAGAGTGGAGATGGACCAAGAAGGAAAAGAGTCGAGACCCCAAAGATTTGTTGGGGTCAAGTCCATCTGCCTGAAATATATACCAGAGCCACAAACCAGCTTATCTGTGACCACAAGTCCTTAATAAGTTTCTAATGGCTTCCCTCTCCTCGTCCATCACATAGACCTTGAGTTTCTTTTCTCTTTTTATGGTCATTTAATTAATTGTCTTTCCACCCTGTAGAGGAAATGACAAAACTTTCACCAAAAGCAGGGAACTTTGCCATTTTCCGCAGACTAGGAGCATGCATGCCAACACTATATAACAACAGCTGCCTCAAGAACCATAATTTGTGGCCATTTATCTCTAAACGCCATTTGAACTACAGAATGCTTTGTAGCATCAAAGCGAAAGAGATTGTCAGAAAAACCAAGGGGGTTCCTGAAGTACTGGCTAGTCTTCAAGAAAGGCCCAACTGTGGATTCTAAGCATGAATCTGAGAACTTTAGTTGTTCTCAAGAAGTGGGTTTTGGTTGGAATTGGCCTCTGTGGAAGAATATCCCTCAGGGATATAAGCTTATTGGCACTACTTCACTTGCCTTTGTTATATGTTACGTGGTCAAGTCATGAGTGCTGGCAAGGAGACCCCAGTGATGTTGATGCTGGGCTTACACAGAATTGAGGCATATGTACAATTTGATGAAGCCAAGGTGTCCTGGTATATGGTTCTATTTCTCAACTTAATTAATTTTCCTTTTTATTTTTGGTTGGAGTTTATTTCATTGAAACTGTAGGTAAAACAGTTAAAAAAGCTGTCAAGGTAGCCTTTTATTAAAACAGACTAGCCATATCTTTGGCACCGAAAAAAGCTGTCAAGGTAGCCGTTTATTAAAACAGACTAGCTATATCTTTGGGACCGAAAAAAGCTGTCAAGGTAGCCTTTTATTAAAACAGACTAGCTATATCTTTGGCACCGAACAATTGGGAGTGGAGACATGAAAAGGAAACTTCTTTACCAGGCAACTGTAGAAGTTTGACTCACTGATTCATTGAACAGATTTGATAAAATTTCATTATCTTCTGATTATTTTATGATGTTGAGAATGATGGTTGGTTGATGGCCAAATTGTAGCTTTTGGTGGGAAGGCATTGTATATTTCATCTGGTGATAACTTCCATGGTGATATAATATCCTTCTTGGTGGTGATCTTGGAGCCCACAGTCTCTGCTTCAGTACACACACAAGTTATCTTGTTGTGGAATATACAACAGTAAGAAGGGTTGCTCATCTGTTGACTTGACAGCTTGATTTAGCAAAGATGCTGAGACAGAGGAAACAGTAAGAGAATGTTGATCCTTCTCTGTCTAAGAAATACCATAGATCATGTGGGATTTTGAGTGCTAATGACTTAATCTCTCGTTGTTGACAGTGCAGCACTTTTTCTAAGAGACAAAGACATTGCGTCAATGAATTTTATAAAATTTCTGCAATAGCAGGGACCATGTTACAGGAGTTAGTTAAATTTCCTTTCCTTAGCAGCTGTACTTTAATTTACATTATGATTTCCTCATAGAGAGCCAAATTCAGTTATCTGCATAGGGATATGGTTCCTAAATGACACCATGTTTAATTGAATGATATAAAACATTAAGCTGGTGCTTCCAGCATACTTTATATAAGCTTACAAGTGCTGCATTTCTTCTAACAAGTGAGGTCAATGTTTCTTATCTTTGCAGGTGATGGAGCAACAAACTGTTCTCATCACATAGGCCAAGATTATTGCATCCCTTAATACTTGGACTTTATTGCCAGCTTTTGCAAACCTTATCGGTTCATGGTATAATCCTAGGTTGTTGTGATCATACTTAACCTTCTGCCTAACTTGTTGTCAAGGTAAGTAATATGTTTCACAGGCCACACGACTGGGCCATTGAACAATTTTGTTCATTACTGTATGGCTTTGGTCTGGCTTATAAGTATCTGTTGGAATGTTAGTTTGCAGCAGGCAAAGTGTGTACAAGTTTCTTTTGTGGTTATCCTGAGTTTAGACATAACAGGTTACTACTGCTTGGATGAGGTATGATTACCTCACAGGAGAAAAACATAATAAGTGGCTAACATTACTAGAATGAATCTGATCATGATGGTTTCTTGCATTTGATTTGATGTACTTGATCATTAAAAAGGCTGACAAGCAGACAAAGAGGCATCTTGCCAAGCACATTGTTTCTTACACTTCGAGAATCCTGAGGTCTTGAAAATTCTAGTAAGCCATTCTTGTTCCGGGCCTGTCATTGGGTGAGTGCTACTAAAGACTTTATTCTTGTAGAGCATAGAAAATTATGTATTAGACCTTTCTATGACATAATGTCTACACCTTGCTAAGTTGACCACATGTCTGAGCTATGCTTATCAACATTTTTGAAGATGAGATGGAACTAGCCAAAAGGTGTATTGATAGTTTATTTCTTCTTACCCTTTTCTTATCCTTGCAGCATGCTTGTTCAGCAAAATTGGTAGATCTCCCTCAACATATTCTTGCATGTACAATTTTTGCCGGTGGCATATTGTCTCCAAAATCATTAGAAACCCTTTAATGGTCCTTTTATTTGGCTGTTATAAGATTTTTTACTTCAAGGTTGACTCTTTTCTCCAGCTTATCAATGTCATAGCCTTTTGGTGTGTTGCATGACTTGATAATCTTGACAGCTAGTGGCTGCAACACCCAGGAAAATAGAAGCATTGTATTCATTTCTCTGTGTGGGTTTGTATAGCTTTCTTTATGTTTAACTACATCAGTACAAATGGCATCATGATAATTTATGGCTTCTTTGTGCCTTGTAATGTAGGTTGAGAAATGTCATGTAGCAGAGGTATTTCAGCTCCTAGAAGTTGCAATGCAACAATCAGCAACAGATCGTTCAACTGGTAATTGCCCATAGTTGTTGCCCTTTCCCTAATGTTGCTGTCCATTTGTTTGTTTCCATTCCTTGACAGACCAGCAGGATCTGATGCCTTCTCCTTCTTGTTCTATAGGAACTATCGACATGGGTCTCATTAAGACAGGACTTTGGGGAAAAGGATGACAAGGCAGGATCTTGGTACAGCCAGTCGCAATATAATGATGGGAAAGGTGCAACTTGGTGGAGGTAAATGGGGTAGCAGGAACATGCCAAATTGCTATATCTTTTGGGAACTTGAGTTAAATTTGCTTAATTGTCCTGTAGGTACTCAACGAGCTGAAGAAGCATGGCTCTATCACTGAAGTTCATGATGTAAGAACGTAACTCATATCATATGTCATTCACCTTCCTTTTCTCATGTATGTATCTCCCTTTGCCTTTCTTGTTAGCCCTTTATATTCAACTTGGGGTCCAGCTTAATATTCATTTTTCTTGTTGCTGAGTTGGTTGTAGAAATATTTGCATTTTAAAATATGAATGTCTATCTTACAAGTCTGTCTGATTTTGAGCAATGCATTTGATAAAACTGAATTATGAAATTTTTAATTTATAATTTTCTGATAGGGTGCTTTTCTATTTGCTATGTCTTCGAAAGGATACATTGATAGAGAAAAAAGCCTGCCTCTGACAGACACTGATGCAAACTCTACAAGCAATGCATAAGGTGATTAAACCTTGTTGATGTTGTGGATTGGAAGGCAAGTTTTGCTATATTCGCATATTTTGCAATGCATGTGAAACCTCTCTCTTTCTCTCTGTGGCCATAAACTGTTTATTTCCATCACAATTTTGAAACTTTAACTCTTGTTTTGTTCTTTTATTCTTTTTGTGGAAGCATAATGATGCAAGCATACAAAATTTTTATGGTGTGTCCCATTGCAGTGCAGAATGTGGGAGCTATAGAGTGTTTAAGTTCCCTGAAGGCAGACATGATATTATGCCTAGTTGAAATTCATATCCCACATGGATAGCAGTGTAAAGGTGGGTTGGTCTTGCAATTTTTCCTGAAATTCCCTTGTGTGGAAAGATAGCTTTTTGCTTAACTAATGCATGTACAATACAACAAAGGCTAACCTACCTCTCGTGACACATAATATGAACAACATTCAGAATATCTGTATATGTGTGTGTGTATTACATAGAGAGTTGTATGATGAGGGTGAAAACAAGCCAGGGCCAAGGTTGTTTTCTGTGTTCATCTTTGTCACGCACTCCTGGGGCTAGACTGAGCATTATTCAAACTTGCCTGCATTTTTAAATATGAGTGCTACCTCACAAGTCTGCCTGATTTTGAGCAATGCATTTGATAAAACTGCATTATGGATGTTTTAATCGATAATTTTCTGATGAGGAAACTTTTCAATTCAGTATCTTTTTGAAAGGACAAATCAATAGACAAACAACCTGTCTCTGACAAACACATGCAAACTCTAAAAGCAGTGGATAAGGTGTTTAAACCTTGTTGACATTATGGATTGAAAGGCAAGTTTTACCATATTCACATATTTAGTAATGCATGTAAAACCTCTCCATCTCCTCTCTCTCTCTCTCTCTCTCTCTCTCTCTCTCTCTCTCTCTCTCTCTCTCCCCCCGATAAACTGTCTATTTCCATCTCAATTTAGAAACCCATTTTGTGGAAGGATGATGATGCAAATGGTACCAAAATTTTATAGTGTGTACCATTGCAGTGCAGAATATGGGATATATAGTTTTACAGTTCCCTGATGGTGGACTGCATGATACCATGCCTAGTTGAAATTTAAGTGCCATCATTAGATAGCCACTTAAAGATGGGTCAATCTTAAAATTTCCTTTTGTGAGGAGATATCTTTTGATTGAACTAAGGATGATGCCTGTTTACAATACAAATATAGCTAACCTACTTCTCATGACACAAAATATGAACATTGTTCATAATGTTTGCGTATGTGTATGTATTATGTGGTGAGTTTTATGCTGAGGGTACAAACTAGCCAGGGCAAGGTTTTGTTCCTGAGTTCAGCTTTATCATGCACTTACGGGGGCTCGATTGAGCAAGATTCAAACTTATTATGCTGACTTGAGCTTGTCTTGGATTGAAGACTCAAGCTTAAACTAGGCAACTATGTCTGCTGAAAATTATTATGGAAACTCTGAGAAGATTGGCTAAGAGTCATAAAAAACTGGATTTCCACATGCAGTTCTCCCTAGGATTTTCCACAGATAGCTCCTTATGATCGATCTGCAAATGGTATCATTGTCCCATACAAAAAACCACACCATTTTCAGCAGCGTGCAGCCTGATATGGTGCTGTTTATAGGCAGGTTTCCTTCTCCATTGTCATTTGTCAATATGAAGCACATTTTGTGTATATTTATTGCCTTCAGGATTCACATTTCTTAGATGGTGAGCTAAATAACAAGATTGCTTGCAAATAGGATCGTTGTCCAAAATAATTTGGAATCTCAACCAACAGGTGTGGTCTAAAATTTGATATTTTAACATCATAATTAAAGGGTCTTTGAGAGTGTTTGTCCTTCCATGCATCTTTTTTTTCATTTTATTTCCTTTTTCTAGGCAATTTTCAGGTGACATCATTAATGACAATGTGGAATTGTCCAAAGCATTGCAGATCTTCAATTTCTCAAGGCAGTTATTCTGAGAAACCCTGATGCTCGGATCCTTCAACAATTCTGAAATGTAAGTTCACCTGCAACTTCCCATAGAAAAGGAAGATGAATTTATTGCTTATGGTTGACTGATTATGTGCATCAATTATTCCATATATTATCAAGCTCCATGAAATTTCCCCAATTCCATCTTCGATTCCTAGAAAGGAATTGTAATTTGTTTACCTTTCTTTTTTAGGGATTGCGGTGGAAAAGCGGTAATATTGGGGAATTCTAGTATTTGAAATTGCTGTTAGAACTTGTATATACATGCTCATCTGCATAACTGTGATTATTTGAGACTACCATTGTCCATTTTTTTCCAGTTTCAGTAGCAGGCATGGATTTTGTATCACCATTATTTTTCATGAGCCAACTTAAAAGTTTATTATCAAGTTTTTTTTTTATTTTTTTTTTCTGTTACATAAAGTTTAATATCAAGTTGACTAGTAACTTCTTTAATCGCAGTCCAATTAGGAAGAATGGTGTTCAACTTCTTTGATCACAGTTCACTGAGGAAGAATGGTGTTCAACTTCAACTTGAATGGTGAGCTTCTCAATAGTCTCTGAACAAGCCAATTTTTCAGGATGGTGCCTTTTTGCAGCGTGTTTCCATCTTATATTTACTAGCATATCTAGATTATTTTGCATCTTTCTGTTGCATGATATTTATTATTTTCATCTTGTAGTTGCAAGTTCAGTATTATTAAACGCAAGTTTATGTGTCTTATTCCATTCATTTGTTTTTATGGTGAATTGTACTCTTTCTTGCTAGTTCTATGGGCAATGGGAAATGGAATCTGTTGGAATTTTGAATAGATGATCTGAAAAAAGGCTATTTAAGCCTCCCATTTTCAGCGGATCAATTTTGAGCACTTTGTCAATGATACTTTCTGTTGATGACCCTGTGATCAATCCAGAGCAGACTTGCATGATAAATAGATGCCAGACAATTTATGATGTTCAACAATTTCCTCAATTAATTTAAAAAATGAGTTAATTGGTGTTACTTTCATTGTGTTGTTTGGTTCGAGTATCTTGTGAATAATATTGCAAAAGCTCAAAAAGCAAGTTAATCATGAAACAGAGCAAGATTTCTGCATACATCTTCACTAGTCATTTTATATATTTCGTTGCTTTCACTTTTTGTTCTATTTTATCATACATGAGCAGCATGTGCATTTTGTTAGAATGCATGAAAATGTATGAAAAATGCACTCCTCTTCTTCAGTTTCAGTAGCACATGATATATCATGTTAGAATGAATTTTGAAGGAGTTGCTGAAAGATGATAGCTTTTTGCAGCAACCAGTCTTGGTGAAGAGCATGTAAGTTATAAGCGTCTGGACTTCCCTACATTAAAACTTGGTGTTGTTGGTTGTGGACAACCATTTTTTGTGGTGGCAAGCAGCTGTTCTGGAAAAATCTTCTTTCTGCAAGGTTTGTATTTGAAACATATCCCTGTATCTGGAACAATAAATTGTCACTCCTTTATAGCATTTTTGCCACACATATCAATTGGAGATAGTCTAATAGTCGATCTTTTGAAAAAAAGATATGAATGACATCTAGTGACAGTTCCTGTTTTGATGCTGTTCATAGTCAGATGCTTTTAGTAATTAAATTTCTTTCTGTGGAGAAAACAAGCCCTTCCTCTACTGCATCAATTTTTTTCTGTTCAGCTTCAGTTTTAGTGACATGGTGATAAAAACTGTTGGTGTTTGAGAAAAGGAAAAACAAAACAATATGAACCCATGTACCTTTGGGTACTAGAACAAGTTAAGTTCCATGCTTAAAACAGAAACTTTGGCCTATACTTTATATCACATAATATCTTACCTAATCATACTAACATACTAAGATTCAAAATGTGATTTCTTAAATTTCAAGCCAACTGGTATTGCTGCATCTTTCTCTGTTGGTGCTGCTGTATCTTTTCTGCACCCACTGCTGCACTTTTTCTGCAGTTTCTTCTTCTTCTTCTGCTACATGCTTCTGCTGCTTTTCACCTACTGTTGCACTTTTTCTACAGCTTCTTCTTCTTCTGCTTCATGCTTCTGCTGCATGTTCCTGCAACTTCTTCTTCTTCCTCTTCTTTTCCTTCTTCTGCAAAACCTTTCTGCCACTTGAATCTTGAGTCTCGAGCAAATGTCTCATTTGCATCAACAAAAACTGATGATATTATACTATTTACCATTTGGGGCTTGCTATTAATTTGGCTTCCTTGTAAAGGATTCACTTAGGGTGCCATACAAACAAGCAAGCAAATGATATTATCCTTCTGAGTTCTGACCCAGCAAATTATATGTGGTATTTTACCTTTTCACTGTTTTCAGATTCAGGAGATAAGGTGGTCTCTTGCTTGTTCTTATTTGGTTTGCCCAGATATGGATTCAAGGACACGGATGGAAGTGCCAAGAGAATATATAATGCCGCAATGGGCAATGGGGGGCATTTGATTATATTTCTCCTGCATAATGGTCCTACAGGTATGTTGCATGGCCAAACTAGTCCCAGACGACGTCTAAAATTGCTTGTCTTTATTCAAATCGGTTTTGTGGTTTCCTTGTTTAGATTTTTGTTCAAATGTGAGCGACATATATGGAAAAGATCAGTGTTGATCATGGAGATGAGGTACTAGTTCTAGGTTCGGCTACAGGTCATTTGGACATTTCTTCTTCGTTTGATCAAACCATCACCACCCATGAGGTACTTCCTTTGTTTTCTTGTTCTTAGTTGTGCAACATGATTTAGTGCTTTGGGGGAATGTAGAAAATCACGTCTAGAAAATGAAGGAACAGTTTTTTGTTAAAAATCATACATGCAACCTGCAGTCTATGCTATGAACTAATATTTTCAATTGTCATCTTAAAAGTGCATCTTCTGGTAAAGATCTAGCACAAGGCATAGGCCATATGAAAGAGAAACAAATTTGATATTCCTCCGGTTGTAATTGATCACATGCATAAAGAGCTGCCGCATGGAAATGGGTCTTCAGATGACATCGCACAGAAAAGAGTATATATCTGAATGGAGACGTGGTTCCCAGAGTTTAGAGATCAATGGCTAGTCGAAGAAGTGCCAGGATAAATTCCATGAATGATGTCACACCCGAGTTTGAAGGCACAGTGCATGCACATTCACGTCAGTTGAGATTATGGAAGGTAGAGTTGACAGAATTACAGAAACTTTGGTTTCGGTTATTGGAGAGAATACCTCATTACGAAGAGGAGCACATATTGTTTAAACTTGGCAATCAGCATTCCACCTCAGAAGCTTAGCCCGTAATTGCATTACTCAGGCTTATTGAGTACAAACCATACTTGTCTTTTGTCAACTATCATTTCTCATCTCTCTTTGGATGGCATATCTACTCGGCACCAAGTCAATGCGGCTAACTGGTGAGCAGAAACGCATATAGCCTTCTTTGTTGGCTGAACTCCTTCGAATGCAGCTTCATCGAGGTGTACTTTCCATTTCATTTTCTTGCTTCATTCGGCAGAAAGGGAGGAGAAGGTACAATGCGTGCAAAAATTATAGAGAAAGAAGAGACGATCTGGAAGAAGAGGATTTTCCAGGAGCTTTTGGTCCCCAGGATGGTGAGTTTCATACTGGCAAGTTGCTTAATGAACTTGAGCTAATTTAAATCTCGAGCATGCAGTTGGAAGGAATGTCCTGAGGATGCAAGTCAAATGAAACCCACGCTGTCTGAAAGAAAGGCCAAATGCATGCAAATCATGATGAAGTGATTTGCATTGTTATATAATAGAGTAGTTTCTAAATCTCACCCTTTAAAGGCTAATAACAAGAAAAGGAAAAGGAGCCTAGAAAAAGGACTTCCCTCGTGGTGTTTCGTGTGACTTTTAGTGCGAGTGGGACATGAGAGAGCTATGGTCCACGGCCTACACGAATTTGCCAATGATTTTTTTTTTTTTGGGGGGGGTTTAAAAGATAATCTTAATCTAAAATTATGAATTCGTGTAATCCAACTCATTAAATTTTGTAATTGATGCAGACATATGAGGTTACTGTTTATTCACAATTTAGCCTTTTGTCGCGGCCCCCCTCGAGTTACCTGTCCCTATCAAATTATTGTAAATTAATCCCGAAAGTTTTGTTTTGATACATGGGTCAATCATATGCATCATTGCAAGGAAATCATTTTTTTATATACTCTTTTAATCAAGAAATTTATCATATTAAAATAATTTTCTATTTTCATAAATTCTTCAAATTTAAGTGCTTTTATAAAAAATAATAATAAAAAAAATATAACAATGTAAAGGTATTATTCACATCGATTTTGTTAAAGAAATCGTACCATAACAACTGCTCTTAGTGTAATCCTGTGGGTCCAATGCTTCCCTCTTCAGTCTTCTTCTTCTATTTTTTTTTTCTTTTTTCATTTAAAGAGATTCAACTTCTTTTTTTCTCTCTCTTTTGAAATGCACCAACTTCCAAGCATTCCATGACCTTTTTGACTTGGTCTACCCCTCGAAAGACTGGGGTCAAAGAAAGTTTAAAAGCCTAATAAAGCATGTTTTGGAGATGTTTAAAAATAGTGTACGGGGCAAAATCCAGGGTCCCTCAGGCTGTTATTCGTTCCCTTTCTCCGAGGTCAGTGCCGATTGCTCAGCTTTATTTGTTTAATTGTTTCACTTACCCTTGTGATTGGATCACTCGATGGCAATTGTGGCGATTTTGCTAATTTGTTTAGTACCCCCCCCCCCCCACCCCACTCTTACTTTTCAATTATTTGCACTGGCTTAGGTCGCTCAACTTTAAAAAGCCATAGGCCCCAATATTCAAGATTGATCATTTGATGACAATCCATCACTTACCCAATTGTCCAAACCAATCAATGCTCTTAGTGGTGGCCATTTCCGTCGAATCTATTCCCCATTATAGCAAAAGCTTGCAGCTATGGCGAGTATACTTCATTCCTAAGGAGGCTTTTGACACATGTCTTTATGCTACACGTTTTGTCTCAATGCCCCTATAGCTATTCTTACCTAACTCTAGTGGGTCATCCCCCGTACTTTGGTTATATTAGTGTTGAAATCTCCTACCCCAGCAAGGTAAAAGGGCATGAAATTGACAATACGGACTCGGCGGGCCAATTTAATATAAAATAATTTCCCTTCACTTTAGATCCATTGCCCTTGACTTAATTTTCCGTCTCCAAGCATATGATAAAGATTTTTAACTTATTTTCTGTTCCAACCATGGATGTCGCCGACGAGAATGTAATTCTGACAATGAATGAAAGTTTCATTCTAGATGTCATTATTCAACTCTTTGGACATATGGTTTATCTTTTTTTTTTTATTTCTTTTTGACCTTATCATACTAGACAATTATATTAATATTTATAATTTAATTAAATTAATAAAATATCACACAATAATAAAAATATATATATAACAATATAAATATTATATTTTTATATAATAATAAATAATTAATTTTATTTAAATAATAAAATTATATTAAATTAGACTCTATTAATATGACTTTTAATATAATTTTAATAAACACTTAAGTGGATTAATTTCAACAACTCCCATGTGACTTAAAAAAACACTACGCCTCCACTGAAAAAACACTAGGATCAATTAAAAAAATCCATTAACTAAGAAATAATTGACAAAGGAAGAAAGGTTGCTTTGCCCTAATAATCAATTGGATATGCTGCGTAAAGACAACGAATTATTGTTTATCTACGAATCTCTTTGCTTGTGAAGTTTAGCATTATGATTTTATCATGAAACTTTCTTCCACAAATTTTCAAGAAAAAAAAAAAAAAACACAATCAGCAAAGTGGGTTATTTTACAGTAATAAATTTTATTAAATAAGAGGGCAGAAAATAAACAAGAACTCGTCTCTTTTTTTAGCTGGCACGTGACCCATTTTGCCTGAGCAAAACAAACAGGAGAAAATGAAAGAATGTCTGACACTGACACACCTATTTTGACCCCCCCGGCTCTCTCTCTCCCTTCATCCTTTAAGATTATCAGCAGCCTTTGACCAAATCTCATCCGTCCATCTTCTTTCTTTTAGTTTCCTTTTTTATTATTATTATTATTTTTCCCCGTCCCATAAAGGCTAACTGGCCAAGGCCTTAAGAGCCCTTGTTTTTTGGAAACTTACGACTACCCTTTTGCTTTGAGATAATCAATTATACAGTTTCTTGACGAAATTGCCATTCGATACCCGACAAAGAAACCATAAAACAATCATACAAAAAGAAAGTAATGTAATTATATGACTAATCCAAAGGTTGCAACTGGGTCAAGAAGAGGCTTAGTAGTATTGATTACATTTAACGACTTACGTGGTGGATTTCCACGGTTTGTCATACAACCATGTGCCATGTGCCATTTTACCAAAACCAAAAGAAACCATCTTTGAATTTGCAATCATTATCAAGTGATCAAGTCTAAGAGAATGCTGAAATTTTGACCAAAAGGCTTTGCAAAGCATCCAAATGAAACACGACAGCCATAGCTTCACTTCTGAGGGAGAAGGTTAAGACTGTCATTTCAGAGACCTAGGCCTTAGGGAAAACAAAACAATGGAGGATGCCATGCAAATAACAAAATATGAAAAGAAATTACAATGGTTTGCAATACTTTTACACATCATCATATCCCCCACATCATTAACGTCTCATCATCTTCTTAACAAACACACTCTCTCTCTCTCTCTCTCTCCCTCTTCCTCTCTCTCTCTCATGTTCCCTAAAAATCCTCATGATTCATTTTTCTGGGTTTGTGTTCCTTGTCATCATCTCCACCACCACCACCATCACCACCACTTCTAACTCACCCTCTTCGATCGGATCCCTTCACATGGATCCATAAAAATCACCTCATAAACCAAACAAAAAGTTCACCAAGAAAAAAAAAAAAAAAAAAGACAAAAGAAAATAAAGGAAAAGCAAAGGAACAATCTTGACATCCTTTAACCACCTCTTTTGACCAGATAAATGGCATTATCCTCGTATCACTAGGGAATCTGAACTGGGTTGTTGTTGGATTTTGTCTCTGTTACATACATGTGTTGTGTCTCTTCTTGGAAAGCAACATAAGAGATAGAGATATATTAGACAACTTTGGTGGCACGAAACAATAAATGGGAAATGTGACGTCGAATGTGGCGGCAAAGTTCGCGTTTTTTCCGCCGGACCCACCAACGTACGACGTGTACAGGGAGGAGGATGGAAGGCTAGTGTTTCCCGGCGTCACGGCGGACAAGAACGTGGAGGTGCATTTGCTGGAGACCAAAGCCTGCAACAAGATTGTTGCCACGTTTTGGAAACACCCATTTGCGAAATTCACGCTCCTGTATTCCCATGGAAACGCTGCAGACCTTGGACAAATGCATGAGCTGTTCATTGAGCTCAGGGCTCATCTGAGAGTCAATATCATGAGGTACGTTTTGGTGGGCTTTTTTTTTGATATTTTTGTTTTCTACTGCTTCAATTCCTTTTTCTATAATCGAAGCTTTATAATATTAATTTGGTTTTGATTGTCTGCATATGAAGCGGTTCATTTGCAGTGTTCTAATTGATTCCGAACTCATCTTCTTTGCCATTAACATCTCCAAGATTGAAGAAATAATATTTGCTTACAGTTATACAATAATTGAAAAATTAGTATTTTCAGATCAGCTAAGATCTTGTTCATGAGAGAAAAAGGCAAACAAAAGGCAGATAGGAGTATATGTTGTAAATTTTGTGTTATTACTCACGTGATTTCTTGCTGTTTTGCAGCTATGATTATTCAGGATATGGAGCATCTTCCGGCAAGGTAAAAGGATTGTATGTAATCAATAGATTTTGGTGAAAACATATGCATAAACTTGAAATCTGTTCTCTTTTTTCTCAACAATTGTTGAATCGTTCCCATCTGCCTTTCCTTCTATCTGGCCAGAATTTTACTTGACTAGTTGTTTCTCTGTTGTTAATTAGCCTTCTGAGTTCAACACGTACCATGACATAGAAGCTGTGTACAATTGTTTGAAGAAGGATTATGGAGTTAAACAGGAGGAACTGATTTTGTATGGCCAATCTGTTGGAAGTGGGCCTACCCTGCATTTAGCTTCTCGCTTACAGAATTTAAGAGGTGTTGTTCTTCACAGTGCAATACTTTCAGGCATCCGGGTCTTGTATCCCGTCAAGATGACATTCTGGTTTGATATTTTCAAGGTAAGATTAGCAGCAGCGTTTTAGATTCCATATTCTTTCTCAAGTTTAAGTTAGCTAAGTTACTTTTGTACTGAAGTGGCTCTGTCTAACGATTGCAGAATATAGACAAAATACGGCATGTCGATTGTCCAGTTCTTGTTATACATGTAAGGTTTTCTCTTTTGTGCTATGCTGGTCACTCTGAACAGATGCTTTCTTTCTAATATGGAATTTTCTGTACAATTGTTACGACAAATGTTGAACATTTTTTTTTTTTTTTTTTGTTGATCTGAAGTCTTCTATCTATCTAGGTTTACTATAACATGTCCACATCATGAATTCTTTTGATTAGTCTGCCTTTTCTGTTCTTCTCTTGTTTTTCCTTCAGTAATTGGTTTAAAGTAGTATCTATAATCAAGAGTCTCTGTTGGCATACAAAAACATCCTTGTGAGTTTCTCTGCCTTGTTTAATGCATGCCGGAACACTTCAGAACTTGTGAAGGCCAATTACTTGGGACACAAGTGCTAATTCTTGCAACTATAGATTTGTAGCTTGTGTTAATTAGGAACATAAATTTGTTCATTTCCTGCCTCCAGAGATTGTAAAGATTTAAAAGCTGTTGCACGTGACTTCTGAAATGGAGTGTCATAGGCCCCAGTTAATAGTGCATCAATGCTTAAGCTGGTGCCTGTTGTGTCACAGATTTTTCAAGATTCTCTTCTTGGACTTTAACTCAAATGAATCTCCATAGAAACTGCAATGCTAGGGCCTTGACCCAAATGCCTTCTATTTTATGAGACGACATTACAAGAACACAGAAATGAGTTGTCTTTGTTGTTTGCTAACCAAAAGGATCCGGTCATGCTTCTGTTGATCTTTAGAAGCAATGACTAAAATTACTCAGTAATGATATCAACTAAATGTGAAGTTTTGCAGACATAAAATCTATTTGTGCAGAACTTGAACGAATTGAATCCAGAGTCTCAAGAGCCAATCTTCTTGATTTTCCACTGTGACATCACTATTTTCGTATGCCCCGTATTCACTACATCATTTCAAATTAATCTTCTTGCACAAGACACCCGTTAACTGGAAATATATGGTCAATCATGGTTTTGATTAGTTTGAGTCAGCATACATCTGCTGCCATCATTGATGATATCCTTTGTTGAGTATCTTGCAGGGAACAAATGACGAAATTGTCAATTGGTCCCATGGGAAGCGCCTGTGGGAACTATCCAAGGAAAAATATGACCCATTATGGATTAAAGGTGGTGGCCATTGCAACCTAGAAACTTACCCTGAATACATCAAGCACTTGAGGAAGTTCATAAATGCAATGGAGAAAGTATTGGCAACAAAACCGGCGAAGCAACTCGCTTCAATCCCCAGTATTGATGTGAAACATAACAAGTGCTTAAGATTTGGGATCAGGTAGCCAATCGATATGTCAAACATCTGAAGAGTTAGTTTCAATGGAATGCAAATCCATCACCAAAGATGCATCTGCTTGCTTTATGGATGTGACGATAGGCAACCCAGTATTTTCCAGCTGATTGGTAAGTTTATGAAGAGCAGGAACAGAACGGACGGATGGGAACTACGCTTTGTCTATTTAATCTAGATCTTTTCCAGGCATCAATTTCTGGGTAGCTATCTTTAACTAATGAATGTCAAAGCGCTGTGCTTTATCTAGAGATGCAAGAGAAAATATATTTCGCCATGATTTCCTGTATTGTGGGATAGAATTGAATTGTTCTGTGTAAAGTCTACAATCATCATTTTATTTGAGGCAAATACACGGCTTACTTTTATTTGCTTTTGGACCAATTTCCCTCTTTCCTTTTGCTTCCCTACAATGCAATTGTAAGTTACAACTTTGATGGGTCAACATCTCCATTTTGCACTCAGGGAATGATCATTAAATGAATTCTAATAGACAAGCTTAAAATAATGCAAAAAGCTGCGATGTGGCTGGAGTCTTGCCATCCGATGACTTTGGACTCCAGGAGATTGTTTTTGGGATGTATAATTTCAATTGAAGATGAAGCACGAATCTAAAATGTGTCGAGTTATCTGTATTTATATTACAAAGTCCATGTAAAAAATATATAATACGCTTTTTGTCAAACTAGTCAATTGCCCCATCACCGAACCAACACAATCATTGTTTCTCTAAATCCCAGTGAGTAGTCGGTTGCATTTATTCAAAAATAATTTTAAAAAAAAAAATTTAAAGAAAAAAAGGCAAGAGGGGTCCAAAGGGGCATAGCCAGCCCATTATGCTTTACCCAATTGGCATGGAAATTACAAAGGCCTTACAGCTATGGTAGAACCTTTTTCTTTTCTTTTTTTTTTTGCACGATAAATTAGGCTAAGCCGAGATGTTTTCATATCAAGAAAGCCTTTCCATTTTGTGGCTATTAATTCCCCCATCTCTAATTTGAGGTTAACTTGAACCAAGTCAGTTAATATTTTTTGTTGGTCCATTTGAAGGTCCGTTGGACCCTAAGTTAGAGCTAAATTAAGAGGAAAAAGAAATCCAAGAGATGCACTTGATACTAAAGTGAGGCCCTTAAATATTTATCCCACAACCCAAACCCCCCAAGGCGTACATGGGTCTGTTTGTGCAATCTGTCAGCAACCCGGCTCGCTCTGTAGGGCCCTGCGCTCTCTAACTCTCTCTAAAGCCTTCCAATAATGGAGGTTGTGCTGCCAGGCACATTACTGGCAAAGTAATTTTGACCCACATAGCATTTGAATGAACAAACTTCTTTAGAGAATTAGCCTTAGTATTTTTAGTAAACAATTGAAACTCAAGAAGAAGCCACCGAGGAAGCAAGTTCCACGACCTACATTTGTACAACAGAAGTTGAAGAAGTACACGTTTAATTCTTTACCTCTCAATGCCAGCAGCTTCTAAATGATCGAGATTTGTTAGGCATCTATAAAACAGGCATGCGGGTACACAAATTCGGGTCAAGTACTACATGCATCCTCAGCCCAGAACAAAGTAGCCTTTTGTTCTATCAACTTAAATTGCTCCTCGCCATTTTTTCAATTATGTTAAAGAGTGGCAATGATACTTGAAATTCGAACAAACTGTTTCTTTTTTTTCTTTTCTTTTCTTTTCAAGTAAGAAAAAAATATTTTCTATTTCATTTGTTCCTGATCACATAACCAAGGCAAATTTAGCTATGGAAGCCAAGTGGACAACACTAATGCATATATGATAAGACTGCTGCCTCACTTGCCTCTTATTTTACTTCAGAAAATTAATATTATTCTTTTAATTTATGTAATTATATGATTTTATTTATAATATCTGATTATAAATTTAAATTTTAGTTAAAATATTTAGTAAAATTAAATATACGATTTACTTTATTATATAGTATTAATTCAATACAATTTTTCTTATTTTTCATTAATAGAATTGGGGGGCATCATTTATACATACTCTGTCATTTTATTGTAACTTTCTGAAGGAAAATGCAGTCACGTTACATATCAATGTGTATTTTGGTGAAATCGTCATAGTTTAGCAATTGGAGTGATCTACGTGCTTGTGGGTTAAGTTTATCGGCAAAAAGAATTGAGGAATCTAAAATTTTGTCAGGAGATTTCGCGTTCTTCTCAATGCATTGAATCAAGTGATGATAAAATGGAAAGAATGTAGCTAGCCGTGCCAACAGGCCAGATGTAAAAGAAAAAAAAATAAAAAGAACAATGCTGAAAGAACCACATCGGTCACAGGAGAGGAAATGATAATTTTTGTTTAGAAAGGCGTCATAGCAATTTGGATCACTCTTGATTGACAAGATGATTAGCATTGAATCCACCGAGTAAAAACTGGTTTAAGGTTTCATCGTCGACCTTCCCTGCGAATTGAAAGTTTGCCAAAACCTTTTTAAAATCACAAAAATCCAACTTCATGGTGCGCTTTAAGCAATTCAACCTGCTATTGCGAGCCACATGGCTATAGGTCCAACAGCCTAAGTGGAGTGTGACATGGGCATTAATGGGCACTCAAATACGAGATGATTTGCTGGGGCCTTTTCCAATCGAGGTGCTTTTGTAGATAAGCCATAAATCATTCCCCCACCCCCAAAGTTTCTTTGAAGCCAGCTCTGTTCCCATTACCAAAGCCAGCGGGTCCGCTTCTTTTTTGGTGTTTTTAAGGTTCACAGCCATGTTTTCTATTGATGGATACTTGTGTAATAAAGCTGAACATTTTTAAAAGTCCAACTTTCATCCACTATCGTGTTTGACAAGGAGTGTCGCGGGCCCTCAAAGGATTACCATTTGACTCTTTGGTATACACCCACTTTCAATATTTTAAGGCTGAGTGGGGTCCAAATGGTTTTTTTCTTTTTTTTGGGGGGGGGGGGGGGGACTATGGTGAACGGTGGGCCTTGGTCATCAAAGAACTGTGAGTAATGCCCTTGAAGGGTCATCGTCGAATTTAGGAATCCTTACAGAATCATAGAATTTGCACAGCCTCATGAGAATATAACAAAAGGGTGTCTAGCCTTATGATTGCTGATGGGGAATTATGGATTACAGCACTATTTTCATGGATCATAAGAATTAAAAAAAGAAAAAAAAAACAGATTCATCATAGTCAGTCTGCTTTCCCCTGTTGTTTGATAAAATAGCATTCAGCAGTACTCTTAAATTAAATTAGAATAGTTTTAGACGGTATTCTACGTTTAGATTACCTCTACTTGTTCCTACACTGTCACAAACTGAAATAAGATATGTCATCAGAATTATTTTTTTTTTTTTATATAAATTATATTATAATTATTATTTTATAATTTATTTATTTATTTTATAATATTTTAATATAATTAAAATTTTTAATTAATATACATTTTAAAATATTTTTTATTTAAATTAAAATATTTTTTAATTAATTAAATAATTTTATTTATAAATATATGTAAATTTAAAATTTAAGTATTTTAACGTAATTTTAAATCAATTCAAATAAATAAATATTTTAATAAAAATATTTATTTTAATAATAATTATTTTTTAAATTAATTAAATATTAATCTTATTTTCATTACACACACTGCATCACGAACACTGTAAGCAACTGGTACAAAATACATTTAGCATTCAATAGATGTTAATCCGTGCCTTTGTCCTCAACCGGTGAGAACAGAGATGAGCGAGCAGAGGGTTTGAAACTGCTTATATCACCGTATTGTAGCAGACTTCTTCCTCCTGTCCTATGCTCTAAGGGATTCCCTAGAAGATTTATCAATTTGCTTACGTAACAAAACTGTCTCAAATCTAATGATACCGACAGGTCATTTGATTTCCTTAAAAAAAAAAAAATTTGTCTGTTATTAAGCAGGTTAATGACACAAGCAAGCGAAATGCATGCATGCATGCATGTCTAGTCAGTCATGCCATTGACTTGAAATATTCAAATTCTCTCTCCCATTTGCTATGTATAATTCATTATATTCAGCTACCATGTAAAGCACGATCAGCATCTCCATCCCATGTTCATTCTCATGAAATGGGGAGAAGCAATGTAAGCCAATAACATCATCGCCGTCTGCCATGGATGGTTAGTTCAATGCAACGAGTCAACCCCCGAGGTCCGTCAGCGTCAAGTGCCCTTCTCGGCCTCTCAAATCTGAAAACGTTTGGATGGGTACCTCCGAGGAAGAGTAGGACGGTTGGCGCAATTCCCGAAATGTCCTTTCCCAGTTGCCCCCACTTCACATCCTGCGACCGACGCGTCGTTATCGGATAAAGGCTGCATTTCTTTCCGTCGCCTGGAAACTCGGACGAGCCTCGCGCGAGATTCCACCAATCATATTCTGAAACGTGTTCGAATCACGGGCATATCCCACACCGCTTGGCCTGTCTTCTGCAGCACGAGTAATGTACTCTTTGGTACTTTCGGCTGCGGACAAGTTCACCGACTCGTGCTTTCCCACTCTCTCCTGGAGCGATTGACGGCACGCTCTACCTAAAACTTCAAAATTAACAGTACTGATTTACGAGTTTCCCAAAGTCTTGGAGCCGTCGGCGATTCTTATGCTCATATTATTGGCATATTTTGGAGTTGGAACGTCGAATAAAAAGGAGGATACAAAAATGGCGCGTAGTACATCAAAATTTTAAAAAGAAATATTCAACTTTAGCAATGTTTGCAAGTCTCGTCCTTGACTTTAGTTGCAACTATTTGTACTGAATCCCTGAATCAGACGAAAGGTCGAGGTCCACATGAACAAGATGTGGACGCAAACGAACCACATGCAAAGCCTGGCCTTGGACCTTAGAGTGAAGAGGGGTTTCACCAAACCATCACTTTTTTTAATTCCAGAGTCACCAAACAACAAAACAGGAAGATCCTAGATGCACCGTTAGATGAAGATCGACCGACCATCGTTGCCGCCTTACCTCTCAAAACAACATGAAAAAGACGTATTTGCTCCTGTTTTAGTTGCCCCAAACCCAGTGGTTAATAAAAGGCGAAATTGTCTTTTCACGCGTCATTTTAACAAATGATGAATGATACCTACGAGCATAAATCAAGGACGAATAAGAAATCATTGTCGTTTTTTTAAGGAAAAAAAAAAATTAAGAATTGGTTGTCGGAGCCTGGAAGGCTTGTAAACGTGATGCAAAGAATATCGTCGGCATTAATTAATATTACATAATGGGCAGATTCCATTCATATTTTCACCACAATATAAACCGAATGTCTCACAATCTGGCAACCGATTATAACGTTTTAGGCTAGTTTTACTAATTGCATTCAATTTTTTTTTTTTTTTTAAAGTTTAAAACAGGAAAAAAAGTCTAAAACCATAAACGTTGTTTATTAAGCAAGCTTGCTCGATAGGGATATAAAATTATTTTAATTTTGCTTTAATATATATAATATTAAAAGTTAAACGGTCGCGGAAGGCCTTAGTAAATTCATGAATGGACGGTCCAGATTGGCGAGAGCTCCTGCAGCCACCATCACAGTAATATTCCTCCATGGTCCACTGGTTCTAAGTTCCATGAGGAGAGAAAGCCTAAACCATAAATACCAAAGAGAGAAAAGGAGAAAGTTGTTCGCACAAGAGTGAGGCAGTGTCAGTGTGTGTGTGTGTGTGAAAGTGATGTCAGGCCAAAGGATAAACTTTAAACAAAGATTAAAAAAAAAAAAAAAAAAAAGACAGAGAGAAAGACAAAAGACTTCTGTGTTCTGCTTAAGGAGAGGATAAAAGAAAAAAGACAAATACAGATTGTAGACAGACAGAGGGAGATGTGGGAGGCTGTTTTGAGCATAAAAAGGAAATAACAAAAATGATTTTTAGTTTTGTGGGGAGTTGAAGTTGAACTCCTCCACTCTCCCCTGGCCATCACCGTCATTGTCCAATTTGTAAAGCTTTTTCACTCAACTTCTATTCTCTCTCTTGCTCTCTCTGACTCTTTCTCTCTCTCTCTGTATCTTGTTTTTGATCCACTTCCATTTGAGTTTCTCTCTCCTTTTCATCTTTTACAATCAGGGTTTTGTCTGAAAGTCTCAATATCATAAGCAGTAGAATCAAATACTGCGCAAAGATCGAATCTTTTGTGTCTTTTTCGCATCTGCTGCCTCTGTTTCTTGGTACTCTCTTTCTTTTTCTCATCCGAGTGCTTTGCTTTGAATTTGGATTGTAAATCATTATGAATGTAGAGGGCAGAATGGGTGGTCTTGTTGAGGGAGAGAAGCTCCCAGATGTTCTGCGCATCTTGGCCGTTGACGATGACCCCATTTGCCTTGAAGTTTTGGAGAAAATGCTTCTTAAATGCCACTATCATGGTCTGTTTTTCATTCTGCTTCTCTGTTTTTCATTTTTCTTTTCTATTACTTTTTATAGATGGTTTCATTTTCAGTTGCTTCTATTCATGGTCTATTTCTGTAACTCAATCTTTTTGTCCATTCAAGTTTCATGTCTGTATGACAAGTGGTGGTCTTAACTTTTTGTTTCTTGAATTTCCTTCGTAGAATCAGTAAAATTGTATTCTTTTTATACTGTAATTTTTACACTTGTACGATATTGGGCTGCTGGTGGTAATAAAATAAGATTCTGTCCCTATCACCCGGATTGTGCTTCTGATTCTTTAGGTTACTCTTTTTTTCTTTGGGGGGGGGGGGGGGTAGGAAAGATTTCAGGAAATTTGATACTTGATCCGTAATTCTGTATTGATGTTTTGACTGTGTTCTTCAACTATGAATTATTTCTTGAACATGGTTAATGGTTCTTGCAGTTACAACGACCAATCAGGCAGTGATGGCATTGAAGATTTTAAGAGAAAACAAAGACAATTTTGACATCGTTATCAGTGATGTCAACATGCCAGACATGGATGGATTTAAACTTCTTGAGCTCGTGGGACTTGAAATGGACCTGCCTGTCATCAGTGAGTAAAAGAGCTTTTTCCCTTTTTTTTTTTTTTTTTTTTTTTTAAATTTCTGTGTCTCGTGTTTAATTTTTGGCAATTGTAGAATGATAATCCATTCAAAATTTGCAATCTCTGATGATTGTGGGACAATGGATAATTTTAGTTTATACGAGTGATTGTTTCAGATTTATCATTTTCCTGTAATCTTTATTCCAGTGTTATCAGCCCACAGTGATAAGGAGCTTGTTTATAAGGGGGTTATACACGGTGCTGTTGATTATTTGATTAAACCTGTCAGAATAGAGGTGCTGAAGAACATATGGCAGCATGTAATTAGGAAAAAGAATTTGAACCCCAAGGATCAAAACAGTTCTATGAATCAAGACAAGACTCTGGACAGGGCTGGAGAAGGTGGAGTTGCTTCACATGGTAATTCTGATCACAATGGAAAAGTACATCGGAAAAGAAAGGACCAAGACGAAGAAGAGGAAGAAGAGAATGAGGAAAATGGACAGGAGAATGAGGAATCTGGGAGTCAGAAGAAGCATCGAGTGGTTTGGTCTGTTGAGCTACATAAGAAGTTTGTTGCAGCTGTTAATCAATTGGGTCCTGAAAGTAAGTTTCATTGGCACAGGAGTTATGTTTCCCATTCATGTCATACTCACAATAGTTTGATAATCACTTAAAACATTGCCCCATTATTAACTGTAGAGGCTGTTCCAAAGAAAATTCTTGACCTGATGAATGTTGAAGGGCTTACAAGAGAAAATGTGGCAAGCCATCTGCAGGTACTGACTTTTTCGTTCCAGTTAGTCTGGTCTACCATGTCTTGTTTCAATAGTCTTGTTTAAGCTTACCATTATATGTTTGGTACAGAAATATAGGCTTTATCTGAAAAGACTCAGTTCTGGTGGATTCCAGCAATCCAACATTGTTCCCATGTTTGGGGTTAAAGACTCATCTTACTTGCGAATGAGTTCAATGGATTGTTTGGGAGATTATCACAGCTTGAGTGGAACAGGGAGGTTTTCAAGTGCATCTATATCACCTTATTCACGTGGGGGTATGTTAGGTAGACTGAACTCCCCAGCTGCTTTAAACTTGCCAGGAATAACTTCATCTGGTCTGTTCCAATCAGGAAATTCCCAAAACTTGAGCATTTTTGATAATAGTCTTGGAAAGCTCCAGGGACCCTCTTTGCCAGCAAGTCAAGGTGCAAATATATTTCAAGGAATTACATCATCACTGCAGCCCAACCACCTACAAAGCAAGCCCACTGTTGACATTAAAGAACTTGATTGTAATGACGAAGGAACAGGCTTTACATGGGCAACTAGCTTCCCAGATGCTGGAGTGTCTCTTAGTGGTAGCTGGGACAACACAGCATCCAACTCCTCAATCAGTCCTCCAATGACTCAAGTAAACCTGCAAGAATGTCAGACTAGGGGGGCATTTGGAGCTCCATCTGCTCTAAGCCTGCCATCATTTAATCAGGGGTCATTTGATGTTGGCATTCGAGGCACTTCAACTATTCTGAATCATAATAGGTCTAATGAGGATGAAGTTCAATTTTCCAAATTCCCACCAAATTCTTTGCCATCAAGTGAACCATTTAGTCACAATTCATTGCTTACCAATAATTTGAAGGACAATATATCTTCCCCCAATCCTCACTTCGGTAATGGCTTGATTGATTTTTCTTCTTCAAGTGCTGTAACACCACCTTTGGACGATTCCAGTGTAGTCATGCAAGGACAAGCAAGCTCAGTTAGTAATGTTCCGAATATTAATTACACATCAAGGCAAAGGTGGGAAGAACATAGCCATGATTATAATTCTGGCCTAAGTAACTCATTCAGTACCATAAACATGTTAGTTTCTGGCAATGATGTGGGCCTGTTGAGCCACACAGATCATAGAAAACGGTTTGATTTACCTTTGGTTGGTCAATTAAACGGCGGTGCTTCATTCAGTTTTCAGCATGCTGAACTTGAGAAATCTGTATTGGATGGAAAAATGAGGCCCGCTGAAGACTATCTCTTGGAGCAAACGAGGTCTCATAATTGGTTCGTTTGTAACAGCTTTGAGTCTTTGGATGACATACTGAACACCACGATCAAAAGGGTACGACCATATGTTCTCCTTCACTAATCTCTGTTATATTTTGAAAATATTTTCTTTTATTGACTTTATTTTTGCCCTTGTGTTCTAAAATCAATTTCTTGCTTTCTTTGTTTTTGAGTGAATATGTTCTTTTTAAGAAGGGTTGCCACTTTTAATAATTATATTCATTTTACTTTCTGTATACTTCTCATGTCTGAAAAGGTACAACTAGCTTTTGCCTCGAGTATTCTTTGACATATTTTTCTTTGCATGTGAAGCAGGAACAGAATGATCCTATGTTGATGGATGGAGAATTCGGATTTGATACATACTCCCTTGGATCATGCATTTGAGAGACTTCTTAGGTGCTGATTTATAGGGACGATGGGCTAACATATGTTCATTCCTTTTCTTGAGGATTCTGTATCATCTTGTAATCTATCCTGCCTTTCTTCTCCTTTCTTTTTGTCCCCCAATGCACTTCCGTTTGCCTTCTTCCAGTCTAGTTCTATGTTAGTATTGGTAGCAGGATTTTTTTTTTTCTCTGTGCCTTCTTCATCCATTATTTTTGTTGATAAACGAGGCCTGTTTAATTCAAAGCCCTTCTCACATATGCCTCCTTTGCACTTCTGTTTGCAATTTTTTCATATCTAGTAAAGATAGATTGACATTTAAAGCGTGTTTCTTTTGATACAAAAAGAATCTACAATACAATACAGTTACAATTACCAATGGATGGAACAATTCACTGGTTCAACTGAAATTTTTTTGTGCATCAGTTGTACACGGTTATTCTCCTTCCCAACTGAGTTGGTGGGCACGCCTCTCCCATGAGGTGGTAACTTTCCTCCCTAATCTGTAATGTCTCAGACTGCTCTCTGGCCTCCTTGCACGTTTCAGTAGCAGCAATGCATTTTTCAGCCTCCATTTGGCAATAGAAAGCCACCCTATTTGCTTCAGCAAATATAATGTTTATATGGTGAGTGTGCTCTTCAGCGACAGCCTCTCCCAGTTTTAACTCTTCGGTTAAAAGGTCCACAGGCTACTTCTCCACCTCTTTTTTGGAGATCTGGGTCATTGCTTCCACAATCTGCAATACCTCCACAATCAATGTAATATAAGCGGGCCTTACTTGGAAGGACTGGCCATTAAGGAAGCACAACAATGTTGGAAGACAATTTGTTGTATGGCAAAGAAGCTCGTGCTAGCAAGAAATTATGCTAAACAATTCTAATTTTCACTCTCAAAAAACTTCACATGACAGGGATTTCCTAACTTACAGGATTGGGTTCAATATTCAAAAAGACAATCAAGGTTATTTGCCAATCTGAATTGACAGAATGAGATCAAACCTGTGACCGAGAGATTGGCCAATCCTGCGAGAAGAAAACAACAACATACAACAATATATTAGTACATAAGCAACAAATTGTACCCGTACTTCATCACCAATTAGCCACAATACAGCAACAAATCAAAACGAGCTACAGTTCCGGGGTTCCAGAACAGTTTAATGAAATGAGCTGCCAAATTCACTAACACAGATAAATGCACGCATAAACATCCAGAATCACAGGAATATATCAACTCAGTTAAACAAGCTGTGTTAAGCTAGCGAAGAGTGTGTCAAACGAACAAAGACTGCACCATGCTACACATGCACAGGTCATGAAAAAACAAAGCCTGAGGCTTAGATCATGCCTCAACCACCAAACATGTTCACTTCATATTTGCACAGTGAAAAATCTGAGCTTTTTGTTCAACCCAATTCATCAGGACAAGCTAAGCCGTGAAAGTTTCTACTCCTGTCAACAATAAATGAATAGAAAGGACAAGGAGAGCCAATTTAATTTCATTAAAATCCTTGAATTCTCAATGCAACATTACTGCAATTTCATATGTTGGATTAATGAATTCAAAACTACGTTAACGGGCCAATTTTGCTCAAACTCGAAACCCGTTCACTCTTCATTTTATTTATTTATTTATTTATTTTTGTTAGTGTAATGGATATTCGGTTTTATGTTTAACAAACCGAGTTCTATTTAATTGTTTTAATTGGATGCCACTTAAATTTCATTTTACTTGGTTTTAAGTCAACTTAACTTTGACTCCTCAATCGGAAAATCCCCAGGGGTTGCCCATTTCGATCAGGGAAAACCAGGAGTTTGGGTTCTGAACTTGGATCCTGTCGTGTCCGCTTTGCATGTAATGGGTCTTCATTATTGGATCACAAGTAATATCCAAGATTCGTCTTTCAGACCTTAAGAAAAAAACCCAATTTGGGCTCACTTGAAAACAATGCAGCACATAGTCACGGAGTGAGGTCCAACTGCTACTGTTTTTAACGTTTGATACAGATACCCTTTTTCACATTTTTTTTATTCATGTTACAACCGCCAAGTTGTGTAATTTAAGGTTCAGCATCCTTTGTAGTTTGCTTTAAATCTGCATAGTACTGATTTATCCACTTGTGTAGGATCTCAACTTCCTGCCTTCTCAGCTGAACAAGCCAATCTGGATCATCTTTGGTCGCAGCTCGAAGATCAACATGGTGAGCTCCTTGAAACAAATGACCAATTTTCAGATCGAATCCACTTGGAAAAACATGTTAAAACTTAAAAGGAGAATGGCAATGGACAAGGCAAGGCAAGCTTTACCCTTTTCAGTGACAAGGGCAATTATGCTGGAAGAAATGTTTTTCAGCACACTGAGCAATTGAAACAAACAAGTATGAGTTAGATCACTGTGGCACCAGGGGATAAGGAGTGATAGTCAGATTATTTATAAAGAAATGATCTTTTTTGGTTGAAATTAGAAGCAACTATTGATACTCCAAGAATACTGAAGAAAAAGAAGATGTTCTGTTTAGTGGCCCTAGTTATCAAAAAGTTGGAATGGACCAACAAATTGTTCGTGGGAACAACAGAAATGGGAAGAAAAATAAACTAACAACGGTCCATTTCAGGCCCTATATGCCACAAAGGAAGAAAGAAGGCAGCTAGACGAGTTGTTTGACATCTGAAGTACCACCAGTATGCTCTATCCTAGATCTTAAAAGTCATGAGAGGCACGGATAAGATCATGGCGTTCAGCTAATGATAACTCTTGAATTGCTGTTATGAAGAATTAACTAACCGTGATTCAACAAGAAAATAAAAGATGGATTTAAGAAGAATTTACCCTCCTCTGCTCCAAGGGTCCTGCATTCCATTGGAAAATATGATGTTGCTACCAGATCTTCTCAATACTTGAGTAATTCTCTGCAAGCCGATGCAGACATTAACAAAAAGAATATAACAACGCAGAGATATATTCTATACTGATAGAATATCTTTCGAATCTTAGAAAGACAAAATGGTGAAGAAACCTTACTTGGCCACCGAATTCAGTAGTGATCCAATGCGGTCGAGGGGTTGCCCCGTAGTCTTCCATGCACTGTTTTGCAAACTCTTTGTAATCAAAGTTGAATTGGGGAAACATGCATTCTCCGGAGCAAGTCATTGGCATGACCATCTCTGTGCATGCCTGCATCATTGTTGGTGATAGGATTTAATGTAATAACAATCAATTTACATCAAACTACGAATGGTCATTGAAATGAACAGCATGGAGTAATCTGAAGAGCAGAAGATTCCTCAAGCTTGCCTGAAACAGGAGGCCAATTTGGTTCATGATACATTATGAAATTGCTATCTAAAGGTCTATTGCATTGGCTTGCGATGTTGTAGGAATAAGGACTGAAAAACTAATCTAAGTGTGGTAAAAACTGATCCTTACCTGCCAGTCCCAACCGCTAAGGCCATGAGCATCAGGTGCATGTTCTATTTGAAAGCATTTTTGTGTACCAGAATAATTGTAATATAAGCTTGCGGCTGCAAAGACCCTGCCAATATTGGAAGCTCCTGGGGGAAATCCATCAATAATCTTGCACATCTACAATTGGGTAGGATATGGGAAGAAAATTTAATAAGAAAAATTAAAGTCTATAGATCTTTATGCATCAAACTTTATGATCACGTTTGTCCATTTCAAAGGTTATAGGCAGCTGCAACAGCCCTACCTAAACTCTTACCTCAGTCACGGGGTAGGCGGGTAGTGGCATCAAAAAATTTGCTTCAGTTGGATAATTCGTCATGGCTGTGTAAACAAAAGCTGACTGCAACCAGCTCTGGACTGAATCTAGTGAGTGAATGCCTCTGATCAAGAGTGGAGGAGATTTTGGGAGTCAATAAGTTGCACTCTGGACATTCACATGAAGCAGCTTCGGGGTGATGGAGTCTAGGTAATGTTAATTGATATGTCATGCGCAAGGTGGATTCCCCAACATAAGGGCATAGCCGTACGCAACCTTTTATCATTGTTTTTCACGAAGAGGTTGTTTATGCAAATGGAACTGGTGTAACCGTTTTCGTTACACCAAGGCTGGCCTTCCACCAGCAATATATGGAAGCAATTCGCAAAACCACAAAAACTCTATATCAACGGGAGGATTTTACTATCTTTTATCTTCTGTTAAATCTTTCTTCTTACATTTTACAACCTGTAGCTCATAACTTACCCGCAACTTCTAAAGGATCTACTTAATTCAACCAAGCCTTCTTTCTGGGCTGAAAGTGCCTCCAGCTCCGCCCAGCTTCCGTTTATCACTTCAAAGCAATTCAAGCTTGCTTCCTGGTCAAATTAGTTTCATAAAAGGAATTAAACTAGAAGATGGTAGGATGAAGAACATCAAAATCACCATTACAGATACAAAAACAAAGAAAGGAGGGAACAAGAAAACCTTGAAATCCTGGGAAACAGCATCGTAGAAGCTTGACCATGGAGTAATATCATCAAACTGTAAAATTGGGGCGGAAGATGCCAATGCACCAATGGCTATATGCGGATATTTCAGCCTAAACCACGCTGCCAACACTGAGAAAGAAAGAGTAGAATAAACAAAAGGAAGTGAATTGGCGACAGAAATTGAAGAAACGGCAGCGGTTGGCCCATTATTTTACAAGTTTAGTACAAAAACTGCAGTTCTGGGATCCAAGGAGGATTAAAAGCTATTTTTCGATGTGCTTCAATAATGGCATTCGTTCGAGAACACCTGGTTTGGACGACCGCTGATAAATTTTAAGCAAAGGAAGTCCATTGATTGCGGTTCCAGTTGCAAATTTAAGAAGATCATGTATCAGAAGCCAGAAGGGTGTTCGGAGCTTACTTCCACCATAAGAACCACCAAAGACTATTACGGGAGATGCTTCAGAGGAAAGGTTCTGCTTCAAGCTCCTTATCAAAACTGCAAAGTCAGCCAAAGCTTGCTGTGAATTCAAGTAGCCCAGTTTCTCTGCTGACTTGTAGGATTCCTTCCCAAATGGTATCGACTCTCCATAATATCTATGCTGTAAAAAGCACATACAAATTAGAGCATGCTTTTTTTGGATAAAGGTCCAAAATCTGCAAAAAGAGCATGCTTTTTTTTATTTTTTTGGAGACCCAAAACACTGATAACAAAAGCAAATATGTGTTTTAATGGTTTCCAGTAAAAAGAAAAGAAAAGAAGACAAAAGATAGTGTTTTTTAAGTGCTTTTCAGAAGCTGTACTTCGATGAAAACCAGAAGAGCCTGGAACTTGGGGGCAATGTCCGGCAAGAAGCCAGTGTTGGAGGCAAACCACTCAATGTCACCTTCATTGCCAGTGTAGACAAAGATGGGAGCTTCTCTGTGCCAGAATTGGCTATTCATGAGATACTTTTGATAGAAGATTTTTGAGCTGTTGGGACGGAAGGTGAAGTGGTCAAGGACCTGAGGGAAGTAATAGGCCTCATAAGGGATCTTTGCTTCAGTTTCCTTTAGTTTATTGGCTGTCAAAGATTGATAGCTTGTCCTTGGGGGGAAAATTTGCATTGATTTTGTTTCTGGTATAGTAACAATTAGAATGACAAAGATTAGCTGCAGAGGAGATGCACAAGGACCCATTCTTCTTCTCTGTATCTCTGCCTCTGTGTGTGCGTGTGTCTGTAGATTTGAATGACCTGTGATTTCAGCTATTTCTTGACTACTTTGCAAGTTGGCCTTTTTACCATTTTACTTCAATTGAAAGTGGTTGAAATCCTCGTGTAGCTGGTTGGAAAAAGTAAAAGATTAGTTTTAACTGCTTGGCCGTGCCCATCATTTCTTTTTGTATTGGAAAGGAATGATCTTTGCATCATTGGACGTACGTGTATGAATGCGTTTCTTCCTTTTTTTTGACCAAAAACTAGTGGGGTTTGTGTCCTTACTTGCCAGCCATCTGACGACTTTTCCTAATCAGAATTTTTCAGGCGAGTGGTGAAGAAGACAGTGACATGCACGGGTAGAGATCCAAAACTTCTGCGGCGGTAAACCCTTGCCCAAAAAAAAAAAAAAATCTCTTATAGTAACCTTTTTGTCCAACAAAAATGTGTATCTTACCGTTCAACTTCGCCGAACCTTCCTTGATGGTAAACCCTTGACCCCAGAAAAATACCTCTGATGGTAACCTTTCATTTGGTCCATAAAATAATGTAGACCTTATCGTTGAAATTAGGATCACTTATTATTATTTTTATTCAATTTTTTTTATATGACAGTTAATAAATTTTTTTATATTTAATTTTAATATTAATAAATTTAAAATTTTATTATTATGAGTTTAAATTTTTTAACTTATTTTTTATATGTTTTTAAGTGTTAACGACTCTGAAAATGTGTGCTCTAATTGCAATTTGTAAGTAAATGTTTCTGTTCCTTCGCCTAGACTTGGCAATAAAGAAAAAAAGAAAGCTAATGAAATTTGTACGCAGGCCTTTTTCCTACATATACAAAACCGTTGTCTCAAGTAATTAAAGAAATGGTTGCTATATCCAAGTCAACATATTTTAACAAGTTTGAAGCTGATGTAAATAACAATTCCCAAAAAGAAAATGCACTACCAAAGAGAAAAAAAAAAAAAAAAAGGAAAAGATTGAGAATATTCAGGAGAAAGGCCTTGATCATTGGGCTCTAGTAACAAAATTCAAGGTGGGTTATCCTGGCGTGGATTATTCTCCATTGTTGAAATTGATTTTCATAGAGACCTGTGTATGGGAGAAGAGAAGTGAAGCTATTTCCTAGACATCACTATTTAAGTCAAACGAATCCGGCTGTAACACCATGGAAGGAATCAGACCCTGAATCAGAGTTTTCCTGAAAGAAGCAAGCTTTGATTTGAGATGACCATATCTGGGGGCCCATAAGGCCCGCGGACTGGTGTCATTGGAGTCAGCTACAAGCAAAAACAAACCAATGTTATAACCATAGCAAGAAAATCTCAACCCAAGCCTACGCCCATCTTCCGAATCAGAAAACATTAGCCCATGGGGCTATCACTATTTGCAGAAGCCTCCTATAGGGCTGAGAAGCATCTTGCAACAAGATATCATCGAAGTACAGTGGCCTCGGATGGTAGCCCATGAAGTCTCACAAATTCGTTTTTAAGTTTTAGGCTTTATGCCTTCATTTTTTGACCCAAAAAAAAAAAAAAAAATCTTACACCAACTGGAGGCCGTTGCGCAACAGCAAACGGAGGTTCCACGTCTCTGTGACCTGCGAGCAAGTCCAATCTCCCATGTCATGCTCCAAGCACTCACACAAAGCTTTCTTTTGACTTTGTTGTCAGGACAAGCATCCATATGCCGTCACGTGTAAGTCCAGTACACCTCCACATCCCACCTCCAGGTAATCCCAAATTTGCACAAAATCCTCCCCAATATTTGCCTTATCAACCGAGAAAGATCCACCCAAAACACGAAACCAACATATAAACCTGAAACTGAAAGACCCAACAGGGCAAAAGCGATGGCAAGCAAGAAAGAAATGGAAATGGTGAAAGAGCTGGACATAAAGAGGTAAATGGGGAGGTGGTATGAAATAGCATCATTGCCATCAAGATTCCAGCCCAAGAATGGAGAGAACACTAGGGCCACCTACACCTTGAATGAGGATGGGACTGTGCATGTGCTCAATGAGACATGGACTAATGGAAAAAGAGGGTACGTAGAGGGCACTGCCTACAAGGCTGATCCCAACGATGATGAGGCAAAGCTCAAGGTCAAGTTCTATGTCCCACCTTTCCTGCCCATCATTTCTGTTGTTGGGGACTACTGGGTGCTTTTTCTTGATGATGATCACAACTATGCTTTGATTGGTGGGCCAACCAGGAAGTTTCTTTGGGCATTGCCTTAGTTTGATCCTTCTTGTTTCAAGTGCTTCTGTTCTTGATTCTTGAAATGGGTTTGCTTTGTTTTTCTTTGCAGATATTGTGCAGGCAGACTCATCTGGACGATGAGATCTACAATCAGCTGGAGGAGAATGCCCAAAAAGAGCGATCCACCAGAAGAAGAAGAAGGAGGTGCCAAGGGCACCCAAGGGGTTTGGTGGATCAAAGTCAATGCTGGGAAAACAGAACGCAGAAACAGAAATTATAATTAGAGACTTTTGATTTAAGTACACATAATCACTTGGCCCACTAGTAACCCTGTTTGCTGCTTCAAAAGATCCCTTAGTACTTTGTGTTAATTTCATAGCTTTTTGGCTTTTGTAAAGAACCAAGCTAGTCTCCCAGGTCTAATAATAACAGTCAGTTGAAGCCTCGTCATCCGGGTCTCACACAAATCTCTCAATAATTTCTGCACGTGGCGTTGGATCCTGAAATGACTCGTTACTTTCACGTACACAGAGGAAAGGTTTAGGGTCCGCTTCCTCTGGGATCTTATCTATGTCGGTGCGATGTAGATGGACAATGTTTTCTTGGACCGTACCTAACGTGTGGTCACATTCTCAAATGAGAGGGCCATAGAACCATAAAGCTTAGTTAATGGGTTACAACTCTGCTCCATAAAAGCCACGGATTGACAATTATTCTCCGATGCACTTTATTGCTCAGATTCTCCAACGAAGGCATTTGGAATGCAGCAACTAATGCTCGGAAGTACATGCCTTGTTCGCCCCAGAACATCGCTTCGTTATGCTACATTGAAAGCAATATTCAAGAAATATCTACCGTCAATTTGCTGTCCGGCTTTGAAAGAGAAATCAATGTTACAATCACCACCACGTCTGATAAGTTTAGAAGACACAAGACATCAAAGTCAGAACAGTGAACTAGATATCTAATTCAATATGGGTCAATAACTAGACAGTCACAATCCGGCAGATCACTGGCGGCGCCATTTACCACCAAAGTTTCGCTAGAGCAGTGAATTGTACAGAAAATTCACGAAATCAGAGTAGAAGCTCGATATATTAGCTCATAAAGAACATAAATTACGATGACAAGGTCACGGCGCTGATAAACTGAAAGCACGCCGATGACATGTGGCTATGAATGGCAAAACAAGTGTAAAAAACTTTAACAATAAATTTATCATTGACATCGAGTTTTCTCCTTTCTGGTTCAAGACATAAATACCGAGAGGCGGCAATTCCACAACTCTGCCTCACGAATAATTGAAAATGCTATATTAACATATTAAAAACACCATTCTCACCCACCAGTTTCAACCATTTAGCAAGCGCCATTGCATCGGGCTATCAGCCCCCAGATATTAAAGGATGGTGCAACATTGATTGGTCTTCTTCGCTTGCTTGTAGAACATCTGTTCCAACAACCATTAGAATGTTTCATGTTAGTGGCCTCTAAAATAACATGTATAGAGAGCATTTCTAAATGATGGTTTACACACCAATTAAAGAGCTTAAATTCTCTAATTAAATGGTAGTTTGAAGTTTTTCCTTTTTTTGGATAGGTGACAATAAAATTAAGTATGAAAGCAAAAATACATCATACATAAGAGATTGATTAGCAAACAGATCAATGTGATCAAAAGAAGACATTCCATGTTTGATCGAGTTAGTTAATTCATTTAATGGTTTGAGGGGGGATTCAATTTACTTTTGGTCACCCATTGTTTAAACGTTTTGTTTGAAGTCAAACATTTCTGCAGGTGCCTTGCTTTATAACCATTTAAAACACGTCCCTGTTATGACTATAGTGACAACATCTATCTGAAGGAAGCATACTTATCATGCATTCAAGCCTTCATAATAACAAAAATTTTGTGTAACCCCACGCTGCAATAAATCAAATTACAGTGTGACAGCCATGACCATGAAGTGAGATTTCCAACTATTAAGTACCCAGCTTCAATCAATTATGTAATGGAGCGGGTCATAATTTTAGCCATTTTGCTAAACCACACAAACATGAAGCAGGATTTCAACATGCTTCTGAAGTAATAAAAGCTCATATGTATTGCAACCTAATGTGGTAATTGGTAGAAGTATACAAGATTTGGGTATGCAAACCTGAGATGAGGCACTCAGATCTGAACTCTTCTCAACTAGGCTGTCCAGTTTCTCTCCCCGTGCAAGCACACTGTCTATAGTTTTATGCTACACCAATGAAATACATGCATGAAAATGTTAGAGAAAGAACAATAACGTAGAAGCGAAGATTAACTTGACTTCAGTATATATCCTTAAACCATATTAAGAAATTAATTCCCTTAACTTGTTATCTATAAGTTCTTTCAATGAAGTTTATCACAGCATCTAAAGTCTGAAAATAGAAATAACTGCAGAAAAAGCCATGTTTTGAGTGTCAAAAATTGGACAAGTTCAGACCATAAGGACATACATCTGCTATTGCATCCATGAAAGTCTCATGCTAAAGGCTGGAACCAAAAATTGAAAGGACTAGCAACTTAAATACCTGTGTTGCCAACAATCCTTCTAGCCAGTAGCATTGATGAAAATTACAACAGAATAGAGTGTGAAAACACAAGTACAGGATTAAAAGGACAGAAACCTAAGGGAAAAAGTAAAATCCACCAAGAAAGCAGTCCACCACACAGCCAAATGTATGTAAATTACAGGGATACAGGACTCACAAGGATAATTTTTGTTTCATCCAACTCCCTCTGAATTCTCAACAACTTGTCTGCCTCTGCAGGATCCTGAAGATAAAATCAACAAGGTAATGGATTCCAAGGACTGTTTAAAATTGGAAATAGATAGAGATGAGACAGCAAGGAATATGGCAATAATCACCTGGAACTTGGTCAAGGCTTCATTCAAATATGGCCAAGGTTGAGCCTTATCTTCCTGCATCGTCCTCCATCTATCACCAAAATTATTCTGATATTCATCCAGCACCTGCAAAATTTACATTTCACCAGCTTAGCACACAAAGTCAAAAGAGCTAAGCATGAAACTTCAAAAGACAACCCATAGCACAACTACAATGGTCATGCAAACGATGTCACCCCTGAATATATACACATGATTTCAGCATTAAGATGCAAAAGATAGAGCCTAATTTGTGAGCCAGTGTCAAAATTGCAGGGCATGTAAAGTTGATCACATAATTATCAATGAATCACATGGCACTACACTAATTTAACAAGACAATAGCAGTATACAAGAGTTGGACGAACAACAGAATACAGAACCTCCATACAGCATGTTTGAAACCTTGAGTAAGCATACTATTGTAAATTCCAAATTGCACTTGCAGGAAAACAAACAAAGCTACGAATTAGTGTCATAAAAACATGGATTACCTTATTCAGAACGGAAAATGCACTTCGGACTGGATAATGATCATCCATAAATCCCAATGCGCAGAGGCCATTTCTGTTATACGCATGGACCTTGTACTCTACAATAAAAATAAAAGATTCAAGAAGGAGAGTTTTTTTTTTAAAAACAAAAAGGAAAAAAAACAAAGAAGGTACACCTAATTTGGCTATCTCAAATCCCTAAAACAGGAACCAAACCCAATCATCAAATCGCCTAAGAAGGAGAGGTTTTTTTTTAAAAAACAAAAAGGAAAAAAAACAAAGAAGGTACACCTAATTTGGCTATCTCAAATCCCTAAAACAGGAACCAAACCCAATCATCAAATCGCCTGTGAAACTTAAACAACTCCTAACGGATCAAACATAAAATTATAAATCCAAAATTCCAAGATCAAAATGAAAATCACTCAAGCTCCACGCAATTCTCTCGCAAATTAGATACACACAAGAAATTAAAAGTTCAAAATTCAAATAATAATAATAATAATAATATAAAACCACAAAAGTGTGTGTGCGTGTGAGAGAGAGAGAGAGAGAGAGAGAGAAGGGGGGGGGGGCAACCTTCATGCTGGACAGACTGGCGTTGGCCGGGAGGGGTCCGGTTGGCGACGGTGCGGCCGACGAAAACAATGAATTCCTTGACACTGGACCTCTGGAAGAAACCGAAATGGCTCACGTCCGACGCGTTCGCCAATATAACCGGATCCGATCCGTCCGGGTTGCACTTCAACACCAATAACGCCGTGATCTTCATCTCTCTTTCTCTCTCTCTCTCTCTCTCTCTACAAATTTTCTCTCACTAGAAACTGACAATCCCTCTCTCTCTGCCCCTCTCTCTCTTTTTCTCTCTCCCCCTCTCTCTCCGTCTGGTTTTGTCCAAACAGTCTTTTGTTTTCATTCTCCTTATTCCTAGGCACCAAATTCCCATGCGGTTGAGTTTACTTTTCTTATTGTATAGTTACTTAGCTGGCGAGACAATGATAGTTTGCCGACGCGACCTGGTGGAATCTACACCGTACGTGATGTCTTAGGTATATATCGACCGTTCGGATCTTTAATGAGGATACGGGGAACCTGGTTTCATTGTGTGGGTCCGGGTATTTAGTATTTCATTTTAAATAGTTAAAAAAATAATATATATATATATATATATATAGAGAGAGAGAGAGAGAGAGAGAGAGAGAGAAATTTTAATGTGATCACAATTAGTGCCCGCGAATATTTGTTAATAAAAGTTTGAAATGATTAAAAAATATATTATTATACATATTTTAAAAAGATTAAATTATCATTTATTTATTAAGTAAAAACAATTATTTTGAGGCAAGATCTTGAGATTGTATTATTAATTGTGTTGATTTTTCAATCACATTGTTTTAATTAAAAATTTTATGCAAATATATATATATATATATATTTTCTTGAAATTTATTAATATTTAGAGTCATTTTTTGTTGAATTATTATGAAGTTTGCTAATATATGTGTTTTTAATCATTTTTGTTAGGAATGACTAATGGTTATTAGTCATGATATATTTTATGTTATATTTAAAAAATGAAAGATGTGAATATTATTAAAATAGAGTATGTTAAAGTAAATTTTCTAAATAATTATATATCTAAATATTTGTTGATGTACATATTTTCTAAATATGTAACGGCATTGTACCGAGATCTAAAAGCATCAACGTCTAATCTTAACAAACAAATGCATCCATTAGGATACCTAAATTTCTCTCTTAAATTGCCAATGCTTACTTTTTTTTTTTTTTTTTTTTTGGTTTTTCGTTGACATGGACAGAATTTAGCATATGTTTGCTACCATTAGACAAGGGGTATTTATTATTATTATTATTATATTGGCCTCAACATATGATATGCTTATTAAACCTGAATTTATTTCAAATGGTTCTTCCCTGTAAACATTAATTTTATCTCATCTTTGGTTACAAGGAAACCGAAAAATCTCAGAAAAGGGAATAAAGTCACTGAAATTTAAGCACAAAACCGAAAAATCAGGTTGCTCTGATTCGTAGAGATAATAATATTGACCACAGCGACGACTTTTTATTTATGTTTTACGGACATCAAGGTCTGGTCAAATCGAGTGAAAGTTCAAAAAACAGTTGAGCTGTTGGAGCTTGTGTTCAGCATATATTCCCCGTGAAAGATCTCCCAAAAACCCATAAAAAAAAACAAGCTGGACTTTAAAATGGTGAGCTCAAAAATAGTAAAGAGCTCGATAGATACATGAAATAAAAACCTTCCCAAGTCTAGAAATTGCTCCATTCTCTTAAAGAGTAAATCTGGACCAGCAGTTAATGCGATTTACATGATGGGGTTACCAGGATTTTTTTATTTTTTTATTTTTTAAAAAACAAACCTTGAACGTTCAAGATTTTGGTCAGCACTGTAATTACTTGCTTCCCTCCTTCCCTACCTCTTCTTTCTCTCTGTCTTCTTTATTATTTTTTGGATTACATTCCCTTGAGAGTTTCATTCATAATTGGAACTTGACAGGGAATGTTTCATTTCTGAATGTAATCCTTCGAAAGATTGAAGTAAGTCTAGTCTAATAGGGGACTCTTCTTCTTATTCTTCTTTTTTGGTTTTTGTTTCAATCTAATCTAAGCACATGTGTCGTGGGTTTGATTGCATTTCTTGTGGGGAAATTCTTCGTTGAATTATCAATTATGTGGTTACGATAAAAAAAAGGGGGCGGGGGTCCAAAGATGGATAACTAATAACCTTGAAAATATGATAAACATTTTAAAAAATGAAATTACAGTAGATATTGTGGAATATTTAATTACATTTGTCCGAAAAATAAAAAAAAAAAGAATAAATTGAACGGTTTTGTACACTTGTTTTTCTTTTCGCGGAAGTTTGACCTTCATTCTGTTGGTCAGAATTTAGTCATTTTTCATCTGCTGTGACGGGATTAGGAGAAATGATCAGGTGGTTGCTTTTCCTCACCCTTCTGATTCATGCAGCCTCGGGCGACGAAGCGTTCTGCGGTGGTTGCACCACCAAAGAAATGGCTAGCTCTAAATGGTATCCAGAATTTTGGCTGTTGTACACAATCTTTGGCTAATAAGATCATTATTCAACATATGTTGAGAACTAAGATACATACATTTTTGATAGAACTTGAAAGTTATAAGTAACCAAAATGTGTTGAATTTTCATTTTTGCAAGCAGGCCAGGCCCCCCTTCTGTGATAGCCAGAGGAGGGTTCTCAGGAGTTTTCCCGGAGTCCAGTGACTATGCCACCCAGATGGCTCTATCCACAGGCCTGGAAGAGTTGGTTATGCTCTGCAATGTACAATTAACCAAAGATGACTGCCAACCAGACGTTATACTCATAACACAACAAATATAGCGCATGTCTATGAAGGTCCATCAAAAACATTCAAGGTAAATGAGCAGGATAATACAGGGCACTTTGCTTTGGATTACACAACTGATGAGCTTCTTGCCAATGTTTCGCGTAAGCCTGAAAAACCCTTTTGTTTCTTGATCATTTTTGTGTTTAAAGTAAACCAATTCCCCCTGCTATGCAGGCGTGCAAAATGTACTCTCTCGGTCATATCTGTTCAACAATCAACTTCCCATTTTGGCTGTTGATGATGTCAAACAATCGCATCCAGCGGCATTATGGTTGAATATTCAGGTCTCTGTCTGACTCTAATCTGATAGAAACTCTTGCTTCTTGTCATTTGTCATCTCATTACAAGCTCAACTGGGAATTTAATGAGTGCTAATGCCCTTTTATCATTTTCCTTGCCCTTTTGGTCCTGCTTGCTTGCAGTATGAGGCATTCTATAGTGAACACAAACTGAGTATGGCATCGTATATTCAAACCGCATTGAGAGGTGGTGGATACATTTCATCTCCCGAGATTGGCTTCTTGAAGGCCATTAGAGGAAATGTGAACAAGGCCAGGACGAAGCTCATATTTGTATTCTTAGGCAAAAATGCAATTGAACGGACAACAAAGCAAACTCATGGCTCAATATTGGAAAATCTAGACACAATCAAGCCATTTATATCAGGAATTGTTGTCCCAAAAGAGTATATATGGCCTGTTAATAAAGGCAACTATCTGGAAGCTCCCACCACTGTTGTGATTGATGCTCACAAACAGGGTGTTGCAATTTATGCTTCTGGCTTCGCCACTCACAATTCTTTAAGTTACAATTATAGTTATGACCCCATAGCCGAGTACCTGCAGTTCATTGATAATTCCCAGTTTTGTGTCAATGGATTAATTACTGATTTCCCTCCTACAGCATCAGAAGCTGTAGGTAAGTTTATCCAACAAGATGCTTTCTATGTACTCTCACTGTTCATTTTCCACCAATGCACTGAAAACAACATTAAAATGGCACGTTTATGAGTGTTTCTACTTCTGACTTAATCATTCTACTGTCCTTTCTTCACAGCCTGCTTTGCATGGTACAATGATAGCAAGCCAAGAAAGAGTAAGATACTATTCTTATATGTAGCACTAATTTGCTCAAGAGAAATGTAAATTAGCATTAGAAGATTACCTGCAAATGAGTAAAAATGGCGCCTATATATGCAGGGCAACCTTTGATCATATCTCACAATGAAGCAAGTAGAATTTATGCTGGCAGCACAGATCTTGCTTATCAGCAAGCAGTGGATGATGGGGCTGACATAATAGATTGCTCAGTTCAATTGTCAAAAGATGGGGTGGCTTTCTGCTTGGATTCTGCAGACCTCACAGGAGACTCTACTGCAATAGCAAACTTCTTATATCTACCACTATCCCTGAAATTCAAAAGGAATCTAGAATCTTTTCATTTGACCTCACGTGGAGTGAAATTCAAACCCTGCAACATAAGGTCCTCTGCTTCCGTTAGTCTTGCCATTGCAATTTTTCTTGCAGCAATTCTGTAATTAAGCTTCTGGCAACCTATCTTATCATAAGTCTTTGCTGTTTCGGCCCAATTGGTGAGCCCTTTTGGAAATAATGGTGGCCTGCAAAGAAACCCTGCAAACAAGAACAAGGGCAAGTTTGTGACAGTTGCAGAGTTTTTGGAATTTGCTAAAGCAAAAGCAGTAAGAGGAATTTTGATCAATATAGAGGTAAAAACAACCTTCTTCCTCTCCTAACTGCAGCACATGCCTCAATAATCATTCATACAGGTATATAAATAAAAGAACTGCAACCTTAAATGCAATAGCCAGAACCAGAGTTGTAGATGAAATGCACAGCGCTAACATATCTGTGTATGTCCAAGTAATGAGGAATGAGTATGTAGCACTTGCATTTGACTACTTTATGGATCCTACCATAGAGCTTGCAACATATACTCTGAAATCGGAGTTGATGGGATCATAACTGAGCATCCAGCAACTGTGAGCAGATACTTAAGTAAGTTCAACGATTCCTCAACTAGTCACATCTTCACTTTTCAGTAAACTGAAATTCCTGGACTTAAGTTCAAACATTGTAACTCAATTGCTTTGGCATTTCAGGAAATCCATGTTCTGATATTAATGCCAACCTCCCATACTCCATCTCCCCAGCTGAAGCCGGGAACCTACTAAAGTTACTTCCTCCTGAAGCACGTCCCCCAGCAAGTGCTCCCCTGCCAGCCCTTGAACCTGCAGATGTTGTTGACCCACCACTACCTGCAGCAACCACAGTCACTCCCACTGTTCCAGCAGCCTCATCACCTTCATCACATTCAAGCAGTATGGGCAAAGTGGCCAACATAGGTCTTTCTCTTGTTGCAATTGCATTGTTTAGCTTGCTCTCTATGGGATATTAGTTATTGTGGCATTGATTGGTGACCTCCACTGCTTTCTGACCACATCTTCAAGCTCCTCCTAATCCTTAGTATCTTATTCCATTTCCCGTAGAGATTGTACAACTAAGATGGAAACATGATGACGTAAACACAAATAGAGTAGAGGGGCTATACAGAGTATCCCATGTTTTAGAGTCCCGAATAGAAGTTAGGTTGCTTAGAGTATCATCGAACTTGTCCTGTCGTGGAATTGCCTGGAAAATGTTCTCATGTTTCTGACGGTAAAATCCAGGGAAATTAAGCTACAATTCCCATCAAGAATCTTGTCTTTCAATTCACACCCTCTCCAATTACTTTTTGTAACGTAAACCCAGAAATTTGGCTGTTTCATGGCATCAAGCCTCTATCTTCTCCTGTTATTCCTCCGTTATTTTTTTTAACACCAATCCATCCATCCTATTAAATTGCACCAAAATACAGTATAACAGCCAGTCTACTAGAATTATTTATTTATTTATTTTGTAAAATCATTTATTAAAGAGAGTCGAGCTGATTAATTAGTTAATTAACTTTAACCTTAGCATTGATGGGCAAAAGAGGAAATTGAACGAGAGAGAGAGAGAGGGAAAGGAGGCTCAGATCTGGTATCCAATTGAGGGAAAAGTAATGGACTTGAGAAACAACGCCGCCGCCCGTGGCTGCAGCAAAAGGTGTGGCCTTTGAAACGACGGAGATCAAACCCCCCGCGTCTCGAAGACCCACCAGAAGCCGCCCCGCCAGGGAACCGGGCATTTCTATAAGTACAACCCCAAAAAAACCTAACCTTTTGGATACCGATACCACCATCACCGCCTCATTAGAGAGAGAGAGAGAGAGAGAGAGAGAGGCAAGACATGTATCAATGTATATATATATATATGTGTGTGTGTATATGCATGTGCCTGCATGCATGAGTGTGAATATGGGGGGCATAAAACGCTGAAATCACCGGCTTCGCTGGCAACCAGCGGCGGAGAGAGGGGCCCAACAGAACCACCGTTTTGAAAACCCTCCGTCGTCTCGGGAGCAAAGCCTCATTCTTAAACTAATGAGTTACAAAGCCACCCCCTTTCTCTCCTTCCCTCTCTATTTATTTGTGCGGCTGCTGCTTATTTGCTAATTTACCATCTGCCCCCCTCTTTTTTGTCAATCGCACGTTTACCATTCACCATGTAGCTTTATGTTGGTTCGGACCGGAGGGTGTTTTTGTCATTTTATCCGGGTGCATTATCCCCCTCCACCGAGCAACTATTTAATTTATAGGCAGGTCTTTAAAACCTTTTGTTTTTTTTTTGGTCTTAATTGGTATAATTACTGGCTAGATTATATATATATATATATATATATATATATAAAAGTTAAAAAATGTAGGAAGTAAATCAATGGTATGCATTTTGATACCTTTAAAAGTCAACAATTCCAAGCATATGCAGGCAATGTTTCATGGTATATAATGCTTCATCATCACTTGAGAAGCATTATAATCAGAATACTTCTCAATTCAAATTCGTACCTGTAGAACCAATGTGAATAAAGGTCCCAAAGCACCATAATCGCCCCAATCCATGAATTCCAAGATCTTTTGACTCCCAGCAGGTTGCAATGGCACTACAGTAAGCGTGTGGTTATCCATTGACCCTTGAACATGAACTGGCAAGACAAGTATCCTAACAGCCTGATACAGTAGGGAAAATTTACAGCATCAATATACTACATTGTAAAATCACCTTGACGCTCTTCCCATTGTCAGCAAGAAAGGGCAACTACTCGAACAAGTTCTGTCTATGTACATATTCGATGAATGTCCTGTGCAGCATAAGACATAATTAATTTCAATGAAAATTACAGTAAAATGGAAAACTGCTTTACCATCTTTAGGTTCAGCTCTGAACTATTGATCCGCAGCTGTCAAAATTGGAACAATGTCTTGGCAAACTTAAATGAGACTCTAGATACTCAGAAACACAAGGACTTTAACTATAGCCACAAAATAGTAAGTTCTTTTAACTCTGCATCAACCTTAATGAATGTGTGCATGCATGAATACTGATAATATGTGCATTTGAATGCTAAAACAACCAATTGTGTTCCTTGGTCTTGTGGTTTAACCACCTTTCCTAAGAAAGAGCTATTTTGTACCAAATATAAGTCAGAAAAAAGCAAAGAAATCAACTATCAGGAGCAGAATACTTCATATTTGAAGTTGCGGAAGGGAGAATTTCTTAATGTAGCTAGAAAATGCGACATACCTCTTGGTTCTGGTGGTTTGCAAAATGGTAGGAACAACACCAGGTTAAAATGGGGTTCCAAGGTTGTTTCTTTTCTTCCTCTTTTTTGTTTGACAAAGAATCATATTCAAACAGCAGTCCATGCCATTTTAGGCAGTAAAAAGGGAGTAAAGATAGTTGAACAAAAAGGATTCTACTCCTAATGTCAGTCACTGCAATATCAGTTTCTAAGGAATGAAATTTAGAGATTTACAGTTAGGTAATGATGAATTATCAAATACCAGATGGATAGAGTGGGAGATTGTCAATCATATCATGTAATTCAAGTCATTATCAATGAAACATAAATGCTAGATATGCATAATTCTTTTCTTCCCTGATGCAGAAACAAAGAAAAAGAACAAGTGTGAAGAACTTTCCTCTTTTTTGATTTTTGTTTTTTTGATGACATAACTGCCTACCCTCTTTGTCAACCAAGCAGGTATATTAGAGTCTATTATCATAAAGTAAAAATTATTGAGAGTATATGTTTACTCAATAATAATAAAAGGCGCTCCTATATGCTATGATTTAACCATAAGGGATTTCAAAGTGAAAACACATTGTCATACCTGCAATTGCATTCTACCATCATCTCCACTCTCTAAGTTGCTTGTAGCACATTGTCATAAAAATAGTTCCTGATTTCTCTGGAATGAGGAATATTATTCACTCTAGTGGGAATTACTCCCCATTTTTCCTGTAAAGAGATTAAAAAAAGTAAGAACAAATGAGTAAGAGGATTGCTCCTTGCAGCTTCTATGAGAACCAAAAATGTTTTGGGTAAAGAAAATGTAATCCTGACTTCTATGACATACAGTAATCACATACCTGGATATGCAAAGGCCTGACTAGAACAATTCTTGCTATCAAGCAATGACTTCTCTATAATGGTAAATAGAATCCAAGGTTAGATAACTCAAGAATTTGAAGTTGCCTGAGATAAAAAGCCTTGTGTCTGTAAGGTTCACATTTGAGAGAAAACTTCAGTACAAAACAATCATCAGATTATTGGAGCATACTAAGCTTTGAGCTGCAAGCTTGATTATGAGCTTACAATCACAAATCTTTGAACATGTTATGAACAACTAATTTTGTGATAATAAATTCAAAATCCATGAAGGAGATCATCAAAGTGACTTACATATTCCAAATCTAGGATGGTTCTTGCATTTTAGAAAGAGATTCCAAATCTAGGATGGTTCTTGCATTTTGAAAAAAGATGCCCATAGAAGAAATAAGCTAGAAAGAACATGCACAATTCTTATCACAACATGGAAACACTAATCAGACTTGATGGCTTTTACTATATCCTTTGCATTTGAGTAACTGGCCTAGATGGCTTCTGCTTTTTGTTTGTATACTTCAAGGCATGACTTCACCTAAACACAAATTTAAGAAACAACAGTTGTGGAAGTACATGACAGTTAATAAAAGGGTTTCCCAAGACAAAGCATGAAAATGAGATATGGTGACATATGAAGCATCATAATCATATAACCAGAACAAATCTTGATTCAATTTCATACCTATAGAACCAACATTAATAAATGTCCCCAAATCACCGTAATCACCCCAATTCACGAATTCCAAGATCCTTCAACAACAAGCACATTGCAATGGCATTCCAAAAGGACACCTTTGCCCATTGACCCTTCCACACAACCTTAAAGAAAACAATGTTAACAAACCTGATACAGTAAGCAAAATCTACAGCATCCATACACTATATGTAAAATCACCTTGACAAGTTTCCCATCAAAGAAGCCCCCTAAATTTTTCAAACTAAAAAATCTCATGGCCAAATAATTCACTCACTTACAATGGAGCAGAGAACATAGGAAAAGGAAATTCTCCATCGGTTTACAAATATTCTTGTCCTATGATAATGAATAGCATATCATTCCACTAATGATTCTCAAAGAAGTATTGCGTGTATTGAAATGAAGTTTTTCAAGGAAAGATATTGAAATGAAAAGGAGAAAAATTTGTTTGTCTTGTTTGAGGAGATTGTTTTCTGTTAAAGGGGTCTATGGTGACCTCTAACACAGCTAAGTAAACACCATGAGGTCTGCTAGTGCCACTTCTTTTCTGATAATTGGACTTTTAAGGCTGAGACAAGTTGAGAGCAACATAGAGAGCACCACAGAGAAAAACATGAGCCACCAGGGTAAAAACCCAACAATGAAATAGCAGATCTCAAAAGAAGGAGCATGCTTCAGTCTCTGGTCCTGAATTATTGTCTAAAGGAAGCAGATTAGTTAAAGAAGCAATTAACTCTTAATATTATTGGATAATTTAGTTTCATCTTATGCCACATTGCATGTAAATCCTGAATTTGAAGAGATGCAAAATGGACATAATATACATGCATATATAAATCATACAAAGCCAAAAAAAAGGCCCAAAATAGGCCTAGGGTCAACCAAGATACCTATGTATCATAAATTGTCAAAGAAAAAGATTATCGGAAGTTATCCAGGATTCTGATTTTAATGCTAAAAGGAGATGCACATATTTTTCATGGTCGCTGAGATACAAAAAGCTGAGACACAGTAACAAAAACTTTGATACTAAGACTAAATATTTCATTCCTTGGGACCTGGATGACAAAGTAGAAAAGAATAAATGATACCAAAATTTATAAAATATATGATTGGCAAAAGCAGTTGTATCATGATTAGTGAGATTGAATGAAAAAACTATATCTTATATTCATGAAACCATAAATTTTTAAGAGTGAAAATAATGAGACAGATTCCAAAACTTGAGCTTAGGCTTGATGAGATTTTCAGGTTAGTTTCCAGCAGCATCAGTCATGGCTTTTAAATCCTGTCTGTTTAGATCTGAAGGTTAGTGAAAAGAAAAGAGAAAGAAAAGGCCTAAAATAATCTCCAGTGATAGCAATTAATAGAAGTGCTATAAAACCATTTTTCCCCCTTGCTCATTAAGCCCATAATGCAATTGCCCACTGCATTTTGAGAGTTACTAAGATAAACATGTCATCTTGTTCATCAACCACTTCTGCAACTGCATTTAAGGAAAGAAGGAATGCAGTAAGCCAATGAAATAAGACCGAAATATAGCATACACCATGAAATGCATCCATGCTGTTGGAACCTCTTGCATGCTGAATTTAACTTTAAGGGACACTCTTGCAGAAAACACAATTAATTTCAATAAAAGACACAGTAAGTAAAATAAGGAAAATTACTTCTTCAATTAAATAGGAACAATCTTCAGAAAAACTTGAATGAGGCTCAAGATGAGTCAGAAACATAATGGCTTCTACAGTAGGCACAAGAAAGGAAGTTCTTCATCTCTGCATCAATCATAGTACATGTGTGCGTACTGGAATATTTATAACAAATGCATTTCAATGCTAACACGACCAATTTATGTCCCTTGGTTTTGCAGTTTAACTGCCGTTCCTAAAACAGTGTTATTTTTTTTTTTTACCAAATATAAGTCAGAAAAAGTAAAGAAATAAACGAGCATCATAATTGCAATACTTCATATTTGAAATTTCAGAATCTTAATGAAGCTAGAAAATGCAAGATACCTCCCGGTTACTGTGGTTTGACAAATTGTAAAAATAATCCCAGGTTAGGATGAGTTTCAAGGTCTTTTTTCTATTGTTTTTTAACAGAGAATGATAAACAAAGAGTACTCCATACCATTTTAGCCATTGAAAAGGGAGCTAAGATAGTTGAACAAAAAGGATTCTACTCATAATGTCAGTCATTGTGATATTGGTTTCCGAGGAACGAAATTTTGCATAGAGTTACAACTAGGTAACAATGAATTATCAATACCAGATTTATAGAGTGAAAGATTGCCAACCATATCCTGTGCTTCAAGTCACTATGAATGAAAAACAAATGCTAGATATGCATATTGTTAACCTTCCCTGATGCAGACACAAAGAAAAAGAACAAGTGCAAAGAACTTTCCTGTTTTTCTCCGATGACATAGCTGCCAACCCTCCTTGTCCTTGTCGACAAAGCAGGTATATTAGAGTCCATCACCATAGAGTAAAAATTATGGAGTGTATATATTTCCCTGGTAAAAAATAAATAATGCTCCTCTATGATTTGCTTTAAACACAGGAGGTTTCAAAGTGAAAACATATATTTATACCTGCAACTGCATTCTACCATCATTTATAGCTCTCCATGTGGCTTGTAGCACATCATCATGAAAATAGTTCCTAGTTGAAATTCCTCTCCATTTTTCCTGAAAGAGATAAAAAAATGTAAGAACAAATGAATAAAAGGATTGCTTATTGCAATTTCTATCAGAACCAAATAAGTTTTGGGTAAAGAAAATGTAATCCTTATTTTTTTGACGCACAGATTAATCATATACCCAGATATGTGAGGCTTGACAAGAACGATTCTTGCTTCTGGCTACTGACTTTTCTGCTATGGTAAATAAAAAGTAAGGTTGAGAATTTGAAAGCTGCCTAAGGTAGAAATCTTTGTATCTATAAAGTTCATGCCTGAGAGCAAAACTGTCATTTACAAAACAATCACTAAATTATTGGAGCACACTAAACTTTGAGCTACAAACTTGACTATCAGCTTATAATCACAAATCTTTTAAAACTTGACCATCAGCTTATAATCACAAATCTTTTAACATGATAGGAACAGCAGATAAATTCAAAATCCATCAAGAAGATCATCAAAGTGTCATAGATATTCCAAGTCTAAAATGGTTCATGCACCCTGAAAAGAGATGTCCATGCAATAAATAAGCTAGATAAAATATGCATAATTCTTATCAGATACTTAAAACACTAAGCACCCAGCTCAATCGGTTTTACTTCATCCTTCTGCACTTGAGAGAGTAAAGAATCAATTTCTTGGAATATTACTTCTTTTGGGCAGTTCCCATTGATCTGCATAAAAAAGAAATAACTTAATAAGTAAAAATATTGAGAGCAGATTCACATGAAAAATGACTGAAGAAGGAAATAGAAAATGTAAAATTGCCTTCTTCATTATGTCTGATTAACAGGATGAGATGACTTCTGCATTTTGTTTGTATACTTAAAGACATGACTTCGCCTGCACACAAATTAAAGAAACAACACTTGGGGAAATACAAGAGAGTTGATGCAAAGTTTTAAAGTTTTCGAACAGATGGCTTATACTACTATGTCATGCCATATAACATCTCATAATAATTAAGATAGGAAAATTAGGAAGGCAAGCATAGGTATGTCTGTGCGTGCTTGTATGTAAGATAACATATGCAGACAGGGATCATACCTTTTCTCTTTCATGTCATCTGGATCGGTTATAAGTCTGGCTTTAACTTGCTTAGACTCCGGAGGGAAGTTTGCAATGTGATAAATTTTTGCTGTCACAGGGTCTAACCTTTTACCAATGCATCTTTTAATCAGGATTTTATTAGGGCCAGTTTGGAATGTGGTTGATGTCATGAAGATTCATTTATGAACACAAAATGTATATAATATCACTTCACAGTATCAAAAAATTTACACAATCATATGAAAAGTTGTCTCTTAAAAGAGGTGTAATGAAAAAATTTTTCAAAGGATAAATTGTGGAAATCCAAACAATCATGTAGGATGTAGAAGCCAAGAGATACCAGACAATAATCAAATAATAATAGAAGGCAGCAAGGAAAACCTTAACTCACTTACATCCAAGACTATAAATATCTGGACTGATCTTTAACTTTTCCAGTCCAAACTCTGTGGATACCCATCAAGAAGCCACCATTTTGTCCTAGTGTCTACTTTTAACAGTCGTTGCCAGATCAGTTTCAGGGGAATGAAAATTTGCAGAGATTTACAGCTAGGTAATGATGAATTATCAATACCAGATGCACAGAGAGAAAGTAAAAACAATGACAATGTAAGCCTCTGTGGTCATAAATCGATGTTCAAACTAAAAGAGTGTCAATCATATAATGTGCTCCAAGTCACTATCAATGAAAAAAGAATTCTAGATATGCATAATTGTTACCTCCACAGACGCAAAAATAGAGAAAAAGAATAAGTATGAGGAAATTAACTTTTTGTGATGACATTGCTTCCTACTCTTTTTGTTGACCAACCAGTACATTAGAGTCCATCGTCATAAAGTAAAAAATATAGAGTGTATAAGTTATACTGATAAAAATAGATGCTGCTATTATATGCCTTACCCATAGGGGTTGCAAAGTGAAAACATAAAATTATACCTGCAACCACTTACCATCATTTCCAGATTTCTGCGTAGCTTGTAGCATATCATCATAAAAACAGTTCCTGATTTCCCTGGAAAGAGGAATGTTATTTAATCTAATAGGAATTCCTCTAAATGTTTCCTGTAAAGAGCTAAGGAAAAGAAAGAACAAATAAATAAGAGGATTGCTACTTACAGCTTCTATCAGAGCCAAAGGTGTTAGGTAGAGAAATTGTAATCCTTACTTCTAAAATATACCGACTAGTCTTATACCTGGATGCATGAGGCCAAACTATGGCTTTCAGACGTTGGCTTTTCTGCCATAAATGGAATGTAAGGTTAGAGTACTCAAGAATTTGAAAGTTGCCTGAGATAGAAAGCCGCGTATCTGTTATATTCATGCATGAGAGCAAAACTTATTGTTTACAAAACAGTCATCAAATTATTGAAGCACACTAAGCTTTGAGCTGCAAACTTGATTATCAGCTTAAAAGCATAAATCTCTGAACATGTTAGGTACATCTTATTTGGTGATGGTAAATTCAAAATCCATCAACAAGATCTTCACCAGCCATATTAGGAAAATCATGCACCCTGAAAAGAGAAGCCCATGTGAGAAATAAGCTAGATAAAACGTGCATAATTCTTAGCAGATACTGAGAACACTAACCACCAGACTTGATCAGTTTTACTTTATCCTCCTGCACTTGAGAGAGAAGAATCAATTTCTTGGAATACTACTTTTGGGCAATTCTCATTGATCTGCCTAAAAAAGATATAATAAGTAAAAATATTGACAGCAGATTCACACTAAAAATAACTGAAGGAGGAAATAGAAATATAAAATTATTGCCTTCATTATGTTTGAGTAACAGGATGAGATGACTTTTGCATTTTCTTTGTATACTTCAACACATGACTTTGCCTGCACACAAATTAAAGAAATAATACTTGGGGAAATAGATGAGAGTTAATACACGGGTTTTAAGTTTTCAAACAAATGACTCATACTACTGTGCCGTGCTATATAACATTTCATAATACCCAAAAGATGGGAAAATTAGGAAGCCATGCATATATGTCTATGTGTGTCCTTGTGCCTAAGATTATATATGCAGATTAGATTCATACTTTTTCTAGTATGTTATCTGGACAAATTAAGAGTCATACTTTAAATTTCTAAGACTCTGCAGGGAAGTTTGTAATATAGTAAATTGTTGCTACAACTGGGTTTAACTTTCTACCTACACATCTGTCAATCAGTATTTCATCAGGGACCATGTATGTAATGAAGATTCATATGAAATTTACACAATCATATGAAATGTTGTGTCTCTTGGAGGAGAAGGTGTAATGGGAAAATTTTTCAAGGCATAAAATGCAAAAAGTTGAAACAATTTTGTAGATGTAAAAGCCAAGAGATATCAGACAATAATCAAGTCATGATGGAAAGCAACATGGATACATTAACTCTCTTACATCCAAGACTATATAAATATCTGGTCTGATCTTTAACCTTTCAAGACTTTCTGCTTGTGCAAAACCCTATGGAACCCATCAAGAACCACCCTTTTGTCCTGATATCTTCTCGTGACAATTGTGTCATCACCATCTACAAATTACAACTTTATTTCTGAAGTATTTAAGCAAGAAAAAAACATAATAAGTGAAAAAAAAAAAAAAGAAGAAGAAGAAGAAGAAGAAGAAGCAAATGTCATGTTTATTACAGTTGTCACGATTTCCATAGGAACCAGCGGCTAGAATTCAGGAACTCTTTTGCTTTATTTCCAATCTCTCTACCAGAAGATCTTTTTGCCCTCAGCTGATCACCAGTTGGTATATGTACCGATCCAATATATGGAATCAAACCACAAAACATGTTTTTCTTTTTTTGATTTTTATTTTTAGAAAAGATGAAGACGAACAAAGAATGCCCATTAGTGCTTAGATTCAGCAGACAAAAAGCAGAGGCTTAAAACAAATTTCTCTCAGGACAAAAAATAAGTACAAAAATCAAGATTCAGCCAATCTTTGACCAAAGACAACTCTTAATTAATTGACAAAGGAACAGACGAACCTTTCTCCAGTCACAGGATATTAATGCACTGAAAACCAACTAATGCACTCCATTGCAACGGAGAAGCCACGGAAGTTCACCCCACACCCTGTTTCCCCTTCCCCCTTCAAAGAAACCAAAAGAAAAGGAAAGAAAAGAAAAGAACACAAAAAGGAAAAAAGGAAATAGATTAAAATGTGCAATACAACTAGAATGGAGACAATAAGTTGATATTGAGTGCTTATGTGGGGGACACGGGGGTGCACCGGATATCATAACTTTCAAAAGTTACCTTGAAAAACAATTGACACTTGGTCACTCACCAGAAAAAGAAGAGAACAGAGAATTAAAAAAAAAAGAAAAGAGAGACAAGAAATTGTCTTCTTGAACCATATCATAACACTAACCCACGAAGATTGAGAAAAAACAACAAGAAAGGCCATACCTTGGGTCTTGATTGTGTTCTTGAATAGGTATTTCTTTTAGGGTAGGAGACAAGACAATGATGATGATAATGAAATGATTGACAGAAACTGCAACAAGGGGAAGAACAGAGAGACGAAGATGAAGAAGAAGAAGAAAAGAAAAGAGAGCGTCTGGAGTAGAAGCAACCCTGCTGGACTTTGGGGACAAGAAGAAACTGTAGTGGGCATCATTGTTACTGCCTTTTACAGAGAGAGAAGAAAGGAAGAGGCTTAGCACTTAAGTTTATATATATAAAGAAAAGTAGCCATTAATTCCACTAAGTAACGCTCCTTCCAAAACACTTAGTACTAGGATTTATTTCAAACCAAGGGCTTGCCCACATCATATATGCTTGTGTGTATAAAATTTTCCTGAATGGCCCTCTGACAACAATTTTATATTATTCTAAGACAACAATTTTAGTTCTACTAACTCAAATTCTCATGGCCAAATAATTCACTCGCTCACATTGCAACAGATAAATCACAAAAGTTCTCTCCCCTCTCCGCCAAACCATATCCACTTCCCCTTCAAAGAAACCAAAAGAAAGAAATGAAAAGAAGACAATTTTCCAAAGGAACCCAATAAGGAAGAAAAAAGGAAACAGAGTGAAATTGAACGATATAACTATAAAGGAGAGAAGATTGCCCTCTCAACGATAAGTTACATTGGTGCCTTTACCAGACACCTGCGCATCGGATATCATAACCTTTAATGGATCACTTGAAGAATAATTGACAATCAGTCGCTGACCATACAATGAAGGGAATAACAGACTTCATTTTTGAAAAAAAACAAGAAACAAGAAATTATCTTCTTGAGCCATATCATAACACTAACCCAAAAAGATTGACAAAAACAAGATGAAAGAACAGAACTTAGGTCTTAATCACATTCTTGATTGACTGTTTCTTTGAGGACCATAGGGGACAAGACGGTTATGATGATAATGAAAAGATCGTTGGAAAAAAAAAGAAAGGCAAGAAGAAAGAGAAGAAGAAAAAGAGGGGGAGGGAGTGAAAGTAGAAAGAGAAAATGGAGCGTCTGGAGTGGAAGCAACTCTGCTGGACTTTGGGGACAAGAAGAAACTAAGGGGGGCATCACTGCCTTATAGACAGAGAGAGATAGAGAGATAGAGATAGAGGGGGGGTGGAGGCACAATGCCCAGTCTAGGATTTTTATGGAATGGCCCTTGCTGGGGACATATATATATATATATAGCAGTTAGCAGTTTAAAAAGGTAGCCGTTACTTCCAGTGAGAAACCAAACCCAGTTTGGAAACCACATTGTACTAGGATTTGTTGCAGCAAAGCGCTTGCCTTCATCACATATGCTTGTGGGTATAAAAAATTATATTAGTTATTGTCTTCTTACCTGATGGTTAATTATCAATACTGGATGCATGGAGTGAAAGAGTGCCAACCATATCATGTGCTTCAAGTCACTATTAATGAAAAATGAATGCTAAATATGCACAGTTGTTACCTCCCCTGATGCAGAAACAAAACAAAAAAAAGAACAACTTTGAGAATGAGTTGGAAGAAATCAAGTAAAAATTATGGAGTGCACATATTTCCGCGATAAAATTAAATGACATTCCTACGTGCTATGCCTCAGCCATAGGGGATTTCAAAGTGAAAACAAATGGCCATACCTGCAACTGCATGCATTCTATCATCATCTACAGTTCTCTGTGTGGCTTGTAGTACAGTCATAAACTAGTTCCTGATTTCCTTGGAATGAGGAATATTATTTAATCTTCATTTTTCCTGTAAAGAGATAAAGAAAAGCAAGTACAAATGACTAAGGGGATTGCTTCTTGCAATTTCTATCAAAACCAGAAAAGTTTTGGGTAAAGAAATGTAAACCTTACTTCTATGACATACAGATGAATTATATACTAGGATATGCTAAGGCCTGCCTAGAACGATTCTCACTTTTGGGCAGTGACATTTCTCTTATGACAAAAAGAATGTAAGGTTAGAAAACTCAAAAATTCAAATCTGCCTAGGATACAAAGCTGTGTTTGTAAAGTTCATATCTGAGATCAAAATTTGTATACTTAAAGACATGACTTTGCCTGTACACAAATTAAAGAAACAACACTTGGGGAAATATAAGAGAGTTAATGCAGAGTTTTTAAGCTTTCAAACAGATGGCTTATACTACTACGTCATGCCATATAACATCTCATCATGATTAAGAAAGGAAAATTAGGAAGGCATGCATAGGTATGTCTATGTGTGTGCTTGTATGTAAGGTAACATACAGAGATTGGGGTCATACCTTTTCTCTTTTATGGCATTGGGATGGGTTATAAGTCTGGCTTTAACTTCCTTAGACTCCAGAGGCAAGTTTGCAATGTGATAAATTTTTGCCGTCACAGGGTTTAACCTTTTACCAATGCATCTTTCAATCAGGATTTCACTAAGGCCAGTTTGTAATGTGGTCAATGACATGAAGATTCATGTATGAACACAAAATGTATATAATATCACTTCATGGGATCAAGAAATTTACACAATCATATGAAAAGTCATCTCTTAAAGGAGGTGTAATGAAAAAAATTTTCAAGGGATAAATTGTGGAAATCCAAACAATTGTGTAGATGTAGAAGCCAAGGGATACCAGACAATAATCAAATGATAATAGAAGGCAGCAAGGAAACCTCAACTCACTTAAATCCAAGACTATATAAATATCTGGATTGATCTTTAACTTTTCCAGTCCAAACTCTGTGGATACCCATCAAGAAGCCACCCTTTTGTCATGGTGTCTACTCTTAACAGTTGTTGCAAGATCAGTTTCAGAGGAATGAAAATTTGCAGAGATTTACAACTAAGTAATGATGAATTATCAATACCAGATGCACAGAGTGAAAGTAAAAACAATGACATTGTATGCCTCTGGCAAAGTAAAAGAGTGTCAATCATATAATGTACTCCAAGTCACTATCAACGAAAAAAGAATTCCAGATATGCATAATTGTTACCTCAAAGGATGCAAAAATAGAGAAAAAGAATGAGTATGAGGAAATTAACCTTTTGTGATGACATTGCTTCCTACTCTTTTTGTCGACCAAGCAGGTACATTAGAGTCCATCATCATAAAGTAAAAACTATGGAATGTATATATTATACTGATAAAAATAGATACTGCTACTATATTCTTTACCCATAGGGGTTGCAAAGTGAAAACATAAAATTATACCTGCAACCACTTACCATAATTTCCAGATCTCTGCATAGCTTATAGCACATCATCATAAAAACAGTTCCTGATTTCCCTAGAAAGAGGAATATTATTTAATCTAGTAAAAATTCCTCTAAATGTTTCCTGTAAAGAGCTAAGGAAAAGAAAGAACAAATGAATAAGAGGATTGCTACTTACAGCTTCTATCAGAGCCAAAGAGGATTGTAATCCTTACTTCTACAATATACCAATTAGTCTTATACTGGATGCATGAGGCCAAACTATGGCTTTCAGACGATGGCTTTTCTGCTGCAAATAGAATGCAAGGTTAGAGTACTTGAGAATTTGAAAGTTGCCTAAGTTAGAAAGCCGTGTATCTGTTAAGTTCATGCATGAGAGCAAAACTTATTGTTTACAAAACAGTCATCAAATTATTGGACCACACTAAGCTTTGAGCTGCAAACTTAATTATCAGCTTAAAATCACAAATCTCTGAACATGTTAGGAAAATCTTATTTGGTGATAGTAAATTCAAAATCCATCAAGAAGATCTTCACAGAGCCATACTATTCCAAATTTAGGGAAATCATGCACCCTGAAAAGAGAAGATCATGTGAGAAATAAGTTAGATAAAACATGCATAATTCTTGTCAGATACTAAAAACACTAAACATCAGACTCGATTGGTTCTACTTTATCCTCCTGCACTTGAGAGAGAAGAATCAATTTCTTGGAATACTACTTTTGGGCAGTTCTCATTGATCTGCATAAAAAAGATATAATACAATAAGTAAAAATATTGACAGCAGATTCACACAAAAAATAACTTAAGGAGGAAATAGAAATATAAAATTGTTGCTGTCATTATGTTTGAGTAACAAGACGAGATGGCTTCTGCATTTCTTTGTATACTTCAACACGTGACTTTGCCTGCACACAAATTAAAAAAACAACACTTGGGGGAAATAGATGAAAGTTAAAATTAGGAAGCCATGCATATATTTGTCTATGTGTGTCCTTGTGCCTAAGATTATACATGCAAATTGGATTCATACTTTTTCTTATATGTTATCAGGACAAATTAGGAGTCATACTTTAACTTTCTCATACTCTGAAGGAAAGTTTGTAATATGGTAAATTGTTGCTGCAATTGGGTCTAACTTTCCACTGGCACATCTGTCAATCAGTATTTTGTCAGGGATCATATATGTAATGAAGATTCATATAAGAACACATCTGTCAAAAAACTTACACAATCATATGAAAAGTTGTGTCTCTTGGAGGAAAAGGTGTAATGGGAAAATTTTTCAAGGCATAAAATGTAGAAAATTGATACGATTTTGTAGATGTAGAAGCCAAGAGATATCAGACAATAATCAAATCATAATGGAAAGCAACATGGATACATTAACTCACTTACATCCCAGACTATATAAATATCTGGTTTGATCTTTAACCTTTCAAGACTTTCTGCTTGTGCAAAACCTGATGGAGCCCATCAAGAACCACCCTTTTGTCCTGGAGTCTTCCTGTGACAATTGTGTCATCACCATCTACAAATTACAACTTTATTTATGAAGTATTTAAGCAAGAAAAAAACATAATAAGTTAAAAACAAAAAAAAAAAAAAAAGCAAATGTCATGTTTGTTACAGTTGTCATGATTTCCACAGGAACCAGATGGCCAGAATTCAGGAACTCTTTTACTTTATTTCCAATCTCTCTACCAGAAGATATTTCCGCCCTCAGTAGATCGCCAGTTAGTAAATGTACCGATCCAATCTATGGAATCAAACCACGAAACATGTTTTTCTTTTTTTATTTTTTATTTTTAGAAAAAAGAAAAACGTACAAAGAATGCCCATTAGTGGTTAGATTCAGCAGACAAAAAGCAGAGGCTTAGAACAAATTTCTCTCAGCATGAAAAATAAGTACAAAATCAAGATTCAGGAAATCTTTGATAAATGAAAACTCTTGATTAATTGAAAAAGGAACAGATGAACCTTTCTCCAGTCACAGGCTAGTCCTGCACTGAAAACCCACTAATGTGCCCCATTGCAACAGAGAAGCCACGGAAGTTCACCCCATACCTGTTTCCCCTTCAAAGAAACCAAAAGAAAAGAAAGAACACAAAAAGGAAAAAAGGAAATAGACTAAAATGTGCAATACAACTAGGATGGAGACAAGATTACCTTGTTGACAATAAGTCGACATTGAGTGCCTATGCGGGGGACGTCGGGGGTGCACCGGATATCATAACTTTCAAAAGTTCTCTTGAAGAACAATTGACACTCGGTCACTCACCAGAAAAAGAACAGAGAATTAAAAGAAAGAAAAGAGAGACAAGAAACTATCTTCTTGAACCATACCATAACACTAACCTACCAAGATTGAGAAAAAACAACAAGAGAGACCAAACCTTGGGTCTTGATTGTGTTCTTGAATAGGTATTTCTTTTAGGGTAGAAGGAGACAAGACGGTGATGATGATAATGAGAAGATTGACAGAATCAGCAAGAAAGGAAAGAAGAGAGAGATGAAGAAGAAGAAGAAGAAAAGAGAGCGTCAGAAGTAGAAGCAACTCTGCTGAACTTTGGGGACAAGAAGAAACTGAAGTGGGTATCATTGTTAATGCCCTCTAGATAGAGAGAAAGAGAGAAAGGGAGAGAGGAAAGGGAGGGGCTTTATGGCGGACTGGCATTGGTGGCACTTGGGGTTTTATATATATACATATGGCAGGCGAGATTGATAAAGAAAAGTAGCCGTTAATTCCACAAGTCACGCTCCTTCCAAAACACATGGTAGTATGATTTATTTCAAACTAAGGGTTTGCCTACGTCATTTATGCTTTTGTGTATGAAAATTTCCTGGCCCTCTGACAACAATTTTATTTCTACCAAGTAACTCAAATTCTCATGGCCAAATAATTCACTCGCTCACATTGCAACAACGAAGTCACAAAAGTTCCCCACTCCCTCTAAACCATATCCGCTTCATCCCCTTCAAAGAAACTAAAAGAAAAGAAATGAAAAGAAGACAATTTTCCAAAAGAACCCAGTAAGTGAAAAAAGGAAACAGAGTGAAATTCAACAATATAACGATAAAGGAAAGAAGATTACCCTCTCCACAACAAGTTGACATTGAGTGCCTTTGCTGGACGCCTGTGCATCGGACATCATAACCTTTCAATGGATCACTTGAAGAATAATTGACAATCGGTCGTTAACCAGAAAAGGAAAGGAAGAATAGACATTTAGAAAAAAGATAAAAAAGAAAAAAACAAGAAACTGTTTTCTTGACCCATATCATAACACTAACCCACAAAAATTGATAAAAACAAGAAAGAAGAATAGAACTTGGGTCTTGATTGTATTTTTGATTGACTGTTTCTTTGAGGACCAAAGGGGACAAGACGGTTATGATGATAATGAAAAGATCGTTGGAAACGGAAAGAAAGGCGAGAAGAAAGAGAAGAAGAAGAAGAAGGAGAGGGAGTGAACGTTGAAAGAGAAAATGGAGCGTCTGGAGCGAAAGCAACTCTGCTGGACTTGGGGGACAAGAAGAAACTGTGGTGGGCATCGTTGTTACTACCTTTTAGAGAGAAAGAGAGGGCCAAGGGCAATGTGTGATGTTTGTGGAGAGGGAAGGAGGGGATGGCCCTTTTTGTACAGCCGTAGTGGCAGCTGCGGCGGCGGCGGCTACAAATGACGACATAACGCGTGGGTAAAAGACGGTGTTTGTTGTGGTTTGAAGAATTACAGGGCCATTACGCTGTTGAAATTATGCTACAGCTCATGAATTATGATATGGTCTGAGCGTCTCATTGGCCCAAGGGAGGCTCAAAAAAATTGTCAGCCGAGAAAAATGGAAATTAAGAAATGAAAATCAGAAAAAATAACTCAATATGGTATTGCTAGTCAAAAATTAAATTAAAATACAAGGGTGGGGGCTGGAGATAAAGGGAGGAGAGGCTCAGAGTCACGTTTTATCAGACAAGAAAAGGAGTGGCATTTTGAAAGGGCGCCATGGCTGCAATACAGTGGCTCTCCGCAGAAAAGGATTAAAAATAGCCAATCTCTGCAGAGAACCTCTAGATCGCCCCGCCAGGATAACCTCAAAAGCTGCTCCTTTGCAAGCATCTGACTTTAGCGCTTTTTTTTTTTTCAATCATCACGGCCTCATGATTATTATTATTATTATTATTATTATTGAAGAAGAAGAAGGGGAAGAAGAAGATGTCGAAGTTGACATTTATGCACTTGACAATCGCGTCCATTTGGACTTTCAGACATGTGGGTATAAGACAAAGAAAAACTCAGGGTTATGTTCCTTGGGCCTGGATTCTTGTCTGTGGCCCAAACAAGTCAAGCCAACCAAACACGCGCCCACTCACAAAATAAAAGGGAGGCCCCTCAGATCCTCCTGGAAAGAATTAGTCACAGACAACACAGAGGGCGCCATGGCTACTACAACCGGTTGCCCAGTGAAAAGGCCAAAACAGTCTTTTCACACGAACGACCGGATCACCCCCCGCCCCGAAGGCGCGCACCCTCACCGTTGCCTGACCGGACACTCTTGGAAGAAATATATCGTCATAGCCTCACTGCTTTATTTTAACAGCATAGTTCACATCTGGGAATATTTCTAACTATGTCTCAAGCTAATGCAACATTTGCATTGTTCCAGTGAATTTTTTCTTTGCTTTTTATTAAAAAAAAACAATTATTTGCTTATTTCACAGCAAATCCACATCTTTTACTGGCATATCTTCCAAGCTCAAGCAACGTAAACATAATTGAAATTATTATGCTCCTAAAGTCCTACTAGAATCGCTCCCATCAATCTTTTGCAGCTTTCGACAAACTCAAGACAAAAGAAAACTCAAATGGCCCCCTTGACCCTCTGCTGGTCTGAAAATTTGCTCACAACTTCACCAGCACGGGTAACAAAATATGTTGTCTGTCATTGGAAAGGAGACTGAGTTGAGGAGACTAGCAGAGAGTTCTCCCCAGTGCAACAACGACAACTAAGATTAGCATAAGATGACAGAAGTAAATGTGCATCATCAATATTTCGGCTCCTGTTTCATGCGATATCAATACGATCAAGCATATCTACCAGAGTCATCCTTCTAGGGAACCTGGGGGGCAGCCTCAGGTACACGGCATCCTCAATATTAATGGGCAGGTGTGTTGCAACAAACACAATCCCTCCTTGTTTCCTATGCTCTGCAATAATGAGCTCTAGCAACTTCACCCCTTCATCATCTAGTGCAACAGAAGGCTCATCCAGCAACCAAATTGGCCGATCAATAGCCAGCAACCTAGCAAGCTGCAGCCGCTTCCGTTGGCCCATTGAAAGCATTCTTGACTTATCATTTGCCAATTTGCCGAGCCCCATCAGCTCAAGAGCTGGGAGAGATTTCCCTTGCTTGTATTCAAGAAGCTCAAAAAATTCAGTATTTGCAAGGACAGTATGCCTGTCATTGATAGCATCTTTCAGGGTGAGCCAGTTGAGCTGAAGCCTGTATTGATGGAAGACTCCAGAGTCAGTCACATCATGACCATTCCATAGTATCTGACCGGCAGAAGGCTTAGAGAATCCAGCTAACATACGTAAGAATGTGGACTTGCCTGAGCCATTGGTGCCTGTCAGCACAAGTGCCCCACCATCATGCATGGAAACATTCACATGTCGTAGAATTTGCTGGGCATTTCTCATGCATGAGACATTGTTTAGCATGATTCGTGGGAGTGGCGGCTTTCTAAGAGGCATTGAGCTTTCAGTTTTTTTTTTTTTTTAATTTAAAAAAAAAAAGGTGCTATTGATGGTTTCTGGATTTTCAAGATAAAATGCTCAGAATCTGAAGCCAACCCAGAATTGCTTTGATAATTTTGCACCAGACTTTGGGAAATCTCCTGCAACATGAAATGAAAAAACAAGTACATCAGAATACTCAGGCATAGAATGACGAAAAGCATCAGCACTAACATGACACAAACGGAAACACATCAAAGTACACAACAGAAGCGACAATTCTATCGAGCCAAAAGCATTCAATTCCCAACACACAATCACGAGAAATACTATCAATTTAAAGGAGCGGGACTGCACAAGGCAGGAACCAAACGGCAAAGCAGCCCCACAAGCCATAGGAGTTGTAATTGGCAGTGTCAGCCAACTTTAACCTGGAAGAACTCAAACAAGTTATTACCAACAAATGAAAACTGGGCCCCGCCACAACCAACCCCAGCACCAGTCCACCCTCTTCATATATCCAAAGCCAATCAACACTCCAACAAGGAATAGCCAAAACCATCGATATCCCAACAACTTAGGGTTAAATTATGAGACATTAAAACGATAAAAAAAAAGGCGAAAAAAGCAGGTTGTAGCGTAAGATATTACTTGAATCAGGAGAGGGAAGCAATGATTGACCCAGTGAGGCATATGATCGAACAGCTTATAGACCAATACCATGCAGGTAACATTGAGATCCCACACCCACAGAACTCAGAAAGAGAGAGAGAAAGAGAGAGAGAGGAGACTTCTTACCAGCAAAGGTAAAGATGAAGAGAGAAACTTCGTGCAGCTCGTGTGCTTGAAATCAGTCCGAAAATTCTGTGGACAACTCTATTCTGTTTCATATATACGACGGCTTTGAGAGGGATGATTTCAAACACGTGTCAGTTCATTATTACCTACGAAAGACACACAAATAAAAAAACAAAAATATATAAATATATCCGACTATTTTCCGTGTTTTTTTTTTAATAATAAAGATATTAGCTATGTTTTATGTGGAAGATTTACTTTGCTCGAAACAAAACGTCCCAATTGTGAATTTGATGGCAGCGCTACAAAAATTGTTGCTCCGGTTCACCTCCGGGAAACTTCACTACAACACAAACCCATAAAAAAAGGCCGGAAAACCCCGGCATCGAACCGGTGCCCGGCCTCATTCAAAACTGGCTTCACATGGGGTATTAGCAAGTTCGATACGTGGACCCCCATGTCACTCCAGATTAATTTAATTCTGCTTAATACAATTCTAGTTGCCATAAATTCATTACATCCATTAGTCTGCATGTACACAAAGTGCTGAATAAGTGTGGCAAAAACACAAGTTACAGGATTGTGTATATGTAGCCGAGGTACATGGCCACCCTGGGAACCCTGTGGGAAGTCATAAATATAAGCAAAGGTGTAAAGGATTCGGGCCAAGCAGGGACTTTTCTCGTATTTGGAACATGCAATCACCTTGGAAAGGTTTTCCTTGGGTCCACGTTTAGTTACTGATCCACCTCCTTTTCCGAGCTGGCCTCTCTGGTTTTGTTGCTGAATCTGTAGGAGCCTCTGTATTGATAGAAGGCACGGCCTCATTTTCCTTCTTCTTCAATGCCAAGGGATCTTTATCACTAGGCATTGGAAGCTTGAACCGTTCACCACGCTTCTTCAACTTCTCAACCGTGTCTAGATGCCGATCCTCCAATGGCTTTGTATCGGAGTCCTTATTGGCATCGCTAGCATCTTTATCTTCACCAAAGGGTTGGTTTTGAACAGGCTCAACTCTCTTAGGAGGCTTGGTAGGAAGTTTGCTGGCCTCTGAAGACACCCCATTGCCATTCTTATTTATCTCTTTGAACTTTAAGGAAGCTGAAGACTTACTGTTGATACTGTAGTCCCTCTCTTTATGGCTTGTCCAACGTTCCAACTTCGATCGCCCTCTCCTTGATTCTTCTAGTTCGTCAGCTGACAATGCTTCTTCCCTCTGTCTTTTAGAAGGGTTCTGCACTGGAATCTCATTTTCCAAACTTTCCCGTCCCTTGGTGTCTTCTAACCTCTATGTGGGGTGCAAAAGAAAATTAGAAATCATAAACAACAGAGACAGACTCATGAGAACTTTCTACATTATTAAGCAAGGAGTTAACAGGGGCAGCCTAAACTCTGATTAGAAAAGAATAAAGCACGTGGATCAGGTTGATTTTCATGAGGATGCCGATAAAGCTTATGTGAAACAGGGAATCCAATCTAGGCTAAGACTCCACACAGTTATGGCAATCTTAGACAACAAAGCATACCCTTCCAGATTTACCATGGTGCTAGCCCACGATGCAAGAACATGGATTCAAGGCAGTAGACGTAACATTTCACATGACACAAAGGCTAAGCATGATGAAAAGTACAAGTCTAAACTAAAACTCATACTATTAATCCCCTAATTTCAGAAACATGATGCTTTCATCTCAATTGACCAACACAATCTAGTTGGAGCCTTTCTTTATCCTCCCCCTACCCTCCCTCTTTTTTTTTTTTTTTTTTTCCTTTTGTACAATGCATCTATGATTTCCATAAGGTCAGTCTTGTGTTAAATGTGGAACATACCATTTCATCAATGTGACTACTCTGATCACCCTGATTTCTTCTTGAAGGACCCAAAGCACTGTGATTTCCACCCCCAGGTTCTTTGTGCCTCCTCATGTTTTCTTTAACTTTTTTCTCGTTCACCTTTTGGTTATCAGAGATATCAATTGCACGGTCAGTACGACTGCTGGATCTCTCCTGCCTGGATCTTCTATCCTCACGAGGTGGATTTCCTCGCATATGAACATCATCATAGCCTTTATGACGAGATAAGCTTTCATCCTCCAATCGATCCTTTCTCTTCTGTTGTTCACGTCTTCTACTTGCATCTTTGTGCTGGTGCTCCTTATCAGACACTTTACTTTCATCCTTCAAGCAGGCATGGTCAATCCATGCCTTGTCATCTGCACCACGCCCAGTCCTCAGAGGTCCCTGCACTTCTCTTTCTGGTTTTGACAGCAATTCCTCCCTTTCCCTCAGCCATTCTCCCCTTTCTCTCTGGAGCCAGACCTCATCTGTGTTCCTAACAGAGTGATAATCACTGAGTTTTTCTCTAATTCTTTGTTCATCATCTCTCTTCTGTGGCTCCAATATGTCCTCCCTTTCTTGCCTTCGATGACTCTTGTGCTCTTTGTGGCCCAGCAAGATCTCCTTCTCATCATGTTCCCTCCTTAAATACTCCTCATCTTTCCTTCTCTTGCTAGGGTAATCATCCACAACTTCAAACCTAGTCTTTGAGAAGTCCTCTCTTTCCCTGTACCGTGAGCTACCATCCTTATCATGATGGACCCTATAGCTGCCATTATCCAATTGTTTTCTTTGGTGCAGACATTCATCTTTTTCACCCCTCATACTTTCCCGTATCTTGCTTCTGTGCCTGGATTCCATATCATCTCCACGTCCTCTTTTCCATTTGTCTTCAGTTCTATTTTTCCTGCTCTGTGTATCTTCATCTCTTCGTTGCCAAGGTCCATCAGAATTTTCTCGCTCCTTTCGCCTATCATAACCATCATGCTTCACATGCAAATGGTAGGCCAAGCCAGGATCCAAGTCTCTATGAGGATGAGAGTTTTCCCTCCCCTTCATGACCATGCGACTCCTTTCCATTTCTTGTCTCACATCACGATCTCTTCTCCGTAGCTTCTGTTCATTCTCATCCAGGTGCCTCTTGATGCTCCCTCTGTGGGCATAGTTTCCATCTTGAACTTCTTCTTCCTCAATGCCATCGTGACACTTCTGATAATCCTTGCTGCTGCCTGATCGTCCTTTACTGTTGTCGCTGCTTCTCGCAGCTTTTGAATCCTCCCTGTCATCAAATTCATGAATGGGCTGCTCAATGTGAGAAATTACATTTTTCTTCATCAATTGATGTGTGGATCCATCTTGGAGGGTATCATTTGTAGTTGCTTCATTCTCAGCCCTTTCATTCTTTTCCATTCTGGAACTTTCTTCAGTCACCACAAGTTCATCTTCAATGCTCAAATCTCTTCCATCCTTGACTGTGTTAGGAGATGATAAAGTTGGACTATGTTTACTATTGCTATATTCAACTGATACTTCCTCCACATTATCAAGAGATCTTTGATCGCTTGTACCTCGACCAAGAGTCAAATGGTGGGATTTGTCATGTGGCCTTCCTTGCATTTGCCTATCATGAAAAGGATAGAGTTGAAGACAATCATAATTCAAAAGGCAGTCTTGCAGACTAAAATATAACCAACAAACAAACCAATTGAAACATACTAAGATTTCAAGACACGACCAGGAAACGATAGCTCCACACAAAAATAATGGTTGCATCAAGTCACTTTGACATCTAGCTAAGTACTTGACAGAGTTCACAAATTCAGAAAATTCTTCTGTGGAAAATAAACCATCCTATCAAATTTAAAAAAGGAACAGCTGTCTCTGGACCCTGAAAAATTCCAGTCATGGAAGGTGACAAAGGTGACTCATCAGTTCAATCAATTGAATGGCATCTACTAGGATAGAACAACCATTTTATCGTATTCCACACCTAAGCTCTCTTTCTCATCAGTTGCATCTGAGAAAGCAAGCACCAGTAAAACTCAAGATATTGCCAATGATATCACATTATAATTTCTTTTATTTATTTCTGCAAAAGCTTCTTTTGAACAGCATCACAAAGCCACCATTTCTTCAACATCTATTCAATTATTGAAAAGCATATTACTTTAATCATCTGCAACAAGATATAGATAAATATATAAACCAAAAAAGGTAAGGACCATGGGCACAATATAATACAGATATGGGAAGAGCACAAAAGATAAGGACCATGAGCACAAATGATACGGTCATGGAAAGAACACAAAAGCAATCTATACAATATCAACTCTAGCACACAAAGTTTTCATTTAGAGCTTTATAGGACCCATTTAAGTGAGGGCAGATTTGGAAAATCAGAAACCATTAGGATGCTATTGTAATTTAAGCCATCTAGTTTTGGAAATTTTACAGATTTGGTGCTTACAAAACATTCTTCAATTTCACTGTCATGGTTCTTGACATTATATTGAGAATCACATGTCACATGGTCATTTTTGCAGGGTTCTGGCAAAAGATTTTTAAGTTTCTGGTTTTGCTCAGAAGCTTATCTACCTCTCTTCTATCTTATTTTCTCTAAATTCTGCCATGGAAATAAAATGAACCATCGGTCAGGGCAACCTAACAGCCTTCCTCTTTCATTATCTAATAAGCCCCAAATGTCATCACAGAAGACGTGAAATTTAATCCTCTGATATTGTCCATTTGTCCTAGCATTAAACCTCTATAGAACTCACACACTCCACATCAATTGAAGCCCCAAAGATCCAATCAATCATAATCGTAGCTTATTTTAAAACATACAGGCTCATTTGTCTAACATGTCTCACATCAGTTAACTGGAAGATGGATTTGGTAATATTGCACCCATCCAAAGAATCCCATACCTATCCTCCAGAGGGAAGCCAATGTCTCCACCAGGATACATGGGAGGCTGCCTTTGAGAACCTGGGTGATATTGACTTGGTGATTCAGGATGGAAAGGCAAATTCCCATCTCTCTCCTGTAAATTCTCCTGAACAGAATCCGTAAATGGTGCCCTCTTCCCACCCTTTCGACCATCATAAGTCTCTGGACCAAAGCATGCATTCTCTACATGCATCATGCCATCTTCGGCTACATGGCTTCCTCTGAAGTCATCTCCATGTAGATCATCCCCTGCATCCAGGACACCATTTCCTGTTGAGGAATCATCATCCACAGAATCCTGCAAAACAATCTGTTCACCCAAATAACTTTAGTTAGTTCACATAACACTCAGGTTCATCACAATTGAAAACAGTATCCAAGATCAACAAGTAAAGCAGGTGTGCTTATTTACCTCAATGATTGTATCAGAATCCCGAACTCGAGGTGGTCGAGTTTCAATGGAGGGGAGGCGCTCACCATAACCGCTTTCAACTTGTATTGCTCTTCCAGTTGGCTGAAGTATAAATACATTAAGAAATTAGGCCTTCACAATTGTAAGACAAAAACAGCAAAGATCCAAATCATCAGAGAGACAGAGAAAGAGAGATGAAGATTCCAAGCAACAAGATCAAGAGTTGTGCACAAAATATGTAAGAGAATATTCCAAAGAACAGAAGGTATCTTGTTTCAAAACAAAACAAGAATACCAAAAAAAAGATAGAATAACTTGAAAGGCTTTTCAAGTAAAAGCAAAATGTAAGAGATTAAAAAGTGGAAGCTGAAGCATACTATTGGTGGCCGCACACGAGCAGATCCCTTTGTCAAATCACTTTGTCCAGCATATACCTTTCCAGCACTTAAACCATCAACTGGAACATTGACCCCTGTTACTGCTGCTAATTCTGGGGGCAAATCTGGGTCATACTCCTTGAAAAAAGATAATGAAAACTTTATCTCCCTCTTTATCGAGAGCTAGCTGTAAAGCCCCAACATGTGTGTGTGTGTGTGTGTAAATGTGCCCTGATGCTTAGACATCTCATACCTGCTCTGTCCGCCCACTTTCATAAACATGAATTTTGCTTTGCATGGTAGTCTCCAGTCGGTGCTGTTCCTGAAAAATGGGAAAAGTATCTTCTGAGCATTCATCTATAAGGCAGACAATCCAGATGTTAACATTTACCAGTTGTTTGCACTGATCTCTCCAGCTTTCCTCATTAAAACCAAAATTGAAGTAGTCTGATATGTCCACACCAGGATATTTCCATGGCTTTTCCTCAAAGCTATCAATGTCAACATCAAAAATGGTCCTGTAACAAATATTTTGAACCAGTAAGTATTCATCAATCAGAAACAACTTGAAATTTAAATGATCAGTGCATGATCTTATCATGCTGAAACACAGAAAAGCATACTGGGCAAACACATGATCCTTTAGAGGTGCTGCATTAAGTCATCAAAAGCCTTCTCGGCAAAAGAGGGCACAACACCATTTGTCCTTGTCTAATTCATTGGGTCCTCTATTCTCACTTAAACAAGATACATTTTAATTATCAGGTTAAAGAATTTCCAAAACATTATATAGAGGCTTAAAAGATTCTATAATAAGCAAAAAGACAAAACTACAAGTTTTCCCATTCCATCAAGCAAGCATCATTGGTCCACATCTTTGACTATAATATGTAGTTTATAGCAGAGATTAATAGGAAAGGAAATGAGTATGAAATTAAGAAAATTTACTTGTGGGAAGGAAGTGTAAATTCTAGTCCACCGCCAAAACCCCGCCCTGCCGTATTGGTGCCCCAAACAGGTGTTCCAAAACCTGGACGAAATCCCTTTTGCATTGGACCACTTTTAACTCCTGCTGAGCGCCAGTCACCTCTTCCTCTACCTATAGGACTAATATGAGGACGAACTTGACCTGGGGCTCCTGCAGGACCAACAGTTGTAGGTCCAGGAATTGGTGCAGCACCAGGCCTCACATACTGCATACCGGCAGGAAAATAAAGCATCATAATGTTAATATGGAAGTGCAATGAGAATAATTAAGAACCCACAAAATGACTGAAATTTTTTACCATCATCAGATGGCACCTAAAAGCAACTTTTGATATACACCTAAAGGTTTGCAACACAATCTGATTATTGCCACAATATCTAACTAAAATTCAACTCAATTCTCCAAAATTGATCCTCCAATGTTTAATGCAGAGCATTCCAAAACTGAATTCAACCTTTGTAGCAGTTGCAGAACAAAAAAGAATATTGAACTGAAAGAAAAATTGCAAAACCATGAGCCCCAGAGAAAGGAATCACTGCTCAACATATTGGAAGCCAAGGGGAAGAAGGGAACTGAAAAGAGTTCATAAGTGGTCATCTTATTAGTCACTGATGGGTTGCCAGAATACTTAAGGGACTTATGACAATAAGAAGGTTTGAACAAAAGGCAAGAAAATAAGGCTTATCATTCATTGGAAGCATTCATAACTCCGGAAACCTTAATGCAAGCAAATGAGAATAGTAAATGCACAAAGGATAAATTTTGAAGTATAAACAGGAATCAAACATTGAATTAACCATGAAGGGCAGTGCAAGTGAAGACCAGAAGGTGAGTCAAGGAAAAAGTGGCCTATAGATTCCAAGAAATAGTCAACTCAATACCAGAGACAACTTGCATAGAAGATGCAAGTCAGTGGAGAGAGCTAAAATAAGCTCAGCAGGCCATAGACAGAGCTTGTCTGGAGGTTTTAAATAAGGGTAACTTGTTGTTTTGGACAGTGATGACAGAATCATTCAAGTTTCTATACAAGTAAAGCATGCTTGTTTGAAGAAAATGCTTTTGGAAAGTTTTCCATTGTTGAGGTTCTTCTGCTTTAATTTTCACAGAATACAGCACCACTGGGACATAAATCCATAGACACGATGTGCAGTTTAGTACTTGTGGGTGTTCCTTGTCTTGAAATATTTATGCAAAAATCAACAAGGAGGTCCAACAATTACTTCCTCCTGTCAGTGTATACTCAGTGGCATTACCACTGCCATACAAGTAGAAGCAGTCAAAAAGAAACAACCACTAATACATCCCATGTGCAAGCTGACATTTTTTAAGAATGGCAGTGACTATGTTGACAAAACTCGCCTTTAGATAATCAAAAAACTAGAAATTAGATAGATATACTTGAACTGCTTAGGTATTACTGATGACTGCAGGACATGATCATGGAAAGAAGGCAACATTCATCTCAGAAGCAGACGATGAGCTACAACTGACAATGCTGTCGAAAGAAATCTAGGAGAGAAACTTCGACAAAGTTTGATCGCGCATCTCAGTAAAATTCATATAATGTAATTTAGTGCAGCACTGTAATTTGTTGCAGCCATTTCTCAGCAATACCACTGCAGCATGAATACCCAAGGACAAACATTCATAATAAAATTGACGTTCCAAATCCCATATTATTTATGTTACAGCTGCGGAAAAGCCCAAAAGATTGATTTTACACAAGTTCAGTGAATCCTGGACAGTTGGGCCAATATCTGAGTATGGACAATCTCCAGTCTATTTGGTCATGAGACCAAAACAGCCATTTAACAGTTGAGCAGGATAATTTCTTTTTGATGCTCTGCAGCCTCAATAACAAAACTCAGGCAAGGACGTAAATAATTGAGTTTAAAGAGTATGAAACAATGTTAAAGATTAGAAATAAGCTATGAAATCATGAACATGAACTGAATTTCATTATTCTCATTCAAACCATTCAAGTAAACGTAACATACATGAAACTAAAGAGGTAAAAAAAAAAACAAAAAAGAGAGCACTAATAGTTATGTACATCAACTACTACTCCACACTCTCCTAGAAGGAGAGATGAAAAAAAAATGAAAAAACCCTTTCCACTACTATTTCTTTGCTTTGCTTTGCTTTAAGCTCAACACATAACATCAACAGCAACAACATCAACACTGACCTTGAACTGCGAATGAAAGGTATGAGGATATGCATGATTGCTATACCCAATCTTTGGCACCACCATTGCAATCCCTTTCCCGGCCACATCCGTCCCCTCTTTCCTCTCCTCTTCCGCAACAGCAGCCGCTGCCCCTTCCTCTCCAACGGCCCAGTTCTGCTCCCCCATCGCTTGATTTGTGCCCCCATCTGCCACAATAACCAGTGGCTCCCCATCTTCATCGTCGTCATCTTCTTCATCATCAGCAGCGCCATTCTCTCCTCTCTCCATTCCCATAGGCCCATGATTGTCACCATTCAACACTATCTGCAAATCGTCCTCACTGTCACTATCCTCCTCTGAGTCTTCATCTCGTTCTCCTCCTCCTTCTCCAACGCCGCCGCGGCGGCCGCCTCCATCTGTTCCAGCATTCTTTCCGAAGATTCCCGGGATCGCTGGACCAGAATCCGCAATAACATTCCCCTCCTCGATATCAAATTTGATCTCTTTATCCTCGTTTCCAGATTGAAATCCAGACAAATCACAAGAATTCAATTCATTATTATGTAATTTTGCATCAAGAGAGACCAAAACCCTAGGTCCACGAGCTGAATCATCGTCAGCATCGATTGAATTTAAGGCCGGATTAGCTAGGGTTTCATTGGAGTGAAGGGCAGCGTGATTCCGCCTGCAGAGGATCTTGTCCTCTTCTAAGTCACCCTTGTCGCCGTCGCTTCCCTTGAGGTTGAGATCAATCGGACAGCGGAGAGGTGGCGGCGGTGCGGGGGAATCAGCGGATAAAGACGAGGAAAACGGCCGCAAAACATCAGTGTAAAGATCTCCAAATTCGTCTTCCTCTTCCATTACAGACAGAGACAGATACAAAGAGAGAAAGAAGCAAGAAGGTGAGTTTAATAAAGCGAAAGGTTTTTGCGGTTTGCTGCGTGCGCACACGCTCCTGTGCGCGTGTGCCTGCCCGTGCGTGTGAGAGAGAGAGAACAGTGAAAAGTGATAAAAGTTGACTTCAGTTTAGCAGACTTCCTGTTTTTTTTTTTTTTGACAATGTTAAGGATCTTCGGGTTGTCTTTTCTTTTCTTTTTCTTTTGATCCGTCAAAATTCATGTTAAGGATTATAACCGTAGCTTGCAAATTTTTAATTTTTTTTTTTTAATAATAACTTACCAAGGGGTACATGTGGCAAGATCTGGTGACGTTGATCAGTACAAAGGTTGGGCGGCTAGGATTCAAGTTACGTCTTGCACAAAAATATATGGTTGAGGGCCGGAAATAGATTTTTAGTATTAATATTCTGAAGATTAAGTAAATAAAGAAAGCAATAATTTTTAAGTATATATAAAAGAGTTAAAACCATTTTCTTTGTCCAGGAGGATATCTAATTTATTTACGCATGTTGGGAATCTATGTTGTGTGGATTTTAACGATAACGATAATGTTTCAAGATTAGTGAATAAAAGTATTTTTAACTTAAAATATAATTAAAAAAATTATTTTAATTATATTTTTAAAATTTTAAATTTTTTTTATATTAATTCTTTCACAATTTAAGTTTTAGAAAAATAATAATGAGGTATTTTTAAATGTCACAATCAATTCATTCTCTAAAATTATTACAATTTATATTTTGTTTAAAAATAACAATTTAAAATTCTTTATTTATGTAAAATTAATTTTTTTTAATATTTAATAATTATGATATTTATTTTTTATTTTAAAAAATTATTTTTTCAAAAAAAAAATTTAATTATTATCTTTCTAAAAAATATTTTTATTATTTATTTAAAATAAAATAAAATAAATATTAAAAATAATTATTAATATATTTAATATTAAATATATAATTTTAAAAATATTAATTATATTTTTAAAAATAAAATAAATTTTTATTATATTTTTATAATTAATTTATATATTAATAATTATTTAATAATATTTTTATTAAATATTTATAATTTTATTAATTTTTTATAATAATAATATTTATAATTATTAATTAAAATATAATTTTTAGTAAAAATATTTTTATTCCCCACAAGTTACAATACGATAAAACAGAGTGCAAAAATTTACGCACTTGACTTAATAGTGCAAATCTAAGAGAGTGGCCTTAAGTTGTCTGGGTTTTGATGGGCCGGCCTGTGGCAGACCTGCCACGGGTCCTATCACAAATTTATGAGAATTGGGCCCAAGGAGGGTCAATGGTCGATTTCATACCTCTTTCCCGATAAATATAGTTTTTATTTTATTTTATTTTATTTTTAAATAAAATTTTTACCTCTTACTTTAAATTTATTTTTTTTATTAATTTAAAAAGAAAAAAAAAAAAAGAAAAAAAAAAAAAAGAAGAATGCAGTATGATGTACATAATCTATATCATATAATATTCTTGTCAAAAGTCTTAGAGCTTGTAATCTTTAATCTGTTGGGGAAGTCTGTGCTGCAGCAAGAAACATCTTTCTCTCTCTCTCTCTCTATATCTGTGTCTCTCCGGGTTGGAATTGGAACCAGTTTCAAAAAGAAAAAAAAAATCAAGTAGACAAGCAACAGGTGGAGAGAGAAAGAGAGAAGGGATCGAAAAGATGATCGGAGTAAGCAAGATCAAGCAGTACTCCAACGTCCTCGATAAGCCCCTCAGTAAGGGTAAACAAGAGGTCTCTCTCTCTCTCTCTCTCTCTCTCTCACAATTTTGGCTTTTAGATTCTTTTTTTGTTTTTTCCCTTGTTCCTTTTTTTTGGTTTAATTTTCTCTTGCCCCATTTGCATGATCGTTGAAATCTTGATTTCTTTCTAAGAAGACTTTTTTTTTTTTTCCTTATTTTTTTCTTTAGAAAACGGAAAATTATGGAGAATTGAGTAAAAAATTATGGATCTTGATGAACCCCATTTTAGTTTTGCATTTGAGATATCAAATCTGGCTCTTGCTTTGAGATTCTCACATTCGACTTGGCTAGGTTGTTAATGAGATTAGATACAGGGAAGTGAAGATTGCGATTTGACTGATTTCAGCTACTTCTATCTAAAACATTCCCTAAATTCTTCACTTACCCAACTCGTGGGATTGGTTCAGTGGGGCATGAACCGAGCGTGAGCTGCTTAAGGATGATTTGAGAATGTCATGTATTCAGTTTGGTTCCGGATAAAACGAAAAAATATATGTATGTAATTTGAGAATACTGACTGTAATCGAAGGATTATTCAGTTGATATTGCATTTTTCAGGTCAGCTTGAGTGCATTTGCATTTTTGTTTTCGGAGCTTGTACAGTACAACCAGGCAAAAGTTGACAACATTGCTGAATTAGAACGAAGGTAAGTTTGCAACTTTCTTTTTGTTATGTATGCGTTTAATGAGTACTGGTTATTAGCAACATGATATTTGATATTATAGTTTCTGTTTGTGACCTTAAGCTTGCAAAATGTGAATTAGTCTTTTGAACCCCAATGAACAAAGTACCTACACTGACTGCTTATGGGATTGTTCTGCAACCTGACTAAGCATCTTTGGAATTGGTATGCTTGAAAATTTTGGCTCTATACACCAGTTTCCATGGATGGCTTCCGTTTACATGTTGTGGTCTTGTTTCATCATAGCCAATAATTTCCATGCCATTGAACAGGCTTGAGGATGCAGGTTATGCTGTTGGGGCTCGAGTTTTGGAGCTTCTTTGCCACAGGGACAAGGTAGGACGTATAGCTAGAGTGCTCCCTTGAACTTCTGACATAAAATTTTAAATGATTCTCTTGGAGATTTGGATCTCAAATTTCAAGTGCCTGTCATACCAAATGTTATTTTAATTTACATTTTCTGTTTCCTGACTATCATGGTGTTGATGTTGATGTTGCATTGAGGCAATAACACATTCTCTCTTAGTCTGCAAAAATGCCAATTTGCTTTGATTCATTAAATATATTTTCTGTTTGTGTCTTGTGCAAGGGTTGTAATTTGTTTCCTCTTTGATGCTGCAGGGAAACAGAAGGGAAACACGATTGTTAGGCATTCTGTCTTTTGTGCACAGCACAGTATGGAAGGCCTTGTTTGGAAAGGTGAGGTCTTCTTAGGTTTTCCTGCTTTGAAGATGTAGTTGTTTGCCTAGTCTGTTTTGTTTGTTTCTGATTTGCAGTTACTGATGTAGTCTGTACCTACACTGTATATATTGAGTCCTGATAAAGATTGTTATGTGTGTAAACAAGCTTCAAGTAATGGATATGCCTTTACTTTGTGAGGGGATGCATGCTTGTCTAAGAGAAAGCTTCAAAGATTGCTTATGCCATTGTGAAGATGATGCTTTTCTCCCCGCTTCACATTCCCTCTGTGAAGAATAATTTAGAAATTATTTTCTGTTTGATGTGCAACAAGTTGGACTGAGGAGTTTGTGTATTGCACACAGATTCTGCCTGCAAGCTCTTAGCAATCTGGTAGATCATATATGTAAGAAACATTGTGAGTAAAAGAGACAATGTTGACTCTTTCTTATGATAAAAATGGTTCTCCACTTTTGATAAGAGAGTTCTGGCAATTATGCAATCCATTTATAATTTTCCTGTCTTCTTTCTGTTACTTTTCATGGAATGCACAAGACAAACAAAGATGGTCATATTTGGTCTGTATCTTATCAGCTCCTTTTCATTTTAAAAATCAGGTGGCTGACTCCCTTGAGAAAGGCACTGAACACGAAGACGAATACATGATTAGTGAGAAGGAACTCCTTGTGAACAAGTAATAACTATTTCCTTGCTTGTAGTTGTAAAATGGAAGTTGCATTTGAACTGATGGTGTTTGTGGTATTAAGCACTGATGGGCATTTGTATCCAGCTGATGTTATGTCTTTCTTTCACAGATTTATTTCTGTTCCAAAGGATATGGGCACATTTAACTGTGGGGCATTTGTTGCTGGAATAGTAAGGGTAAGTAATTGAATTTGCACCAGTTGTGTGGCATTGTGATGGATGAAATCACTGATGGGCATATTGCTTTTTCATTTCAAGGGTGTTTTAGATGGTGCCGGTTTTCCAGCAGTAGTAACAGCTCATTTTGTACCTATGGAGGGTCAGCAACGTCCTCGAACAACCATTTTGATCAAATTTACTGAAGAGGTGAATACTGCCTCTCTTGCCTTGTATTGTAACTGTGTGTGTTTAGTCATGTATATTTGTCAATAATGGTTCTCAGTTCCTGCTACAAAGTTCTCTTGGCTCAAGGGATTGCCTGCTTCCAATTTACTGTCTATCCAACCAGATATTACTTTTTCATGTCTCTGATGTAGATTACATATGACAAATGCATATCTCCCAAAAAGATTTTGAAATCTTAACTTCTATAGTATTTTTTGCTTTGTCTTGTGGCTCTTGTGTGCATTTGCATTTTAGTGGCATACCATTTCTAGGTATTAAGACATACCATAGCTAATGGGCAAGTTTTACTCCAGTTTTTAGCTCTGTACACAATTGAAATGTTGTTGAGTAAGCAGCAATAAAAATATGGGTGCCATGTTTCTGACTAAATTTTTGTTATGTGATTCCCCCAACTACTCCCACACCAGGTTCTAAGGAGAGAAGCAAGAATAGGTTGATGCACATGCCAAGATTGGATCATGTAGTGTTTATCGATCAAGACCAATCCTACTTTGTTGATGAGGTTTTCTTCAGGGCACTATAAGAGCCAATTATTGTCACTACATCCCATGTACAAGTACATGTTGTCTTTACCATAGTGCTGATATGAACTGAGATGGATTGTTTCAGCATGGTTGAATGGCGAGATATGATCATTGCCAATGCAAAGTTTCTCACTCGCTCAACCAATAATAGCTGAACCATTCCCCAGCGCCTGTTGAAAAGAACATGATAAACTTTGGAGCAAGAGGTGTTAGCCCGAGGCCTTCCAAAGAACTCTGCTGGCTTGTCAGGTAGTTTCTTGCCAGTGAGAAGCTTTAGCAAATACCCAACATCATATGCACAACAAGACGTAATCCACTGAATATTATTATGCCAAACAACACCAGATAACATCAGCAACTCAGCAAACTTGACAGCATCAACACCCATTCCCACGCTCTTTATAGAATAACACCGTATTAGCGCTACATGTGGCTCTATGTTCAGGTGAATCTCGGGAAAATTGAATTGCCAGAGAGTGTTTTATCGGTTCCACAAGAGGGCAAAGTCCTTTTTCACCTGAGAATGCTAGGCCCAATTGAATTAAGGTCAACGTTTGCCTTCAGGTTCTGAGAAAAGACCAAGAAGGCAGTACCAATATGGCAATTTTGAGAAGATTTTCCTCCGTGCCTCTCCAGCTGTCACCTTATAACATTGGAAACGAATACCACGTACAGCAATGCCCATGTTGGAAATTATATTTCACTCGTACGAGAAAGCATTTCTTTCTTCTCAATCATCGAAATTCGTACAGGATGTGTTTCCTTAAACAGAACAATACTTCCTATTTCTGGCAAATAAAATGCCCAATCGATTCAGTCAAAGAAAAATTGGGGCTTTGGCATTTCCTTTGCAATGCATAGGCAGGAAACCAGTCGCTATGTGCCAACCAACTGAAATCATCTCAATGAGAATTCATTGCTTTTCATATAATTGCTTTCATTTCATCCTTTCCTCTTTTGACAACCACATCATCATAATTGTAGTTTCTGTATTTATATCAAATAGCTCAAACTTGAGGACAATATGTTACATATAGCTCACTAAAAATTATCATCTCAGTTTTGAGTTCAGAGTATCACCTTGGTTCATGTTTATCCCAGCAACAGAAAACAGGATGGCCGTGTTAGACACCACAACAATAACCGAAATAACACATTGAAAGACCCATAAGATGGTGAAGTTTCTAATAAGGCAATTTCATCTAAAGATTGGTTTTGATAAAGAGAAGCTGGACTTCATCTCATCACACGCCAAAGAAAAAAAAATTCCAATAAACTCTTTTTCAACCAAATCTAAACTGGAAACATAAACTCTATTTGCAGTAACCAGTTTACATTGCACAGAATCATCGGCAAGATGCCATCAATTCAGAGTGAAATGTTCACTTCTAAGTCAATTATCCGAGACTTAATCACAAGATGAACTGAAGTCCACAAATGATTAAAATACAGTAAGCAGTAGCCTACCTGATCAAACAATGGTTTGCAATGCTTCAATTTAAAAATCATGATTTTACAATAATAGATTTTCAATTCAGCAGCAAACCATCATAAAGATTTCAAGTAAAAGCATGGTAATTCAAAATATTAATACATATCAACACTCTGTGTTAAAAATGACAGACTGTGAAGTACATCTTTGTAAAAGGAAAAACATGATTATCTCATGGAGGATCAAGCCTGCCCTCTTACACCTTCAACAATCAGTTCCTACCAAGTGGAAGCGACCTGCAAGTAAATGTCTCCTTGAAATCTGCCTTCTTTGATGAAGTAAATATCGATGCATAAACCTCTTTAGTAGCATTAGCAGGTGCCATATCCACAGCCTTAAACCGTTTCACTGCAGTGCCATCACTTGCCCCTTTCACTTTCTCAACCTTTCCATTTCCTTCCACTTTAGCAACAGCCTTCTCCGCATAAGTAATCCCATGCTTTTTGCCACTCAACCGCGGCAAATCCAACCTGATGCCATCTTCTGTATTAACACCAACCTCATCATTCTTCACCTTCTTTGGCTTCTTATCCTTCAATTTCACTCTATACTCCTCCATCTTGTTCCTCAAAATTGCTACCTCGTCTTCGCTCCCATTTATCACAATCTTATCCAATTCATCAAACTCCTTGTGACAAACCAAACAACAAGAAGACTTCACCTCCTTTAACGCTTTTGCACTCAAAACATGCCCACAATTTTTCAACGCAAAAAATTTATACTTTCCATTAAATTCCAGTCCAGTAATCGGGCAATGAAACCTGGCACCATTTAATTCCCCCCCAGGAATCTGTTCAAGCTTAATATTTAACATATCCTTCAAACCCTTTATATACCCAAATTCCTTGGGCAATGTTTTACCAAGCATAGCCTCGACTAACGCTTCCTTATTAAACACATTACCTAAACGATCGATAACACAAGGTTGCGTCAAGGGTTCGTTGGAGAGAGCGCAATTGAGCCATTTAGACAGCCTCTGCTCGTTGGGGTCTACCTTGTCAGGCTTCTTCTCGGCGTACATGTTGAGATAGCAGTCGCGAGACTCGGCACCAGTGGCGCCGCCATCCCCGCCGCCTCCAGGGAGGCGGGTGTGCAAAACGAGGGTCGAGAGAGGGGTACGATGGGAGCTTGCGATCTGGGTCGAGTCATCGAGGGGCTTTCCATTGAGAGTGAAGTAGAAAGAGGAAAGGCGGCTTTGATTACTGGAAAAGAGGAGAGATCGCTTCAGGCTGTGGAGGGTCAGGGTTGCTTCGATGTCTAGGCTTAGGATTTTGATTTGGGAATCGGGGAATTGGACAAGGATCTGTTGGTTTTTCCGGTGCATTTTGATCGCTTTAGGGATTTTGACTTCTGGGATTGAATGCAGAGAGAGAGAGAGAGAGAGAAACGAAATTATGAAAATCAGAGAGCTAATTGTGCCTATTCGATCCAATTAATTATATAGTACGGCACTCAGAGATCCACAGAATTAACTGGTTGAACCGACCCGGATGATAATGGGTCAATTGGGCTCACCATCTCGCTAGTTACTTCCCATGTTCCAATTGGGCCACAACTATAATTACCACTAAATAGAATGAGAAACCAAACACATGGGCTACAATCCAAGCCCAAAGAACAAATGATCTCGAAAGAAACCTCTGTTAAATCATGTTGGTAAACATGTAGCATATGTTTGGAGTATCTTTGTGTCAAATCAACAATCTATTTTTAAATTTTGGCAAAAAAAAATAAAATCCCTTATTTTATTTTTTAATAGATAAATGTTTAGATTCGTCCTTTTATATATTAAGTTATAATGAAATAATATTACGATTTTATTAAAACTTATATTTTTATATAATTCTATTAATATAAATATAAAATTATGAATACAACTTTTTTTAAAAAAAAAAAAATAAATTTATGGGATGAAATAAAGCATAGAGTAGAAGTAGCATGCTCTAAAGTTTAAAGCACTCTTTAAACTTAATGTAATTAAGCAAAATCAGTTTTTCGTGTCATATATGGAAGGCAAAAGACTTTTGACTACCCAAATGGAAAGTTCATGTCAACTGACACATCAAACATGGTGAGGAAATTAATGAAAAAGAATAAAATAAAATAATATGGAAATATATTGTGGTGGATAAATTATCAGCGAACTGGCGGATGATGGAACTCTTTCAATTTTTTACAATTGAGGGTAGCTCGTGGACCAAATAAGAATACGAGGGAAGCACCATCTATCTACCACCCTGGCCCCTTAGAAAACGAAGTTTTTGGTGGCTCTCCATGGACAGTTTCAGCTCCGGGTTCAATATTCTGTCAACCACCAAGCATTAAGACCCTTTCTTGTCATTGATTTTCTCAACAAACCCACTTGTGCGCTTGATTCAAGCTACTACTCTTGGCTTTTGACTGATGGATTTGTGTTAACTTCGGGGAGTTGGAAGTTGTCATGAAACGGGGTCAGTGTATCACGATTGCAAATGGCTTTAAACGCCGACGAACTCAGTTGGTGGGGGCCCATTAAAAGTGACGGAGATTCGATTCGGTTACCACTTCGTTCCACAACAATGGATTGGAACGTAGACACATGCATGTAGAGGCAGCTGCTCGTCTCTCGCGTGCATGAATTTCCTGACTCGTGGAATTCTCATTAACTAATCCTGCAATATTTCTTCTTTGTTACTTTGAAATGTAAATTCGAGAATTTATTTGTACATACAAATTTATAAAATTATACCAAATAAAAAGAAAAAGAAAAAGAAAATTTGCAAAATGTAACGTGCATCATCAAGACAACAATGCAAATTCAATCTCAAATCTTGAGGATTGAGATTTGCCTTATCGTAACAACTTTATTAAAAAAAAAAAAATTACCAACTTAAATTCTCGAGAGAGACGTGTTTCATTCTGGAGTTGGTCCCCTACAATTATCGTAAGTAAATGTAGAACAGTGCAAAGGAGGGTCTGTAGCTCCCCAATTAATTAAATGGACAAATGACATGACTTTAAACTACCCACATCCACGGGAGACAACTAAGGACCATTTGGTAAGAGAATGATTGTAATTGTTCTTTTATTATTATTATTATTTTTTATGGTTAAGTGATATATACGCATTTTAAATATGTATTTACACCCAACAAATGCATAATTCACACTACAAATATATTGCAAATACGGCGATGTGCTCTGGTGAATTTGATCGCGTATGTACAAAATGGGTTTGCACATCTCTGGACAATAACTTTGTTTTTGGGGTTTCAGACAATGTGATGCTACCACTACTAGTGTTGTGACATTGGTTCTTTGGTCAAACTAAACGAGAATTGCTACATTTGGGCTTCGATCCTCGTGCCGTCAAATGCGATGGATCTAACTAAATCGCCGTTTGCCCGAGTTGATTCCACCAAGTAAGGTAGAATGTGATGATCATGTGCAATTTGAGGATTTCCAAGAAACGATAGAAAGACTTGAAGGAAGGGATCAAAAAAGAATAAAAAAAGAAAAACAGAAGTATTTCTTTCCAAGAACAAGCAAAAAGGAAAGTAAGGAAAGGGAAACCAATTGGACAAAGGGCAAATGCTAAATGCTCAGTTTTCCAGGTTTCCTGTTGTGATGTCTGCCTCTCTTCGAAACCCAGGTTCCATTTTCCTTTTCATCACCATCAAACTTGTCTCTTTTCTTCTCACATACAGTAGGTTTTTGAAGCCAACGTCTTTTTTTTTTTGAAATTATTTGCAATAATTATAGTAAGACTGGATTAGAAAAATAATTTTTGGTATTATGGTAGAGTTATTTTATTAAATGTCACGTATTTGATCGTGAAAAATAAGTAAAAAATTACGTATATTTAATTTTATTTCAGCCTTACGGGCGTAGAGTCAACTGTTTTAAGACAAACATGCCACATGATTGTCTTCCACATTTCATTGTAATCAAGCTCTTTTGTAGCAGTTTTTAATTATTAATAATTATTTTTGCGGGCGTTAATTAATTAATTAATTAATAATTATGATATATTGTGATAGTGTACATTGCTTACAAGAATGTAATAAATCTACTGTGAGAAAGACAGTGGGGTCGTGGGCCTAAAGTAAAATTTTTGTCAAAGGGAAGAGGGGTCTAAAACGACTGTAAAATTAGTGCCTAAAACTGCAAAACGACAGAATTGGCACGTTTAGAACTACCCAACCGCTTATTCCTCGCGTTAGGTTAGCTGAGGATGTGCGCGGTAGAACGAAGTGGTGGCTCACCTTTCTCCTCGGATAGACTCGCACTCCACACATCCACCAAACTCAAACTGATCGCTCTCTTACTCTGCTGCACTCTCTGTCTCTTATCTCTGTCCTCAAGGTTTCTGTATTTAAAGTAGGGAAGTGGAGGGTGCCATTGAAGTTGGTCTAATTAGTTCTTGTTTTGACTATTGGTGTTGTTTTCTTTCTTGGGTTTCTTGTCCAAAATGGCTGGGACTGGAGTGTTTGCAGAGATAGTTGATGGAGATGTGTACAAGTATTACACTGATGGAGAGTGGAAGAAGTCGTCTTCTGGGAAAAGTGTTGCTATTATCAACCCCACTTCAAGGAAGACCCAGTACAAGGTTCAAGGTATGTTCTTTACTTTTGTATTCTTTAGATCACGCATGTCCTTTTCTGCTTTGGATTATTGTTTGAAGAATAAAGATTAGTTCTTGAGTTCAAGAACTTGCATGTGCAAGGCTCTTCTGGGTTGTGTTTGGATGATCAAATTGTTTCAGTTTTTGCTGTTCTCGGTTGTGATTTGCTTGTTGTTCATGTAAACAGGTGATCAGTTTGCTTATTGTTCATACAATCGTCTCTCTTTCTTTTGGTTTTCCCTTGTTAATTTATAAGCTAGATTAATGGAGATCAGAACATGAAAATAGAAATAATTTTGATGGGTTTCTGTTGTTTTCTTCCATACTGAAGGAAGCTTGTTCATTCGATTAAAGTCAAAAGCATGGATTTGATCCTGACCAAATTGATAGACTTGGCTTGGAAAGTCCCAAATGAAGGAGATATAGTTCTTTTCGGGTTCACTTCAATTTTGTGTTCTGATGGACTTTTTGTTACGGTTTTGAAAAGCTTGTACGCAAGAAGAGGTTAACAAGACAATGGAATCAGCCAAAAGCGCACAGAAGTCTTGGGCTAAAACTCCACTTTGGAAGAGAGCAGAGCTCCTTCACAAGGTTGCTGCTATCCTCAAAGAGCACAAGGCCCCAATTGCTGAGTGCCTTGTTAAAGAAATTGCAAAGCCAGCTAAAGATGCAGTCACCGAGGTAAATATAATAAGTTTTGACTTTTCCTAAAGTTTTTGTTTTGAATTAGCCCAGACAATTTGCGAATTCATTATTCAAGACTGTCAAATGAATTGGTCTTTTATCTTTTTTTTTTTTTTGAAAAAAAATTGTGAAGGTTGTTCGCTCTGGAGATCTAGTTTCCTACACTGCAGAAGAGGGAGTTAGAATTCTTGGCGAAGGCAAGTTCTTGGTTTCTGATAGTTTTCCTGGGAATCAGAGGACCAAGTACTGCCTCAGTTCTAAGGTATACTTATCCTTCATAGATATATTTTCTTTTTTCCTAAGTGATCAGTTACGAGGGTAAGTCGACGTAATTATAAAGAAATTAATCAATTTTAGCACACCAGTCTATCAAGGTGAATTAACATATATAATAATAATAATAAGCTAGTTTTGCTGTTGTCATGCTAACCAGAGCTTTCATTAAATATATGCCAGGTAGACTTTTAGGATATGATTAGGATCATAGATTGTGATGTATGACCTAAGTATACCACATAGCCTCAGAAATGCAAACACCTCCAAGTTCCTGTCTTCATTTCTGAGAGCAAGCACTGGCAAGAAAGTTTGTGATGGACATCTGCTGGTTTTTCTGATGGTTGATGCCATGGCATTCAAGCAGTAAGAAATGGGGAACTAGTTGATTGATTAATTCACCACACTGTAGTTTGTCTTTTATGGGATTGGTGGGCCTGTAATTTGGAGCATCTCATGCTGTTCAATTCAATAAGTATATGACTTTTGTGTATGTATCTCAAAGTTATTTTTACTGGGGTCATAAATCATTGTATGCATGTATGCATTTCAATATTTTTTGTATTGTTTATGTATTTCAATTGCTTTAAAATTGCAGATTCCCCTAGGAGTAGTTTTGGCCATTCCACCCTTTAATTATCCTGTGAACCTTGCTGTCTCCAAGATTGCTCCTGCTTTGATAGCCGGAAACTCCCTAGTGCTCAAGCCTCCAACTCAGGTATTTTTTTTCAATGTTTTTATTTAAAGGATCAAAACTGTATTTCCACATAAATTCCTTCAATATGCTCAAAACAACAAGGAAAAAAGAAAAGAGAGAAAATAAAAAAAATAAAATAAAATGAAATCCAACTGTTGTTTCTTCTGGAAATTTATCCAGTAGGATTTAGCACTTTGGAGATAGTGACAAACTCTAACCTTTAATTTGCTTTTAGGGTGCTGTCTCTTGCCTGCATATGGTTCACTGTTTTCACTTGGCTGGTTTTCCCAAAGGCCTAATCAGCTGTGTCACTGGGAAAGGCTCTGAGATTGGTGACTTCCTTACCATGCATCCTGGGGTGAACTGTATCAGGTAATCTGCAGTTCATCTTTCTTGTCCAACGGGCCATTGTTTTCAATTATTTGGCACAATATGGTACAATCTAACCTGCCTTCTTTTCTAATCAGCTTCACTGGTGGAGACACTGGTATTGCAATTTCAAAGAAGGCAGGCATGATCCCTCTTCAGATGGAGTTAGGAGGAAAAGATGCCTGCATTGTTCTTGAGGATGCTGACCTAGATTTGGTAGCTGCAAACATAATAAAAGGAGGCTTTTCTTACAGGTGAAGGCAGAGTCCTAATAACTATTCTTAAGGTTTCATTTTGACATGGGCAAGGAAATTTGTGGAGAGTTTACCTCAAACGCAAATTTGTGTGCATGCTTGCATGTGCATGTTTGTGTCCATGTATCTTCATTATCGGAAAAAGGAATTCAATCAGCATGTGCGGAAAGTTGTCTACTGTTAGTCTATAGAAATAAATGCATCTAATAATTTCCTAATTTTCAGCTTTATGTGATCATTATCATTTCAATTCATTTGTATTATTACCATTTACTCCAACAAGAGTGATAGAATGTCAAAACTCCCAAAGTGAGAATCAAATAGTATAATGCAAGAGATGTTTTACCATCATTGAGGAGGAACATGGAACATGAAGTCTGGAGGCAGAAATGACTAGAATGAATTGGTTATATAGATAGCAAGTCATTTACATGTTACATGAAATAGTACTTTTTTCTACTAACAATACATTATTTCCTATTGTCAAACCTGAATTTGAAAGATACCTGATGTCTTAATTCCATTTTGTTACATCTACATTAGTGGTCAAAGATGCACTGCAATCAAGGTTGTCTTGGCAATGGAATCCATTGCCGATGCTCTGGTCGAGAAAGTTAAGGCAAGAGTTGCAAAATTGAGAGTTGGGGCACCTGAGGATGACTGTGATATCACTTCAGTAGTCACAGAGTCATCTGCCAATTTCATTGAAGGATTGGTTATGGATGCCAAAGAGAAAGGAGCAACATTTTGCCAGGAATACAAGCGGGAGGGCAACCTTATCTGGCCCTTGTTGTTGGATAATGTAAGGCCTGACATGAGGATTGCATGGGAGGAGCCATTTGGGCCAATCTTGCCAGTTTTAAGGATCAACTCTGTTGAAGAAGGAATCCACCATTGCAATGCTAGCAATTTTGGGCTCCAGGTAAAAGCAATCTTCCTTTCCCAATATCTCATTTTGTTGTCTTCAAAGTATTATTTTTAATTTGATCTGCATCCTTATCTCTATGTATAATATTGATACCTGTAAGTGAACACAGGGTTGTGTCTTCACAAAGGACATCAACAAAGCTCTGCTGATCAGTGATGCAATGGAAACTGGGACAGTTCAGATCAACTCCGCACCAGCTCGTGGACCAGATCATTTTCCTTTCCAGGTGAACCAACCCCTGAAATGCTACTGGATAACATTGCTTCCAAACTCTGAGGCTATTGCTTAATTATGGACTAACAATTACTGCTGTGTTAATAGGGTCTGAAGGACAGTGGAATTGGATCTCAAGGCATCACCAACAGCATTAACATGATGACCAAGGTCAAGAGCACCGTTATCAACTTGCCAACCCCTTCTTACACCATGGGTTAGTATCAAGTGCTGCAGAACCAATGATCACCATTGTTGTAGCTAATCAGTAAATCTGAGGGTAAATTTCCTATGTAGGGTTCAGACTTTTATGGGTATGCCCTTATCAGTGGAAAGATGAGAGTATAGCAAGTAATGAGGTGCTTAGTTATTAGTTTTGTATCAAATATGTGCTATCCATGGATTGTTTATTTGTCATCCTTCTGCTTGCTATATTAGTGGAAACAATATGATATCTTGATCAGAAGATAGCAATTGTTATTTAAAGAGTGATTTTGCAACAATCACTGTTGCTTTTACGTCATTTCTAGTTGCTAGATAATTATGCAGTTTCTGATTGCCCACACCAGTTAGTCTCCTTCCTGAATGCTACATTCTGCATCATCTGGTGCATCTCTGAACCTCCAATATATCAACACCACATCTTCAAACATGAGATGGTTATCTCAGTTTACATGTTCCCAAATACACAAGGCTGGAATCAGCATGGGTAATACACATACATGTTTGCCAAATTGTACTTGAGGTCAGATCCATGAGTACTACATACGAGTTGATCAGTTGAGGAGCAAGAAGACAGTTCATGATTCTGTGATTAAGAATGAGAAGTTTATTGACACGGTGGTTTGGATAGCCATTTAGATCTTTGTCTTTTGTCTTCCTCTTCAGGATTCTCGTTCCAAAGTAAAATGTGAACTCAGAGAAGATATCTGTGTCGAAGGCAAGACTGGCTCCCAAGATCACTGCTAAAGGTTTTACTTGTTGCAAGTGAAAGGATGCCAATTTGCAATCTTTACCACCAGAACTCGAAGGTTTTTACTTTTCTGAACATCTTGTCCTGTTGATATGCTCTCAATGATGAGCATGGAATCTCACATATGAGACCTTAATCATTAATGACATCTTTAACCAACTACCCCATGAAGCTTTTGACACAGCATAAAGCATTACAAGATATATACCCTACACCACGTAAGATACTCAATGGGAAAACTACAAAATATGTTCACTATCCTGTGCATCATTCTACAGTCCACTCAGTGGACAGTTTTCTTCTAGTTGGAACGGGATGCTTACCAAACTAGGAGGGCCTGGCAATTTAAAGGTGTTGGACACTGCCAGTCAACAAATAGGGTATACGCAACCGTTTTAACTCTCCTCCAGTTAGCTTTCATAATACACCTGTGGCGCCATTCCTCTGGTCTACCTAGACTATATCCTCTTTATGGTCTCACCGTGAAGAACCACAAATCATGATTGCCAAAGTTGCAACTACATTCCTCAGCTAAATGAAACGGCCAAAAGAAAAAGAGGAAAAAAAATGCAGGGAGAGAAAGAAAGAGGGGGGAGGGAGGGACGAACACCACCATCAACATTATACAAAGTGAGGGTGAGGCGGAATGATGGCATAAATATGTGCTTACATCATGAAGGTTAACTTCAGTGCTAGATCCCTAATACAACTAATAAATACAACCACCTAAGTCAGTTTTCCACGGCCCTAAGCCTGTCAAGCAATCAACATAGACAAAATGCTCCAAAGTGGGTTTATTTATGCCCTTCAACTTTAGCCATATAGCAGAATCCAAAAAAAATAAAAGAAAGTATAGAACAACTGCCGAAAAGCTTACTTGGCATAAAGGTTGTGTGATTGCCGTATTAAGCAATTTATGGAACATAAGAAAAGAAGACATGGAAACACACAACACAATAATAACAATAACAAAGCCTTTATTCCAAATATTGGCTATATAAATCTTTTCTCGTCATTTTATTTGATGTGAGGAATAATTATTCTACATTCTTCCTATTCAAGAATCCCCACATCAACTTTAGTCTCTCTCTCCCTCTAATTTTTTCCAGAATCCTAAGCCTCTCTAATGTTACCAGCATGTATGTGAAATTAATCAAAAGAATCTCACTTATATGTGAGATGCATAAGCACAAGGCAATTTGCAGGTTATTACCCTTGAGAGACACAAGGGAGAAGACAACAGACCTTGCTGATTGCACAAGGACAGTAAAATCAAGAATAAGGGCAGCGTCCTTAGAAAATTACCTGTTGAGTGATCCACTGTGTATTGTTTGCATAGCAACTTCATGAAGCAGAAATGCCTCTGCTGCATCATGCTTCTCAACCTACCTGGTGGGACAAAAAAGAAGCTACACACTTGAGATATAACTAACAAAATATAGCTATATCAATCCATTCTAAGAAATGAATTCGAGCCAGAGCTTTGCTAAGACACATCAAACATTCTATTCGCCAAAGACTTGCAGTCATTACCTGTCATGATTATCAAGTCATCAGACATACAAAACAAAATAAGATTGATCCATTTGAGAAAAAGAAGTTGACCAAGTAAAATATCACATTAAAGAAAAAAGGGTATCTGTTATAATGGGATTCCTTGTGCTCTTGGAGTCAGTATTGCAATTTGGAAACATGTCGAGGCAGATCTACTGATTTGTCAAAACAGACATGTGCAAGGATAAGGGTAAGAAGAAATGAACTATCCCAGTGAAAATCTCTTCTCCACATCTCTAGATAGATAGCCCCAAGTCAACTCTTCAGAAGCTTCATCTGATAATTGAGGGTGTATATATTTATGAGCAAAGATCATATATGCTGTTAATGTAGCAAAGCTTAATAGAGGTACAATACATGCTAAGCTCATATCATGTTCTGCAATCTGCAAGTAGAGCAATCAACCATCACAAGCCTGAAACAAAAATGGTTGCTAGAATTCTCCAGATGTCAGGATTATCGAAATGTAATGAAACAATGTACTTTGTAAGACACCTGTCTGTCTGCTTGTCTGCCTTGTCAATGATCAATATATCTGATCAAAACCAAGAAACCATCATGATCAGAGTCTCTGCCAACCACTTATTTGGTTATTGTTTTAACCTAATCTAATCAGTACCATATTATCTCACCTAAAATAAAGAGAATCATAAAAGAAATATGTTAAACCTTTTTCCAGCAGCATCCTTTATGTCCCTGCTGATACTTATAAACCAAAATAAAAGAGCTATAGAGTAATGTACAAGATTGCTCAATGCTCCCAGTTGTGTGGCCTGTGAATCATATTACTTGCCTTGATAAAAAGGTAGGAGGAAGGTGTATGTTGTCAATCACATACAACCTAGGATTATAGCATGAACCAATAGGGCTTGCCCAACCTAACACTGAGGTCTAAAGGGAAGCAATTTACAGCCTGTGCAATGGAAACAGCTTGTTAATCCTTCACCTGCAAGAACAATCAAAACCAAGCTCATTCATTATAACAAATGAAGCACTTTTATGCTAGCAAAAATATGCTAGAAGCTGCAGCAAAGTTGCATATATCATGCATAATTTCCTATACCATTCAAATGCTAGAGCATATACTAATTCTTATAACATGGAACAGTGTTCTGTGGAATATCAAAAGATGATACAGTTTAATACGTACAATGACAAGCAAACAGAGATGCTGGATTTGGTGTTGCATTTAAAACATTATCCAGAGAACTGAATTTGGTATAATGAGGAACTCTTAATATGGTTAGGGCAAAACACTTACTCCTGCAAAATTCTTGGAAGGAAATTTTGACCCATGCGAAATTCTCCCCTTCCACTCATGTTTATGCCACTGGGAGATAGCTTGTGTATGCAATGGTGCAGCTGAGACTTGCCGGTTCCAGGATCAAGAACAAGAAGAGGATTGGTATGACTACAGAAAGCTAGCACCAGGAAGAATTTCAAGGAACTCCCACCAAACAGCTAAAATTTGGTCACAACATACTGCTACCTGGCAAAGAAGTCCTCTCTCTTCACATGACCCAGCTCATAAGTTCTTGGTGCCAAAGATCCAGTTATCCTGTCACAAATATCAGGCAGTCTTGACAAATCTTTTAGTTGTTGTATCTGCAATTTCAATGCCAAATACCCGCAAGAGAAAAAATTACAGCTTCATTGAGAAAAATAAGTATACAGAGATATTGGCTTCATCAAATTGTATATCTTCCTCAATTTTATGTGAGCCATTATCAATTTCCATGGGATCTTTGCTGGCATTCCTGACTTGTCCATTTTCTTACATGAAGGACATCTATGTAATTCTGTGATCAAAAGGGAAAAAGATCATTAAAATCAGACTGCCTCATTCCTGAAGAGCTTTGGGTTGCTTCAACCTACTAAATGGGGAAAGCCACTAACACATGCCCCAAATATTGATTCATTTCGCTAAAGATTGAGAATAAAAAGAAACGCACTTGCTCAAACTTATGCACATTGCATGAAAGAAAATACTGGGACTTTGAAATCAACTTGAATGGAAAACACCTAACATAATAATGTTTTGAGTCTCCTACTCTTATCTACAAATACCGATGGCAAGAGAAAGATAATATCATTCAGACAAAAAATTCATCTATCACCCACTTACAAAAAGGCACACAATAATTGGCTTGGCCTCCCACGAGCATAGAGCAAAGCCGAATTTCTATGCTAGAAAATACATTTTTCAATGAATTTTGATGATATGAATAAATTTTTGAGATGGGTCTCAAATCTTGAGTTTTTAAAAGGAAATTAAAAATAAGAGAGAAAGGAAAAGCAGCCGAATTTCTATGCTAGAAAATACATTTTTCAATGAATTTTGATGATATGAATAAATTTTTGAGATGGGTCTCAAATCTTGAGTTTTTAAAAGGAAATTAAAAATAAGAGAGAAAGGAAAAGCAGCACTGTGTGTAAGCTCTACACACCATGCAGGTGACCCCAAAAATAATTCTTCTTAGAGAAGGGGAAAGAAATTTTACTCTACAATGTCCCAAAGCTAACCACTATAATATAGAGATATTCCAGAGCCAATTACATAGATGTTGAAGCATGCTGCATATTCTTGGCAATAGTTGCTGCTTCCAGGCATAAAAAAACACATAGTTATTATATATGGAGCACAGTCTATAATTTGAAACTGACCAACATCAAGTGTAGATGGATTTTGAAAGGAAAATAATAAGCATAAACTTTGCTATATCAATGAAACTCTTAAGGTAAAGATGGAAAAAAAGTTGAGATTGAGTGCTGAAAAAGAACTTTACTCTTTGCCGCAGTCCAATATCTACAGTCAAACATTGACCATATCAATAAATGTTGTCCTGAACACAAATGTAGAATGCCAAACACTTCAACTGCCCGAGATAATGTGTTATGCCTTGTTCTTATCCACCCCCAACCCACTCAGGTGACTGTACAAACTTTATAGCAGTGATGTAAAAAAGAGCACATCTTGGGAAGCCAAGCAAAATATCTTTAGGAGCTGAAGGACAGAATGTACATGGAAGAATCTCCACACAGAGGGCTGCAGTGGCAGATGCACATATACCCCCACTTAAAAAAAATATATTCATATAACTTAGGTAGACTTTACATTGTTGTCCCATCAAATTTGTGTTTTGCCCCCACTCAAATTTTATTTTATTCTTACATTCTTATTTTCATTATTCTTTATATGTGTATGTAAATTTTGCCCTGACTAACAAAGTTTTCTAGATCTGCCAGTAGGGGAAAAAGAGTTTGCAGTTGTAGTGGGAGGCTGAGGAAGAAGCATGTGGAGAGAAAGGTGAGAGGCAGGAAGGAACTACCCAAACACACAAAAAAGGGAAAAGTAGAACTTATATTAAAACAGACAACATAACAAAATGTCACACAATATGTAAACAAAGTAAAACTTACCTTTAAAAATGATTCTCATAAATCAGGCAAAATTTGCACACAGTACCATCAGGCACATAAAAGCAGATGCATGTGTGCAAGCTGGCACCAAACACACCAGGCCATCCATGTTATCAGACAAAACACCTTGTAAAACTCTGAGAGGCTTCTTCAATTGTTCATGAACAAGAGCTAATGCTGGCCAGCACACATATCTTAAAATTTGAACAATCTGGACAGACAATATATACATACATGTTGTTAATGAACTAGGCACCAAACCATACTCATGACTGAAATCAAGAATCATAATAAGGAGCAGAAAATCTCAATTATGCATGATTTTGCTGGTAAGCAACCATTTGAAGATTGGTTATGAGAATAACATTCCAGACTACAAACATATTAAAATGAGCTTTATTGCATATAATGCATCAGGAGTTTATAAAGTACAAATTAACAAAAATTACCACTGTTGCAATGAAAGCTGAATGGGAAGTATTGGAAAGAAGTAATTAGATCCAGAAAGTTTCCATGACAACCAATCAAAACAGCTCCTAGCCTCCTACACCCTCTGCCACCTAGCTTAGGTCAGCAGAGCTGCCGTAACACAAGGAATCTAGACAAAAACAGTGTTATTATGCCTAAGGCTAATATATCGGTATTGGACAAAAAACAAGATGATGCAATAATATAATAGTAACAATAATAAAAACAACAAAGCCTTAACTCCAGTGCTAATTAAAGTTGGCTACATGAATATTCTCTCATCATTGGTTACTATTATGAGCTAAGTTTGATGTGATGTGCAATTGTTCTAAATCCTTCCTAGCCAAATTCCTTCTTAGAGTAGTCAACACACATCCCCAAGAATCTAAAGAAGCCAATGCACATTCTCATATGTTTCTTATTGTCACCAAAGCATTTCACAATATCAAACAAAATTTTGTACATGAATGAAGAATCTAAGATGAGCACAATTTCATGCAAGGTGCCCACAAACAGTTGAATTAATAACTTCAAGGACTTTCATGCATGAATAATTGGTTTACCTCGTTGTCTTCAGGGGGGTCAACTGCTTTTAAAGTTTCAGCCATAACAGCAACATCTCCTTATTCAGACCACTACCAAAAAAGATGTCCTTGGTAACTCAGAAACAAGAAAAATGCACAATAAGCAGACCCTCAGCTGAATAGGATGGGCCAAAATAAGAAAAGAGGTTGGAGGAGAGAGATCTGTCAGCATTAACATTATACAAAGAGAAAGAGAGGTAGTAATACATGAACTCGACTCTTACATCATGAAGATAAGGTTAGTATTAACATTATACAAAGGGAGAGTCAGGTTAAATGATATATGAGTTGTACTCTATCATCATGAAGATAGGCTCAGTGCTAAAGCTTTGCTTCTTTAACTAATCTAGTACCTACAGTACATCAGTTAAGCACAATTAGCTTCAGTTCGCTAAATAATAACAATTTATCTTGTGCCCATCAAGCGCATTGAAGGTCTCCCAGGTGATTATATTGCGACTGGCCACACCAAGATTTGAAGGGATCAGATCTTACTGGTCTGTCAAGGAAAGGAAACCAACAATCAAGGGGCAGCAACTTTAGGGAATCACTGGTTGAGTGATCTGTTGCTGATTGTTGCGTTGCAACCCCTAGGAGCTGAAATGCCTCTGCTACATCATGTTTCTCAACCTACATTGCGAGGCACATAGAAGCTATAAATTATAATGATACTGTTTGCAGTGTTGTAGTCAGACATAAAGAAAATTATATGAACTTACCCTGAGAAATGAATCCGAGGCTTTGCTAAGACATATCAGACTCTCTATTTGCCTTAGTGTTGTAGTTATTAGGAGCCAAGATTATCAAGTCATGCAACATGCCTAAAGACTATGACATTGATAAGCTGGAGAAGAGAAGTCAATGTTGAAGCAGAAGATCACACAACTACCAAAAATAAAAGATCAAGTGAAAGGTTTTGTAATGACGTTGGAGACAATGAGCCACTGGGAAAAATGTACAAGCAGAAATATGTTGAGGGTGACCTACCAATTTTGCTGAACAAGCATGTGCAAGGATAAGAAAAAGGTAGAAAGAAATAAACTACCATTACACCTTTTGGCTAGCTCCAGGAAAATTTTTCTCTTCATATCTTCACATTACCTTGTGTCAACTCTTCAGCAGCATGATCTGATATCTCAGGTGAATATGTTCACAAGCACTGCTCAAATATTTGGTTAAGTTAAAATCTAGACATTTATTTATAGCAAGTTCTAATACATTATATACAACACTCTGCAAGTAGAAAACTTTTCTGAGCAATCACCCAATGACAGGCCCTGGAAGAAGAAGGGTTTACTAGAATTCTCAGAACCTCAGGATTCTCAAAGTGAAATGAAACAATGTGCTTGGATAGATGCCCATCTGTCTGCTTATCAGCCTTGTCAAGGATTAAGCATATTAAATCATAAGAAACCATCATGATCAGAGTCATTTTAGTAATAGTGGCCACTTATTATGTTTTCTCTTGTGATGTAATCATACATCATCGAAGAAATGCTAAGTGCTAACCTACTATATCCAAAATAAGAACCATAGAAGAAACTTGCATGCATTTTCCCTGCTGCAACTATACATTCCTACCAATACTTGTACATCAAACCAAAGCCATGAAGTAATGAACAAAATTGTTCTATGTCCCAGTTGTGTGGCTTGTGAATCATATTACTTACCTTGAAACCAGGTAGTCAAAAAGTGTATGTACAGTCACAGACACCTTAGAATAATACCCTGAATCAATAGGGTTTGCACAAGCCAGCAGTAAAGTCCAAGTATTAATGGAAGCAATAATCTCAGCCTGCTCCATCACCTGCAAAGATTAGCAACATCGAACTCACTTTTTAGAAGAAACAAGACACCGGTATGCTAATAAAAAGTATGCTGGGTGCCATAACTTAGTGTTTTATACCATTCACTTGAACATGGAGCCATCTAGGAACCATCATTCCCCGTGCAGAGAACTGAATTTGGTAGCTAATGTGAAACTCATAACATAAATTAAAATATACCTACTGCTGCTCATTTCTGAGGAAGGGAAATTTTGGCCAACTCATGCAATATGGTCCTCACATTTTCAGACAGTTTATAAAATTCATTGATGCAATGAATATCTTTGTCACTTAGAATAAGTGCTCTACTTTCAGAGACTAGAGATTAGGTCATAGATACTCGAAATCCCAAATGATCTAAGGTATGTCTTAGGCAAATAATGATCAAAATTCTCTTACTGTTTCCCCTGCCTTGGGATCTCTGCTAAGATAAGCTGTCAAGCCAACAAATGAGGTACCCCTTCCACTGGTGTGCATGCCCCAAGTAGATAGCTTAGGCATGTAATGGAGTGGCTGAGAGACTTCCTGGTTCCAGGATCATCAACAAGAAGGATATTGACATCAACATGGAAGTTGCCAAAAGGCAATTCAAGGCTTTCCCACCAAAAGCTGCAATTTGGTAATGAAACAAACATCATTCTCACAGCATATAAATAATCAGAAAATAATGAAATTTTATCAAGTCCATTCAATCAATGTAATGAAGCAGCTGAAACTTGCCAGTTCCAGGATCACCAACAAGAAGGCTATTGATATCAACATAGAATCTAGCCAAAAGGCAAATTCAAGGCTTTCTCACCGAAAGCTGCAAATTTGGGTATCAAACAAACATCATTCTCATAGCATATAAATACTCAGAAACTAATGAAATTTTATCAAATCCATTCAATGAATCAGCAAGTCAAACCTCTATAATTACCTGGCAAAGAAGTTCCCTCTTCAAGTCATCCAACTCTCAAATGTTCAGTACCCAAGAACTGGTTAGTCTGTCAGAATAAAAAGCTACCTTGCAACAAAAATGGAAAACTCAATATGTTGAGAAATACAACCATATACCAAGACCCATGGCCTCATCAAATTGTACATGTTCCTCAATTCTGCATGAGCCAGTATCAACTTCAATGAGGTCTTCTTGCCAGCACTCATGACTTGTCCATTTCCTTGAGGTGGACATCTATGTAAGCCTGAATCAGAATGGGGGAAAACCATAATAATCAGGGCCGCATCAGCCTCAACTCTTATCACTTGAAACTGAAATCAAAAAAAGGAAAGATCAACTATAATGTAACAGAGAAAGAAAGAAACTATAGATTGACAGTCTATCAACCAATCACTGGACCATATGTACCCTGTATCTACTTAAAAAGGTGACAATATTAGATGGCCGGGCTAAAACCAGAAGCACAAACCAGAATTTCAAAATTTCACACTGCCACTATGTAGACCATCTTAGCCACTGTTTTCTGCTGGTGAAATGCCTGCCAACAATTGCTGCCTGTTCTAGATATTTAAGAGCCAACAAGTCCCTGTTGTTTCTGGTGCCAATATTAGGTTAGTGTTAGAGCTATAGTTTTCTGCTGCAGAGAAAAAAAAATCAAGAACTATCCTAGTAGGAGAGAGGTATGTGAGCATCAACATTATACAAACAGAAAGGGAGGGTGAATGATATATGGGTTATACTTTTACATCACGAAGGTTACCTTAAGTGCCAAAACTCTGCTTCTTCTGCTCATCCAGTGCCTCCAGGAAAACAATTAAGCACATTTAGCTTCAGTTCCACTCAAATATAGCAATTTGGCATGGGCCTTATACTCATTTACCTTCATCAAGTGCACCAAGGGTACCCCAAGTTGCATCAGGCTGCACCAAGATTCTCCTTTGTCATCCTTTTCCGAAAACACTGGTCATAATGATATACATATCAATAATACTTATTGAATAAGAAGGGAAAAGGCATGAGATCCTGTTGGTCCAGCAAGAAAAGAAACCAACAATTAAGGGGCAGCAACTTTAGGCAATCACCAGTTGAGTGATCTGTTGCTGATTGTTGCATTGAAACTTCTTGGAGCTAAAATGTCTCTGTAATGTCATGTTTCTCAACTTATATTGCAAAGCACAAAGAAGCTATACCTTATGATTACACCATTTTCACTGATCTAGTTAAACATAAAGAAAGCTATACCAGCCCATACTAAGGAATGAAACTGATGCACTGGTCTAGTTAAACATAAAGAAAGCTATACCAGCTGACCATGAGAAATGAATCTGATGCTTTGCTAAGGCATATCAGACTTTTTATTTGCTTGGGTGTTGCGGCTATTAGCTGTCAAGATACTCAAGTCATGCAACACATTAAAAGACTATGACAGTGATAAGCTGAAGAAAAGAAGTCAATGTTGAAGTAGAAGATCACATAACTGTGAACACAAATGATAAACCATTGGGTAAAGTGTTTTCTAATGATTTTGGAGACAATAACCACTGGGGAAAAATGTATAAGGAGAAACATGAGTGATATCTGCCAATTTTGCAGAAAAAGCATGTGCAAGGTTAAGAAAAGGATAAAAAGAAATAAATTACAACTTCTAGCTAGTACTGGGAGAATTTTCCTCTTCCTATCTTCACATAACCTCGAGTCAACTCTTCAGCAGCCTCATCTGATAATTAAGGTGAATATGTTTACAAGCATAGATTAATTTAGCAAGGTCTAGACATTATGTTATGGAAAGGTCTAACACATTATTTACACTCTGCAAGTAGAAAACTTTTATGAGCAATCACCCAATGACAGGCCCCAGAAGAAGGGTTTACTAGAATTCTCAAGACTCAGTATTCTCAAAGTGAAATGAAATAATGTGCTTGGCAAGATGCCTATCTGTCTGCTTGTCAGCATTGTCAAGGACCAAGTATATCAAATCAAACTTAAGAAATCATCATGATCAGATTCACTCTAGTCATAGAGGCTACTTTTTATGTTTTTTCCTGTGAGGTAATCATATTTTGTCTAAGCAGTGCTAGCCTATGATGTCTAAAAGAAGAAAAACCAACAAAGAAACTGGCACACACTTTCCCTGCTGCAACCTTACATTCTTAAATATACTTATAAGCCAGACCAAAGCCATACAGTAATGAACAGAGTTGTTCAGTGGCCAAGTTGTGTGGCCTGTGAACCATATTACTTACCTTGACAACAAGGTACATGGAAGGTGTACGTACAATCACAGATGACCTAAGATTATACTGCAAACCAATAGGGTTTGCACAAGCCAGCAATAAGGTTGAAGTAATAAGGGAAGCAATAATCTCAACCTTTGTAATGAGAACAGTTTCTTGCTCCATCACCTGCAAAGATAAGAAACAATAAACTCCCTTATTAGAAGAAATGCAGCACTTGTATGCTAATATAAAGTATTCTGGAACTGGCAACATAATGTTTTATATCATTCGCTTGAACATGGATTCATCAAGAAACCATATTCCAATCAGAGAACCGAATTTAGTAGTTAATGTGGAACTCATAATGTAAATTAAAAAATAAAAAGAAATACATACTACAGCTGAGGACAGGAAAAGCTAACCAACATAGTTGATAGTCCCTGCAGTTTTGGACATGTTATCAAATTCATCAATGCAATGTCTCTGCCACTTAGAACAAGTACTGCACTTCTAGAAAGTAGAGAATAATTCATAGATATTGAAAATCACATATGATCTAAGGTATGTCTTCAACAAAGAAGGATCAAAATTCTCTTCCTGTTTCCCCTGTCTCAGGATCTTTGATAAAATAAGCTATCAAGCAAGCAGATGAGCCACCCCTTCCATCGGTGTATATGCTGCAACGAGAAAGCTTGTGTACGTAATGGAGCAGTTGAGACTTGCTGGTTCCAAGAACATCAACAATAAGGATATGGAAGCTATCACCAGATGGCAAATATAAGGCCTTCCCGCCAAAAGTTACAATTTGAGCATTAACCAACTTTCATTCTCAATAGTATAGAATAAAAAGAAAGTAGTGAAATTTTATCAAATCCATTCAGTCAATTGGTGAGTCAAACTTCTACAATTACCTGGCAAAGAAGTTTCTATTTCATATCATCCAGCTCCCAAATGTCTGATGCCAAATATCTGGTTTAGTCTGTCACAATAAATGGCCATTTTGACAACTCTTTTAATTGCTTTGCCTGCAGTTTCAAGCCAGAAAAAACTCCAAGAAAAATTAAAAAGTAAAACCAATATGTTGAAAAATAGAACCATATACCAGGACACCATGGCTTCATCAAATTGTACATATGCCTCAATCCAGCGTGAGCCAAAATCAACTTCAATGTTATCTTGTTGACAGCATTCATGACTTTTCCGTTATCTTTATACAGACATCGATGTATGTCTGCAATCAGAGGGAGGGAAGGGGGGAATCATTATAAACAGGACTGTGTCAGCCTCCAACTCTTTTCTCTTGAAACTGAAACCCAAAAAAATGGAAAGATCAACTATAATGTAGAACTAAGCAGGACAACTTAGAATTCACAAAGTTGACAGACTACTCTGTAGCTTTGTAAACAGATTCAAAATATTAGACAGCAAAGCTAAATCTAGAAACCAGAATTCCAAAATTTCACGCTGCCGCTGCTATGTATCTTCAAGGCCCAGCATCATACCTACTTTTTCTGCCAGTCAAATACCTTCCGCACAAGTCATTGTCCTCTCCGCTGCCAAGATTCGGTCAAGTTACAGATGCCGTTTTCCTCTAGGGCCCAAATAATAATGATAATAATAGTAATAATAAGAACTAACATTAGACGGCACAAAAAAAAAAACAGAGACAAGAATGGAACAATATCAAACTGTTACCGTTGCAAGAAACGGCAACAACACAGGGAGCAGAAATCAAGTCCAAGAATCGCCACAATCGGTTGAAAGAGCCAAATCTTGGTGATCGTTTCCGCGTGATGCTTCCAAGGCGACTCACATATTCCAAAGATTATTCCATTCTCAGAGCTTCTTTTGCATTCTTGAAAGACAAATGGAAAGAGTTTTTGAATTCCGGCTCCAGTCGACTGCAATAACAAAACAAGGAAGAACCAGGTTTTACAGGACAGAGAACACAACGGATATCAGAGTCGGAGAAATGCGGGAAAGGAAGAAAGAAATTCCGGGGCAAAAGGCCAGGGATGCCTGAGAGAAACAGGCAAACAAATTGGGGAAATTGGAGGGAAGTAAAGCGTTACTGCTTTGGTTCCCGAGAGTCATTTTATATATAAACGTTATGATTTTTTTTAAATAATAATATAATAATAAATAGTAATCGAGCAGGTCTTCGTCGGAATTTAGCCCGGGACCGGATCTTCAAGACTCCACCGCCAAGATTAGGATAGGGTTAGAGAAGCCGTTTTCCTCAGAAACCCGCAGAGAATGCAATAACAAAAAAGAGCAAGAGTCAAGAATCGCCAGGATCTGTTTAAAGCACGCCGAATCTTGGTGATCCAAGGCGACTGAGGAATTCAAAGATTCTTTCATTTTCAGAGCTTCCTTTGCATGAAAAAGAAAAATTGGAAAGAGTTTGTGAACTCCGGCTCCGGCTATTGCAATAACAATACTAGAAGTTTAAGGAACCAGGGTTTACGGGACAGAGAAAATGAAGAACCTGGAAGCCGGAGTAATGCAGGTTAAAAAAGAGACTCCGGCGCGGCACAGGCCACAGAGCGAAGAAATTGTGGAAACTGGTGAGAAGTGAACGTTACTGGATTGATTTTAGAGAGGTCATTTATATAGACGTTACAGGAATATAGCCGCTAGGAGTCAAAAAGGCCGAGGGTTTCTGATTGGTTAAAGGAATATAGCCGTTACACTTAAATCAACTGAGTCGGAATCCGCAAATAATGACCAAGATTCTGTCAATTCTAGTGATTCCAAGGGCATTTAGCCCACGCCACATACTAACAAACTTCAAGTTCATGGGTTAAACTGCAAATTACATAATAGAATCACAATGCATCGTCCCATCATCCATCCACTGGGTGCACAATGTTTTTTTTTTCTTCTTTTTTTTTTCTAGTTGACCGGCCAGACTGGAATGGTTGGAGTTGCAGTATGATGGTCAATAAAAAGGCATGCAGCACATTTACAGCCCCAGGTTAGCTTCTACATAATTTAGCTGCGGCAGTATAGCAGCTCCTCTGCTCTTCCTGAATTATATCCTCTTTACGCTGTCACCGTGAAGAGCCACAAATCCCTCGCTTGCCAATGTTACCACTGCATTCCTCAGCTGGATTGAAATGACCAAGAAAAAGAAGGGAGGGAGGGAGGGAGGGAGGGAGGGAGATAGAGAAAGAGAAAGGAAGGAACATCAGCATCTACATTCTACATTTTGTAAACTAAGGATGACAGTAGGGGTGAATGATAAATTAGCAATATGCTTACCTCATGAAGGTTAACTTCAGTGCTAGAGCTCTGCTTCTTCACCTCATCCAATAACTATAGCACAGTTATTAGGCGCATTTAGATTTAGCTGTGATAATTTGAGACAACAATTTAGAATGTACCTCCTACTCACATACCTCTATCAAGCGCATTGAGGGTCCCCGGAGTTGCACCTTCTCCATAATTATATTGCGAGTGGCGGCCACAAGATTCTCCCTTCTCATCCTTTCACTTGCCGAAACTCCAGTTGTAATGAGATCCATGTCAATAGTTCCTATAAAGACAAGAAAGGAGAAGGTATCAGATCTTGCTGGCCTCACAAGTAAAGTGAAATCTAAAATAGTGGGGCAGCATCTTTAGAGAATCACCAGTTGAGTGATCTGTTGCAGATTGTTGCATTGCAACTTCCAGAAGCCGAAATGCTTCTCCTACATCATGCTTCTCAACCTACATTGCAGGGTATAAAGAAGGCACAAACTTGAGATATGGTTATAAGATGTCATTTGCAATGATAACTGCAGAAAAACCTCGACATACCCATTCTGAGAAATGAATCCGAGCCAGAGCTTCACTAAGGCGTATCAAACTTTCTATTTGCCTGGGTGTTGCAGTTATTACCTATCAAAATTATCAGGTCAGGGGACAAGCAAAAGTAAATAAGATTAATATGTTGAAGAAAAGAAGTAAACATCCAAGTAAAATATCACATAATTGAAGAAAAAAAAATATATATGTAAAGGCATCCCCTGTGCTCCTGCAGTCAGCGGTGGACTTGGAAACATGTTGAGGCAGATCTACTAATTTTGTAAAACAGGCAAACACAGATAAGGGTAAGAAGAAATGAACTATCATCACACCTTTTTGCTGCTTCCAGGAAAATTTCCTCTTCTCCGCATCTCCACATAGCCCCGAGTCAACTCTTCCGCAGCTTCATCAGATAACTTTGGGTGAATGTGTTTACGAGCATAGCTTACATATGCTGTCAACGTAGCAAGGTCCAAGACATCTTGTTCTGCACTCTGCACAACAATTTTATGAGAAATCAATTGATCATAAGCTCAGAAACAAGAAGGGTTGGCAAAATCCTCCCTACCTCAGGATACTCGAAGTGCAATGAAACAATATGTTTGGCAAGATGCCTGTCTGTCTGCTCATCAGCCTTGTCAAGTATCAAGTATATCAAATCAAACCTAAGAAAGCATCAGGATCAGTGCCATTCTGCCAGCCACTTGTCATGTTATAAATTAATTCTTTGGATGTTATTATACCTAATGTAAGCAGTACTAAATCGTACTAGTTACCTTGACAACAAGGTAGGAGGAAGGTGTATGTTGTCAATCACAGACAACCTAGGATTGTAGCGTGAACCAATCGGGTTTGCACAAGCCAGCACTGAAGTCCGAGCATTAAGGGAAGCAATAATTCCCGCCTTTGCAATGGAAACAGTTTGTTGTTCCATCACCTACAAGGAGAAACAAAGTCAAACTCATTCATTATCACAAATACAGCAGCTGTGTGCTAACATAAAATATACTAGAAGCAGCAGCACAAAGCTGTATATATCACAAATAGTTTGCTATACTATTCAACTACTGCTATATTGATTTGTATCATTCACTGGAAAACATGGAACCATTTCCTGTTGAATTATAAAAAGATCATGCAATATAATATGATTATATGTGATGAGCAAATAAAGATGCTTGCTTCAGTCTTCCATCTACCAGAGAACCAAATTTGGTAGTTAATGAAGAGTTCCTAACAAAAAATAAAAACATTTCTGGGAAAGCAAGATATGACCAACCTCATGTAACATTGTCCTTGCATTTTCAGACATTTTGTCAAATTCATCAATACAACAAATGCCTCTGTCACTCAGAACAAGTGCTCCACTTTCCAGAACCTAGAGTTTGGTCATAAGGATATCAATTTTGCAAGATTTGAGGCACATCTGATAATTAGGGATCATGAGAAAAACTTCCATACCGTTTCCCCTGTTTCAGGATCTTTGCTAACATAAGCTGTTAAGCCAACAGCTGAGCTCCCCCTTCCACTTGTGTATATGCCACGAGGCGACAACTTGTGTATGTAATGAAGCAGCTGAGATTTGCTGGTTCCAGGATCACCAACAAGAAGGATATTGATATCACCACGGAAGCTAGCACCAGATGGCAAGTTCAAGGCATTCCCACCAAAAAGCTGCAATTTGAGTGTCAAATTACAATCATCCTCATAGCATAACATAATAGAAAAAAAAAAAATTTATGGTATTCCATTTAATGAAGCAGCAGGGTATCAGTGAGCTGAACTTCTACAATTACCTGGCAAAGAAGTCCCCTCTTCACATCATCCAGCTCCCAAATGTTTGGCGCCAAAGATCTGGTTAGTCTGTCATAGATATCAGGCTGCCTTGACAATTCTTTCAATCGCTCTATCTGAATTTCCAAAACAGAATAAGTGAAAGAGACAAAACCCAACTTCTTTATGGAAAACAAGAGTATACTGAGATACCTGGGCATCATCAAATTGGAAATCTTCCTCAATTCTGCGTGAACCATTATCAACTTCCATGGGATCTTCTGCCAGCATTCTTGATTTGTCAGTTTTCTTTATATGAAGGACATCAATGTAAGTCTGGTCAAAAGGGAAAAGGCCATTATAATCTGATCACATCATCCCCAAAGAGATTGAGGTTCTTTCAACCTGTTGAAGGGGAGAAGACATTAACACATACCTTGAATATTGATTTCACAGTTCTCTGAGTTGGTCCAACTCTAACACTCATAGCCCTATAAATTCCAGTGACCTTAATAAAAAGAAGCATGTTAATGCAACAATTATTATGGGAATTTTTTTGGACAATATCATGCATTAATGTCTCAGTCTCACCTCAACCCTGTCACCTGGCTTTCCAGCATCTACCAGCTTGTCATGCATCAATAAGCTCACTGTATGCGGTGTTCCTCCTTCAGGGATCTCATCAGGTGTCTCCTGGAGCCTCACAATCTGCTTATCGGCAAACCTGATTATAAAGCAGGATAGTCGAGCATGAATGTAATTTCCAACAAACACTCTTTAATTATCAAAAAATAAAAATTTCTTAGGGAAAAGTTTGCATGAATTCCTTTCCATTCCTTCCTCATCTATAGATGTTAATGTGCCGTCGATTCAATTGTCTGGCTTGACTCTGTTAAGTTTGCCATTGTTTTAACTGTAAGCCTAACAGTAGGAGTTCCAAACTTTTCCTATCTTGTAATCACACCCCAAATACAGGTAAAAACTAATTAAAGTATTTTGCTGAACATCAGTTGGCCTGGACTGAAAGATAAAGAATGTATCTGCAGTGATGACAATTCTTTCACCACAGGAATACATACACAATATACAATTAATGCACATGAACTGAGAACAAAATTTGAATGTTTAGTGGCTCATGGCACAATACTTGTGAAATACTTATGCAAACTTTGGCTTTTGGCAAGGCAAAGAAAAATGAAAGATAGATCGTACCTGCAACGATTGTGAACTAGTGTCATGGAGTTCTTAGTAAGACATTCCTCTCTCAAGCAAGCTTTAGGTTCATTTATCCGTCCTGAAAGGACAAAATAAGCAACCAAAAATGTAATACATTCATACAATTCACCCTCAGACACATGAAGTGCACTATAGACAACGAATAGCTCATGGCAGTTACCTCTATCCACAACAATGGGATCAGAGAAGTAGCCACAAACAAGGCATCTAAATACTGCTTCCCTGATCTCCGGTATTATGGAACTGCACCGAATTATCATTCCCTTCAATGATATCATCTTTTCAATATCTAACCAAAGAGAAAAAAAAAAAAAAATGATAATAGCTCCAATACAAGAAACCCCACATTTCAACAACAAAACCATTTTTCAAAATTAATAAGAGACAGGGTAAGAACAAGGAAAAAGAAAACTCACCAGAAGGGTTGAGATTTCTCATTGTGGTTGAGGTCCTAAGATTGAAAATCCTGACTTGTACATGTTTCTCAAACAAAGGGTTGATCAAACTCACAATATCCATCAAAACAATGTCGAAAATGGCCAAAACCTCAAGTGGGTACCTAAGCATCTTGGCATACAAATCAGAATCATAATCAAACACATCGCGAGCATCAACATCAAGCGACTCTCCTTCAACTTCAAGAACCTTATGTATCGCTTTCATGTACTTCCCTTCTTCAAAAATCTCGTTCCCTTGACTCTGACTACTATCTCTAAAATGCTTCAAAAACATCTGAATAGCGGCCTTAACATCCTGCACGCTGATATTGGTGCCCCAAACAAAGGTGGGTGTGGCCTCGTCCATATCATCGCCACCCTCCGACGAAGGCGGCCCACCCTCAGAGGCAGATGAAGGGGTTGAGGCTGCAGCTGCGTCAGGGGCATGTCTGCGGGAAGATCTGCTCCGGTTACCGACTGGGGTTAACTCAGAAGAGGAAAAGCGAGAGTGGTGGGGAGGAGGGGTGGCGTAAGAGGAAGGAGTGGAGGATTCACGCTTGCGCCGGTTCCGGCGGGAACCGTTCGGAACCGGGGAAGAGAATGTGTTGCCAATCGGACTGGAAAACGAGTCATCGGGAGACGACGCTCCTGCCAAAGATTTACACCCAAAAATTCCATAAATACACACATCCACATATACAATACACTCATATACGCACATCTAAATCACCACATAAGATACATACCGCGGCTGAAAGGGGCGGGAGAAGAATCGGAGGCCATGGCTTCGGAGACAAACCGCTGTGGGGGGCAGATCGGAGCGGGGAGGGGGAATACTCGGGAATAGAGATTTCTCAGGAATTTTTGGTGAGGGTTATTTGGCGGGAAATGAACAATGCTTTTCGCGCCAAAATCTTTATTGCTGGGTTTGATGGGCCTGATAGGCCCATATTGCCCACGGACGAGTTGGGCCAATAGTTTTCCAACCATACGAGCTATATACCTGGTTGGATCCAGAGCTTGGTTGACCCATTAACGAAAAGCCAGTCTACATGTTATGTACCTGGTTTTAAATGCTCATGTGGGTCTTAAGCTGCTATATAATGGGAACTGACATGTGGATGTGGGGTAGCCAGTCTATTTCCCATTTTGTTAACCCAGAAGAAATGCTAAAAAAAAGAAAAAGGAAAAAAGAAAAAAGCATCAACGCCCACTTATTCTAGTGAACATGTATAAATAGAATTTTCGAATATGCCAAACAAAAAAGATTTAAAAAAAAAAAGAATTATTGTTAAAAGGAGAAAAAAAGAAGCTTTCGAGCGTCGACAAATAAATTAGGGAAGAATTAATCCTAAATCTTCAAATCAAATAGGTCAACTGGAAAGGTGGCTCACAATAATTAAAAAGATTCTTGACGTTGAGAATGGAAAATCAACAAAAACATGCAGTTGTTTGCTTTATCTTTTTTTTTTTTTTTTTTTTGCTTTATTTTGATTGAGGATTAGACTAAGCGGACAGGGGAAAATTGCCAAAGAAGTAATTTTTTTTTTTTTAAGGCAATTACTAAACAGAAAAAAGTATTGCCCAAGATTGTTTAAGGTATGAATGAACAAGGCACCCTAGAGTTTGAATCTCAGTTTGAACACAGATACCAAAGATTCTGTGAGAAATGAAGCTGTTTGCCTTTTCTGAACAAAACACTGGCTTTCCATTAATTAAAGGCTGCATATCTTGTCTTAACACATTAATTACACATGGTAATTTCCCTTTTCTTTTTTTTTTTTCCCCTTCCACCCTCAAACGCCCACTTTTTAATTTCTTTCGCCATTTTAATTGTTGGCTATTGTGACAACTTCATCTTAGATCCTTCTAAGTTGAGTGATTTGTTAATCTCACCTCCTAAATTGATTTGTTGACCTCGAGGCAAAACAATTTGAGTGTTGGATAAATTTTTTAATGAATTTTTAGTTGTTTGTCTAACAAAATTTACTATTATCACTCACATTTTAACTATTAATTCTCTTACTTTTCTTACTTTCTCGTTATTTTTAAATTTTTTTATTAAATTGATATTAATGATTAATTTTTTATTATTTTTATTAGATAATAAATATTAATTTAATTTTTAATAAATAATTTTAATTATTTATTATATTTAATATTTTATATGCTTTTAACTTATAAAATTTATATATCAATCAAATTATTAAATTTTATAAGTGGACTAATTTTAAATATTTAATGTGAATTTTTTAAGAAGGTAAAGATTTTTGATTTAATAAAATAATATATACTTACAAATATTTTAAAATTTTAAATTTAATTTAAAAATTAAAAAATTATCAATTCTTTATTTGAAATAAATATATATTATATTTACATATTAAATTATATAAATCAATTTATAATAATATAATTTTTTATTAAATATTTTACTTTTATTATATTTTTAATTTTTTATACTCAAATACATAATTTATTATTTGAATATAATTTATAAATATTTACTATATATATCAAATTATAAATATAAATATGAGTTCATTCTTTAATTAAAATAAATAAAATAAAAATATAACACATATAATATAAAAATAGAATATTTACGTATATATTTTGAAAATATAATATAAAATAATTAAGTATGAGAGATAATATAATAATTCAATTCTCTTAGAGATCTTAAATCCTCTTACATGTTGCACAATATACAAATATATAATATAATAAATCACATGAGTTACTTATAATTTATATTTATATAAACTTTTTAATGAAAAGAAAATTATTTTTGTATTCAATGGTTGTATTAAAAATAAGTTATATTAAAAAATATATTTTTTTATACATCAAAAATATAAAATAAAATTTTAAAAATTAAATTAAATAAATGAGTCAAATTAATAAAATTAAAAATTAAATTATAATTTAATTATTTTTATTTTAAAAATTATTAATTTTAAAAATTAATAATTAAATTAATATATTAATTAATTAATTTATAAATTAATTATATAATTATATATTTTTTTAATTTAATTAATTTAAAAATTTTATAAAAAATTTTAAAATAATTTTTATATTTTATTTTTTAAATATATTATATTAAATATTAATTTAATTAATTTATAAATTAATTTTTAATTTAATAATTTAATAAATTTTAAAACATTAATAAAAATGATTCAAGAAAAGTGCAAGGAAAGCGCAGCTGACGGTGGAGGAATGGCCTAAACATACGGCGAGTGGTTGGTGGTGCTCAGCCGCTACCCCGATATGTTTGATGCCGTGAACCTTCATCCTTTGCGCGACACGTCATTGATAAAAGCCTCAATGCTACAGTAATTAGTGGTATAGATTAACGGTTGATAAGCGATCATGGGTCGTTTTGTAGTCATCGAAACGATACATCTGACTGGAAATGTTCCGCGTGCGATATCGTTGGGGGGTATTTTGGACAATTCGGCAATGCGTGAAATCGCACCGAAAATGTGGCCGACTTGGAAAGTTCAGCGTCAGTCCACGCGAACCAGAGGAGCGTGTTATGCACTCACGGATGTAAATAGCTAACGACGTCAATAAAGTGGTTTTTTTTTTTAATACTTTTTTCTTTTTAGGGAATAAGTTTAATTTATTTTTTTAAAAAGCAAAAAATATGAATATTAACCTACAATTCAATAAGAAAAAATTGTGTTGAGTGCATTGTATGATAAATTTAAACTTTTTATACTATATTTTTCATGAAAAAGAGTGCAAATATTATTTTAAAAAAAAAAAAAAATACAAACATTCATGAACAAATTCTCACCAAGCAACTAGATACTCCGTCAAATGGGAAGTGAAGTTAACGCGCCTCCACTGGCAATGGCCAAAGAAGGAAGGACTTGTTGATCATGGTATGACTTAACGCACAAAAAACACAGTTAAAGTCACACAACGACACGCACACCGAGGCAGAGAAAACGAAGAAACAGACAAAGAAGTTCCAGTTTTGCTATTTAATATTCCAAAACCCAAACCTCGAAAGGGACAGAGATTGATGTGGCTTTCCTCCTCTTCTCTTCTTCTCTTCCATTCATAAACCACAGAAAAATTCACAAGCAAATGAATTCTCAGCTCAAGAAACCAAACCCCAGCAATTGACAACAAAGAAAACCTCAAGAAAAATTCAATCTTTCTTTTGGGTGTTGAACAAAATGCAACCTTGTAGTAGAGAAATGCAAGCAATGAACTCGCTCTTGAACCAATCATCCCAAATCCCACTCCACCAAGACCTCCAGAATCAACACCATCAGCAACAACAACAGATCCAGGGCCCTCACTTTGACCCTTCTTCCTCCTTATCCAACGATGATTTTCTGGAGCAAATTCTCTCTATCTTCCCTTCCTGTTCCTGGGCTGACCTTAAGTCTCCTTGCTGCGACCTTAACCCTACTGCCGCCACCACTGCCAGCCTCTGCATGCCCATCCAAAACGGAGCCGCCAAATTGCCTGGCGACCTGTCGGATGAAACGGCTGTGGTTTTTGACGAGTCGTCACTTTTGGCTTCCAAGATGAGGCATCACCAGATGCAACAGAAGCAGCTGACGATGGCCACTAGAGGAGCGTTGCAGCCTCATAACGACGCCGTTGACGGGCCCGCGTTTAGGTCCCCAATTCAGGCGAGAAAATCCATCCTTAATTTTTTGGTGAATTTTTTGGCTTTATTTTTGGTCAGGCGCCATTGAATGTTAATACAATTACGACTGATTATTGTTTTTTTTTTTTTTTTTTTGTAATTTTAAATCTCTTCCAGGAAGGAGATGGTTCATTGCATCCACTCTATAATGGGTTCGGTGCTGGACCCATGCATGGGGTTGGCCAAACATCGACCCAGTCGCAGCACCGTTTTCATCATCCTCAGGCAAGTATTCTTCTTTTTATAATTTGTACTTCAATCAAAGATGAAACACAAGAATTGCGAAATTGTGAAATTCCAAAGTGTATAATTGGGTTTATGCAACAGGGAGGAGGGGCTATGCAAGCACAGAACTTTGGGGCTTCAGGGGCGGTGAGGAACCAACCCCAGGCAAGTGGGTCAATCGGCGGTGACGCACCGGCGCAGCAAAAACCGAGGGTCAGGGCTAGGAGAGGTCAAGCCACCGACCCACACAGCATCGCTGAAAGAGTAAAGCTCTTCTTGTTATTTACTCTTTTGGTGCCATTTGACTGAATTCTGTACTGTAAAATGTAAATGACTTGTTGGGGTTATTTCCTTCTTTCTGATTTTGTGGACAGTTACGGAGGGAAAGAATTTCAGAGAGAATGAAAGCTCTCCAGGTTCTGGTTCCCAATGCCAATAAGGTAAATTAAATTTCATTAACTTCACAGCTTCTTGGAAAACAGAAGTATAACTGCTTCATTTACTTTTCTTTAACCATTGAATTAATGCTCCTCAAATAAATTTTTTCAATGATACAATTTAAAATTTTCTTCTGTTACAAACACAAAAATTGTCGCTACATCCACCTGGTCAGCTCGCTCTGTGCTTTTGTTTTGGTGGGTTTGTATGTGTTTTCCGACTCTTTTATGTCAACTGATTTATTTGAGAAAAAGGGAAGCCAAGACGAGAAAAAACAAAAAAGGATTTGACTTTGAGCAAGTAGAGTTTTTATGTTTTTTAGGCCCCAACTGTACTCCACTCCAATCAGGGCCGCGATGGTTGGCGGAATTGATCAGAATATTTATTATATTTCACAATATTCCCCAAATCAAAGCTTAAATTGATTGTGTAGAAGTCATTCAATAGTAGCTGATGACATAGAAAAGCAGTTAATCACAGAATTTAGATAAAAGTTATATAATATAATATAATATCCTGGAATAAATACAGAAAGCTAATGCCGGTGAATATTATTTAATTTAATAATCAAGAATTTTCTGATATGGGTTTGGTTTGGCGGAATGACAGACAGACAAGGCTACAATGCTAGATGAGATCATCGACTATGTCAAATTCCTCCGGCTCCAAGTCAAGGTCCCCTTTTCTCTCTTTCTCTAATCCATATATATATATATATATTTTTTTTTTTTTCTGTTCTATATATATATATATATATATTTTTTTTTTGGGTCCAGCTGCGGTGGAGGATATTATAAGATAATAAATGAAAAGATTTTTTTTTTTTTTTTCTGGTTAACATAGACTTCAAGATAAGCAGCTTCCTTAGTCTAGGTTTTATGCACAGGCATGTATATTGTACAATTGTGCTCCTGGCTTATAACCAATCTCTTTTAAACAGGTCTTAAGCATGAGCAGATTGGGGGTTGCAACTGCCGTTGGCCCTGTTGTTGCCGATATGTCCTCCGAGGTAAAAAATAAAAAAAAAATAAAATCAACACACCCATAAAAGCATCTTTTGAATAATTTAGGATCCATTAACTGTCCTCGCTCACCTACCCACCAAGGAACAAAGGAATGGAGTTGCATGTGGAAAAGGCAACCATTTTCTTTCTTATGAAAACCCCATTTAGAACAAAGTTTCTTCCTTTCAGAAAACCATCAACAATCCTCCATTTTCAACCGCAACCCAACCGAACCCACCATCGCCAAAAGTCCCAAAAAAAAAAAAAAAAAGAAATGGTAATATCTCCAATAACCCACAAAACGACTAAACGAAAGCAGCACGCGTGCGTGCTTTTTCAGATTCCGCTCTCTTTTTCTTTTTTCTTAGTTTTCATTTGTTGTTTCTTGTTTGTCTTCTTGTGTAGGGTGGTGGTGGTGGTGGTGGTGGTGACTGTATTCAAACGAGTGCCAACGGTGGGTCCCTTGGACAGGCCTCCAATGGGACTCAGACGGCGTCGTCCAACGACAGCTTGACGGTGACGGAGCAGCAGGTGGCCAAGCTGATCGAAGAGGACATGGCGTCTGCCATGCAGTACTTGCAAGGAAAAGGCCTTTGCCTCATGCCCATTTCTCTTGCCACCGCCATTTCAACCGCCAACAGGAATGCCGTAATCGTCAACGGAAGCCACCACCCGCTCCTCCACTCTAACGGCGAGGGCCCGTCCTCGCCCACCATGTCCGTGTTGACTGTACAGTCAGCTGCCATGGGTAACGGGACGGGGGACGCCTCCGTTTCCAAGCCGTGATGACGCCGTCGACTGACTTTTTGGCTTTTAGTAAATAACCAATAAAAATTTAGAAAAAGAAAGGAAAAAAAAAAGAGTCATCCAAAATGACGGAACATGACGTGGAAGAGTCAACGGCCGTTCCAAAGTCTGCTAAAACAAGGGTCCTGCGTATACTTCCGTAGACTCTCGAGTTGCTAAGGCTAACTTTCATCCGCCACTATCACCGGCTCCACCGCCGGCAGCATCACCCCCACAATCTGAACAAAAACAAACAAAACCGGTCGATTGAATCCAAGAAAACAGCTTTTTAATTTTTGTGTTTTTGGTTGGGGGTTTGATGCTTTATTAGTAGTTTATTATTAGCTCTTTGTCTTGAACATGTGTTCTTTTCCAATACTGGCTTCTAAGCCAACTTCGGGCTGTCTCAACTTTTGTATGTTCACTTTGTCGCGATTGCTGATATTAAATTAATTATAAGCATTATTAGCTTTAATAACGAGGATATTATTATCTTGGATCAAATGGGTGTTGGCTACTTCACCTTTTATTTGAGGTTGCTTTGTCTAATCTCTTTCTTACGGCTCTTGTCTGAGCACGCTTTTGCTTTAGTTGGACTCCCGAGAAAGGAGCCTTGTAATCATCATGTGGATTGGATTAGAAGTCAACAGACTTCTGTCTCTTTATTTGGCCGTGACAAACAAAGAAGCAACTTTTGTTGAAGTCAAGCTTATTATGAAGCGGTCACTTCACCAAACTTCCAAAGATGGTTTACGGTAAATCAGAATCATTCTAGTAATCAGCCACTCAATCCTGATCTGCTTCCTGTTGCAAACTACTTGGACCCCATTCAATCGTGAAGAAAATAATTCAACGACCCAAGTTGTCCATGGCTTTTATGTCTTACAAGGAAAATCTTGCGTCATCCCACGTAAAATTTGATGGTTTAATATATAAATAAATCGTCAATTTTGTAAGTTACAATAAATTTAACTCAATGATTAAAATATGACAGTCTTATCGTGTTGAATTTTTTTCATTTGCTGTTAAAATCTACTAATATTTTTTATTAATCTGAGTAACGTGTCAAGATGACATGTTTAACACAACATTGTTGACAAAACTATGTTATCTTTGCTATGTCATGTGAGTTTAGAGAAAACGCAAGTAAATTTAAATAATGGGATAAATTTGTTAAAAAAAGAATTATAATTATTATATTTTATTAAAGGTTTGGTAGATTTGTTACAACTCTAAAAATTTGAGAATTTATTTTCGTATTAACCCAGATTTGATCACTATCGTCACCGAAGAAGTGTCACCGTCTCTCCAATATAAAAGAAACGATGATTTTTTTTTTTTTTTTGTTTCTGTTTCTCGGTTCGACAAGATAGAAGAAGCGTTGATAGAACTTGTTCGGATTGGAGTTCCGTTCTGGCAACTATTTAGCTTCTTGACGATTTACAATTAATAGAAAAACATGTGTTGGTTATCCAGAGAAAAGAATATTGTTATTTTGTTAGGTCAAGAAACAATGTGACAGTAACTTCCCTAAAATAAAAGACTAGGAAGTGGGCGGCGACCAGGGTTCAATGTTTATCCACATGCCTTCAAGAACATAACCAAAGCATTATAAAAAAAAAATACAAATCATCGAAAAGACAAGTAGCTGACCTCATGACAAAACACATCGCCGTTAAAAAAACAAAAATGTCCAAGGCTATGAGATGCATGGTCCTGGCCGGCCGGCTGGGTGGCTGGCTGGCTGGCAGGCACTAAAGAATGGGAACCGGGGTTGGTCATTAACAACTCAAACACAAACTTATCTCAAGTCATACACAGTTTACTCCTTTAGGGTCAAGTAGCAAACAAGTCTGCAAGTAAGACACAGATGCAACTGCACATGCCACTAATAACTCACAATAAAGGCAATGTTAGTAGACTATAATGGCGAGACCACAAGCATGGGAATGCTAAAGCATAATTAATATCAACATGTGAAAGTTTCAAATTGTGGATTGCCTTTGTGCTAAAATGCACAAATATAAGGTCAAAATGCAGTCATGGATCCCATCGGGGCAAGCAAAAACCTTGGCCAAACTTTCCATACCCATAAACGAGTCTCCCGTAAACTGGCAGGAGTATAATCCCTCCACCGTGGCTACAAAAGGTCAGTGTTCTCAAAGGATGTATGTTTATAAATTTGCCTAATTATGAAATATTGCCTCACTCCTTGAGTGTTCTGTTCCATGGAGAATATAAATGACCTCATGGAAAGGCTCACCTACTCAGCTAATTTAGGAGACATCAAGATATGGTCCATACAAGTGGAAGAAATGGCATGAAAGTATGCAGTTAACTCCAGTAGATACTGCTAATACAGAAATACATAATGAAGCATACAATATTAAAATGGAAAATTATGAAACATATTAACATAATCATCTAAACATTCAGTAGCCGCTTTTTACCTCGTAGCAACCAAAACATAAGAAAAGCGCACAATATTTGAGCATCTGGGAGAGTAAAAACATCCTCAAGTTTCAATTCGATGGCATTTTCATTTTCCAATACACGGAATAAATATATCTTGCAAGGTCCAAACGCACCACTTGTTTGTAATTGAAATTGCCACACAAGCCAAAAACTCCACAAGAGTGCAGAAATTCTACAATTTCATTGTCTTTACTTGAATAAGCTTATCCACCATTCACTCAGAACTGTTTGACGGACTTTGCATCCCTCTCCCCTCAGAGGCCATGTCAGGCTTTATACCCCTGCCAAGATGGATAAACTCCATTTAACAATAGTACGGTTCCGCTGCCATGGATACTAGGAAATCTATTTCTGGTTATTAAGCGCTCAGCATGCAATCAAGGGAAACAGAACAAATCAGTATCCATTGTTAGAAATCAAACTATGTTCCCGCTCATTTAATGCACAAGTCATACTCTAACCAATCAAAATCCATTGTAAGTAAAATGTGTAATGTAATAACTGTAGAACTACAAATCGATCAAAAGAACCCACAGCGCAAATAACCTAAGCCCCAGATTCCAACATGAAAAGGGTGGGGATTAACTAGAAGAGGGCTTGAAAGTATAAGGCTGTGGAAGCGACAACGGACCTCTCCTGCTCTCTTTGTCATCCAATAACCTGTGAACCCTCTTGTTCTTGCAGTATTGCCTATCAAAATGCTTCACCTATCACAATTCCCAACCATAATTAAAAAAATAAAAAATAAAAATTAAAACCAAAATATAAACATAAGAAAACAAAAACAATTAAGTGCATAAGCAAATGGGGTTTCATCAATTTACCCAGGTAGTGCGGCAATTCTTCTCATACTCATCCCTAAAGCGTTTGCATTCTACTGGATACAAAAGCCCCACGGTTCCAATTTCCGTGGGCTTTTTCCCTGATTCCTTATCCAAACACGCATAGAAAGCATCGCGTGCCTAATAGAATTAAATTGAACCCATCAAATCGACAACTTCCTTCCCACACAGTATATTCTATATCCAAAGTTTGTTTACGCCATCCAAAGAAATAAAGAAGAGAAAGAGAAGAGGACCTTGTAGCAAGCTTGCCTGGCTTTAAGTAGAACATCTGTGTGAACTTGGTCTGGGTTTCTTGCTGCGTGGACTTCCATGGCCATATCTACCTCTATTTCTTCTTAATTTTTAGTTTGCCCTCTCTGGCGGTTCTGCAGCTCCAAAACTCCCCGGTGAACTGCCCGCCACATTATGGGCCGCTTTGGACCGTGCCCTGTATATCCGCCCACGAAAATGTCGGTCGGGCTAGTTGGGCCTGTATAACTATTTGTCCTTTTGGATTCGATTCTTGCTTTTCCTTTTCTTTTTTTTTTTTCTCTGTTTTTCTTTTAACTTATTTACAATTTTTAAAAAATTATTACAGTTATTACACTTACGGATCAAATACTGATGTTGCTGACTGATGTATTCATTTAATCTCTTTTATGATAAAATTTATCACTCAATTACAATAAAATTTAAATAAATTTTTATATATCTAATTTTAATATCATATTTTAATATAAATTAAAAGCTTAAACTTAAACTAATATAAAAAATATATAGACCAAATTATCACTTCAGAGAGTTCTTATTCTTCTTTCTTGGTGGGTCTACGACACAATTATTACCTTTTATGTACATGTGTAATAGTGTGAAGTATTTTTTTTTTTTTTTTTGTCTTTTTTCAATCATTAGAAGTTTGGACGTTTATTTTGAAAATCTTAGAATTAAATTTGTCAGGGGAGTCTATGGATTTTTTTTTTTTTTTTGACAAAAACTTCATCTTTATTTGAAAATTAAAATGTTTGGCATACAAAAATTCATATACTATAGAATTTAGTAAAAGATGAAATAATGACAATCTTTCTCTTTTTTTTTTTTTTTTTTTTTCTTTTCTCAACAAAGTTTGTTTCTACGAGTTAAGCGGTGACAAGGCAAAACTCTTCATTTTCTGCATCTAATGTACTAAAATATAAAACTTTCATTCTTTTCTTATTGTATTGGTTTCGAGGAGAACCTAAACAGTAATAAAATATAAAATCTCCATTCTTTTCTTATTTAAATGGTCTCAAAGAGAACCTAATCTTAATCGAATGTAGCTGGGCACAACCGCATATGCTGTGAGCCAGAGACAACGCATGTAGACAACTCAATCGAGATTTGCTGTAGTCCATCTCAGAGGACAACTTGTTGGACAAAATGTCACCCACACTAATTAAAAGTTCTTGTTTTCGACATGTTCAACCTCTAGCGACATAGGCCAAGGTGGTCCTGCGCTTCCTGGTTCGTGAACAACTTGCATTGCTTGGCAGTGTTTGGGGAGCTACTCCTCAAATCCAAGAGCTTTGAGGCCATTCCCTCGCTTCCCTTTTTTTTTTTTTTTTTTTAAATTATTATTTTTTGTTTGTTTCTCTTTCTCTTTTTTGGATGTTGCAGTGATCGTGTATCAGATTCAACTACTCAATACAATTCAATTTATATCATGGCATTACAAGATTCTTGAAGGATTACTCATATATATGATAAGTCTTCAGTTATTGGAATATTGAGGAAAAATAATGAGATTTTCTTTTCTTTTTTTATTCTTTTTTTTTTTTTTTAGATATTTTCATTGGATCCTTAAGTTTTTCTAGTGGGAGACTTTTATGTGGATGCTCTTAATTAAATAATGTAATTTCAACTAATGCAAAAATAAAAATGCCTTACCATCCTCTAATCAATATAATAATAATAATAATAATATCAAAATTGCTTTCTCATAATGCTTTGCTGAAAGCATTGGTATTTGGTACTCTCTTAAATATCTGTCATTTCAATTAAGTTAAAGTAAAACAGTGATTTAAGTTCGTTTAATTTTATAGATTATCTTCGACACCAATAAAGATTAGGGTTTTTGCCTTTTTAGTCTTTTTCTAAAAAAAAAAAAAACTTTTCGAATATGAGATTTAGAATTAGGACCATTGTACGGTTATTCTTGCATAATTTATTATTTTAAGAAGCAGCTTTCACATACCACTCTAATCCAAATTTTTAACCATAATGATGTTTGTCCTTGCTTTTTTCTTATTGGTCGAAAGTGAGAGCCATCCATGATCCAATGTGCCCGGCTCGAACTCTATATGTTATCCCGTTGTCTTGTTTGATGTAGGCGTGTTGATGCCACCAACTCCCCCCCCCCCCCCACCCCCCAAAAAAAAGGCCACGTAAAAACAAAATTGATGAGGCTCAAGGTGTTGTACGGATGATTAATTAATTAATTAACAGACTAAGCTATCATGTAGTTTAATATCATAAGCTAATTCAACATAATTCTCTTTATTTGTCTAATTTGCGTTGTAGAAAAGATGTTTAACCAATATAACCTAATTAATAACCACCATGGTAAGAACGCAAACGAAGTATGACAATTGCCTGAACCTTCATATTACAATTTGACAATAGCTATCTCCTCCCCTCCCTCCCCCCAAAAACCCCACCAACCCCAATCAATAGGTAGGGTTATTAAAACGTTATTGAAATAAATTAAGGTAAATTAAAACACCTTACCGACAACAACTTGGTTCGATGTTAAGAAATAATAATAATAAAAGTATAAATCCTGTTATTGTCGCTTGGATCATCATTTGAGAAGGTAGGCGTTGGCTCCGACATTGTATAATGGCGTTCTTTCACATATGTATGGTTTCGATGAACGTGATATTTTTTTGTCGGGCGTGTCGCTATAATAACTTAATTATTCCCAATTTCGCTGATTAAAACCAAGGCTGTGAAAACCGGTTTGGACCGTCCAGTCGGACCGTTAAAATGGTAACCGAACTGTCATTTAGTTCAATTCACTTTAAAAACTATTAATTATAAAAATTAGTAATCAAACTAATAAATAAATTAATTAAATTATAAATTAGTAAATTGATTATAATTTTTTTTAATTTAATTAATATAAAAAATTTATAAAAATTTTAAAATTTAATTTTATTAATATTTTAATTTTTTTTAAAAAAATTAAAATTATATTATTAAATTTTTTTATATATTTAATATTAAATACTAATTTTATAAGTTTAATTTCAATTAAATCAATTACATTAGTTAAACTATAAACCGATCAGCTTTCCAGTTCAGCGAGGTTCAATTGTGAAAACCATTGATTAAAACAAAATTGACCGTAGGCCTTTTGTATGGATTATACTTCAAAAACCATTATATTGATGTACCTGTATTGTACAATCTTTATTGCGGGCCAATAACATATGTTTCTAATAAGTTAGCTTGGAAGACTTTTATTTAGTACCATATTTTAAAGCCTTCTATGTCGAAAGCTTTGCTTGTGATTAGTCATTAAGATCACTAAAAGAACATTTCTCATGCTATTTAATGCAATTGGGAGATATGAAGAAAAAAGAAGACTCTTATTTTTAAAATTTTATATTTTAAATTTGATAAGATGAGTACGAAGAATATAAGAATGATCAGAATTATTGTTATTATATATTTTATAATCTATTAGATTTTTTAATAAATAATAAAAAATTAAAAAAATAAATTTAACTTATAATTAACTAAATCCATAAGTGATAAATTCAATACCAATATTTATAAAATGGTAAAGTTAATGTCAGTCTTGAAAAACATGCATCCTGCAATCATTTGAAAATAAATGTTTCATCTACAAGTAATAGCTAAAATTATTAAAGAAGTTTGGATTTTGTTTGTAAAATTTGTTGGAGTAACTACGAGAGCCGCACACCATTGATCTAGCCAAAAAGGAGAAAAAAAAAAAAAAAGAGTTATAGAAACAAAAATAATACGAAGTATATTTTTTGACCTAAAATGCACAATTAAATAGTTTTAATGTAATGGTAATGTATTAGAAATTTTTTCCGTACAAATTTATTAGAGAAGTCACCTCTTTGCACCTAAAACATGAAGCCATGAAGGTGCCGCGTCACCGGAAATGTGACCGTTGGACTATAGTCAAACCAAATGGGTCCCGACCCGATCTTTTTCGGGTCATATATCCCCATCCGATCCTTGCCTTATTGAATATTAGGTCCAATTAATGCAAAGGTCAAATTCAATGGCTAACGGGACACATTGCAATAATTATTATTTTTATTTTTTGGTCTTTTTTATTTGGATTAATTAATTTCAACGTTTGCCTGATTGATTAGTGCCGGGGGCTAAGACTCACCATTCACTAATTGCTTTCCAGCCAACTCCACCATCGGAAAAGACTAACAAGAATATATAGATTCCTATCGGACTCTGATCGGAATTTTGCAACATTAATTATATTTAAAGAAACTCATCAATAAGGATAAATCGTGATCAACCTTAGTTTATTGGATAATGAATTACCCCCACGAGATTATTTTCATTATTTTTATAAATATCATTTCAGATTCTTAAAATCAATATCTAAAATTTTCTATGTAACACACACACACACACATCTACGTACAAAGTAACAAGGATGCGTAGCTCTGTGCTCAAAAAACAAGGATGCATGGCTTTACCAGGGCGTCAAGCTACTCGCCGTTCTGACAAATATTTTTTCATTTGTGATGACAGGTATTAAAGACGTACTTCATGATGTCGGCCCACTTGCAACTTTGTCACAAATATCATGGCCCAAAAATTATTTTTCTCAATGAAAATTACATCATTTTTTTGTGTTTTGAAAACCAAAAATAAAATTAACCCTTCTTTTCTGAATGGAAGACTTTTGTTTTTAAGCAGATATTGGATGGAATATAAATAAAAATTAGATTATTGGCCTTTGTTTACAAGAATGCATCAACACCAATAATTGTTGTGATATGTCATTTGAGATATTTTTTTAATTTAAAAAAAAAATTAAAATTTAACAAAAACTTTGTATTATGCCTATAAGGGAATATATATATATATACACACAACACCCATTTGCCTAAATATCAAATTTATTTTTTTTTTAAATTAATGCATAACTATATAATAAATGTAGATAGTAAATAAGAAATAAATATAAGTTATTTTTATATGGTTTACATACATGAGTTTATACGCATGCACATCGTCTTGTTCACATCTTTATTTTTTTAAAATTAATATATTGTTGTATCCGTATAGTATCGTGTCGTCGTTTATCTTGCCTTCCCTCAGTGACACAAAACCCACTTTATAAAGGCCCCACACCATAGAAGGAGACATTGATTTGTGTTTATGTGTTTTTGTTTTTTGTTTTTTGGGGTGCAATTATCCAATGAAAATATAAAATTTCTCCACACCCATCCCTTGAGCTTGCCACGTGGATCCAGTCCTATCACACAGCCACAAAATTGCTCTCGTCTCAAAAAAAAAAAAAAATATAAAGACAAAAACTAATCTCTCTTTCTCTCTCTCTCTCTCTCTCTCCGTGTTATGTGGTTAACCAATCGTTCTTTACTTCGGTTTTTTTTTTTTTTCGTAGATGGGACGTATCTAGTAGCTTTGAGCTTTATCTCAATCTCTCTATCTCTCTCTAAATTTCTCTTCCTTATACTGTGCAAAAGCAAGCCAGCGTGTGAGGGAGCATGGAGGTGATGGGCACCCACTTGCCCCTTTTGAAGATTGATTGAACCGACAGCTGAAGAGGCATGCCTCTGGCTTATCCTACTCAATAAAAAAGATTGAGACTTTGAACGAAGTATGCAAAAGAACTGGGGTTGTTGAAACCCTAGATGATCCTTTCTTCTTGAAAATAGGTTTAATTCCGTGGGTTTTCAGATCTGAAGAATCAGAAGACTAAGAATCGAAGATGAAAGTTATGGGGGTGTTAACTGGCTCTTCTTCTATCTAGTTCTGACCGGGAGTTCGGGTTCAACTGACTTTTGAAAGAACGCCCGAGTGGTGGAATGGACTCGAACGAGAACACGAGTAGAAAGAAACTAGGATGGAAAGAAAGGGACTCATATATTTTCTGACAGAAGAGAGTGAGCACATACGCAGGTGATTGTATGCGGTGCCATACCTTTGCAGGGTTTGTGCTCACTTGTCTTCTGTCAGTGAGTGACAGCAGTGTACCTTTCTAAGTTCTCCACAGCCCCCACAGCCCCCACAGCCTTTCCCATTTCCTTTATCAGCTTTCCAGGGCCTATCTTCCCTTCCCTTTTTTTTTTTAAATTTTAATTTTTTTTGCTTTGGTCTTTCTTTCTTCAAGGGGTTTAGATGCATGTATGTGCCCTTCTTTGCTCTCTGCCAGATGTAATGTTGCATGGTTGAATATCTCTGTGTCATTGTCTCTTCAAATCTCCTCTCTGAATGCTGCAAAGTTGAACTCCTTCTCTCTACACGCTTCCAGATGTCTCTAATCTCTTATCTCTCTTTCCTTTTTACTTGAAAAGGGACTCCTGGCTCAAGTTGAGCCGAAGGGCTACAAACAATAAAATTAAATTAACAAAAACAAAGGCTACCATAGCCCAAATCCTCTCTATCCTCTCCCTATTAGAAACATCCCACGGGTCTCGATGACTTGACATTCTATTTTTCTTGGAGCCCCTTGTATAATATGAATTCGCGCATCTCGTGGCTCCACTAAAGAGTTCTTTAAATGCAAAGAATATCTGGGGTGAGCTTTTTCATCAGATTCAGATTGTTTGACTCTTTTTTGATCATTTCTCCAACATTGCCAACATTGGATATAGATAACTTTGATGATAGCCTTTGCGTGTCCTTTTAACCACTATTGTGCTATTAATCGATAGATAATACTTACGAAAATTTTATTGAAACTTGTGACTGTGATTCAAAGCGTGGCTTTTCATGGTCCTCTCTTTGGAAGAGGACGGGCTGTAGGACTGGAGTACGCTTGTGTGATTGCTTTCTCTTTGAAGGTACGACTGGTCACTATTGAAGCTTAACGGAAAACGCATTTCAGAATCTCAAACCATCTACGCCGTTTTTGCTAACTTTCATCGATTTATCAAACCCCCCTCCCCCCTCTATTCTTTCTCGCTTTTAATTCTCTTCTTCTTGTTTATAGAAACCATGCAAGTCCAAGGCATTAATTTGGGATTTTGTCTTCTTTCCTGGTTCCTTATATCATGTGGGTTTTCCTTAAACAACCCATTTTTGGTGCTCTTAATGTTTGTTTACTTGAATAGTACTAAAGAATGCAGCTTTCAAGGATTTATTTCTTGTTGGCGTTGATTTTGATCTGGGCGAGGGGAACCAGATGGACTCGGGTTACGGTAGCAAAAGGGTATTCCTTTGAAGATCTCCCAGTTCTTATTGTGCGAAATATGGGAAGGATTCTACGTTTCCTCTTTTGTGAAGATATTTGCTATTTTATGGTCATGAGGGAAGTTTCTCCCCAAATAGTAAATTCCCATGTTCACAGGTCTGTAATTAATTTCTGTCAGCCGATTTTTCTCCATCTTTTATTCTGTTTCCTTTTATGGAAGATCTTTCTTCTTTATCAAGGCCAGTATTTTCTTTGTTATTTATAGTATTGAATCACTCTTTTGACACTTTATTGCTTTCCAGTTTAGGGATCGCTTCCGTTTGGTTTCTTTCTAGGAGGCAAGGAACGGCAGCAGCGTCCAGGCATGTTTAATCTTTTCCATGCTAAATTTAGTTTACTTTTTGTATTCTGTGGAGTTCTTTGTTCGGATTTTATGTGTTTTCTTTAACCAGATTGCCCTTTTAATCTGGTTCTATGTCTGGACTTGGGTTCTATTTGATTGTATGTCAGTTGTGTTCAGAGGGTCCAAGCTGTCATAGAAAGATCTAAAAACAAATTAAGCTAAAAATTAATGTGTGAGAGAGAGTATTAAGTCTCTTAATCTCTACATCTATTGTGTGTTAATGGTGGTTCAGGATTAAGGCGACAACTGAAAATAGCATCCACATAAAGTATATGTGATTGTTTGCAAATAAGGTGATGATCGTCATTAATAACTTCCATTTACTTACCATGCTAGCAGTTAATTTATACATCCTGAGCAGTGAATGGTGTAATGATGTTGTTTATTTATGGATTTCACTTGAAATATGATAATAGATCCTGAGTAGTAAATGGTGCAATGATGGCATGACGATTTTTGTGGACAGAATAGGGATTAACCAGTGGGTCAGTAGGCTTGTTTTTGCTTTAGTGTTCTTACTTCTAAACAGGAAAATCATGCCTTAATCTCCTAATTAGTTAGGGGTTCGTCTCTACTATAAATATCAGTGTTTGGTCCACAAGTTACATAAACTAGCTTGTGTTAGTTTGACCATCACGTATACCCGTCCTCGAGATTCTTTTAGGCTCTGGGCCCTGTGGCAGTCGCTATGACCAAGTAATCAGACATGACATGTCTACAATCGTTACTGAGACCATTGAGGTACACATGAGGTTAATTAATTTCAACTATTGGAGATGCTGATCCAAACTTCATTCTATACAATTTAGGAGGACCACATAGAAAATGATGTTCCCAGAAGAATGGGTTTTTTTTTTTTTTCGGTTTTCAAGCCAGCACGTCCAGCACTTGACTGGTGAAGGACCATATATGTACCTATCATGAATTATCTTATTAAAATTTTGATGAATAAATATTTGGGATAATTATTGCTTTAACTTGAATTTTGTTGATCACACGTTTCTTGCCAATGAATTTTATGATAGTTGGGTGATTGTGTGGTTGGTAAAATCATATCCATGTGGATAATAACGAGAAGTCTACGTTCGTGCTAAGGGGGTATATCTATATTCGCGTAGATGAGGCTAACAATTTATTCGACATAAACAGCTTGTTTGTTTTTAGTTATTAGTAATAGCATTTCTGAAGTACTATTTTGAATCTTAGTTTTCATAGCTTGACAAGACTGCTTAGGATTGTACTGTTTGGTAATGTAGTGCCTTTTGAATGCATTGCTGATTTGGCTAAAGTTCTGCCATTGAAATGATAAATTAATAATTAGATTTACATTTTGCATTATTATTTTACTGCATCCTTGTCTAACCAACTTCTTCTGGATTCACATTTTGATAGTTTTTCATTTTTGATTAATGTGTCATACATGATTGTTAAGTTGTCATTCTTCAATTTCAGGTTGTTTCCTTTGGCTTAACCACCTATTTGTTGATAGTACATTTATATGAATGTGTGGCAGGAGCTGAATACTAGTGAAATATTCAGTCTTGTTTGAAAACAACAATAACACTTGTCTTGTCCCTTTTGTTATTTTATAATTTTGAATTGTTGGTGGTGCATTTGAAGCAGAAGCTAGTACTATTACTGGACCCCATTAATGTAGGTAGGAGAGTCTGTAGCAATATGTTGGCTTTTTGGCAGTAACGTTGTTGGTTGTTCAGCCTTGTAGTCTGATTGTTTTGAGTGGAATTGTAGTTGTAGTCATGACATAAGGGTGAATATGGGGTACCCCTACAAGCGATTGTAAGAACTAATGAACTTGGTTGTGGCGGCAGCAAGGGCACTATGAGATTTGACGTTGAATGGCAATGGTGTTCATATGACTATTACATAACAAACAAGACACTCACTTCCTTTTGGTAAGGAGGCGACTGATTTTTATTAAAAATAAAGGCCAAAAACTTTTGTTTTATCCAGTCCCCTTTGTTTTGGATCTAATTAGGCTGTGGCAATTTGATGAGCTCAATTACACATCCATGCTTGGACATGTTCTCGCTGGCATGGAGCCATGAGTTTGCCAGAGATATGTAGTTTCCCAATTTTTCTTTTTTACCTCAGGATCAATTTAACAATTTGGTAAGCTAAAGGTTGAACTAAAATTATTTGATTCATCATTTTTGAAGAATTTAGGGATTATTTAATGTTTGAATGGAAATTTGTATAGCACACACCAATGAATATCTTATATGTCATTTCATCCTAAATTAACTATTTGGATATGTACAAACTAAGTCATTGACGTGCCATTTTTGAAGTTTTTTGACCTCTTATAGCCAATTCATATGATTTGTCGAAGTAACTCGAGTGACTAGATCCCCTCTGTGGCCCATGGTCATGAACTGTTGATTAATCTGACATGTTATTGGATTGTGAGCATATATTTCCAGTAACTGAACAAATAAGCAATAGGAACTTGATTCATATCCTTGTTTTGTTTTTTGGCATCAGTCTTTAATAAAAGTAGGTTTTCAATTTTTGAAAGCTTGTTAGATTGTTAGCGTTCCCCTTGCTCTTTCTCCTTCCTAGTGAATCATATCAAATTCCTTTCAGGGTCCACTTAAGACAGACATTACTAGGGCGGAGGGGCTGGATACAACTATTCAAAGTGAAAAGCACACGAAGTGCCGGTAAAATTTTTCACGAAACAAAGAAAGAAGAGACTTAGGCATGTGAACAGATGCTTATGGTCACAGATGCATAATTGCATTTTGGAACATAGATACCATCGGGTACCTTAGTTTAGGTATGTAGCATATTTGATGTGTAACACAGTATCTCAGGTATCATTTCTAAGATTCTCACAATCCTAGTGTTCATCTTTTTTATTTTTTTTCGTTTTTTTTAATAATTAATTGTTGATCTAGGGCATTAGAAGAATTGTGAGCCAAGCTGCTCGTTAAATTAACTAGGCAGTTGACATCTTTATGAAAGATATCAGATGGACTCAGAAAGGACCAATTGCACTAAACCTCTTGGTATCTTGTCTTTATCATCATAAGATGCGGAGATTTAGTCTGTATTAATGCTTCATATTCTTTTGAAGGGTGTTGCAAAACTTTATCCTGTTGTATCAAATGTATGAGTGATCTGCATTCTCCTGAAATTTCAGGCACATATCATGATCAGTTTTTACTGGTTGGTCCTGGCTCTTGGCCTACAGGAATGTAACTATTAAAGGTGCTATTTTGTGTGACTTGTATGATGGAACCCTATATATATAATGAGATTTTAATGAAGGTGTAGACTCATGACTGTTGGAGATTAACCAATTAGTTCTACCCTACCTCCTCTTTGATGGTTGTCCTACTATTCCATTTGAGTGACCATGATTCCTCACAGACATTTTCATATTACCAACATTTTGGGACATCAATGACCAAGAGGGTATGGCAGGCTTCCCTACTCAGTTCGTCAGTAGAAAACTCTTTACTTTTACTGTTATTGCAATCATTAGTGTTGTTGTTGGTGGTTTATTCTTCTTCTTCTTGTTGATTGAATTTGGTACATGCTGCTAATAATAGGATTATAATACAAATGAAATAAAAAGATTTTATTTTCCACTTGCTGGCTGCTGGCTATCATGTTTTTAACATGATCATGACAGTTGAAGAGATGTGAATCTCTGTTTCTCACCTAGTTAACATCTTTCCCAGGCTTCACAGTTTGCAGTGGGATGCCCTTTGTTACTGTTTTTTTTCTTTCCCATTCTGTTTCAAGTGCTTAAACTTTCTCTATCATTCCCTTGCCGACTGCATCGTTTCAAAATGCATTTGAGAAAGAAAATTCATTTCCAATCTTATTGGAAATATATTTTCTGTTTGATGGTGTAGATTCAGTGTCTTCAGATTTTAAATGTCCTTGTTCTTAGCTAGCCTTTAACCATTGCACTTCCTCCTCAGGAATAGGAGTAAAATGGAGGGAGAAATTCAGAGCAAGATTACAAATGGAGAAACGTTAGTGGTGGAAGTAGTTTCTGATTCAAACAGCGTCACTCGCCTATCTCCACTGCACAAGCGGGCAAGTTGCAGAAGCAGTATCGGTTCTTCCAGATTCAAAGGCGTTGTGCCACAGCAAAATGGGCATTGGGGCTGTCAAATATATGCCAATCACCAAAGGATATGGCTTGGGACCTTCAAGTGTGAGAAGGAAGCAGCTATGGCTTATGACAGTGCATCAATAAAGCTGCGGAGGAGAGATGGTCACAGGAACTTTCCTGTAACCAGCATCACTGTCGAAGAGAGTAAATTTCAAAGCCATTATAGTGTCGAAGCCGTGCTTCACATGATCAAAGATGGTACCTATTGGTCCAAGTTTGAAGAATTTGTAAGGTGTCAAGTCAACAGGATGGAAACTGACCTTTGCCTTAACCTTGCCAAGGCACATAACCATAGTGGGCTGACTTGCCAGCAGCTGTTTCAAAAGGAGCTAACACCGAGTGATGTTGGTAATCTAAATAGACTGGTCATCCCGAAGAAGTTCGCCACTAGGTTTTTTCCATGCCTTCCTGCAGGCATCGAAGACAACGCAGCTGCTGTCAAGTTGGAGGATGTGCAGCTAGAATTCTATGACAGGTCCATGAAGTTGTGGAAGTTTCGGTATTGCTATTGGACTAGCAGCCAGAGTTACGTCTTCACCAGGGGCTGGAATCGGTTTGTGAAGGACAAGAAGTTGAAAGCTACTGACACCATTGCTTTCTGCTTGTGCGAGTGCAGGGAAAATGGGAAAGCTATTCAAACCTTCTACATGATTGATGTGAACAATGGGGACAACCAAATTGCCGAAATGGAAGTGGGGTTGCAGTTGCAGCCTGGCAAATGTACTATGAATGCCAACTCCTTCGAAAAGAAGATGCAAGGAGAGGGATTGATTGGAGGCAATGCTACAGATGCTGAGGAGAGGAAGGGTTTCAAGCTTTTCGGCGTGCAAATTATCTGAGACGGCGAACATCCCTTTGAGGATCTCAGTTCCTCACCTCATTGTTTCAGTCCTTTTTTTTCGTCATTGAGCTGCAACATTGCCGTACTCTTTATGTTCCTTGGGATTCTGACACTACAACTCATCCCTAACGCGGATGATGAAATACTTTTTGGCCAAAATTTTAGCCTGGCCACAAGCATTTTGGTAGAATGATGCTTGCGGTACTCTTGTAGTTCTTTCTTTTAATTTTTTTTTTTTCAAATTCAAAAAACTCATTGTACCACAATTTTTTTCTTTTCATTCTCGTGAATATATTATTTTTTTCCTAAATTATAACGTAGTGTTTCGGATATATAAATTTAAATTATGAATCATTATCACGAGAGATCTCTTTTAGTTGTCTTAATCGACGTGAAAGATGGGAATTCGTTAGGGGGGGGTTGTTGAAGGAAAATTGCAGAGGGTACAGGGTTTATGGGGCCTGTTATTACCATCCATAAGTAAGCAAATCCAACCAAAATCAGTGGTGTTACTGACCCAACAGTGGCGCCTCTTCGTACACACCTAGTACATCGTGGACCATGGCAATGGTCTTGTCCTTCGGGGACCTCAGTTCTGTCCTCGCTTTGCTTTGAGAAACTCCTTAAACTCGAGCAAGAACGGTGGAGTCAGCCATGGATATCTACATCCATTGTGTTCGAGCTCAAATTAAACCACCGTACCCAAACCGAAGCCCATATACATTGTGGACCCAAAAACATGGCTATAATAATGTGAGTACATTACTATTAACTTTTTTTTATAAATTTTTTGAACTGCTATTGTATTTTATTCCCGGTATCCCTTAAAGCAAGGAAGACACCCGAGGATGTGCACAAAGTTTGGCCGCAAAGCTTGACCCCTCTACTTAAAACAAAACTGGACCACAAAACGAGATCAAGTTTGACCCCCACATTACAAAGGGAAGCCACTTCCAAAAAAGGTACTCTTAGCTTCAGCCAAAATTAATTTACCGAAGGCCATAGCATCTGGGCTCATCTTTCTGGTGGCAGTAAATCAAGGAGGCCTTCCAACTACAGTGTTATCTGTTCACCCCAGACCCGACAAGACAAAGCTCCGGGGATTTAAAGCTGCTATGGTTATAAAAAAAAAAAAAAAAAAAAACACAAAAACCAACATAAAGCCGAGAATGATGCAGCTAATAGGCGTACTCTCGTGCTCTGTCCGAAAAAGTATTTGCAAAATACACAACACATCCCAAAATGCTCATTAATATAAAATAACTATAACATATAGTGTGGTCCAAAGAAGTGTACATCAGTAGCCACGCACCTTAGGAATGACGATTTCCATTGTTTTCTAGCTGGATGGATTTGTACTAAAAGATCATCTGTTTTGCCCTTTTCCTTTTTTTGGTCTTCTTTGATGAATGATCCAATTCATTAACAAAGAAACTCGGAACTAGTAGGATAACCAGCAGTTCAGGACACAAAATGCATGTGATGAGCTAGAATTCTACAAGGAATAGCCTATTACTAAGTTAATGAAAAGTGAATTTTGTGCTATGACCATTTCCTTTCTGGATACTCCCAGTAGCTCGTGGCGTAATATGTGTGCACTGCAGCTCATTTTCTCTTTTAACACAACCCCAGAAACTTGAAGAATTCACCACTGCAACATGTGCACTGGCCCTGCAGCTTTATTTAGGAAAGTGGATGAAAGGGATACATTTTGAGACCAAGTTGACTGGAACATGTCATCAGTGAAAAAATTTTGCACTTGCAGAAAAAAATATAAATTTTCTATTAAGGTTAATTAATTGTTTTAACTTGCTCCTTGACGGAGTTTTCAAAAAAATTAAGAAATCTGAGTATAATACTTTTATCTCATTTTAAGTGAAACAAAATCCAACTTACGTGGGCCGGCTAAATAGGTCACGGGCCCAGACTTAAGGTCAAACCAGACAAACAAGACATTAAACATCAACCGTGGACGCCAAGGGGAAATTATAGAACTATGATCTGGGCCCATGGTCGCCGTGTAAATCCCATTTTTTAATAGTCCTCCTGAATTGTTTTTATTCCATGTAAGAACAACAAGCCAGCCGAATGATTTTACCAATAATTGAAAAACTGGGCTTCCACCAGTTAATTAGACCTAAATGATTGGCCAAGGGTGCATTTTCATTTGCTTAATTGAAACGATTGGAAAAGAAAACCTCAACATGGCTCATGACTCTTCCTAGTTTGACATGACCATCAGTTACTAGAGTTTGATATTGTTAAAGCCTGCGATTAGTGCTAAATTTAGTTGGAAAAACCCATGTTGTTGTACATACATGCATTGTCCATTCCAACACCCACTGCATTATAGAGTGTTAATTAATAATTAATTAGTCCATAAGACAAAATTGATTATATTCAATCAACAAGAATATGCCCATCAACCAAAAATCCTCCCACCGTGCTTAAAGCATGTTGGCATTTCCTACATCGACAACTTGGCCGCAATGACTTAAGAAATTTTGCAGCCTAATTAATTCCTGGTTTTATTATTATTATTTTAAGATTAGAGGAAATAAAGGTTATTTATTTCCCTAAAAAGATTTTAACTGCAATAACTGGGTTCCATTCATGTCCGGCACTGCTATACCCATACTAAAAGAAGTGAACGTGTAATCTAAGGGGAACTAAAGAGAAATGCAAACACATTTTCGTCTGAACATTAACTAGTCCTTGAAATCGCAAGAAATATGCTAAAGCAAATTGATTCCGGAGAAGGCACAGTGGCTAACTGGCTAAACAGGCATCAATGAGTAAGGAGCAAGCAGCCACCAGGGGCCAGATAGGCACAGCGTGTAATGTTTATAAAAGGTCAACATTTTTTGTTTTTGGGGTCAAGAATAAGTCAACCAATTTCTTCTGTGGTGCTAAACGTTGCACATGGCTTTCCATGCATCTTAAATTGACAAAGAGTCTACTCTTCCCATGCAGGCAACCTAAAATAAGATTATATGCTTCTTGTCAAAAGTACATGACTAACCATTTGTGGACACACACGGCAGGGACTATCTGTGGATTGGTGATGGGAAATGCGGAGGACAATAATTGACAAAGAGTCCTCACATCAAACATTGAGAGAGGGAGTGCAATTGTCCAATCATTAGGAAACAGTTATAGGTTTACCCCCTTTTTTTTTCAATATATATATATATATATTGTATTACGTTCTACATTTTTGAAGTAACAGGTGTTTTTGCAGGAGCTAAAATTTAAATATTTTCAACAAAAGTAATATAATTTTACAAAAATTTATTACATTGTAAAAAATGATGTTATATTCTCTTTAAAAAAAAAATTACAGTCTTATAGCCCGTTTTCTGCAAAGTGGCGACTGAATTACACAGCTATGAAGCCTAATTAATGAGAATATATGCAAATTTATAATGTGCTCAGACTTTGGATTAGCCGAAGATTAAAATTGGATGGCCACACAGCCGTGATCACCTCGCGATGAATAGGGCAGTTTATAGCTAGCTAACGATTATGGCTGACGGCACCAACAGCTAAGCGGTGATGGATACTGATAGTATATATGAGACTAAAATTTCAACTCCAATTTAAATTCGGAGAATGTTCCAAGCCAAATGGTACATTCGATTCCGGGGGAGGATTGCTTTCCTCAACGGATTCCAAACAATTTCAACTGCTCGGGCGAACCCGAGTGGCAAAGGCACTTAAGGGTATGGGGGAATTTTGGTGTTTATTTCAAGATCCATGTGTTTCAGCTTCGAAATTTTTTAGTAACTGCTAATCAAATACTATATAGTAAAACGAACAAAAAATTCTAAAGAAGTTCTATGGATCCACCAAAGTTTGGTTCCTCCCAATTCCTTCAAACGGATACCGTTTCAAGAAAGATCCAGCAAAGCTAAAGGGACCTTAAGATAAAAAACGATGCTCAGGAGGACGTGGTTTATGGTCATATCCATAACAAATGATAACCGAAAAGGAAAAGGAGTAAAAGATAAGAAAAAGGAAAAGCAAAAAAGGGGTCAAAGCAGAAGTGAAACAAAACAAAACCGAACAGCAATCCAACTTTTGTACCCATAAATTTCGTACAAAATGACTCAAAAGATCACAAATTGCATCTGAATGAACGACTCACAGAACTATCTTTCTTGGAAAATTCTGGCGATGTCCTCTCTCGAACGGCCTTTTGCAATCCTGGAGAACAATTCGCCATCCCGAGCAAGTTCTTGGACTTGCTTGCCATAACTCCTTGTTACTCGACAATGTTTGGGTGTTTTTGCTGAAAAAATAAATATATTTTAAAAAGCTTATATACCCTGAGTTGATTTATTTATAAAATAATATTTATATTATTTGTTTCGTTCGGAGACATTGGCTTGAAAATTAATTTTAAAAACAGTACAAGCATGCTCAGATTATATCCTTTCTATAGAAACAGCGTTACCATCTTCATGACCGAAATCTCCCTCTTGACTTGCTCCATCATCCGCACTTTGATTATCTTTTCTTTACCAACCGCTACGCTCTCTCCTCTCTGCAAGTCACGGGAGTGACAGACTTTACAAAAAGTTTCATGGCCCCAAACGCGACCAAGCTCATATCTCCCGTGGAGCAGCGTCGAATGACCGTCTCTGCTTCTCTGCCATTTTCACTTCAAAGATGAAAGCTTTCTCCAAAAGGGTGTGTGAATATGGAAGCAGAATTGAATTTTGGAGGTGAATTGCTGCTACAAATATAAGAAGCGAGAAATGGAGAGGCGGTGGTTTTCTGATTGATCACCCGTCTTCCACGGGCTTCCGGTTGCAATTCCTGCAGCCAACCGCCCTCTTGGTACGGCCACACAGCTCAGCATTTGTCAGCGAAGGTGCTGTCATCCTTCTGCATTCCCCACTGGACTCTTCTTCAAGAGACACAGAATGACAAGCTTCTAGGGTTTGCTGGGTGATGTTGCTACTGTTTCATGCAGCGGCCATTGAGAGGCGGGTATCCGAAATTACAGTTTTGTCCCTAGAATGATGTTGCTAATCATCCTTGATCTGACGGTTAAAAATCCCTTGTGTCTGGCACATTTTAGGATCTGGACGGCTATCATCAATCTTTATGTTTGTGATGTAAACTGAATAGCATCTGCGTGAGTTGGGCACCCTGATAGTTCTAGCAGTATAAAACGGTCTGACATTTCTACTTTAACTTCTTTTAGTGAATCTATTTTATTATTTTTTTATTTTAACTAAATTATATTTTTTTATAATATAAAATTATAAATAAATTATGCTTAAAAAAATTAATATAACAAATATCACATTTATAATTTTCTTTCCTAATACGTCCTCATCCACTAAGTATTTTTCCTTATAAATTATTATCATCAGCTCAACAATAATTCTCCGTGGGATGCAGGGTGATTTTTTTTTTTTTTTGGTTTTTTCAACCAATAATAAGTTATATGATTAAAAATCACACAAAAGAATTTATCGTAATATACATTAGTAATTAAAAATTTATTATCTGATAAAAGGAAAAACAGACCAACGACGTTTAAGAAGAAATTTAATTTTTTTAAAAAATATTACTAAATTTTGATACTGAATAAATATGTAAAATTTATAATAAATGAGAAATATTTATTTTTATCCGAAGCCCAGAGAGGAAGACTGTAACAATGTCCACTAATCATGCGAGGAAAGACCCTACTAGTGTCATGTAGGAGGTTTGGGCTCAAATTAGTCGGAGGCCCTAGGAAGCGCTTGAAACCAAAGATCCAAAGAGGGTGTTGGAATTTCTTGGATAGGTTTCATCTACTGCAGCCGAGAATCCCCGTTCCTAAGATGGGCTACATTTTCGAGAGTTGCTTTGATGCTAGAAAAAAAAATAAAATCCCCATAATAAAATGGGCTGAACGTGGTTTGCTTGACCAGCAAGTCATCAACCCTCATCCAGGATCGTATATGGTCACAAGTAACAAGTCGATTTTGTCAGATCGATAATTTACCTTCCGACTTATATAAATAAAGTTGCTAACATTGTTAATCATCATTTCTTATTAGTTTAATCTGTGTTGTTAAATATCGTCAAATCGGAAGATAAAACCTATATTTATAATAAACTAAACTTGATTTCCACCCTTCATAATTAATAATAATGCATCTTCCATAACTTGTTTAAATTTTAACTCAATCGAATCATTGTTTAATTTCCAATAAAACGTTGAAAGTTGCTGACTCAAAATGAAAATGTCCAGCACTCTTGCCTTCTCGTTTTCTTTTCCTCTCTTAAGTCTGACGCCTCTCACTAGTTTTTAAAAATTTTTAGTCGCCACACAGAGGATCGTATTAAAACCCTCCTTAAGCCATCTAAGCTTATGACATATGATTTATGGTCTAATCGACAAATAAAAGAAAAAAGAAAGATAAAAGAAGGATAGGATAGATCACTTGGGCGCCGAGTCCAATTCAACGTGGGAGGATTGTGTGCAAATGGCGGTAAATTACAATTCCTAGCTAGCTGCGATATTCATTAGAAGCGTTCAAAGTAAACGTGAGCAAGAAAAAGGGATTTTTCATTTGAAAACGCCGTGGATTTGAAAAATGTGAAGGCACTGTTTCGGCAATTAAGATGGAAGACGTCATGCCTTGGACACGTCGACAGTTTGTTAGCAGCTGCCATTGGAGAAGAAGAAAACGAGTTTGCTGAGGAAAAGACAATAAAGGGGGAAGATCTTGGTACTTGGTACTAGGTATAGATGAGTCTCGGAAATCAAAAATTCATGTAAAAAAGTGTGCACTTCAAATTCAATTATATTATGTATCGAGCCATTCCTATAAAAACAAAAAGATGATAAGAAAAAATTATTCAAATTATTGAAAAAAAAATGTAAAATTAAAGATACTACCCCATTCGATAGATTCTTCTTAATTATAACTGAAAAAGTGAAAAGACGATAGTAGATTTAAAGAGGCCCTTATTTAGTTTAGTAAGGGACTAAGGCCTTGACTGGGCAACGATCCAAACAATATCCAAATCCACGAAGTTTCTAATGTGATTACTACAAAAATTATTATCTTCGTGGAAAACAGAAAAAGGAAAATGAGGAAAAGATAATTAATGACAAGGATAGGGAGCAAGCTTCATTTGGGGTAACACGGGCGAGCTAAATAGCATCATTCAGGCTTCAAGTAGGAAACATATGCACTCGGTGACAGCCTTGGGGTGACCATAGCAGAAAGGGGCACGGCCTTCTGCAATGCGAGTCCAAAGGTCTCGTCCATGTTAAGCTCAACCCCATTTGGCAACTTCCAATCAAAAGAGTGCACCAGTGTGCCCAAAACGTACTCCACTATCACAATTCCCATCCTAGTCCCAGCACAAATCCTTCTTCCCGCTCCAAATGGAATTAATTCAAAATCATTCCCTCGTGGATCGATCTTCGAGTTCTTCTCAGTCAGGAACCTTTCTGGGGTAAAATCTAGTGGATTTTCCCACACACCTGGGTCCCTCCCTATGGCCCAAATGTTCACACTGAGTCTAGTATTTTTTGGTATATGATACCCGTTTACTTCACATGCTTCACTTGCCACCCGCGGAAGGTTTAAAGGTGTTGATGGGTGCTTTCGAAATGTCTCTTTGCATATGGCTTGTAGGTACCGAAGCTTTGGTATGTCTGATTCTTCAAGCCTCCGGTTTTTGCCTATAACTTGGTCCATCTCTTCATGAGCTCGTTTCAATATGGCAGGGTTCTTTAACATCTCGCTCAGTGCCCATTCTATTATGCTTGTGGATGTATCAGTGCCAGCGCTGAAAAAATTCTTGCAAATAGAAAAAAGAAAAAAAGAACAAAATGATCATGGTCAAATCAAGAAACCATTCAACCGAATTAATTACCGCAGATCCAAGTATTAGTTTGTAGGGTTTCAACTAATTTTGGCTTTTAGCCTAACTTTTTTTTTTTCTTTCAATAAAACAGGGATTGCACGAATGTAAATGGATTCTCTTTCAATGAACAAAAGAATGTTTTAAGGCATGTCCCATTAGTTTGGAGCCTAGACCTCCTACAGGTCTCCCTTTTTTTTTTTTTTTTTTTTTTAAAATGAATTTATAGGAATAACAAAGTTACCTGTTTTCCCGTAGTTTAGGGTACAATATATATTTTAATGAGTTAAAAAAAGAAAACATTCTAAAATTAAATAAGGAACAAGAAGATGAAAGTGAGAACAGACATACCAAAAGGATAGCCTTAATGTTGATAACACTGAGTCTTTCACCTTCAGAATCGTCTTGTTTGGCCATAAGAACATCAAGAAAATCAGGCTTATCCTTTCGTTGATGGGCTGTTGCCTTGTGCTCTTCCATCACTTTTGTCAACAGCACATCAAACCTCCTATGCAATTTCTTCATTCCACGCACGATCCCTTGCAAATCCATCCACGCAATGGACGGTATAAAATCACCAATGTTGAAATATCCGGCGGTGGTCATGAGCTCCACCACCATGTCCTTGAACTCATTTAATTCCGATCCCTTGGTAACAAACATACGTCGGCTAAGTATTACTTGGCTTATCATGTTTGCAACCGCATAAACCAACATTTCTCCCACCACCACCGGCTCGCCTTTTTGGCTAGCATTGCACAGAGCGTTGATCATGTGACCAACCTCAGTGACCCTAACATTAGCCCAGTCCTCTAGAGCTTTGGCGCCAAGAAAGTGTAGATTACTCAGTTTGCGCAAAAGCTTCCATCTTGGCCCATAATCCGCAAAGACCATGTCTTGTGCGTTATAGGCCAAGTGGGTTGCGCCAGCGTTTGGAGGCCGGTTTGAGAAATTTAGGTCTAGGGTCTTAAGCAACGCTCGAGCTGCATCTGGGTTGGAGGCCACTACCATGTCACATGTACCAATTTTTAGGTACATGATCGGACCATATTCTTTAGCCATTTTAGCTAATGCGACATGGGGCATGTTGCCTAGGAGAGGAAGAGCCCCTACGAGCGGCCACCCTTTTGGACCTGGTGGAAGGGGACGGGCTGGTTTTTTAAGGATAAAACGAAGAAAAAAGTGGGTTATGAAGAATAGAAGAACTCCCATGGAGAGCTCCCTGAGAAGGATTGTGTCTAGTGCCATGGTTGTGGGAGGCAGGGACCACAGCAGCTTCTGTTTGATTACTAAAGGCTATTCATTTGTTGTGGTCGTCATCGAGTGTGTGCAGCGATATATATAGGAAAACGAAAAAGCTAATCTGGAATAAAAAAATAATTTTGTATCACCCTTAACCCGACCCCACTATTCTATGTAAAATCAAAAAACAAAAAAAATGAAAAAATAAAATAAAATCTTAAATGAGTGCCGTGTTAAGGACGCCTAGTCCCTGCAATTGAACCCAAAGAATGACCTTCTACCTAACACTGTGTTGGGGGAAGAGAAAGAGTTTGTGTGTAAAAAATATTATAGGATAGAAAAATAGTCTCGTTTTTACTCTCATTTTTTTTTTTCAAATAACAAATTTGTAATTTTTTTCTCCTCGTTACCCTTTTCCTAACACAGAAGAGAAGAACCAATTTTCATCTCACATTTTTCTTTTTTCTCTACTTCGTTATCCATTAGGAGCTAAAAAAAATATGAAAGAATGGGAATCAAAAAGGTACAAAAATATCAGTGACCTTTGTTTCTATTTGTGCTAATGTATCTGTGCCAATTTATGTGGTAAATATTTAACACACCGTAATAATTAAGCCTACAAATTGATGACTTCTTTGCTAGCATTCATGAATCTGTTAAAAATTAGCTTAATTACCCATCAGCATTTCAAATAAGAGGATTGTAACACATTTACTTGTGTGGTCCAACTTTAATTAGATTACCTCCTTTTTTTCTTTTTTTTTGGTCTTTTCGATGGAAACTTCATAATGGAGCATTATTTAAGGCTAGCTAACGAGCTAATACTCAAAGATGGGCAATCACCTAAGAAAATTCGCCAAATCCTACCAAAAAAGATCCTTAACAATTTAAAAGGTCACTAAACATCTTTTAAATGGGAAATGTAAATAAATTATTTTTCTTTTGCGGAAAAATTAAGTGGCCAGGTAAGGAAGGCACATGGTGGGTGCAGGTGACGTGGCGTGTAATCCGGTGAAAGGGTGCACATGTGAGTGGAGAAATTACAGAAACGGAATTGCAGATCATTTTTTTAATAATAATAATAATAATAATAAAGAAAGGCAGAAGTGAAATTTTGCCAAAGGACGTAAAGGGAGAATTCGCAAAATTATTGTAGGTCTGACTGGGTTGGGGGTTCTGGTCCAACTCTCGAAGTTAGGGGGCAGCATGCACGGCGTTCCATTAATATCTTGCCGAACTCTTAGGGCTCACTCCACCTTAAATCCTTCTGCTTCTGGCGACAATGCGTGAAATTCTGGTTGGAGTGCTTCCAAGCCGATTGATGCTATCAAGTAAGATATTTTAGAATCTAATGTAAAAGTACGTGTTTTGTAAGACTAAATCGTTTTGCTGTTGAGATGCCTTGACCTGTCTACTTGAGGTGTTTTATCATTATATTTATATCTTTAATATGAAGTTTCATACTCTTGAGCACTTCTGTTAGTACCAAAACTAGTTGTAGAATTGTTCGACATTGTCGAATTACTCTCCTACAAATAAACTGATTGAAACATCAAAACCCTATTTTTGAGAAAAATATTCCAAAAAGGAGAACAAGTTACGAAAGGAAAAAAACAAAAAAGATTAATAATTTTATTTGAAAAAGAGAACATTTCGGAAAATTCCAAAAAAGAAAAAAAATATCATTAATTACTGTGGGACATTCCTTGACTATTTTTTTGTTGTAATAGTATGCGTAGTTTTATGGTTCTTCATCCATTTATTAAAATGATGATCAATGCCAATAAAAGTTATTGCTTGAAGTTTCTTGATGTATTATTTAGTACTTATTAGTTGGTCATCAATAAGAAATTTTTTAAATATATTCAGTCGATTAATAAAATTAATAAAATTAATAAATTAATGAATAAATTATAATTTTTTTAATTTAGTTATATTTAAAAATAAGTAAAAAATTATAGATGTAAATAAGTTTTGAATTTTATTAACTTAACTGATTAATTAATAAATTAATTATAATTTTTTTTGATTCAAATGTCTTTAAATTTGTTAAAAAAATAAAGATATAATAATTATTTTTTGTAAGACCAACATGAAAAATATTATTATACGTGATATTTAGAAAAAGGAAATTCATATGAAAAGGTGTAAACTATGAATTGAATTCTATAATTTATTGAGTCATCTTCATGTAAAAATCACACAAACCATTAATAAAAACATAACTTGTTTGCAAATCTTTCTACAGTTTAGACATAAGATTTTTCCCCTCAGTATGCATATTATTGAAAAAGAAAAAAAGAAAGGTAATTTCATCTATTTTTTCAAGAGTATGCATATAATTAAAAATTGGGAATTTCATATATTTAGGTACAAGAACTGCAAATGGAAGCTAGACCAGCTAATCGCAAATAAGACATCTTTTTCGAGGTCAGACATTTTGTTTTTGATAAATTTTCTTGATTTAAAAATGATAATTTTGCAAAAGTTAGTTATATTAAATATTGCTATATTTTTTGAGGATTTTAGTAAATATGAAATTAAAAAGCAAAAACATAAAAGAAAAAAGAAAACCCGTCTTATTATTGGTGGAATTTTTTTAAAGTAGATATGACAGCAATTGTTTATGTTGATGAAACAAAATTTACAAGAAAATGATTCAGAACAAAAAAAAAAAAAAAAAACGTTGTGTAACACCTATAATCATTCAATTTTCCTGCAAATTTACGAATTACTCAATTATTCACTTTTCGTGGACAAGTTTTTAATTAGAACGAGAGATTTTAATACTATTTCTTATCGGGACGGCCACAAACATCACAAACACTGCACGATGGTAAATGAGTAGCCTCCTCAATTGCGTAGGAATCAAGCTCTAAAACAATAAATGTTCTATTGGGATCACATTGCCTCTTTTCCCTTGTGGGTGGCTTCCATATTGTGCCCAAAAATCTAGAAGAAGACACCCAAGCCACCTCGATCACTACTCCTCGGGGTTGCACACATCGTGGGAACCTAATCATTTTTATAATAGTCCAAGATAAAATTATCTGTCATCAAGCATCATTTCTCAAGTAACAAGGCCCAAATAATGCATCTAAATCTAATGGTCACGTAGTCGTGTGCTTACCTTCTCTGCATGTTGAATGGTGGTTCCCCAAATTGCCGACTTCAATCAAAAAGAAAAATGACCATCGGCGGTCATTTTGAACGGGAATCAACAGTGATTCGTACGACCCCTTTTCCGTCCCCGATAATTGGGTTACAACATTAAAATTAGTTTATGTTCCCCTTGTGAACTTAATATTTCGGTACTCGGCACAGATAAGTCTTTGGGATCTAAGACCAATAAGAAGCAAATTATTATGCGTAATATTTGAAAAATAAAAATTCAGACTAAAACGTGGAAACTTTTAATTGAATTCAGTTTATCGAGTTATTCTCTTAAGAAAATAATAAAAGAAAATTATTTGAATTATTTCTCAAACATATAAAGTTAACGATAAAATTCCAATTATCCAAACTATTAATATAAGTTATTATTTTCGTGCCGACGTAGCTGCCTTCTACTGCAACCGCGAGGCTATTGAGATGCCTTGACCAGTGACTTTTTCTAATTGACTTGTTTTATCATTATATTTATATCTTTAATACGAAATTCCATACTCTTGAGCAACTCTGTTAGCAATCAAAATTAGTTGTGGAATTGTTCGACCTAATAGAACAACTCCCCTACAAATAAATTGATTGAAACATCAAAAAGCTAATTTTGAGGAAAAAATTTTCCAAAAAGGAGAACAAGTTACGAAGGAGAAAAAAAAAAAAACATTAAGAAATTTTTTGAAAAAAAGTTTCAGAAAATTAAAAAAAATATATATCATTAATCATTACAAGTCATTCCTAGACTCTGTTTTTGGGTTTGATGTAATGGTATGCATAGTTTTATAATTCTTCATGCATTTATTAAAATGATGATCAATACCAATAAAAGTTTGATATTAATCAGTACTTATTAATTGGTCATCAATGGGACCAAGAGTTGGAAATTTGTTAAATGCGTCCAGAATTCGGTGAATAATAAATTTAGTTCATAAGGAAATAAAAAATAAAATCACTAATTTAAAAATTAAACCGAACCAGTTGATTAGAAATTGAATTTTTGTTCGGTATAATTTACCTTAAAAAATTATTAATTTTAAAAATAAATAATTAAATTAATAAATTAATTATATATATATATATATTTTTTTTTTCGTTCAATTGCCTTCCTTGCTAATGGTACAGGAAAAGTTAACAGATGACATGACCTCACGAGGCGAGGGAGAACCCAACATTGCTCAGGGGTCGTACTCTGTCCTTGGTGGACGATTTCCTTTTATAAATTATAAATCTTTCTCCCACACGCCTTTGTCCTCTTTCTCCGAAGAGGAAAGAAGGGCGGACAGAGACCTAAATTTTTATTAGATTCATTCCTAAGCTTGCTTGCTTTGTTCCAAGCAAGATGATCAGTCCGAGGGAGGGGTACTCTGACTCCGCTTCCGAGTCAACTAAACAAAAAGCTTCTACCATGCACGACATTTTAACGCAGCCGCAACCCTTGCCTTTAAAAATTAATGAAAAATTAAGAATACAACAAGTCTTGAATTTTGGTAACCCAACTAATAAACTAGTAAATCCATTACATTTTTTTTTTTTTTTTCAGTTCAATTGATTTTAAAGCATAAGGAAAAATTAAAGATGCAATAAGCCTGAAGTCAGGCCGTAAAAGATAAAAATGGTGATCTTTACCAACCGCCATGCTCTCTCATGTAATAAGCCTTGTGGTTCCGTGGAGCAGCGTCGAATGACCGTCTCTGCTTCTCTGCCATTTTCACTTCAAAGATGAAAACTTTCTCCAAAAGGGTGTGTGAATATGGAAGCAGAATTGAATTTTGGAGGTGAATTGCAGCTACAAATCTGAGAAACGAGAAATGGAGAGGCGGTGGTTTTCTGATTGATCACCCGTCTTCCACGGGCTTCCGGTGGCAATTCCTGCCACCAACCGCCCTCTTGGTACGGTCACACAGCTCAGCATTTGTCAGCGAAGGTGCTCTCATCCTTCTGCATTCCCCACTGGACTTTTCTTCTAGAGACGCAGAATGACAAGCTTCTAGGGTTTGCTGGGTGATTTTGCGACAGTTTCGAGCAGCTTCCATTCAGGGGCGGGTATCCGAAATTACAGTTTTGTTCCTAGAATGACTTTGCTATCGTGCCTCGTTCTGACGGCTATAAATTCCTTGCTGTCTGGCACATTTTAGGATCTGGACGGCTATCATCAATCTTTATGTTTGTGACGTAAGCTGAACAGCACATGTGTGAGTTGGGCACCCTGACAGTTGCAGCAGTATAAAACGGTCTGAGAATTCTATTTTAACTTTTTATGCTTTTGTGCGTATATGATTTTAGTGAATTTATTTTATTAGTTTTTTTTTATTTCAAATAAATTTTATTTATTATATAATATACAATTATAAGTAAATTATACTTAAAAAATAAATATAACAAATATAACATTTGTAAATTTTTTTCCTCATACGTCCTCACCCACTAAGTATTTCCCTTTATAAATTATTATCATCACCTCAACAATAATTCTCCGTGAGACCCAGGGTGACTTTTGTCTTTTTATTTTTGGCTTTTTCAACCCCTGATAAGTTACTTTGCGTGCTGTTGGATGATTAAAGATCACACAGAAGAGTTTATCGTAATATACATTAGTAATTAAAAACTTATTATCTGATAAAAAAATAAATCAAGGAAGTTTTACAAGATATTTAATAGTTACAAATTTAAGTTTTTATTAAAATAATTTTAAGTTTAGATTCTGAATAAATACGTAAAATTTATAAAAAAAAAAAACGAAAAGAGAAATAATTGTTTTTATCCGAAGCCCAGAAAGGAAGACTGTAACAATGTTCACTATTCACGCGAGGAAAGACCCTATTAGTGTCATGTAGGTGGTTTGGGCTCAAATTAGTGGGAGGCCCTAGGAAGTGCTTGAAACCAAAGATCCAAAGATGATGTAGGAATTTCTTGGATAGGTTTCACCTACTGCTGCCTAGAGAATTGCTTTTCCTAAGATGGGCTACATTTTTGAGAGTTGCTTTGTTGCTTGAAAAAATAAAAATCCCAATAATAAAATGGGCTGAACGCGGTTCGCTTGAGCAGCAAGTCATCAACCCTCATCCAGTATCGCATATGGTCACAAGTAACAATTCGATTTTGTCAAATCGATAATTTACCTTTCGACTTATACAAATAAAGTTGCTAACATTGTTAATCATCATCATTTCTTATTAGTTTAGTTTGATTTGTTAAATATCGTCAAAACAAAAGATAAAAACAATGTTTGTAATAAACTAAACTTGATTTTCATCATTCATAATCTTCGATCACTTGTTTAAATTTTAACTTTAATTTCTAATAAAAAGACTAAAGTTGCTGACTCAAAATGAAAATGTCCAGCACTCTTGCCTTCTCGTTTTCTTTTCCTCTCTTAAGTCTGACGCCTCTCACTAGATTTTTAAAAATCTTAGTAGCCACACAGAGGAGTGTATTAAAACCCTCCTTAAGCCTTCTAAGTTTTTGACATATGATTTATGGTCTAATTGACAAACAAAAGAAAAAAGAAAGATAACAAAAGGATAGGATAGATCACTTGGGCGTCGAGTCCAATTCAACGTGGGAGGATTGTGTGCTAATGCAGGTTAATTACAATTGCAAGCTAGCTGTGATATTCATTAGAAGCGTTCAAAGCAAACGGCCGCAAGCAAGAGGGATTTTTCAATCGAAAACGTCATGGGTTTGAGAAATGTGAAAGCACTGTTTCGCGTTCAAGGTGGACACGTCGACAGTTTGTTAGCAGGTGCCAATGGAGAAGAAGAAAACGACTTTGCTGAAGAAAAGACAATAAGGGGGAAGAACTCGGTACTTGCTACTAGCTACGAGGAATCTCGGAAATCAGTGATGGTGATACCACGCCTAATTAAAATTTCGAAAGGCCAACCAACGAGGAAAAAATTATTGTATGTCATATTTGAAAAACAAAAAATCATGTAAAAGAGTATGAATTCTATAATTTATCGGGTTATTCTTATAAAAAAAAATGATAAGAAGAAATTACTCAAATTATTGAAAAAAATATAAAATTAAAGATATTATCTCAATTGATAGATTTTTCTTAATTACAACAGAAAAAGTAAAGAAACGATTGATTTAAAAATGCCCTTATTTAGTAAGGGACTAAGTCCTTGACTGGGCAACCCGACAGCACGATCCCAACAATATCCAAATCCACGAAGTTTCTAACGTGATTACTACAAAAATTATTGTATTCGCGGAAAACAGAAAAAGGAAAATAAGGAAAAGATAATTAATGACAAGGATATGGAACAAGCATCACTTGGGGTAACACGGGCGAGCTAAATAGCATTATTCAGGCTTCAAGTAGGAAACATATACACTGGGTGACAGCCTTGGGGTGACCATAGCAGAAAGGGGCACGGCCTTCTGCAATGCGAGTCCAAAGGTCTCGTCCATGTTCAGCTCAACCCCATTAGGCAACTTCCAATCAAAAGAGTGCACCAGTGTGCCCAAAACGTACTCCACTATCACAATTCCCATCCTAGTCCCAGCACAAATCCTTCTTCCCGCTCCAAATGGAATTAATTCAAAATCATTCCCTCGCGGATCGGTCTTCGAGTTCTTCTCAGTCAGGAACCTTTCTGGGGTAAAATCTAGTGGATTTTCCCACACACTTGGGTCCCTCCCTATGGCCCAAATATTCACACTGAGTCTAGTATTTTTTGGTATATGATACCCGTTTACTTCACATGCTTCACTTGCCACCCTCGGAAGGTTCAAAGGTGTTGATGGGTGCTTTCGAAATGTCTCTTTGCATATGGCTTGTAGGTATGGAAGCTTTGGTATGTCTGATTCTTCAAGCCTCCGGTTTTTGCCTATAACTTGGTCCATCTCTTCATGAGCTCGTTTCAATATGGCAGGGTTCTTTAACATCTCGCTCAGTGCCCATTCTATTATGCTCGTGGAGGTATCAGTGCCAGCGGTGAAAAAGTCCTTGCCAAAAAAAATGATAATGGTCAAATCTAGAAACCATATAACAGAATTAATTATCGCAGATCCAAGTGTTAGTTTGTAGCGTTTCAACTAATTTTGGCTTTTAGCCTAACTTTCTTTTTTCTTTCAATAAAACAGGGAATGCATGAATGTAAATGGATTCTCTTTCAATGAAGAAAAAAATGTTTTTAAGGCATGTCCCATTAGTTTAGAGCCTAGACATCCAAGAGGTCTCAGGTTCTTTTTTTTTTTTTTTCAAAAGATGAATTTATAGGAATAACAAAGTTATCTGTTTTCACGTAGGTTAGGGGCCAATATATATTTTAATGAATTAAAAATAGAAAACATTCTAAAATTAAATAAGGAAGAAGAAGATGAAAGTGAGAACAGACATACCAAAAGGATAGCCTTAATGTTGGTAACACTGAGTCTTTCACCTTCAGAACCGTCTTGGTTGGCCAAAAGAACATCAAGAAAATCAGGCTTATCCTTTCGTTGATGGGACGTTGCCTTGTGCTCTTCCATCACTTTTGTCAGTAACACATCAAACCTCCTATGCAATTTCTTCATTCCACGCACGATCCCTTGCAAATCCATCCACGCAATGGACGGTATAAAGTCACCAATGTTGAAATATCCGGCGGTGGTCATGAGCTCCACCACCATGTCCTTGAACTCATTTAATTCCGATCCCTTGGTAACAAACATACGTCGGCTAAGTATTACTTGGCTTATCATGTTTGCAACCGCATAAACCAACATTTCTCCCACCACCACCGGCTCGCCTTTTTGGCTAGCATTGCACAGAGCGTTGATCATGTGACCAACCTCAGTGACCCTAGCATGAGCCCAGTCCTCTAGAGCTTTTGCGCCAAGAAAGTGTAGATTACTCAGTTTGCGCAAAAGCTTCCATCTTGGCCCATAATCCGCAAAGACCATGTCTTGTGCGTTATAGGCCAAGTGGGTTGCGCCAGCGTTTGGAGGCCGGTTTGAGAAATTTAGGTCTAGGGTCTTAAGCAACGCTCGAGCTGCATCTGGGTTGGAGGCCACTACCATGTCACATGTACCAATTTTTAGGTACATGATCGGACCATATTCTTTAGCCATGTTAGCTAATGAGACATGGGGCATGTTGCCGAGGAGGGGAAGAGCTCCTACGACCGGCCACCCTTTTGGACCCGGTGGCAAGGGACGGGTTGGTTTTTCAAGGAGAAAACGAAGAAAAAAGTGGGTTATGAAGAATAGAAGAACTCCCATGGAGAGCTCCCTGAGAAGGATTGTGTCTAGTGCCATGGTTGTGGGAGGCAGGGATCACAGCAGCTTCTGTTTGATGACAAAAAGCTATTCATTTGTTGTGGTCGTCATTGGTTGTGTGCAGCGATATATATAGGAAAACGAAAAGGCTAATCGGGAATAAAAAAAATAGTGATTTTGTAAAACCAAACTAAACATAGTACTTAATTCTCAAAATATTTCAGGGTAGGAATAGTGGTTTAATCTATGTTTCTTATGCATACCAATTCAAAGCTAAAACAAATAAGATATGCTATGTGACTTTCAAAAGCTTCAAGCTAAAAATAGTAGTTTGGGCTATACCTTTTACACATATCAATTTAAACCTCCTTGGTTAGAATTCATGTATACACACTTATACAAATATTTAGTAATATGTTATAAAAAATACTTATGCATCATATTATAGTAAAAAAAATATTGCATAAGTATACATATGCATACACAAAACACACATAGAACCTAAAGCATTTTATAAGTTTGTATATTCTCAAGATAAATGACACAATTATGATAAATATAATATTCATGGATATATATATATTATGTAAGAGATTATACTATATGTTATTTCTATGGTGATTATAGTCACGTACAACATTTTTATAACTTGATATGAAGTTAAGATGGATATTCTCATACAAGTATTAAAAACACCAAAGTTAACCTACATGAATACAAGAAAATTTCTAAAATTAATTCTAAATGAATTGTTTTCACATATATGTTAAAAGTAGTATGAAAAGAGATAAATGATATCTAAATAATAACTACTCTAGACACATCAATAGAAATTCCAAAATTTGTAATTCTCTTAAAATAATTAAAGATGAATGGTAATATTTGAAGATAATGACAACAGTAAAATAATTGACATTAGGAAGAGAGGTAAGAAAAAATCTTCAATGATTAATAATGTCACACTTGTTAAAATAATCTAGTTCAATTTGTTATATATTAGACAATTGAGTGCTAGTAATTATAAGGTATCCTTTGAACAAAATACTTATCTTGTTATTAATTTGAAAATGATTGATATCTTATTTGTTGCTAGGCAATTGAATATTATGTATATTATTGATTGATGCACTTTAATTAACCAAAATATGAAGCTTTTTTTGTTTCTATTAATGACAAATTGTGAATTTAGCATTGACAGTTGAATTATGAAAACATAAAATAACAATTAAAACTTAATACAACTTTGTAAAAGGTTTTTTAAAATTAAAATTTGAGAAAAATAAAACATGTGCAACGCATTTAAAAGTAACAAGTAAAATAAGATTTTTTTTAAAAGTAAAAAAATAATATCTACTATTAATATTTATAACTATTAATTTAACCTTTTTTTTTATTTTTAGTTGATAAGTCATATACATATATTATTATAGATAATTATATTTGATTTGCATAAGTTATATTTTTTATTCACAATAACAAATACTTTTAAAATAAGTAAGGGTATCTTGTCACTTCAATTAGGAGTGATCTTTTTTATGAGTTTGAAAATGAAAATTTTAAAAATTTTTGTAATTTTTAAAATGTTACTTAATTTGTAATTCATTGACCGCCGATTCATGATTTCACAACTAATAAAGCCCACTAATGCACGTAAAGCTTACGGCCATATTACGTACCAGCTCCGCATGCTTGCCGAAGTCATTCACAAAGTACCGTGATTAGGGGTAGTCATCCGGATAACCATTAGCAATAACTATCGCAATCCCCCTCTCCCTTATGGACTCTTAGAGAATCTTACCATCATAAGGTATTTGATTGTAATGAAAATAAGATTCTAGTAATAATATCAAAGTTGAATCTTGGTATTATTAGAAAATGTGGTGAAATTTAATTTATGCATGTGAAAATTATATTAAAATTCTACTTAATTTTTAATATATATATATATCTATAATAATGATAAGGTCGATATAAATTGATAATAAAATTTATTTTGATTACAATTGTGGAATTTTCGAAAATAGATTATTATGACCCCTTCATGCCTTTCAAGACTATAAATAGCTAAGGAACAGGACCTAATACCACAAGCAGAATAAAACAACACCATCTAATGCTACTACGTGCTGGTCGAGCCAACACATGTTAGGTCAAAGATTATAATTAGCAGCTATCATTAGAGGAAAAGAAAGTGACTTTCGTTAGGCAAACAAAAAAAAGAATGAATAATGGGTACAACTTAATACTTTGGTAATCCGCTCAGATCAATAATTGTGGTTCTAAGACCAACAAGGAGGAAATTGTTTACACCCAAAAGCCAAAAGGCCAAAAATCAATCATTGTATTGGAAAATAATAAAGTAGCGGTGCATAGTTTCTTGAAGAACAGAAGACTTTTGAATAAAGCAGTGGGTATAACTATGGGACCGACACCAATACAGAGACAAATTAAGGTAAATTAATGCATGACGACTCTACTTTTCTTTGATAGCTTTCAAAAGGGTCATCGTTCGTTGGCATGCTCATTGAACCATTACACGAATTGGTACAACCTTCTAATCACTCCCAATATTTGTAGCCAATAATGACAGGCTTGGGGTTTCGAATAGACATCGTCTATGTGCCAATGCCCACTACGATCTCCGTTTCCATTCGCCCCGAAAAAAAAAAAAAAAAAAAAAAAAAAAAAACAACAACAACAACAACAAAACAAAACTAAAGTTATAGCATAAAAAGTTGTGTGTTCATTTTTTATTCCGATGAAAGAAAAAAAAAAAAAAAAACAGAACTAAGAAGTTCCCAAAAAGGTGGTCACAACCATTTGTGAGTGCGGCATTTAAAAATTGTTTTCTCTTGGTCCTTTGTAGACCATCGGAGCCAATTCCAGCGCGGGACTAAAACTAGGGCCAGCTTGCAAGACGGGATAATATTCAGTAAGTCCCAGCAGCCATAACAATAAATAAATACATAGAAAATTAAAATATAATAATATATCATTTTTTATAAGTAATTATATAATCATTTAGTTGTCTCACATAAGATTAAATAAATTTGCTTCGATTATCGTAACTGATAATTAGGCAGGATAATTAAAAATCATTAACCTATTCACAAAAGAAAGTGAGGACGTGTGAAAATAGGTCCACAAACAGAGTTCGAGATTAACACGCAAAGGAGTATGTTAAGAAAACGGCTTTCGTTGGGCCAGAAAAAATTGAATAATGGAGTAGAACTTAATACTCAGTGCTCGTCATAGATGAATCTCTGGGATCAATAATTGTGATACTATTGCCTCATTAAGTATATTGTTTTTTTCTTTTTATTTTTTGGTAAGACCAACCAGGAAAAAATTATTATTCTTGATATTTGAAAAATAGAAATTTATGTGAAAAGGTGCAAATTTTGAATTGAATTCTATAATTTATTGAGTCATCCTTATGAAAAAATTGCAAGAGTAAATTACTTAAACCATTTATCAAAAACGTAACTTGTTTGCAAATCTTTGTACAATTAGACATAAAATTTTCCTCCTCAGTATGCATATTATTTGAAAAAAAAAAAAAAAGGTAATTTCATATATTTTTTCAAGGTTGTGCATATTATTAAAAATTGGTAATTTCATATATTTAGGTACAAGATCTGCAAGTGGAAGTAGACCTCATAATCGCATATAAGGCATCTTTTTCAAGGTCAGAAATTTTGTTTTCCATAAATTTTCTAGATTTAAAAATGATAATTTGGCAAAAGTTAGTTATATTAAATATTGCTACATTTTTTGAGCATTTTAGCAAATATGACATTTCAAAAAACAAAAAAAAAAAAAAACAAAAGAAAGAAAGAAACCCCGTCTTATTATTGGTGGAATTTTTTTAAGGTAGATATGACAGCAATTGTTAATGTTGATGAAACAAAATATACATGAAAATGATTCAGAACAAAAAATAAAAAATAAAAATTGTGTAATACCTATAATCATTCAATTTTCCTGCAAAGTTACGTATTACTGGAGTATTCACTTTTCCTGGACAAGTTTTTAATTAGAATGAGATATTTTATTGCTATTTCTTATCGGGACGGCCACAAGCATCATAGACACTGCACGATGGTAAATGAGTAGTAGCCTCCTCCATTGCTTAAGAATTAAGCTTTTAAAATAATAAATGTTCTATTGGGATCACATTGCCTGTTTTCCCTTGTGGGTGGCTTCTATATTGTGCCCAGAAATCTAGAAGATGACACCCAAGCCGCCTCGATCACTAGTCCTTGGGGTTGCACACATCTTGGGAACCTAATCATTTTATAATGGTCAAAAAGATAAAATGATCTGTCATCAAGCATCATTTCTCAACTAACAAGGCCCAAATAATGCATCCAAATCTAATGGTCACGTAGTCGTGCGCTTACCTTCTCTGAATGTGGAATGGGGGTTCCCCCAAATTGCCGAATTCAATCAAAAAGAAAAATGACTAGGGGTGGTCCTTCGAATGGGAATTAACAGTAATTAGTACGATCCCTTTTCCCTCTCCGATAATTGGGTTACAACATTAAAATTATTCTGTTTGTTTATATTCTTCTTGTAGACTAGAGAATCTTACTATTATAAGATATTTGATTAGAATGACAGTAAATTTCTAAAAGTAATATCAAAAAATTTTTTTGACACTAATTATCTTATATATACAACAATTTTATTATTATAATAATAAAATTTACTTAATATCTATTATATATATAAAATAATGAGATCAATACTAATTGATTACTAAAATTTACTTTAATTAAAATTTTAAATTGTAAAATTAATTTAATATTTTTATAATATAATTAAATTAAATTAAATAATTTTTAAATTTAATAATTAATTTAATTCGTATAAATTTTAAAAAATATTTATCGCTTAACGGTGGATTGTTTAAATTCCTCCAAACAAGCAACGATCCAATCTAAAAATTCCAATAAAAAAGAAAACGGGGAGGTTTGTGATGATTTTAAAATTTTTTATATTAGATAATCTAGTATCTTTATGTATGAAAATAATTAATTCGATCGTTGTAGTCAAACTCTATTATGGATTTCTGATCACATTCTCCACGGGGCCTCATTATCTCTTCCTTCTCCGAGCTCGGGTTATAGAAGAAGGAGATTTCCCATCCGTGCCAATACGCTAAAAGAAGAATCGAAGAAAGGGAGAATTTATCAAGATGATCATGTTGGGGAGGTAACTTTGACTTCCTCTCTTACCGCTAAAATAATGGAGTTCGGACACTCAATTTCTAATGAGCCCCATGTTAATGTTTCTCGCAATTCCCTCAGACCCGGAGAAATGATAAAGTCTGACGAACCTCATCTCGTATTGCTTCCGAGGTCTGCCTTCCTTGATTGAGCCCTAAAGCTGGCACCCGGCTTAGGACCTCAGACAAAGCAATTGAGTCAAGCTTGTACTCTTTTGAATTAGACTTAACACCAACCCATGCATTCAATTAGAAAACCTTTCCGATTTTAGACTCCAATCACTGTTTTGGCTAAAAACCTTGATTAGACAAATGGGAAAAGTCTAAAGAGATGACGGCCGCGCGAATGCTAGCCATTAGTGATTAGTGAGTCAGATGTCAGCATTAAAATGAAGGACAATGACGGCGCCCTTGTCTTTTCAATAATCGATTTCTGGTTGAAAGCGTGGTGGAGCCTCGTTCACACGCGCCGCCCAAGAAGAAACCTTTTTCTTGGTTGGGTACGCGCATGGAGCGAACCTAAACGTTGGGTTAAATTATCTGTCATCAAGCGTCGTTTCTCAAGTAATTTGGCACGATCATGCATCTGAATCTGACGGCCATACAATCGCATGTACTTACGGACCTGCTCTTTACATTGAATAGTTGTTCCCCAACCAGCGGAATTGATTCAGAAAAAGTACACCTGTAGGGGACGGTTATTTGCATGGAAATTAGCAAATTAACAATAATTATTACGATCCCCTTTTTCGTCTATGTCAGAGAATCTTTAGTATTGTAAGATTATAAGCGTCATTAATTTAATTTTTTACAATATAACTACTACTTCAAATTAAATCTACTATTCCAAAATTAACTTAAATAAATAATATAAAATTATAAATATATAATTGCCAATAATATTTTGTACTGAAAACATCTTCCAATGATCTTATTAGCCTAAATAATCAATTATATACCAAAGTAAAACTACCTTCGCTACAAATAAAAATAAATTTGTCAAAACATTAAAAAAAAATATGATAATTTTAAGAATTCCAAAAAGAAAACTAATTATTAAGAAAAAAAATAAAAAAAAGAACTCTACATTAATATTGACTAATTTTATTTTTTCCAATCGAATTATTTTACTATTACATTTACTATTATATTTATATCTTTAACATATTTTACTATTATATTTATATTATGATATTCTAATGAATCTATTTTACTTTTTTTTTTTAATGAATTCCTAATTAACAAAGCAAATCTCTAACATAAAATTTTTCTTTTTAGCAAGCATATTATTTTAAGAAATTAATTATTTGATATATTTGGGTACAAGTTATCTCACATACATTTTTCTTGAATATTGAGTTGTCTCCAATATGGATGGGGTAGGAAATTTTATTCTCAATAAGTACTCCAAATCTAAAAATGACAATTTTGAATAAGTTAGATATAATAAAACTTTGCAAATTTTGTCACCCCTTTAATAAATGTTTTAGAAAAATAAAAATAAAGGGATTAATTCTTCAAGAAATGTTTTTACAATGTAACAATTTTTTGAAAATGAATATTTTAAAAAATTAAAAAAAAAATGTTTCTTTTCTTGGTTGTGACACCAGTGGATTGAGATTGAGTTCTAAACGTTGGGCTTTGCTCCATTTGACTGTACCTAAGGAATAACGGACAGTAAGAACAGGCCACGCAGCCCAACTCTAGTGAAGCTATTTCAGCTCTTGAAACGTGCGTTTAATATATGAAAACACGATAAAATAGTTTAAGATAGGTTTTGTCTCGTGCTTTTTCTATGTCTTCAACTCACGTTATTAATTTACAGGACCATGAGATTCAATGCAAATCACAAACCACCAATTGATATCTCGGGCTAGCATATTTTATTTTTTTCTGTTTTGGGGATGTTTCCCCATTTGGAGGCGTCACGCATATTAATAATAATAATAAGATTCTTTTTTCTGTTTCTGGCTGTGAGAAAGATTTGACAATTTCAGGGAACAGGGCCGGTATCTTTAGAAAGGAAAAAAAAAAAAAAAAAAAACAGAGAGAGAAATTATTTACACCAAAAAGCCAAAAAGCAATATTTGTATTGGAAAATAATAAAGTGACGGTTTCTAGTTTCTATGTAGGGAGGAAATTATCATACGTGAGACTTAAAAATAAATAGAAATTCAATCAAAAAAAGGGTCGAGTTTGAGTTGATTTCTAGTTTATTGAGTCATTCTCATGAAAGTAAAAAACATAATTATCGTTTTATTTCTCATTCTATGCTTCCTTTGCATTGCTCTAAATATGCTTTGCATTGCTTCCTACTTCTTAACTCCGCCACATTGCCGAGACTTTTTGATAATGTTTTGGTATGTTTTTTGGTCACCCACTCCCATGTAATCCACGTAAGTTACGGGACTTTTTTGCTTCCCCGAAGTGCTTCCCCTGTAAACAAATTCATCAACACATCAAAGAAACAATCTAGAAACTATATATAAAAAAAAAGCAAAAAACAAAGAAAATATAATTATTAGAAAATAAATGTTTTATAAGACTGACCTGCTATTTGATTGATCTACTTCTACTGCCTTGTTCTTATAGTTTAGATATGGCGCTACCGCTTTCATGAGTTCGTTGTCCATTGCTCAAACACTAAATTTGAAGAAGCTAGCAAAAATAACAGAAACTTGCTGACTTTGACAATTCACTCTCATGCCCACCCATGGTTTCTATTGTGTGGGAGTATCTTATTTCCTAACTAAGAGCGAAAATTTTACTTTTTAAACATTATTATTAATTAGGATCCATTGAAATTTGTTCCCATCTAAGAGCCATTTATTTACATTATTCGCATATCTCTACAAATCTGGACAAAAAAAAAAAAGAATTCGTGGGCATAATGTAATTATTCATTTTTTCTGCAAGTTTGTGTATGGCCTAATCATTCACTTTTCCTAGAAAGTTTTTGATTGGTTCTTCGCTTCCACAGCTCGAGAAAATTTTGAAAGAAACAAAGAAAAAAAATTAGAAATTAGAATGAGAGAACTTCATACAATTTCTTATTATCAAACCCCTCCCCTCCCCACCTCCCCCAAAAGCCAAAGGCGTACATACACCACCCGTGTGAGAGACAACGTGTATATATAAATATTATAATAAATTTCTTTAACATTTCTTTTTTGCCTTATTATTAGTCATTACCACCGTGGACCCACCCCCTGGTCTCTGCCCCAGTTCATTACACTGTTCATTTACAGCTTCCTCGTCTTCGTTCCCCCATTCATCTCTCCCCACTGTTTGTTGGTAATATCGGACGGCCACAAACATCATAAACACTGCAAAGATGATCAGTTAGTATTGTATGAATTATGATAACAAAACCCATAATTTTTAACTTTTTAGCCAAAAGATGAAAGGGAACAATCAAAAAATAAAATAAAATAAAATGTTCTTTACCAGCCCAAATTCGAGCAACCATTGAAGATAGATTCCATACGAGGGTAAAGATGGCCAATGCCACTGCTTTCTTGTGCGTGCATGAATCCCATGCGTCACGGAAGCGCCGAATCCAAAATTTTCCTTCCAAAATGGGGTTTAGTTAGCATTCATGATTAACCAAATCACAAAAAAAAAAAATTGGGATTTTAAAGTAGCCATAAAATTAAATTATAGTTTTTCAGCCATTGAATATTATTAAATGGGCCGGTGGGATGTTGTTAGACCATCTCGCGGTGGGCCTAGACAAGTATGATCTTGATCTACTGACCCGTATCCAGTTTAGATAGATTAAATTGAAAGATTAGCATCAAAATTATTAGATAGATCAAATTTAAATTTAGCTATCTTGATCTTGTCTTTAAACAGGCTTGTCAATCTAGCAAGCAATACAGTAAATGTCAATCTTCCAGATGGTTATGGAACTGCTACACCGGGCCAAAATAAACAGCAGCACTGCCATTTCTTGGCACACACCAAACTCTTTGCAAGATTCCTCGGTTCTAGTCTTCTCAATTTCACTAAAAGATTCAGCTTTGCTGCTCACTGATTCATTCAAGACCTTGTCAGCCTCTGACAAAGACTTCGTCAGTTTAATTGAATTCCTTTCGTTTCCATTATCTGCGCAAGAGCTTTACCTGACTGTTTGCAATGTCAACTGAATCTGATTTTGATTTCCTCAATTGTAGTACTCCAGATGCAACAACCTCCTTTGTGTCAGATCTTGCCTTTCTTGTCTGAATTGACCTCTTTCCATTTCCATCAAGAGAAAGACCAACCTCCTTATTTGCCTCAGATCATCCTTTCTTGGCTTGAACTGGGCACTTATCAATTCCATCAACCGACAAGCTAAGCTCTTTGCTTCCCTCATATCTTCCCTTCCTCGCCTGAATTGGTGTCTTCTTGATTCCATCGCAATTCTTGATTGATGTTGACTCAGTTTTCCCTTTAGCAATCTGAATTGGGCCATCAGAACTTTTAGATTTCCAAGTTTTTCTCTGGCCACTTTTGGACACACTTGCACAAATTGGCCCTTTCTTGACCAGCTTTCTTGCAGTGGTGTCCGCAGTTTCTTCAGCTTGTTCTTCTCCATTGAAAACCTGAATGCTGCCTTTGACTCCATCCTGCTTCATTCTGCTGTCCCACGCAGACTCTGCTGCCACACTGGTTTTCGCCCCAGCCTCTTTCCTACTGCCATCCATTTTCGCTCTTTTATCTCTGTAATTTCCTATCTTTTTCTCAGGCATTTGAGTGCTACCGGGTCATGAATGTTAATGATGCATAAGAGACTTTAAGTGGAAGAAATGGCGGTAGGCGATCATAACAGACATTGGGATGTTAATGATGTTTACTTTAATTTTCTATCATCAAGTAAAATGTACGTTAAGCTAATGAAAACGCACATACAGAAAATAATCTTATGTGTTGTATGCACATTTACCTCACCTGTATGCACATCTTATTTGTAAAAATAAATAAATAAATAAATAAATATATATATATAGAACCCACATGTTTTTATTTTAAAAAAAAAAAAAGAGTGGGACCTGCGTCATCTCTTTCCTACAGCGGAATCTATGTGTGTATATATATATATATAGATAGACGTACGAAAGGACTTCCTTCTTTTGACACTCACCTTTTGATATAAGTTCATATTCCCTTGGGAAAAAAAATAAAATTTCAATTTGTTGCAGGTTCCAAATCTCGTAACTTTGACTGCAGGCGGGGGGGGGGGGGTGAGTTATGGGAATCATTATTGTCCTGAAGTTTACATCGAATCCCTGATGGGGTTGCTGGCACGGCGGTAATTACGCAGCCAGCTGGGCATACTGGCGAAATGCTTTTGTGGATCCACACCTAATTCAGTTCAAGGCACTTGATCTACAAATGCACTAACATTGGTGTCTACCAAGAAAACGGTGCCTACCATGGTAGTAAAAATTCGCTCGATTAAGATAAAATTATCTGTCATAAAGCATCATTCCTCAAGTAAAAAGCCCCAAATAATGCATCTAAATCTAATGGTCATGTATTCGGGTGCTTACCTGCTCTGTATGTTAATGATGGTTCCCCAAATTGCCGATTTCAATCAAAAACAAAAATGACTCGGGATGGTCATTTGAATGGGAATTAACAATAATTAGTAGACCATTTTTTTTTTGTTGTAATAGTATGCATAGTTCTATAGTTCTTCATGCATTTAATAAAATGATAATCAATGCCAATAAAAGTCTCTGCTTGTTAAATGCATCCAGAATTCGGTGAATAATGAATCTAGTTCATACCTACTACGTTCATGTACTACGTTTGTGGTATTCATGCCTCAATTTGAAAAAAAAAAATGAAATTAATATTTTAAAAATTAAATTAATTTGTTAAATAAAATGATAGAATTAAAAATTAAATTTTAATTCGTTATAATTTATGTTAAAAAATTATTAATTTTAATAATTAATATAAAATTAATAAATTAATTAATTATTTAAAATTTTTGTAATTTAATTATTTTTAAAAATTAATTAAAAATTAAAAATATATTAAATTTTAAATTGTGATAATATGTTACATCAATTATAATTTTTTTTATTTAATTAACTTTAAAAATTAAAAAAAAAAATAGAGATACCATAAGTCGTGAACTCATACAAAATACATAAAAATGGTGATCTTTACCCACAGCCGCGCTCTCTCCTGACAGCAAGTCACGGGCGTGATAGACTTCACCAAAAGTTCCATGGCCCCAAATGCAACCAAGCAAAGATCTCCCGCGGAGCAGCGTCGAATGACCGTCTCTGCTTCTCTGCCATTTTCACTTCAAAGATGAAAGATTCCTCCAAAAGGGTGTGTGAATATGCAAGCAGAATTGAATTTTGGAGGTGAATTGCTGCTACAAATCAGAGAAGCGAGAAATGGAGAGGCAGTGGTTTTCTGATTGATCGCCCGTCTTCCTCGTGCTTCCGCTGACAATTCCTGCTGCCAACGGCCCTCTTGGTACGGCCACACAGCTCAGCATTTGTCAGCGAAGGTGCTATCATCTTTCTGCATTCCCACTGGATTCTCTTCGGGAGACACAATGTCCTTGCGCTTTGTCCCGTGGCATCTCGTTCTATCCAAATTTAGTTACTAAAAAAATTTATTTTTCTTAATTTTGAAACTAAGTGAAAGTCTCTAAAATTTTATAAATAACTTTATTTTTTTTTTTAAAACATAAAGTTAGATAAAATATTTTAGAAAGAAGATAGTGACTATTAAATTAAATAAATCTTAGTCCTCTGTTGAGGAGGTGGATGACTATATATAATCTTAGAAATCTCACTTATAAAATATTTAAGTAATAGTATAGTTATATTTTTGAAACAATATGATATTATCTAAGTTCTTCATATTTCTTGTCTATTTTGTGTACTTTTTTTCCTATCTTCTACTAGTAGCATTCTAGTTCTCGGAGAAAACTGAACTAGTATTCGAGTCAAGTGAATTACTGGTGTCGTGCGGGTCGTTGGTTGATCAAGGCCAAGTCCGTGACAAGTGGTATCAAAGCCACCAGCACACTCTGTTGATAAGGATGTCGGGTCCACACAGTGAGACTACCCACGTGGTTGAAGGAGTCCAGAAGCAACCTAAAAGAGGGAGATCAAGGTCGAGGGATGTCTTAGAAGACACCAATGCAAGGCTCGCAGAGGTTGAGCTTGCTGTGACGGATGGGTAGGAGAAGTTCGAGGTGGTAGACCAACGCATCGATGAGCTTGAGAGGGAGAGTGACGAGCTTCGTGAGGAGATGCAAGGTGCCTTAAACTAAGCCCTATCAAGGTGTCTAGACCAAGTGAAGATCTTGGAAGAGACCCTCTATTGTGAGGTTGTGACGTTAAAGGAAGAGCTCGAAAGAGTCTCTAACGAGTTGAAAGAGACCAAAAATGAGCTAGTCCTTTGCAAAAAGGCAGTTGCTCAAGGTGGAAGTATTGCCTTGCCAACGGTAGTTGCTTCTTCAAAGGTGGATGTTCTGAGACCTAAGGCATATAATGGGTCAAGGAACGCGAAGGAAGTTGATAACTTTTTATGGAGTTTTGAGTAATACTTTAAGGCACTTGGTGTCGTGGAGGATGCCACGAAGATTGATAGTGCTGCTTTATACCTCGTGGATACCGCAATGGTATGGTGGAGAAGGAGGTATAGTGATATCGAAAGGGGTACTTGCATCATTAACACATGGGATGAGTTCAAAAAAGAACTCAAACGACAATTCTATCCAGATAATGCTGAGGAAGAGGCGAGAGCAAAGTTAAGGCGTCTTTAACAAAAGGGGAGCATACGAGAGTATGTGAAGGAATTCTCTGAAGTGTTGTTAGAAATTCCTGATTATCCTGACAAGGAAGCATTCTTTGCGTTCAAAGATCGCTTACAAAATTGGGCGAAGATAAAGATCCAAAAACATGGTGTTCAAGATCTCACCACCGCTATTTCCATTACCGAGTAGCTAATAGAGTTTAAGAAGTCCGAAAAGCCCAAGTCTTATAAGGACAAGGATGGCAAGGGAAAGAGTGGGGGAGATAATCCCTCGAACAAAGGACGTTTCCACAAGTATAATGGGTCTAAGGAAGGGAAGAACACCAAGGATGGTCAAAACAATGATAGGGGCCCACTCAAATGCTACTTTTGCGACGAGCCGCACAAGGCAAGGGATTACCCGAAGAAAGCCAAGCTTTCTGCCATAGTTGAAGAAAGGGACGGACAGCAGCAACGTGAGGAGATAAGGATGGGATCCTTACAAATCCTCAATACCATCAAAGCCAAGGTCGAAGTACCTAAAACCGAGAAGAGAGGACGATTATACGTGGAAGCAAAGGTGAGTAACCAAGTGGTTAAAGCCTTAGTGGATACCGGAGCTTCCAACAACTCCAAGAAGAGGAAGCAAGGCGGTTGGGCATCAAATACAACAAGGAGGAAGGATGGCTCAAGGCAGTAAACTCGAAGCCAAAGTCAATTTTCGGCATCGCTCATGGTAACTGAGGTACGATCCTTTTTAGGGCTCGTCAACTATTACCGAAGATTTATAAAGGGCTACTACTCTATTGCAACTCCGCTTACTGAGTTGTTAAAGAAGAATAGAACATGGAGTTGGGATACTAAATGCCACATAGCATTTGAAGTGCTCAAACAAGCAGTTGCTAACGAGCTAGTGTTGGCTCTTCTCGACCACACCAAACCATATGAGATACAGACCGATGCTTCGGATTTTGCAATTGGTGGTGTGTTAATACAAGAAGGGCATCCCATTGTGTATGAAAGTCGCAAGTTGAATGAAATCGAGTGTCATTATACAGTGCAGGAGAAGGAGATGACTGCAGTGGTGTATTGCCTACGAACTTGGAGGCATTATTTGTTGGGGTCTAAGTTCATCGTAAAAACGGACAACATTGCCACAAGTTACTTCCTCAATCAAAAGAAGTTAACGCTAAAGCAAGTGATGTGGCAAGCTTTCTTGGCGGAATTTGACTTTGTGATGGAGTATAAGCCGGACAAGGCTAATTTGGTGGTCGATGCATTGAGTAGAAAGGCCGAACTAGCTGCCATCACAAGTCTAAACTTCCCTTTGGTAGAACAAGTAAAGGAGGGATTGGAGTATGACCCACAAGCCAATAGTTTGAAGGAATTGGCAAGTAGTGGGAAGACACGCCGATTTTGGCTTGCAGATGGATTGCTCACTACCAAAGGCAATAAAGTTTATGTGTCAAAGTGGTAAGGATTGAGGAAGGCAATTATCAAGGAGTGTCATGACTCAAAATGGGTCAGACATCCGGGTATGCGTCGCACGTTGGCACTTGTAGAGCGGGCATATTATTGGCTACAAATACGGGACGACGTTGAACTCTATGTGAAGACTTGTCTTGTATACCAACAAGACAAGGTGGAGTAATACCAACCATTGGGATTGCTAGAGCCCCTATCTATTCCGAAGAGACCATGGGAGAGTGTTTCGATGGACTTCATCACGTGTCTACAAAAATCGGAGGGATATGCCAACATCATGGTAGTGGTAGACCGATTTAGCAAGTATGGTGTGTCCATCCCTATACCCTCAAAGTTTACAGTTGAAGATGTAGCATGCCTATTTTTTAAGTTGTGGTGAAATATTGGAGCATCCCGAAGACGATTATCAGTGACAGAGACACTCGTTTCACCGGAAGATTCTGGATGGAGCTATTCAAGTTAATGGGATCGGAGCTCAACTTCTCCACAAGCTTTCACCCCCAAACTGACGGCCAAACAGAAAGGGTGAATGCCTTGTTGGAGTTGTTCTTAAGGACTTATGTAAGTGCCAACCAGAGTGATTGGGCTAAGTTACTTGACATAGCCCAATTCTCATACAATCTACAAAAAAAGCAAGTCAACTAGGGCTAGTCCGTTCGAGGTTGCTACGGGACTACAACCATTGACTCCACACACATTGACGGTTGGCTACAAAGGGCTTAGTCTTGCTGCATTCAAGTTTGCCAAGGGTTGGCATGAGAAGTCCAACATGGCACGGGCACACTTGGCTAAGGCTACCAAGCAAATGAAGAAATGGGCCAATGCTAAGAGGAGACACTTGGAATTTGAGGAAGGAGATTTGGTGATGGTGAAACTTCTTCCCCATCAAAGCCGAAGGTTTGCTACGGTGCACAAGGGTCTAATAAGGCATTACGAGGGACCCTTCCCAGTAGAGATGAGGATTGGCAAGTTAGCCTACCGATTAACTTTACCATCACACCTCGAGATGCATCCTGTATTCCATGTAAGCCAACTAAAACCTTACCATCCTGACAAGGAGGAGCCAAGCAGGAGTAAATCAAGAAGAGCCCCTACAGCCATAACAACGATGCCAGATCGTGACGTGGAAGAGATATTGGCGCATTGTGTCATTCCAAGAAGAGGCACCCATCTGAGTTATGTCGAGTACTTTGTTAAATGGAAAGGATTGCCTGATAGCGAGGTAAATTGGGAACACGAGCTAAATTTGTGGAACAACGTGGATGTGATCGAGAAATACAAGAGGGACGTGACGAGGGCGTCACCAGATTGAGTGGGGGAGAATGTCACATGCCACATCATTCTGCCTAAATTTAGCTACTAAAGAGGCTTGTTCTTCATAATTTCAGAATTATGTGGAAATCTCTAGAATTTTGTAGATAACTTCCTTATCTTCTTATAGAACGTAGAATTAGATAGAATACTGTATAAGAAAGATAGTGACCGTTAAATTAAATAGATCTTGACCTTCTATTGAAGAGGTGGATGACTATATATAATTTTAGGAATCTCACTTGTAAAATATCTAAATAATAGTGTAATTATATTTTTAAAATAATATAATATTTTTTTAAATTCTTTATATCTCTTATTTATTTTATATTTTTTTTATTTTTTATTAATAATATTTTAACTTTCAAAAAAAAATAAATTAGTATTCAAGTGGAGTAAATTACTAGTACCACGTGGCTTATTGGTTAATCAAGGCCAAGTCCGTGACAGCTTGCTGGGTGATTTTGCTACTGTTTCAGGTTGCGGACATTGTGGGGCGGGTATTCGAAATTACAGTTTTGCCCCGAGAATGACAGATTTGACGGTTATAAACTCCTTGTTGTCTGGCGGATTTTAGGATCTGGAGGGCTATCATCGATTTTCGTGTTTGTGACGTAAGCTGAATAGCAAGTGCATGAGTTGGGCACCCTGATGGTTCCAGCAGTATAAAACGGTCTGACATTTCTATTTTGTTTTTTTTTTTCTTTTTTTTGTGCATATATGATTTTAGTGAATATATTTTATTATTTTTTATTTAAATAAATTTTATTTATTATATAATATAAAATTATAAATAAATTATATTTTAAAAAAAATAAATATCACAAATAATACATTTGTAATTTTCTTTCTTAATACGTCTGCACCTACTAAGTATTTTCTTTTATAAATTATTATCATCAGCCCAACAATAATTCTCCGTGGGACGCAGGATGATTTTTCTTTCTTTTTTTTTTCTTCAACCAATGATAAGTTACTTTGCGTTCCGTTGAATGATTAAAGATCACACAGTAGAGTTTATATTAATATATATTAATAAATTTATTATCTGATAAAAAGAAAACAAACCAATGAAGTTTTAAAAGATATTTAATTGTTAAAAATTAACATTTTTATTAAATTAATGTAAAGTTTTGATTCTGAATAAATACGTAAATTTTTTTTTTTAAAAAAGAGAAATAATTAATTTTTATCCGAAGCCCAGGAAACGAAGACTGTAACAATGTTCGCTATTCATGCGAGGAAACACCCTACTAGTGTCATGTTGGGGGATTGGACTCAAATTAGTTGGAGGCCCCATGAAGCGCTTGAAACCAAAGATCCAAAGAGGGTGTAGGAATTTCTTGGGAAGGTTTCGCCTACTCCTCTCTTAAGTCTGACGCCTCTCACTAGTTTTTAGAAATTTTTAGTAGCCACACAGAACCCTCCTTGAGCGTTCTAAGTTTTTGACATATAATTTATGGTAAAAAAGAAAGATAACAGAAGGATAGGATAGGATAGATCACATTGGCGTCGAGTCCAATTCAACGTGGGAGGATTGTGTGCGTGCTAATGGCGGTAAATTACAATTGCTAGCTAGCTGTGATGTTCATTAGAAGCGGTTAAAGTCAACGTGCGGTGGACACGTCGACAGTTTGTTTGTTAGCGAGTACCGTTGAAGAAGAAGAAAACGACAACAAAGGGGAAGAACTTGGTACTTGCTACTAGGTGCAGATGACCCTCGGAATTAAATTCTATAACTTACCGAGTCATTTCCAAAAAAAAAACTCAAATCATTAAGAAACAAAAAAGAAAAATTAAATTAAAAATATTACCCCAATTAATAGATTTTTCTTAATTACAACTAAAAAGATAAAAAGACGATAATAGATTTAAAGATGCCCTTATTTAGTGAGGGACTAAGTCCTTGACTGGGCAACCCGGCAGCACGATCCCAACAATATCCAAATTCACGAAGTTTCTAACGTGATTACTACAAAAATTATTGTCTTCGCGGAAAACAGAAAAAGGAAAATAAGGAAAAGATAATTAATGACAAGGATATGGAACAAGCATCACTTGGGGTAACACGGGCGAGCTAAATAGCATTATTCAGGCTTCAAGTAGGAAACATATACACTGGGTGACAGCCTTGGGGTGACCATAGCAGAAAGGGGCACGGCCTTCTGCAATGCGAGTCCAAAGGTCTCGTCCATGTTCAGCTCAACCCCATTAGGCAACTTCCAATCAAAAGAGTGCACCAGTGTGCCCAAAACGTACTCCACTATCACAATTCCCATCCTAGTCCCAGCACAAATCCTTCTTCCCGCTCCAAATGGAATTAATTCAAAATCATTCCCTCGCGGATCGGTCTTCGAGTTCTTCTCAGTCAAGAACCTTTCTGGGGTAAAATCTAGTGGATTTTCCCACACACTTGGGTCCCTCCCTATGGCCCAAATATTCACACTGAGTCTAGTATTTTTTGGTATATGATACCCGTTTACTTCACATGCTTCACTTGCCACCCTCGGAAGGTTCAAAGGTGTTGATGGGTGCTTTCGAAATGTCTCTTTGCATATGGCTTGTAGGTATGGAAGCTTTGGTATGTCTGATTCTTCAAGCCTCCGGTTTTTGCCTATAACTTGGTCCATCTCTTCATGAGCTCGTTTCAATATGGCAGGGTTCTTTAACATCTCGCTCAGTGCCCATTCTATTATGCTCGTGGAGGTATCAGTGCCAGCGGTGAAAAAATTCTTCAAAAAGATTAAAAGCAAAATGATTATGGTCAAATCAAGAAACCATTCAACCGAATTAATTACCGCATATCCAAGTATTAGTTCGTAGTGTTCAACTAATTTTGGTTTTTAGCCTAACCTTTTTTCTTTTTTCAATAATACAGGGAATGCATGAATGTAAATGGATTCTCCTTCAATGAAGGAAAGAATGTTTTGAGGCATGTCCCATTAGTTTAGAGCCTCGACCTCCTAGAGGTCGGGGGTTCTTTTTTTGTTTTTTTTTTTTTTTAAAATGATTTTATAGGAATAACAAAGTTATATGTTTTCACGTAGTTCAGGGTACAATGCATATTTTAATGAGTTAAAAAAAGAAAACATTCTAAAATTAAATAAGGAAGAAGAAGATGAGAGTGAGAATAGACATACCAAAAGGATAGCCTTAATGTTGGTAAGACTGAGTCCTTCACCTTCGGAATCGTCTTGTTTGGCCATAAGAACATCAAGAAAATCAGGCTTAGCCTTTCGTTGATGGGCTGTTGCCTTGTGCTCTTCCATCACTTTTGTCAATAACACATCAAACCTCCTATGCAATTTCTTCATTCCACGCACGATCCCTTGCAAATCCATCCACGCAATGGACGGTATAAAGTCACCAATGTTGAAATATCCGGCGGTGGTCATGAGCTCCACCACCATGTCCTTGAACTCATTTAATTCCGATCCCTTGGTAACAAACATACGTCGGCTAAGTATTACTTGGCTTATCATGTTTGCAACCGCATAAACCAACATTTCTCCCACCACCACCGGCTCGCCTTTTTGGCTAGCATTGCACAGAGCGTTGATCATGTGACCAACCTCAGTGACCCTAGCATGAGCCCAGTCCTCTAGAGCTTTGGCGCCAAGAAAGTGTAGATTACTCAGTTTGCGCAAAAGCTTCCATCTTGGCCCATAATCCGCAAAGACCATGTCTTGTGCGTTATAGGCCAAGTGGGTTGCGCCAGCGTTTGGAGGCCGGTTTGAGAAATTTAGGTCGAGGCTCTTAAGCAACGCTCGAGCTGCATCTGGGTTGGAGGCCACTACCATGTCGCATGTACCAATTTTTAGGTACATGATCGGACCATATTCTTTAGCCATTTTAGCTAATGCGACATGGGGCATGTTGCCGAGGAGGGGAAGAGCTCCTACGACCGGCCACCCTTTTGGACCCGGTGGCAAGGGACGGGTTGGTTTTTCAAGGAGAAAACGAAGAAAAAAGTGGGTTATGAAGAATAGAAGAACTCCCATTGAGAGCTCCCTGAGAAGGATTGTGTCTAGTGCCATGGTTGTGGGAAGTAGGGATCACAACAGCTTCTGTTTGATGACTAAAGGCTATTCATTTGTTGGGGTCGTCATTGGTTGCGTGCAGTGATATATGTAGGAAAACGAAAAAGCTAATCGGGAATAAAAAAATAATTTTGTTTCACCCTTAACCCGACCCCACTATTTCATGCAAATAAATAAATAAAAATCTTATATGAGAGCCGTCTGAAGGCGGCTAGTTCCTGCATTTGAACCCAAAGATGATCTTCCACCTAACATTGTGTTGGGATAAGAGAAAATGGGAAAAAAAAAAAAAGACAAAATAGAAGAAAAAAGCGGATAATGTTTGTGAGAAAAAAATATCATAGTATAGAAAAATAGTCTCTTTTTTGTTCTCTTTTTTCTTATTTTTTTTCAAATAAAATTTTTTTATTTTTCTTCTCCTCGTTACCCTTTTCCTAATACAAAAGAGAATAACCAATTTTCATCTCTCATTTTTCTTTTTCCTCTACTTCGTTATCCATTAGGAGCTAAAAAAAATGAAAGAATGGGAATCAAAGTGGTAAAAAATATTGGTGACCTTTGTTTCTATTTGTGGTAATATATCTGTGCTAATTTATGTGGTAAATATTTAACAGACCATAATAATTAAGCCTACAAATTAATGACTTCTTTGCTAGCATTCATGAATCTGTTAAAAATTAGCTTAATTACCCATAAGCATTTCAAATAAGAGGATTGTGACATATTTACTTTTTTGGTCCAACTTTAATTAGATTACCTCCTTTTTTTAACTTTTCAATGGAAACTTCATAATGGAGCATTAATTAAGGCTAGCTAAAGGGCTAATACTCAAAGATGGGCTATCACCTAAGAAAATTCCCCAAATGCTACCCAAAAAGATCCTTAACAATTTACAAGGTCACTAAATATCTTTTAAGTAGGAAAAGTAAATAAATTATTTTTCTTTTACAGAAAAACTAAATGGAGACGTGAGGAAGGCACATGGGGGGTGCAGGTGACGTGGCGTGTAATCCGGTGTAAGGGTACAAAAGTGAGTGGAGAAATGTTAGAAACGGAATTGCAGATTATTTTTTTTTTAAATAATAATAATAATAATAATAAAGAAAGGCCGAAATTTTGCCAAAGGACGTCTAGGAGAACTCGCTAAGTTATTGTAGGTCTGATTGGCTTTGGGGTTCTGGTCCTTTGCAACCGTTGAATATGAACTTATTTGGTCTAATTTATACTTCATTTTTAAGTAGTAAATTATATATATATGTCATTGTATAGATTATATTTTTAATTCACAATAACAATTACTTTTAAAGATTTTATAAGCAAATTCAAAATAAATAAAGATATTGTGTGGCTTCAATTAGAAGTAATCTGCGTGATGGGTTTGAAAAACGAAAATTTCAAAATTTTTTGCAATTTTTAAAATGTTACTTATATTTGTATACACCGATTTATGATTTTTCAACTAACAAAGCCCAATAATGCACCTGAATCTAACGGTCATATGGTCGCACGTGCTTACCAGCTCTGCATGCTTGCCGAAGTCATTCACATAGTACGATGCTCTGGGGGTAGTCTTTTGGATAGAAATTAGCAATAACTACCACAATTCCCCCTCCCCCATGTGGACTCTTAGAGAATCTTACCATTATAAGATATTTTATTGTGACGAAAGCAAGATTTTAGTAATAATATCAAGGTTAAATCTTGGCATTATTACAAAATGTAGTGAAGATTGATCGATGTATATGAAAATTATATTGTAATAATATTAAAATTCAACTTTAATTATAATTCTCTAAAACATATTATTATAACCCATTCATGCCTTTCTGGGCTATAAATGGCTTAGGGAACAGGACCTAATACGACAAGTAGAAAAAACCTGCTCCATCTAATGCTACTTCAACCTATCACTGGAGAAAAACAAAGCGACATTCGTTAGGTGCAAAAAACAAAAAAAAAAAAAAGAAGAGAATGATGGCTACAACTTAATACTTTGGTAATCCGCACAGATCAATAGTTGTGGTTCTAAGACCAACAAGGAGGAAATTGTTTACACCCAAAAGCCAAAAGGCCAAAAATCAATCTTTGTATTGGGAAATAATAAAGTAGCGGTGCATAGTTTCTTGAAGAACAGAAGACTTTTGAATAAAGCAGTGGGTATAACTATGGGACCGACACCAATACAGAGACAAATTGAGGTAAATTAATGCATGACGACTCTACTTTTCTTTGATAGCTTTCAAAAGGGTCATCGTTCGTTGGCATGCTCATTGAACCATTACATGAATTGGTACAACCTTCTAATCACTCCCAATATTTGTAGCCAATAATGACAGGCTTGGGGTTTCGAATAGACATCGTCTATGTGCCAATGCCCACTACGATCTCCGTTTCCATTCGCCCAAAAAAAAAAAAAAAACAACAACAACAACAACAAAACTAAAGTTATAGCACAAAAAGTTGTGTGTTCATTTTTTATTCCGATGAAAAAAAAAAAAAACAGAACTATGAAGTTCCCAAAAAGGTGGTCACAACCATTTGTGAGTGCGGCATTTAAAAATTGTTTTCTCTTGGTCCTTTGTAGACCATCGGAGCCAATTCCAGCGCGGGAATAAAACTAGGGCCAGCTTGCATGACGGGATAATATTCGGTAAGTCCCAGCTGTAGCAAAAGCTAACTTCAATATTTTACAGGTAGAGCCGCCACGTTGGGTCCTACCGTTGCAGAAAACAAAACGGGTTTCACTAATCGCACAGATTGCGACCGTATTAAAATTTTGTATGAGCAACTAGGAGGAGATTATCGTAGGTGACGTCGTCAGGGGCTGATCCAAAAAGATTTTTTTTTTTTTCTTTTTCTTTAGGAGTAAATTTACATGTATAACTATAACGATAAATAAACACCTAGAAAATTAAAATATAATAATACATCATTTTTTTTATAAGTAATTATATAATCATTTAGTTGTTTCGCATAAGATTGAACAAATTTGCTTCGATTATCGTGATCGATAATTAGGTAGGATAATTCGAGTACAAATCGTGAATCTATTCACAAAAGAAAGTGAGGACGTGTAAAAGTAGCTCCACAAACAGAGTTTGAGATTAACGCGCAAAGGAGTATGTTGAGAAAACGGGTTCCGTTAGGCCAAAAAAAAAAAAGAATAATGGGGTAGAACTTAATATTAGTGGTCGGCATAGATGAGCCTCTGGGATCAATAATTGTGATACTGTTGCCTCATTAATTTTATTTTATTTTTTTAAGATCAACAAGGAAAAAATTATTATGCGTGATATTTGAAAAATAGAAATTTATGTGAAACGGTGTAAACTTTGAATTGAATTCTATAATTTATCGAGTCTTCCACATGAAAAAATTGCAAGAGTAAATTACTCAAACCATTTATCAAAACGTGACTTGTTTGCAAATCTTTATACAATTAGACATAAAATTTTCCCCCTCAGTATGCATATTACTCAAAAAAATAAAAAAAGAAAGGTAATTTCATATATTTTTTCGAGAGTATGCATATGATAAAAAAATTGGTAATTTCATAGATTTAGGTGACCTCATAATCACATATAAGGCATCTTTTTCAAGGTCACAAATTTTGTTTTCCATCAATTTTCTAGATTTAAAATTGATAATTTTGCAAAAGATAGTTATATTAAATATTGCAACATTTTTTGAGTATTTTAGTAAATATGACATTTCAAAAGAAAAAAAAAAAAAACAAAAGAAAGAAAGAAACCCCGTCTTATTATTGGTGGAATTTTTTGAAGGTAGATATGACGGCAATTGTTAATGTTGATGAAACAAAATATACATGAAAATGATTCAGAACAAAAAATAAAAAATAAAAAAAATTGTGCAATACCTATAATCATTCAATTTTCCTGCAAAATTACGTATTACTGGAGTATTCACTTTTCCTGGACAAGATTTTAATTAGAATGAGATATTTTAATGCTATTTCTTATCGGGACGGCCACAAGCATCATAGACACTGCACGATGGTAAATTAGTAGTAGCCTCCTCCATTGCTTAAGAATTAAGCTCTAAAATAATAAATGTTCTATTGGGATCACATTGCCTGTTTTCCCTTGTGGGTGGCTTCTATACTGTGCCCAGAAATCTAGAAGATGACACCCAAGCCGCCTCGATCACTAGTCCTTGGGGTTGCACACATCGTGGGAACCTAATCATTTTTATAATAGTCAAAAAGATGAAATGATCTGCCATCAAGCATCATTTCTCAACTAACAAGGCCCAAATAATGCATCTAAATCTAATGGTCATGTAGTCGCGTGCTTAGCTGCTCTGCATGTTCACTGGTGGTTATCAACAAGTAAAATGACTAGGGGCGGTCATTTGAATGGGAATTGACAGTAATTAGTACGATCCCTTTTCCGTCTCCGAGAATTGGGTTACAACGCAAATTCCTCTGGTAGACTAGAAAATCTTACTATTATAAGATATTTGATTGCAATGACAGTAAATTTCTAAAAATAATATCGAGATAGAATTTTAACATTATTTTAAAATATAGTAAAAATTGTCTTTTATATATAACTAAGATCAATATTAATTGATTATTAAAATTTATTTCGATTATCATTTTAAATTGTAAAATTTTGTAAAATAGACTGTTATGACCCATTCATGTCTTTCTGCACAATAAATAGCTAGGAAACTGGAACTTATACGACATGAAGAAATGACTTACTCCATCTAATGCTTCTTTAAACTTTTGCAGATTGAGCCAACACATTTTGGCTTTAAAAATTAATATTTTAAAAATTGAATTGAATTAATTGATTGAATTGATAAAATTAAAAGGTATATGTTTATTCAATATAATTTTCCTTAAAAAAATATTAATTTTAAAAATTAATAACCAAATTAATAAACTAATGAATTAAGTATAGATTTTTTGATTCAATTACCTTTAAAAAATGATGAAAAATTAAATATCAAATAAATTAAAAATTCACAAAAATAATGATCTTTACCACTAGGTTACAAGTAATGACACAAATTTTTTATCAATATTTTGAGATTTTTTGAAAATAAAAATTAGATCATTATATATATATAATATGAATTATAAAAATTTTAAAAATATTTATATAATATATTTATTTATATTTTAAAAATATAAAATTATATATTATATTATATTATTATTTATTATTTAAATTTAAATTATTTTATTTATATTAAAATATTTTATTTATCAGTATTTTTATATAATATATAAAAATTTTAAATTTTTAAATTTAATAGTTAATTTAATTCTTAAAATTTTAAAAAATATTCCTCACCTAACAGTGAATTGGTTAAATTCCTCGAACAAGCGCCGATCCAATTTGTTTCCCATCCGTGCCAATAAGCTGAAAGAAGAATCAAAGAAAGGGAGAACTTATCAAGATGATCATGTTGGGGGGTTAACGTTGACTCCCACTCCTACCGTTAAAATAACGGAGTTCGTACACTCAATTTCTAACGGGGCCCGTGATCGAGACACAGGTTTGATTTGACTTGATCGACACAAACGAGATGACGCACCCGCCAACGCTAGCCGTTAATGATTAATTAGTCATCTGTCGGCATTAAATGAAGTGCAATGCAATGACCTTAATGTCATCAGCGCCCTTGTCGTTTCAGCAATCGTTTTCTGGTTCAAAGCGGGTGGGAGCCTCGTTAACACAGGCCGCCCAAAAAGAAACCATTTTCTTGGTGGGCACGCGCATGGAGCGAACCTAAACGTTCGATTCAATCATCTGTCATCAAGCATCGTTTTCTCAACTAATTTGGGCCGATAATGCATCTAAGTCTAACGGTCACACAGTCGCATGTATTTACCTACCCGCTCTCTATGTTAAATCCGTCCCCCAAATTGCGGAATTGAATAAAAAATGTGCACTGACTAGGGGACGGTCATTTGCGTGGAAATTAGCAAATTAACAATAATTGTTAGGATCCCCCTTTGTCGTCTCCGATGATTACGTTACAGCATAAAATTATTTATTGTTTATAATTATAAGATACTTGATTTCAAGATCAATTATATTGTAATAAAAATAAAATTTTATTTAATTTTTAATATATATATTATAATAAAATTAAAATTGATATTAATTTAATGTAACATACTTATTAAAAAAAATTAAGTAGAATTTCTCAAAATAAATTCTTATAACCCTTTCACATCCTAACAGGCTATAAATAGTCCTACGGAGAGTTTGAGAACCTAAGTTTTAAACAATCAAATTAATTATTAAATTAATTTACTTCTTTTAATTAAAATTAAATTAATAAATTTAATATTTATTATTAAATATATTTTAAAAATTAATAATATAATTTTTATTTTTTTTAAAAAATAAAATATACAAAAATTATTTTCTTAATTTATTATAAAAATTTTAAATTAATTAAATAAAAAATTATAATTAATTTTTTAATTTATATTTTAACTAATTTATTTATTAATTTAATTATCAATTTTAAAAATTTATAATTTTTAAAATAAAATTAAATTATATTACAGTTTAAGTTTTAATTTTATCGGTAAAAATCAACCACTATTTTGAGAGAAAGATTATAAGCGGCCGCCATGGGATTAAAAGAAAAACGGCTTTCGGTCAGGCGAAAAATTAAAACTAGAATACTCGGAACCGAATTCAATAATTGTGATACTGCGCCTCATTAATTTAATTTTTTATAAAGATTGTTGGAAACATCATCCAAATGATCTTATTAGCTTGAATAATCAATTATATACCAAAAGTAGAACTACTTCCCCTATAAATAAAAATAAATTTATTAAAACATTAAAAAATAATTTTCAGAAAAATATTCCTAAACAAAAACTAGTTATTGGAGAGTAAAAAAAAAAAAAAAAAAAAAACACAGAAAAAATTGAAATCAAAATATAAGATGCACATCTTGCAAGACAAACCTAATTTATTTTAATTGACTTATTTTATTTTTTTCTAATTGAGTTATTTTACACGTAAAATTTTTCTTTTTAGTAAGCATATTATTTTATAAAATTAATGATTTGATATATTTAGGTACGAGAACCACAGATGGAAGTTACCTCACATACAATTTTCGTCAAGTAAAATGTACATTAAGCTAATATAAACGGACATATTGTATGCACAGTTACCTCACCTGTATGCACATCTTATGTTTTTGTAAAAATAAATAAATAAATAAATATATATATATATATATAAAGAACCCACGTGTTTTTTTTTTTTTTTTTCAAAAGTGGGACCTGTGTCATCTCTTTCTGTCTGATCTCCGTCGTTTCCTACAGCGGAATCTATGTATAGACTTCCTTCTTTTGACACTCACCTTTTTATATGAGTGCATATTCGCTTGGGAAAAAATAAAATTTCAATTGGTTGCAGGTTCCCAACCTCAAAACTTTGACTGCAGGTGGGGTTGTGAGTTATGGGAATCATTCTTGTCTTCAAGTTTACATTGAATCCCCGATGGGGTTGCTGGCACGGCGGTAATTATGTAGCCAGCTGGGCATACTGGCGAAATGCTTCTGTGGATCCACACCTAATTCCGTTCAAGGCTGATATAGTATAACAGAGACAAAGATAAGGGTAATATTTTAATTAATTTAAAAAATAATAATTTTAAAATAAAAATAAAAATAAAATTAATATTTTTATTAATATATATATATATATATATATTTAAAATTAATTTAAAATTTTAAAATTTTAAATTTATAAATAAAATTATCTAATTAATTATAAAAATATTTTAATTTAAATAAAAAATACTTAATAATTAATTAAAAATATTATAAAATATTTAAATAATTCTTATATATTTTAAATAAATTAATTAAAAATTTTAATTATATTAAAATATTATAAAATAAATTAATTAATTAAAAATAATAATTATAACATATTTTTATAAAAAATAATCTTTATCACTATCCTATATCAGATCTTTTTATTTAGAAAAAACTAGTTGCGGAGTTGATAATAAGAAACTAACGTTTTTAATACCAAAAGGTTTTGTTTGTATTCAAATTTAAACTCTTGTAATCTGAACAAAAGCAAGACCTTTTGATCATGTAATTGTTATCCATATTACCTTTGCAGTGAGATTGGGACAAATGACTTTCCCTTCAAGAGTTGGCACAAGAGGTTGAGAACGCGGCGGAGAGTCTAGAACACCACCCGTTCTAGTTGCTGAGGCATTCCAAGAGGGTGTGTTGTTAGAGAAGTGCAAGCTGCTGGGTTCTTGCTTTGGCAACGGGGCGATGTTAGGCCAAGATGACGATAAATCATTCAAGTTGATCCTGTAAGTTACTTTGCGTGCCTTTGGATGATTTAAGATCACACAGTAGAGTTTATGGTAATATACATTAGTAATTAAAAATTTATTATCTGATAAAAGGAAAACAAACCAATGAAATTTTAAAAGATATTTAATGGTTAAAAATTTAAAATTTTATTAAAATAATGTTAAATTTTAATTCTGAATAAAATATGTAAAATTTATTTTTTTTTAAAAAAAGAGAAATAATTATTTTTATCCGAAGCCCATAAAGAAAGACTGTAACAATGTTCGCTATTCGTGCGAGGAAACACCCTACTAGTGTCATGTTGCAGGTTTGGGCTCAAATTAGTCGGAGGCCCCATGAAGCGCTTGAAACCGACGATCCAAAGAGGGTGTAGGAATTTCTTGAGAAGGTTTCACCTACTGCTGCCTAGAGAATTCCTTTTCCTAAGATGGGCTACATTTTTGAGACTTGCTTTGTTGCTTGAAAACATTAAAATCCCCATAATAAAATGGGCTGAACGTGGTTCGCTTGACCAACCCGTCATCAACCCTCGCATATGGTCACAAGTAACAATTCGATTTTGTCAAATCGATAATTTACCTTTCAACTTATAGAAATAAAGTTGCTAACATTGTTAATCGTCATCATTTCTTATTAGTTAAGTTTGACTTGTTAAATATCGTCAAAACAAAAGATAAAACCTCTGTTTATAATAAACTAAACTTGATTTTCACCATTCATAATCTTTCGATTACTTGTTTAAATTTTAACTTTAATTTCTAATAAAAAAGTTTAAAGTTGCTGACTCAAAATGAAAATGTGCAGCACTCTTACCTTTTCGTTTTCATTTCCTCTCTTAAGTCTGACGCCTCTCACTAGTATTTAAAAATTTCTAGTAGCCACGCGGATGAATATGGGTTTGAAAAATGTGAAGGCACTGTTTCGCCAGTTAAGATGGAAGTCGTCATGCCGCGGACACGTCGACAGTTTGTTTGTTAGCAGGTCCCACTGGAGAAGAAGAAAACGACTTCGCTGAGGAAAAGACAATACTTGCTACTAGTTAACAGATAAATCTCGAGAATCAATAATGTTGATACCACCTCTAATTAAAATTTCGAAAGACCAACCAACGTGGAAGAAATTATTATACGTCATATTTGTAAAACAAAAATTCATGTAAAAGAGTGTGAACTTCAAATTGAATTCTATAATTTATCCAGTCATTCCCACAAAAAAAAAAAAAAAAAAAAATACTCAAATTATAGAGAAAAACATAAAATTAAAGATATTACTACAATTGATAGATTCTTCTTAATTACAACTGAAGAGGTAAAAAGACGATAATAGATTTAAAGATGCCCTTATTTAGCAAGGGACTAAGGCCTTAATTGGGCAACCAGAGAGCACGATCCTAACAATATCGACATCCACGCAGTTTCTAATGTAATTGTTACAAAAATTATTGTCTTCGCGGAAAACAGAAAAAGGAAAATAAGGAAAAGATAATTAATGACAAGGATATGGAACAAGCATCACCTGGGGTAACACGGGCGAGCTAAATAGCATTATTCAGGCTTCAAGTAGGAAACATATGCACTCGGCGACAGCCTTGGGGTGACCATAGCAGAAAGGGGCACGGCCTTCTGCAGTGCGAGTCCAAAGGTCTCGTCCATGTTAAGCTCAACCCCATTTGGCAACTTCCAATCAAAAGAGTGCACCAATGTGCCCAAAACGTACTCCACTATCACAATTCCCATCCTAGTCCCAGCACAAATCCTTCTTCCCGCTCCAAATGGAATTAATTCAAAATCATTCCCTCGCGGATCGATCTTCGAGTTCTTCTCAGTCAGGAACCTTTCTGGGGTAAAATCTAGTGGATTTTCCCACACACTTGGGTCCCTCCCTATGGCCCAAATGTTCACACTGAGTCTAGTATTTTTTGGTATATGATACCCGTTTACTTCACATGCTTCACTTGCCACCCTCGGAAGGTTTAAAGGTGTTGATGGGTGCTTTCGAAATGTCTCTTTGCATATGGCTTGTAGGTATCGAAGCTTTGGTATGTCTGATTCTTCAAGCCTCCGGTTTTTGCCTATAACTTGGTCCATCTCTTCATGAGCTCGTTTCAATATGGCAGGGTTCTTTAACATCTCGCTCAGTGCCCATTCTATTATGCTCGTGGAGGTATCAGTGCCAGCGGTGAAAAAATTCTTGAAAAAAATTATAAACAAAATGATTATGGTCAAATCAAGAAACCATTCAACCGAATTAATTACCGCATATCCAAGTATTAGTTCGTAGTGTTCAACTAATTTTGGTTTTTAGCCTAACTTTTTTTTTTTTTTTTCAATAATACAGGGAATGCATGAATGTAAATGGATTCTCCTTCAATGAAGGAAAGAATGTTTTAAGGCATGTCCCATTAGTTTAGAGCCTCGACCTCCTAGAGGTCGGGGGTTCTTTTTTTGTTTTTTGTTTTTTTTTAATGATTTTATAGGAATAACAAAGTTATATGTTTTCACGTAGTTCAGGGTACAATACATATTTTAATGAGTTAAAAAAAGAAAACATTCTAAAATTAAATAAGGAAGAAGAAGATGAGAGTGAGAATAGACATACCAAAAGGATAGCCTTAATGTTGGTAAGACTGAGTCCTTCACCTTCGGAATCGTCTTGTTTGGCCATAAGAACATCAAGAAAATCAGGCTTATCCTTTCGTTGATGGGCTGTTGCCTTGTGCTCTTGCATCACTTTTGTCAATAGCACATCAAACCTCCTATGCAATTTCTTCATTCCACGCACGATCCCTTGCAAATCCATCCACGCAATGGACGGTATAAAATCACCAATGTTGAAATATCCGGCGGTGGTCATGAGCTCCACCACCATGTCCTTGAACTCATTTAATTCCGATCCCTTGGTAACAAACATACGTCGGCTGAGTATTACTTGGCTTATCATGTTTGCAACCGCATAAACCAACATTTCTCCCACCACCACCGGCTCGCCTTTTTGGCTAGCATTGCACATGGCGTTGATCATGTGACCAACCTCAGTGACCCTAGCATGAGCCCAGTCCTCTAGAGCTTTGGCGCCAAGAAAGTGTAGATTACTCAGTTTGCGCAAAAGCTTCCATCTTGGCCCATAATCCGCAAAGACCATGTCTTGTGCGTTATAGGCCAAGTGGGTTGCGCCAGCGTTTGGAGGCCGGTTTGAGAAATTTAGGTCTAGGGTCTTAAGCAACGCTCGAGCTGCATCTGGGTTGGAGGCCACTACCATGTCGCATGTACCAATTTTTAGGTACATGATCGGACCATATTCTTTAGCCATTTTAGCTAATGCGACATGGGGCATGTTGCCGAGGAGGGGAAGAGCTCCTACGACCGGCCACCCTTTTGGACCCGGGGGCAAGGGACGGGTTGGTTTTTCAAGGAGAAAACGAAGAAAAAAGTGGGTTATGAAGAATAGAAGAACTCCCATCGAGAGCTCCCTGAGAAGGATTGTGTCTAGTGCCATTGTTGTGGGGAACGGGGATCACAGCAACTTCTGTTTGATGACTAAAGGCTATCCACTTGTTGTGGTCGTCCTTGGGTGCGTTTAGCGATATATATAGGAAAACGAAAAGGCTAATTGGGAATAAAAAAATAATTTTTTTTCACCCTTTACCCGACCCCACTATTTCATGCAAAAAAAAAAAAAAAAACAAAAAAAAACAAAAAAGTAAAAAAGAAAAATCTTATATGAGCGCCGTGTCAAGGCGGCTGGTCCCTGCATTTGAACCCAAAGAATGATCTTCTACCTAACATTGTGCTGGGAAAAGAGAAAATGGGGGAGAAAAAAAAGGAAAAATAGAAGAAAAAAGAGGATAATGTTTGTGAGTACAGAATATTATAGTATAGAAAAATAGTCTCTTTTCTCTCTACTTCGTCATCCATTAGGAGCTAAAACATGAAAGAATGGGAATCAAAGAGGTACCAAATATTGGTGACCATTGTTTCTATTTGTGCTAATGTATCTGTGCCAATTTATGTGGTAAATATTTAACACACCATAATAATTAAGCCTACAAATTAATGACTTCTTTGCTAGCATTCATGAATCTGTTAAACATTAGCTCAATTACCCATAAGCACTTCAAATAAGAGGATTGTAACACATTTACTTGTGTGGTCCAACTTTAATTAGATTACCTCCTTTGTTTTTTTGTCTTTTCAATGGAAACTTCATAATGGAGCATTAATTAAGGCTAGCTAAAGAGCTAATACTGAAAGATGGGCAATCACCTAAGAAAATTCCCCAAATACTACCAAAAAAGATCCATAACAATTTACAAGGTCACTATATGTCTTTTAAGTAGGAAAAGTAAATAAACTATTTTTCTTTTGCAGAAAAACCAAGTGGCCAGGTAAGGAAGGCACCTGAGGGGTGCAGGTGACGTGGCGTGTATCCGGTGTAAGGGTGAAAAAGTGAGTGGAGAAATGATAGACACGGAATTGCAGATCATTCTTTTTAATAATAATAATAATAATAAATAAAGGCAGAAGCGAAATTTTGCCAAAGGCCGTAAGGGAGAATTCGCAAAATTATTGTAGGTCTGATAGGGTTTGGGGTTCTGGTCCAACTCTCGAAGCTAGGGGGCAGCATGCACGGCGTTCAATTAATATCTTGCCGAACTCTTAGGGCTCATTCAACCGTAAATCCTTCAGCTTCTGGCGACAATGAGTGAAATTCTGTTTGGAATGCTTCCAAGCCGATTGATGCTATGTCAAGAAAGATATTTTCGAATGTCGTGTAAAAGTATATATTTTGTTAGTCAAAATAAATCGTTTTGGTTAAATTGACTATTTTTTTCCGCTGTTGAGTACTTTATTTGACACTACTATATTTTCATAAATAACTTAATTTAATAGCTATGAGAATTCACTTTCATGCATGCACAAATAATTTATCAAAACGTAACTTGTTTGCAAATCTTTATACAATTAGACATAAAATTTTCCCCCTCAGTATGCATATTACTCAAAACAAAAAAAAAAAAAAAAAAAGAAAGGTAATTTCATATATGTTTTCGAGAGTATGCATATGATAAAAAATTGGTAATTTCATAGATTTAGGTACAAGAACTGCAAATGGAAGTTAGACCTCATAATCGCATATAAGTCATCTTTTCCAAGGCCAGAAATTTTGTTTTCAATAAGTTTTCTAGATTTAAAAATGATAATTTTGCAACAGTTAGTTACGTTAAATACTGTCACATTTTCTGAGCATTTTAGTAAATATGACATTTCAAAAAAAAAAAAAAAAAAAGAAAGAAAGAAATCCCGTCTTATTATTGGTGGAATTTTTTTTATGGTAGATATGACGGCAATTGTTAATGTTGATGAAACAAATATACATGAAAATGATTCAGAACAAAAAAAAAAAAATAAAATTGTGTAATACCTATAATCATTCAATTTTCCTGCAAAATTACGTATTACTGGAGTATTCACTTTCCCTGGACAAGATTTTAATTAGAATGAGATATTTTAATGCTATCTCTTATCGGGACGGCCACAAGCAGCATAAACACTGCACGATGGTAAATTAGTAGTAGCCTCCTCCACTGCGTAAGAATCAAGCTGTAAAACAATAAATGTTCTATTGGGACCACATTGCCTGTTTTCCCATGTGCGTGGCTTCTGGCATTACAGAGGAAGAACATTGATTTCAGCCACTCGTCCCCGCTGCTGAAAGCGGCCTCGATCACTAGGCCCCGGGGTTGCACCCATCGTGGGAACCTTATCATTTTATAATAGTCCAAGATAAAATGATCTGTCATCACGCATCATTTCTCAACTAACATGGCCCAAGCAATGCATCTAAATCTAACGGTCACGTAGTCGTGTGCTTACCTTCTCTGAATGTGGAATGGTGGTTCCCCCAAGTTGCCGAATTCAGCCAAAAAGAAAAATGACTAGGGGTGGTCCTCCGAATAGGAATTGACAGTAATTAGTACGATCCCTTTTCCCTCTCCGATAAAGAAATGGGCTATTTCTTTATGTTCTTCTTGTAGACTTAGAGAATCTTACTATTATAGGATATTTGTACTGAGTTTTAGACTTTGTCGATTTCGATTCTTTTTTCTAAGAAATAGTCTATTTTCAACAGCAACAATCCCCTTTGCTTCTTTCTATTTTCGAAATCAACCTCGTGACCATTTCGTTAAAAATGCCTATTTTCTTTCATGCCTTTTAAGGGCAATTAGTTGACCCCGTTTTTTGAAGTGTAAATTACAATTACAATAAATTTTTAAAAATAATATTAAGATAGAATTTTGATATTATTTAAAAATATAATAAAAATTATATTATATATATAATAATTATATTGTAATAATAAAAAAAATTTTACTTAAATAATACTTAAATTAATATTAATTAGTTACTAAAATTTACTTTGATTATAATTTTAAATTATAAAATTATTTAAAATAAACTATCTTTCTGGACAATAAATTCCTAGGGAGCTGGAACTAATACGACATGACCTACTCCATCCAATGCTTCTTTAAACTTGTGCTGGTCAAGCCAACATATTTTGGGTCAAAGATTATAACTAGCGGCTATCATCGCAGAAAAAACAAAAAATGATGTGTGGGTTGAACTTAATACCTCGGTACTCGGCACAGACGAGTCCCTGGGATCTAAAGACCAACAAGTAGAAAACTATTATCCGAGATATTGCCTTCTACTGCGACCGCGAGGCTGTTGAGATGCCTTGACCTGTGACTTTTTCTAGTTGACTTATCTTATCATTATGTTTGTATCTTTAACATGAAGTTCCGTAATCTTTAGCAATTCTGTTAGTACTTAATTATTTCCAAAAATTTACTTTTAAAAAACAATATTCATTAACTAAATTTTATTAATTATCCACTCATATAGTTTTCTATGAACAAATTATTTACTCATGTAGTTTGTTCCTTTACATACATGTATTTATGTCAGAGTTCCTTATTGCTATGGTTGTTCATGCTACTGCCGCTTCTTAGAATCAAAGCCTAGAACCCGAATATTAAGCATGAAGTCAGATCTTTTGACGAGGAAGATTGATTCGCAACAAAGTAAGAATGTTTATTCCAAACATGAGACCAAGTTATTTGCTTAAAGGAATAATGAATTGAAAAATCTCTAAGAAAAATACTTGTAAAATAATATTAGATGATAATATCCAGAAACAAGTATCTAAATATAGTACTTGACTCTCCAAAAATTTCAAAGAAAGCATAGTGGTTTAGTCTATGTTTTTATGTCTATCAATTCAAAGCAAACACAAAGAAGATATGTTATGAGACTTTCAAAAGTTTCAAGTTGGCAATAGTAATTTGGATTATATATTTTATGCATATCAATACAAAGCTTTATAATAAAAATTCATGTGTACAAATTTACACAAATATCTAATAGTATATTATAATAAATAAGTATGACATAAGTATACATATGTATATACAAAACTTGAAATATCTCATAAGTATGTATACTCTTAAAATAGATGATACAATTATAATAAATATAATATTGGTAGATATATATATTATGATAAATATTATATTATATGTTATTTTTACAGTAATTATAGTTATATGTAATATTTTTATAACTTGAAAATAAGTTTAAATAAATATTCTCATACAAGTGTTAAAAGTAACAAAGTTAATCTATAGTAATTTAAAAAAAATTTAAATATTTAAATTTAAATAAATTATTTATAAATATATAAATATATTTTAAAAGTAATATAATATAAAAATATAAATAGTATCTACATAATAGTATCATAAAGAAATTCTAAAATTTTTATTTTTCTTAATAAAATTAATGATAAAATTGTAATATTTTGAGAAAATATCAAAAGTAAAATTACTGATATTAAGAAAATAAGTAAAAAAAAATTTTTAGTAATTAACAATGTTACACTTATTAAGGAACTCTAATTCAATTTGTCAAGTATTAAGTAATTGAGTATTAGTGATTATGAGTTATTATTTGAGTAAAATTTTTATCTTTTTGTTGACTTCAAAATAATTGTTCCTTATATGTTGTTAAGTAATTGAATAATATATCTAATATTAATTTATGTACTTAGATTAACCAAAATATAAAGTATTTTATTTTTATTAATGAAAAATTATGAATATAGTATTGAAAGTTAAGTTATAAAAATATAAAATAACAATTAAAACTCAATATAACTTTATAAAAAAAATTTTTTAAATTTAAATTTAAAAAAAATAAAGTGTATAATATATTTTAAATTGACAAGTAAAATAATAATTTTTTTTAAAAAAATAATATGTATACAAGACTTTTGTAATTATTAAATATAAATTTATTTAATTTAATTTATAATTTATTTTTAAATAATAAATTATATATATATATATATATATATATATATATATATATATATATATATATATATATATATATATATAATAAATTTATATATTTTATATTTTTTTTAATTTATAATAATAAATATTTGACGGCTATTAAAGATTTTATAAGTCAATTCAAAATAAATAAAGATATTGTGTGATTTCAATTAGACGTAATCTGCGTGATGGGTTTGAAAAACGAAAATTTCAAATTTTTTTGCAATTTTTAAAACGTTACTTATATTTCTACCCACCGATTCATGATTTCTCAACTAACAAAGCCCAGTAATGCACCTATATGTAACGGCCATATGGCGGCACGTGCTTACCAGCTCTGCATGCTTGCCGATGTCATTCACGTAGTACGACGCTTAGGGGTAGTCTTTTGGATAGAAATTAGCAAAAATTACCACAATCCCCCTCTCCTTGTGGACCATTAGAGAATCTTACCAATATATGATATTTGATTTTAATGAAACTATGATTGTGGTAATAATATCAAAGTTAAATCTTGGTATTATTACAAAATATAGTAAAGATTAATCTACCCATATAAAAATTATATTGTAATAATACTAAAATTCTACTTAATTTTTAATATATATATATATATAATTAATGATAAGGTCCATGTAAATTGATTATTAAAATATTTTTAAGGTAGATATGACGGCAATTGTTAATGTTGATGAAACAAAATATACATGAAAATGATTCAGAACAAAAAAAAAAAAATTGTGTAATACCTATAATCATTCAATTTTCCTGCAAAATTACTTATTACTGGAGTATTCACTTTTCCTGGACAAATTTTAATTAGAATGAGATATTTTAATGCTATCTCTTATCGGGACGGCCACAAGCATCATAAACACTGCACGATGGTAAATTAGTAGTAGCCTCCTCCACTGCGTAAGAATCAAGCTGTAAAACAATAAATGTTCTATTGGGACCACATTGCCTGTTTTCCCATGCGCGTGGCTTCTTGCATTACAGAGGAAGAACATTGATTTCAGCCACTCGTCCACGCTGCTGAAAGCGGCCTCTATCACTAGTACTCGGGGTTGCACACATCGTGGGAACCTAATCATTTTATAATAGTACAAGATAAAATGATCAGTCATCACGCATCATTTCTCAACTAACAAGGCCCAAGCAATGCATCTAAATCTGACGGTCACGTAGTCGTGTGCTTACCTTCTCTGAATGTGGAATGGTGGTTCCCCAAATCGCCGAATTCAATCAAAAAGAAAAATGACTAGGGTGGCGTTAAATTAATTAATATGAGTGATTTTTATTATTTAAAATATGACTCAATATAAAAGATTCAATGTGATGGTCGGTTGAATATAACGGTAATTTGAGTTATTGGATTTAAAATTTCTTCACTCTCCCAATTTAAAGATAACAGGAAGGATAACCGTTATCGGAAAAGAGAAGTAATTCACTGATTAAAGATTACTCTCATAGAAAAGAAGCGTAACATTTGTACAGATTTTTTCCTTCTCTCTAACATCAGAGAAAATGAAAGGCAGTGAAAGGGAAGAGTAGAAAAAAAGAGAAAAATTTTTTAGGAACAAATCGGATGAGGATTCTCATCTCCGTGCTCCGTGATAGGACCTCGACATCATGGACAATGGTATGTCAATCTTATTACAGTTTGTGTGCTAGTATTCGATCAATCTTATTACAATTTGTGTGCTAGTATTTGTATAAAAAAAAGATCTTACATTATAGAAATAAGAATTTAATGAAAGAAATTTTAAAAAAGTCTAACAATTGGTATTAGAACCAGGTTTGTGAATACTGCAATTCTTTTTTTTTTTGCGCCGAAAGGCTCAGGCGCATAAAGGAAAACGGTCGGCGTCGAAAAAGTGGAGAAGCACGCCGGCCATGGGACTCTGCGCCGCCGGGGACCCGAATCGGTCCAGGTACAGCGAAGCGGCCTCCCGGAGAGGACTGTAGTTCTAGGTGTCGTCGGGGAGCCGGATTGGTCTGGTGGATACGGCCGGGACCCGAATCACTGGCGAAAGGGCTTCCGGTGGCCGCTGTGCTTCCGTGTATGCCGGGACCCGAGCGGTGGAGGAAGGCCGCATATGGCCGGACCCGGATCGTACTGGGTAGGACGGAAAGCTTCCAGCGACCGCGTATGGCCGGGACCCAGATCGGCCTGCTGGGCACGGCGGAAAGGCTCTTGGCGAGCACCTCTTTCGGCATGGCCGGAGATCCGGTTGAGCATGGGTCTGAGACTCTGCGGCGCCGGCGGGGCTTGCCGGCGTGGAATGAGTGCCGGCCGTGGGACTCTGCACTGCCGGAGCTTGTCGGCGCATAATAGTGCACCGGCCACTGGACCCTGTGCCGCGAGTGTTTGTCGGTTGTGTTGCGGGTGGTTATCGGCACAAGGTGTAAGCCGGCTACTGGAATAGTGCGTCGCAGGCGTATTGGCCGGTGTCGACTCCCACAAAATGGAAAATTAAATTTTGAAACCTTGTTAGTCACCAAGTGGCCTGACTTGAAAGGATTTGAATGTTTGATTGTGAATTTCAATTGTTCATTTTTTTGATGCTAATAAAGTATTGTACATGAACAATTATAGTTATTAATTATGAGGTTAGGAGATCATCCAAAGATGGATCATTGCCTATAATTAATGACACTAAAGGTGATTGATTGATATATTAGGTAAACGTGATTGCACATCCAAAGATAACATTCATGTTGACTCTAGTATGATTGATTAATCTATTAAAGTATGTTTAAATTAGCATCATTATTGATTAAAGTTATGTATTTGAGGATCACCCAAAGGTGAACTTAAATACATAGTCAAAGTTTGTAATGCATGTATCTAAATCCATTAAAGTTTACTCAAAGTACTAATGTGTAAATTTGGATCATGTTTGCAGCTTCCAATAATGTTTTCGCCTTGGGCAATGCAATGATCAAATTCAATAGGTTGAACTATACAGAATGGTCTGAGTATATTTAGTTTCATTTAGGTATTTTGGGCTTAGACTTAGCAGTCATCTTGGATAACAGGCCTGCAGCCATTACAGAGACCAGTACAGAACCTGATAACTCTTTTCATAAGGCTTGGGTACAGTCTAATAGGCTGAGTTTGAATTTGATGCGAATGACGATGGCTGAAAATGTCAAGCCGTCGATGCCTAAGACGGAAAATGTAAGGGAATTTATGATGAGAATTAAGGAATACTCTCAATCAGATATAGCTGATAAATTCATTGTAAGAACCCTAATGAGTGAGCTGACGACCAAAAAATTTGATTGGTCACAGCCTATTCATGATCATGTGACTAGTATGGCTAATCTAGCAGTAAAGTTGAGAACAATGGGTATAGATGTGAGTGAATTCTTTTTGGTTCAATTCATCATCAACTCACTGCCTCTTAAATTTGGCCAGTTCCAAATGAATTATAACACTATTAAAGAGAAATGGAACTTTTAAGAAATTAAGGCCATGTTAGTTCAGGGAGAAAGGAGATTAAAGAAGATGAAGGATCACTCTATTCATCTCACTGTTCTTAATGATGCTAGCAGTAGCAAGTTTAAACCATATCAGAAGGGTAAGAAGAAGGACAAAGCCTCTATGAAAGTCACTGGAGGTCAGATCCAAAAGGATCCGAAATGCTTCTTCTGTAAAAAGATGGGTCACTTCAAAAGGGATTGCCCAAACAGAAAGGTTTGATTCGAAAAAAAAGGTATGTACTGTATATCAATATGTTTTGAATCAAACGTAATTGAAGTATCTTACAATACCTGGTGGTTAGATTCTGGAGTTACTATTTATGTGTCACATATTATGCAGGGATTCCTTTCAATTCAGCCCATAACAGGGACTGAGAAGTTCCTTTACATGGGAAACAGAATGAAGGCACGAATAGAAGGAATTGGGACGTACAAATTGATCTTGGACACTAAGTGTCACCTGGATTTAGAAAAGTGTCTCTATGTTCCTGAATGTGTTAGGAATTTGGTTTCTATTGCAAAGTTGGATGAAGTAGGATTTAACCTTAAGATTGGAAACGGTGCATTTTCATTGTATAGACATTCGTATTATTATGGATTTAGTACTTTGGTTGATGATTTGTACCATTTTAATCTTGATGCTATGTATGTTGATTCTTTATTTCTTGTTGAGCATGGTATAGGTAACAAATGTAATGTGCATGATGATAATTCTGCTTTCTTATGATATCAAAGATTGGGTCATATATCCAAAGAAAGGATATTGAGGTTGGTGAAAGGTGATATCCTGCCTCAATTGGATTTTACTGATTGGGATGTGTGTATTGATTGTATAAAAGGGAAACAAACAAGACACACATTGAAGAACCCAGCCATGAGAAGTAATGAGCCTTTATAATTAATACACACCGATATTTGTGGCCCCTTTGATATTCCCACATGGGGTGGTGAGAAATATTTCATCACATTTATAGATGACTACTCACGATATTGTTACTTATATCTACTGCATGAAAAGTCCCAGTCAGTAAATACCCTGGAGGTGTTTATTGATGAAGTGGAAAGGCAGTTAGATAGAAAAGTAAAAGTGATTAATTCAGACAGGGGTGGTGAATATTATGGAAACAATGAAAGTGGACAATGCCCTGGTGCATTTGCAAAACTTCTTCAAAGTCGAGGCATATGTGCATAATATACAATGCCTGGTACACCACAACAGAATGGTGTAGCGGAAAGGCGGAATCGCACACTTATGGATATGGTTAGGAGCATGTTGAGTTACAATACTATACCTTTATTCTTGTGGATGTATGTGTTAAGAACTGCTGCATATCTACTGAATAGAATTCCTAGTAAGGCTATCCCTAAGACTCCCTACGAGTTATGGACAGGTAGGAAACCCAGTTTAAGACACCTTCACGTTTGGGGTTGTTCAGCAGAAGTAAGGATATATAATCCACATGAAGGAAAGCTTGATGCAAGGACCATTAGTAGTCACTTCATTAGCTATCTTGAAAGTTTAAAGGATATAGGTTCTATTGCCCTAACCATAGCACTAGAATAGTTGAGTCTGGTAATACTCGGTTCATTGAAAATGGTCAGTTCAGTGGGAGTGGGGAATCACGAAAGGTGGATATTAGAGAATTACAAAATGAAGGATCCACAGTGAGCACTCCTACTCAAGTCGTTGTCCCCACACCCGGTGTTTCTACTCAAGTTGTTGTTCCTTTTGTTGCATCACAGTCACATGACATGCAAGGACAACAAATTGATACTCAAAACACGCAAAGTGAACACATAAGAGATGAACCAAGTGACAATGTGCAAGTTTCAAATTAACAAGTGATACCACAAGAAATGGCATTACGGGGGTCTACAAGATAGAAAAGGCCAGCTGTATCGAATGATTATGTGGTTTACTCACTTGAGCATGAATCAAAATTAAGCATTGATAAAGATCTAGTCTCATTTAAACAAGCCATGGATTGTAATGATTCTAAAAAGTGGTTCAATGCCATGAAGGAAGAGATGAAATCGATGGATGTAAATCAAGTATGGGAACTAGTAGAGTTGCCTGAAGGATCAAAACGAGTTGGCTGTAAGTGGGTCTTTAAGACCAAGCGAAACTTGAAAGGTAACATTGAAAGTTATAAAGCCAGACTTATTGCCAAAGGTTACACTCAAAAGGGTGACATTGACTATAAGGAAACTTTCTCTCCAGTCTCTAAGAAAGACTCCTTAAGAATTATTATGACTTTGTTGGCTCAGAATGACCTAGAGTTCCACCAAATGGATGTAAAGACCGCCTTTCTAAATGGTGACTTAGAAGAAGAAATGCATATGGACCAACCTGAAGGTTTCATAACCATAGGGCAGGAAAATTTGGTGTGTAAATTAAAAAAATCGATCTATGGACTGAAACAAACTTTCTGACAATGGTATATTAAGTTCAATGATACCATTACGTCATATGGTTTTGTAGAGAACACCATTGATCGATGTATCTATATGAAGGTCAGTGGGAGCAAGTTCATTATATTAGTCCTATATGTCGATTACATTCTTTTGGCTGCTAATGACATGGGTTTATTACATGATGTTAAGAAATTTCTCTCTGAAACTTTTGAAATTAAAGATATGAATGAGGCAACCTATGTGATAAGAATAGAGATATTCCGTGATAGATCACAAGGATTGTTGGGATTGTCTCAGAAAGGCTATATCAATAAAGTATTAGAGAGATTTAGAATAGAAAATTGCTCTATAGGAATAGTTCCAATTCAGAAAGGGGACAAGTTCAGTGAATTGCAATGTCCAAAGAATGATTTGGAACGAAAATCAATGGAATCCATTCCCTATGCATCGTTGGTTAGAAGTTTGATGTATACTCAAACATGCACTCGGCTAGACATTGGTTTCGCTGTTAGAATGTTAAACCGATATCAAAGCAATCCTGGAATAGATCATTGGAAAGCCGGAAAGAAAGTACTTAGGTACTTACAAGGCACCAAGGATTACATGCTTACTTATAAAAGATCAAGTAATCTTGAAATAGTAAGTTACTCAGATTCAGATTATACTGGATGTATAAACTCGAGGAAATCTACATTTGGTTACCTGTTCCTCCTAGCTGGAGGAGCAGTTTCCTGGAAAAGTGGGAAGCAGTCTATCATTGCTACTTCCACTATGAAGGCTGAATTTGTAGCATGCTTTGAGGCTACTATTCATGCGTTATGGTTACAGAATTTTATTTTAAGGTTTGGTTTGGTCGACAGTATAGAAAAGCCGTTAAGAATTTATTGTGATAATTCCGCAGCTATTTTCTTCTCTAAGAATGATAAGTATTCTAAAGGTGCGAAAAATATGGATTTGAAATACCTATCTGTTAAGGAAGAAGTGCAAAACCAAAAAGTGTCTATTAAGTATATTGGTACTGAATTGATGATAACGGACCCGTTAACTAAAGGTTTGCCATCGAAAACATTTACTGGACATGTTGAACGGATGGGCATTTTGGACAGGTCCACTTTCTTTTGAAAGCCAATATTTTGTACTGCTCATATCATTGTGACACTCATGAATTGAATTAAAGCTATGGTTTTGTTTGCAGTCTATTATCTCCATTTAGTTGTATACAATTATAGTTTATAAGATAACTAGTAACATATTTGGAAATGACAATTAAAGTTTCAATGTTCCTCGGTTAGGTTATTATGAATTATGATGATTATGTGATATATAAAAGGAATCATGTCGCTAAAAGATATGTGACCGCTATGATCCAATCATTTTAATTCAATCAAGTATTATGGTTTGATGATTTTTAAGAATTGTGCACACTTATTTGTTATTGATTCATCAAATCATAATAAGGGTTAAGTGGGAGATTGTTAAATTAATTAATATGAGTGGCCTTGTTATTTAAAGTATGACCCAATATAAAAGGTCCAATATGATGGTCAGTTGGGTATGACGGTAATTTGGGTCATTAAGTTTAAAATCCCTCCACTCTCCCTATTTAAAAATAACTGTTATGAGAAAAATAACCGTTATCAGAAAAAAGGGGTAATTCCCTGATTAAAAATAACTCTTACAGAAAAGAAGTGTAACGTTTGTACAGATCTTTTCCTTCTCTCTACCATCAAAGAAAACAAAAGACAGTGAAAGGGAAGAGTAAAAGAAAAGAGAAAAATTTTTTAGGAACAAATCGGATGAAGATTCTCATCTCCGCGCTCCGCTACAAGACCTCGACATCATGGATAATGGTATGTCAATCTCATTACAGTTTGTGTGCTAGTATTCGGTCAATTTTATTACAGTTTATGTGCTAATATTCGCATACAAAAAATCTTATATTATAAAAATAAGAATTTCATGAAAAAAATTTTAGAAAAGTCTAACAGATGGTCCTTCGAATAGGAATTGACAGTAATTAGTATGATCCCTTTTCCCTCTCTGATAAAGAAATAGACTATTTCTTTATGTTCTTCTTGTAGACTTAGAGAATCTTACTAGGATATTTGTAGTGAGTTTTTGACTTAGTCGATTTCGATTCTGTTTTCTAAAAAATAGTCTATTTTCAAGAGCAACAATCCCCTTTTCTTCTTTTTATTTTTCAAATCAACCTCGTGACCATTTCGTTAAAAATGCCTATTTTCTTTCATGCCTTTTAAGGGCAGTTAATTGACCCCGTCTCTTGAAATGTAAATTACAATTACAATAAACTTCTAAAAATAATATTAAGATAGAATTTTGACATTATTTTAAAATATAATAAAAATTATATTACATATATAATAATTAATTATATTGTAATAATAATAAAATTCTACTTAAATAATACTAAGATTAATATTAATTAATTATTAAAATTTATTTTGATTACAATTTTAAATTATAAAATTATCTAAAATAAATTATTTTTTACTAATATATTTATATTTTTAATATATTTATTATTTTACTATTATATTTATTAGTATATTTATATCTTTAATATAGTTTGTGAGATGGACAAGATTTACTCCAATTTATAATTTTTTTATTTTCAACGTATTCTCTTATATAAAAATGTTTAATTCTCTTATATAAAAACGTTTAATAGAATGATTTTATTCCTAATTAACAAAATCTCTAACATAAATTTTCCTTTTTAGTAAGCATATTATTTTTAAGAAATTAATGATTTGATATATTTAGGTACGAGAACCACAAATGGAAGTTCTCACGCACAATTTTCTTGAATGTTGAGTTGGAGTTGTCTCCAATATGGATGGGGCAAATCTAAATATGACAATCTTAAAAAAGTTGGATATAATAAAACTTTGCAAATTTTGTCACCTCTTTAGTAAAAATAATGTTTTAGAAAAAATAAAAATAAAAATAAAAATAATTCTAATTCTTCAGGAAATGCTTTTACAACGTAACAATTTGTATGAAAATGAATATTTCAGAAAATTAAAAAAAAAAAAAAATGTTTCTTTTCTCGGTTATGATATCAGTGGAGTAAGATTGAAACCTAAACGTTGGGCTTTGTTCCATTTGGACTGTACCTAAAGAATAACAGACAGTAAGGAGCGGCCACGCAGCCCAACTCTAGTGAAGCTATTTCAGCTCTTGAAACGTGCGTTTAATGTGCTTTTTCCATGACTTGAACTCACATTATTAATTTACAGGACCATGAAATTCAATTCAAATCACACAAAGAAGCCATACTCTGATTCAAATTGAATCTCCCACCCATTGATATCTCGGGCAAGCATTTTTTTTTTTTTTTTTTTTGGGTTGTTTCACTATTTGTAGGCATCAGGCATAATAATAATAAGATTCATAGTAATAATAATAAGATTCTTTTTTCTGTTTCTGGCTATGAGAAAGATTTGACAATTTCAGGGAATAGGGCGAGTATCTTTAGAAAGGAAAAAAAAAAAAAAAAAGCAATATTTGTATTGGAAAATAAAAATAATAAAGCGACGGTTTCTATTTTCTAGGACCAAAATAAAAAACAAATATAAATTAAGGTAAATTAATGCCCGATGATTCTACTCATTTCCCTTTGTTTTTTGGCGGACCATCGCGGCCCATTGCAGACCTTCCGGACAAAGATTTGGGCCAGCTTGCATGACTTAATAATAATCATATTCAGCAAAGCCCAATATTACAACTAGCTGGAGGCAACAGCCGTCGGCCTTCGTTAACGCCCAGTAACGCATTAAACTTCTGTATGAGCAAGAAATTCAATCAAAAAAAGGGTCGAGTTTGAGTTTATTTCTAGTTTATTGAGTCATTCTCATGAAAGTAAAAAACATAATTATCGTTTTATTTCTCATTCTATGCTTCCTTCCATTGCTCTAAATATGCTTTGCATTGCTTCCTACTTCTTAACTCCGCTACATTGCCGAGACTTTTTGATAATGTTTTGGTATGTTTTTTGGTCACCCACTCCCATGTAATCCACGTAAGTTACGGGACTTTCTTGCTTCCCCGAAGTGCTTCCCCTGTAAACAAATTCATCAACACATCAAAGAAACAATCTAGAAACTATATATAAAAAAAAAGCAAAAAACAAAGAAAATATAATTATTAGAAAATAAATGTTTTATAAGACTGACCTGCTATTTGATTGATCTACTTCTACTGCCTTGTTCTTATAGTTTAGATATGGCGCTACCGCTTTCATGAGTTCGTTGTCCATTGCTCAAACACTAAATTTGAAGAAGCTAGCAAAAATAACAGAAACTTGCTGACTTTGACAATTCACTCTCATGCCCACCCATGGTTTCTATTGTGTGGGAGTATCTTATTTCCTAACTAAGAGCGAAAATTTTACTTTTTAAACATTATTATTAATTAGGATCCATTGAAATTTGTTCCCATCTAAGAGCCATTTATTTACATTATTCGCATATCTCTACAAATCTGGACAAAAAAAAAAAAAGAATTCGTGGGCATAATGTAATTATTCATTTTTTCTGCAAGTTTGTGTATGGCCTAATCATTCACTTTTCCTAGAAAGTTTTTGATTGGTTCTTCGCTTCCACAGCCCGAGAAAATTTTGAAAGAAACAAAGAAAAAAAATTAGAAATTAGAATGAGAGAACTTCATACAATTTCTTATTATCAAGCCCCTCCCCTCCCCACCTCCCCCAAAAGCCAAAGGCGTACATACACCACCCGTGTGAGAGACAACGTGTATATATAAATATTATAATAAATTTCTTTAACATTTCTTTTTTGCTTTATTATTAGTCATTACCACCGTGGACCCACCCCCTGGTCTCTGCCCCAGTTCATTACACTGTTCATTTACAGCTTCCTCGTCTTCGTTCCCCCAAGCATCTCTCCCCACTGTTTGTTGGTAATATCGGACGGCCACAAACATCATAAACACTGCAAAGATGATCAGTTAGTATTGTATGAATTATGATAACAAAACCCATAATTTTTAACTTTTTAGCCAAAAGATGAAAGGGAACAATCAAAAAATAAAATAAAATAAAATAAAATGTTCTTTACCAGCCCAAATTCGAGCAACCATTGAAGATAGATTCCATACGAGGGTAAAGATGGCCAATGCCACTGCTTTCTTGTGCGTGCATGAATCCCATGCGTCACGGAAGCGCCGAATCCAAAATTTTCCTTCCAAAATGGGGTTTAGTTAGCATTCATGATTAACCAAATCACAAAAAAAAAAAATGGGATTTTAAAGTGGCATTTAAATTTAATTATAGTTTTCCAGCCATTGAATATTATTAAATGGGCCGGTGGGATGTTGTTAGACCATCTCGCGGTGGGCCTAGACAAGTATGATCTTGATCTCCTGACCCATGATCAAGGGCTGACATGTGGGATTGTGTACACACTAATAATTCTTTCAAATAATTGATGTTGGGCCCCTGAGATCGACCCCAGGGGGCAGACATCATCAATAGAGCCGTTGTAATTTCCAATCACTACGAAGGCCCAACGGGTGGGAAGCAATGACGGGCCCACGTTCCATTAGTGTTTCAAAATGAACCAACGATTTATGGGTGAGGGTGATGGGGTTCTTAAAATCAGGGACTGAGAGTCTACTGAGATTTCGCTGCTCTAAACGGCATATTATCATAACCCAATCAAAAGGTGCAAATGAGAAAAAAGCTGTAGATTCAAGAGGAATTACCATGGGCAGTTAATTGTGCGGAGTACAGCGAGCAGACTTTTGGCACGGAGAAAACTCCAAAAAAGCCTGAGGATGTCAAGTGAGAAAGAAAGGAAAAAAAAAAAAAAAAAACCAAGAAGTCCCTGTCAAAAATGAAAAGTAGAAGCAAATCCAGAGAATTTAAACAGTTTAACTCTGTTCCCAACGACAAAAATTAAGCATTTAATTCAATTTTTCATTTGTCTACATATAATCTTTATTTTCAAAGTGGATAAATTGCTTTCCCTTTTCACTAATTTATTCCCACAAAAAATGTAAAATTGCAAGAATCAAATAAAAAAGCATACCCATTTTGGCCATCTTCCAGATGGTTATGGAACTGCCACACCTGGCCAAAATAAACAGCAGCACTGCCATCTGCCATTGTCACAAAGTCATCATCAGCCTTTTTGCCCCTTTTGTCTCAAGGCTAGTATGTTAAATGTTGGAACTTGGAGGTCAAATAAAATGAAAGGGACTACTACCTTCATTGTAGTAGCAGAATCACCACAAAAAAGGGCTCTAATTTTCAGCAGGAGCTCATTCAAGTATGGCAGAACCAATTTCACTAACCAGAATACCTCATCTTCACCAAGCACATAGCTTGTGTCATCATCCATGTCATGAACAACCCTGATTTTTGCACATATATATATGGTGGAGGGGAGGAACAAATCATGAAAATCAATCTGCTTATAGGTAATGAACATCTTGATTAGTTGACACTTCTTGTTCTAGAGAATCACCTGGAAATAAGTGATCTGTAGAGGAAAATGGCAGCGAGATAAAATAGACCCAGGTAGGAAATCACGGAAATGAAGCTGTAAAAGAAATGATCCAATCCAACAAGAGTCAATTATTGATTTCTGTTCTTGACAGAGGAACAGAGGAATGGTATTTAAAAAAATAAAAATAAAAAATAAGTCAGTAGCCTTGTTAACAACGAAATGGCCGACCTGACATTGAGATCTTTGGTGTAGGATGAGGAAATTATGACGAATGTACCGATTCCAAAGACAAATGCAGATCTCGATATGTCTCTCCACATCACTAAATCCGCTGAAATTGCCAGTGTCAACAAAATTGAAAGTAATTCATTAAATCAAGTGGAAGCACCCAAAAAAGCAAAAGATTTGAACTTTATTTAGGAGTAAAAGTCCACCTAGATTTTGCAGCTTGCCGTGGGTTTCTGGGAAACTTTTGTATCCATTGGCAACTGGAGCCGAAACCAAGAGAGGTACTAAATGAGTCAGAATTACCCAGGACTAGGAAAAATTGCAAATAAGAAAACAAGAAAAATTCCCGGACAATACTTACCCGAAGTGGGATTTGAAAAACTTCGGTAAATTGTTGCTCTTTTGCTCGCAGGAGGAGGCTGTTTATTTACAATCGAAGAAGTGGGTACCATTCTGTTGCTAAATCTATGGACTTTCTTCTCTTCATTAACTATTTTCTTGGGTTTTTGGTCTAATAGACCGGCTTCCACCACTTTCTTGTACTTCTGTTCTGCTATACCAATTTCTACTTTCTTAGGCTTTTCTTCTGGAATGTCAATCTCTTTTACGTCAAAGCTCTCATTCTCTATCTCAATCTCGATTTCCTCTCCCAATTCTTCATCTTCCTTATCTCCCTCAAATTCTTCATTTTCATCCATAACAACATCATCTCGGTCGTCATCATCATCCACCAACAGTTTAGGAGGTGACTTCACACTTGCCTTATTGCTTTCACTACTGAAAATGACCTTTTCTTGGCACACACCAAACTCTTTGCAAGATTCCTCAGTTCTAGTCTCCTCAATTTCAGGTGGGTTCTTCTCAATTTCACTAAAAGATTCAGCTTTGCTGCTCACTGATTCATCCAAGATCTTGTCGGCCTCTGACATAGACTTCGTCAGTTGAATTGAATTCCTTTCATTTCCATTATCTGCCGCAAGATCTTTACCTGACTGATTTGCAATGTCGACTGAATCTGATTTTGATTTCCTCAATTGTAGTACTCCAGATCCAACAACCTCCTTTGTGTCAGATCTTGCCTTTCTTGTCTGAATTGGGCTCTTTTCATTTCCATCAAGAGAAAGACCAACCTCCTTATTTGCCTCAGATCTTCCTTTCTTGGCTTGAACTGGGCTCTTATCAATTCCATCAACCGACAAGCTAAGCTCTTTGCTTCCCTCATGTCTTCCCTTCCTCGCCTGAATTGGTGTCTTCTTGATTCCATCAACGGAAACACTCATTTCCCTGCACTGTTCCTCACAATTCTTGATTGATGTTGACTCAGTTTTCCCTTTAGCAATCTGAATTGGGCTATCAGAACTCTTAGATTTCCGAGTTTTTCTCTGGCCAGTGGATGCAGTTGCACCAATTGGCCCTTTCTTGACCAGCTTTCTTGCAGCGGTGTCAGCAGTTTCTTCAGCTTTTTCTTCTCCTTTGAAAACCTGAATGCTGCCTTTAACTCCATCCTGCTTCATTCTGCTCTCCCACGCAGACTCTGCTGCCACACTGGTTTTCACCCCAGCCTCTTCCCTACTGGCATCCATTTTCCCTCTTTTATCTCTGTAGTTTCCTATCTTTTTCTTAGGCATTTGAGTGCTACCGGGTCATGAATGTTAATGATGCATAAGAGACTTTAAGTAGAAGAAATGACGGTAGGCGATCATAACAGACAATGGGATTACTTCTCCTTTGCAAAGCAACCCAGAGAGAGAGAGACAGAAAGAGTTGTGTTGTGTATGGTGGATTTTGGTTGTTTGTCTGCTTTGCCTTCTTTTACCTTAATTGTTGGCACCCTATTCGTTTATTGAAAAAGATAAATCCGGTGGGGTTAAGTGATTTGGGTGTCAAGTCTGATGCTTCCTTTTTTTTATTACTCTTTGCTTTCCTCTTTAGAGGGCATTTATTCCATTACTTTCCTGTCAAAGGATCTCTATGAGCACCGTATCCGAGGCCCCCAAAGTCATTAGTATCACATGCAAATGGAGACGCCCCCAAAAGATCAGGGAGAGAGAGAGAGTCTTATCTGCAGGTAAAAGGTACAGGCAAGCCCACCCGGACTCGGAAGCTAAGCGCTATTTTTTATATTTTTGACACAACTTACCCAAATATTTAAACACATTGAATTACGAGTCTCTGTCACTCGCTCGTTAATTTGCAGGCATTGTTTTGCTTCTCCTCTTCTCTTTTAGCCTCTTTCAAACTTTTTCTTAACTCAAACACTTGATTCCCAATAAGGCTCATGGTGTTTAAAAAAGATTATATTTTAGCATCTAGCTTAATGACTCTGGTTAAGGATTAACTTCTCGACGTGAAATTTGCGGTTAAAGTGGTTTGTGCAGGCATTGGTTGGCGTGCTATCTCGATTATGAGCTACCATTCTTAAGTGACTCAAGAGGGTATTAAGGGGGGATTTCTTTGCATCTTAGCACTATTAACAGATTGCCCCTGTTCAACCTTGTGGTGCAAGCAATTATGGCAGCATGTATATACATGTGTTGGCACAGTGCAGTTGACATGTGCCTTCTGTTGTGTGTTGTGTCCTGTTGACACTTTTGTGATATAGACTCTTCCTGCTTTTCGTTGAATGGTGGGGAAAACTTCTTAGGCTTCAAGCTTCCCAGTTCCACATCGTCCTTAAACAAAAGTAATGGATTCTTCCTTAAGGGCAATAGTTGAAACTTAACCACAACCCCTTCTAATCTACCAATTAAGACATTGCATATTTTGTTGTCAAATAATGTCTTAAAACTTCAAATTCACTCAAAAACTTAAATTTATGAATAAAGAAGTTTGCAGACATTATCCACTACAGTTTTATACTGTATTAATCTTGCAACTATACAGCCATAATCTTGCTTGGGCTCATAAATCTCAAAATTTCCTCTGAATTCACGTCAGGATCGTGGCAGATGCACACGTGCGAGTGCGTGTAGGTACATACATCTGTGTCTACACATTCAATGTTGCGTATGTTTATGTACCGTGTCTACTGTCACTTTAGTGCTGAAATTAGCCGAACTTCCGGAGCGTGCAAAGTGACAAAAAGGGGCATCGCGAGTAGCATGGAGAAAGTTTGGCAGGATGACTGCCTTGCTATTGTGGAAGACCCAGTTAACCATTGCCTTTTGCTGTGAGCATGCGAGGCCAAAAGCAAACGTATGATTGCCTTTGCATAACGACGAGTCCTATGGTTCCCTCACCGACACCAATTTTCTAGTAATGACAATGTCGCTTGTCCTTTAAAATGTTGCTTTGCTAAAGTTTTGTGTTTCGTTGCGTGCGTGTGGAACTTTTCAATAACAGTGGAAGTGGATCTTCTCTAGTATCGATGCCTATTTCATGTTTACAAAAATTAAAGCTACTATGATTGTACTGTACAGCCGATTTACATCCTTATTATTGGCTTCAAGTTTTATTGTCTTGTTCGGGAAAAGAGTTAGGGGACGGGGGCTGACGGGTTGAAGTAGCCGGGTAGGGACCTATGCGGGTTCCGTCTCCTTTTAGTCTTTTTTTTTTGGTCTCTTTTTCAAAAATGCAATGCGCGTATCATCAAGTAAAATGTACATTAAGCTCATAAAAACGTACATATTGTGTGCACATTTACCTCACCTGTATGCACATCTTATGTTTTTGTAAAAATAAATAAATATACATAGAACCCACATGTTTTGTTTTTTCAAAAAAAAAAGTGGGACCCTGCGTCAGCTCTTTCCGTCTGATGTCCGTCGTTTCCTACAGCGGAATCTATGTATATATATAGACGTACGAAAGGACTTCCTTCTTTTGACACTCACCTTTTTATATGATTGCATATTCCCTTGGGAAGAAAATAAAATTTCAATTGGCTGGAGGTTCCAAACCTCATAACTTTGACTGCAGGTGGGGGTTGTGAGTTATGGGAATCATTCTTGTCTTCAAGTTTACATTGAACCCCTGATGGGGTTGCTGGCACGGCGGTAATTATGTAGCCAGCTGGGCATACTGGCGAAATGCTTCTGTGGATCCACACCTAATTCCGTTCAAGGCACGTGATCTACAAATGCACCAGCATTTGGGTCTTACCAAGACAATGGTACCTACCATGGGTAGTAAAACTTCACTCGATTAGTTTGCATATGATTTGAAAGAAATCTGTTTTCCAAGAAGAGAAACAGATAAGAGGACCCAAGAAAAGGGGAGATCCGTTCCATTTGACACGCTAGTTCTTTATTTTATGTGTTATTTTAGTATTACATCTCATGTTTCATATTAAGTGGTTTATTATAAAATTTCGTTTTATGTTTGGTGCATGTGAACGCTGACCCCTGCAAAATAAGTATAATGAGAAAATATTGGCTGAGGGCAACAACGTAGGAAATGAGAGTGACTTATGCAGAGACAGGACAAACATTGTTCTAATATTAGAGGCAATTTTGTTTCTTAAACCCAACATCTCTCGGATATTATGTGTTCCATAACCTTATATCACATGTGACATGACCAAATCCCTTGGATTTAGTAGCAAGTATTTAGCGCCATATTTTTCAGTTGGGGACGACAGGCAATTGTCAGTTTGTCAGCTTTGGACCGTAAGAGAGAATCGAAAACCGGACATTGATTTCTCTCTTCAACTCCCTGATAATAGCACAAGGGAATGCACATGAAACAAAATGCAAAGCTAATGCCGCTAGCTCCCAAGATTCCTTACAAGGGGAGGCCAAAACCAGTGATCAATTCAACTGACGAGGACTTGTGTGTGGTGCAGATTAAAAATTCGCGGCAGTTCACCGATACTAGCAAACTAGTGTTATTAAACATACAATTTGGTTACCAATTTGGGTTGGTCCCTCTTGACGACTGACCAAATTTGAATGTGCAAGACCTAAATTTCACCAACATGGGCATTGGATCACACACACACACACACACACGTGCATACACGCACGTAAGTCCAATTTGTGGACCTCACGTACCATAAAATATCTGCCCTTTTTTTTATCCCAACACATGAGACTTGTTTTAACACAGGAAATTGGCAAGAGATCCCAACAATCTGATGCTCGGCAGACAGATACTAAATGAGATTGGAGACAAATGACATACGATACAGATATTATGTTATTGAAATGATTTAAGTAGAGACACATGGTTTTAGATGCTTTTGAAGGTCAAGCAGCAGGCTTAGGTGGATAATATTTTTCGAAAAACAAGTAGAATGCAACCTATTGTAAGGCAATAAGGAGTCTATAATAAATTATCTAACTTCACAAGCTATGTTAGCCAAATACTGAGAGCCATATGGACAACCATGGGTACCTGCACATCTTCTAAAAACATAAATCTGTTATCCAAAATATAGTTATGGGTGTGAAAGCTTAAAAGCAGAATCATAATGAACTTCGGGAGATGCACATCGAGGTTTCTCTAAATTGTAACAAGCTTGATAAGAGCAGAAAGCATTGCGGAATCTAATTTGTAAGAGATCCCAATTCAAAGTTGCGAGGTTACAAAGCCTGTCTAGCCAATTTTAATTACAACCTCCGGTTCCAACCGCGAGTCCTTGTGAACCCATCAAATATATGCTTTGATTCTTAGCATGGGATTCTTATTCAAGTTAAAAGATAATTTCTGCCCCCTTCCCCGCAACCCCACCCCTAAAAAAAGGCAGAGAGAGAGAGAGAGAAACACGACAAATATACAGTGAATATGTACAGGATATTCAAAAAAGATAATACGTTAAAAAAAAAAAAAGTAGATCTGAGAAAAAGAAGATAACATTTAGGAGAGAGGAGGAGAATAAAGCAAAGATGAGGACAGAAAATTGGAAAGAGGGAAAGGCCCCAGAACTCTTGAAAATTGATGACCAATTGTCACGGTTGGTATTGTACAGGTTGCCTACCAAAGGATGTGATTAGGTACTAACTTGATACCTGCTCCAAAGACAATAACGATCACGTTATTAAATAACTTCTCTAAAGGGCCACACACACACACTAGCATACATACGTACACATACGTACAAAACATGCATGCATACATACATACATATATAGGAATGAAGGAAACTGTGATTAAGAAGGTTAATAAGGGGACTGGAGATTAGAGGGCATGCCTTACAGAAGACATTCAGCTCTGGAAGTTGCAGCTACTCTTGGCTCTTTGTACTGCTACCTACACTTCAGAGTAAATCTACCCCAGTGCAAATTTCTCTACCAAAATTAGCGTCATCCATGTCAGCTTGCTCCCTTTGGTTACCTCTACGGTGCGGCAGTTGAATGCTTCCTAAAGCAGCAAAGAAAAGTCCAATATTGACAGACTTGACCAAAGAGAAAAAGTCCAACTTCAAGGACAATCATTTGACACCACCACTCTCAACTGGTGCATGTGATAAGCTTTCAGGCTCCTTTGGTGAAGCACCCATTTTTGACTTCTCATTTTCCGCAGACTTCTTAGTTTCTGTCTCAACTTGCTTGGAGTTTTCATCGCGGGCTTTGTTGAACAATTTCATAAAATTGAGAAGGGTTGAAACAACTGCAGCAGTTGTTTTTAGAGTTATAGGCTAGCAGATAAATCATTGTGAATTAACAGCTTTCAAATCAGGAAACATAAACTACTACAACGCATGGTGGGATAGATTTGCTGAACTTCAAATGCAATGAAATGCGTAAAATTGGAACTTTCGTTTTGGCATGGAGCAAATTCATAAATTTGACAAGAAGCAACATCTATTCCTGCCTAAGTAGTGAATCCAAATGGTTGATGGCCAAGAGAAAAGGCCAAAACATTGAATGTAGGAACAGGCCCAATCAACTTCAGCAGATGCCAAAGGGCAAACAACTCGTGAACATGAAGCATTGAAACATAAAGGTCAAAAGGAGACCAGAAACCCAAAAAGTTGAAAAATCCTAATGGTGTTTCAGAAGTCCCTTTTTGAAATTTTTGGAAGGATGATTCAGTTTGGATTGACATATAGAGTGAACAAAACACTAGAAAACAAATTGTAGAAAACGACGGCCTAACTGGCCTAGACAATTGCATACATAATTACAGGTACATGGCAAAATCATGTAGTTAACACAGTTCAAGAAACAATAGTAAAAAAGATCAACGGAATGCAATCTAATTTAATTGCAAATACCTTGCTCAAAGGGGCAGCGTGCTGGATCTTCTCCAAAATAAAGAATTAATGCATCAACATTTCTACCCTGTGACAACATACAGATCCATATGGAACATGATATCCTTGAGATAAAAATGCAAAGCACTATATTTTAAAGCTAAATCAAATACCTACCACTCCAGAGTACAAGGAAGCCAAAGATCTTACTTCAGCTTCAGCAAAATGAAGAAACTCCTTCAGAGCCTGGAAACGGAATGCAAACAGCCAGTTACATGAAAACGTACATACTTATAGAGAATCATGCACACATAACAAAAGTGGTGGGAATGAGTGCACAGAGAGAGAGAGAGAGAGAGAAGTTGAGTAGAGCTTAAAACAAGAGACAAAATGCCCAACACAAATCTTATAACACAAAACATTCGCTACACATATGCATACCCAATTCTTTGTAGTTTTTCCCATATGTCAGAATTTCACAATCAACTACATTCTTATCACTCTATGCAAGGCCAAAGGTAGGACACATTTGAGCCAACTACCAATCTAAACCTTTACCCACTTTTTTTCACATGCAGTTGCATTAACTTTACAATAAAACACATGAGCAAGCACAAAGATGTGAACCGGAATGTTGAATTCAATAATAAGTTGTTTCCTTTAGGAAAAAATGAGAGACAGAATGTTGAATTTATCAAGTGGTTGCCATCTTTAAGGAAAATAGATGTAATAGCAAGTGGAATAAAAAAAAAAAAAAAACTGGCTAAGCTGCTCAAGGTACCTTGCAAAAATTTTCTGATACAAGGCCATCACCTTCAGAATTGGACAATTCCTGCATAACTTTTTCCAATCCTTTGCTTATGGCTTGCATTTCCTCTGCCAGAAATTTCAATTGTATCTGGGGCCGTGGTGGGGTGGGGGGGGGGTTGGGGGGAGGAGACAAATGTTATTTCAGTCACAAGATAGCACCTCTTTTCCTCTGTTTGATACCAAAATGACATATAATACCTTTGTTGCTGGTTCCAGACTCACAAGATCATTTGAAAAATCTAGAAGTTCTGGGAGTTTGTCAGCAAGCACCTGTGACATACCAAGCAGGGTACAATAACTGCACACGTTTTGGTGTACAAGAGAGATTCTACCAACATGGCCCGAAATATCACAATTAGTTGTCTCATAACCATTCCAGGGACATTCAGTACTTACAATACTGAACTCATGAATTTTTCAACCACATTATAATGGACAAAACTTAACAAAGGAAGGTAAAAAGCCATGTTTTCTCAAGTTCACATGAATAAACCAGAAGAGGAGAGGGACACAAGCAAGCCAAACAGTCAAAAGTATTACACAATTGACTGTCCTGAAGTTCATGTATAGTGTACTAAAAGCACCATCAGCAAGAAAGCGCGGCAATGTTGTAAAGAAGTTTTCAGATGCAACAACCTTCAAGTGTAAGCAATTTGGAGCATTTGATATGATGACACATGAAATCTTAAAATTGCAAAAAAGAGCAAATAAAATGATGACACCTGCAACTTTTTAATTATGAAAACGGTCATGTCATATTAGTAATCAATTAAAAAAATTAAAGATTGATGAATGTAAGAGCCTATGAAACAGGTTTAATTCTAACATCTAAGAAACTCATATTTAGGACACTAACCTGGAATTTTAATTTTAGATTCTCAACAAATATACTTTCCAACACTTTACCCAATGGTTAGGTATTCACAGCTTTGTAGTAACTACTGTTTCCATCTCTATTTCTTAGCATATTCATAATTAATATCATTGATGATGCTACAACTTTTAAAATCAACTATTGGCATTCTTGAATTTGGCTTCTCTTCTCTTAATACCCATGTCCAATTTTTAGGCAGATGAGTAGTAAAAGAATACTGATGACAAAACAGAAAAAAGGAATAGAATGAAACAGAAAAGCATACAATGAACCTAACAAGCAAGATATTTTAATTGACGCACACTGCTTGCCTTCTATGTTTCTGCTTCCCAGTCACAATTGCATTTCTAAAGCAACTGTACTAAGAACCATGGGAAATTGCTGCTCCTATCAGAGTCGATGGTCGTCACCCATAGGGGAAAGACAAGAAAATGGGATCCACTTTCACCACTACACCACCCCTACTTAACATTAAGACCCCATAATATTTTATGGACATGAGTTTCAGGGTAGAAGGTACCTAAAAGTCAAAAGGTGTTTAATGAAACTTCTGTTAAATATGGGAGGCATGCAACTTGTTTCATAATATAATCTTTCAAAAAATACAGACAATAAGTTGATTAATTACAACTATGCATATATAAAAATAAGCAGTAAGTAATTGAAGGAAAAGAATCATGAAACGAACATTATAGGTAGGCAAATATTCAGGACTGCAAAGAAATAGCAACAAAACCAAAAAGGGATGAGGCTGTAGATAGTTGTGGAGGCAATGCATAATGAGAAAATATTGTAGAAGATGAGTCCAAGAGCAAGAATCACATACCTTACAAAGATAGTGCATCAGAGTCATCTTTTTGTTCCTTGCCCGAGTCTCAGTGAGTTTAAGAAGGCTATCCAACCTAAATCCAATGGCGGAACCTAGAAGGAAAAAGAAATTTGCAACTCAAATGACAAGGATAAACCTAGGGTTACCAGTAGACAGCAACACTGCTCACTATACATGCAAGTTTGACAGAAGAAAAATGTTTTATAGACAGTAAGGATCAAGACATTTCAAATGGGTGAAGCTCATTTGTATACCAGAGTCAATGAATAGTATGGGTATCCTGATGAATGTATACTTTCCTAAGCAAAGATGAATTATTGGATGCTTCATTTACAAGACTGAAAACACAAAGTAAAAGGTGACCTACGACTAATGTTTGTTATGCAAGTTACAAAGCTTGACAGCATATTCACAAAGGGTATCTCCATAATAGCAACAAGTTCCTGGAGATAGACAAAGCAAATTTCACTGCAGGAAAGTTGTCCATTTGTAGCCATGTATATTTTTCTTGCACTTTCAACAGTTGTAATATTTAAGCAGTTCTAAGCTCAAAAGAAAATCAGCACAAACCACTAATGGCAGCTAGTACTCCAGAATTTTTGTTATATGTCTTGCCAGATCTTCATATAATCTTATTATCTTATAATGGCTGATATGAGTGCAAACTATGATGGATAATGATGATAGAAAAAGTTTGAACCCCACCTCCACCTATTTAATGTCCCTTTGCAGAAAGAGCTGCTAATTATTAAAAATGGGATGCTTTCAAAGCTTTATTACATAAGTGATTGTCTGCATTTATTAGACATGTGATAAGATGCTTATGAAGGCTTTCATGCATAACTTATTGTCTACATACATTGGAAAATTCAAACAGGTCATTTGCAATGATCAATATTCCAAGAACTCAGTGACCACAAAATGGTTAACATGAATTTGTTAGTTAAAAATGTTATGCCATTCAAACTCCCTACGCAAAGGGTTGAATCCCTTGGAAAGACATAATGAAACTAACATTCCTCATTAGCATTAATGCCAGCTGGCAATGATGATCTTGATTGCAAAATTTTGAACATATTGCAATATAAGAAACATAAAATGGCAAGATCTCAAACCAGTAAAGTTTTCCACTCACCCCTAGCAGTCCCCTGATTCAAAGCATTTCCCAATGAAAGAATAGTCTGCATGATTCTTTTCAATTTGGCAGAGTTCCTGATCTGAAAGAGCATCAAGCAACAAAACCAGTTTGATGTCACCACCAAAAAGAAAAAGAGTAAAAGGAAAGCAAAAAGAAATCAATTTCTTGCCTCTTCTGCTACAGAGTTCACAATATTCAGGCTCTTTCGCAGATCAGAAACCTAAACAGAGCATCCAAAGGAAAAATCCACAATTAATAAAGAAGTCAAAATATTAAGTGATGACCAAACTAGATGAGTTTTTCAACCTGGGAACGGAACTGCATCTTGAAAGAGAAAACTCTGAGCTTAGATTCCACTCTTGGTACTTTCATCAGCTCCAAAAAGAACTGTGAAGAAGATCCATAAATTCATTAACCATTGAATATTGCCGAAAAAAAAATCATTGTTCAGACTGAAGATCATTTTGCAGCCTGATGTAGAAATTGAACTCAAAATATCAAATTATATACTCCACATATGCACAAATGATTGACAGCAAAGTTTTGGGTAGCTGTCACCCCTCAATGATACTATTTCCCTCTGGGTGCAGGATGCCCGTTCGTTTTGGTGTTCTTCTTGTGGGCTAGGGCAACTAATATTCCTTGCAGACACAGGAAGATTTAGCAGATTTTACAACTAGTTAAAGGATGCAAATAGTGTGCAGCCATATATGTGTGGTTAACAGCTCATGTCATACCCAGAAATTTCAATATCAACATTACAATGTCAATTTTTAGACATAGTCGCACTTGTGTGCCTGATGTTCCTACCGTTAGCACAATGGCCCTCTCAATACCAGTTTGACCAGCCATAGAAATTGTTAGGTGAAGTATAGCACTCAATTGAAATGGTACTTGCTAAGCAACAACAAATTCAACTACAAAAGACAAATGTGCTTTATATGACTAGAACCCTCATGCAACATTAAATTGAAAAAATAAATGAAATAACCAGTTCCAAAGTCCAAAAACCATTGTTTATCTGTTTGAAGTAAACTTTTAATCATCCTATCCACTAGAAGTTCAGTCCAATAAAGTAATATATTAGAAGTATGCATGCGAGTATCATGTAGTGATTGGTCAACAAGTATATGTCCTTTCAACAGGAGAAGAAGAAATTTAAGACTACAGACCTGTTCGCATTTTCCTAATTTTTCAGTTTCTCCAGTGTAGCCCTGGCAGATAAACAAAAGAACAGTTATAACTCCAAAAAGATGGGATACCATCTTGAGGCCCCTGATTATTCACTGTTCATCCCAGGACCCCAGAAGATTTGAGAAAATTATGCAAAGCATAGATTCTATAGGATAGAACATCATGTTGAATGCAGTGATATTTTACCTTTAGTAGTTCCATCTCTTCTTTTGTTGGACAAAACTTTATAAGGTTTTCAACCTGATCAACATCTAATGCTGAATCCTCGAGAGTAAGCACAGAACCCTGTTAAGGTCCACAGGAATGGCGTGAAGATAACAAATCAGCAAATGTTCCCTCACAAGTCTGTGTGAGTGTAACTGAGAACTTTTAAAAACCTGAAATTGAAAATACAAACTAAACAGAAAGAAAAAATTGTGCTATTTGTGAGTTCCTAAGCCATTCTGGCATAAAAATAAAAGATGTTGGAACATACTGGATAACCACTTTATTATCAGATTTTTATTTAGATCTAGGATGAAAGTGTGACAAACCAGATTAGAGATTCCAAAAATGTTTGTGGGTGATCTAGATTTCCTAGATATCAATTTTGTAATCCACTAGTCACATAAGATGTGCATGTAAATCCTTAGAAACATATTCCATGTTCTCAAACCACTCATAGTGGAAACTGTGAATAAAGACCAAAAGAGAAGAAGAATAGGAAGAAGGCAATAAGGTCGATCATACCAGAGCATCATGCACAGACCTAATAAAAAATGCAGTCCTAAGAAGATACTAAATCATGTTGCAATAAGAATAAAGAACTTTGGCTTCTGTATTTCCAGTTTTCCAAATAGATTCTGTTGAGCTATTGACTGTGTTAGTTTGCATCAAAATGGAGTGAAATCTGGCACCCTCAAATCCATGTCAGAGGGACAAGTATATATGCCTTCTTGTATTAAGTATAAGCAAATGGCATATGAGAAGTAAGGCTTCATGAGCTTTATGTCATTTGCCATTGCAATCTTAATTAAGGACTAAAAAGGGCATAAAATTGTAACATTTGGAAACTGATGAAAGGTCCTATAACTTTGTTTAGATTAGGAAGGAAAACAACAAAAACTGAAAACAATAGTAGGCTAGCTGTGATAGAGTGGCTCAAAGGCAAAACAGACATGAATATCCCCGTCTCCAAATTTTCTGCATGGTGCCTTGAATTTCCTATGATTTGATAATGGGAACATGAGTATCATTATAACACCTGAAACCAGCTAGTGATCTCCATTTTTTGTCTTTTATCTAGCAATTAACATTCACCTATTTTCCTTTTATATTCCTGTCTCTCAGCATGTGTGTTGCTGGGACTAGCTTTTCACCCCAGATCACCCATATTTCCTTTCAAGCCTATCAATTATTTCTGTAACCAAACCTTAATTCTAGCCAGGAATCCTGATTTCTGTTGCTACCAGAGAAATCAGCAATATTCTACTACATTCCACTGGACCTTGAAGCCCATGCCTTATCCTCTTTAAACTAAAACTCTTCAATCCTCAGTTACACAAGTCCTAATTTGTGTTCACGCATTCTATTATGATTTTGGATATGTCCATCCCACCTTGGCTGTCATATATGGATCTTTCATTGGCTACATATATGAGTGAAGTGCAGAGATGCATGGAAAGCAAGAGCTGGAAGAGTAGACAAAAGCCATAGCTAAGGTCAGTAATGTGACTTAATGAACAGTAGTTTAAACCAGATATTAAAGCTGCGGAAATTGATTCAGATTGAGAAAAGCATGAGATCAAACACAAAAACTGTGTTGCTGCAGTATTTAGACAGTAGCATAACTCACAAATATGGTCCCACATAGAGCAGTATCTTTGTGTAGCCCATGCAATTTAACATTAGTATATATAAAGCAGGGTTCTGAATTCATTCAAGTTAAAGAACAATTAATGGCATCAATGTTGCAACAAATATTATCTACTTTTACCATCTCTTTGTTCCTTTTTTTTTTTTTGTGTTTGGGTGAGGGGCACTGCACTTACCATTAACTCAGGCAGCGGCACTTTCACTTTTGAAAGCATAATTTCACAATTATATGCCCGCCTGTGGTCAATCTGAAAGAAAAAAATACACAAAATATAAAAAACATGCATCCATCTGCCTATGGATAATATCAAAGCAAATGAACTGCTGGACTGATCTTGCAATAATGCAAAGCATCCATTTGCTATTTAATATTTAGTTACCAATTGCACTTTTTCAACTTTAGGTCCACGTGAGCCACGGGCAATTGATTTTGCACTTTGTTCTGAATTTGCTGCTGCCGCTGAGAAAAGATTCTCAAGCTCTGACATGTCTATCTCTGGAGCCCTACATGGACAGGTCAAAAAAACAGGCATGCAAGCATTATAAATACTCAAAGCATAAATAACAGATAACTCTTGTTTGAAAGCAACATACTTGGTGGCTTCACCAGATTTTTGTGCCTCGGCCCATAAGCTTCCTTGGACAGCTCTTGTTAACTTCAACCAATGCAATGGCTTCAGCTTTTTGGTCTGATCACTCTTTGAGCTTATAGTGCGAGATAAGCGCCCCTTGGCACCTGAGAAAGAACTCAGTGGTGGAGCAGGAGATGATGGAACAGGAGATGGAGATCTGGAAGTACTATCTCCATTACTGGCCATCTTTAAAATGCCTTTACCAGAGGGGACAGGGGGAGGGGGTGCAGAAGGAACAGAGGAGGAATTAGATGAAAATGTGACAGGGGGAGGTGGTGGCTGTGGTGCTGGAGATGGAATAGTTGGAGAGCCCACTTGGCCAGAATGAAGAGGCAGGGATGGTGGTGGAGGAGGTCCACATCCAACATCTCGATTATCCTTCAAAGGTGGAACTGGAGGAGTTGGTGATGGAGGAGGAGGATGACCAGCTTTAACACCTAAATTTGAGTTCAATGGCAGATTTGAAGAAGGTGATGCTGTTGGAGGAAGAGGAGGAGGAGGTGGTGGTGGTGGTGGTGGAGGAGGAGGTCCAGCTCTAACAGTTAAACTTGACTTCAAAGGTGGAGTCACTGGAGATAGCAATGTTTGATGAAGAGATGGTTCCTTGTCTGGAGGAGGAGGGGATGGTGGTGGCAGTGAAGCTGAGAAATGATGAGAAGGTGGTGGTGGAGGGGAAGGAGGAATTTTAGCACTAGAAGTCACAGCAGGTTGGAGTAAAGGTGTTAATAGTGCAACAGATTCACTTCTGGGTTCCACAATTTCGGCTCCAGATGTAAGGGCTAAGTTTTGGTCAGTAGCAGATTTAGATACTGTAATATGGATAGCGTCAGCACTTCCAAGTGCAGCCTGATCAGGCAATGGAGGTTTAGCACAGACATCAAGAGGCAAATCAGCATTTTGATGCTTGGCCCCTTTATCCATGTCAGCATCGGTAGCTGATTTTTGTGCTTTCACAGAGTCAATCTTTTCTGTGGAGGAAATGGTACATTTTATGAGACCATCCAAGCTAAGGCGCCGCCTCCTCCCCTGATGCTTTCTGGGACTTGTTTGCTCACTTCGAGGGTCATATTCTACAGCCTGTAGCACATCTGTGTCCCATGCTTGGAAAATATTTGGTGCACTAATCTGTCGGAGGACATTAAATGCAACATCTGCCTTGGGGTCTAACCAGTCAACAGAGTTGAACATCTCATGAACTTTAGCAAATGCTTCCACTGGAAGGCCTTCCTTCTCCTCACAGCCAGAGAAATCTAATGCAACAATGGAAGCAGCAGCATCCATATCTGAGAAAAGAATCTTCACCCAAAGACAATACTACGTGTTAAAAGAATTGAAGAAAGCACAAAAATGTAATTGTGTGGGACATAAGATACAGCAATGGTGACATATACCTCTGCTCTGAAGTCCTTTGGAAATTGATCTTTAACATCCCATAATGTGTCAATTTCATCACGGTTAAGCATCAAGATGTTTGACCTAATAAAAGCTGAGTTAAACACAACACGAAACATCATCTGCTCATGTTCCATGTCGTCATTTAAGTTGATGCATTCAAGGACAACATCACCTTGAATGTGACAATTGATGTCAATTTTAACTAACTCACATTCCGCCTGCAAATAAGTACCAGAGATTAAAAGAATGGAATCATTAAAGACAAAACAATTTGTTAGTGCTTATGGAAGACCATATACCAAAGAGACCCAAAAGCTTCTACAATTCTCACAGTAGAGAAGAAAGGACATTGAAAGAAACAACTCAATTGATTTGGAGTCGCACTAAAATGGTTTTTTTCTTTCTTTCCTTTTTATCTAAAATAAAAAAGGTATCCCAACACATCAGGCTCCCATTGTAGCCATGGGATAGGGTCAGATTTGGGCAGCCTTACCCTTGTTTTAGGGAGAGACAACTCAAACCTATGACCTCCAAATCATAATAGAGTAATCTTCTCATTACACTATGGCTCACCCTTCTTCCATGAACAAAGTAATTGAAGATAAATAAATAATAAGTTATAGACCCTAAGACACCTTTTCATCCTATGTCTAACTTATAAGAAGCAGAAAAGAGACAGAACTCATAAAATACAATAGACAGCAAGTTAACCAAAAAAAACATATAAACAACAAAATTAAGAGGGTAACAACTCACCTGCTTATAAGCCCGGACATTTTTGCCTTTCTTTTGAGCTGAGTACAGAACTTTGGTAGTTCGATCAGAAACAAGAAAAGGATCCTGTCCATATATACGAAATAGAGGACGGCAACCCCCATCTCCATCAAAATTAGGAATACATCTTAAAATGACACAATCCAGTGTAAGAGCTCTATCCAATGGTGGCCAGTCTGTGGCCACATTCCTTCTTGATATATACTGTAAATACCTCAACTGCGATGGGACAGGATTCATTGGTGACAGCAAGTGCAAAAGCTCACGGGGGGCCTGTCTGTATATCATGTCCAAGGTCTTCTGCTCTCCACTATACTGCTTCCTATAAATCAATAGTGCAGCCAACATGAAAGCCAGAACTAGCCAACCACCCCGTTCACAGTGCATTAGTAGTAGATTCTGCTGCCCAAGTGAGAGCCAGCTTTCACCTGATCTCAGAAAATGGTGGATTACCTCCATTTTGAGCAATGGGCAGCCTTCATAGTGTCGAGGGTACTCCATTATGGTCATATCATATTCAGATAAAATTTCCGCAATCGGGCTCTGAGTCTCTCCCTCACGGAAATTGAAAGCCAAAAATGAAGCATCAGGAAAGTGTTCTTTAACTTGATGAACTATCCCACCAATATAGCCTTTATAATCTTCCGCTTGCCAAGCATCAGTGGTGAAGCAGCAATCAAAGACTACACTTGCCACAGAATATTCAACGGCCAAGTCAACAAGAGAAAGCTTCACTTGCAAATTCAAATAAACTTCTGAACCCCAGTTCCTGATTTATTTATATCTTACTCTTACTCCCAACAAAAATCTAAATTGTTTCAAAGTCTCTCTCACCCTCGAGGCATAGGAATTTCAGTGTAATAAACGCACAACAAAACATTATCAAATAAAGCATTCCTTAAAGAAACCTAAAACCAATCCCATTGGCTCAAGGGACCAAACCCCTGCAATTCAGGGCGTGAAAATTCTCTAACTCTTATGTTCAGACACCGGTTTTCTTTAGTTTACAGTATCTGTCCGTAGTAGACAATGACAGCAAGTCAAGAAAGACACCTAGAATTCCACAGTTATAAATTAAACGATGTTCCAAGATTTCTTAACAAAGGCAAAATTGATTTATCCCCGAGCGACAGATACACTATCACCTGATTCGAAACCCTAACGTTTTCACATTACTTAAACAACAAACAATCACAGAACACAACGAGAATTTCTCTTACGCCGACATATATCTAAGGGTGTAAAAAAAAAGAAACATATGGAACGGCGACGTATGTTTCGGGAGAAAAAATATAAATAAAAAAAAAAAACAATAAAGAAAACGAAATTGAACTAAAGAAAACCGCAAAACGCACCGAACACTCCCTCGCAGATCTCAAGAAGCCCGTCGGGCGGCTTCCGGTAGAACAACTTGCGAAACAGCGCCATCTGTCAGGTCGCTCTTCCAACGGCGTGGCCTCAAAGACTCTAATAATTCCAAGAATTCAGGGCTTTCCAAGTCCAAGATTCATAGTTTGTAATAACAAACAGGGTTACAAGACGAATGATGTGTATTTCGAGGGATGCCAGAAAGAAATGCAGTTCTTGCAAAAGACAAAAAAAAAAAAAAGGAAAACAACAAAAGAAAAAGAAAATTCAAGCGAGAGTCATTACAGTAAGAATGTTTGGTTTTGTCTTATGCGTTTCTTGTCCAAGGAACATAAACAGATAGAGAGAGAGAGAGAGAGAGAGAGAGAGAGAGAGAGATTTGGTTTGATTTTGATTTGGGTTTCTTGTTTGTTGGCGAGCGTTATATACCAGAAAGAAAGAAAAAGAAAGAGAAAGAGGATAACGCACTGGTCGGTCCCCGTGACCGTTTGATGACGTGGGCAACATTACTGACCGACACGTTTTGCCTTCGAGGGTATATATGTAAATTTAAACTATGCTTCTTTCACGTGGAGACAAAGCAGTCCTTGCGATGGTTGTATTTAAAATAACGAAATTAGGAAAGAAAGTAATTTTGTCTCTCGTACCAACCCGACTTTACAGTAACAGAATCCGTTGATAAATAACATTAACTCTTCTTCTATATTATGAAAAATGATAATAATAATAATAATAATAATAAATCACAAATTGGTAAATTGAAATGGTCATAAAAAATATTTTATACTGTATGTTAAATATTATATATTATATGAATATTATTTTATACAATATAAATGAATTAGACAAAAATTTTTATTATATCACTATAATTTTGTTTTTATATCACATAAAATATAATATGTATAATACATAATGTTTTATATGCAAATATAATATTTTCGTGGTCATCTCACAAAGACTTTTCTTAGTCAGAATAAATGATAATAAATGATAGATAGATTATTATTAATAGGCGGGAGTTTTTAATTAGGAAATTCTTGGAGCAACATTTGCTTGTGTCAAATTTTTTATAGAATTGAAATGTAATTAATTTTAAGATTAAGATTTCATTAGTGATATTGTTGGAGTCGGAGGAGTAATGTCACGGGACGGCATTTAAGGTAGAATACAAGAAGTTTCTTATAATTTAGTTGCCTATTAATTTCCTTTAATTAGTAAAAATGCCAATTTTATGAGATACTTTAATTATTAAAAATTTATATTTATATTTTTAAAATTTAAAATTTTAATTTTCAATAAAGATATAGAGTTTATAAAAATAAACAGATAAAAACTAATTTTATTGTATAACTCAATATTTAATATGTCTTTTAATAAAAAAAATATCATTATATAGTTATATTTATTGAGATACATGATTATCATAGAAAAATATTTAAATAATTTTTTATTATCAATTTTATTTATTTGAATTAATAAAAATATATAATTAATTTATATTTCTTATATTTATTATATATCTACCTAACTATATTCATCTAATTTTTTAAACAAAAAAAAAAATCCAACCCAATAAGGCAATGACAAACAAACTAAACCTTGACAAAGATACGCAGTGAAATGATCAAATAACAGATAAAAATGAGAAGACGTGTATTGCACTTCCTGCGTACAACCGATACGTCAGAGCTTGGTGTCTCTATCAACACTTGTCTGGTTTCGGATGGGATACGCACCTTTGTTAAAGGTAGGATCCACCCCAAAAAAAAAAAAAAACCATTCGAAAAAAAGAAAATGGAATTCCTAATATTCATTATAATATTCAAATTATTAGCAACGAATTTATCACTTTTCGCATGAGCAACGTTTGGGACACTAATTAAAGAACGTATTACATTATAGAATCAAACACGTGTTGTGTTATGTTAGGTGTAGAGATAAAAATTGATTTAACTTACGTCATATTTAGTGAGAAATCTTAATAAAGATTTTTGCATACCGAACATTATTCCTTGATCGGTTGCAATCCGCGTTGCTAACCCATCTGATGGAATGACCATGTGTTCTGTTGGAGATTTGAATTGTTTTGTTGTCTGAATTTTAGAGATTACTACTCATAATTACTAATATTGTTTTATTTAATTAGATAAAATATTATTATATTAAAAAATGAGTTAAATTAATTTAATATTATATAAAAATAAAAAATTAAAATAAAATTTAATTATATATATATACACACGAGGTACAGAGTACTAAGTGCGTGGAATTGCGTCCACAGGTGAGGTTGGTTGGCGGCTAATAGACTTTTTTAATGGACGGCGAGCCTGTGCTTTGGCAAAAGTAGCAGTGGACAACTTGTATAAAAGACAGAACCGAGGCGCACGTTCGCAGTTCACCTTGGTCCGTAGAGGGAGGGGAGGCAAAATCCTATCCTCTTTTCTCCATCACAAATCACAGCTCAATTTAATCTCACAGCCATAGAAAAGCTGCCCCAGCCGAGCAGAGAGTTGAATACAACATTCTTTTTAAAGTGGGGCGGTCTTTCTGCGGTCTGCAGTTCCTTTCGTTTTTTTTTTTTTTTTACTCTTGGGGCTCAATGGCTTGCAGAATTGCAGACTCTGTCTTTCTCTTCGTGGTACACTCGTCTATCTGTTACCCTATTTTTCTCTGAATAATGCCTTTTCTGGGTGTTTTTCTTTTTTTTTTTTTTTTTTTTTGTGGGGTTGAAATGGGTATAAGTCTCTGTTTTTTTGACTCCTCAGGGCCCCCGGCAAAGGCCAATTTGCAGTCCAAGGATTGAAACCCATTTTTCTACTGGTACATTTATCTCTCTTTACTCGATTTACCTGACAAATTGATTGCGTTTTAGTCATCGTTTATCAGGTGTTTTGTTTTTCTGTTTTTAGGTTCTTTAGTCCACGTGGGATTTGGGTTTTTATCTAACTGTTGCATTTCTCTAGTTGGATACTTTTGACAACATTGTATGCTTACAATTCAAAGAGAGAGTAAGCCAATTGCAAATTGGACATTGTTGAGTGACGTTAATTCTCCACAACTTGGAGATTTCCTTTTTTAAAAAAATTTGTTGGTAAAGTTTGTGAAATACTTGCTCAACTGCCAACATTATGCATTATTGATAATGTCTGGAGTTAAGTTGGCTTTGCTTGTTTGGAATAACGCAGGAATAAGGAACTACTCCAAGTCATATTGAAACCAAATCGATTTGACTAGTGACTTCTTTATGTGCTCTTCTGAACACTATTTCTGAGAAGCAAATTCAATGGTGTGTTTATCTAGTGAAGTGCAGATTGCTTCTGTAATGCCCTTGGATTGTTTGTTTCGGCTCTGGATAACCTTTTTGCCTTTTTTCTGGGATTTATGCCTTTCTTTTGCCTTTTGGATTGCTGTCATATCATTGGTATATTGGCATTACTTGTTTTTTGTCCTTGAAAACTGCTGATGCATGTAATATTGATATTTCTAGCTCATAATGCTTCTTCTGATAGGCAGGTATCCATCGTTTTACAGGGGACAACATTCTAGTGAAGGGAGACAGATGTGGAAAATATTTTAGTCGCTTGAAAGGGAACAGAACCATACAATCCATGGCCATTCAGGTTGCACCATCTTCGGTAGATGGTTTTCAGTTTAGAAAACAGTTAGCAGAGAGTTTTGGCTTCAAGCAAGTAGGAGAACCACTTCCAGAGAATGTCACATTGAAGGATGTAATGGATACTCTCCCAAAAAAGGTAATCTTTTAAGAGCTGCAGCATGTATCCAACTTATTTATATGGTTCTTATTGTGGTTTCTAAGTAACCCACAGTATCTATTCTAATTTCTGTTCAGGCAATTCCTTTCTGAGTGTCTTGGATTAATCTTTGACTGAGTGACTTCTCTTTTCCATGGGTCAGCAAGGTGTAATAAGTTAGACGACTTATTTATTTAACAAGAAGGCAATATGGAACATATAAAGTATTAAATGGTGTAGCATAGGGATTTTCTTAAGATGAATAAGATGCAAATTTTGATATCCATAATCAGATGACTGCTTAAAATATACACCAGGTACTTCAAAATACCATTACCTGCTATTGCCTATTGCTCACAATAAAAGCAGCTTTCATGATGGGAATGCATAGCTTTGTTCTTTAGCATGTTTTTGTAGGTTCAATGCCTAAGAATTGCCACTTGTGCACAATTCAAAGATTGTCTTCAGCTTTCCATGTGAAAAGCTAGGGAGGTGTTCAAATGACTTAAAGTGATTGTGCACGTGGTTCTTGCATAGACATGTGATGGTGCACATCACAACAAAGTTTCTGTTGTTCATGGACAGGTGTTTGAGATTGATGATGTGAAAGCATGGAAGTCAGTTTTAATATCAGTCACCTCATATGCATTGGGCCTCTTTATGATTTCAAAGGTGCCATGGTATCTTCTTCCCCTTGCTTGGGCATGGACAGGGACAGCAGTTACTGGGGTTAGTTTCCTGTGCACATTTTGAGGTTATCTTACTGCTTGCCGACTCATAAATAAGTTTGCCATTGCATGTTCCAGCTGAACTCATTCATTTCTTTCTTCGGTATTTGAAGTTTTTTGTCATAGGCCATGATTGTGCTCACAAATCATTTTCAAAGAACAAACTGGTGGAAGACATTGTGGGAACTCTGGCCTTTCTGCCACTGATATATCCCTACGAGCCATGGAGATTTAAGCATGACAGGCATCATGCCAAGACAAACATGTCTGTATGATGTTTCCTGTTAATTTATCTATGTTTGTGAAGAAATGCATCCATTCCTCTGAACTATTTTGCAAGTTATCTTTGTCCTTAGTCATATCATGACTTACTTTTTATGAGAATGTAATATTCTGCTCATAATGCATGTACTACAGTTGCTGAATTATTAAGTGGACAATGTTTCCTATCTCATGTCTAAAGGTTGGTTGAGGATACAGCATGGCATCCTGTTTGGAAAGAGGAGTTTGATTCATCTCCTATTCTGCGCAAGGCAATCATCTATGGATATGGCCCCTTCCGGCCTTGGATGTCTATAGCTCACTGGTATGAAATTAATTATGCAAGAATCAAAAATATTGAGGATTACATTGTTTCCAAGTTTCTTGGCCTAATCATTGACCTTTGTATCCAGTAACTTAGTTAGCCTATTTACATGTTCCAAGTTGACATGTAATTATCCTAACTTCACCAAACATTATAACAGGTTGATCTGGCACTTCGATTTGAAAAAGTTCAGACCAAATGAAGTTAGCAGGGTGAAAATAAGCTTGGCATGTGTTTTTGCGTTTATGGCTATTGGATGGCCTTTAATTATCTACAAAACAGGGATTGTGGGATGGATCAAATTTTGGTTGATGCCATGGTTGGGCTACCACTTCTGGGTAATGCTGCTTGTCCCTTGAGTTCTAGTAGTAGATTGGGTAACTTTCCATTTTATAACGTTCTTCAGTGACTGCATGGTTTCATTTCACCGTAGCATACTCAACGTCTTGAGAAGCAGTTATCCTTTCTACCTATTTTATGCTTGATATTTGGTTTGATTTTCCCTTTTTGCATCTGATTATTTGGTTTTCCTTGAAATTGTAGATGAGTACTTTCACAATGGTGCATCATACAGCTCCACACATTCCTTTCAGACCTGCTGAGGAGTGGAACATGGCTCAGGCCCAGCTTAATGGAACAGTACATTGTGATTATCCACGCTGGTAATAAATCTTTTCTGCTCTTACATTGTCTATTCTCAGCAGTCTCTGACTCTTCCATTGAATTAGTAGCCCCACTATATTAAGAAGCTGGTGTAGTTAAATGGTAGATTCATTATCAGACAACTAGTTCGATGTCATATTTGCTGGAATAGTCTAACTAGTTGTCTGATAGTGAATCTAATAATGAATCAAAATTAGGAAAGCAGAGGAGTTTAATGGCTTAAAGAATATGTCTTTCATTGCTTGAAACAAATGCAGTCAGATATGAGTTGCAATTTTCTTTATTTTCAAATGTTGGCCTCTGTGATAAATTATGTGCTGCTAATAGGATAAAGTTTTGATTTTCCACTTTGCAGGATTGAAATACTCTGCCACAACATCAATGTTCACATTCCGCATCACATTTCCTCAAGGATACCCAGCTATAATCTACCGGAAGCACATAATTCTCTTCAAGAGAATTGGGGAAAGGTACAATCAATACCTTTCTGTGACTTGTTCTTAAAATTGAACTTGTTCTTAGTTATGGAACTAGGACATGCTATCACTTAAAATTTTATAATTAGTTTATATTAACCCTTCTTCAGACCCCACACTTTTGAATGTGGTGTTCAAACTCTTAGACTCATAGCTGAAAAATGTTATGGTCTCTCCCACTTTATCAACAGTATCTGAACGAGGCAACATGGAATTGGCGTCTGATGAAGACTATATTGACAATGTGTCATGTTTACGATAAGGAGCAAAACTACATCGCTTTCGACCAACTTGCTCCAGAGGAATCTCAACCGGTGGCATTCCTTAAAAGAGTGATGCCCGATTATGCTTGAGTTGGCTTGACTCCTCATCCTCGGGTCCACCACATTTTGGCTCTTCTTTATCTGTCAAACCTCCCCTTTTTTGGATTTGATAATATTGGATATGCTATTCTCATTCTTTATATGATTCTGATCTTGCCGATGTTGAACCACTCTTTTACGAAACCCAGCAGAGGAAGATAGTCTGAATGAAGCTTCGTGGAAAGTCACTATTGCTTTTGGTCAGTCCAATTATTTCACACTATTAAGGCGAAAGATGGTACTTTCTTGGACAAGAATTATTACTGATGAATGTGATTTTCCCTTATTTTCCAGAACATCTTTTTCATCTGACCACCGTTGATATTGTTAATGACTTGCGTTGTTGAGTATTATAATGATAGCCATCGGAATTGGGTTAGTTCGCTAGGCACTTCTGATTAACAAACACTTTCTCGAAATATCTGCACAGGAAATGTCACAGGAGTCAAAAGTATACAGCATAGTAAATAATATTAGAAACTAAAGGTACAGCTGATGCCACTCTTCTTTATGAAAAGTTTGAAGTACTCGATTAAATATTATGGAGCAGTTTGCAACTCAAACTGCTCACACGTTGGAGCTTGAAGCATCTCTCTCTGTCCCTGACGCAGGCACATGAAACTAAACGAGTATTATGATTCCCTTCATGGGACCTATTTAATATACTTTAAAAAAATCAGTTCTGTAGGAATAGAATCAGAGTCAGTCTTTACCGGCGTTATCATATTGATGTCAGAAAGGCTGAAGGATTGGATTTCTATGACGTGGGTATATGATCATTAACAGATCTGAGTCAACAGATTGAGAAGAGAAGGGCTCCCAAGATTGCAACTTTACACGATATCCTAGAAAGAAAAACAAGCACTCCTGAAATAAAGGAATAAACCTACTTTGTCGAAAGTGAGCTGTCTCAATTGGATAAGCGGTTAAACAGCTGTGACTGTCACATGCAAAAGGGCAAATATTAAAGATGATGAAGAAGAAAGAAGGAAGGAGCAGCATACCCAGAATCGGATCCATAGGAAAAATGGAAAAGAGCCGTCCCTGGACAACTCGAAAATGGGGAAAGAACTACAGCATGCGTAGGTAGACCCCCATTAAATAATTCGTTAGGAAATGTATAGATTCTCTATAGGATGACCAAAGATGTCATTACATCGGTTGGTTACCTAATTCACTCGGCTAAAAACAAGGCCAAAAGTTTTCATTCTGTGGAAGACAGGGCCAATCCCATACAGAATTTCACAACACTTGTTTAAACTCTATAAACACATACAAAGCTAAAAAATTTTCATTCTGCTGAAAACGGGCACAATCCCACACGAAATTTTCACAGCAGTTGTTTCAACTCTACGACACACACACAGCTCCCGTGACAATTTTAGTGTATTTCTTTTCACCTATAACGCCTAAAAAGGAATGGTTCCTCTCTTATGCAGCTCTCAAGGTGGGCTGTTGCAATCTAAAACCAAGCAAAACCGAAACCTGAATCATAGAATCGGAGGAGTAGGAGTTTCCCATATGTCAAAGACATTGTCCTCACTGTGAAGCGCAAACAGCCGGTCCCCACCAATGGAAAAATCACAAATGGAACCTCCATAACTGCGTCGAAGCCTGGACGTTAACACCCAATCAGGACCACAAAACACAGAAATGCAATCATCCATTGATGAAAACAATTGCCCCTTGTGTAATGCCAGTTTGGGATAACAAGGTTCGTCGGGCATTTTTCCCTTCATCAACCGACTCCTCGAGCTCCATCTCACACTCCCTCCATTCATCCTTACATCCATAAATCCCAAGTCCTCGTATTCATTCACCACACAAATTGCACTGCTATCCTCCATGGCTATTGCATCGCGAACCCGCTTCTCGTCCACTGTAAAAGGAGCACCAATATCAGACCATGACCACACCATGCTCTTCTCCCTAAAATCCAACAAACTTATGTAACAATTATCCTTCCTTGGAAACAAAGTAGCCACCAATAAACAATTGCTACCATTCAACCACTGTAATCTATCAGCATCACCTAGCGACCACCCTTGACTCTCATAAAAAAAATCAATCTGTTCGCCAGTAAATTGATCCCAAACTCCTATTCCATACTCATTACTTCTCCCTTTACAGCTACTAAAGATCTTATGATCACAAGTAGTACTCAATGCCCCAGCTGTAAAGCTCTTCACTTGATTTTCATGACAAACTTGAAACTTGTACCTCAACTCCCCATTGCTTTTACTGAACAGCCCCATTCCACCGTCTCTGCGGCCTAATCTCTCGCAGGCACTTATAATCACATTCTCAGAATCAACCCAAGCAGCATCGTTGACCCGCTGATAATCAAGATTAATCGGCGGGTGTTCTTCCATCATCCAATCATAAACATGAACCATACTACCATGTGCTACGCAGCACCCACCATCAGGCCCAGCCCGGATTGCCGTCCCATCCCCCGGTGCCCGGCCTGCAACGGACCGGACATGGCGCAGCCTGTTTCCATCAAATGGACCCCATTTCGCCGATCTCACGTGGTCTAAGAGACCGTAAAACGAAGCCTCCCGGTGGAGGAGCCTTTCAGGAACGTGAGGAGGGATGTGAACATCGCCAGTGCGTAAGACATCGAGAAGGACACCGAAACAATCGGGGTTTCGATCAATGAAGAATTGACTGTTGGAAGTTGGGTCGCTATGAGGTTGTTTCAGGTTCCAGTTATCGTCGAACAATGTACCAAAAAAGGAGTTCCTACCAGCGTGGGCCAGGGTTGTAGAGGTTGTTTCGAAGATTCTGCCTCCCACATTGAATCTGACTATGTCTTTGGGAATTTTCATGGTCAAGGTCAAAATTTATGAGCGATTTTAGGGTATTTGGGTTCTTTCCGTGCCCGAGGAAACAGAGGAAGTATGAATTAAGGATTTTAAATGACAAGAGAAACGAGGCAGAAATTTGCTAGAAATTCAGGATCAAGACAGACAGGTCTTGTCTCCTAGAAAGTTAGATTGCATTCATGCCCAAAAAGACCAGACCAGACACATGCCAGGATCGTGACAGAATTGCTATAGAGACAAGACACAAAAGCTACAGAAACATCCACCAGACGGCCTGGTTTTAAAATTCAAGAAGTTTCAGACAAGGTCTTCTGTTATTAAAGACAGAGAAAAATAGAGAGTTGAAAACAGGGGAGATTGATCAAAAGAAGGCAACTTTGTTCACGGGACGAAAATTGGAGATCTGGGTATTGAAGGGACGAGGTTTTAGGTAATGGGTTTTGATTTTATTGGGATTAGGACAAGAAGAATCGGAGAATTGCATCAATTTGATTCCCAAAGCGTCCCCCTGATAGACCTCTCCCTCCGTACATTGCTCTCTCCGTGTTTTTCTCTCTCTTATTCTAACTCTGTTCTTCGCCTCCTTCGAGTCTGACGCCGGACTAGAAATGGGCAAGCTTTATAAGAGAAAGAAGATTAATGATGGGCTACACCCGAGTGATGTTCCCTCGCGTTTTAACCGTGCAACGACCCTATGATGTACGGTAATGGATGATCCGACGGCGGCTATGTCATGGTGGGTGGATTATGACAATGACGGGTTGAATTGTTCAATGGGTTCTTCGCCAAGTCAACCGTCTTCCCCTGTCGGGAGAGAGAGAGAGAGAGAGTTTGGTGTCCTTTGATTTAATCAATGCTCATTTATTTGGGAGAAGAATAATGAGTAATGACCCGAGAATTTGCGTTTCAGTAAAAAAAAAAAGAAAAATAAAAAAATCTTAATATAAATATATAAATTACTGTATTTATAGATAAAAATTAATATAAATAAATTTAAAATTTTATTATTATATATTTTTAAATTATTAATTTATGTGTTGTCTGGATTAATAAAAAAAAATTAATTTAAATTAATATAAAAATAAATATATTTAAATGTTAACCAAATTATAATGACAGGAAAATTTAGAATCTTCCAAGGGGGCAATTATTTTTTGTTATGCTGCCAATGATGGCATTAATTTGTGTTATTTTCTATCACGATTGAATTAATAAGGCAATGAAGTATAAGAAAATAGGAAATACAAACCCAAGCCCTTGCTGTCTTTCCTTTTTCACGTACCAATAACTAGTAGTTAATTTGTCACAAATGCTTTTATTTGCAATAAACGCAGAGTTTATGGGCAAAACATTTTAATTTGCCAAGTTCTTTCTCAGTCAAATTTTACAGTTTTGCCTATCATCGGCTACACGGTGCTTTTAATTATTTCCATTTCTGAACGGATCGGTCTGGTTGTTTCGCGGGTCATTGACTCCTCGTTATGGTCCTGTAAATGAAATAATTGAGATATTACAGGTTGCTTACTTCTCTTCTGGGGATGATTTCGACGGACGCGACCAGAAGCATCTTTTCATGCCAAGAAAATTCTAAATGCTTTTGTTAGTCTAATGGAATACAAGTTTTCTTTAAATGGGGCTTGCATATTTGCTCATGCGATCTTCAGAGAAACAAAAAGTACATGGAAGATGGAGCGAAAGAAAGATTTAACAATTGCATTTGGTGATATTTGTCATTACCCTACTTTGAGAGAAGAAAAAAAAAAAAAAAAGGGTCTCCGAGACATTGAATGGTTAGTCAATGTAACTTTTTGGAATTTTCAAATGGGTCATTATCGATTAACTGGAATCTTTGCCACAATGAAGCAATAGATTCGAAACAATCCAGTCCTCATTAGTGCCTGACATGATTACTAGTGATTAAGCACCTAACGCATTCTTAACCAAAAAAAAAAAAAAAAAAAGAAAAACCTAACGCATTGAGTCGGCTTTAAGGTCCCTTTACGTTGGTTATGCATATTGAATAAGAAGGGTAGACCAAAAAAAAAGACAACAGTTATTTGAGAAACTCAGTCTGCCTATAATGCCCATTTACAATGCCCCTGTCCCTAACCTTTGAAATTACATTATGTACGCTGACATGTAATGCACCGAGAGTCCAACTAAATGAGAACAAATTTAATAGATTTAAGTGAATACAAAAATATTTATATTATATATAAAATATTTTTATACCATTTTGATATTTTTACTCGTAATATAAATTATTTTATATATAATATAAAATTTTTTGTATTTACTTGAATATATCAGATGCATGCCCACCAAAAATTTTCCTTTTATAAAATTGATTTGTTGGATATATCATCATAGGGCTTAGCTATATAAATACTCATCTCATGGACTCGTTTTTATGCAAGAAAGGAAAAATGAGAGTTAAAATTGGGTTTTGACAATAAAAGTTTTGGGTCAAATTGACGTCGTTTTGATCTTTGCGATATAACTCTCAATAGAAGTTAATGATTGGAGCTAATTAAAAAAAAAAAAAAAAGCCATAATAGTTTGTAGTATTAAATTGAAACCACGAGGGTACAACTTGCAAACGCAAAACTCCACTAAATTTCTCACAAGGAGGGTAGGGAATTATAATTGATGAATGAATTCTTTGTTTCTAGAGATTACTCAAATTGTTTTATTCTCCTTGAAGATGATGATTTTTTTTTTAATAGTTATCTTAAAACCCTAGGTGGGATCCCATGTCCCACTCATGTCGTCCCTCCTCTTGGAGTTGGTTGGCTCGTTCTTATCAATGCTCCATATGTCAACTTTGAGATGTAGACCTAACGTCAATAAAAAAAATATCATAATGGTGACCAAGACTTTAAGAAAAGAACTTAGATTTTTGTCTTTATTTATTTTCAGGATTCATTGCTCTGTGGATTTTTGTTCAATTATACTGTGGATAAAAGAGATGGTAGAAAACAATCCATAAAGAATATCTACATATTCATCCAGAATATTTCAATGCATGCCTTCTCTAAGCAATCAATCATCCATGTATACTATTTTAAGAATTTCTTATGTTTTAATCAACACAAATTTACGACATTTACAGTTTTTGCATGTGATCCCTAGGCTTTAAACTTTTTGGGTCTGACAGTTTTTTTTTTTTTTTTTTTGGCCCTGTGGCCCCAGCATGGGCCTGGAACATGCGCTGAATTCACGAAGGAGTACTGGGTGTTAAAATGGATTGTTTAGCAAACATAATCCTGACACAGTAGCATTGGCCTATCATCCTTGCAATGCAAGCAAGAGCTACTGAAATCGCATGTAGGATTGCATGTTTCACCGTACAACAATACCTCTTGTTTTAGGTAATTGGGTGTGAGAGTCAAACTCGAAACTTTAAGTTATAGAGACGATTTCAGTACAACAATACACTTTAATAAACGTATGAAAAAAAAGTGATATTGGAGCCAAATTGACGTAGCTGATCCATAACTCTCAGTTTCTTCCTGTGTTTTGTCCAATAGCTGACACTCGGAAGACATGAACTTCTGATATCCAAAGATGGACCCATGCATCACAGATTGGGCCAGCTCTGAGCATGATTGAGTCAAGCACATAGTGGGCCCATTGAGGTTGCAGAACCCAAACTCATGCATATATGATTCATACCCTTCTTCTCTTGCAGTTAAGCCCACCAGCCCTGACCACCTTTGCCAGCTCCGTCCATGGAGTTGAGAGTTGAATGTCAAGATTCTTTGAATCCATGGTATAAATAAATAATCTTGTCAGTAAATTTAATATTAGATGTACCATTTTCAAGTTCCTAACCAAATTATTACCTGGGGTATATAAGTATGATGGCTTTGTGATTACCATAAGTGTTTTTATTTTTTCCTTTAATAAGTGTTTTTTACTTGCCTTTTCTACTGACAAAGGCCTCGTTTTTGAGCCCCCAAGCTTTAATTCGGGAGCTCTAGCGCAATGGGTCTACTGCCAGCATTATGGTCGTAACTTACACTTAAAAGAAATGAAGCACTTGGGGGCGAGAGGTCTCTCACCGAAAGAGAGCTAAAGACTCCCAACTCAAGGACAAATTTAAAAAAAAAAAAAAAAAGTCTTTCTAAAATAAGGAAAATATCATTTTCTTAACAACAAAGAAGATTTTACTTGGTAGGACAATGTAAAATTGTTGAATGAGCGGTTAGCATTCATTCGGGAAGAGAATAACCCCTTTATTATTATTATTATTATTATTTAATGTAAATGCAAACAAGCATATACGAGGAGGACAAGGCGCTGTGGTGTGCAGATAAATCCTAGTACAGTGTGGTTTGGAAGGAGAGAAGTAACGGCTATTTTATTTACTAAATCTGCTATAAATATCCCCCGGACCTCCATGAAACCACTCCCTCCCTTCTCCATAAGCGCCTAAGCGCTCTCTCTCTTTATCTCTCTCTCTAAAGGCAATAAAAATGATACCCACATCAGTTTCTTCTCCTCCTCCTCCTCCTTCTAGTCATATGTGTTCTTCCCTTTCTCTCTGTTTCCGAGGAACTTTGCCTTATCATCATCACCGTCTCGTCTCCTTTTGTCCTAAAAGAAACACCCAAACTAGAATACAATCAAAACCCAAGGTCTGGTCCTTTCTTATTGTCTTTTATCCATTTTTGTGGGTTAGTGTTATTATATGGTTCAGGGAGATAGTTCTTGTCTTTTTTTTTCTTTTCTTTTTTTTATTATCTGTTTCCAAAAAAAAATAGTCAATTAAGAATATAATCAAAACTTAAGTTCTATTCTTCTTTCTTATTTTTATCAATTTTTGTGGGTTAGTATTATGATATGATTTAAGAAGACAGTTTCTTGTCTTCCCTTCTCTTTCTTGTCAGCGACCGATTGTCAATTATTCTTTAAGTGATCCATTAAAAGATTATGATATCCGATGTGCAGCGTCCTGCAAAGGCACTCAATGTCAACTTATGGTCGAGAGGGTAATTTTCTCTCCTTTATCGTTATATCATTCAATTTCACTCTGTTTCCTTTTTGCACTTATTGGGTTCCTTTGGAAAATTGTTTTCTTTTCATTTATTTTCATTTAGTTTCTTTGAAGGGGGAGCGGATATGGTTTGAGGGAAGAGGGAAACTTTTGTGACTTTGTTGTTGCAATGCGAGTGAGTGAATTATTTGGCCATGAGAATTTGAGTTACTCAGCGTCAGAGGGCTATTCGGCAAATTTTTATACACAAAAGCATTATGACGTAAGCAAGCCCTTGGTTTGAATTAAATCCTACTGCCATGTGTTTTGGAAGGAGCGTTATGTAGTGGAATTAACGGCTACTTTTCTTTATCAATCCCGCTTGCCATCTGTGTATATATATAAAACCACAAGTGTTACCAACACCAGTCCGCCATAAAGCCTCTCCCTTTCTTCTCTCTCTTTCTCTCTCTCTCGAGGGCATTGACAATGGTGCCCACTTCAGTTTCTTCTTGTCCCTAAAGTTCAGCAGAGTTGCTTTTACTTCAGACGCTCTCTTTTCTTCTTCTTCTTCATCTCTCTCTTCTTTTCCTTCTTGCTGTATCTGTCAATCTTCTCATTATCATCATCACCGTCTTGTCCCCTTCTACTCTAAAAGAAATACCTATTCAAGAACACAATCAAGACCCAAGGTCTGGTCTTTCCTGTTGTTTTTTGTCAATCTTTGTGGGTTAGTATTATGGTATGGCTCAAGAAGACAGTTTCTTATCTCTCTTTGTTTTCTTTTTTTTTTTTTTAATTCTCTGTTCTTCCTTTCTTTTTCTGTGAGTAATTGAGTGTCAATTGCTCTTTAACGAGACTTTTGAAAGTTATGATACCCAGTGCACCCCGCGTCCACCGCATAGGCACTCAATGTCGACTTATTGTTGACAAGGTATTCTTGTCTCCATTCTAGTTGTCTTGCACGTTTTAATCTGTTTCCTTTTTCCATTTTTGGGTTCCTTTGGAGAATTGTCTTCTTTTCTTTTCTTTTTTTTGAAGGGGAAATAGGTACGGGGTGAACTTCCGGGGCTTCTCTGTTGCAATGGAGTGCATTAGTTGGTTTTCAGTGCAGGAATGGCCTGTAACTAGAGAAAGGTTTTCAATTAATCAAGAGTTGTCCTTTGTCAAAGATTTACTGAATCTTGATTTTTTTTACTTATTTTTCGTCCCGAGAGAAATTTGTTTTAAGCCTCTGCTTTTTTGTCTGCGCAAACTAAGCACTAATGGGCATTCTTTGTTCATTTTCTTTCCTTCTAAAAATTCAAAAAAAAAAACATTTTCTTGTTTTGATTTCATAGATTGGATTGGTACATATACCAATTGGCGATCTGCTGAGGGCGAAAATATCTTCCGGGACAGAGATTGGAAATAAAGCAAAAGAGTTCATGAATTCTGGCCGTCAGGTTTTTGTGGAAATCATGACAATTGTAACAATCATGACATTTGCTTCATTTTTTTCACTTATTATCTTTTTTTTCTTGCTTAAATACTTCAAAAATAAAGTTGTAATTAGCAGATGGTGATGCCATGATTGTCACGAGAAGAGAACAGGACAAAAGGGTGGTTCTTGATGGGTTCCATTGGGTTTTTCACAAGCAGAAGGTCTTGAAAGGTTAAAGATCAGATCAGATATTTATATAGTATCCGGGTTACTTTCCATCATGATTTGATTATTGTCTGATATCCCTTTGCTTCTACATCTATAAAATCGTATCGATTTTCTGCATTTTATGCCTTGATTGTGTAAGCTTTTTGACAGATGTGTTCTTATATGAATCTTCATTACATATATAGTCCTTGATGAAATACTCATTGACATATATGCTGGTAGAAAGTTAGACCCAATTGCAGCAACAATTTACTATATTACAAACATCCCTCCATATTATGAGAAAATTAAAGTATGATTCTTAATTTGTCTTGATAACATATAATAAAAAGTATGAATCCAATCTTTTGGATGGCACAAGGACACACATAGACAAATATATGCATGGCTTCCTAATTTTCCCATCTTTTGGGCATTGCAAAATGTTACATGGCACGACACAGTAGTATGAGTCATCTATTTGAAAACTTAAAACCCTTGTATTAATTATCATATATTTCCCCAAGTGTTGTTTCTTTAATTTGTGTGCTAGCAAAGTCACATGTTGAAGTATACAAAGAAATGCAGAAGCCATCTCATACTGTTACTCAAACATAATGAAGGCAACAATCTCATATTTCTATTTCTTCATTCAGTTGTTTTTCACGTGAATCAGCTGTCAATACTTTTACTTATTGTATTATATCTTTTTTATGTAAATCAATGAAAATTGCCCAAAAGTAGTATTCCAAGAAATTGATTTTGCTCTCTCAAGTGCAAGAGGATAAAGTAAAACTGATCAATAAGAATTATGTATGTTTTATCTAGCTTATTTCTCACATGGGCTTTTCTTTTCAGGGTGCTTGATTTTCCTAGATTTGGAGTAGATCTTCTTGATGGATTTTGAATTCACCATCACCAAATAACATGTTCCTAACATGTTCAGAGATTTGTGCTTTTAAGCTGATAATCAGGGATAAAGTAAAACCGACCAAGTTGGAGGTGATTAGCATTTTAAGTATCTGATAAGAATTATACATGCGTTATCTAGCTTATTTATGGCATGGACATCTCTTTTTAGGGTGCACAAACCATCTTAGATTTGGAATATTTATGACAATTTGATGATCATCGTAATGGACTTTAAATTTAACTGCTATTCCTAACATGTTAAAAAGATTTGTGATTATAAACTCATAATCAAGTTCACAGCTCAAAGTTTAGTGTGCTCCAATAATTTAATGACTATTTTGTAAACGATAGTTTTGCTCTCGGTCATGAACTTTATGGATACAAAGCTTTCTACCATAGGCAGATTTCAAATTCTCAACCTTACTTTATGTTTACCATAGCAGAAAAGTCAGTAGGCAAAAGCAAGAATCGTTCTTGTCAAGCTTCACATATCCAGGTATATGATTAATCTGCGCATCATAGACCTAAGATTTACATTTTCCTTACCCAAAACTTATTTGGTTTTGATAGAAATTGCAATAAACAATCCTCTTATTGATTAGTTCTCACATTTCTTTATCTCTTTTAGGAAAAATGGAGAGAATTTCCACTAAATTAAATTCATCATTCCAAAGAAATTAGGAACTATTTTCATGATGATGTGCTATGAGACACATAGAGAGCTATAAATGATGGTAGAATGCAGTTGTAGGTATAACTATATGTTCACTTTGAAACCCCTTATGTTTAAAGGAAAGCATAGAGGAACATTATTTATTTTTTACTAGGGAAATATATACACTCCATAATTCTTACTTCATGGGGATGGACTTTAACATACCTGCTTGGTTGACAAGGGCAAGGAGTGTCGGCAGCTATGTCATCAGAAAAAAACAGGAAATTTCTTTGCCTTTGTTCTTTTTCTTTGTTTCTGCATCAGGAGAGGTTAATAATATGCATATCTAGCATTCATTTTTCATTCATAGTGACTTAGAGCACAGGATATGGTTGGCAATCTTTCACTCTATAAATCTAGTATTGATAATTCATCACTACCTAGCTATAACTCTATGCAAAATTTCATTCCTCAGAAATCAAGATCACAGTGACTGACATTATGAGTAGAATCCTTTTTGTTCAACTATCTTAGCTCCCTTTTTGATGTCTAAAATGGCATGGAGTACTCTTTGTTTATCATTCTTTGTTAAACAAACAAAAGAAAGAAGACCTTGAAACCCATCCTAAACTAGGGTTGTTTTTACAATTTGTCAAACCACAAGAACCAGGAGGTATCTTGCATTTTCTAGCTTCATTAAGATTCTGAAACTTCAAATATGATTTATTGCAATTATGATGCTAGTTTATTTCTTTACTTTTTCTGACTTATATTTGGTAAAAAAAAAAAAAATAGCCTTGTCTTGGTAAAGGCAATTAAACTGCAAAACCAAGGAACACAAATTGCTCGTGTTAGCATTTAAATGCATGTGTTATAAATATTCTAGTATACTCACATGCACTATGATTGAAGTAGAGATGAAGAACTTACTATATTGTGCCTATTGTAGAATCCATTATGTTTCTGACCCATCTTCAGCCTCATTCAAGTTTTTCTGAAGATTGTTCCTATTTTGACAGGTGCAGATCAGTTGTCCAGAATTGAACCCAGAGATGATAAAGGAATTTTCCTTATTTTACTTACTGTGTCTTTTATTGAAATTAATCATGTCTTCTGCAGGAGTGTTCCCCAAAGTTAAATTCAATATGCAAGAGGTTCCAACAGCATGGATGCATTTCATAGTGTATGCTATATTTTAGTCTTATTTCATTGGTTTATTGCATTCCTTCTTTCCTTAAATGCAGGTGTAGAAGTGGTTGATGAACAAGATGACATGTTTATCTTGGTAACTCTCAAAATGCAATGGGCAATTGCATTATGGGCTTAATGAGTAAGGAATAAAAATGGTTTTATGGCACTTCTATTAATGGCTGTCACTGGAGATTATTTTAGGCACTATTGTTTTTCCTTTGCTTTTCACTAACCTTCAGACCTAAACAGATGGGATTTAAAAACCATGACTAATGCCACTGGAAACCGACCAGAAAATCTCGTCAAGCCTACACTCAAGGTTTGGAACCTGTCTCATTATTTTCAATTTTAAAAATTTATGGTTTCATGAATGTAAGATTTAGTTTTTTCATTCAATCTCACTAATCATGATACGATTGTTTTTGCCAGTTGTATATTTTATAAATTTTGGTATTATTTATTCTTTTCTACTTTGTCTTCTAGGTCCCAAGGAATGGAATACTTTAGTCTTAGCATCAAAGTTTTTGTTACTGTGTCTCAGCTCTTTGTATCTCAGTTACCATGAAAAATGTATGCATTTCCTTTTGGCATTAAAATCAGAATCCTGGATAACCTCCTATTATCTTTTTCTTTCACAATTTATGGTACATAGGTATCTTGGTTGACCTTAGGCCTATTTTGGCCCTTTTTTTTTCACTTTATTTGATTTATATATGCATGTATATTATGTCCATTTTGCATCTCTTTAAATTCAGGATTTACTTGGTTTAAGGGGCATCATGCAATGTGGCATAACATGAAACTAAATTATCCAATAATATTAAGAGTTAATTGCTTCTTTAACTAATCTACTTCCTTTAGACAATGGTTTAGGACCAGAGACTGAAGCATGCTGCTTCTTTTGAGATCTGCTATTTCATTGTTGGGTTTTTACTCTGGTGGCTTATGTTTTTCTCTATGGTGCTCTCTATGTTGCTCTCAACTTGTCTCAGCCTTAAAAGTCCAATTATTAGAAAAGAAGTGGCACTAGCAAACCTCATGGCATTTACTCTAGCTATGTTAGAGGTCACCACAAACCCCTTGAACAGAAAACAATCTCCTCAAACAGGTTAAACAATTTTTTCTCCTTTTCATTTCAATATCTTTCCTTGAAAATCTTCATTTCAATACATGTAATACTTCTCTAAGAATCATTAGTGGAATGATATGCTATTCATTATCATAGGACAAGAATATTTGTAAACCAACAGAGAATTTCCTTTTCCTATGTTTTCAGCTCTATTATGAGTGACTGAATGATTTGGCCATGAGATTTTCTCAGTTTGGAAAATTTAGGGGGCTTCTTTGATGGGAAACTTATTAAGGTGATTTTACATGTAGCATATTGATGCTCTAGATTTTGCTTACTGTATCAGCTTTGTTAATATTGTTTTCTTAAGGTTATGTTCAAGGGTCAATGGGCAAAGGTGCGCTTTTAGAATGCCATTGCAACTTGCTTGTAGTTGAAAGATCTTGGAATTCATGAATTGGGGTGATCACAGTGATTTGGGGACATTTATTAACATTAGTTCTATAGGTATGAAATTGAATCAAGATTTGTTCTGGTTATATGATCATGATGCTTCATATGTCAGCATATCTCATTTTCATGTTTTCTCTTCAGTAACCCCTGTATTAACTCTCATGTACTTCCACAAGTGTTGTTTCTTAAATTTATGTTTAGGTGAAATCATGTCTCGAGGTACACAAACAAAAACAGAAGCCATCTTAGCCAGTTACTCAAATTAAGAAGGATAAAGTAAATGCCATCAAGTCTGGTTAGTGTTTCCATGTTGCGATAAAAATTCTGCATGTTCTATCTAGCTTATTCCTTCTATGGGCATCTCTTTTCAAAATGCAAGAACCATCCTAGATTTGGAATATGTATGCCACTGTGATGATCTCTTTCATGGATTTTGAATTTAATATCCCAAAATCAATTGTTCATAACATGTTCAAAGATTTGTGATTGTAAGCTCATGATCAAGCTTACAGCTCAAAGCTTAGTCCAATAATCTGATGACTGTTTTATAGTGATAAGTTTCTCTCAAACATGAACTTTATAGACACACAGCTTTTTATCTTAGGCAACTTCAAATTCTTGAGTTATCTAACCTTGCATTCTATTTGCCATTATAGAGAAGTCATTTCTCAAAAGCAAGAATTGTTCTAGTCAAGCCTTTGCATATCCAGGTATATGATTACTATATGTCATAGAAATAAGGATTACATTTTCTTTACCTAAAACATTTTTGGTTCTCATAGAAGTTACAAGAAGCAATCCTCTTACTCATTTGTTCTTACTCAGGTATGATTATATGTTGTCACTTTGCAACCCTATGGTTGATGCATATGACAGCATCATCCATTTTTATAAAGGAAATACTTGCACTTCATAATTTTTACTTTACAATTATGAACTCTAATGTACCTGCTTTGTCAACAAAAAGGATAGGTAGCTTTGTAATCACAAAAAGGAAGGTTTCTCAATTTATTCATGTATCAAACTAAGTAACAATTATGCGTACCTGATGTTCCTTTTCAATTGATGGTGGCTTACAATAGATGATATAATTGGCACTCCTTCAGTCTGAGCATTGATTTATAGCCACAAAGGCTTATATTCTCCTTGTTTTTTTTTACTTTCATTCACTGAATCTGGTGTTGATAATTCGTCATTACCTTGATGTAAATCTCTGCAAATTTTCACGCCTCACAAACTGATATTAGGTAGAATCCTTTTTTTTTTTTTTGCAACTATCTTTGTTCACCTGTTTCTGGTAAAAATGGCATGGACTAATGTTTATAATTCTTGGTAAAACAAAAAAGGGAGAAAAGAACAGCCCTTGAACCCCATCCCATCCTGGTGTTGTTTTCATTATTTGGCAAACCACATGAACCAAGAGGTATCTTGCATTTTCTAGCTATATTAAGAAATTTTGCTTTCTGAAACTTCAAATATGAAGTCTCCTACTTATGATGCTAGTTGATTTCTTTGCTTTTTCTGACTTATATTTGGTACAATTAGGTAAAGCAATTAAACCACAAAACCAGGGAGCACAAATTGTTCTTGTTAGCATTTAAATGCACATATTATCAGTTTTCATGTATGCACTTCTTCATTAAGATTGACACAGAGTTGAACTTATTATTTTGTAACTATGGTTAAAACTATTATGTTTCTGAGTATATTGAGCCTCATGTAACTTTTGTCTGAAAATTGTCCCTATTTTGACAGGTGCAGATCAATAGTCCAGAGCCGAACCCAGAGATGATCAAGGAATTTTCCTTTTTTTTCCTTATTATCACTTTTATTGAAATTAATCATGTCTTATGTTGCACAGGATGTTTATCAAATAGGCACATTGATGGAATTCTTGCCCTTTCTTGCTCGTCATGGGAAACTTGTCAAGATGATTTTACATATAGTGTGTATTGATGCTGTAGATTTTACTTACTATATTAGTTTGTTAACACATTTCTTTAAGGTTGTGTTCAAGGGTCAGTGGGCAAAGATGCACTTTTGGGATGGGATTGCAACTTGATTGTAGTCGAAAGATCTTAGAATGCATGAATTGGGGTGATTATGGTGATCTGGGGACATTTATTAATATTGGTTCTATAGGTATCAAATCAAATCAAGATTTATTCTGGTTATATGATTGTGATGCTTTGTATGTCATCATTTCTCATTTTCATGCTTTGTCTTTGGTAACCTTTGTATTAACTCTCATGTACTTCCATAGGCATTGTTTCTTAAATTTGTGTTTAGGTGAAGTCACATCTTGAGGTACACAAATAAAAACAGAAGCCATCTTGGCCAGTTATTCAAATGCAGAAGGATAAAGTAAAAGCCATTGAGTCTGGTTAGTGTTTCCATGTCGTGATAAGAATTATGCATGTTCTATCTAACTTATTTCTTCTATGGACATCTCTTTTCAAAATGCAAGAACCATCCTAGATTTGGAATACCTATGGCACTATGATGATCTCCTTGGTGAATTTTGAATTTAATATCACAAAATCAGTTGTTCATAACATGTTCAAAGATTTGTGATTGTAAGCTCATAATCAAGCTTGTAGCTCAGAGCATAGTCTGCTCCAATAATCTGATGACTGTTTTGTAATGATAAGTTTTGCTCTCAAACATGAACTTTATAGACACACAGCTTTTCATCTTAGGCAACTTTAAATTCATCAGTTATCTGACCTTGCATTCTATTTACCATTGTAGAGAAGTCATTGCTTGAAACAAAGAATTGTTCTAGTTAGGCCTTCACGTATCCAGGTATATGATTACTCTGTATGTCATAAAAGTAAGGATCATATTTTCTTTACCCAAAACATTTTTGGTTCTTATAGAAGCTTCAAGAATCAATCCTTTTATTCATTTGTTCTTACTTTTCTGTATCTCTTTAGAGGAAAAATGGAGAGGAATTCCCACTAGACTGAACAATATTCCTCATTCCAGAGAAATCAGGAACTACTTTCATAATGATGTGCTGCAGGCAACATAGAGAGCTGCAGTTGATGGTAGAATGCGGTTATAGGTATAGCAATGTGTTTTTCCCTTGAAATCCCCTATGGTTAAAGCATAACATATAAGAGTGTCTTTTATTATTATTAAGTAAATATATACACTCCATAATTTTTACTTTATGGTAATAGACTCTAATATACCTGCTTGGTTGACGAAGAGGGTAAGCAGCTATGTCATCAAAAAAATTTTGGGGGAGGGGGGAGTTCTTCACTGTATCAGGGGAGAAAAGAGTTGTGCATATCTAGCATTCGTGTTTCATTGATAATGACTTGGAGTACATGATATGATTGACAATCTTTCCCTCTATCCACCTGGTATTTGATAATTCATCATTACCTAACTTTAAATCTCTAAAATTTCATTTCTTAAAAACTGATATCGCAATGACTGACAGTAGGAGTAAAATCCTTTTTGTTCAACTATCTTTGCTCCTTTTTACTGCCTAAAATGGCACGGATTGCTGTTTGTTTATAATTCTTTGTCGAACAAGAGAGAGGAAGAAAAGAAACAACCTTGGAACCCCATTTTAACCTGGTGTTGTTCCTACCATTTGGCAAACCACCAGAACCAAAAGGTATGTTGCATTTTCTAGCTACATTAAGAAATTATGCTTTCCACAACTTCAAATATGAAGTATTCTACTCATGATATTTGATTTCTTTGCTTTTTCTGATTTATATTTGTTACAAAATAGCTCTTTCTTAGGAAAGGCGATTAAACCACAAACCAAGGAAGACAATTGGTTGTTTTAGCATTTAAATGCACATATTATGAGTATTCATGCATGCACACATTCATTAAGATTGATGTAGAGTTAAAGAACTTACTATTTTGTGGCTATAGTTAAAGCCCTTGTGGTATCTAGAATCTCATTTAAGTTTGTCTCGACATTGTCCCTATTTTGATAGGTGCAGATCAATAGTCCAGAGCTAAACCTAAAGATGGTAAAGCAGTTTATGCTGCATAAGACGTTATCAAATCCGTACATAAACGGAACTTGTTCAAGTACTTGCCCTTTCTTGCTGACGATAGGGAAAGTGTCAAGGTGATTTTACAATGTAGTATATTGATGCTGTAGATTTTCCTTGCTGTATCGGGCTGTTTAGATACTTGTCTTGCAGGTTCATGTTCAAGGGTCAATGGATAACCACGCACTTGTTGCAATGCTATTACAACTTGCTGGGAGTCAAAAGATCTTGGAATTCATAGATTGGGGCGATTATGGTGCTTTGGGGACCTTTATTAACATTGGTTCTATAGGTATGAAATTGAATTGAGAAGTATTCTGATTATAATGCTTCTCAAGTAATGATGAAGCATTATTCACCATGAAACATTGCCTGCATATGCTTGGAATTGTTGACTTTTAAAGGTATGGGAATACATATCATTGATTTACTTCCTACACATGTATATATATGTTACATAATTTCATATCTTTACTTATACATTTTTTTTTATTTTTACATTTTTTATCTATTAAATTTTAAATGTATTAATATTAAAATTAAATATAAAAAAAGTAATTTAAATTTAAAAATAATTGAGTGATGAATACTTCTTATAAAAGAGTTAAATGAGTATTCTAATACATGATCTTTGGCTTTTATTTACAAATCCCAAGGTTCATATACCTACAATATAATATTTTTTGGTTTAAATAAAAAAAATATTCTAACTTCTATTTAGGACTAAACAGACGAGAAAAAAAGGTAGGTCTTTGAAGTTGATTGTCTATGTGTCAAATTTTATTATATTCTATGGAGTTTATGAGTCAAATTTTAAATTAAAAAAGTAACGTTCATGACTAAAAAAATCAAAAAAAAAAAGAATAAGATGTTAGGGATTAAGAGGTATGTGAAAGTAAGATCAACAAATAGTAAAAGTTACTATTTAAGGCCATCAACAAAAATTAAAAAAAAATATAAATATGAGTTTCTAATTTTAATAATATATTAATTTTAAATTATATATTTTAATATTAATTAATTTTAATTATAAATTTTTAAAATTTAATTTAATTAATAATATTTATTATTATTTTTTTATTATTATTTATCTATTAATAAAATTTAAATTAGTATATAATTTTTTTAATTATTAATTTAGATTATAAATTTTTAAAAATATTTTCATTTAATTTATAAATTTTTTATCGATTTAAATTATAAATTAAATAAAATATAATAAAATATTATAAAAAAATTTTAAATTTAATAAAAATTAATTATAATAATTTTTATTAAAATATTATAAATAATTTTTAAAAATAATTTTTTATTTTAGAACTGAGAAATAATAACAAAAATTATCAATTAACGTTAAATTTACTAAAATTGAAGTATGGGAATCAAATAGACAAAATTTGAAATACAACCCAGTGTAATTTTTTTTTTTTAACAGGTGCACATGTCGGCAGGCTGAGAATGATTGGACCCCATTTTGCGTCGGTTCATATTTGCAAGTGTGGGTCCACTTGTTGCCGCTTGACGCGCCAAGATCTTCAAAAGCGATCACCTGTATGCCATTCCACCACAGTCAAACATAAATACCCACACAATTAATAAAAAAAAAAAAATCCTTAGCTTTTTGGTTTTCTTGTCCATGTGGTAGGGTTTAATACTGCTGTCTTGGCCACTGGTTTTTCTCTTTCTGTGTGGAAAGAGAGCCGTCGCTCCGGAAACAAACAGTAAAAAGAAACCCAAAGTCCCCTTCTCCAAAATTGAATCGAAAATCAAGAATCTGGGCGTTTTCAATAACCAATTCATTACGATTTTCATCGGTTCAGTTTGTTTCTAGAGGAATGGAGGTCTTTGCGGGCCAGCCAGCTGAAAACGGGCATGCGGGTCTTGGAAACGGATCCTCTCTGTCTGCTCCTCCTCCTCTTCCTCCTTCTTCTACTTCGTTGGCTTTGAATGGAAGGATTGAGTTCCACCCCGCAAGAAAGTCCTTTACTGGGTTTATTAACAGCGGCGGAGGTGATTTTCGGATTGAAACATTAAACCCTGATTCGGGTCGTAAAAGGGCGCCCGGGGATATTGACCCTGGTATTCAGCCCCGGAGAAAGGTGGACGGGTCGGATTTTCTGGAAAATGGACTGGATCAGGAGCTCAGCTTCGAGATTTCTTTCAGGAAAATCGTGAGTTTTTTCTTGGGTTTTTACATTATGTCTTTACTCCCCTTTTCTTGGAGGGTTTTGAGCCTTTCTTTGACGAATCTTTAAAATGTTCCATTTATTTTTGTAACATATACTTTTACTTCTCCTTTACTGCCGACTGCTTCTTTCCTTTTTTCGGTATTGAAAACCCTCTGAGAAAAAACAGGAAAAACCGATTTGAATGGTCTAAGCAACGTTGGACGGATCCTTTAATTTGCTGTTTTCTATTTCTTGATTGGGATGACTTAAAGTTCGTTCTTTCCTTTAATCTTGACCGTTTCCACAAAGGTTGATTTTCGCGATTCTAATTCTTGAAATTTTAACTTTTTTATTCCAACATAGTAGTTGGGTTTCAGAATCTTCTTTCCGGTGATTACTATAAAGTTTTGATGTTACAGTTATTCTTGATGGTGCTTTTGCAGTTGTTTAATTTTCGGAATCTTTCAATTGTTTGTATTGATTACTTAGTTTGGCTTTGATTTCATTTTGCTAGTTCATAAGTTGGTTACATTTCTTTGTATCTTTTTTATGTTCAGTTATGCTCAGTTTCTGGTTGCATTACCTTCAATCACTTAGGTGAATTTGGATATAATCTCATTGGATAAATGCAATGCAGTTTGCATTGCCTTCAATTGACTCGGTGAAATTTGCTATAATCTTATTGGTTTGTATCAATTGGAAATATATGCTACTCTTATCAAAAGCCCTGGTTTACTGTTGATCTTGCAATGTAGCTTAATGATGAATTAAACTTTCAGGGTGCTGGTTTGGAAAATCTTGGAAACACTTGTTTTCTGAATTCAGTATTGCAGTGTCTGACATATACTGAGCCTTTAGCAGCATACTTGCAAAGTGGCAAGCATCAAAATTCATGTGAGTTTCTGCTGATCTCCTTAAAATGTTGCCCTGGAGTCCTTGCACTTGTAGATTTTTTCCAATTCTCTGCACAAGACATTGAGATTCACTTTGCTATAAATCATTCATTGTTGGATCATTTTGGGGCATAGTTTTTAAATAATAAATTTTATTTTTCATTTACCTCTAACATGCGGTGTGTTATGGCTGCATGTCATTTCTGGTTGGTAAAGAATACATGTTATCTAGCTTATTTTGTACAAAATTATTGTATTCGAGGAATGTTTGCACTAGTGTTGATAACGTTTAGAAGGTGACATAATGCTTCAATTTTCCATCTTGCTTATACTTATGTGATTCTCTTTATACCTGTTTTCAATGTTTCTTTTTTCAACTTTGCTGCCAAGCATGATCTCTTTCTGCTCAGAATGAGGTTACATACATTTTTCATTTAAAGTTTAATTTATTTTTTGTCTGGCTGATTGATGATATGAAGGCCATATTGCTGGATTCTGTGCCTTGTGTGCCATTCAGAAACATGTTAGCTGTGCTTTACAATCTACTGGGACATCACTTGTACCGAAGGATCTGGTTTCAAACTTGCGGTGTATCCTTTTAATGTTACCTGCTTTGCTCCTAATTTGACCTGTGGCTGATTTTTTGCATGAAAGATTTTTCTGCCTGTGTCTCATTTCCTTTGGTAATTGCAGAATTTTAAAAATGAAAGCAGCTTACTAGTCACCACCCCATTTATTACAGTCCATGATTTCTTTTCCTTATGATTGATGTATGATCTCATCAAGCAAGTTACTATTACGATTGGGTTGAGAGACCTAATACACATATCTTGTAGATCATGATGTTTTCTTCAAAAAAATATGGAATTCAATAGTTGGGCTGTTCAGAGGATTTATACCATGGGCTAATACTCATTTGTTCTCAAGTTTCCTAAATGTGATGCATATTTACGGTTAATGTATTTCTTGACCAAATACAAAGGCATCTCTCGAAATTTCCGGAATGCTAGACAGGAGGATGCACATGAGTACATGGTGAACTTGCTGGAGTCAATGCATAAATGCTGCTTGCCATTAGGGGTGCAAAGTGAGTCTCCTGCTGCTTATGAGAAAAGTTTGGTGCACAAAATCTTTGGTGGTCGCCTTCGCAGTCAGGTTTCCTTTTTTCTTTTCTGGTGTATCTGTTGACAGGTCTTATGTGGAATATTTTCTCTTGAGAAAAAATCTAGTATGTGTGCATATGCATGTCATCATATCAACTTGAGTCTTTATGTTAAATACATCAAAAAGCTGTTAGATTGATAATCAGTGATTCCATCTTGGAGTATTTTATTTAAAAGTTATATTGCTCTTTTAGTTTAAGCTATTTTGCATGTCAATGTATGATCGTCTGCTCCATAATACATGCTTATGAAATTCTACTTACATTTCTCATTATAAAGCACTAAAATTTTCTCTTAGTTATTTTCAGGTGGAATGCCAACAATGCTCATATGGTTCCAACAAATTTGATCCTTTTCTAGATTTGAGCCTTGAAATAGTCAAGGCAGATAGTTTGCCTGTTGCACTTCGAAACTTCACTGCTGCAGAAATGCTAGATGGAGGCGAGAAGCATTATCAATGCCAACAGTGCAAGCAGAGAGTCAGAGCTAAGAAACGGCTTACGGTTCACAAAGTGCCGTATGTCCTTACTATTCATTTAAAACGATTTCATGCCCATGATCCTGGAAGGAAGGTCGACAAGAAAGTCTTATTTGATAGTTCACTGGACATGAAACCCTTTGTCAGTGATTCCTATGTGAGTAAGCTCCTTCTGTTATGAGTCTTTAGGTGTCATATTTATCTGCTTTGGAACTCCAGGGACTAAAATTCCTGGTTTCACATAAAATTACTTTGTCATCTCCATTCCCCCTGAAATTTTATTTGCTTTTCTATGGACTATATTTTGACAATGAGTTCATGTCAATCTATTTTGGATAGTCACTGAGTTTGTTCAATAAAGGAAAGGAAATAATTTCCTGGAAAATAATAGGTATGCATTTGGTGGAAATATAACAAGCCTTAATGTAATTCAAAATTTGGCATCTCATCTTCAATGGGGATGGCTGAAGTCCAAAATGATGTCCAAAGTTTTGGCAGATTCTGCCTTTAAAAAAAAAAAAAGAAAAAAAGAAAAATTCATTGCCTGGGTTTCTTGTGGTTATCTTGTATATTTTTCCTTGTGCAATCTTATGTTCATTAGAAGTTGGTTCTAGCTGAAACTAAAATTGCACAAACTTCTAGTTGAAGTAAATGATTTGATTATATGGGTGGGGCTCAATGTGAATTGTATATTAGCACAAAGAGATTGAATATTGGTTTAAACTTTTTGTGTTTTTGGGCTGTATCTTTTTTATGTTTGACTCTTGTTGCTTATCCTACTTAAGTTCAAATGCCATCACCTCTCATCGTGTTCATGTCTGTGTTAAGCATTCCTCTTTTCTTGACAGGATGGAAATTTGAAGTACAGTCTCTATGGTGTCCTGGTACATTATGGTCACAACACCCATTCTGGTCACTATGTTTGTTTTGTTCGCACATCAAGCGGTATGTGGTACCTCCTTAATGACAAAGAGGTAAGGATAAAAAGTCTCCTCAATGATTTACTATCCCTAGCAGTTTAAAACCAAAATAGGTGCTGGGTAAAATTTTTGGTTGCCATTGAATTTGATGAATGCTTTATGATTTATGTCACTTTTGTAACAGGTACACCAAGTGAGCGAGAAGCATGTTTTGGAACAGAAGGCATATATGTTGTTTTATGTTCGTGACAGGAAAAATGTTGCTCTGAAAAAACCAATAGACGTTGTTCAGAAAGAAAATATAAAATCTTCTTTCCACAACAATGCAAATTTGGTTCACAAGTCATTTCTTAAAGAAAATAGTAGTTGCCTTGTCAATGGATCAACTGTGACAGGCTATTCTGCTACTCATAAAAAAGATGCATGGAATGTTGGTCCTGTAAAGGAAACCTTTGCCAAGGAGGCATCATCTCAACACAATAATGAGGCAATGATCCCTGAATGCTCAGTGCCAAAACATGACCCTAATTTAGGACCCCCTTCTTGTGCACCATTGCTGAAGGACATGTCCAAAAGTGATAGTTCTGGAAGCCCAGGTGGTATCTCCACTGAGAGGGCTGCTGGGGATATATCAGATGAACAGTCTGGTGATTTTAGTCAGGGAATTGCCCATGAGTTGGTCATCTCATCAATGCCATTAGTTGTGCCAAATGAATGTTCACTCGGTGAAGCTTCTGAGAGTGGGCAACATAAAAAATTGAAAAAGAAGCTTATAAAGAACCAGATCTTGAGAAGGCATGTTGGCTCAAACCTCTTCAGGGCATCCTTAGGCCTCTGGAAGAAGAAAAAACATAAAAAGAACAAAAAACACATTTTAGGCACATGGAATCTCATGAAAGAACAACTTTTAGATGGATCTTTTCCTTCAGATTCTGGGCCTTCTACATCCAAGGCTTCAGTTAGTTCAGTGAACTCACTGATGAAGGGTGTTAAATCTGTTTTAGAAAAGGGAGCTAGTCCAAGAATGTTGGGCACCGTCCCTGTGGGGGATATCATAAATGGAGAACTTAGTAAGAGAAATAATCATGCTGCAGAAAATGGCAATAGAGATTCATCACAGGAAGGAATGATGGGTATAGTTGTTCGAGATGCGGTGGACACAGGCGGTGAGTACTTAATCAGTTGCACTTTCATGGCCTTATCAGTTGGTTCTTGCTTCACAATGCATTTGTTGAGTGCCATAGGGTCTCATATTTTGCATATGCACTTTGCATCATTATATTACATCAATTTGCTGGTTTACCTCAAGCTCTAAACTGCATTTAGCAATTAACACATTTGTCTTCATTCTTTACTTTTTTTGAATAGTTGTGTGGCATGCTAACTTTCCCGAGTGGCCTCTGAGACTCTGGGCATCTTTGGACTGCGCTTGTGCCTTGAGTGGTGTGGGAATAGAAAACATGCTTAACCACAAGACCCGAGGCCCAAGGATAAATTTTCTTCGTATGCTTTTAACATGTATTATGTATTTCTAGGATTGAAACTACTGTGACAGAAATGGAGTTCATTTGTCTATCTACTTAAGATGAGGATATATTTCTCTCTTTCTCTATCTCTGGTAACCAGGTTGAAACTTCCTATTGGACAGTTCCATTTCCTGTCCCTGGGAGCTATCCTTTTTTGTGGCAGCCAATTTTTGATTAAACTAAACTTTGTCCAACTTAATTACCTAGCCCCTAAAGGCATCTTTTCTTTGCCGGACAATCCTTGCTGGATTGAAGAGAGGAACTTTTATTCAGCTAAAAATGTTTTAATTTAGAATCGTTGGTCTCCCTTCTTGGCACTTGTTAATTTATTAGCTTGATTTCTCTGACTTGAGTTCTGTGGCCTTGTTTTATTGCAGTGGCACGTTGGGATGGGATAGTTTTGCCTCCATCTGATACTGCCGAGCCTATTATTGCACAAAATGTCTGCATTGGCCATGTACCCGATGAGTGGTAAATAGGATTTCTCTGTCTCATTCTTTTGTTATTTTGCTTCTGGGGAGCTTTTCTTTGTTTCAGTATGTGAAAGAGTTTGCCATTGATTATGAGAGCTATTAGTCAATCCATCTATTATCATAATTTGCCAGATACATGAAGAGAGTTTTTTAAAGTCGTGACCATTAGATGAATCTCTCAGTGTTTTAAGGGAGTTATAACATTTACAAAAAGCAAGAGTTGTCAAAAGATTGACTGGCCACCTGCCTGGCTTTTTAATGCCAACTTCCACGTTCTAAATTGTCATTAGGATGATGAGCAGTAGTTAATTGAGTTCCTACAAGTGCATCGTGTTCTGTGGGATATTTTTGAATTGGCCTCATTCATCTTTTATCATCTTCAGGGACGAAGAATATGATCGAGGGAAGAGAAAGAAGCTGAGGCATTCCAAGCACAATTTTGGCGGGCCAAATCCTTTCCAGGAAATCGCAACCAAGAAAACACAATTTAAGAAGGCTAATATAAACCGAGCCAGCCGCGGAAACCAGCCATTCCGGATATGAAATTCGCATCACTCGAGAACTAGCACGATTTGTCGACATGCTGATTTGTTGTATGTAACCCATTGCTGATTGTTAGCAGGTGCCCCTAACGAAAATCTGAACCGTCGTCACAAATTTTGTTTTCTTGTATTTCATCTTTTAGATTGTGTATTTATTGATGGAGGAGAGATCAAAGAGACTCCTGTATGTTGCAGGACTGAAGCTCAAATAGCTTTCACGTTTTGAATAATGTATCTTGCATTCTCGGTAATCAAAAAACATTGCTTATACTTACTCTCAACTGATAGATACCCACCGAGGTGGCTGGAAAATGGCTGAGCAGGTCTGCATTTCAATAAGCCTGAGTTCTACGATCAAGTAATAAGTTGATGGTTAAACGGCCAACGGTACATTGTTGGCCGTGGCCAGCCTGAAAGGTGAGTGCCTGTATGCAAGTGAAACTTAACATTGTTGCCCCGGTATGTGGTACAGGGGTGAAGAATCAAACGCACTTGAGTTTTTTAATAGGCTTGTCTATTTTCAGACGACCCCTTGAAGCAATTAAGAAGTGGGGCTAGTCTTACTCCACGGTAATCTAAACATAAGGGTTCAAGGTTGTAAGAAAAAATGGAGGATTGATTGTGTATCTCTTATATTTCTCGTCACGACTTAAAAGTTGGGGATTCAGAGGGTTTTTTGAAAAGAAAAGAAAAAATCAAGGATAAATTGTATATATATATATCTGGTATTTCTCTAAATTTAAAAGTGCAAGTGCGAGTGTGAGAATTCTGTGCATTATAAATGCTACAATCTCAAGGGACGCGGCTTTAGACTAATTGAGTACAAAAGGTCTTCTCTGACGTGTATGATTTCAGTGTTTGAAGGTGCACACGAAGGTTACATAGATGCTTAATGCACAGTTGAGCCAATTAAATTACACTAAACTGCAGATTCTATGCGCTGCCCGGAGCGTTAAAATATGCATACTCCTCGGGTATGTATGCGAGGAATCAGAAAGTTGACTGTTAGCGTTAGAGCAGGTTATACGCTACGTGACCGTGTTTAATTGGACGATAAGAATTGAGTAGTAAAAGATTAAAAATATGCATGCATCAATTTTTTCAAGAAACAGAAAAGTCCAGGAATTTAAAATTAAGCGTCTGGACGACTGGGGTGTGTATTATTATTATTATTATTTTCAATTGTGGGATAATCCCGAAAGGCTTTCAAACGATGGTTGAAAAAAGCCACTAAAAGTCCCCTTCACAACAGGCAGTTGATCACAAAACTACGATTTTTTCTTTTTTTTTTATTATAAAATAAAAATAGAATCACACAATTCTACTTGCCAGCATTGTGTTAATTAAAAGAACAAATTCTATCGGCTGTATATAGTGTCTCTCAATTGTTAGATTACAACGTTTAATGATCAAATCTCCTATTTGGTAATAATAATAATAATAATAATAATGCATATGATCTCCAAACACATTAAAACAATCATCGCGCCTGCCTATGACCCCGAGCTCGGTTTGTTGTTTTTAGTTTTCTCAACTTGTGAATTTTCACACACACACACACAGAGACACCTTTTTAGCAAAGGAACATCGATGGAAGTTTGAGTTTGAAGGACAAGGTTGCTGGCGTGCGTGAGCATTACGTGATTTGATATTAATGTTTTGGAGTGGCACACAACTGAATGACATCCTCAACCAATGCAAACCATTCGAGATTGCTCCCCCTCAAGTAATCTCAAAGTCCTTAATCATTTAAAGCAGCACGACCCTGAGAATTTTAATGTCTCAAATTCACATCAGTCTGGCGACCATGATTAAGCGTCCACATCCTTAATCCACAATCTTCCCTGAAATGTACAAAAGGTTGATGAGAGCAAACCATGAATATTGCTACATATGGGCCCCCCCTTAATGACCCAGTGCCCATCAATACCCTGTTTTTATATTAAACACGCATTTGTAAGCTCACAATACCCTTTTTTTTTTTTTGTTGGTTTTACCCTCTTTATGGTAAATAATTGCGTCAATTGAGACCAAGTTTCTTTTCCATACCGTCTCGCGCGGATACACATGTCCATGACAATTCCGCGTACTCAGGACTTTACTTTCGGATCACTCTAGCAAAAATATTTCCATTAGCTCCAGGGAAAGCTCACAGGAACTTCCAAGTTGGGGAGTTCTAAAACACCGAGCATGTTCAAGCAATGGAATGGAATAGAAAATAGCTTTCGGGTACATGCTACTTTCACATTAATCGTCGGTCTTCATCTCAGTTATTACCTAACCAAGTCACCGCGGAGCAAAATGGGCTGGCATGTGCTCCACTTTCTCAAGGAGCAAAGTCAACAAAATACAACTACCCCGCCTATTGGACTTTGATTAGACCCAACTAGAGACAATAGAATAATGAAAAATGCAATGAATGTAAAAAGAGATGCAGAAAAAAATAGCAAATATTCTCATTTTTAAGTGCTTAACTCATTGTCGCAAGAAATAAATAAATAAATAAATAATGCTTTGTGGCTAACGATGGACTAAAACATTACCATTGTATTGAGCAATGGTCGGCAGTGACAGGCTGGTAGAGATTAAGCAATCAACGGTTGGTTGTACCACTTTCTAATGCGATCTACTGACACAATTTCTTTGTCTTTGCATTAAATCCAAGATATCCAACTACACGAGACACAGATTTCACCACAGAAATGAAATATGTAATGAAGAATAAGGCACTGAGATGACTTGCGACTATGTTAATTTAATTTCGTAAGATGGAAAAAACAAAATGATGAAACGACACTCAATTAAGAATCATTGAATTCCCCCCCCCCCTCCACCACATGCATTGGTAAATTCACCAACTCTCCTGTTCGTTTGATTATGTAGCCTTTTTTATTTGCTTTTCTTTAATCTTTTTATGCAAACGAAGAATACATGTTTGACAAAATTTTATCGTTATTCTAAACTGTCGTTTGATTTCTGCTTCCCAGCAGTGTGCCACTTTGTTTAGTTATTTTGTTTCTCCTCTCTCTCTCACTCTCTCTATTCCTCTGTATGAATGACTTATGAGGGAAAATGGTACATTGAAAAGTGCAGCAAAAGGTCTGGTTTTTCATGTTCTATGCGAAGACAAAAGTGAAAGTGCTTAACTTGGGTCGTTTGTTTGTTGGTTTTGTTGGATTTCACCAACCTGCATAGCTAAGACAAGGTATGCATTACATTCCTTGAAACTTCAAAATCTTCAGTGTCCTCAATACCCATTTGCCATCTCTAATGTTGCGCTCCACTTTTTGGTATTTCAGAGTTCCCTTTCTGTCATTTCTGATGAGTACAAAAGAACTACAAGTATGTGGTGCAGTGGTTTGACCCTTCAACCCTCGAATCACTGTGCTTAGTGGTTCCCAATGGGTTTGCAGAAGAAAGACCTGGAAGCATGTACTGGTACAGTGGCGATGTTTAGCAGCATTGAGAGAGGTTTTTGAGATGGTTTTGTGATTCAATTTCAAATCTTTCTTGGTTTTTTCAATTTTAGGCTTTAAATTCCACATGGGTTTTTGTTTCTTTGGCTCTTTCTTGGTTCTTGCATTGTTCTTGCCTTTGTCTTGTCAACAGCCCCCTAACACTGATGGGTTCTTTGTCTCCGAGTTTTTCAAGAACATGGGCTCAACATCTTTTCCACTTCACAACTTATCTGCTCCTGTTTGTTCGTGGCAAGGTGTGCTCTGTGATGTCAAAGAAGTGTATGTTGTCGAGTTAGTGGCTTCTGGTGTAGGCCTTTCTGGTTCCATACCTGATAACACCATTGGCAAACTAAGCAAGTTGCAGTCTTTGGATCTCAGCAACAACAAAATCACTGCTTTGCCTTCAGATTTGTGGAGCTTAGGCTCTCTCAAGGTTCTCAATCTGTCTTCAAATCAGATTTCAGGGCCGCTCCCCAATAACATTGGCAATTTTGGTCTGCTTGAAACTCTTGATCTATCAAACAACAATTTCACTGGCAAAATCCCTGCAGCTACTAGCTCCCTTGTTGGCTTGAGGATTCTTAAATTCGATAGAAATGGGTTTGAAGGAAGCATACCATTGGGAGTTCTTAATTGGAAGTCGCTGTACTTCATTGATCTTTCGCTTAATAAGCTTAGTGGTTCCTTGCCAAATGGTTTTGGTGCTGCACTTCCCAAGCTCAAAATACTAAACCTCGCAGGAAACCAGATTTATGGTTGGGATTCAGACTTCTCACAAATGAAATCCATTACTAACCTTAACATTTCAGGGAATCTGTTTCAGGGTTCAGCAATGAGCATGTTTCTGGAGCAGTTGGAGTTGTTGGACCTAAGCAGGAACCAGTTTCAAGGTCACATCTCTCCGGTACAGTTCAATTCAAGCTACAACTTGTCTCGTTTGATGTATCTAGACATGTCTGAGAATCAACTCAATGGCGAAATCTTTCTTGATTCTAGTCTCCAGAATGTCAAGTACCTTAATCTTGCATTCAATAGATTTTTTTGGCCGAAATTTTCTAAAATTGATCATCTTGATGGTGTAGAATATCTCAATTTGTCCAAAACCAACCTCACCGGCCATATTCCTAGCAAAATTCTGCAGTTGAGCAAGTTGCACACACTTGATCTTTCTCAGAACCATCTCAGTGGCCAAATTCCTTTATTAAATGTCAAAAACCTACAAATTCTTGACTTTTCAAATAACAATTTAAGTGGGGAAATCCCAGGTTCCCTTTTAGAAAAGCTCCCGTGGATGGAGAGCTACAACTTTTCCTACAACAACCTAACCCTTTGTGCTTCACAGTTTGCCCTCGAAATCATCCAAACACACTTTTATGGCTCACTAAACAGCTGCCCAGTTGCTGCAAACTCAGAGCTCTTTGGAAGAAAAGCTACCAAACACAATGGACTAAAACTTGCCCTGGCATTAACATTCTCAATGGTCTGCTTTCTTGCTGGGCTGCTATTTCTAGCATTTGGCTGCAGGAGGAAATCTAGAATGTGGGAAGTAAAGCAAACTTCATATAAAGAAGAACAAAACATTTGTGGGTCCTTTTCATTTCAGAGTGATTCAACCATGTGGGTGGCTGATTTTAAGCAGGCAACATCAGCCCCAGTAGTGGTTCTTGAGAAGCCATTGCTGAATATCACATTTGCAGACCTTTTATCTGCAACTTCAAATTTTGATCGAGGCACTCTTTTGGATGATGGGAAATTTGGGCCGGTTTATAGGGGATTTCTTCCTGGAGGAATTCATGTAGCTGTGAAGGTTTTGGTCCATGGATCCACATTGACCGACAATGAAGTAGCAAGAGAATTTGAGTACCTTGGCCATATTAAACACCCTAATCTTGTTCCATTTACTGGATACTGCTTGGCTAGGGATCAACGAATTGCTATCTATGACTACATGGAGAATGGGAACTTGCAAACTTGGCTCCATGATTTGCCACTCGGTGTTCAAGCGACTGAAGACTGGAGTACAGATACGTGGGAGGAAAATAATATTCACGGAATTCAAAATGTTGGTTCTGAAGGTCTACTAACAAGCTGGCGATTCCGGCACAAAATTGCACTTGGCACTGCTCGTGCATTGGCATTTCTTCATCATGGCTGTTCTCCTCCAATCGTTCATAGAGATGTCAAAGCCAGTAGTGTTTATCTGGATTATAACTTGGAGCCAAGATTATCTGATTCTGGCTTAGCCAGGGTATTTGGCAATGGTCTGGATGAGGAGATTGTTCGTGGCTCTCCTGGTTATGTCCCCCCAGAGTTTTCTTATCCTGATAATGACTGCCTAACACCAAAATCTGATGTATATTGCTTTGGGGTTGTTTTGTTTGAACTGATCACAGGGAAAAAGCCAATTGGAGACGATTATCCTGAAGAAAAAGATGGAACTTTGGTGAGTTGGGTTAGATTACTGGTAAGGAAGAACCAAGGTTCAAGAGCTATTGATTCAAAAATTCGTGACACAGGATCAGATTCTGAAATGGAGGAAGCTCTCAAGATTGGATATCTCTGCACGGCTGACCTTCCCTCAAAACGACCAAGCATGCAGCAGATAGTTGGACTTCTTAAAGACATCGAACCAACAGTTAATCAATGAAGAGCGAAGTGGACATGAAAATGAAAAAAAATGAAAAACCAAAAAAAAAAAGGCATGGTGTTTTTTTTTTTTTTTGTTAATTTATTTTTAGTTTTCCCTGTATCGCCTTCTTTCTGTCCCTTCAGTGCAGGGCATTGTATGGTAGTCCTGGAAATCTGCTCCATCCTTGGCGTTCACTAAACTTTTTCATCCAAGACGCGTAAGTTCTAATCTATTTAAATTTTACAGAAGAGCTTGATCCATTATGCCACTCTCACCATTCTTTTGAAGATGTATGGCTTTGTTGGGTTAGGTCATTGATGATCCATCATTTTGACTTTTAAAAAATATTAAAAAACATTAAATAAATATAAAATATGACCTAAATTATTATAATCATTAATTTTATATATATAAAAAGACATATTAATTACAATATTAATATTTGCTTGTTTTTACAATGCATGTTATAATGCACCACATTCTGATATTCTGAAATCTGATTCTACAGTTTAAGAGAGTCATATAAACTTACTTTTATAACGAGGAAGATGTTTTTATGACTGCCACTTGGGACCATGTCACAACGCAGGGATGAACAAAAATGAAGAAACAAAACTACTCTGCTCTAATGTTCATCGTCCGTGCCATGCAACGATTGATCTGTCTACAGTCGCACGGAGGGGAAATTGAGTCAAGCGAGGGCCCAAAAAAGAAAGGGGTGGAGGGGAAGAAGTAAAGAATCTATATCTATACAACTCTCACACAGGGATCATCATATTTAACCACGAAAAGGGTTTTAAGTACTTCATTTGTTACATATCACATCGACAAGTTTCCATACCAAGCCCTTCTGCCATGTGAAGACACGACCTCCCCTCTTTTTTAAATTCTCCCAAGAACTAAAATACACACCCAAATGACAGGAGTCAATGTCTCTTTGTTGGCCGGACGGAATAGTTGGTGTGGAAAAAGCTGTTCCCTACTCGAATGAAAATACTTTTCTAGTTCCGGCACCCTCCCCCCACCTTGAATCCCAGCATCATTAGTGTGTGCGCGCGCGTGTGAAAATCTGCGAATTGGTTGCGTTTTGGCCGATATTTTATGCACCGATTGGCGAGAATAATGACACTATAGTGCCAAAATGTTGAAGCCACAAGCACAATCGTCATGGGGAAGAGACATGAAATCGTGCCCACAAACCTCCCTCCCTTTTACACGTTCAACGAGTCGTGGTTGGTGATAATGGACGCGCTTCAGCTGCTGGCCAACTTTACAATTCTAAACCCATCAAGGCTTTCTCTGGCCCTGTGCTACGAGTCAATATATGAATAAAACAATCACATCTGTAAGACAACTGCATGCATATTAAGATCAATAACACACCCAAAACTGTGAGTCCCCGACTCCCCATCGCTAGAGGCATCGCATGAGTTGACGAGAAGATTGGGAAGCAAAACAAAATATACTTGCAAATTTCTGAATTCGACAGAACTGACAGGGGCCCCGCAAGTCCTGAAGGCCACGTGTATGTACTCACACACGCGCGCGCACTCATACAATGGGTTAGAACATTTTCTCATCGTTGTATCATTATCTTTTAATGGTATAAAGACTAAAAACAAAAGAAGCGCCACACCCCTTTTTCACTTTGGTTTTCGGCCGCATGTAGTGACAATAGCATGTTTACTTAGACTAATTTTAAATCATTTTTTATGAAATAGTGATACGAGAATCTATGTTAGCAGCACGCTATTCCCCACGTTGTATTGGTGAATTTCTCATTGGTGCCAAATTCTTTAAAAAATATGTATCATTCCATGTGCCAACTCTGAAAAGAAAAAAAGAAAAAGAATAAACGACTCATTATCCATCTAATGTCAAACAGGAAAATAATTCCATTTATGATTTGTGTGGAGGTTTTTACCTTTTCCTGTTTATAATATACCCGAAAAATGCCCTTTCTAATAAAAGAGCTGATGCCCATCACCTCATCTACATCTACTAACAGTGTAATTCAAAAAGGAATACAAAAGAGAGAAAACAAATATTGATGGATTTTAAAAAGTGAAGAGGATAATATGGCTAAACACAAGGAAAAGATAATGATATTTATAACAAACTATCATTTTTATATACAGATTATACATTATAAAAAATTAAAAATTTTTGTAAAATCAATTTTTGTTTCAAACAATGAAGTTTATCATTGCTAAAATTATTTTTAAAAAAAAATAAAAATTGAATTGTGATATATATCAAATAACTAAAACGAAAACATGACTCCAACGGCCAGAATCAAACAGCAAGATTAACCATGGTTAAGGAAATGAATAACCGTAATTAAGAGATGGATGATCCATCCTATTCCATCTCCTCTCTATTCGTTCACTAGTGTCTCCGACTCCCTCTTGGTCGTGGGCATAAAAAGGAGTTGGCGACCTAGCCAATTATCAAAGAAGTCATTTTTCTTCCACTTTTCTCTAGAAGCAAACAGGGGGAGGAAGAGAAAGAAAGGAGAAAAGAAAGGAAAGAAACAAAATGTCGGACGACGATCACCACTTTGAATCAAAGGCGGATGCAGGAGCGTCCAAGACCTACCCTCAGCAAGCTGGTACCATTCGCAAGAATGGCTACATCCTCATCAAGAATCGCCCTTGCAAGGTTTCTCTCTCTTTGAGGCCGGTTTTAGAGTTATCTTGGTGTGTTTGTTTTTTTAAACGGATTTCTATCTGGGAATTTGTTATTTTCTCGAGATTTTTAATGGGGTAATTTAATTTTCTTCGCATAACTGCTGATTCTATCCGTGTGGTTTTCCCAACTAGTAATGTAATCCAAGATTCAATCTTTTTTTGTGGGTGTTTGAGAAAACTTGGTATTGTTGTTTATATCTTAGAATCTGTTTCGTGTTCATTTGTGCATCGTATGTTTTTTGAAACTTTGAAAAGCATGTGTGAGTGGGGCCTTGCGGTTGAATTTTAATGGTGAAATTTCTTTTAGTTGCTAATATTACCCAATTCAAAAAGTTTCTGAGGTTGCTCGGTTGCATGGACGGTTCATGTAAGTCTTTCTTGGTGTTGTATTGGAGAATTTGGGGAAAAAAAATTGTAACTACATAGACATGGTCCAAAGTAACTTCATGTGATGAGTTTGCTCTGTTGGATCATGCCTTATAGGAAAATCATGGAGAAAGTGAGCCAACTCGGTATGTTTTATGTTGCTATGTACCAAAAGTTATTAGCAATTTACAGACTTTGTAGCAAAAGTGACATTCAAGCTTCGAAGGATTAAGACTAGTTGCCTTATTATGCCATGACCTTCTCTGGAGCAGGTTGTTGAGGTTTCCACCTCAAAGACAGGAAAGCATGGACATGCCAAGTGCCATTTTGTGGGGATTGATATATTCAATGGCAAAAAGCTTGAAGATATAGTCCCTTCATCTCACAACTGTGATGTAATTATTATTATTATTATTATTATTATTGCATTTTTCTCTTTTGAGTGACCCTTCTTGCAAGCCGTTCTTTTGCTTCTTGTTCATTTATTAATTCATCTGTTCTTTTTCAGGTTCCCGACGTTAATCGTACTGACTATCAGCTGATTGATATTTCTTCAGATGGTTTTGTAAGTTTAATTGGCTATTTCATTTCATATGTGGTTTGGATGAATGTTTGTGGTATGCCAGTGGATAGATTGCAGATGGGCCTTTTTTGTGCTTTTGCTGTTAATCTTAAGAACTTCTTGTTATGGCCCCCTTTAGATCCCCTTTTCCACTTTGAATTTTAAATTTTTGATTTTTTTTCTATATTTCTTTGTAATGTGATCTGCTGATGCATAAAAGCAGCAAATTTAAGGTTTGCCAAGATAAAGCATAGAATTCTTGAAACACAATGCTCACGTGAATTAAAAATTGCCTTCCGAAGAACTGTACTGGAGGAAAGGACAGAGTCACAAAAGGCTGAAGGATTGGTTTCAATTTCTTAGGTTTAATCTGCAAAATCTGTTGATCCTAACTATTTGAGTTTTCATACCATGTAGGTGAGCCTTTTAACTGACAGTGGAAACACCAAGGATGATCTGAAGCTGCCCACCGATGAAAATCTGCTTGGCCAGGTACTCAATGGCTGTACCTTTCTGTTGCTTGCTTAGGTGCCTGACATTTTTTATGTTCTGGTTCCTTATGCCACATTGTCTATTGTTGTTTTTGTTCCAACACCTGAGGTTTTATGTTTTCTCTTTCTGATGTGTAGATTAAAGAAGGGTTTGCTGAGGGGAAGGAACTTGTTGTGACTGTCATGTCTGCAATGGGGGAGGAGCAGGTCTGTGCTCTTAGGGACATTGGTTCTAGAAACTAAAGATGATGCCATGGCATTGGCTGTGGCTGATGGCAAAGATAAGGTCTCCTCATTGCTAGCAAATGAATTTTATCTACTATGGATGTGTAAAACAAACTATCATTAAGTCATATTTTAGCTTATATAATTTAAACTCGGGGATTAGAATGAAGATTTTACAGGTAACTGGGGCCTGCTGATTTCCATTATCAGCTGGATGAAATTTATATTTTTCCACAATTAAAGGGCTGTGCGATATTCCAGGTTATCCATTCGAAAAAAACTGGATGGCGGCTGTAGAAGTCGTTTACCGATAGGATTATGATATAGCCAAGGTTGAGAACACCTGAATGTTTGAATTTCATATAAATTTTATGGCATGATCGGTCGATGACATCTAAAGACAACTGCTGAACATCGATAGATTAACTCCAAGCCCGCAAAAGATGGTCGACAATATTTTCATATAATTGAAAGAAAAATAAAAATAAAAATAAAAACAAAGGAAATGCTCCGCAATATAATAACAAACACTTTGTCGTCATCTGTATCTTAACAAGCTTTGCCCGTAAAATGAAGTTTTTGTTTCAAAGCAATCTGATTGATTGTCCCCAAGTCTTGTGCTGCTCACAAACTTCTTTTGCATTTTAAATGCCTACTTTCTACTTTCCAAGCCAATTTTTATACTTTATACAGAGATGTTACGTGTTGTTGATGATCTAATACTTTAATTTATTTTCCATAGGATCCAACAATTGATTTCAATTTATGTTGGATGGCTTACTCTAGTTGTCATTGCGTGGACTAATGTCAACCCCAATATTCCATTCCTGAACAGCAGAACCTGTGTTCAAGCACTGAGACGACCCACTTCTACTGAAAAAATAACAAAGATTGCTTGCACCAATTTATAAGAATCTAAGGATAAACAATGGATTCCCTCTCCACAAAACGCCCTTCCCCCTGTCTTCAATATGTTCAAATACAAGAGCCTTATTGTGACATACAGTACACTTGCCATTTGTGCCAATGTAAACCACTAGAAATTACAACTACTATATACTACACTCTGTAGTATAAAACAATTTAACCACAACCGTTCCATCAAGGCTTTACATTGCATGTATCCCAAGAAGGGAGATTAAAAAAAAGAAAGAAAAAGACAAAAAATAGCAAAAGGGGAGGCAGATAACAAGAAGTATAATTTGTTAAGAAACTATGACGAGGAAGATTTACTCATAGATGTAGGAACCAAATCCCGAAAATGTGATCATCAGAGAGAGAATCTTAAAACCACTCGTGGGGTCATGTAACAAAATCACAGCAGCAATGCTTGTGACGGGCACCCTCACTGCCTTGAGAACACCGGTTAGCACAGTGGAAGCCAAATAAAGCACAGCTGTAGCTCCCAGTACCCCCAACTAGAAGATGATCGCATCCCATACAAGAACCAGTGTCTTGGGCAGAACATTAGATTACATATCCAATTGTCTCTGAAGGGATGGGGGGCTTTCAAAAACTTGGAACCTCCGGATTGAAGGTGTGTAATTCACATTCACAAATGGTATGGGGGCAAGCCATCTCCCTTGTGTGAGGCCGTTGTGAAAGGCGTGGACCCTTTATTTTAGGGGGTGGAGTCTGGACTCAATTGGCCTTCTACGGGCCTAAAGAACAGAGCTTTTGGTGTTTCCATTAGGATCAAATTGCTGGAATTGGTCCATGAACCATTAACCAGGGAAGGTAAGTGAAAACATATCTATTTACTCTATATTAGTGGAAACATTCATTACTTGATCCTTTTAATCGAAATTGACCATTATGTTTCTAAGCTTGTCTCACCAAGTCCAATATCATTTCTTTGCTTACCTTTCTTCAACGCCCTTTCTGAGCACCAAACACATCTTCAGATTTGACATTATCAGGGTCCTAGAAAAAACCAGTAATGTGGGTTATATATATACACTCAAAACTAGGAAAATTGAGAAACCAAGATGCATATTTGAGCCTAATTCCATTCTCTGTTTGGCTTCTGTCAGAAAGTTAAAAACAAAAAAAAGAAGATGGTAAGGAGAACAAACCTGACTCCATTAACGGTTCTTCAAGCATGAGAAAGATTGGCAGAACAAGAACAGGCTGCAGGGCAGCTGCGATGAGACGCTAGGTGGACTCTCGCAATTCAAAGGAATACTGAAAATTGAATGCTTTACTGGGTTTTTGGTGCATTTGATGCCGAAAGATGCGGCCTTTTCCATGGTGCATGCAGGAAAAACATGTTGGGGCCGAGCCGGAGAGCGCCAACTAATGTTCTTTTATTTGCAAGCATTACAACTTATAATTTTAAATTTAAAATTAAGACTTCGTATGCTAAGTTTATTAACTTTTATTATTATTTCTTCATTAATCCTCCATCGTCATCCCATTATTAACTCCTTGTAAGTTACAATTTAATCTGACAATTACTACCAAATTATTTAACAATTATATTTTATATTTTCAATTAACTTCATTTTGTTTATTATTCTTATATCTTATGATTTAATAAAGAATACTTAAAATTAATTTAATGAAAATTATTTTGATAAAATTTTTTTTATTTGATTAACAATAAAAAAATACGTAGAATTACTCTAATAATCAACATCCATAATATAATTAAGCACATATAGCAATTATAACTATTAAAACAAAATTCAACACAAATTAATGGAGATATTCTTATTAAATACTTTTGATTATGTGTTTAAATTTTATTAACTTTTTTTTTTTTGTCTTCATTGTCACTTAAAAAATTAGTGAAAAAACCTAACTAATTAGGTGGAGATAGCGCCTAATTATTTTGACATTGAATCAAATCGAAAAGAGCGACTCTTTCCTCTACTTAAAGTTGTTAATTATATTCATAATCTTCAATTAAGTAGATCTAATATTCTTATAAACATTTTTTCATTATTAAAATTAGGCTAATAAAAATAAAAATTCAAACAACCTATGGTTAAATTAGTGGTAAAAATGAACTTAAACCTAACATGAATGTCCGCACAACACATGGGCCTGCATGACCCATACTCTCTGTATATTTTTGTACCCTTCGGCCCACGTAATTGGGCATGGGAATATAATTATATATCTAACAAATAAATAAAACTCTCTATATCAGATTTGTTAAAAATTTATTTTATATTAATTATTATTTATCTCAAAATATTATTTTATAAATAATTTAAAAAAATTAATAAAAAATAATAAATAAAAAATTTAATTTTTTATATATAGTTTGTATATTTAATTATTTTATAATAATTAATAATTAAAATAAATCGTATAATTTTTTTAATAATTTTTTTTATTTTAAGGGAAAAAAAGAGAGAGAGAGTGAGAGAGAAAAAGAGAGAATGGGGAAAGATGCCACTGGTGCTGCTAGGGGAACACGTCAAGTCAACAGAAGGAACGGTGATCCCAATTCTCGTTCCCCGCAAGCCTAAAGTAACGGAGAGATCAACGGCCTCCGTTTCCCCTTCCATCAACACGGATCGTTGATTATCAACACAGAAACGATCCGAGTCAATTCCAAGTCAATTTTCTTCTCTTTCTTAAAATCTGCTCTTAATCCGTTTCCGATACCCGAAAAAAAAAAAAATCAAAACAAAACAAAGCAAAAAAAAACAAAAAAAAAAAAGAGAGAAGTGAAATTTCCGATACAGAGAATCGGTCCCACCATTGGCGTTTCGGTTTTGGGTCTACGCGTCCCGGGTTCGGTTTCGGACACTATAAAGCAAAGTTCTAACTGTTGCACGCACTTTACTCTCTGAAAGCGACGCAGAGAGACAGAGAGAATCGGCCATGGCTGAAAGCGAGAGCTTCGGGGCTCTCCAGGTACAACGGCATCAGCAAAAACGACGGGAAGAGGAGCAAAACGACCACCCGCGAGAGACAGGAGAAGAAGACGACGGAGCGGAAGAGGAGGAGGAGGAAAAGGAAGAAGAAGATGAAGAGGAAGAGAGGGGAATCACTGAGTTACAACGACACGATGAGTCGCGACTCGTTGAGTTACCGAGCGCACAGGCGGAGGAAATGAAGGAGCCGCGGTTAGATACAGCAGAGGCTGCCCTGATAATATCGGAGAACGATCAGTGCAAAGGTTACTATTATTATTATTCTGTTTTTTTTTTTTTTTTCTGGATTAGTTTTATTTTGAAAATAATGTTTTCGGTATTCTCATTATTTGGTGGATTTTCGGGTGAAAGTGGTGAGGATTTTTTTTCTTGGCAGGTTCGCAGGGAAATTCTTCTTCGGTAATTCACTTGAAAGCTGAATTTAAGGTTAGGACCTCGATTTTTGTGCGCTAATTTTCTGTCTGTATGTATAGAATTTTTGTGCTGGTTTTTGATAATCATTTGCAGATACTGTTTGGATAAGTCTGCGGAAAGCGTCTGTGCGTGCGAAACTTTTTTATGTGCTTATGCAACATATGTCATTGAAAATGTGTTTGCCTATTTGCAATGTGTTGAAATTGATGCCTATCAAAATGCTGGGTTAGTTTTTCTTTTGCATTGATGGTAGCAGTAGCTTGTTTGTAATTGCTGTTGTTAGGGTTTAAGGTGATTGTAACCACTGGTTTAGGTTTCACTATAACTGATTGAATACTGTATAAATCCTTTTAGTTGGTGACTGAAGGTGCCTAAGAGATATTTTTACTCAACTGGGTCTAGGTGTTGGAGTCTGATTACATTGTATGGATGCTTTAGTGTTACCGGAAGCAGTATGTGCTATCACCCATCATGGCCTTGATGAATTGCTTCATTTCTGGAGTTTTGTGTACATGTATCAAACCCCAGTTTAAGGATGAATCGTGGGGTCTAATTAATACAGGATGGAACACAGAGAAAATATAGTGGCAGTAAGTGCTAGCCTCTATTTGTGGAAGTTACAATACAGAGAATACTTCCTTTGGGGAATTTTTTAAGAACATATATAAATGATCTGAAGTGCAACATCTAGCATGATATGCAATTTTAATTGTTACAGACAGTTTTCCTCTGGAAAACCTTTTAACAACATGTAGAAATGATCTGAAATTTTAATTTGTTTTATCAAGGGCTATCTAAGTTGTCTTTTAGAGGAAGAAGAATAGAATTAAGCATAAAGGAATCTGTAAATTTTGCGGAACGTGGAGACCATAATGTTGGAAGCAAAGAAAGGGTGTTAATAAATAAAGAGAACACTTATAAAGATTGACAAAGATATGCCCTTGTAGGCTAAAATCTAACACTTAGAAGTATAAAACTGAAGTTATCAATGGATTTAGCTGTGGAATTTAACATAGGGATGGAAATGTAATAGCTTGTCAAGAGTAAACCCTCTTTCTTTCTCTTTTTTGATATTTTATGTGTTTGAAAAAGATCTTCTCAATTCACAAGTATGCAGCATAACAGCTTACCTTACCTGTTATCTAGGCTCCTAACTGAAAATATTGAAAGCAATCAGCACCTAGATGCGATCAATCATAGAATTCCTGGAGAGCAGGAGAGAAAAACCCATCCTCTTGATTCTATCAAGATTATGAATTGGAAGAACCCAAACCTATCCTGATGATTTCTGTGCTTTTCTCTTCTCATAACCATGGGTGATACTCTGGATAGGGGCCAAAAACTTGGAATACACAAATTTCCCCAATACACCAACCACTGATCTTATCATTGAAGGTAGGAGCTTCATTGTTGTATGGTAGATTAATAGCCCCAAAGTCCCTATCTCATCAGCTAAGCTGTGTATGGTGCAAAGAAGTCTCATAATCAAGTTATGAATTTGGTGTATCAACATGTTCAACTGATATATTCACTTCAATCAATAATGTGCAATGCAAAAGAGCTTTTTGATCAACCTCAAAAAGAGCTAAAGTGGTGACTTGATATTTGCTTTGTTTGTTGGCATGTTTAGGACATCTGGTATGGTGGAAATCATGTAAAATGTTTCGTCTGGCGTTAATGAATGCACTCTCTGGAATTTTAGAAAACATTCTCCATACATCTGCACACTTTATTGGTGTCCATTACACCATATTCATTTTCTTTTATCTTGTTTTATTTCCCATCTCTGCAGGGACAAGTTGAGGTGCCAAACCAAAAAGTTGCTGCAAGTGTCATATCCCAGGGGACACGAGTTCAGACAGTAAATCAGCCTCATGCTTCTGTGTGTCAAATGTCATTGTCAGAACTGTCACCAACTTCTGTTACACAGTCTATATCATCTGCTCCAAGTCCAACTTTGCCAGAGCCAATAGTGTCACCATTGAAGGCTGATAATGCCTCTATGCTAGGAGCTTATCGACAATCTTCTGCTGACCCTAAACCACTCACCATTGTTACCCCTTTGAAGTCACCTATTCCTGATGGGTATAATTGGCGCAAGTACGGCCAGAAGCTAGTAAAGAGTCCCAAAGGTTCCCGAAGTTATTACAAATGTACGTACTCCAACTGTTCTGCTAAAAAGATTGAATGCTCGGATCATTCAGGCCATCTAGTAGAGATTGTTAACAAAGGAATCCACAGTCATGATCCACCTAGGAAGAATAATTCTGGCAGAGAAAATAGGAATGCATCATCTGCTGGCCCTTGTTTGGAAAAGAATGTATCAAAACCTTCCATCAAAGTGCTTAAGAATTCAGGCCCAGCCTCATTGGCTAAAGAACCTCCACAGGAAACACCTATAGTTCCTGACAGAAAATGGTATAGCTCAACTGGTTCTGATGAGAACAGGGAAATCGATATTAAAGAGGAGCAGCATGTCATTGAACCTGAGCCAAAAAGAAGGTAAGCTTTACTGTGGATATTCTGGGGGAATGTAATTCATACAGATTTTGATATTCTGGCATATTCTTCTAGAAAGGAAGTGTTAAATCTCTTTTCTACATTTTGTTTTGCTTCTATGTGACCAGAGTGAAGAAGGGAAGTTTAGCATCATGTTCAGAGACTGTCGTCAAATCTGGAAAGAAACCGAAAATTGTCGTGCATGCAGCAGGTGATGTTGGGATCTCAGGGGATGGATATAGATGGCGCAAATATGGACAGAAAATGGTGAAGGGCAATCTTCACCCACGGTATATGCTTTTTTTCTTTATTTAATTCTTTCTACTTATGACAATTTATTTGATAAGTTGAAAATATGTCAACATGCAAAAGTTCCATGAAAGTTCTAGTTTCTTAGTTGTTGTAGTTATGATCCTATCCAATGCACAAGCAATTAGCCGCCCACTTCACTGGATGCTGGATGTAGATTAATTATTCATTCCTGCATTGATGGTCCTTCCTGTAGAACAGTTCCTTTTCCTACTGCTGACCAGGGACTATGTCAGTAACAATGTCTTCTTGAAGTGATTTGTGTTTCCTTTTTTCCTCTTTTCCTCTAGAAGACAAGGATACATACAATTAAAAGAGCTGAAATGGTTTTTGTACTTATGAGTGAGTTAGGGCTGCATATTCATTTCTTTGTCCAATTTATCACCGTTATTGTATTGATCTGATTTATTGTCTGAACAAACTTTACAGGAACTACTATAGATGCACATCTGCTGGATGCCCTGTCCGTAAGCATATTGAGACTGCAGTAGATAACACAAGTGCTGTCATGATAACATACAAGGGAGTACATGACCATGACATGCCGGTACCAAAGAAGCGACATGGTCCAGCAAGTGCTCCTCTTGTTGCTGCGGCTGCTTCTGCTTCTATGAGCAATTTGCAGCTTAAAAAAACTGATACAGGCCAAAACCAGGTCACTCCAACCCAGTGTTTGGTCAACAAGGAAGGTGAATTCACTGGTGAAACCTTGGGTGTTGGAGGTGAGAAGGAGAAGGCAATTGAATCGGCTCGCACACTTCTTAGTATTGGATTTGAAATCAAGCCTTGCTGAAAAATCCTTATCTTGCATAAGGTACAATGTAAAGATTTAAGACTCAGGGGGAGCATACTCTTACGGAATGGAGATCACATAGCTGTCATGATATAAATGACCATTGGATGAGTTTGGAGAGTTTTGTTGTTTGTATTTTCTATTTTCTAGTTTTGGTCTTCCTGCAGTTTTTAAGTGACATGTATATTTGGCCCTGCGTTCCTTTCAGTTGAACAGTCGAATATCTGGGATTTGTACACACCCTTACAGGTTACCGGTAGTGTTGCACCGTAAAATTGACTGACAATGTCACCTATTTTTCTCGTCTTTGCGGTTGGGATCCCATTCTGTTGTCCCCAGTTCAGGTGCAGCTTCAGCAATTTCTTTTGGCCATGGACTGCTGAGCTCTCAGGACGGGTGGGTGTAAGTTTTAAAGGTGCTATCTGTTGTATATGATTATGAATTTAATTGCTTCCTAGGCTTGGATCTTTTACACAAATCAATATGATTGATATATTAGATGGTATAAAGAAGATGTTGTTGTCCTTCACGAAAGCCGCCGAAATAAATATGCTGAAAGTTGAGGTAAGCGAATGGGCCCTGCCTGTAAAATTACATGCTTTGTTCTGTTGTTTTGTCGTTTATATATATATGTATATAAAAGATAAAAATAGAAAGACCCAGTTGACCCATGTATAAAAACTATTTGAACGATCCATCAAACTGTACAATGTTTGTCAGAAAGTGTGCACGCCTGTCGTTTATAATATTTTTTGTCCGGCCAGAAAAAAAAAAAAAAAAATTATAATTTAGTTGTAACTGGGGAACACAGCCTTGCCTTGAGGATTGAAGGCTCTTTAGTTGATTGGCCGTCGCGGTTAATTACTCGCCGTACAGGTCTAGTCATTACTCCAATCCTTCGTCTCGCCATAACGCCATTGGTTTGGTGTCACACTTACACAACTATTTGATTGACGTCCGTTGGTTGATGTTTATCGCAAGTTATGGAGCTCAAGCGAGATGCTTTTTAATGGGTTTTAAGCTAAAAAATTAAATTATGCCCATCTATGTGAAGCATCCATAGGAAAAGGCCTGTTGGTTTGGCCGACTTTGGATGTGTGCTTTTCTTTTTTTTTAGTTTCCGTCGTATATCAATTGTCATCTCGAAGCCCACTGGTTGCATCATATATAGACAGCGGAGAGGCATAAAAAAGATTCCCACGGACACTTTGTATATGTAAGTCAACGTCCTTATTTCACTCCGGAAAAACTGCTACTACCCTACAAAATGCGTTGGATAGGGGAACCTTCCACTCTTGAGCGGACACGGAACTTGTACCCTTTCATCCATTGCCGTTCCCATTAAAACCAGACAGAATGGTCAATTCGTGCTTTTATTAGTTGTTTAATAAGCTGCCTACCAGACAGATCAGATTTATTGTTACGCAATGATTGGCAAGCAACAGCTCTTTTTTTTTTTTGGGGGGGGGGGGGGGGGAATCTGCAGAAGCTTATGTTTTATTTAAGGATGCTGAACATGAGAGTTTTTAAGACAAATAAACACAATTAATGAAGTGGTATTAATATCATTATAATAATATAAAAATATAAATTGATTAAGACAGAAAAAAAAAAAGAGTAAAAATATTATAATTTGTCATTAATTGTGTTAAATTTTATTCATTATTTTTGTGTCCATGAAGTGATTTATTTTATTTAATTTCATTCAACCCACCACCAAGTAGGAAGAATCTAGCGTCCAAGTCAAAGAGTGATAGCCCCTGATCATTGATTTTTCCATGTGAACAGAAGAAGAAGAAGAAGAAGAAGAAGAAGAAGAAGTCAATAAGCCATTTAGCTGTACAAAAAATTTTACACTGATATTCCATGTCTCTCTCAAACAGACCTTAATGGACGCCATGATCATCAGGAAACTTAATTCACTTTTAGCAACCTACAATTTAGGAATCCATTACGCATAATAATTCATTAAATTTTATACAGAGGAAGAACCTCATCGCTGCCCAGGGAGTAGCAGTAGACAAGTTACTGGAGTAACCCGATGATTGAACCTGGAGCCCCATAAACCGCCTTGTCATTCCGAGGAGAAACTCAACTCATCTATAGCCATGGATATTTCTGACTCCATGATACCATCAGTTTTCTTCTCTTCAACCTTCATTCCATTTTCTTCCTTCCCTTCGATTGCATCTATACACTCCTGGAACCTGAAGCAACTGATGAGATGGTCATTTGTGATCCCTGCCACCTGCATGAATGAGTAGATGACGGTTGGCCCAACACAGTGGAATCCCCTTCTCACGAGGTCTTTGCTTATTACATCTGCTTTTGGAGTTTTAACCGGAACCTGGCGAGGATATCGGAATCGGCTGATTATGGGTTTGTAGTTCACAAAGCTCCAAATGTACTTGTCAAACGTTCCAAACTCATCTACCACCTGACATCAATAAACCTGCAACAAGTTAGTTGCAATGATAATCTTATGAGGAAGACTATCCAATTATGGCACTGACTACGGTAACAAAGTTTAGCGGTTATTGACAGAAGCCTACCAAGTCTGATAACAGTGAATTACCAACTAAGCAAGCTGGCATGTTGAAGAAAAGGAATAATTAGGTTGCATCAATAACTCCCCAGATATGTTAGATATATCATATATTTCCTATATGGTTAATACAAATTGCAACCTGACCAGGACCACATACAATAACTATTCACCTTACTTTGCTCAATCAAGTGACCAACAAGCACATATTATAAAAAGAGTGTCTCAATGCACAAGACTCCCACTTTGCCAGGCATTGGGATGGGTTAGATGTACATAGCCTTACTTCTGTTTTTTGAAAAGTTGTTTCCGCAACCCGAACTTGTGACCCAGAAGTTACAAAGAAGAAACCTTGCTGTTATACCAAGGCTCCCACTTCCATTAAGCACACATTAATTGTCATTTAAACCTTTGCACAAAAAGGAGAATGTGTGGTCCCTAATATATGACTGCATTAATCCAGTTAAGGTATCAGCATCAGAAAGTCGATGCATAAATAAATTCTGCTCACTGAAAATACCGATTTAGTAGGTTATACCAATCAAGCTTTTGAAATTTATGGAAACTAGAGTAACTTAAGAGATGAAACCAATATGCTTAAATGTTTCAATTTTCTTCACAAGTCACAGAAAAAGAACTTTAGTACTGTATTGTGCATCTTGGACATCTTGGACTTAAAAAGAAATTGAGAATGTACCTTACATAATTGGCGTGCATTCCCTATAACAGCACGCAGCTTAGGCTCTGACAACAGGGTGCTTGCAGTGCTTCCTGGTGCTATTATCTTCTTCTCATTAAATTTTGACACAGCAACTGGATCAAAATCAGCAAAAGCTTCCCTGCATTTGAAGAGGGGGAAAAGGTCTTTTACTGTACAATAAAATTAGAGGATGAATAAATGGGAAAAGGAAATACCAGTCAGAATATACCAGTCATCACTAACAAGGGAGAACAGCACAATGGGCATTCAATAGAAAAATTACCTAAAAATTTGCCTTTTGCTCAAAATTGCAGGCCAGGATAATTCAGCCAAAGCACCTGAAAGGACAAGGAGCTCAAACAACTTCCTGCACATGGAAATAATTACCAAGCCAATGGTTGTTAAAAAAAGAGGGCCATACCAGGAAAGCAGGATTCCCAACAAGTCATAGATGCAAATAAAAACACCTACCTGTCATCATGTACCGGATCTCCCCATTCTTCATCATGGAAAGCAATATAACATGGATCTAATTTCATATATAACAACTTGTCAGTGATGTAGGTCAAAAGAGATAGAGATAAAGGATCTGGACAACATGCTGTTGAATGTGTTGCTTAAGTAATGTATACCTAGTAGTTTCTAGGTTTTAAGAGTCATTCGTGTACTTTGCATCCTCTCCCTCATTTGGTTTTCTAACCATTCCTATATTTACTTAAGGCAACATAGAGTATATGATTTTACTTTTTCAGCAATAGGCATAGAAATTTCTCAAGTATTTGTTATTTCATTCTAAGACCAAACAAAACACAATATTCAACAAGTAAATTGCAAGCAAGGATGCACTTGAGTGCGCACGCGTGTGTGTGTGTGTGTGTGTGTGAGTGAAAGATTGAGAGACAGAGGGATTTCCTTTTCTTTCCTTCATTCACAGAAAAGTCAATAGTCCCAAAATTCCTATCCTAGGCCACAAAACAGAAAGCACATGGACATAACTAGGAAGCCAAAGAAAAGCAGAAACCCAATACAAGGAATTCACCAAATTGAACTACTTCCATGCTCAATTGGTAAATTGAACCAGTGAAAAGGGGAATGTCATAGTAAAAAAAAGTGCCTTCAAGTTCATAAAACTAAATGGAGACAAGTGAAGATGATCAGGTGTTGCGCCACAGGAAATAAATTTAGACCAAATTATCAGAATACATCTACAATAGCACTAGTCATCAGTCAATCATAACAGGAAAGATGGACTAGTTGCAGCCAATTCCATTTTTTCCTTTACAATGCACCACATGCATGAGCATGTCTCATCTAATGGCTTGTTTAGTTCAGTAAATTATGAGTCATGATTTAGTCTCTATTGATGAAATGAGGACCAAATATCAGAGATGTGAACCCAGGGGAGGCCGGTTCTAGGACAAAATCTTGAGCAATTGAACTAACTTTTAAAAACACAAACAGAGCAAATAAACTGCATGAATTCAGGCAATAAACCACTATTTACATCTAAATGCCTTGCCTCACAAAGTAAATTTATGAATCTATAATACCAAGCATGAAATTGTGAGGAATCAATGTGTTTAACTTCAAAGCAAATTAGAAACAGAGTATTCCAGTTTCTAATAGACACAAACTATTGCAATCCTGTCCTAATAAATTTGTGATTAATATGCTTAGAGTAGAAACCAAGGAAGCAAGTTACAAGATTAATAAGATTCTGCTAGTTATTTCTACTTTTCATATACTCTATACACAAACAAAATAAATAACTACACAGTCAAAGGACCAAAAATGCACCAGTGTTTGGTGTCACCCATGCACAACTCTTCCTGGCCTTTGAACCATCAGGAGGTGGAGATTCTAAACCTCCATCAGAAACGACACTTCTTGGCTTTGAAGCATACTGCTTTCTCCGACTCCCTACACTGTATGATCTTGTCAACCTCCCAGTTGATGCCCGGCTATGGAATGAGTCCGTGGAGGCATCAGATGAACAAGAAGCATTTAGAGATAAATTCGAATGCAACAGCTGCTCATGGCGGCGAAGCACCGAAGGAGCACTGACAGAATGTGATTTTGGGGATAAAGCACTAACTGTAGATGCTGTAAGGGCTTTCTTCTCCTGACCTGTATCCCCCTCGGGTGATCTTTCTACCTTTTTCAATAGTTTTGAAGCCGGTTTCCGTGTAATAACCGAATGTGGCTTGTTGCTTCCATTGTGTCCTAACACGGGTCTGGCCTTAGAATCAGCCACATTCATTGACCGCACCCTTGGAGGCCCCGACATTGCTAAAACAAATTTGAACTAACACCAATTCTCAAGAGATCTTCAGGTTTTTCCCCTCAAAATCACAGACTTTACAAATTTACTGACTGCCCACTTCTTTTCTGATCCTTTCCCAAGTCAAACGAAATCAACAGACACACACCCAGTGAAATTGACCTAGACTCATTTTTCTGGCAACAACAGAGATTCAAATCGGCAAACGAGTTTGAATGCAAAAACCCTTTTTCAAACAAATTGACCAACTTTTAGAAGTACATTCATCGACCAGACATCTGAACATACCAAAACCAGATCTTAGGTTGGTTTTTAACCCTTATAATTCAAACTTCTAAACACTACCAATACCACTTGGATTACCTCAAATGAAGCTTCAAAACAACACTCGTCACACAAAACAAACCAGAAGCCTCCAACTTCCATCTTCAAAATCAGCCCTGAAAAAAGAGAAAAGAAACGCAAGAAAACCCATCAATCAAAATGTCCAAGAAACATAAAGTTCTCACCTTTCGACCATTCCTAAAGGATATCATCCCGTATACAGCTTAAACTGATAAAACGAGGAAAAATCAGAAGGATTTCATCAAATATTCAAAATGCGTGTGTGGGTAAGAGAGAGAGAGAGACTCGAAACATGAAGATTCCATTCTGCATTGTTGAAAACGAGAAGCAGAGTCTTTATTACCTGGAGAAAAAGCTGGGGGTGTAGTCACTAATTAAAGCTGACACATTTCCTCTCTCTCTCTCTCTCTACTTTGAAGTCTGAACTTGCTAATTTCATGCTTTTCTCTCCCTGTCTTCTCTCTCTGTTCCTTTTTTTTCTTTTTTTCAGGGAAAACGGAAAGAAAAGTCACTGAGAAAATGACTTGATCGCAAGCGGAGAAAGAAAATTTGTTATTTTTCCTACTGAAATCCCATTGAGCTTCTCATTGACTGTTCACCACGAGAGAGAGAGCGATTTGGTTAAAGAGAGAGAAAGTGGAGATTGGGCTTCTCTTTAGGACTCTATTGAATAGTGTGTGAGTGTCCTTGAATAGGACCACCCAGCTTCAATTTTATACTCGAAATAAATTTATATTTTATATTTAAAACGGATGAGGGTGAGAATTTTAAATTCAAATTAATAACAGAAATACATCAAACTAATATCGGACAACTTCTTCACTTCAGCTGGTTTGATGTATTTTGATTTCTATATAAAATTTTAGTAAACGCATTGAAAGTTTTTATTAGTGATTAAAAAAAATAAAGATCTGTAGTGCTAAAATATAATGAAATTTGAACCACTAGTGTTACTCTTTTTTTTTTTTTTTCTCAGTATAAATGATTTAAAACAAGGGAAATTCTTTTCAAATTTGCAGGGTATTTATTAACGATGGAAAATGAGATTTTTTTTTTTTTTTAAATTCATCTTAAAAAATTTATATGATTTTAATAGCAAAATAATTGTTAACTACTCTAAGAGGTGCGTTAAAGCTCAACAACTGACTTTTCCATTAAACACAACGATTTATGGAACCCAAGCTATCCTAACGTTGTCAAATGTTGTTGAGAGGATCTCTACTCAGATGGGTGTCCATCATTTTTCTTCCAGGATGAACTGGGGTGGCTGAAAAATGGCCTATGGAACACAGTGACTGCCGGCTTTCTCAGTGATCAAGGTATGATTTTCTGGCGTGCTTGCTTGCTGGTCTTTGTGGAAGGCTTGGAATGAGGAGATTTTTCAGGCTAGTAGGACTGGCACATCCTTTCAAGTGCACAAAATTAAAAATCTGGCCATGGACGTGGGAACTAGCTTTGCACTTCACGGGTTGGAGAACCCTTCTTCTCCTCGTTTGGTATGGTGGGATATGCCTCCACAGGGTTTCATGAGAATTGATACTGATGGGAGCACTCAGGGGAATCCCGGCAAGGCAGGCTTTGTTGGTCTTCTGCGTGATAGAATTTGGAGGTTGGCCGGGTGGCTTTATGGAATTAACTGGTGTTTTATGCGAATATGGCTGCGGCGCTCTTGGATATCAGGCGGGGATTGACATCAGTCTGAGAGATGGGCATCCATTGTGCTATTCTTGAAACCGATTCGTTACAGGCCTGAACATTGCTAAATGGTATTCGTCACCTTTGCACGAGGTCTTGAACGTTGGGGTTAAAGCATGTTCTGAGAAAAGGCAACTGTTGTGCGAAACTACCTAGTAAAGCTTGGTGCAAATTGTTATAGCTCGATCAACTGCCCTGTAGGATTAAGCTGTTCTTGGAGGGAGATAGACAATGGGCTATCTTCCTCGGACACCAGTTGTTCGTTTTGATTTCTTTAATCTTATGTATCAAAGAAAAAAACAATGTTGTTGGCTATAACCATAAGATCACAATTTAGTCACAAACTTGTTAAATTTTGGCACTTAAATTCATCAACGTTTAATTGTTTCAATTGAGGTCACAAATTCCTTTAAATTGGTCAATGCCGGGTTAACTGCCTACAGTTGTTAAGCTTGTTAAAACTAGATGGTGATGTTTCTGGTTTGTGGCTCACTTCCTTTGTCATAGCCGAAGCAAAAACAGCTTAAAAAAAGAAAAGATAATTGCATTCAGACCCCTCTTTCTCTTTCTCCTTCTCCATCTCCCTCTGCATTTTGGCGATGATGCTCCGTAGTGGTCTGATATGGCCATTGATCTGAAATTTTGGTGTAGAAAGAGCAAAATTGCTGCTAATGATGGCTTTGCGTCCGAATTTTTTTTGGTTGGGAGGCAAGGGTGATGTCTCCTGGGTTTAAAAACTGGATTTTTGCACAGGCGTTCCCGTGTGTTTTTCATGTGGGATTTCAATGACTTAATGCCCATGTTTCAATGACTTCTCCACGAAACCGAGGGAAACAGAGAAAAGGAGGGTAGGAACTTAGTGAGAAGTAACAATGGGGATCGATGAGTGAAGGCCCTGGGCCTTCATTGCTTGAGTGGGGATCCTTTTTTGATCGACTTCGTGGTGGGAATTTGGATTAAAACGCAGATTAAGACATTATGCTCGAGGTACCTATTCTACACAGTATCACATACCCGCCTTTTTGCACTTGACAGCCGGTTGCCACAAACTTTTGAAAACAACGTTTTTGTGCCTTCAAAAGTTGTGACAAGATTGTCAGTTTTCCTTTTTTTTTTCCAAAATCTAGTGACCCATCAAGCATGATTTATAAGTTCTCTCTCTCACCTTTTTTTTTTTTTTTTTTTTTTTTATAAAAATACTAAAAACGAAAAACAAAACTCAAGTAATCCCAAAGAAACAGGAGTTATCTGGAAACTGCGGAAAATTTTCAAAATCCATGATTATACAATCCCCTACTGATCCCCAAGAAATCCTAAAGAATCAGAGCCGAGATAAATATGATGACACCTAAGGTGCTTTCAAATTCAACTAAGCCATCATTTCCAGCCACCCACAGATACAAAGAAACAAATAAAAAGATTCATATCAGTCATCGTAGAATATGTCAAATTTAGATTCCTGTGAAAGCAGGCTTTCTCCTTACACAGCTTTCTGCTTTTGAAAAGGATAAGAAACACAGTTTTTACTGTAAATCCCATTATTCTTTGTCATGCAAGCCAGTTCCCTCCGCACAATAAAATCCAAAACATTGTCAGCTACAAGATGCGGAAGCTGCAGCTGCAAGCATTCAATAAAAGACAAGGATAAGGATCATCTAGTGAAAGAGAATAATATCCCTATAACCAAACAAGGCAGACATACCCAAGCAACCCTCTGCCTTGCCATGCTCTAGGTGTCACTGTCAAGTTAATTGGAGCACCTTGTCTCATAAAAACAATAGGTATTGCGCGCCCCTGATTTGCCTGAACCTCAGATGCAAGCTTTTGTAGAAGATTCTCACCGGCTTGATATTCGACATTTCCAAATTTAACAATTTGATCTCCAAGTTGTAAACCATCCTCAGCTGTTGGAGATGCGTCAGCTATTTCATCAACCACTGCAAAGGGTATGCTGACAAACACATCCACATCCATGGAACTTGAGGAATCTCCTAGGACAACATTGTCTGCTGCAAGTACAGCAGCATTGCCCATAGATGAGTTCTGAATACCTGATGCCCCATCATCACCTTGCAAACACAGCAAAAATGTCAACTCAATTTAATTACACGCTATACATGATTTTTTCCCCATATTATGTTCTTGTATAAGCTTTGTTCCACGGAAAGTTTTGCAAACATATCATCGTAGCACCAAAGAGCATTATGCATTGTCATCTAAGAAATCCATCAACTCTTTACCATGTTAAAACAAAAATAACCCATCTAACCCAGAGGAAAAGCTCCATAAGATTTTATATGTCGATGGTAATAGAAAGTGATTATATGTGGTTGTTATTTGTTAGCAAAAATACAATTAGCCCATCTTAAAGCCCAAGATTGGTCATCTTTTGACCAAGTGATTGTTAAGTGAATGTTCTATCATCTTCAAGTCTTTTAAGCTCATATAACATATCAAAGGCCACCACCCAAGAATAGGTGATTTCAAAGTTTATGCAACCATAAAGTGGCAAGGGACAGTCTATCAGCCTGAAGCCAATAAGGCTTCACTGATTCCATCCACTTTTAAGTACTATTTCAAGATTCAGCTCAACAGATCACAGTAAGCCCCAGCAGTTACCCATGTCTTTGGAGGACGAAGAACATCTAGGTGCAAGCCTTGCTGAATGCAGAACTTGTATGCTTTCATTGATCTTCTCTGTGATATCCTTGTGATCATTTCGCAACTCTGCCACACGGGAAACAACCATAATGATCCTCGCAAGTGTTAGCTTTTCACACACAATTAATAACATTGGCTCACTGTAAATTATATCAATCTTGAACCTTCGTTAGAATCATAGCCTATTTCCAATCCCAAACCACCTTTTCTTTTTTTTTTTTTCTTTTTCTTCTTTTTTCTTTTTTGCAGCAAAAACAGAATAAATCACCAAGCTGACGTGAATAAACACTTACAGTAATCTATCTCCAAACGGTAAATTCAATATTTTCCATTAACCAATGAATAAGAAAGAAAAAAAAATAAACAAATAAATAAAAAGTAAGAAGGAAGTTAGTACGGGCAAGACGGTGCCGTTCTGCTCTCACGACCGGAATGTCAATGTCTGCGCGAGGAAAACCCTAAGAACCAAACAAATTCAAAACAAGTAAAGCAAGATTCAGCAATTATCTAGCAAAAAATAAAAAATAAAAAATAACAATCAAACTTAAAGTTAACATAATCAGTTCAAAAGAGAAAAAAAGAACCTTGGAGAGAGAGAAAGAAAGAGAGAGAGAGAGAGAGAGAGGATTTAGAGTTTGACCTCAGAGTCGACGAGATTGCCGGAGAGACCGGGACAGCCGGGCCGGCAGAGGCGCTCGATGATGCCGTTCATCTCGGCCTCCATGGCGCTTCTTGTCTCCATGAGCTTCATTGCCTCTGCTTTCAAGTTCGTGGCGACCATTTTTTTTCTATTTTTCTTTTTATTATTTTTGACGATTTCTCTCGACTTTTTTTAAATTGATTTATCAGAGGATTGATACTTGTTCACAATCAAAATCATCACAAGGGCTTTTAAATTTTTTTTTCAAGCTTGGAGAAGAAGAAACAGAAATCTTGGATTTCTTTTCAGTGGATTTAAGCAGCTGTCTTGAGGGATTCGTTTTTTCTTTTTTTCCCTCTTTTTTTTTTTTTTTTTATTAATTATTTTCACCAACGAGACTATCACGATAGGCTGTGGATGGATTTGTTGTCCCATCGGTTTTCCGTCCCAAAATGTTACCGATTTGAATTTTCAAATATGGGCCTTTCCCTGGCCGATGGATATTATACAACAATGGGGGCCCAATCTTTCATGGACCAGACAATGTCTGTAGATCGGCCCAACCTTATTTAAATTCTGGCCCAAGCTCTAAAATAACGCCATTTTTTAAAAAATAAAAAACCTATAAAAATCTACTGGCCTAGCGGGTTTCTTCTTGGCGACCCACAATTCAAAATCCTACTTCAAGGAAAATATTCACAACGCCATAAATATTCACGCTGTTGGGGCATGGAGTCATTTGGATTTTGATTTACATTAATTTTAGACATATCTAAATCTGAGGTAATTATGCTACACATGTATACATTAAATTTCTAATATATTGAATTTCAATTACATTAAATTTTAAATACAGTAAAATTTTCAACCTTTTGAGTTATTTAATCAATTTTGAATGTTTCAGATTATAAATTATGACATTTTCAATTAATATATTTTAAGTCAAATAATTACTATATTTTACTAGAATTTCACATGTATCACATAAATTTATTATTTTTATACGTGAGATTCTTTTATTACTTGATACGATGACTTGCTATATTTTTCTTCACATTAAACAGAATTCAAGCCCTTTTGTGTTTATCTATATCTTAATGAATAAGAATTTATCGTAAGAGTATTGTATTGTATTGTATTGTATTTTAAATTTTTTTTAATATTAAGGTCAAATAAAAAAAAGAATATATTAAAAAAAAAAAAGTTAGATCGGTTCTAATTTACATGTGTAAGGAATAAAGTATTTATGGTATTTTTTTTAATTAAAAATTCATACTTTTATATATTAATAATAATGGTGTATATTTATTTACAGAAAAATTTTCAACGAATCTGATTGATGGGCTATCAAGGTGGTAAAGAATTCTACTTTGTCGTGATTGATGGCAACCCCTTTTCATTATCCCTTTGCGTGGGCATTGACAAAGGCCGACAAGGCCCAATGGCAAAGCTTATAGCTTCTAGTTGGCGCATCAAATTTAAAAGACAGAAGGATAAGGAAAACACGGCAAGAAGCATCATCTCAGCATGGTCTTTTTATCGGGCAGAGGGCATCAATCCTATGTAAGAGCGAAAGAGGCAGAAGGGCCCAGGCGGAGCAGTTGTGGTGGATTGCAGGTGGACAATGAAGGTCACTATCCCTAGGGCCACCACAGCCCAGAAAATCAATCAATTTTAAGCTCAAAATCTCTTCGACGGCTCACTATAAATAGAGTGGAGACTCGCCCACTGTAAAATGGCCACCGTTGTATTGTCCTTGGCCACTTCCATCTCGTCACTTTTTCCATTGTCTTCTCGTCGCTCTTATAATTGTTTGTCTTCGCCGTCTTTGGTTTCTACTAAGTTTGGAAGAGTGCCTGGTCTGAGATTTTCTCTTGCAATTGCACCGTTTTGTTCCTTTAAAGGAGGGAAGCTCATGGCTCGTGCCACTCTTGGCCTCACCCAGCCCCGTAGCATCGATGTCCCAAAGGTCCTTCCTTTTTCTCTCTTTCCTTATAAAAATCATACCCACTTTTTTTGTTTCTTTGTTTTAGGAGATGGGTTGTTTTTTTTATTTGGAGTTGTGATACTGATTGCTTAGATTTTGATTTTTTGTTGGATGAGTCTTGTCATTTTAAAGCCAGTTATAGATTTTCTTGTCTTCTTTCGTCTATATTCTACAAGCTTGTTGTAGCTTTGAGTTGGTGTCATTGGTTATAGTCAGTGCGCTGCCCACATTTGTTTGTGCTAAAATGTTGGCTCTGATCTTGTTTAATTGGATGTGCTATGGGTGAAATCCATGTCAACGTAGTTGACCTCTCACTGGCTTTTAATTTCCTATAAAATTTTGTATGGTATGGTTTTCTATTTACTTGGGTTTAATTTGAAGTTTCATTATTCATCTAGTTCTTAGGGATCAGGATGGTTCTGGACTATTCTTTGGTCACGTACCTTCTGGTCTGCGCTTTCATCGGTTTATTGTAGGTGATATCTGCAATCATTTGGATCTTGGGTGCCTGATTGTTGCCATTCCTGGAGACTAACAAGTGTATTGTGTGTATTTGTTAATCTTTTAAAGATCTCCTTTGCTGCCAAAGAGATTGATGTGGTGGAATGGAAAGGAGATGTACTTGCAGTCGGTGTTACCGAGAAAGATATGGCAAAGAATGAGAGTGCAAAGTTTGAGAACTCACTTTTGAAGAAGCTTGATTCCCATTTGGGTGGTTTATTAAGTGAAGCCTCTTCTGAGGAGGATTTCACAGCAAAAGTTGGCCAATCTATGGTTCTTAGGCTTCCAGGTCTAGGTTCCAAAAGAGTTGGTTTGATTGGCCTCGGACAGTCTGCTTCAACTACATTTGCTTTTCGTAGTTTTGGTGAGGCCATTGCTGCTGTTGCAAAGTCTGCACAAGCCAGCAATGTTGCCCTTGTGCTTGCCTCTGCAGAGAGTATCCCTGATGAGTCCAAGCTCAATACTGCTTCGGCTATAGCATCTGGTACTTTTTAGATCTGATGGTTTCATAATTTAGTTGTGATAAATTGTTGGTTAGATAGTGGAAATTAACATGCTGGAAATGGTTCAAATTGTGATAGGGACTGTGCTAGGGATATCTGAAGACAATAGGTACAAGTCAGAATCAAAGAAACCTGTGCTTAAATCTGTGGATATACTTGGTCTAGGAACTGGTCCTCAACTTGAGAAGAAACTGAAATATGCTGAAGATGTTTCTTCTGCCATCATATTTGGAAGAGAGCTTGTGAATTCACCAGCTAATGTACTTACTCCTGGTATGCATTAGCTTCATCGTGATTTTCACTCTTAATTCTTTTTTGTTTAATGCATCAATAATTTTCTATAGTATATCCACTTATATAGACATAGCTATGAACAGAGATGTATTTCTGCATTATGTGGTGCTGTAACCTTTTCATTAATTGTTGGGAATGACTTCCATTTTTCAGCGGTACTAGCACAAGAAGCTTCAAAAATTGCTTCCATGCATGGCGATGTTCTGTCTGCTACAATCTTAGATGCTGAGCAGTGCAGAGAGCTGAAAATGGGGTCCTATCTGGGTGTTGCTGCGGCCTCTGCAAATCCGCCTCACTTTATACATTTATGCTACAAGCCTTTAAGTGGACCCGTTAAAGCCAAGTTGGCATTAGTTGGAAAAGGATTGACCTTTGACAGGTGAGCTAGTGATTTATGCGTTAAATATCTGGTATGATTCTATGACCTAAATGAGGAGCCTGTGTTCCTGTCCCCTATTGCTATGTATGAGTATCATATTGAGCTGTGCTTCAGTTGCCGATGCATTCTTCCCTTTTGCAATCCTTTTCCCCTGTCTTGATGTTATTGGGAGTAGTACTTCTTTGTTTTAGATATCATTAATTTCACTTTCCATGTGCAAGGATCACTGAGTTTTTTCCTTCTCTTACAGTGGTGGCTACAACATTAAGACAGGACCTGGATGTTCAATTGAGCTCATGAAATTTGATATGGGAGGTTCTGCAGCAGTTCTAGGTGCAGCAAAAGCCATCGGTGAAATTAAACCTTCTGGGGTAGAGGTGAGCCATTTGCTTTGCTCTTGCTGTTAATCTTCATTTGGAACTATGGTCTTGCTAGTGTGTTTAAAGGCTTTCTCTTCCTATTAATCTTCGACCCTCCCCAACTACAGATTTCCCTCTGTTGCACCCTCAACGCTTAAGGAAAGTTTTGTCTTTGCAGGTTCACTTCATTGTTGCAGCTTGTGAGAATATGATTAGTGGAACAGGTATGAGGCCAGGGGACATAGTCACAGCCTCCAATGGAAAGACAATTGAGGTATTGCCTTTCTCATACTCATCATTTTTTTTTTGTTTTTTTTTTAAAAGAAAAGAAAAAAACAGAAGAAGAAAAGAAAAGCTTCTTAGTATGTTAACTTGCAGTGTCAGAACAGTATATCTTTTGTTTGCTTGTAGCACATTACACATTAAATCAATTGCAATGACAGGGAAAACATTCTACTTTTATGTTTCTTGTCCTCTTGAAATTGAACATTTTAGACCTTCTTTTCTCTTCTGAATGTTGTTATTACATCATTTTTGTTGAATATGCAATGTAAATGAAAACAAACATTATGGTATACTGGGACCTATTTTATCTTTATTCTCTGAAAAGGATATGCAAATTTTTGAAGTTCTTAATAGGCAATGGGATAAAGATGATATGGCTTTTGGATATTTGTTGCAGGTCAATAACACTGATGCTGAAGGCAGGCTTACACTTGCTGATGCTTTGGTTTATGCATGTAACCAGGGTGTGGAGAAGGTAATGCCTGATTATTTTCTTCCAAATACATATGTATCTGATATGGTGTCAGTAGGTTGTAATTGAATACCTAGGTTGGCTGATTCTAATTAAACACCTAGACTGATGAGATTGTTTATAATCTCCTCCACTGCTATCTGGAAGAATGCTTACAGATGCCTGGGCTGTTTTATAGAGAAGCCCCTGACGCCATCTAGTCCTTATCATAGCTGATTCTTTAGTTTATATAATTTTTTTGTTTGATTTGAAATTCTCATAACTTCATTTAAATAACTTTGCAGATTGTTGATCTGGCAACTCTAACTGGGGCCTGTGTAGTTGCTCTTGGACCCTCAATTGCAGGTAAATAGTGCATGGTTATTGTGATTCTGGTGGCAATCAAGCTTTGAGTAATTCTCCCTCCCTCCCTCCCTCCCTCCCCCCGCCCCCCCAAAAAACAACCATCCCCCCTCTGCCCGCAGGAATTTTTGGGGCTTACATTATATAATTATGATTATATATTGTCATCCACACAATTGTAAAACACTGTTCAAATTATCTAAAATCGTGTTTCCAGTTTTCTTAGGGCTGTCATATTGTTGCTTGTGACACATTCCAGTCACCCTTTTCTGATTATTAAGAAACCATTTCATCTTCCAGGTGTGTTTACGCCCAGTGATGAGCTAGCAAAGGAGCTTTCTACAGCAGCAGAGGCAAGTGGAGAGAAACTTTGGAGGATGCCTTTAGAAGAAAGTTACTGGGAGTCCATGAAGTCAGGAGTAGCTGATATGGTCAACACTGGTGGTCGTCAAGGTGGTGCCATCACGGCAGCTCTGTTTCTGAAACAGGTGCGTGATCAAATTTCAATCCCCTGTGTGTAAAAATCAGCTCTTTTTTTCTCGTATGTTTTGAGGCATTCCAATGCACCATGCTATTTGGTTGATTAAAAACTCGTCTGCCTTCATATTTGCCTGCTGACATTCTTTTTTCTGGACACAAATGTGAACCAAAATTATACAAATTGCGGCTGTAATTTTGCAGTTTGTTGATGAGAAGGTTCAATGGATGCATATTGACCTGGCTGGTCCTGTCTGGAGCGAGAAGAAGAAATGTGCAACCGGATTTGGCATCTCCACTCTTGTGGAGTGGGTTTTGCAAAACTCCTCCTAGACAGTGTGGTCGAATTATACTACTCCAAGCCAACAAAGTGGAGACTGGTTGAGAGTTAAACTTGTGAGATAGTTTGGTGCTTTTGTATCAGTTTTTACAAATAACAACTTGGTGGGAAAGAAATGCTGATGTGATGTTCTAAGCCATACTCACTTATAGTTTGAGTTTACAGTTTACTACAGAAAATTTGAGTTGCATGAAAAATGGAAAAAATGCTTTTCTATTTACTTATGTTTTTTCCATTTTAAGAAATAAGCTTTTTTTTTTTTTTTTTGGATGAAATTAAGGTCCCATTTCGCTTGTTATTCCTTGGTTCTAGATCATGAGAAGGGGTTTTTGGGTCTTTGGAAAATTCTGTGTCAATGACCTTTCTTTTTCTTTTTTTTTTTTCCTGATAAGATTAAATAGAAAAAAAAAAACTATATTCATGATAATTATCAGAATTCCTGAAAGAAACCAAGAATTGTCACCACCTAAATGGGTCCAATGTCAATTTTTGAATCAGATTAATTGCTTACCTTGTACTTGGATCTGGTTTACCTGAACATAATTTTAAAAACCATCCAAATTAAAACATAGATTAAAAAACACACCATGTCTTGTTGGCCGACGAAGGGTCTAATTTTGTACTTATCCATTGATATAGTTAATTAAAGGATGGTTTATTATTTGGGAAAGTTTATATTTATTGCATATGCTTTTAAAATTATGAAAAAATATAAATGATTCAAAATTAATAAATTTAAACAAATATAATTAATTTTTATATTATTATATACAATATGTTTTATATCATATTAATTTTTTATATATGATAAAATATTATATATATATAATATAAAATTTAATTATATTTATTTAAATTTATAATTTTTTAGATTTTTTAATCATCATCGTTTTACTATTTATAAAGAATTAAAAAAAAAAGGATAATATTTTACAACAATTTACAATGAGATTTTAAAACAACGGTGTCCACCAAAAAACGCGAGTCGTTGTCTTAGCACGTGCAAGGAGTCTCAATGCTTGACCCCGCCCGTGCAAAGTCAAAACCCCAACTCAAGAACCTTTCTTTCCCTGTGCAGAGAGGAAAAGCCATTTTCTTACGCTTCACAAGGCAGTTCTTTTGTTTTCTTTTTACTTTTTTTTCTCGGAACTCACACAAAGCAGTTCACATTCTTTAATATTTTTTCGACATTATTGTAAGCCTCAAAGCCTTTTTCCCTGTTCCAAGATCGCAACTTTTCTAAGATTTCCGCAGTTATTACAAATCTAAATACCGGATTGAATCCAAAGCTTGCAAGCTATCTAGAAAACCTGCTTTTTGTTTTCATTTGATCAATGGTCATGTAATGATTGGGAGAAGCGTCAGAAGAGCCAAGAAATGAGTGTTTCTTTGACTTTGATGACCTTTAATCTCCATGAAAACCAGAATGAGGACAGCCCGAATTCGTGGGAGAAGAGGAAGGACTTGTGTATAAGTGTCATCACCAGTTACTCTCCTACGATTCTTTGCACCCAACAAGGTCTGCCTTTCTGTACGGGTATTATGAACGTAATCTTGTTCCTTGTCGTGTTTTCCTTCGAATTCTTGAGCTGGGCCCTTGTTCTCATGTGTTTTGGAGATGAGTTTCACTGGGTTTGGGCTGTACCTGAGTTTTTTTTTTTTGGTATAATCTCATTGAATGCCGCTTTGGGTTTGGGGAGTTTTTCTATCTTTTGTCTTCTTTTGTTTAATTATTTTGTGAATGGGGCTTTATTTCCATCGTAATCTAAGTAACTTTTGTTATTTTTCACTTGTCTTTTTTACTTCGAATATTCATTTTGTTCATGGGTTTAGGTGTGAAATCGCAGTTGGATTATCTCCAGCAGGGGTTGCCAGGTAACTATTTCTGATTATTATCCCTCATTGTTTGAGCTTGTTTGGTGAATACTGATAATTAAGAAGTTGCTCAGCACATTCACTGAATGTGAATCCGCAAGGGTATAAGGATTGTGACTTTGTGACCTTTGCATCCACTGCATAATGCTGCTGGTGCCATAAGTGGAAATATTTTAGTTTCTGTTGAGATACTGATTCGGTAGGTTTTGCTCTTAAGAGCAATAGCCTGAGCAGAGGTACAGGGACTAGGACTGCATCAAGTGCCTTATCCAAGGACCATGCTCAAGAAGGGCAGTAGTTCCATGGCAAGGCTAAAGATTAGATTAAAGCTGTTGATCCATGTTAGACTTACTGCAATGCACATAGGCACACAAGGGGAACACAAGGAACTGCCTGTCTAGCTCTTCATAGACATTGCTGTAAGTGGGCCACCTTTATTTTGATAAGGAAATACATGCTACAGATAACATGGCATGTATCTTCATTGGAATTGGGTTCTTTGAGATTGACCAGAGCTAGGTGATTTTGCTGGTGAGCAATCTTATGGTTATCTTTGTTAGTAGCAGATAGATGAATAAAACAAGTTAAACCATTGGAGGCACATGAATCTTGTCGTTTGCCTTACTGTTCCCAGAATAGAATGATAGACTGTAATCATCAAAACACCAAAGTACTACGTCATAATATGTTTGCTAATGATTACACGCTACAGAAAACAAATATGCATCTACAGATACCTGCAGCCATGTCACTACTAGTTAGTTTATTACTACTAGTGCCCAGTTATTTGAATTTCTTTACCTTACCATCTGTACTTTTCCACATCTGCAATTATGAGGCCATTTCTGTCTTTGTGCTTTGCAAGTTTATGGTGTTTTGGTATCCCAAATGTTGTTGGAAACACCACTAGTTTTCATCAGTTTCGGAAACTGAGCTTATGTTTGTGCTGACCTGTTGTGTCAATCAGGTTATGATCAATTTGGAATATCAAGAAAAGGATCTGAAGACTCTTCAGATGAGCACTGCACAATCTTGTATGATAAAGAGAAAGTATGAAATTGGTTCTCTTGAATCTGACAGAGCTTTCCGTTTGTTTATACAATATTAGGCTATTGAACCTGTATTCATGTCATTTTCTTGTACAATGAAGGTAGAGCTGCTAGAAGGTGGTACATTTTGGTTGTCAGAGTCACCATCTGTCCCAGGAAGCATATCTTGGGGTGCCACAGTTCCATGTATAGCAACATGGGCGATATCCTTTCCACTACATGTTTCAAATTTTATATGCTTAGATGCTAAGTTTGCTTTACAGTTGTGGATAATACCTTGTAACTTGTATCTTTGACCTGATGTCCACACATTCCAATTGAAAGGTGTTGAGCCACCAGGCTTTTCATTTCAGATAGTGAATACAAACATGGATGAGTTCAGTCCTCGTGCCCGTAGACGAAGTGCATTACTCACCTGGCAGCACATTGCATCCTTACCACCTAGCCTGCCAGTTGTGTATTGTGGAGGATTTAACTCACAAAAGGAATCAACTACAGGACGTTTTCTTCTTGGGAGATCAAGGTATCTTTGGAGCATAGGCCTTCTTCACTTTCATATATACCTTCCCTCTTCTTGCTTTCGCTAAAAAAATTACAGAACATACATCTTTCCTCTTCTTAAACAACTGATTCGATGCTCAATTCTTGGTTGGTTTGACACTGAACTTCTATTCTGCTTCCCACTTTTGTAGTACCAGAGGAATATATGCAATAGCATTTTTTTCTGATCCTTTTTAGTTAAGGCACTGACTGAGCTGCTGCTGACCCTTTGTTGCAGAGAGCATGGTGTTGTGGGAGATATGAGGGATGCATGGCCTAATGCTCGAGTGAGAAAAAATGTTTCCCTCATACGTACTTATCATGGATTCAAAGGTACAATTTTACCTCTTTTAGATGTCTGTCAATATGATACACCTATATCCTTACTCTTGTGTCTGATGCTTTCAGGTAACAAGCAAGGAGCTCTGGAATTTCTCAAGTTGATCTTTAGAGCACTCTGCCTCTGCTGGGACCGCCAGACTCAGGATCTACATGTTGATTGGATTCTTTTCAGAGGTAGATCATTGATTCCCGTCTTGTGTGAAGTTGTGAATGATAATATTGACGGTTGTTATCCTTCCTCGCACTATCCCATATTTGCCGAGTTTATGCTTCCTCGTACTGTAAGACTGGTTGAACCACCACCTACTCAAGAACACAACTAAATTGCCATCTTCTTTGATGTGGGCCCCTGCCCCCTTCTCATTCTTTCCCCAACTGAGTGTCATTCATCCACTGCTGTCATATCTTAGATTCTTATTTTGAGCCTAGCATTATGTCTGGCCACACAAATACTATCTCTAGTAGATCATTTATTTTGTGTCTGTTGTTTTCAAAGTTATGTTTATGTATTTGCCCTCAAAGAATCATGTTCGGCAAGGGCAGAAGCACTTCATGTGAAATTTTCTCTGGAGTGAATTGGAGAGGAGGTTGGAGGGGGGGGGGGGTGTTGGAATTTATCTAAGTTTAATTATTTCTCAGTTGCTTGGGCTTTAAACGAAGTTCAAAGTTTTACTTCATGGACTATAATAGAAGCTGTGTGGCATATTCTTGACAACATAACTAAGACGTTTCCTAAGAAAACTGTGGATCAGGGCCAAGTTTCCTGTGACTTAAGATAGCATTGAACCCTTTGCAATTGCAAAGGAACCAATAAACAATTTGTATCTTTTCATTGGGTGTAATCTAACGTACCCCAACAATAATAATTGAGTAGCAGTGGCAGTTCAACTGTTGCAAGTTAGTGAAAGCAACCGAGTTAAAAACGAAACTTGTCGCATGTGCCCTTCTCTACACGGATGAAAATTCACGTTAGTTGATTGTTTCTCACACTTTTATGGACGGCTTTGGTTTTTGGGTTCTGACGTGACTCACCAGCGCGCCTTTCAAAATAAATTCCATGGTGTATAATGGGTCTTTTAACGTCCATTTCCTGGGCACTGGCTTCGTTCCAGGCCCACTCATTTAAAGTATTCTGCGCCTAAATAGACTGCGAATGGCACACTCATTGGCTATAACTAGCTGCGCCGGGGTAACAAAGTTTCGAGTTTCTGCATTTGATGTTCATTGTTGGACGACGAGAATCAATTGACAAGGAGAGGAGGGGAGGACGGTTTGGTCCTTCTTGGGTGGAGAGCACAAAAATTGTCGAGAATTTTATTCTTTTTAAAATGACGTGAGAGTTTTTGAAGTTGAAAAATACTTATGAAGGAACCATTAATCGAAGTATTTCAACGTGGAATTCTTCTTGACGAAGATCATGTTATCGTTTTGTTGACAACCTGGGTGAGTACAAATGTGCGACCCAAACCAGAGATGGCCTGGCACTCCATAGAATATACAGCAGCAACGGTTCTTTAATAGTCTGAATGGCCTTGCAATCGCAGCTCCAAGGCCATGGTTGTGAGAAAAAAGGCAAAAATAGTCGTCAGCATGTAATGAAGAGTCATTCATTACAAGTCAATCTGCATCTTCAGCAGTGAAATCAGGCTCTGGAGGCTTATGTAGTTTCACAAGCTCCCTAGCAGGACTTGCATTGCGATTTCGATGAACACCACGGAGAGCATTAGCTGCAAACCTGGAAGCCAAAAGTGTGGCACCCAGACTAACATTGCTACGGGCTTCTTCTGCACCTTCTGCTTCTGCTTTGTCCTCTTCTTCCTTCCTACGAAGCTCCATATTCTTTCTCTTTGTGTAACGCCGCCATGCAGCTTGAATAAAGCAAGCTGCCCAAGTCCTCCACTGCTGTGAGTAAAAACGGAAGGTGTGTTGAACTTGTCTACTATGGAGGCGCCTGAACTGACTGGCAACAAATTTCAACTCTTCAGCTATGAGAGCAAAAGCTTCAACTTCTGTTAGTGCCTTCACTGTCCGTGTAGATGATGGGAGGTTGACACTAGATTTGGGATCCAGTGCCCAGGTCAACAGCTCCTCACCACAGAAATCTCCTTCTTTGAGCAAACCCCGGTTAAAGAAGCCACTTCTCCCACCATCTGTGGTTACACTCTCAAGGCGACCTCGTATGATAAAGAGCATTTCATCAACTGGATCTCCTTCGCGAACTATGTAAGTGCTCTCTGTAAATAAGGATGGCTTCAGTCGCTCACAAATGGCATCAAGCAGCCTCTCATCCATATTCTCAAAAAGAGGCACCTACAAGTGCCAGCAATAGCAATTAATGACTATAAACAAAATGATAGCCAGCAAGCACTAATTACCTGAGCCCAAAAAGGGAGACAATAAAGAACAAGTGCATGGGTGCAGAAGGGTAAATTGGAGTAGGTCATTAGTTGTGTTTTTGGGGAGGTGGTCACTAGTTGTTTTTCCTTCTGTTCTACTGGAAAGCAAATGGATTTCGAGGACACAAGTCTACTCCAATAAACCTTTGTTCAATGTCCCAAAGGCAGTTCCTAGTGCACAGGGCTCCTCACTTTGTGGATTTCTAAAGTTTATTAATGCTTCAGATATTGTTGAATGTCCACACACTCACATGCCCAAATCTGATGTGGACACTACAAAAATAATAACAAGATTCTTTATTTACTTTTTCTTCTTCACATTAAAGTTTCAACAATGGCCCCAAGTGAGACAAACCACTTAATACAAGGGTTGGCAAAAAACAAGGAAGTAGTAAGATTTTATGGGCTTACCCTCCTCACCAAAGCCAGACAAAGGTGTCGCTTGATGTCTCTCCTAAGATCCTTTGGTAAGTTCTGTACCAAATATTCTTCATCCACTCCATGTGTTTCCAACCACTTATACTGATCATAGCGCCTCACCCGTTCCTTAAGGTCTTGTGGAAGCAAGCGATGATGCATCCACTGCTCTGAGTCACGCCTTTTGATTCTCATCTCTTCCAATCGTATGGTAAGTGATTGAAGATAAGTCTGTCCAAATAGAAGAAACTCCACAATTTCAACACTGTCAGGATGAGCCCCCCCACCACCCTGGCCCAGATTGTGTAAACACAGGCATGGATAGGCACACAAATATTTGATCATTTAGAAGCTTTTCATTTTCTTGCCCCATTTAATTTTGCCTGTTATTCTGACATCTGAATGCATTTTCCCAAAACAAAGGTGCAACCCACCAGAAGAGAAAAAAAGGAAGGAACGGAGGGATGAAGAGGCAATTGAGAGGCCACAATGGGAAAAGCAGAAAATCTAATTTACCTGCATGTTGCCAATCAAAAGCGCAAAGAGTACAAGTCCTAGTATGGCTAATGCTATGGAAAACAAAACCTCTCCTGTGTAGGTGCTGGTTTCAAGTCCTTGGCCAAGTGTGCTGCAAAGAAGTGAGGACTGTGTAGTTGAGTATTAATGTAAACAATACATTGGGGTTCAAAGCTTTACCACCTAGATAATCAATAAAAAAGAGACTCATCTTTTCTACTAATGTTTCAAAGAGTATATATATTTGATAGAAGCCAACCATAACAGAAGCATATCTTCGACAACAAAAGCAAACAATGTAAAAACAATTAAGGTGTAGGCATCTTTATAAAAAAGGACATTCAATTATTGTAAGTCATGGAAATTGGTTGAACAAGCATACAAGGGCATACTCAAATTATAAGTTTCTATAGGGCCACTAATATACCACACATAAAAAGTACCCTAAAACTAAGCCTAGCTCACCAGAGGATCTAATCCTCACAAAGTAATCTAACCAACAATACCAACAATATAAAAGCACTTAAAGTGATTACAGAGCACATACAACGTGAACTCAACTAGGGGTACCTGAATGAGCCTAGTTAGGATTTTCAATAATATGGCATGGGACAAGACACAGTAAAAGTCCATAATAAATATTTCACAAGAAACTGCAGCAAGTAAGAAGACCTGCATCTCATAAGCATCTTCCAATAAGAGAAACAACAATGATCAAAGTTATGGCCCATCAAGCCAATAGTTTTAGAGAATCAACTAAGACATAAAGCAAGAAACAAATGACAAATCTCCTAAAAAAAATTTGGCATCAAATTTGTTTTTGTTTTTATAAAAACCTCCAAGCCACCAAAAACATCCTGCCTCTCTGAAATTCAAACTGCAAAGAAAGCATGAACATCCAGTTGGACCAATTATGAAAACAAAAACAAGAAAGGAATTTACCTCAAATTCTGAAGTCCCCACCATAAACAGTAACAGTATTTAGAGATGAACTTCATAGACGAAACAATATCAGATGATAAAGCATTTTGATAGATGCCAAAATCAAATGCCCCATTACTACCATCTGCTGAGCAATTCACCTGCAGACTAGCACCACTAGCACTAGCCCAGGCATCATAACCGTCCATGCGCTGATTGCCGCAATACAGGAAGTTTTTATTGCATCTTACAGCATCAGTGCAAACTAATTCCTGCCAACATGTATCCCTCCTTTCTACAGCTAACAAGTACCAAAAAGCGCCAACAATCTGCAAACAAAATTTGATGAAAAAAGAAAGGCTCGGTTATGGCTGAGATCCAAAGTTAATGCAAACAAACATTAAAATGAAAATGAATTCTACACTTTCATCATCACAGCAGTCAGAAAACAATGATGCTCTGGTACTTGGAATAAATACAAAGCTACGTGTGTGAAGCCTACCATAATTGTACTCTAAACATTGTCACAACTATGAAATCTGTGAATGTAACAATGCTTACAACTTTAATAGGACTTACATGACTAGCAAGCATGTATAGAAGCAAATAATACACAGCACCAGCCCAAGCAGTTTCAGCAAAGACACCTGCCGTCCTTTTCAATTCTGATGTTAAGGGTAAGATTCGAAGAAATCTAGGAATATATTGAAGCAAGATGATGAAAAACAATGACCGTTTTGTGGCCAAGACATCAGAACCTTTTGATCTCAGCAGAAATCTCCAAACCACAATCTGCAAGTGGAAAACCAATTAAAAAGCATAACAGAGGTTTTGCAAGTTGCTCTGTTCCAAAAATAGATTCTGTGGAACAAACTTTTAAAGAAGTATCAGAACAACAAAAAGCATGCATCATCTGAATAAACAAAAAACTCAAGGTGGCACAACTTATAAACCTGTGGGAGGGGAAGGATAGAAAGAAAATCGATGATGAAATATCGCTGCAAGTATCGCTTGGCTATTTGTGCAGGATTTATTACAAGTTCACCTCGCCCAAATACCCGAGAAGAAGGAGCAATATAAGCTGTTCGAAAGTGGAGAGCCATGCGGAGGAGATAGAAAACATCAATAAATGTCCGTAATGTTGTTGTTATAATTGCTAACTTTTGATCTATACCCAAACAGTTTGCCGCTTTGTCGAAAACCGGAAGATAAAAAAATAGAGGGTCAACAGAGACTGCCAGAATACACGAAATGACAAACAGTTTGTGGCAAAATAGAAGGAATTTGTCTTGAGGATCAAATATCTTCCTCTCTGATGCATTAAGGTCTTCTGGAAATACTGCACGAGAGACTCCAAATCTAAGTGACCGACCAATAGATATGAGTCCTTCAGATCCCTTTCTCATCCCCCTAGTAAAAGATCTTGATTTGGTACTGGTTCTCTGACCAGCATGATTAAATCCCTCAATACGAATTCCATATTTTTTCATTCTTGTATCAGGGGAAGATAATGTAGAGTCCAAATCATCCAACCTAAAATACCAACCAATATGAAAACAATCAGAATATTTCATAATAAAATATCCCAGAGGAGGAATAGAATCAAAGAATATAAAACAATCACAAGGAAGAAAAGAAAGATGAGCAGTGGACTATACATCATTAGAAACACAATTCTTGAAATCTCATGGCTGAGAAGCTCGGTTCTCCTCGGGATACACTTACCAATTCACAGAAACTTTCACGAACAGGATCACGGGGTCCAAGCAATAGGTCAACAAAAAATGGAGATATCATAGACCATACTTGATGATATCATGCATGATTATTGGCAAGCTATAGAAACCTACAATACGATTAGTTCCTTAGTTGACATTTCAAATAGTTATAGTCGCTGCAAGCACGTGTTCCCTTCTCACAACTTCAAACTCTTATATGGAGAGTTTCTATAGCCTCGAAATACGGTACGAGGCTGTATATGCTGATGCACCTTGCCTCTTAAACTAGAGTGCGACGATTAAGACACAGTTGCAGTCGATAGGCCTGTTATTTAGATGCCATTCATAACATAACATATCAACAAATGAACCAGCCAACAGAACAAGAAGAAATATTATTTGAGGCGCTTAAAAATCTTTCGGATGAGATCAAAAATCAATGCAAATTGAATTTAAGACCGTGTCAAATTTCTTCTTCCTTCTCCTATGAATGAATCAAAGCAAAGGGATGAAATGTGAATTTGGGGTACCTTACGAAGTTGTCCTTCTTGTCGCCCAGGCACTGCGGTTTGTAGCTACTACAATCAAACATTTTTTGCCACAAAACGTACCTATATCAACTGCACGCCAACAAAATACAAAACATAATTAATACAGAAGAAACTCGACTTCATAAAGCATAATTAACTGCCGTTGGCCACAGAATTTCATTAATCCAATGTTAAATCCCAAAAGAAAAAACTAAATTATCAGTTAAAAGCTTCGCATCATTAGATATACTACGCGGTAAAAAAGAAGCCAGTAATCAAGAACAAGTCCTGATTAGAAAGATAATCACACGATTAGATCAATTAAAATTAATCTTTTTGGAACATTAAAAAAAAAAAAAACAAAACAAAAAAGAACAAAGCAACTTCCAGCGAAAAAGTTACGGCTATTAGCTCGTGAATCAGAGGGAAAAAACGAAGGCAAAAGAAATAAAAATAATTGAAAAAAAGAGAGGGGGGGCAGGGAAGAGTCGGCTACGGGGAAGCGGGGGGGTAGCTTACGAGGCAGCCTAGTTGGTTCATGAGATGCGCCATTGCAGCAGGTCACTTTTCTCTCTTCGCGAGTCTCGACTAGTCAAAGACGGACCTAGTCGCTACGATCCGAGCCCAAGAATTTTTGCCACGCGTCTTCATTTTACCGTTCCGCTTCGTCGTAGAAAATAGAGTTTAACCAAGTTTACCGCGGTCAATGCTAGAGATTGGACACATAATTTTTTTTTCTTAAAAAATAAAAATAAAAATCCAACGAGTAGTTGAAATGATCATATTATTATAACGGGTCTTGCTACTTGCAGATTTGGCGAGATCTCAAATGTTACGGGGTCTCAGCCAGATCGAAGCACCTTATGGATTTACACTCTTTTTTATTTTATTTTATTTTAAATTTTATGTAAATTTTCAAGAATTAGGAGTTTGAAATCCCAGTCTCCCAAAGAGATTTGCTCTTGTGCTTAGCTTAACTAAACAGAGTCCGGTCGGTTAACCCACGAAAAATGAGAAAGTAATAGTGTGAACACGTTTGGATGCACTTTTCTAAGTTGTTAGAACTGGATCGTTCGTTGCATCGTCCAGTCATCTAATTGACTTTGTTTAGTTGGTGCCCCGTTAACATCATCCGCAATTTAAGGAACCATTAACCAACAATAAAAAAATTGTTCTCCAGTTGGTGGACTCGGGGTGACCGATGATGGGGGACCTTAAAAGTAATACTCTTTTTTTTTTTTTTTTTTTTTTTTTCAATTACAGGATTGAAGACATTAACCGTTGAAAGTGGCTATTTGACCTTGGTCTATTAAGTACAAGCAGCCTCGTCCTACCGAAGAATCTTACCCCGACCGGGTGCAAACGGAACGTTCGCTTTGTGTTTTTATTGCCAAAAATATTGGTAGTTTGCTATTAACTATTTCCCATTTTTTTGACTTCTTCTGTCGAATCCGCAAAGAGGTAAGTTGCTCATCTTGTCCCATTTTCGTAACACCAGCAGTAGTACCATAACCTCGGGTTTTTTGTTATTTACAAATTCGTAACAAAGTGAAACAGCAGAACTGGCGCTGAATATCGTCGTTAGCCAAAACATATCCCAATCCGATTATGCAACATTTGTCATCTGCAGCCTGGTGAACGGGACAGCATCCCCAGGAAGCTACCTGAATGACTAGTTGCCAACTCGTGTCTCTGCATAACCTTGAAAACCTTGCAATCATAATGGCAGGTATTGCAACAAGATACTGCTAGCATGTTGCATAAGCTTCTGTTGTCACAGCTTCAATGCCAATGTCAACAAAAGGGCCAGACTTTCTGCAAAAAGTTCAGCAACCTGGCAATTTGTGATTCGTTTGTAAAAGGACATGAACTCGCATGGTTTTGAGCCATTAGACAAAATAGATTGTGTTGGAGAAGATTCTCAACCATGGTGATCCAGAGCATCAGCCATAGTACTTCTAGCTGCATTGCATAGCACTTCGGGATCAGTTCCTTCTAGAGGTTTATGAACAACAATTTTTACAGACCCTAAATTCAGTATACCCTCCATTCCAGCAGGCATAATTTTTCCAGTTCCAACAACTGTCATAGGGACTACTGGCACCCCTGTTTTCGCTGCTACACTGAATGCACCCTTCTGCACAATTACCAGTAATATAAAACATTGAATCAGGGCTCTAATATTCCAGAAACTGTTATCAACACTAATTTGTTAACAAGCCAATTTGTTTACAAGGGATCCAAATTTAACTCACCTTGAAAGTGCCTAATTTTCCATCCTTACTCCGTGTTCCCTCTGGAAAGAAACAAACAGATGCACCCTTCTTGACTAGATCCATGCATCGCTTAAGACAATCCTATGAAAATGCAGCTGTCAGAGTCTCAGATCCGAGTTTCAATAGCAAAAATATCAGTTTGCAAATGGGGACAACAAAGATCTCTAAGAAAAAACTCTTACCAACTGGCTTCTGCTATCCATGCGCTTCAAAGGAATAACCCCCAGCATATACATGGCCCATCCAATAATGGGAAATAGAAATATAGCAGTTTTACTGATGAACTTAAAGCTTCTGCCAAGAGTGAGAAGAGTATAGATGTCTAGAAAACTCTGGTGATTTGAAACATATACAACAGGAGTATCTGGCCGGGGCAAATTCTCCAATCCCTCGTACTCAATTTTGAAAAAAGGAGCAACAGTTATTGTTGCCCAAACTTTTGCTATGAAGTAATGTGCTTTTCTTTGGTATCGGTCCAACAAGACCACAAAAGGATGTTGTACCAACATCAGCACAAATAGACATATGGCAGAAACTGCAGTAACAGCATAAAAGGACATTCCTCTAATTTTTGACCACAATTTAATATCTGCACTTTAAGAATGCTTTTCAGGATATACATTGGCGTAAAGTTGAAAGTCAAATGAAGCAAACAACTGAGAAGGCTCTCAAAGAAAACCTGATTGTGGATAGGCTGCATCAGAGATCCCAGCCCTTGCTAGTTCAGATATTACAACAGTGTTTCTGGACAACTTCTTTCTTTTAAGCAGTTCATAGCCAAAATGCATTTGATCCCCATCCAGCCAAAAATGATGACATGTTATTGCCCCTTGCTTCCTTGGAATGCATGAAAAGCCATTCAGAGCTGCTGTGCAGGAAAAGGCAACCAGACAAAAAAAGTTGAAATGGACTAAGCTTATCAAAGCAAACAGCTAAGTCAAGGACTACATCTAAGGTAATCTCCATACTGCAAGATACTTTACTAGTTCAAATACTTTGAAAACTAAACAAACTAATATAGATGGGACCAATGTAAAATGCTGATGTTGGAGTGACCACAGAGCTACCACATACCAGAATATTACTCTCTTGAATGGTAAAAGATAGAGTTTCTGTGAAATTAAGTTACATTTTCAATAAAACATGAAATCCAAGTAGAAGAAACATGTGATCTCTTTTTTTTTTTTTAAGCTTCTCTCTCTCTTTCATGCCAAGAAAGGAGTTTGGACATCAAAGGCCCAAGGGCAAGGTACATCCCCAGCCCACATGGTGCACATGAGATTACGCATACAACAAAACCTTACATTATGTTAGCCACACTGTTTGTGCATAACTATTAGAGCAATACACATGGGCACTGTAAACATCAAAGTAAATCTCATTTTAAGAACATGAAAAGTAAAGAAAGTTGGAGTTTTGGCATGCTGCTTATATTTTTTGGCAGAAGCATACAAACTCATCAAGTAGGAGGTTTATTATCTTACAAGTCTTTGAATTTCTCAAAGATCCCTTTCCATATGGAGAGCATCCAACATAGAATCCTTTATATGCACAGAACTGCATTGAGTGAAATGCAAATAAAATAAAATAAACCAAAAAGGAGGAATTTTACAGGAAGGCAAAGGAAACTATTAACAACCAGATATGACATGGGAACAACACACAATTCCCCAACAACAGACATTAGCAGAAAATGAGTAAAGCTTTCCCTGCAGAATCCTAAGCTCGGCATAAATATATTGAACAGAATTGCAGGTATCTCTTTCGAAACCCTTAGTAGCAAAAAGGTTATCAAAGGGGAAAAAAAAAAAGAAAAAAGAAAAATATTAACAGAAAAGGAGTGGTGTTAAAGGAAGTGGACCATAATTGGATTGTTGATTTGTTACAAAGCACAATGTAATATAAACCAGAGGAAATGATGCATTCAAAACAAACTACAAATTGAACAGATTCAAATGAAAATGAACAACATGCTTACAACCAGCCAATAAAGCCCCAATGCAATAATTTCATTCAAAATCATTAAAAATTTAAAATAAAAAAAAAAGGAACTACTAAAATAGTCGCCTTTAAATTCAAAGAGGCCCAATCCATGCCAGACAACAACGAAAACACATGGATATACCAAACAGGCCATCAAAGCAATTGCGGTGCCACCAAATAAATTAGCTTCAAGTCGCCCAAACATAGACTCGCTATTATTCACTTGAGATTGAAAAAAAAAAGGACGCACGAAGACAACAATCTATCGCCATAGCTCCAAAATCATTTTTCCCGCATTTTCTCAGCAACCAAACAGAAAGTCAACGAAAATTTTTAGTTCAAAACAAAGGACAGCACGCCCATCCACAACAGTTACTTATCAACGAAAAAAGAAACAAAAAAAAAAAAAGAGGAAGAGAGACAATGATACATACCGGTAATGAATAAGACAGAGCAGGGTTGCTCGATCTTCTATAACCTGAAATTTCAAATATCAACACAGAACAGATTTAGCTCAGAAACTATTAAACGAATACTTACATACGTACATATGCATGCGTAGAGAGAGAAATTACAGAGAAGCGGAGTGTTGGTGGTAGAAAGGGCGACTTCCATGAAAGTCTATTCTGGAAAATGCAAAGAAGCAGAAGAAAGAGCGTTTATGAGGGTTTGCTCGATTGTTGGAATAAAAAAACAAAAAAAAAAAAACAAAAAAATTGCCAATTCGTAAAATAATATTAAATATTCGTTTTCTTTATCCTTTTGGATTTTCTTTGGTTGGAGGCGTTTTTTCAGTCAACTTGTTTTTTATTTTGGAGTTTTTTTTTTTTTATTTCTATTCTTTATTTTATAGTAATAATTGAATTGGGGAATTCTTGTTCTGTTTATAATTATAATAATTGAGTTCGGAAGTCGAAAGGGAAAATAATTAATTATATAGTATTAAGAACCCGTTGATTTTTCCATCTCTTAAACCTTTCGAGCTCATTGACACAATTTGCTTGCACTCATCTCCACGGTGGGTTCCTGAACAAGTCAAAACCAGTCATATCACGAAAAAATCATTAACCCCGCCGTTTTTATTTTTAATTATCTAAAAAGATAAATTATAAATATATTAATTATTATATTTATAAATTTAAAATAAAATTATTTATTAGTATTTTTATCTTAATATAAATTTTAAATTTTATAAGTAATGTTCGCGAGGAGATTGGATGAATATGGAGAAAAACATGATCTCAAGCCTTTGCGTGAGCTAAGATAAAAGAATCTTTTATCTCTCCATGTATTCTTTCATAACTACTGTATCTGCCATTCTGACTTGAGCGTCAGAATATTACAGAGACCTTCAGTCCGATCTACTGAACCCTCTCTTCTCCCTCCCTCTGTGGCGGAAGTTGCGACGGTGAAGGCAAGGAGAAAGAAGGAAGCCGTGAGGTGCGGCGGGGGAGTCGCAGGGCGGGGAAAGCGAAATTAAATGGGGAACGGACAGACGGTGCATTCAGAGAGATGAAAACTTCATGGTTTGACACGTAACAACAATCCATTTTACCGACTGGTAGAATAGCCCTGCGTTGGGTATGATGCTCTGGTTACTCTTATTTGGTGATTACTCTGAAGGATCCCGGAATTTTCTAAGCAAAATTCCAATGGAGTAGACCTCTAAATCTCAAATCAAGCATCCCTCCTCGACTCCTAATATATTATTATAATCATTAATTGCGTAATAATTAATAATTATGACAACTTTTAATGTATAATAATTAATAATTATAATTATATAATATCCATGCATATTTAGTGGTACCTAATATACCCAGCTCTAGTCAGAAGACAACCGCCCCGAGTTTTACGCATTAGCTTAAAAGGTTGGTTTCATGGTTCATGTGAAAAGCGAGAGAGAGAGAGAGATCTTTTAATCACGAGATAATCACATTATTTGACAGAATGGACGAGGGAAATTGTATAGCATTACCAGAATTTAGATTTACTCACAAGGATAGATAAAAAAAAAAAAAAAAAAAGGGAACGAAAAGAAAAGAAGGAAGAACCCTTGAACCTGATACCACACTGGAGATTTAGCATTCTGGGGTGTGGCAGCGCTTGAACCCACAGTCCACGCACTCCCACCAAAAGCCTTGCGTTGACTGATTAAAACGGAAAATGTTTTCTCAACAAGACCAAGTTTCTCATTTTTAAACTTTAGACTAAGCAGTCCAAAATCATAACAAATCCAGGTTTTATTCCTTTTGAAAAGATAAATTAAGAAATGGATAGAACAAACACAGACAATAAAAGAACAAAAGACTATTCTACAGCCTCAAGGGACTGATTCACCTCCGAAAAACAAACAAACCCGGAAAACAGGACAAACATAGCGTTGCAACAAGCCCACAAGGCAACCGTTCAAGGCAGGATTGAGAGCAGAAAGCCAGGGAAAAGCAAACCAACAAACATTTGAGACAGGAAACATGACAGACACTCACTTAAGGAGTGTCTTGACAATAGATTTCACATTCAGCTTTTTGAGATCTGTGTAAGATTGGCCGCAACCAACGAACATGACCGGTGCACCAGAGATGTAAACCATCGACAGTGCTGCCCCAACCTACAACCATTCAAAAATATTTATGGACTGAAAGCAGTCAACATGTATAGAACGGATAGCTATTCAAGGGAGAAAAAACAGAAATGCTCGTGGCCCATGAGTCTTAACCTTGTCATCAATTGTGTCAAACTTGGTAAGCAAGATCCCATCAATCAGTCTTGGATTAGGTGAAGTAGAGAGGTCCGCTAATTTCTGGGGAGAAGAAATGTTGCTTGATAAACAGAATGACACCAGAGAAAGAACAAAAAATGAGACAATAAAAAAGTTCAAACACAAGAACAGAACCTGATTGAATTTTGATAGCTGATCAACAGCATCATTTCCAACCAAGGCCTCTCCAACAAACAACACCAGATCAGGATTATTAAGGTAAATAAGCTTGGAGAGAGCTCTCATTAATGGCTCATTATCCTGAAATGCACAGTAAATCATATTTAAAAAATGCAACGACGAAAACAAACAAGCATGTGAGGCAAACCCCTTCCATTATTATTTGTTACATCTTTTCATTGATGCAGGGACATAACAAATATTTGTAATGCTTTCAACACTCCAATTTTGTAATTAAAAAGGCAATTAATTGGAAATCCAAAAAAGATCAACACAAGCACTTCTTGATAAAGAAGTAGCAAACATTAGGTTGAGGCCAATTCTATAGATCAGAGACACATGAACCTCAAATGTACAGTAGCAAAGTACCTGCATTCTGCCAGCAGTGTCAACAAGAACAACATCAGAACCATTGCGTGAAGCCTCTTGAATCGCTTCCTTGGCTACAATAGCAGGATCTTTCTCATAGCCCTTTTCAAATATAGGGATCTAGCACAAAAATTTTAAAGTCAGATTTAACTGTACAGTCTTTAACAAACTGGTAGAAAACATGTAGCACTGTAAAGCAGTGACATCAATTCTGTACCTGAAGCCTACGTGCATGGGTCCGTAGCTGCTCAACAGCTCCTGACCGAAATGTATCGCAAGCAGCCATCATAACACTGATCTTATGCTGCAGAAGCCAATATGCAACCTGCAATGCAACATGTAAACTTAGAAACATGCCCTTGATAAAAAAGCCATCTGACGAGTGCAGACAAGGAGGGAGTTCAGCTTAACCTTGGCCAAATTAGTGGATTTTCCAACTCCATTGACACCAACAAACACAACAACATACGGTTTCCCTTGCTCCTTTGCAGCATGCACATCCCTCAGGATGTCAATAGAGCGCCTAGGAGTTAGAATACGAACAAGAGCTTCTTCCATTGCTGCCTGAATCCATATTTGCATTGCATTACAGTAAACTCACCGCTCAATCAAAATGCTTAGATGCAAAATGAAGAAGAAGGAGAAGAGAAAAAATCGAATGGATTAAACGAACCTGTACTGTTGAAGATATCCTCGTGAAAGATGCTAGCTTTTTACCTTCAAGACTAACAGAAACTGATTCACAGAGCTTCTCAGCAATCTCCTCAGCCTGTTATTACCACAGGGATAAAAACGCCATAAGCACTCAAATGAGATTGATAAGTAATGACTGATCAAAATAATACAAGTAAATAGAATCACTTGGGCAGGCAACATACCACATTCTTGGTCATCAGCCTGTCCTTAAGAGCTTTCAGAGCTGGTTCCAAGTCTGCCTTATCCAAATTTGCCTTTCCTGCAATACTGAGCCAAAGAAAAAAAGTCTGTAATTTTTGCAGCCAAAATAGTTTAAGTTTCTAACTCCTAACTTCTTTAGTAAAATATAAACTTCACCATGTATTTATTTTAAGAATAAAATAAGCATGCTGACAAATAAATTCTATGTAAAGCAGAGTACAAATGATGCAAAGAAGAAAACAATGTTATATTAATCTCTATGGATATAAGCCCGTTATAAATATGGTCATAATGCAAAGGAATCATTATTTGTAATCCAGAAAGAAAACCAAGTTGGAGAAATTCAACAGGGGTCTTATGATACATCTTACCAACAGAACAGTTAAGGATACAGTAAACAACTAGTGCTACATCAGGTCAGGCACAGTAAGACTGAATGGACATATGTTCCCAAGTATTCCAGAACATATTACAAGAACCAAAAACACCCTTTGTAGATATCTTTTCTTCAGAAAGTGGGCAGCTAGAAACTTCCATGTGTATTCCAGTGTTGTTAGTGATTTTGATATTGAAATGCAGAACAGAAACAAATCAACAACATACTCAAACACATTAACATAGCCTCACTAATACCAAGTGCAGTCAAATAATTTTAGCAGTTCTTTAATAGGTAACTTATATTTCAATCCCCTAAGATATGCAACTTGACTCAAACTCAATGCAATAAACAATGTATTACCTTTGGAACATGGATGAAAACCATCCCTTCTTCTTACCATCAGTCTTGCTGTCCTTCCCCATTTCCTCATCTTCTTCAGCCTCACTTTCACTACCAATAATCTCATCCTTGTCCATCATGCTCTCACCTTCATCAGCTGCCACAACATCCATATTCTCATTCCCATTCTCCACAGGATCTGTGAAGTCCAATTTTGACTCTGGAGGTGAATCATCCCAAACTCTATTCTGTTTTGTTATTTTTTTTTTTGGGTCAACCTTGGAACCCTTCCTAGCAACAGTATCAGTTTTTTTCCCACCTTTACTCCTAAGCTTTTGAAGCTTAGTTACATCAAAAGCTCCAACATTGGAACTTGCATTTTCTTTACCGTTAGGGACACCTATCACCCTAGACCCTTCAATATCAACATAGTTACCTTTGGAGTGTCCATTCTCCAATTTATGCCCTTTCCCATGATCCCCATCACCACCATCATTTGCTTCATTCTGGTTCTTATTTCCTCCTCTGAACCCACCCTTTGTCACCTGGCCTTGCTTCTTGCCATCACTTACAGGTTTATTCATAGGCTTCGATTTCTTCAACTCCTCAGCCCGAGCTTCAGCTTCTTTCCTAAGTTGCCTAAACATCTCATCAAAATGATCATAATCTGTCCGTTTTGGATCATATATATCCAGAAACTCACGCTTCACCATCGAAAGCAGTTCATCCACATAAAGTAAATGGAGGATCCGCTGATACACCGCAACAAACACCAAGCCAAGGTCATTATGGAAGGTCCATTTGAGGGTGTATGAGGCACCTGGAGCATCATAGTTGTAAGATGCTGCACCAGATCGCTCCTCCAAAAGACAGGACCGGATCAAGGTGTCAATGGGAGATCCTTTCAAGGCATTTCCGAGCTCTTTACACGTCCAGAGGATCAAGCCTCCTCGAGTAAAAATTAGCAATTGGTCTAGCATCCTTAATTTTTAGACTGGAAAACTGCAATCAAAAACACCCCACAAAATTCAAAGCCCAGAGACAACAAAAATCAGGCAAATGAGGAGGGGGCAAGGAATTAATACAAGGAACCAGGCATCTCCATTACAATACCAAAAAAAAAAGCACGCAACTTTACAGCCAGCCGAGTCTTTTTTGTATTTTTTTTTTTTTCATTTTTTTTCCGAATTGAAGAAAACCCACAAATTAGAATACCAAAATTCCATTATCTGCCAACCAAAAAACAGGATTGATCGATCACAAAATAACTTTCATTAAAGAAAAAGAAAAAGAAAAACTCAATGAATTAACAAAATCTATCAAAGAATCAAATTAAAACCGTTCTAAATTCCGATAAATTAATTTCCATTTAAAGATAAACCCAGATGTTCTTGGTCCCTGCAAAGTCTGGATAGATGTGTAATTTGTCAAAAAGAAAACTAAAGATCCCGAAATCGCAATAAACATAGATCAAGAATTATAAAACAAAAAAGAGGAAAACCAAATTCAAATTAAGAACAAGGACAACAAACGGAAACACGAAACTATTAGAACAGAAACCTCGTCATTCGTAAACTCGATCAAAGAACTAAAGATTAGAAATAACAGGATCGAGACACAAAAATCGAAAATACCTTCTTAGTTCTTTTTCTTTCCTTTCTCTGTTTTTGACTCCTTTTCTTTTTTCCTGATTTATGTCTGAGAAACTCAAAGAAAAACAATAAATAAATAAGACCGGCAAGGGAGAGGGAAACAAAAAATGGAATCCGATTGGGATTTGTTAATGTTCCGAATGTATATAGGACTCGCATCAAAATTTAAAAAAAAAAAAAAAAACATATTTGATTTTTTAAAAAATAATTTTAATTTTTATATAAATAAAATAAAATAACTCGTATTTATTTATATATGCCTTTTTTTTATTTTAATGGTAATAGAAGCCGCGGCGGCTACCGAGTAGAAGCCTTTTTTGACCTCCCGGAATAATTAAATGTCGGGTAAATTTAACACTTAAAAATAAACAATTTTATTTTTAAAGATATAGTTAAAATTGTTTTTAGAAAAACCGTCATAATTTTAAATAATAAAAATTCCATTGCATGGAATGATTGTTATAAACTAAGTTTGACTCTTTAAGATTAAATTGGGTAAATTTATTGTTAGCGAATTTCAGGCTACGCTTGGACAGTCAAATTGGCTCAAATTAGAAGGAGCTTTAATAAGAAAAATTGGCTAAAAATGAGCCACCAAAAAAAAAAAAAAAACTCATTGCCTAAAAATTGAAGTTATATTGAATTAATTACGTTGAATAAAATATTGTACAATATAAATTATTTTATAAGTGTATAAAAATTTTTTTAATGTCCAAATGAATATATAGAAGTTTTATCTAAGAGGGAGTTTTCAAAGCTATCACATGGCAACTTATACTTTTTGACAGCAGAGAGAAAGGAAAAAACCAAAATTGATACATAACAAATAATTTGTGCCAAAAATAATTATAATTACGCATTTATAAATATATGTTTATTTATCTGTTTATCTTTTTAACATTTTCGAGCTCAAACGCCGACATTGCCGAGCCAGAAGAGTAATGGGATTTGAGCAACAGCCACGGAAAGCAGGAGATAGCGGCGCTTGCTTGAATGCTTCTCACAGCGTCTCATCTCAGCAATCAGAATCCTCTCTAGGATCTTCACAGAGAATATCCCCAATACAGAAGCATTCCCATAATGTTACTGCATGGAAAGAGCAATGGCACAAAATCCTTGCTATCAGGGCCACCGATACCGCTGCAAAAGTGTATCCTCCATAAGCAACAACGTCAAGCAACGGCACTTCCCCCATCTCCCAATGTGTGTAATGTTAGTAGCTTCAAGGGGGGGGGGGGGGACTTGGAACAACCAGCACAACAGGTCCATTTGCTAATTGCACTCCCAGGGCTTCAGGGCTAAACTGAAGCACAGAGAGTCAGTTTTGTCAGCAAAATAGCAGTCGGACAAAATGATTTTTCAAAGATGGAGAAGCCAACGTTGCACAATTATGATAATTTTGTAGAACAGAGAAATATTCACTATATTTTAAGAAAACTTGCTTCCCGTTGATGCCCAAGAAGAAGCCAGCCAGGACCAGATAGGCTCCAAATGCCGTTAATGGAATGTACAAATCAGGTGCATTGATATCGTAAATGGGAGTTCTATGAGAATTAGCTAATTACTAATTACGTACTGACCATTCACTTGAAAATAATACCAGGGATTGGACAAGTGTTTGCTAATCTGTAACGTGTAGAGAAAGAAGATTGCATCACACTCTTTTACCAATTAAGCCTATGAGAATAGCTAATATAAAAAGCTCTGCGAACTTTTGGAAGCTGCTTCCTTGTACTAGTTTTAAGTTTTAACTTGCATTGAGCTGAGCTTGAACCCGGGAGTCTCTCTCCGCGTGCACCCAGTTCACTTCTGATGACATCCGACGCAGCTCCACAAACTGCATCTCCAAAGGAATTCACTTCCTTTAATGGTTGCATAAAGACTTTAACTTGGCCAGCAATGTTCCCGTGCGTAGGCTGCTTGGAGACATACGAATGCATAATTGTACTTCTAGTAGTGTTGTTCTTGGATTCACAAAATTTTAAGCCACCTCAAAGCCCATTAGACTGCCTCTACACATGAATAGAAATAGCTTTCCTATAGGGTGTCCTTGCCTCCTTCCATTACTCCCTTTATTCAATCTTCATTCCCGTTGATTGAACTGAAAATTATCATCAAATTTCCCAAGTTCCAAACCATTACAAGACAAATTATACTACTGTAGTAAGACAACTTGTGACATGACTCTCGATTGCCGTGGTTCCTTGAGGTTGGAAACAAGAGAGAGAAATTTTCCGGCGATTGGCAACTATTTTTCCAAGTAACGGATTTACAGGTACCATCTCCACCGGAAACGGCAGCCATGAGAGCGGAAGAGCAACCAGAGGGGCGGCAATGGCAGGGCAGAGAGAAGAAGAGAGGAGAACGTGTATAAACATAATTTGGTTCTTTTTTTTTTTTTTTTTTTATTACAATGAATTAATTTTTCATATTCCTACAAATTTCGTGTTTTTTTTTTTTTTTTCGAATTAAAATTTTAGATCTTGAAAATATATCCTCTAAGAACTAAACATAATTTTGTTAATCTCGCAGAGTTAAGCAGTTCTAGTATACAAGAATACTTACTTCAGAAAAGAGCCTAAAGAACAAGTTCTGTACAAGTAGGGCCTCGCTTTACATTGTTAGATACATCCTCTTCGACCTCTCTCCCAACGGAAAATGCCAGAGACAGCTTGGGCACCCATCGTTCGTGGTGGCTCCAACGTTGGTTCATTTTGTGCGGTTTATTTTGATGGCGATGACGTCCTCTACGTTGCTGATTTGGAAACGCAATTGCTATTTTGCTAATTTATTATTATTATTACTATTTTCGCGGATCAACGCATAAATATTTAATCCTCGTTGCCAAGTACAAAATATGAGATTAGGAAGAGAAGCTTCATACTAGAATCCTTGGATTCGGACAAATCATTGAAAGCACACGGAAGAGTAAGGCTAGATGTTAATGGGAAGTTAGGAGTCCGGAGTGATGGATGCTCCACGTTCTCTTCCACCGAAAAACCATTTGTATCTCTAAGTGGGTGTAACCGAATGTTGCAAAGAAATACCTTACAACTGATAGACCACAACAAAGACCCACACAATTCATCATTCATTTTGTTTCCAACGACTGATCTGGGAATTCAACCACTTTAATTGATTTCATTTAACTACCTGTTGTATGGTTACGTAAACGAAGATCACACAGGCCCCAAATAGATCCCATGTCTTCGCCATCCAAACATTGGTTAAAGGTAAACAGCGCAATACAAAATTGAAACTCATGCTGGACGCTAGTATTGAAGGTATGCACCTTACTTCAAGTGGTCACTGACACCGGGCGGCATCCCTAAGCTTTGGGCCAGATCACTCATCCTTTGCTTCATGGCCTTGAAGGAAGATTCCAAGTTCAGTACCAAGAGTAGGAAAGAGCATTGGTTTCAAAATGAAATAGGGAAGATTTTACCTGAACACTCTTTTGGTGGGCATCCTTGTATGCTTCAGTAACCAAAAGTGATAGCTTCTGCATCCAAAATGTTATTTAATTTGGTTTGTCTGCATGAAGCTTTCCAACAAAATGACAATCCAAAAAGACCACATAAGAGCAAATCATATTAATTCCCTATCTCCCTGTAAATCAACCCCATCCAGGAAAATCCTCCAATAAGAAAAATGGATAGGTTCTTGCAAATCCTTCTTCTCAGGAAGACTTTTATGAACACCCTTGTCAACTAAGGAAACTGGGCCATAAGAATTTAGCACACAGAATAGAGCACAAAATCATGTATGTCCTGTTTACTCACCTCTGGACCTAATTCCGTTGCAGCCTCAGTGATCTCTGTCCGCACAGGCTGTTGGTTCCCAGATAGTGTTACCTTAGGTTTGAATATGCAAAAGGAAACACGAAAAAAGAGAAAGGAACAACAACATTGAGAGCTTCTGTTAATCCAAGAAACTAATGCAATTAAAGCTTGCAATACACACTTGTGAAGCATTAGTGAATGCTTTCGTGATATGATCTAAGGTATGCCCAACAACACTAACATGAGATGTACACTCCCAAGAGAAAAAAACATTGTGTGGATCAAAATCAATTATTGCATTCAGCACTTAACTAGCTTTTTTTTTCCTTTTTCCAGATAATTGGATTGTTAAGAGGAGTACGAGGCATTTTCTGATAACAAACAGGAAATTTGAAGGCCTTCACTTCATGTCACCTATTATCAACAAAAATAACATGGACCAAATTTTCCATATTTGTCAGGGCAGCTTAGTGCAACATGAGGTCTTGAGTCAAAATGAACCTTTGCCTAACCAAAACCAGCTTCACTCGGTACCAATGGCAGACCACACAGGCACATGCATATATACACATAGGACCAATGATACAGGAAAACATATCACATATTTAGACATTGCCCAGCATATGCATGGGCATGCACACACATGAAGAGGCAAAACCTAATTGGATACCTTGATAAGTTCACCTTTGCGGTAACTATCAAACTCTGCTCTGAAAAACAGAAACAAGGAACAAATAACACACAGAGGAATTCAGCTACAACAGAAAAACAAATGCAGATGGGATTAAAAGTAAACCACATGCAGCAAGTTCCTTTTGCACCCGGACTGCCTCAACTTGGACAACTGCTTGAGCCTTCTTCACTGTCTCAAATAAATTTTGCATGTTTCCAAGAACTCCTGCCTAAAACTAATTTAATGTTAAAATCAGCCCTCATTAGCCCTTTTTTTTTTTTTTTGTAGGTGGTTGGGCAGTAGGGGGTGAAGTCTACCTGCATAAACAATTTATGTAAACAGACAATAGGTTCAACATACAATGTTCACTATAATAAAAGGATAGCATGTTTAACCTTTGAAGTTGTGTCAGCACCCTTCTCACTATTCTCCTTTTTCCCTCCAAATAGACCATTTACACAGACAGTTCTATCACTATGCCCAAACCTCAGGTGACTGGACGATAACACGGACTGCTTACCAAGTTCATTCGGATTCATATTTAGATTACCTGAGACAGTATGCACAACAAGACATTATGAAACCTGAACAGTGCAAGGGAGAATTGACAACAGAATTTAAACATGCTCTTGAAAAACAAAAAAAAATGCCAACTAAATTGACATATATATGAGGTAAAGAACTCAATGAGAGCATACGACATGCAAAACCCTAGAATCCTCCATCTACAGTCAAATGGACAAATCGCCTAGTCCAACAAGCATGGTACAATCAATCCTTAATCACACAAGCAGATCTTCAAGCCCAAATAAGCGACAATTCTAAGATTATAGAAGAGCAATCAGCTGACTACACCTCAGAGTCTTCGAAAACCATCTTGTAGCCATATCCCTTTATATCAAATTATGGGAAAGCCTAAAAGACTAAGAGGCATTAACTACTCAAGATGACCTAATGCCCAACTTTGATGCCATGCCACGATGAGATGTAAGCATTTTTCTCTGTCAAGGCCAACTAACTGAATGACAGAAACAAAATGGAAGCAGCTTGAAGAGCAAGTAATAAGAATGGACTAAGTATCACACTCAAACTCTAGCTATTGGAACAATTCAATGGTCAACAAGACAGTTCTGAATCATTCAGGGTTCAGCAGTCCATGAATTTTTTCAGAAGACGGGGAAAACATCGTCAGTTCCCCAAGTACAAATAAATATTTTCTATCAAGAGACAACTGAAAGCATGAGTTATGATGGGCTAAAAACAGCATTAAATTGAAGGAATTGATCCTTCAACAATTCCATGTTTCCAAACAAGTTCCTTCTTGCTTTTCCATTATTCTTTGTTCTACTTTATTGCATGCATTCGTAACTTGACTAAAGTTTCTCAGACAATTCATCACACAGTGCCAACTAGTCGTATCCAAAACTATACTGTCAACAAGTAAGCTGAGCATAAAGAATTCCTTTTTTAAAAATTTAAAAAAAAAAAAAAATCATCCTTCAAGTAAGTAGAAGAGACAAATAAACCATCCGATTCTAAATTTGAGTAAAACTGACCCCCAATCTTCATGCAATCAATCCACTTGTCATGATAACAATTCTCAGTTTTCTCAAATTCCACAATTCCAAAGTCTAAAGTCAATACTTCCTGGTTCCCTACTCAAATCATAACGTGACATTTCAACTTCATTAAAAGGCATAAAAGGACAACAAAAAAAGTCAAACTTCGAATGGATATGGAAGTCAAGATTGAACATGCAAATTTCTCCTAAATCCTGCATATCAAAGAAAAGGACAAAAATAAAAATAAAAAACAAGTTGATAAATATTTTTCTCAGAAACCAAAGTTAGTGCAGTTATAGAGAGAGAGAGAGAGAAAGAGAGAGAGAGAGAGATGCCTGGATGAAACGAAGAACGGAAAGGCTTTCTCCAGTCACCAAGTCCGTTTAGGTTTGAGATGCAAGCGGCCACCGCACTCGTCGATGCCATCTCCTTCTTCTTTGATTCCCTTCGAGAAAGGATTAAAGAGGAGTTTTCTTCAAAAAAAAAAATCCTTTTTATTGTTGTTCTCTTGTTTTCTTCTTTCTTTTTTGTGCACGTTTACTTTATTTTTCATCTTTTGGTCAAATTTCTTTAAACTGTTCTATTATTTTTGTTTTTATGGACATTTTATTATTTATTATTATTATTTTGACGTTATTAAAGATAATCGGGCCCCTTCTGCTTGCGCTATGCATGCAGCATTATTTTTCCATAAAATGAGACGATCATGTCTAACAGGCCCAAACCATAGCATAGATCGTTCGAGAAAAAATTTATTGTTTTCCGAAAAACCCTGGTTCGATATTGCCCGTTGAGTCTTCGAAGCAGCGTTATGGGGAGTCCATAGTGGGCTTTGATATAGTATGTAACTGGGCTTAGGCCTTTCACAATACCAAAATGGTAATAATATCAGTAACTCGGTTCGAATGGTAAGAACTCTTTTTGTCATTTTGATTTTAATTTCATTTCATTTTCATCCGCAAACAAAAAGTGATTGAGAAATTGGAGTCCAGCGAGTAAAGTGGACTCTAAAGCAAGTTGCACTCAATGATCATTATTAATATTCCACAATCACCAATCATAATACCCGATAAAAGCGATTTCAACTTGGCAATTGTTGCATTCATTACCACGACAAAACAGGTTGACATAACTAAAAGTGAACCTTTTACATCAACCCAACCCCAAACCTAGAAATCGTACAGCAACTTCTCGAACTTTAGCATTTGGCGGCCCTCCAGTCGGACAATTATCGACAAGCCATCGTCCCTCATTGGCCTGCGCAAAAGATAAGCCGTTCCCTCGTACAAGACACTAGCCGGGCCCATGTGGATGGGCCGACCCCACCCGAAATCAGCATCGTGTGTGGGCAGGTTTAACCAGCTATTGACGTTGAGATTCGGGGATCTGAACGCGTTGGGGCCACGCACCAGGGCTCCCAAATCAAGCTGCGCTTCTACATAATCAAGGGCCGATCTTAAATACTCGTCGTCCATTCTCTTCAGTGACTCGTGAAGCCTCTTTATGGTCTGCACCAACTGCTCTGCTTGAATGTCACCAGAAAAGCGCGTGACTGTGCTCGTAAAGATCACGTTCCCAAAGTAGCCTGGTGGCAGTGGAGGACGCAATCTGAACCGTCCGTCTGTAGCAATGAACAGTTTGCTTGGTTGATCATCAGGCAGCTCACGTGCCTTGCATATGCAACGCCAGATATGGGAAGCTAGGGTTTCGTAGGTGCTATAGCGGGTGGAACCGTCCTGTTGTGTGGCCTTCGCTTTGAGAGCGCTTAGCTGGTCCAGCTTCAGTGTTAGGATCTTTGTACAATCCTGGTTGCCATTGGGCTTTGACTGAGTGGAAAGAGTGTTAATGACGGGAGGTGGATCGTACTCAATGTGGTGGAAGGTTGGGGTAGGTGGGTCCCTGGCCTTGAGTGGGGTAGGGTCGATGAACGGTGGGACGTTGATCGATAGGCCACGGGCTATGTCAGACCATGAGCTGATAAAATGCATGGCTGAGGCTCCATCTGCCAAGGTGTGATGCCAGCCGACTCCAAGACACACTCCACCACAGTTGAACTTGGTAACCTTGGGCGGCAAAAGACAGTGGAATCAGCATAAAAAATTAGAAACAAAATGTTATTAGATTCCTGACCTTGCCAAATCCACTTGAGAATGTTAAAAAGTAAACGCCTAGCTCATGCTTGTTTTGATTCAGGGGAATGTTTTTAGATACAAATTTTATGGTTTCATTCAAATACAATAAATTTTTATATTTTATATAATATAAAAAAATTATAGTAATATAATAAATATTAACATAAATTTTCTTTTATATTATACAAAACATTATTTAAATGTCATAAAATAATTTAAATGTAAGATAAAATTTTTATGTCTAAATGGGTCCAATTCCTAATAAATTTTGAGAATTGCCATTCAACAGTGTCAGGATAATTGTGATGAAGGCACAAAGACTTGGGATCCACAATAATGAAGAATTTGTAAACAGATCGCAATTTTTCTTGGGTGAATTGTTAACAGGCACAAAGTGGTGAGGACAATTAATCAAAGCATTCGTATGGTCTTTCCTATAAATCCAAAAAAATATTAAAAAAAAAAAAAAGAAAAAAGAAATTCATGTATGGTTTTTAAGATTTATTTATATGTAAAACAATCTTCGAAACCATCGACAAAAATTACCAAAATGAACTCTAGCATCCATCAGGACCACGTCGTCTGTCATGAGAATGTTATATCGCGTGGGATTTCAAACTATCAATATTCTCACGTCAAAATTCACTAAAATATTTTATAGATTTTTAAGAGAAATAGGATTTGAACTTCTAAGTCTGGTTGGTTTCAGACAAAATGCAGAACAAGAACAGTGCGTACCTGCAGGATCAACAATGGATAAGAAGATATATCGGTGGAGTAATCAATTTTTGGAATCAATTTCAACATTTCCAAGCTAGGAGTAAAATCACCAAGATCTTCCACGGCACAACTCGCATCTGCCTCGACAAATAGAGCTCCTTCAGCATTGCAATCAACCTCAATTCTGCCAGTTTCATCCTTTCGCAGCCTGCCTGCCACTGGGTAGAACGGCACAAGAGCTTTGCTTAGAGCGTCCTTTAGCACACGAACATCGAAGAAATTGGAAGAACCCGTTGGCTTGTAGAAGTAGACAGTCAACAGGTGGATCCTTGCCACCAACAGATCTAAGTTTGACCTCCATACCTTTCTCTTGGGTGTTTCTTGGTCAGGCCGCACAATAGTCGACTCCTTCACCTTAATCTTCATCTTCTTATAACCGCACCTAAAGCGAGTTGAAAGCTAGTTCTACCTTCGGCTTTGGCAGGGGAAAAGGAAAACAAAACCTAAAATCCTTGAATAATTTGAGTTTATTTCCACAACATTTTGCGTACAATGTTTTAAGTGTAGCGAGGAGGAAGCACTATCGACTTAGGCATTGGTAGTCCACGTGTTGCAGCCACCGCATAAATGTGGGCTTATAAAGTGCTTCTTTAAGAATCTCCGTGCGAGTGAGTTTTTTTTTTCTTTTTCTTTTAAGTTTTTTATTTGTCTGCGGAGAAAATAACAATTCATCGTAAAGGGGATCCCCTAATGCCCCTAATAATTTTGTATTAATAAAATACATAAGTTTAAGAGAGATCCGTTAAGATGATATAAAAATTATGGGCGGATGAACAGATTGCGAATTAAAATGTTAATTATAATTCTTTTGGATTGAAGGACTCAGATCAGCCGGGAAGAGAGAGATCTCAACCAGCAGACCTTCGGAACTAACATGGGGTCACGACATTTTCATATAATGTCTTAGTTGAACTCAGTACGGACTTAGATATTACAGACAAGCAGTTGCTTTTTCAAGGACGAAGCATAGTCAATTAAAATGGATATGCTTTCGAACAGCAGGAGCTGATACGCACCTTGTGGTCCTCAATAGCTTGGTCGGTGTACACTCAGACAGGACAACGGAGAGCGAGAGAGAGATGACCGTCGAGGAAGAGAGGCGATGGGGGTACCAAGACAGAGTGGAGCGGAGGCAGAATGCACCGGGGGGGGGGGGTCGGTGAATCTCATAAATAGGCACGAGATGGAAGCCGATCTTGGTTGGGGCTATGCCCCGAACAAGTTCTCGTTAATAAATTACTCATTTTTAAAAGAGATCTTTTAGGAGGATATAGAAATTATGGACGAATGGATGACCTTTCCAATTGGCCACTCCATCTAACCTATTACGCTTATATTCTATAGAAAGAAGCAAGAAGCGCTAAATGCATGGGCAAGCATTGTTCACTTTCCGCCATCAAGGGACTACGCACGAGAGCTAAGACCCCCAAAGTCATTGTTCACTTTCCACAATGACAATAAAGGGACCGGGTATGACCCTTCGCGGTTCTCGTGAGGTAAAAATTAGTGGACTACATAAAACGTCAGAAGAATAGAAAAGATACTTGAGATAATTATCACTAGGACCACTCACTCTCAGAGGTCGACGTGCTTTCCTTCGCATCACCTAAGTTTTAAGTTTCGTGTCCGCATCTACTTTTAAATATTAAAAAATTATATTAAAAATATGACATTAAATTTTAAAATTATTAATATTAAATTTAATATTATTTAAATAATATGTTTTTATATAAATTGCTTAAATAAAATAATTAAAAATAAAATATTAATTTATAAATATAATAATTAATATATATATATATATATATATATATAATAAAAAATATATGTTAATATCACAAAATCTCAACCATCAGGCCTTCGCAACTATCGTGGGGTCTCTTTTGGCCTTATTTAGGAAGAAACGACTAGAATACTCATTCTGAGCAAGCTACCCAGATTTTCTAATCAATTTGATGCCTAATTGCGGACCGCTCGTTACATTGTTGATAGGTCCTTGGATATTGCTTACAATTATTGCTTCTACATGGATTGTTAACTGAATGGTCACTATTCTTTGTGATATTATTGTAATTAACATGCACTTCATTATATGTACGAGAGTTCTACTTTAATACGGTACAAACACAATTAATGTGATATAATTATTTCTCATTTATTTTATATTTATAATATTATTTTTAATTATAATTTTATTTGTTATTATAATTATTTATTAAAATTTATAAAATATATAATTAATAACTATATTTATGCTGTATAAAACTTTTGTAAGTTCAACACTTAACCTCGTTGCATTTAACATTTTTCTTTTTTTATCTTTTTAATTTTATGCTCTGTGCTGTCCTCAATCCCTTGACCTGAGAGTCTCGAACATCAGCCCAACCAACAATCAACAATTTCTAATTACGGTATTGTAATGCTATGACTACGACATAAACGCTCTCCCTCTCTTGAAATTATCCGATGGGACAGGGACAGGGACAGGGACCTATCATTGATTTTCTATCCGTACGCTAAGACAGAAGAGACAAGAAAGCGCTGTCCACGACGAAAGAAATTTATGCACGCTTCACGTGGCTGGATGCTCGTCATTTCTCCGTTTATCTCATTGCCCTCGTTGCACAAGGCGAGAGTTGTGCAATAATTGTTGCATGATTCATTCCATAATTTTAAAGATTTTTGTTTTCTAAAGAAAACGTTTTTTTTATTTCAAAAGTGATGATTGTGCTACGAATGTAATACTATTTTACTTTTAACATTTAGATAATCGTGAAAATTGGTATATTCAAGATTGACAGCTTGACATTCTACCAAAATTAATTAGACAAAAAAAAATTAAATAAAATGTATTATTTTATTAATTTTTTATTATTTAAATATTTATTTTTTGTTAAATTATTTTTTTAAAAAAATTAAAATCATAATCTGTTCTTTGTTTATTATAATAGAAATTATATAAAAAAAACACTTGTATTAAAAAAAAAAAAAAGCGAAAAAAATGATGAAAAATTTAAAAATAAAAAATAATAGAATAAAATATATACGTTTAAGTGGTCACCCGAACACCTCATGACTCCAGAGACCGCACAGTGAGCAGGTCACATCAAAAGAGAAACAGGGTACGACGGTGGCAGGTTGTGGACAGTCGGATGAGTTTCAAATACAGAAAGGAACATAATCTGACCAGTGAATGTACAGTGTACGTGGCTCACGGTTCGCCAACGGTTCATTAATGTTGATTCCTCGGGATTACCCAGCCAGATTTCCCATTGTACCGATGCATTATGAAATGTCTGCCGAGAGCAAAATTTATAAAATTAAAATAAAATATTCGTGTTTATGGGGTCACCCGCCGCATCATTAGATTGGTAGGGAGTGCGGCGTTGATATTAATTTAAATTTAAAATTTTATTATAATAAAAATTTAATTAATTTAATTTAATTTTAATTTTTAAAATAAATTTAATTATTTATTTTAATATAAAAATATATTATTTATATACTTTTATGTTATTATACATAATTATTTCATCAAAATAGAAACCGCAGAGCGATCGGCCAATGCCGTGGGCGGCACCTGAAATCCGGAATGCGTAAATAATACTAAGCATTGAATGCCCTGCGCGCTTGTGGTTACGGTTTACCAATGGACACGTGAAGGAGTTCCATGACGTCGAGGTAAATTATCAGCACAAATGTTTTTATGATGTATTTTATAATTTAATAATATTTTAAATAAATTTTAAAAATTAAAATATTTCAAAATAGAATTATTAGAACTCAAAAATGGATATAAAGTAACAAAAAAAAAAAAAAAAAAAAGCGCTGCACTGCTCGTTATAACGATTGTCTGTCCGACTTTCCGAACCAATTGAAGAACATAGGTGGAAGATGGAAGAAGGGCTTTAAATAAAGAATTTTACTGTTTTCCTTGCTTTGGATTTAGTTATTGTTTTTATTTTGTTAAATAAATTTTGGCCACATTATTTTTTTGAGTTAACATGTAAAATTTACTGAATTTTTTTTATTTTCAATAAATATATTTCGACTTTTAAAAAATAAAAAGATAAACTTTTTTCTGAAAAAATAAATGGTATCCTTCTTTAACGGAATCTGTCTTACCTGCACAAGTGTTGTACTAACGCATTAAGATAGATGGCGTGGACAACGGTGGCAAGCCACGTGCGCATCAAAACGCAAAATATATGTAAAATTAAATATTTGACACATCTCAAATATTAAGTTGTCGGACAATTGACCGAGGTTTGTGGCAAATAAAAGAGTGAAAGTGACGCAAAACATATTTTGATCCCGCTAACGAGACATGTTACCTTAAATTTAGAGCGGATAACAAGATTGGATTTGGGCTCAACGAAGTTTGAGCCCACCTCAATTTAAGGTCTGTATCCGTTGATATTCTGAGACCCAAAATATCGTGGCCCACGATGGATAACAAAAACAATCGACGTCTCGTTACATTCATTCGGGCAATTAAGTCATCCTAACAAATTATTATTATTATTATTATTATTATTATTATTATTATCATCATCTCCTTTTGGAGTTTTGCGAGAAGTTCCGTTGACTTCATGTACCGATAGAAATGGGAATTCAAATGTTTGTAACTAAGTTTATAGGGCCTCTATTGGATGCAACAATCAAAATCAAATCGCCATTTAACGAACTCACTATCTCACATTGTCTACTTCAGGGGGTTTAAGAGGGATATCCGCGCCTTTTCTTTTTTTTTTTTTGGGTTTGGGGTTTTCTAGATCATCGTTGTGTCATTGAATAGGCCCAATGGGCGTCACAAGGCACAAGGCTTAAGCGTCCAACCTTCATAGGTTTTAAACACAAAAAGCTGCCCGAATCAGTGTCGGCAGTTGTGTGCAAGACTCAAGGCCCAAGTCTGGCATTCCTAGTCGTCCATTCCTCCCTTTCCTCGCGTCTCGTTATAGAAGACATGCTCTCTCTCGTCGGAAGACTGCATCATCAAAATTTTTATTCGTTTGCCTTGCATTTTCGGCCGAAACCCATTTTCCATTTATCTCAACCTCTCTTCTCACTCTAGAAAGAAAAACAGATAAAAACACAGTCTTTCATTCTCTCCCTACGCAGACAGCTAAAATGCACGCCAAATACAAGAAAGAAGAAACATGGAAATTCTACGCAGAGCAAAGGTCTTAAAAGTCAAATTTGATCGATTAATGACATCAGTAAAATTAAAAATAAAATTATAAGTACAAGTTTCGTCGTCTCGCATAAACTCAAAACGTGACGAACAGTGGTAGTACATTGCATAAAATTGAATCTGCGTAGGATGATGCCAGAGAAGTGAATCCAGTCGAGAATTTTGCTCACCGATCGGACCCTCGATCAGAAGCCGTAGAAAACCTTTTGGAAGAGCTGCATGTGGTTGGGTTCCAAGAAAACAGTCAAATAATGGCTCCCATCTTTGACTGGATTTGGCACAATATAAACCAATCCTTCGTAACCGATACCTGCTGACCCCATATAAATAGGGGGGCCCCATCCAAAATCTGCACCTCCCACCGGCATCTTCATCCAGCTGACAATGTTGAGATTGGGACACCTAAAAGTCTGGGGCCTCCTGGCGTGAGCATCCAAGTCGGGCTGCAGCTCTAAATAATCAAGTACTGATCTCAAATACTCGTCGTCCATTCTCTTGATTGCCGCACGGATTCTCTCCATGCTGTGGGCCAACGGCTCTGATTGAACATCGCCAGACAGGCATGTTACGGTGGTTGTGAAGACCACATTCCCAAAGTAGCCCGGTGGCAGTGGAGGACGGAATCTGGACCGTCCGTCTGTCGGAATAGACAGTCTTGTTGCTTGATCATCGGGGAGACCACGTGCCTTGCACATGCAACGCCATATATGGGCTGCAAGGGCCTCATAGCTGCTATACTTTGTCGGACCCAACTGTTTCGGGGACTTGGTTTTCAGGGTGTCGAGCTGTTCAGGCGTGATCTCGAAGACTTTGGCAATGGCTTTAATTTGGCTTGACTGCAACCCATCAGAACTTTGAATGGGCGTGTTCATGGGAGGTGGTGGACCGTACTCCACGTGATGGAATTTAGGGCGGGGTGGGACACGAGCCTTCAGTGGGCTCCGATCAAGGAACGGTGGGATGGCTAGAGGGGCTCCACGTGCTATGTTCAACCATGAGTTGATCAATTGGAGACTGGCAACGGCATCCGATACAGTATGATGGAGGGCAACCCCAATGCATACACCTCCACACGCGAATGACGTCACCTGTAGCCATGGAACAAAAAGCCAAGGATACAAAGTTCAGAATTTGCCCGCTAGAATGGGCTGAGTTTTCCTGCAAATGACACGTGATGTGAAGACTGTGAATTAGTAATTTACTGTCTTCGTAAAATAATAACAATCTTACTTTACAGTTCACAGAAAATATAATAACCAAATCCAATAATTTTACAGTTAGTTGAAACTTAGAAGCCAGCTAAACATCATGGTGCACCAGTCTTAGCAATCATGTACCCCATGTTGCTGCTCTGTTCTGGGTCGCTCCCCCGTATGTTAAATTCAAGTTAAAGTTTGTTACATGCAACATGCAGAAGATTTGCATAGATTCAACCTGATGTCACCTCAGTTCCATTGTGATTACTCCAATCTTGTTTTAAAATATGGAGGCCTCCCCTACGAAAATGCAAGCCAGGCGCAAAAACACATATGAATTGAAAGTTTCAACTCACTTACTGTCGTTAACACTAAAATTATTCATGGTTTTATTTTCTCAGAAAAATTTATACTGTTACCTGCAACAGCAAGAGCGGATAGGAAGAGATGTCGGCGGAAGAATCTACTTTTGGAGCAAGCTGCGGCATCTTCGTGGTGGAGGAAAAATCACCAAAATCATCAACAGCACAACTGGTTTCAGCCACAATGAACGAAACCCCTTTTGAGTTGCAACTAATCTCAACTCTATCGTTCTCATCCCTCCGCAGCCTCCCCGCCACTGGGTAATATGGCACGAGAACTTTGCTTAAAGCCTCCTTGAGCACCCCGGTGTCCAGAGAATTGAAAGAGTCGTTATCATTAGGCATTTTGTAGAAGTAGACAGTTGAAACATGACTCATTGGTACCAGGAGGTCCAAGTTTGAAATCCATAGGCTTGTTTTGGGTGTGTCCTGGAATGGGAGTATCGTTGTTGACTCCTTCACGATCACTTTCATTTTGTAGCTCAATATTGTCTTAAATCAACCTCTTCCTTGCCTGATAAGAGCCAAAACAACTTACTCTTGCAACCTGAGTTAGATACCTCCATTGCTATATAAGTCAAGTTGGTAGTTGTTCTAAATATTAGATTATTGAACAAAAAAAATGCATTGTTATTGAAAAAGAACTACATTATTTTTGTTGACCGAAGGCTTTCACGAGCCTACAAACAATGACTTTTCTTTCCATAGACTTTATCACATTAGATAAAAACGAGATTTAATCCAAAATATCTAAAATTAACTTCAACAATTAAACACCGGTAACAATATTACCCACATACCATTGAAATTACAAAATAAACTTAAATCTTTAAAATTTAGGACCGAAACTTCAATTTTGAAGACTGAGTATAACTTAAAACCCTCTTTTTCATTTTTTTTTCATAATAAATAAATAATTGATGTAATATACTTTATTTTGAGTGCCTTTGTTCTGCAATGATTCCATCTTTTTTTTTTTTAAATTTCTTTTTGGCTAAATTATTATTTTAAAACCAAAAGAGTATAAATTTTGAAGAAATAAAAGATTTTGGTTAACTTATTGCAGTCTGTTCTCTTATGTTATAATATAATTTATTCTTAAATTTTATTTATCATTATAATTTTTTAGTTGAATATTTTTAAAAATTATATCAAAATTTTATGACTTTATATCTAAATATTTTTTTTTTTTTTTTTGATAAAATCAGAACATTCTTTTGGATTGAAGGACTCAGATCAGCCGGGTCGAGAGAGATCTCAACCCTCTTGTCCCTTACTTAAGAAGAAACGGAAAATGAAAACAAAACTTAAAATCCTTAAATAATTTGAGTTTATTTTCACGACATTTTCATATAATGTCTTAATTAAACTCAGTACGGACATGGATATTACAGACAAGCAGCTTGCTTTTTCAAGGAAGAAGCATAGTCAATTAAAATGGATATGCTTTCGAAGAGCGGAAGCTGATACCCACCTGGTGGTCCTCAATAGCTTGGTCGGTGTACACTCGGACAGGACAACGGAGAGCGAGAGAGATGACTGTCGAGGAAGAGAGGCGATGGGGGTACCAAGACAGAGTGGAGCGCAGGGAGAATGCACAGGGGGGGTCGGTGAATCTCATTAATAGGCACGACATGGAAGCCGATCTTGGTAGAGGCTATGCCCCGAACAAGTTCTCGTTAATAAATTACTTATTTTTAAAAGAGATCTTTTAGAAGGATATAGAAATTATGGACGATTGGATGACCTTTCCAATTGGCCACTCCATCTAACTTATTACGCTTATATTCTATAAAAAGAAGCAACAAGCGCTTAATGCATGGGCAAGCATGGCGAATGTGGAATCGCCATCAAGGGACCACGGACCACAGCTAAGACCCCCAAGGCACTGTTCACTTTCCGCCATCAAGGGACCACGCACCAGAGCTAGGACCCCCAAAGTCATTGTTCACTTTCCACAATGACAATAAAGGGACCGGGTATGACCCTTCGCGGTTCTCGTGAGGTAAAAATTAGTGTACTACATAAAACGTCAGAAGAATAGAAAAGATACTTGGGATAATTATCACTAGGATCACTCCCTCAGAGGTCGACGTGCTTTCCCTCGCATCACCAAAGTTTTAAGTTTTAAACACAAAAAACTGCCCGAATCAGTGTCGGCAGTTGTGTGCAAGACTCAAGGCCCAAGTCTGGCATTCCTAGTCGTCCATTCCTCCCTTTCCTCGCGTCACGTTATAGAAGACATGCTCTCTCTCGTCGGAAGACTGCATCATCAAAATTTTTATTCGTTTGCCTTGCATTTTCGGCCGAAACCCATTTTCCATTTATCTCAACCGCTCTTCTCACTCTAGAAAGAAAAACAGATAAAAACAGTCTTTCATTCTCTCCCTACGCAGACAGCTAAAATGCACGCCAAATACAAGAAAGAAGAAACATGGAAATTCTACGCAGAGCAAAGGTCTTAAAAGTCAAATTTGATCGATTAATGACATCAGTAAAATTAAAAATAAAATTATAAGTACAAGTTTCGTCGTCTCGCATAAACTCAAAACGTGACGAACAGTGGTAGTACATTGCATAAAATTGAATCTGCGTAGGATGATGCCAGAGAAGTGAATCCAGTCGAGAATTTTGCTCACCGATCGGACCCTCGATCAGAAGCCGTAGAAAACCTTTTGGAAGAGCTGCATGTGGTTGGGTTCCAAGAAAACAGTCAAATAATGGCTCCCATCTTTGACTGGATTTGGCACAATATAAACCAATCCTTCGTAACCGATACCTGCTGACCCCATATAAATAGGGGGGCCCCATCCAAAATCTGCACCTCCCACCGGCATTTTCATCCAGCTGACAATGTTGAGATTGGGACACCTAAAAGTCTGGGGCCTCCTGGCGTGAGCATCCAAGTCGGGCTGCAGCTCTAAATAATCAAGTACTGATCTCAAATACTCGTCGTCCATTCTCTTGATTGCCGCACGGATTCTCTCCATGCTGTGGGCCAACGGCTCTGATTGAACATCGCCAGACAGGCATGTTACGGTCGTTGTGAAGACCACATTCCCAAAGTAGCCCGGTGGCAGTGTAGGACGGAATCTGGACCGTCCGTCTGTCGGAATAGACAGTCTTGTTGCTTGATCATCGGGGAGACCACGTGCCTTGCACATGCAACGCCATATATGGGCTGCAAGGGCCTCATAGCTGCTATACTTTGTCGGACCCAACTGTTTCGGGGACTTGGTTTTCAGGGTGTCGAGCTGTTCAGGCGTGATCTCGAAGACTTTGGCAATGGCTTTAATTTGGCTTGACTGCAACCCATCAGAACTTTGAATGGGCGTGTTCATGGGAGGTGGTGGACCGTACTCCACGTGATGGAATTGAGGGCGGGGTGGGACACGAGCCTTCAGTGGGCTCCGATCAAGGAACGGTGGGATGGCTAGAGGGGCTCCACGTGCTATGTTCAACCATGAGTTGATCAATTGGAGACTGGCAACGGCATCCGATACAGTATGATGGAGGGCAACCCCAATGCATACACCTCCACACGCGAATGACGTCACCTGTAGCCATGGAACAAAAAGCCAAGGATACAAAGTTCAGAATTTGCCCGCTAGAATGGGCTGAGTTTTCCTGCAAATGACACGTGATGTGAAGACTGTGAATTAGTAATTTACTGTCTTCGTAAAATAATAATAATAATAATAATAATAATCTTACTTTACAGTTCACAGAAAGTATAATAACCAAATCCAATAATTTTACAGTTAGTTGAAACTTAGAAGCCAGCTAAACATCATGGTGCACCAGTCTTAGCAATCATGTACCCCATGTTGCTGCTCTGTTCTGGTTCGTTCCCCGTATGTTAAATTCAAGTTAAGTTTGTTACATGCAACATGGAGAAGATTTGCATAGATTCAACCTGAAGTCACCTCAGTTCCATTGTGATTACTCCAATCTTGTTTTAAAATATGGAGGCCTCCCCTACGAACATGCAAGCCAGGCGCAAAAACACATATGAATTGAAAGTTTTAACTCACTTACTGTCGTTAACACTAAAATTATTCATGGTTTTATTTTCTCAGAAAAATTTATACTGTTACCTGCAACAGCAAGAGCGGATAGGAAGAGATGTCGGCGGAAGAATCTACTTTTGGAGCAAGCTGCTGCATCTTTGTGGTGGAGGAAAAATCACCAAAATCATCAACAGCACAACTGCTTTCAGCCACATTGAACAAAACCCCTTTTGAGTTGCAACTAATCTCAACTCTATTGTTCTCATCCCTCTTCAGCCTCCCTGCCACTGGGTAATATGGCACGAGAACTTTGCCTAAAGCCTCCTTGAGCACCCCGGTGTCCAGAGAATTGAAAGAGTTGTTATCATTCGGCTTTTTGTAGAAGTAGACAGTTGAAACATGACTCATTGGTACCAAGAGGTCCAAGTTTGAAATCCATAGGCTTGTTTTGGGTGTATCCTGGAATGGGAGTATCGTTGTTGACTCCTTCACGATCACTTTCATTTTGTAGCTCAACATTGCCTTAAATCAATCTCTTCCTTGCCTGATAAGAGCCAAAATAACTTACTCTTGCAGCCTGAGTTAGATACCTCCATTATTATATAAGTCAAGTTGGTAGTTGTTATGAAACATTAGATTATTTAACAAACAAAATGCATTGTTATTGAAAAAGAACTACATTATTTTTGTTAATCGAAGGCTTTCATGAGTCTACAAAGAATGACTTCTCTTTTCATACACTTTATCACATTAGATAAAAACGAGATTTAATCCAAAATATCTAAAAATAACTTCAAATTACAAATAAACTTAAATCTTTAAAACTTTAGGACAGAAACTTCAATGTTAAAGACTGAGTACAACTCAAAACCGTCTTTTTAATTTTTGTTTCATAATAAATACATAATTGATGTAATATACTTTATTTTGAGTGAATTTGTTCTACAATGATTCCATCTTTTTATTTTTATTTTCTTGGCTAAACTATTATTTTAAAAACAAAAGATTTTAAATTTCAAGAAATAAAAAATTTTAGTTAAAATATTGTAGTATTTATTCTTAAATTTTATTTATCAATATAATTTTTTAGTTGAATATTTTTAAAAATTATATCAAAAAATTTTATGACTTTATATCTAAATATAAAATTTTTAGATAAATAAAGATTAATAAAGAAAATTAAAATTCAATAAAATGTTCATCCACCAGACAAAATCAAAACATTCTTTTGGATTGAAGGACTCAGATCAGCCGGGAAGAGAGAGATCTCAACCAGCAGACCTTCGGAACTATCATGGGGTCACGACATTTTCATATAATGTCTTAATTGCACTCAGTACGGACTTAGAAATTACAGACAAGCTGCTTGCTTTTTCAAGGAAAATGGATATGCTTTCGAACGGCAGAAGCTGATACGCACCTTGTGGTTCTCAATAGCTTGGTCGGTGTACACTCAGACAGGACAACGGAGAGCGAGAGAGATGACTGTCGAGGAAGAGAGGCGATGAGGGTACCAAGACAGAGTGGAGCGGAGGCAGAATGCACCGGGGGTCGGTGAATCTCATAAATAGGCACGAGATGGAAGCCGATCTTGGTAGAGGCTATGCCCCGAACAAGTTCTCGTTAATAAATTACTTATTTTTAAAAGAGATCTTTTAGAAGGATATAGAAATTATGGACGAATGGATGACCTTTCCAATTGGCCACTCCATCTAACCTATTACGCTAATATTCTATAGAAAGAAGCAACAAGCGCTAAATGCATGGGCAAGCATGGCGAATCTGGAATCGCCGTCTAGGGACCACGCACCAGAGCTAGGACCCCCAAAGCCATTGTTCACTTTCCGCCATCAAGGGACCACGCACCAGAGCTAAGACCCCCAAAGTCCTTGTTCACTTTCCACAATGACAATAAAGGGACCGGGTGTGACCCTTCGCGGTTCTCGTGAGGTAAAAATTAGTGGACTACATAAAACGTCAGAAGAATAGAAAAGACACTTAAGATAATTATTACTAGGACCACTCACTCAGAGGTCGACGGGCTTTCCCTCGTATTACCTAAGTTTTAAGTTCTGTGTCCGCATTTACTTTTAAATATTAAAAAATTATCTTAAAAATATGGCAATAAGTTTTAAAATTATTAATATAAAAATTTAATATAAAAAATTATTTAAATTTAATAATATTTAAATATTATATTTTTATATAAAATAATAAAATATATAATATTAATTTAAATATATAATAAATGATATATTTTATAATTTTTTTAATAAAAAATATATATTAATATCACAAAATCTCAACCATCGTACCTTCGCAAAAGTATCGTGGGGTATCTCTCTTCTCTGGCTATTAATTAGCCATCGACCCTCGTCCTTGTCTAAGAAGAAATGGCAAGAACATTTGTTCTGAGCAAGCTACCCTCGTCCTAATTTCGGATCACTCTTTGCGTTGTTGATAGGTCCTTGGTTATTGCTTACGACTATTGCTTCTACATGGATTCTAAATTGAACGGTCACAATTCTTTGTGATATCCTTTCCTAAATTGAACGGTTATTCTAAATTGCTTCTATTGCTCACGACTAGTGCTACCCTCCTCGTCCATTTTGCTTTTTGTGCATTACATTGCTATCCTTTGCTCGAGGCGAGAGAGTTGTCCAATAATGTTGGCATGATTGGTGTCACGAATGTAATGTTATTCCACTTTTAGCATTTATAAAATAATCGCGATTGTGGGGTCACCCGACACACCTTTTTTATTAGACAGCTCATGACTCCAGAAACCGCACAGTGAGCAGTTTACATTAAAAGAGAAACAGGGTACGACGGTGGCAGGTTGTGGACCGTCGGATGTGTTTCAAATACAGAAATGAAAGTAATCAGAGCAGTGAATGTACAGTGTTCATCGAACCACGTTTCATTGCTGTTGATCCCTCGGTATTACAGGTTTCCCGTTATACCGATGTATTATGAAATGCATGCCGAGAGCGAAAATTTATAAAATTAAAATAAAATAATCGCGATTATGGGGTCACCCGGCACACGATATTTATTAGATAGCTAGTGACTCCAGAAACCGCCGAGCGACCAGTCCATGCCGTGGGCGGTACCCGAAATACGGCAAGCGAATGCACTGTGTGCTTGTGGCTACGGTTTACCGAAGGACACGCGAAGGAGCATCAGTAGCCAGCAATGCTCGAGCTATACATTATCCTACAGTTCCTCGGGAGTACGGACGACGATTTCCCACGATGATGTCGAGGTAAATTATCCCAGGACAGGACAAGACACGTATATTTTTTTTAATGTGTAATTTATAATTTAATAATATTTTAAATAAATTTAAAATTTAAAATTTTTTAAAATAGAATTATTAAAACTCAAAAATTATCTATACCGGACAATTATCAGTAGGATTACTCAGAGGTCCCCCTCGCAATACCTAAGTTTCAAGTATTTTGTCCATATTTATTTTTAAATATTAAAAATTTATATTAAAAATAATAACAAAATCTTAATATTAACTTATGAATATAAGAATTAATATATTTATAATTGTTTTAATAAAAAAATATAAATATCAAAAGGACTCGTATGAGCAACTTAGAGAGACCTCGACCATCAAACCCCCCCAAAATATCTTCGGGTCGCTCTCTTGTCTGTCTATTAATTAGTCATCAACCCTCTTGTCCTTGTCCGGGAAGCAACCCTCTTGTCCTTGTCCGGGAAGCAACGGCAAGAGGATTTGTTCCGAGCAAGCTACCCCGATTTTCTAATCGATTTGATGCCTAGTTGCGGATCACTCTTATGGGTTCTTTGACTTTGCTTACAATTATTGCTTCTAAATTGAACGGTCCCAATTCTTTGTGATATTATTATAATTATTAATATGCTCATTATTATATGTACAAGAGTTCTACTTTGATACAGTACAAACACACGTAATGTCGTATAATTATTCCTCATTCTCGTTGCATTTATATAACTCTGTATTTAATTTTATGCTCTCTCCATGCCAGTCACGCCAGCCCTCCATCCCCTGACCTGAGACTCTCGAACGTACGCCAAACCGACGATCAACACACCCTCTCTCTTGAAAGGATTATCGGATGGGACAAGGACCCGACTGCTCGTCTCTTTTCGTGATGCCGAATTGATCGATTTTCGTGGCAGGGTTTAATTGTTTTGTTGTTATCCTCGTTCTTAAACAAAAGGGCAGAGAACGCGCTTCCAACGAGGAGAGAGAAACACTTGTACGTTTCACGTGGATCGATGTTTGCGGTCCAGAGAGATTCCTTTTTATTTTGATATCATATCATGTCGCACTGGTAAAATTGATTTTAAATAAAATATGGAAATGCATGGACATGATTCATTCCATAATTTAACGATTTTTGTTTCTAAAGAAAACGTTTATTTAATTTCAAATGCGATGATTGTGCTTCTTACATGACAAAAGCGTGTAGGTATTCGTGGGAATTGATGTACCCGCATTATATAATTAATAAAATAATATAAATATTATTTTATTAATATTAAGTAAATTAATAAAAAATAAATAAAATATATTATTTAATTAATTATTTCTTATTATTTACACTTATTTTTTACTAAATCATTCTCTTGAGACTAAAAATTTATAAATTTTTAGAAAACAGAAGAACTTGAGTAACGGCATTGTTGTATGTTCTTTATTTGCAGTAATAGAAATTATTTAGAAAAATAGGGTGTCAGGGCTTCCGGAGGGAATAACATTTTAGAATCAAAATTTAATTTAGTATTTAGGATAATCGTTGAGATTTTTTATGTGTATAATTAAACTCAACCTACCAACATCAAAAAAAAAAAAAAAAAATATATATATATATATTTTTATATTAAAAAAATTAAATTAAAAAAAACCAAAAATAATAAAATAAATTATACACGTCCACCCGTCACATCTTATTTATTAGACAGCTCATGACTCCAGACACCGCACGGTGAGCAGTCTACTTTAAAAGAGAAACAGGCCATGGCAGGTTGGGTATCGTCGGATATGTTCCAACGATGGAAACGAAAATAATACTAGGCCGTGACTGTACGGTGTTCTGGGCTCACGTCAACAACGGACACGTGAAAGAGCAATCAATGCTCGCTCTCTCCCTCGTCCAACAACGGTGCAGGGCCGTTGATTTGTCCGGATTACCGAGCCAGATTTCCCATGCCGAAAAATTATAAAATTAAAACAAAATATTCGCGTTTATGTGGTCACCCGGCACATCATATTTTATTGGACGTTTATGTGGTCACCCAGTTCATGCCTGTTGGTTCCACGGGCCTAAGAAGAGGACGATTTCCCATTATGATCCCGATGTGTGATATCTCAGACAGATATATGTTTTTTATTATATAATTTATAATTTAAGAATATTCTTTAAAAATTAAAAAATTAAAATATTTTAAAATAGAATAATCAGAAGATATAAAGTAACCAAAAAGCGCGTTCCTTCTCATTATAACGACCGTCTGTCCGACTCAGTTTTCCGAACCCACCGAAAAAGGAATTTTACTGGTTTCATTGTTTTGGATTTAGTTGTTGTTTTTATCTTGTTTAATAAATTTGGAGTATATTATTTTTTCGTATTAATATATATAAAAACTTACTGAAGACGGATTAAGATGGATCACATGGACAACGGTGGCAAGCCATTTTGGGGCCACGTGGGCTTCAAAATGCAAAATATATGCATAATTAATTATTTGTCCACGTCTCAAAGATGAAGTTGTTGGACAATTGATCAACGTTTATGGCAAATAAAAGAGAGAAAGTGACGCAAAACATATTTTGATCCGGCTAACGAGCCATGTTACCCTTGAATTTATAGGTGATACAAGGTTGGACTTAAACTATAACAAGATTGGGTTTGGGCTCAACGAATTTTGAGCCCACCTCAATTTAAGGTCTGTATCCGTTGATATTCAGAGACCCAATTCACGTGCCTACAGAAACGGGAATTCAAATGTTTCTAGCTAAGTTTATTGGGCCTCTATTGGATGCAACCATTAACAAACTCACTATCTCACATCGTCTATTTCAGGGGGATATGCACACTTTTTATTTTTTTGGGGGGTGGGGGGGGGGGTGGAGTGGTTTTCTAAATAATCGTTTCGTAATTAAATCGGCCCAATGGGCGTCAAAAGACACAAGGTTTAAGCGTTCAATCTCATGGGTTTTAAACACAAAACCTCGTGGGTTTTAGTCGTCCATTCGTCACTTTCTTCGCTTCTCGTACAGAAGGCACGCTCCTCTTCAAATCCTTTCTTTCATGGTTTAATATATCGTCATCCGAGCCATGTTTTTGTTTCCTTGGGAACTATGAGACGTTTTTTTGGGTGATATGGAGGTTCGTTGTAACTAAAAATGTAAAGAAAGTCCCTAGAAATGTGACTGTGGGGGGATGGAAAACGAAGAAGAAGAACGGACTTTAACGAGGAGAGCCCAAATTTCATATACTTTTATTGAAACGAAAAGAACTTTGAAAGCTAGCTTTTTCCTACGATTAAATTAAGAATCCTTTAAATACCTTATAATAATTTTTAGCATATATATATATAATAATTTTTTAAAAAACATTTTTTATATTAATACTCTATATTAAAAATACTTTTATTTTGTATTAAATTTATTACATAATTTTTAGTTAATTATTATATAAAATATTAATTAATATAACACATAAATACTTTTTATTTTTTAAAAAATTATTAAAAAATAATTTTTTAACAATTAAAAGAATAAAAAATATTTTAATTATTTTTGTAATAATTTTTTAAAAAAAATTAAATTCAAAAATCAAAAATATATAATTTTTTAAAAATATTTTTATCAATATTATTAACATATACTATTTATTAATATTTTAAATTATATATAATATTTAAAAAAAAAATAAAATAAAATAATATAATATATGTAATTAATATTATTATTGTAAAAAATAAATTTTTAAAAAATATATTAAATTAAAAAAATTAAAATAATATATTAATTAAAAATTAAATCATTCCTCTCGACAGCCAAGCTCTGTAAGAATTAATTTGATTTGACGGAAAAAAAAAAAAATGCTTTAATGGGGTCGGTGGGAAGCACAAAGAAAGAAGCAGCAGTAGAGAAAGAGAAGGGGGGCTTTACCCTCGCTTAGTATCCCTGTCGGGAATGGTAATGCGTCCAAAAACCGCCCATCTCTCTTTCATAGAATCCATTTTAAAAAGAAAATACACAAAGAGAGAAGGGATCCAACTTCAAAAGAGACTTAGCAGCCTTTTGCTTTCTTTTCAATCCCCTGCCTTACAGTTTTTCTGGGAAAGTGGAAAAAATAGCTCTGTGAATGTGAGAGATGCATGCTTTTCAGGGTAGCCACCATCGCTAGCACTTTCGTTTTTCCTAGTGCTTGCCACTTGCATGAATAAAGGGTAACCTTCTGTTCCAAAGACGGTAATACTAATGGGATCATTGATGTATTTAACACAAGAAAATATAGAACTCGACATAATGTAGCATTCTTCCTTTGCTGGCCAGTCCAGCACCATTTACAAAGGGCATGAAGATTTGTGCCAATTGAAGTGCCTAGGGAGTTCAGGTAGGAGTGGCTTTGAGGTAGGTGTGGATTGATGAAGAAAAGCACTAAAAAAATGTTTCGAGGAATTATTAATTTGCCCAAAATAGAAAAGGCGGTTGCCATGACAATATTTTTTTAATAAACAATTCATATAAATTGTCTGGAAATTCATCAACATTGATGTGACAATTGTTTCTGCCTTAAATCCAAAATTGGGTTTTATTCCAGCTTTTAACAACTAGTTCTCGCGGGTTACGTGGAAAAGAAACGAGGAAGAAAAACCAGAAGCAACAGCATCCTTGACAGTAAAGAAACCTAAAGGGGATGATGCATGGGTAAATGAACAAGGAATGGTCTGGGGCATGGTATAACGTGGGAAATGAGAGGCGTCTCTCTCGTTGAAAGACAGTATCATCCCAATTTTTATACGTTTGCATTGCTTTTTAAGCCCAAATCCATTTTCCACTGATCTCACCCTCCATTCTCTCTCTAGTAAAAAAGGAAAAAACACAGTCTTTCATTCTCTCTCTGCACAGGAGGCTAAAAGGCACACCAAATACAAGAAAGAAGAAACATGGAAACTCCACGCAGCCCCTCAAAAACAAAGAACAGTCCACCTCAACTCTCAAAAGAAACAATTTTTTTTTTCACCAAGTTATGTGGGCTTCTTCGGGTTTTACTTGTCTTGGTCAGATTTTCACAGAGAGAACGGGAAAGCGAGAACTTTTCCCATCTCTCTTTCTTGTTTCTCTCTCTTTATTCATCTCTCTCGCAACGCCTCTTTTTTTCTGTCCTTTTATTTCTTCTTGTCCAGTCGCTTTTCTATTTCTCCCTCTAGCATTAACGTCTTTGCTCTCCTTTTATTTCTCTGTCTTTCTCGCTTTGTTTCTTGCCTCTCTGGTTTAGGAGTCTCTCTCCGGCTCTGTGGCTGGTACTAGTCTTTTGTGATTTTATCTGATCATGAAGAAGATAAAAGGAGGGACTGTTGTTGCTATGGAGTCTTCGCATGGTATTTACGCTTCTGCGTACGAGGATGCAAGGACCAGGTTAAAGCATGAGAGTCTTTTGCAGGATTATGAGGACTTGGATAAGGTAACAGCTTTTCTGGGTTTTGGTAGATTTGGGGTAATTTCTTTTGTGGCGTTTTAGTTAGATCTGGTGTTATACAAGGTTGAATTTTCTGTTTTTGGGTTTGATCCTTGGGTTTTCCAATGATTTTGGCTTTTCTGTGCTGTTTTGGAATATAGGAATCAGGATGATGAGATAAATCAGGATAAGAATAGAAAAAGCCCTTTCACCCAGTATTTGGTTCTTTTCCTCGTTCATGCTGTTAGTTTGGTTAAGGAAAAAATCCGTGGAGAAAAGTATGGAAAGTTGGTTTTCTGTTGTCCAATGGCTTTTCCGTGGAAGGTTGATTTCTTTGGGACTTTTCTGATTTCTGTTGTTTGCTGCCTTTGATCAGCATCTAAATAGATCAGCTGCTCTTGCTGTTAAGTGTTTTATATTGAATTTAATCTCCGAATTTTTAAAATTATTAATTCAACTATTGATTCACAGGAAACAGAAGCCAGCGGAAAGAAACTACGAATGATGAGACAAAAAAAGTTGACCTTGGTAGCCGAAGTCAGGTATCAACTTTGCTTCTTAAGATACATGGTGCAGTTGCTCGTGTACAAACTTGGTGTTAATCTCTGTTTACTTGCTCCTTGATTGCAGATTTTTGAGGCGACGGTACAAATATTTGAAAGAAAACCATGTGGAGAAGACCCCGGTGAATCAAAATTTGGTGCAACCTCAGAACTTACTGGCTGGAAGTAAACGTGGAAAGGACGGGAATCACAAACAAAAAGATGCTCTTTTGTGGCATCCAGAGCCACCATTTGATTCGAACCAAAAGGGAAAAATTCATTATAAGAGAGAAGTCGTTTTGGGAAATCCTGCTCCAATTTCTAAATTGAAACAAAAGCGGAGGCCTAGCAATAGGGTGAATAAAACTGATTTGCGAGGTTCGATACTGATTCCCGACTTGAATCAGAAAGAAAAGATTTGTGGTGGAAAGGAAGCTAACTGTTAGGATCGATACTCGGATTTTCGACTTAAATGAGATATCGGTAAGCAACAATTTGATCTCTATTAAGTCGATGACCTAGTATTTATTAACTAATTTCGTTTTTGTACGAGCTAATTCCATGTTCAAACATTGTTGCAGAGGGAGGAGGAAGAGTTGCAGGCTAATGATGAGGCGGCAAGAGTAGAGGAGCCGAAGATAAGTTTGATGAGAAATGGAAATGATGAGCAACATAATGATATGAGGTTGATGGCGTGTAGGAATATCAGGAATGGTTCTGCACAGGGTGGGAAGAGGAAGATCTCCTGGCAGTACCCGGTGGCCTTGAGTGTCCGGGCAAGTTCTCATTTCAATGGCAGCTGAAGGCCTTGTGGTTCGGTGGAGTTGGAAATTTAGCCTTGCCCTTACCCTATTAACATTAAATTTTAGTTAACATATTGTTGTCTTTGTAAAAAAAGCATGGTTTCAGATAATTACAATCATATGGATGAATTGATGCGGATCAAGGATGTTATACCAAGTTTCAGGTTTTGGAATCTTGCAACGACATCCCGTCGGGATGCTTTAATGTTCCATAGTTTGTTTCTTTGCTTGTAATCTTGGGTTGTCCAATGACGCGGAAAGGAGCATATTCTGTAATTCGCTCTGCTAGCTGCCAGGCCTGTTGGCACCAATTTCATCGCTACGAGCATAAACTCCATCTTGGAAGTCCAATATCAGTGATTAGCTAACTTGAAAGTTTTGGATTGTGCTGTACTTCTATTGTATTTGGGGTGAGTCATCTCCCGTCCTACCTTGGTTGAGAAGAAAAGTTGCTCTCAAAGGTTGGAATAGATGGGCCCTATTATTTTGTCCGGTATGGAAGGAAAGCTCTCCGGCCATCAATTTCGCAAGGTCGCGAGCATGGTGGTTAGCCATTCCTTTCCTTGGTGGAAGCAATTGAGATGGTTGTTATAATTATTGCTTTAGTTGGGAGGAAGAAAGGCCACTGAACGTGTCAAAGTAGAGACTCGTGTAGCGGTGAGCTTGTTGCATTAGCTATCACGCAGTAGCCTTTTCCAAGCTTGCGCAGGAAATGTTCAGCGGTGTAGTTGACCAGAGACAGAAAGTCCATTCAATACCGTCAAGAAAAGACTCGAGTACGATGATTTTACCAAATTTAAAGATTTGATTAGATAAACTTAAAGTTTAGAATTTAATGAGGAAAAAGCACCAGTCCTTCCCCGTTATCCACCTTTTATGGTCTTCTGCCTGTGAAATTCTCCAAACAGTTGATGCAAAAAACTTGTCTACGAAAAATAATAATAATAATAATAATTCATAAGAACAAAATAATAATAATAATTCAACCAAACTAAATAAAATAATAAAAAGGGCCATGGACACACAATTTATTCGTTACTTGTAAGAGCTTTGGACCTATGTGTCTGTCCAGCGAGGCTCCAAACTATTAGGGCCGAGCGTAAGCCCATTTCAAGCACAGTAAATTGGCCCACGTCTACAACACCAGGTGTCCGACTGCGAAAGCTCACTTATCCAATCCTCTCAAGTCCTAATCTTCCTTCCTACAATTAACGTCGCTGTTACGCCAAAAAGGAAGGATTGTGGGATTCTAGCCGCTGTAAAATGGACGGCGACGAACACGTCAACGGAGTAGGAAAGAGCGTCGCCGATTCAGGAAACGGCGTCGCCTCCGACTGGGCCGATTTGACGCAAGAGTGCTTGGTCAACATCCTCTCGAGGCTGACGTTGGAGCAACGATGGCAGGGACCCATGCTCGTGTGCAAGTCGTGGCTGAGCGCCTCCAAGGACCCTTCCCTTCATTCCACCTTCGATCTCGAGGCTCAGTTCGACTCCGCCCAGGAATCGCCTCGCTGGTGGTCCCCGGATTTCGAGAGAAAGATCGACTCCATGCTCCGCTCCGCCGTCGGCTGGAGCCACGGCTCTCTCTCCCAAATCCGCACTCGACACTGCTCGGATCGATCCCTTAGTTTCGCCGCCGAAAGGTTCATATATCAGATTAAGATCCACTCATATTGCAACTTTTATCATTTTATTTTATTTCGCTGGAAAAGAAATGGTTAATTGAAAAAAGTGTCTGGACGCAGACCTGATGTATAATAATCAATGGTTATAATTGCATGACGTGAGTTTGTGGTCAATTGCATTATTATGCCCATACTAATTAGTTTTCTTGGCAAGTGAATTGGTTTCAAAGCAAAGAATTTTATAGGTTATGAATGTTGTTTGAGGAATGATCATGGAAAACAAATTATTGTTTTTTTTTTTTTTTTTGTCCGATTTGCAGGTGCCCAAATCTTCTGGTTCTTTCCATCAAGAGCAGTCCAAATGTTACTGATGCATCCATGATGCAGATTGCCTTCAAATGCACCAAGCTCGTAGAGCTTGACATTAGTTATTGCTACGAGATATCTCATGAATCTCTAGTGGTCTTAGGGAGGAATTGTCCTAATCTTAAGATTCTTAAGAGGAACCTAATGAATTGGCTAGATGCTTCCCAACACACGGGAATCGTCCCCATGGAATACCTAAATGCTTGTCCACAAGACGGGGATTCAGAGGCAGCTGCAATTGGCAAATTCATGCCTCATTTGGTTCATCTTGAACTCCGGTTCTCCAAGTTAACGGCCAAGGGTCTCGCATCTGTTTGTGAAGGGTGCTCAAATCTGGAGTATTTGGACCTATGTGGGTGTGCGAATTTGACAAGTCGAGAAATTGTGAACGCCACAACCAATTTGAAGACCCTGAGGGAGATTAAAAAGCCAAATTTCTATATCCCTAGGTCGGTCTTCCACACTGAAAGGTACGGTCATTGGAATTTGTACGATGAGAGATTCCAAACAGATATCTTTCGTATTTGATCAGTGACTATGATTTGTATCGGATACTACAGAGATCATGATATTAAGATCTCTAGCTGGTTTGTTGTTTTCATGTTTTTATTCACAAGCATATGCAGTGGTGTTGGAACTGTGTCTTCTGTAGCTTATCCTCCATGCTCTGCCCTGTTCATCTTGTTGAGGTATAATTCATCTTCTTACCGTTGCAATGATGTGCAGTGTACAAATCCGTGTCATATAGTACAAAAGCTATTTATGTGAGAATCTGTATGTCCACCATTGTGAAGTGTCTATATTACAATTCTTACTTTGATCATGCTTTGAATATTTCTTGTTACTGAGTGGATTCATGTTACTTACAATATCAAGTTTTCCCATTTGTTTATCCTTTATGGTGTTTAGTTCCGAAAAGAATGTTTTGGAAGACCTAGTTTTAGGGGGAGGTGTGTGTGTTGGGGGAGGGGGAGCGCAGTGGGTGGCGGGCAGGACTGAACATAGTGATTAGCTTTTGGTGGCGGGCTGGACTGAACATAGTGATTAGTTTTTGGTGGCGGACGGGACTGAACATGCTTGATTGCTATTCAGCGAGGGTCGCATCGATGTATCTAAAGCAAGAAACTTCCGCCCGGCGAGTAATTGGGGTCCATGCGGGTGGACTAGCTATAAAAATACTAGTTGTCAAATGCTTTAAATAAACCAAGGTTTTCATAAGCGAATCAGTCGTTGAACTGACCTATTTATGATTTTATCTGTTGAACCAGTCAAATTAAGTTTAAATTAATAAAATTAATATTTAATATTATATATATATATATATAATATTTTAATAATATAATTTTTATTTTTAAAAAAATTAAAATATTTTTAAAATTATTATTTTTATTTTTAATATAGTCAGTTTAGTTTAATTTTTAAAATATTAAAATAAATTAAGATAATTAATAATTTTTTTTTGAATATCTCAATAAATAAAAATTTAAATATTTATTTTAAAAATTTTAAATTATAATTATGAAAAAAATTATATAATTTATAAAATTGAAAAAATTATTTTTATTTTGTAATTTAAGGTTTGGTGAAATCTTTATTGAAAAAAATAAATTATACTAATTAAAAAAGAAGAATACCAATGAAGAGGATCAATCAAATAGGGGGCAAACTATGGATCGAGGACCAAACCAAAAAGACCGTCAAATTGGAAAATGCAAACGGAGGTGTCTGGCAATATTGTGGAAGTTAGCCTTGAGGTGGACTTTATTATTATTACTCGGGAATTATTTATGTGCGATCCTCATAGAATGAGGTGTAAATTTGCTTTCGGAGGGATTGCATGTGCCCCGTCTGCAAGCATATGGGCGGTGAAACACTACCATCATTGGTTGGACTTGGCAGTAAGCATCCCTTGCCTTCAAATGCATTCCCAGGTCTTACGCATATTGGTTTGCCCCAACCGCAATCTATATCGACAGCCTCAACCAACTATTAAATTTTGTATTTGGGCAGCGAGAACTTTGTGGCCCTCGTATCAGATCGTTTATGCCATCCAGTGTTTCAATGTAGTCAATGGCCGATCTCAAGTAGCCATCATCCCTCCGTTTTATTGCCTCGTGAATTCTCTCGACTGTCTTGATGATGCTTCCCACAAAAGTTCACCAGTTACAGCAACTACAGTGACCGAGAAAATTACATTGCCAAAGTAGCTAGGTGGGAGTGGAGGATGCAACCTGGACCGACCGTCCGGCGGAATGCTCAACATGGTTGGTTGCGAGGTCGCGTGCTTTGCATGTGGTACGCCATAAATATGCGACTAGTACCTCAATGGTGCTGTACCTTGTACTGTTCTGGTTGCTATTTGTCATGGCCTCGAGGGCGTTGACTTGGTCAAGCGTAATCTTGAATATCGCGGTGGAATTGGCTTCAGAATCTGATTGGATTTGGCTAGTGGTTGTCGTTTTGCTCATCACAGGTGCCTGAGCAAATTCGAGGTGGTCGAAAGCCGGTGTTGGCGGGACTCGGGGACGAAGAATAGTTCTATCAATGACTGGCTCGACGTCAACAGGGAGACCACGTGCTATGCGGGACCATGCATTAAAGAAATGGAGACCCCAGCACCATCTGCCATATTATGATGCCACCCAATTCCAAGGGACACTCCGCCGCAGGTGAATCTGGTTACCTAAATGTGCCAATACATTACAATATATGAGGGTAAATTCCGAAAATGCTTTTAAAATTTGTTATTGATTATACTTTAAAATAATAAATTATATTTTCAAAAAAATATTTTTTTAAAAAAACTTAATTGGTTAACTAAAATTAATTAAAAAAAAATAAAAACTTAAAATAAATTTTTATTTCATATTTTTACAGAAATTTTTAAGAATAAAAATGTTCTTTACTTTGAATTAAAAATTAAAATAATTTAAAAATAAAATCTATTTTTCTTTAAAGTGTCATGAATTTTATCAAATTCTGGCATGATAATCCAATGACATGGACCTCCTAATTCGTATACTTTTTGGTGTATATTGTAAATGTATGTACCCGTACGAGGAAGAGAGGGTACAAGGAGAGCTCTGAGTCACTTGAGTAATTCAATACAGTTGGGGGAATGAGCTGCATCAGCTGCTCGCCAGGAGTGAAATCAGGACCAAGATCATCCAAAGAGGAATCTGTGTCAGCCTCAACGAATAATGCTCCTTCACCATTACAGTTTATTTCAATTCTACCATTTTCATCCACCGCAAATCTCCCTGCAACAGGATGATTTATCACGAGAACCTTGCTCAGAGCCTCCTTTAACACCTTGGTTTCAAAGAAATTGGAAGAACCATTGTGTCTATAGAAGTACACATTGGGGATGTAACCTCTTTTTTGTGTACAGCAAGTCCAACCTTGACAACCATGGTCGCTGATTGGGAGCATCTTCTGCTGGCCGCACAATACTCGACTCCTTTATCTCAATCTTCATGGTCTTGCTAGTGAATTGCCCGCGATTGATCCTTTCCTTTTTTACACGGTATTTGACAACCAGAAAACGAACTGAGAGTTGTTGCTTTCAAGATATAACCAAAGTCAACGATATTAAATTATAGATGGTGATAAAATAATTCACCTAGCTGCCAATCAGGTCTGTCATTGAAATTCCATCTCTAACAATAGCATTGTTAACCATATGATCACACCTTCGTGTTCTTTGAAACTGTGGGAAGTATGTAATATCCTTTGATATTACTTTCATCTATTAATTGATGGTTTTCTGTTCACAATGTTCAAGTGCAGGATTAAACTTCTGGGATGGGAGCAGAACTAACGGCAAAGCTAGAACGAGAAGGAGATGGCAGAAGGATGAGTATTTTAAGAGGACAGCGAGAGTGCTGCCGTGGTTCTGATCTAATTTTGCAGAATGCACTGTTCACTGCTGCGTAAAGTTTAAGCAAAAGAAATGTCGAACCATGGCTATTGAGTCCACCTCAATTGAGGGTCTGTAACCGTTGATATTCAGCGACCCCAATAATTGTGGCCCACGATGGATAACGAAAACAATCAACGTGACGTTACATTCATGCAATTAGGTCATTGCAACAAATTATTATCATCATCTCCTTTTGGAGCTTTGCGAGAAATTCGGTTGACTTCATGTGCCTACAGAAATGGGAATTCAAATGTTGCTAACTAAGTTTATTGGGCCTCTAGGGGGTGGTTTTCTAAATAATCGTTTTGTCATTAAATCGGGCGTCACAAGACACAAGGTTTAAGCGTCCTACCTCCTGGAATTTAAACACAAAAAAGTGCCCGAATCAGCGTCGGCAGTTGTGCGAGACTCAGGCCCGAGTCTGGCATTCCTAGTCGTCTATTCGTGACTTTCTTCGCTTCTGGTATAGAAGACATGCTCGTCTTCGAATCCTTTCTTTCATGGTTTAATACATCGTCATCCAAGCCATGTTTTTGTTTCCTTGGGAACTAAGAAACATTTTTGCTGGTGATATGGAGGCTAGTTGTAACTAAAAATGTAAAGAAAGTCCTTAGAAATGTGACTGGTGCGGGATGGAAAACGAAGAGATTGAAGAAGAACGGACTTTAACGAGGAGAGCCCGAATTTCATATACTTTTATTGAGCCGAACACGACTTTAAAAGCTAGCTTTTTCCTTGGGATTAAATTAAGAATCCTTTAAACACATTATAATAATTTTTAACATATATATAATAATTTTTTTAAAAAATATTTTTTTATATTAATATTTTAAATTAAAAATATTTTTATTTTATATTAAATTTATTACATAATTTTTAATTAATTATTATATTAAATATTAATTAATATAACACATAAATAATTTTTTATTTTTTTAAATAAAAAATATTTTAATTATTTTTATAATATTTTTATCAATATTATTAATATAAAATATTTATTAATATATATATATATAATATCTACATAAAAAATAAAATAAAAATATATGTAAATAATATTATTATTATAAAAAATAATTATTTAAAAAAATTTAAAATATAAATTAAAATAATATATTAATTAAAAATCATATCATTCCTCTCGACAGCCAAGCTCTGTAAGAATTAATTTGATTTGACGAAAAAATAAAAATAATTTGCTTTAATGGGGTCTGTGGAAAGGGCAAAGAAAGAAGCAACAGTAGAGAAAGAGACGGGAGGCTTTACCCTCACTTAATATTCCTGTCGGGAATGGTAATACGTCCAAAAACCGCCCATCCATCTTTCATAGGATCAATTTTAAAAGGGAAATACACAAAAGGGAAGGGAACCAATTTCAAAAGAGACTTAGCAGCCTTTTGCTTTCTTTTCAATCCCCCACCTCACAGTTTTTCTGGGAAAGTAGAAAAAATAGCTCGGTGAATGTCAGATATGCATGCTTTTTAGGGTACCCACTTACATGAATAAAGGGGAACCTTCTGTTCCAAAGACGGTAATACTAATGGGATTATTGATATATTTAACACAAGAAAATATAGAACTCCGCATAAGGTTGCGTTCAGTTTTTACTTCCTTTGCTGGCCAGTCCAGCACCATTTTCAAAGGGCATGAAGTTTTGTGCCAATTGAAGTGCCTTGGGAGTTCAGGTAGGAGTGGCTTTAGGTAGGTGTGGATTGATGAAGAAAAGCACTAAAGAAATGTCTTGAGGAATTTGAACAAGCGGTTGTGATGACAATTTTTTTTAATAAACAATTCATATAAATTATCTGGAAATTCATCAACATTGATGTGACAGAATTGTTTCTGCCTTAAATCCAAAATTTGGTTTTATTCCAACTTTTAACAGCCGGTTCTGGCAGGTTACGCGGAAAAAAAAAAGAAAAAGAAAAACCAGAAGCAACAGCATCCTTGACAATAAAGAAACCTAAAGGGGGATGATGCATGAGTAAATGAACAAGGAACGGTCCTGGTGCGTGATATAATGTGGGAAATGAAAGGCGTCTCTCCGGTTGAAGGACAGCATCATCCCAATTTTTATTCGTTTGCCTCGCTTTTTCAGCCCAAATCCATTTTCCATTGATCTCACCCTCCCTTCTCTCTCTAGAAAAAAAAAAAGGAAAAAACACGTTCTTTCACTCTCTCTTTACACAGAAGGCTAAAAGGCACGCCAAATACAAGAAAGAAGAAACATGGAAACTCCACGCAGCCCCTAAAAAACAAAGAAGAGTCCACGCCATCCAACAAACTCTCTCTCCCTCACCTCTCTCAACTAGACCAAATTCATGTGGGAAGGGAAAAAAATAAAAAATACAAAAAAATGAACGGAGAAAGAGAAGAAAGAAAGAGTAGATGGTAGATGTCTTCAAATGTTGGTCTCCAAACCAAATCCACCTCACAACAAACTAAAACGAAGCATGCCAGAAATACCCTTCTGCAATCACCCCAAAAATTCCCATCTTCATCACTACTGTCTCAACTCTCAAAAGAAACAATTTTTTTTTTTCACCGAGTTATGTGGGCTTCTTCGGGTTTTACTTGTCTTGGTCAGATTTTCACAGAGAGAACAGGAAAGCGAGAACTTTTCCCATCTCTCTTTCTTGTTTCTCTCTTTTTATCCATCTCTCTCGCAACGCCTGTTATTTTCTGTCCTTTTATTTCTTCTTGTCCAGTCGCTTTTCTATTTCTCCCTCTAGCATTAACGTCTTTGCTCTCCTTTTATTTCTCTGTCTGTCTCGCTTTGTTTCTTGCCTCTCTGGTTTAGGAGTCTCTCTCCGGCTCTGTGGCTGGTACTAGTCCTTTGTGATTTTATCTGATCATGAAGAAGATAAAAGGAGGGGCTGTTGTTGCTATGGAGTCTTCGCATGGTATTTACGCTTCCGCGTACGAGGATGCAAGGACCAGGTTAAAGCATGAGAGTCTTTTGCAGGAGTATGAGGACTTGGATAAGGTAACAGCTTTTCTGGGTTTTGGTAGATTTGGGGTAATTTCTTTTGTGGCGTTTTAGTTAGATCTGGTGTTATACAAGGTTGAATTTTCTGTTTTTTGGTTTGATCCTTGGGTTTTCCAATGATTTTAGCTTTTCTGTGCTGTTTTGGAATATAGGAATCAGGATGATGGGATAAATCAGGATAAGAATAGAAAAGGCCCTTTCACCTAGTATTTGGTTCTTGTTTTCCGTTCATGTTGTTAGTTTGGTTAAGGAAAAAATCCGTGGAGAAAGTATGGAAAGTTGGTTTTCTGTTGCCCTTCCAATGGCTTTTCCGTGGAAGGTTGGTTTCTTTGGGAGTTTTCTGATTTCTGTTGTTTGCTGCCTTTGATCAGCATCTAAATAGATCAGCTGTTCTTGCTGTTAAGTGTTTTATATTGAGTTTAATCTCCGAATTTTTAAAATTATTAATTCAACTATTGATTCACAGGAAACAGAAGCCAGCAGAAAGAAACTACTAACGATGAGACAAAAAAAAATGACCTTGGTGGCCGAAGTCAGGTATCAACTTTGCTCCTTTAGGTATATGGTGCAGGTGTCCGTGTACAAACTTGGTGTTAAACATCTCCGTTTAATTGCTCCTTGATTGTAGATTTTTGAGGCGACGGTACAAATATTTGACAGAAAACCATGCGGATAAGACCCCGGCGAATCAAAATTTGGTGCAACCTCGGAACTTACTGACCGGAAGTAAATGTGGAAAGAAGGACAGGAATCACAAACTAAAAGATGCTCTTTTGTGGCATCCAGAGCCACAACTTGATTCAAACGAAAAGGCAAAAATTCATTATGAAAGGGAAGTTGTATTGGAAAATTCTGCTCTAATGTCTAAATTGAAACAAAAGCAGAGGCCTAACAGTAGGATGAATAAAGCTGGTTTGCCAGATTCAATACGGATCCCCGGTTTGAATGGGAAAGAAAAGATTTGTGGGGGAAAGGAAGCAACTGTTAGGATCAATACTCGGAGTTTTGACTTAAATGAGATATCGGTAAGCAACAATGTGATCTCTATTAAGTCGATGACCTAGTATTTATCTACTAATTTTTTTTATTGTATGAGCTAATTCCATGTTCAAAGATTGTTGCAGAGGGAGGAGGCAGAGTTGCAGGCTAATGATGAGAGGCCAAGAATAGAGGAGCCAAAGATAAGTTCCATGAGAAATGGAAATGATGAACATAATGATATGAGGTTGATAGCGTGTAGGAATATCAGGAATGGTTCTGCACGGGGTGGGAAGAGGAAGATCTCCTGGCAGGACCCGGTGGCCTTGAGTGTCTGAGCAAGTTCTCACTTCAATGGCAGCTGATGGCCTTATGGTTCGGTGGAGTTGGAAATTTAGCCTTGTCCTTACCTTATTAACAGTAAATTTTATTTAACATATTGTTGTCTTTGTAAAGAAAGCATGGTTTCAGATAATTACAATCATATGGATGAATTGATGCGGATCAACGATGTTATACCAAGTTTCAGGTTTTGGAATCTTGCAACGACATCCCGTCGGGGTGCTTTAATGTTCCATAGTTTGTTTCTTTGCTTGTAATCTTGGGTTGTCCAATGACGCGGAAAGGAGCATGTTCTGTAATTCACTCTGCTGGCTGGCAGGCCTGTTGGCACCAATTTCATCGCTACGAGCATAAACTCCATCTTGGAAGTACAATATCAGTGATTAGCTAACTAGAAAGTTTTGGATTGAGCTGTTCTTCTATTGTATTTGGGGTGAGTCATCTCCCGTCCCACCTTGGTTGAGAAGAAAAGTTGCTCTCAAAGATTGGAATAGCTGGGCCCTATTATTTTGTGTGGTATGGAAGGAAAGCTCTCCGGCCATCAATTTCGCAAGGTCGCGAGCATGGTGGTTAGCCATTCCTTTCCTTGGGGGAAGCAATTGGGATGGTTGTTATAATTATTGCTTTAGTTGGGAGGAAGAAAGGCCACTGAGCATGTCAAAGTAGAGACTCATGTAGCGGTGAGCTTGTTGCATTGGCTCTCACGCGGTAGCCTTTTTCAAGATTTCGCAGGAAATGTTCGACCGTGTATTTGACCAGAGACAAAAAGGTCCATTGCCCGCCGTCAGCCCTCGTCAAGCAAAGACTTTAAAGTACGATGATTTTGCCAAATTTAAAGATTTGATTAGATAAATTTAAAGTTTGGAATCTAATTAGGAAAAAACACATCAGTCCTTCTCCGTTATCCGCCTTTTGTGGTCTTCTGCCTGTAAAATTCTCCACTCTCTAAATAGTTGATCCGTAAAAAAAAAAAAAAAAAAAAAAAAAATAATAATAATAATAAATCAACGGAACTAAATAAAATAATAAAAACGGCATGAACACACAATTTATTCATTACTTATAAAAGCTTTGGACCTATGTGTCTGTCCAGCGAGCTCCAAACCATTTGGGCCGATCTTAAGCCCATTTCAAGCCCAGTAAATTGGCCCACTTCATAACACCGGGTGTCCGACTGCGAAAGCTCACTTGTCTAATCCTCTCAAGTGTCAATCTTCCTGCGATTAACTTAGCTGTTACGCCGAAAAGGAGGAGTATTGGATCCTAGCCGCTGTGAAATGGACGGCGACGAAGACGTTAACGGAGTAGGAGAGAGCGTCGCCTAATCAGGAAACGGCGTCGCTTCCGACTGGGCCGATTTGACGCAAGAGTGCTTGGTCAACATCCTCTCAAGGCTGACGTTGGAGCAACGATGGCAGGGACCCATGCTCGTGTGCAAGTCGTGGCTGAGCGCCTCCAAGGACCCTTCCCTTCATTCCACCTTCGATCTCGAGGCTCAGTTCGACTCCGCCCAGGAATCGCCTCGCTGGTGGTCCCCGGATTTCGAGAGAAAGATCGACTCCATGCTCCGCTCCGCCGTCGGCTGGAGCCACGGCTCTCTCTCCCAAATCCGCACTCGACACTGCTCGGATCGATCCCTTAGTTTCGCCGCGGAAAGGTTCATATATCAGATTAAGATCCACTCATATTGCAACTTTTATCATTTTATTTTATTTCGCTGGAAAAGAAATGGTTAATTGAAAAAAGTGTCTGGACGCAGACCTGATGTATAATAATCAATGGTTATAATTGCGTGACGTGAGTTTGTGGTCAATTGCATTATGATGCCCATACTAATTAGTTTTCTTGGCAAGTGAATTGGTTTCAAAGCAAAGAACTTTATAGGTAATGAATGTTGTTGGAGGAATGATCATGGAAAACAAATTATTATTATTATTTTTTTTCCGATTTACAGGTGCCCCAAATCTTCTGGTTCTTTCCATCAAGAGCAGTCCAAATGTTACTGATGCATCCATGGTGCAGATTGCCTTCAAATGCATCCATAAAGTGTCTATATTACAATTCTTACTTTGATCATGCTTTGAATATTTCTTGTTACTGAGTGGATTCGTGTTACTTACAATATCAAGATTTCCCATTTGTTTACCCTTCGTGGTGTTTAGATGAGAAAAGGCATAAACTCGGCTTTGTTCCTTGCATTTTTGTCAATTTTCTCAGTGCTGTAGTTGAATAATCTCCGTCGAGGACTAAAGGGGAGAGTTGGCGGCACTTTTCAAAAATTGTCCAAAATGCCGTGTGGTCTTCGCCGGAGGGACTCGGAACGGCATCTCAAGCTGGCATATTCTCCGGAATATGTTGGAATTCTGCATTACTTATGATAAAATGGGTTTGTGTGAGTCGAAGTCTTCGTTAGGTTGGAGTCCAGTCGGCGACCCACCATCCATTTTTCACGTAATAACTGGATGAATCGGCCCAATAATGAAACCCGGAGTTGCTGAGTATGGCTTGTGCAGGGAGAGGTTCTTCTCTTCGATGTACTTTTTCTAAATGTACATGTAACACATATAATGGACGGGGGAACTGACTTGTTGAGGTGGCGGGATACGATCAGCGTAAGTTTTGCCTCCTTTTGTTTTTTGTAAATTTTTTTTTTAAACAAACGTAATGCACCTATAATTAAGTAAAATATGCATATAATTAGCAAAAATTGCGTGTATAATTAATACATTTATATTGTTTGTATAATAATAATATTATTATTATTATTATTATATGTGTGGTATGTACATGAAAGACACTGTAGCGGACAAGTTTCAAAGTCGGGAAAGGAACCAAGTCTTTGGCTAGATGATAGAAAATAGTTTAGAGTATACATGGCAAAATCTCACTCAGACAAAAAGTTATTTAATTTAATTTATTTAAAATTAAACTCAATTCAATAATTTAAATTATTTAAAATTTAAATAACTCAAAATAAAAAAATTTAAAATTTAATTAAGTTGAAACTTTATTAATAAAAAATATGAATAATTTGAATTGATAAAATCTAAAATTTAAATAATCAAAATCTAAATAAGTAAAAATTTAAAATTTATTATATTCAATATTTAATAAATATTAAATTTAAAGTGTCTAAAATTCATTTAATTCAAAATTATATAATATGTAATGTAAAATATATTTTAAATTTAAATAAATTAAAATTTAAACAATAAAAATTTAATGAATTTATAATTCAAAATATTTGAAATTTAAATGATTTATAATGTAAACAATACGACTTAAATCTAACCTGATTAGCTGTTTGCCACCTATAGTTTTAGAGCATAAACTATCCAAAGCCACCGATCAATCCTCTACGCCTGATCTGCGGCTTCAAGATTCATTCGAGAGAGTGAAGTGATATTGGCTGTTGGAGGTGTCCGGAGGGACAAGCTTGGTTACATCTGTCTTCGTTGCGAGGGAGATAGGAGATAGACAGGCCTAAAAAGCATATTGGGTTTATCTGTCTGAGGTGTGTCAAGCCTGAACTTTTTCATACATGACTTCCCATCTTTTGTTTGGTTTCTTCATAGGAGATTAGCAATTTTAAAAGGACTGCTAAAGGAAATGGAAGCAAAGTGATCTCATTAGATGTTACGCAATAAGCCTGGAGAAGGGCAAATAAAATTAGCAAGCACTTTGTTGTTGGCATTCGCTCAAGGGCGAGTTCGAGATTGCAGTCAGGAAAAATGGAAAAAGAACAACAATATCACAGCCATGAAAATAAAGAAAAAGTACAAGATTCAATTAACGTCAAATGGGAATTTATATTGTTATCCAATATTTGTCAATGCTAATTAATATATTTACTAATAATTCTTCGTGTTCAAAGAGCCATCCAACTCCAACGTATGTGAGGGTGGTTGAGAGGAAGGAAGCAAGGAATTGGCTCGGCTTTTATGCTTACAATGAGGACGGTTGCTATCCCCGCTGCTGTAAACGCCCCTTCCGCCCTTCTGAAAACTGTTCACACGATGAAGTAGTGCTCCTACAATTCCCTCCGGTGTTCCTCCGCCGCCTTCTTTGTTTGGCTGATCTAACAGCGTATTATAAATTAATAAAAATAAATTTTACTTTATAAAAAAATAATATTATAATAATATTTGAAGTGAATAATTTATATCACTAGTGCAGTGGCGGCGGGCAGGACTGAACATGCTTGAATGCTATTAAGCGAGTAGCATCGATGTATCTAAAAAAGCATGAAACTTCTGCCGGGCGAGTAACAGTGGTCCATCGTCATGTGAGTTAGCTATAAAAATAATGGTTGTCAACTGAACTTTAAATAAGGTTTTTTTTTTAAAAAAAAATATTTTAATAATTAAAAATTAAAATATTTATTTTAAAAATTTAAAATTATAATTATAAAAAAATTATAAAATTTATAAAAATAAAAAAAGATATTTTTATTTTGTAATTTAGATTCTAGTAGACTTGTTATTGGAAAAGAAATAAAATAGAATGCTTATTAAAAACAAAGAATACTAATTAAGAGGATCAAATAGGAGGGAAGCCATGGATCGAGGACCAAATCACTCCATACAACACACCAAATCGTTCAGTGTCTAGCAGAATACAAACTGAAAATCAAGCATCAAATAAGAAAAGGACAGAAAAAGACCGTCAAATCGGAAAATGCAAACGGAGATGTCTTGCAATACTGTGGAACTCAAGCTTGAGATGGACTTGATTATTATTACTCGGGAATTATTTCCGGGTGATCCTCATGGAATGAGGTGTAAAATTGCTTTCGGAGGGATTCCATGTGCTCCGTTTCCAAGCATATGACCAGTGAAACACTCCCATCATTGGTTGGACCTGGCAGTAAGTATCCCTTGCCTTCAAATGCATTCCCAGGTCTTATGCATATTGGTTTGCCCCAGCCGTAATCTATATGGTGAAAAGACAGCCTCAACCAACTGGGAACAACCAGATTTGGGCAGCGACAACTTTGTGGCCCTCGCATCAGATCGTTTATGCCATCCAGTGTTTCAATGTAGTCAATGGCCGATCTCAAGTAGCCATCATCCCTCCGTTTTATTGCCTCGTGAATTCTCTCGACTGTCTTGATGAATGGTTCCGATAAAAGTTCACCAGATACGGCAACTACGGTGACCCTGAAAATTACATTGCCAAAGTAGCTAGGTGGGAGTGGAGGATGCAACCTGGACCGCCCGTCCAGCGGAATACTCAACATGGTTGCTTGCCCGACCGGGAGGTCGCGTGCTTTGCATGTGGTACGCCATATGTATGCGGCTAGGACCTCATTGGTGCTGTACCTTTTATTGCTCTGGCTGCTATTTGTCATGGCCTTGAGTGCGTTAACTTGGTCAAGCGTAATCTTGAATATCGCGGTGGAATTGGCTTCAGAATCTGATTGGATTTGGCTAGTGGTTGTCGTTTTGCTCATCACAGGTGCCTGAGCAAATTCGAGGTGGTCGAAAGCCGGTGTTGGCGGGACTCGGGGACGAAGAATAGTTCTATCAATGACTGGCTCGACCTTAACAGGGAGTCCACGCGCTATGCTGGACCATGCATTAAAGAAGTAGAGACCCCCAGCACCATCTGCTAGATTATGGTGGCACCCAATTCCAAGGGACACTCCGCCACAGGTGAATCTGGTTACCTAAATGTGCCAATACATTACAATATATGAGGATAAATTCCGGAAGTGTTTCTTAAATTGTTACTGATTACACTTAAAAACAAAAAATTATATTTTCAAAAACTTTGTTCTTTTAAAAACCTAACTGTCTAAATGAAAAGAAATACAAATATTGAAGAAATATAAACTTGAAAAAAATCTTAGTTTTATGTTTTTACAGGAATGTTTTTGAAAGCGTAAATATTTTTTACTTTGAATCAGGGATTAAAATAATTTAAAAATAAAATATATTATCCTTTAAAGTGTCATGGATTTTACACGTAATGGCAGGATAACCCAATGACTGTTCCTACTAATTCGTCAACTTTTTGGTGTATATTGTAAATGTATGTACCTGTATGAGGAGGAGAGGGTACGAGGAGAGCTCCGAGTCACTTGAGTAATTCAATCCAGTGGGGGGAATGAGCGGCATCAGCTGCTCGCCAGGAGTGAAATCAGGACCAAGATCATCCAAAGCAGAATCTGTGTCAGCCTCAACGAATAATGCTCCTTCACCATTACAGTTTATTTCAATTCTACCATTTTCATCCACCGCAAATCTCCCCGCAACAGGATAATATATCACGAGAACCTTGCTCAGAGCCTCCTTCAACACCTCGGCTTCAAAGAAATTGGAAGAACCATTGTGCCTATAGAAGTACACCTGAGGGATGTAACCTCGTTTTGTGTACAGCAAATCCAACCTTGACAACCATAGGCGCTGATTGGGAGCATCTTCTGCTGGCCGCACAATACTCGACTCCTTTATCTCAATCTTCATGGTCTTGCTAGTGAATCGCCCGCGAATGATCCTTTTCTTTTTTACACGGTATTTGACAACCAGTAAACAAACTGAGAGTTGTTGCTTTCAAGATATAACCAAAGTCAACGATAGTAAATTATAGATGGTGATAAAATAATTCACCTAGCTGCCAATCAGGTCTGTCATTGAAATTCCATCTCTAACAATAGCATTGTTAACCATATGATCACACCTTCATGTTCTTTGAAATTGTGGGAAGTAAGTAATATCCTTTCATATTACTTTCATCTATTAATTGATGGTTTTCTGTTCACAATGTTCAAGTGGAGGATTCAACTTCTGGGTTGGGAGCAGAACTAACGGCAAAGCTAGAACAAGAAGGAGATGGCAGAAGCATGAGTATTTTAAGAGGACAGCGAGAGTTTTGTAGAAGATAACTTCAACTGATTACTTTCGTTACTTTTATCTTCAATATATATACATGAGGATTACAAAATTCAAAAGCATGGCTGTTACTTTGACAACAAAAAGACAACCATAGCATGTGGCCATACGATGGAATGAGATAACCATAGCATGGGATGAGATCGTTAACATACCTTTGTCTGCCGGAAAACGCTTTTTTTGGAAGTTTTAGGAGCCAAGATTTCAATAAATGCAGAAGAGAGAGGAACCAATGTTTGTGGTTTGTGGATCAGAGTGAAACTTTATAGGGCCAGAATTAAGACACATAATAGGGAAAAATATTCATTTATATAATTTTGAAAATAAAAAGGTTTGAGGGACAAGATAAATTAATTATCATTTTTAGTTGAAATATTTTTTCATGTATAACCATCAATTATTATTGTATGGAGATATAAATTTGTGTTTATTTATATTTATTTATTTGTTTTCTTATAATTGAAATTCTTAAAAAAACCTGACACAGTAAAAGAAATTAGGTAAAGTGAGGTAATGAATTTAGTATTAATCACAAAATTTATAAAAGTTAAGTATTTAATTTTAAATTTAAAATTAAGAGTTTATATGATTTTATTATCACATCCTATGACTAATAGCATACTATCCTTAAACAACATTGAAAAAGGAAAGTGCCGACGAAGATTATGCACCGCAAAGAATGTAATTTCTACAAATGGAGTAACAAATATTTGTTGGATGAAGGCACAAGAACTATTAAAAAGTTTTTTTTTTTTCTTTTAAATTGAAATTTCCAGTTTTGTTATTTAAAATACTAAAAAAAACATTAGAATACATGACATACATGAAATAGTATGTGATGAGTATAAAATTCACTTTTTAATTACTTATTATACATTAAAACTACCCTTATTACACATCATGTGTAATTTGAAAAGAAATTATTCAAATTCAAAATAAAATTAATCTCTTGCTCAAGATCCTGTCTTCTCTAGTATTTCACTACTCTTCATGAGTTGCAGTAATTTTAATATCATAATTTTAGACTAATTTGTAATTTAAGTTAATTTAGATTTTAAAGTTTAAATTGTTAAAATACGTACTTAAATTTGAATGTATGGCAAAAAAATTTTAAAAATTTTTAAAAATTTTTTAATTTTATAATTTAAAGTGTTGTATAAAGTAACTATTAACTTATCTGTTTTTCATTTTTATGAATTTTTGAGGAAGCCAAAAAGGTGAGAAATTATCAAAAAAAAAAATCAGTTCATTTAGATTCCATCGTCTTTACCGAAATATTAAAAGCGGGAAATCCTACAAGTTGTCCTTTCCAGAAGTCGTTTTTCTTTTGCACAGCGGAGACTCTACATTTTCACGATCAGTCTGTCTTACGTCGCGGTGCGGGAAAAATTGCAGGATGGGACATTGTGGCATCTCAATGAAAGGCAATAGCCATGCGATGCGTGAGACATTCTTCCGTACTTTGGATACGCAATTCAGTTCTCGATGGATAGGGTAGGACGAGATTGGTACAAGCATTCATTAGTGGGTCTGAGGCATTCATTAGTGGGTCTGAGGCATTCATTAGTGGGTCCGAAATTGGTGACGCTGAGTGATCGATGCAACTTTCAAGACAATAATTCAGGGCAAAGACAGGTAGGGAAAACTCTGCAACTTGACGAAGCTTCCCCCAGCATGACCACCTAGATTACAACCATCGAATCATGTTATTTTAATTTAGAATGGCATATGAGAAAAACAAAGCGCACATGTGAGGGTTGTAAGAGTTATGGTCGTGCGTCTGGGCTCAGTTTACAGAATACACTGTTCACTGCTGTGTAAACTTTAAGCCAAAAAAATGTCGAACCATGACTACTGAGTTTATCCTGATGGCCGAATAGGGGCTTCGGCCCACCAAAGTTTTCTGAGATAATTCAGTGATACTCCCAAGTCCAAGCAAAGGTGGCTCTTGGAACACAAATGAACATGCTAATAACCAGAAATTCGAAGACCAGAACACAGGCATACACGTTTGAATAATTGGGTGTTGAGGTGGGCTTAGCCATTAATGACATTACAGCTTGGGAATTGGGTCGATGAGATAGTCATGGAACAAGGCATAGAATAGCTTCTCGATTCGGCTTACAATATCGCGTGGAACTCAACCTTGAGGTGGACTTTGATTGTTGTTACTTGAGAATAATTTCGGTGTGATTCTCGTGGGATGAGGTTTAAAATAGGTTTTGGAAGGATCTCCCGTGCTCCCTTTCCAAGCATATGGCCAATAAAAATACTCCCATCGTTTGTGGAACTTGGCAGTAAGTATCCCGTGCCTTTCAGATATCCCAGGTCTCATGCGTATTGGCTTCCCCCAAACCGTAATCGGCATGATGGAAAGGCAGCCTAACAACCAGATTTGGGCGCCGAGAATTTAGTGAGCCTTGCATCAGAAAGTTCACGACATCTGTTGTTTCAAAGTAGTTGATGGCCGACTTCAAGTGCCCATTTTCCCTCCGCTTTATTGCCTCGTCAATTCTCTCGACTGTCTCGATGAATCGTTCCGACAAGAGTTGCTGTTTGTCATGGACTTGAGGGCGTTTAATTGGTCAGTCGCAATCCTGAATATCGCCGTGGTATTCGCTTCAGAATCTGATTGGATTTAGCGTTTTGCTCATGACAGGCGCCTGACCAAATTCCAGGTGGTCCAAAGCAGGGGTTGGTGGGACTCGGGGATAAAGAATACTTCCATCAATGAATGGCTGGACGTTAACAGAGGGTCCACGCGCTATGCTGGATCGTGCATCTAAGAAATGAAGACCCCAGCAACCATCCGCTACGTAATGATGGCACCCAACTACAGTTACATATTTTTGTATAGGCGTCTCTCTTCGATTCAGTGAAGAAGTTTATAAATTGGAAGCAATAAAGATTTGAAGTATAAGATGGAAATAAATCTCAGAGACCAAATATATTTTAGAACAAATTGCTTTGTCTTGGTAGAACTTTACTAGCTTAGATTACGTGACATTTTCCATCACTCAAATTTTCAATTAAGTAACATTTTTTTTTTTATTTTTATTATGTGTTAAAATTGGTGCAATTGTTTACTTGACATATTTTGATTTTGATTTTTATTTTTATTTTTTCCCTTAAAGTCTCCGTTGACCGTACCGCGTGGTTTATGCTCATCTGCGATGTAGAATGAGTCCAGATGCCACGTCAGCATATGGTTCATGAGACAATTTAAAATATTAAATTATGAATTTTTTTAAAGAAAATTATAAAATTTAAAAAATAAAAACCATTTGAAAAAATAGATGAGAAAAGGCAGAAACTCGGCTTTGATTCTCTCAGTGCTGTAGTTGAATAATCTCCGTCGAGGACTAGAGGGGAGAGCCGATGGCACTCTTCAAAAATTGTCCAAAATGCCGTGTGGTCTTCGCCGGAGGGACTCTGAACGGCATCTCAAGCTGGCATATTCTCCGGAATACATTGGAAGTCTGCATTACACATGATAAAGCTGGCATATTCACGTAATAAATGGAAGAATCGGCCCAATAATGAGACCCGGAGTTGCTGGACCCACCATCCATTTCTCTTCCATTTATTTTTTTATAAATGCCCATAATGGACGGGGAACTGACTCGTTGAGGCGGCGGGATAAGATCAGCGTTTAAGTCTTGCCTCCTTTTGTTTCTCTTTTTTTTTAATCCTTTTTCAAACAAATGTAACGTACCTATAATTAAGTAAAATATGTATATAATCAGTAAAAATTTTGTATATAATTAATAAATTTATGTTGTTTGTATATTATTATTATTATTATTATTTATATTTACATTATATGTGTCGTATGTACATTTATTTTATTTATTTATACATTGCGTGTTTGTTTTTGGTCCTCTGTGTTTTGATTGCATCTTCAATGGTCGTTTCTGTGGCGGGGTCCACTCAACAATGTGGTCCATTCGTCCACATTTCCCCGCTCCTTTGATGAAAATAACGGCCCCACATGAAAGGCATTGCGGCTGACAGTTTCAAAGTCGGGAAAGGGCCCAAAGCTTTGGCTGCCTGGTAGAAAATAGTTTAGAGTATGCATGACAAAAACTCAGTCAGATGAAAATAATCTAATTTAATTCATTTAAAATTAAACTCAGTTCAATAATTTGAATTATTCAAAATTAAAATAATCTTAAATTTAATTAATTTAAAACTCTATTAATAAAAAGTACAAATAATTTAAATTTATAAAATTTGAAATTTCAATAACTTAAATTCAAATATTAAAAATTCAAAATTTAATATATTTAAAATTAAACAAATTCCAAACTTAAGTTATTTATCTATGAAATGTAATATAAAATATATTTTAAATTTGATTTAAAATTTAAAATATTAAAAATTTAAAATACTTAAAATTTAAATAATAAAAAATGTAAAAATTTATAGTTTAAAATATTTAAAATTTAAATAATTTAACTTAAATCTCACCTAATTAGTCTCCGTTTGGTACCTTTAGCTTAGGGCATAAAAGTATCCGAAGCTACCAATCAATCCTCTACCCCTGATCCGGGCCCTGAAAAGTCATTTGAGAAAGTGAATTGATATTGGGCCGTTGGAGGTGTCCCGGAGGGACGAGCTTGGTTACTGCATCTGTGTTCGCTGTAGTGGGTAGGTAGGGAGATAGACGGGCCTAAAAAGCATGTTGTCTGAGGTGTGTGAAGCCTGAATACCTTCATACAGAACCTCCCCACCTGTTCTTTGGTTTCTTTCTAGGATTAGCGATTTTAAAAGGACTGATAAAGGAAATGGAAGCACAATGATTTAATTAGATGTTACGCAATAAGCCTGGAGAAGGGGAAAAAAAAAAATTAGCAAGCACTTTTATTGTTGGCATTCGCACAACCGGGAGTTCAAGATTGCAATCAGGAAGAAAAAGGAAAAAGGAAAACAATATCACAGCCATGAAAATAAAGAAAAGGTACAAGATTCAGTTGACATCAAAAGGGAATTTATATTATCATTCCAATATCTGTCGATGCTAATTAAGATATTTACCAATACTTCTTCGTGTACAAAGAGCCATCAAAAGAAGAATAAACATCCAACTCCAACACATGTGAGAGTTGTTGAGAGGAAGGAAGAAGACTTGAAGAGCAAAGAGTTGGCTCCGTTTTTATGCTTGGAATGAGGACGGTTGCTATCCCCGCCGCCGTAAACGCCCCTTCCGCCCTTCTGATAATTGTTCACATGATGAGGTAGTGCTCCTACAATTCCCTCCGGTGTTCCTCCGCCGCCTTCTCTGTTCGGTTGATCACTTATTGACGAACCTTCACAAACGTTGTATGGAAGCATAAAATAACACAGGAGGAATACGAACAGCCAAGCAGAAATTTCTTTCTTCATGTTCTTAGTTAACACTTGCTTTTTCAGCTTTGACTTGGTGCAGCAGCTAGCAGAATTGAGATAAGATGGTTGGAGGGGAGTGCTGTAATGAGGGGCCATATTTATCGTCAAAGAACTTTCACTTTTACGAGATTTCCTTTGGTGGGGGCATCAAAAGCAAGTGTTTTAATGGCTTTACGCGATTATGTTCTCTTTGAATGAATTCCTCGACAAATTAAAGGTCTTTGTCCGCCAAGTTCCAATCTTTTTAGTGAAGTTCTTGCCTTTCAGATTTTCCAATTCGCCATTCTTTTTTGATACCTTGAGAGTTGAGCATGAGATTATGGAATATGGCAAATGAATGGATATATGCTGATTAATCGGTGCCAACCCATGCACTTTAATTGAATTTTCTGATACAACACTGCCATTTGAATGAAGCTTTGAGTGCGAATGTCATACTTCCTGGACCACCACAAGGCTAGAAAGATAACTTTTACACGGATCCGCATGGGGCTAGTGGCCAGAGAAGGGAACCAGGGGGAGCGGATGCCTCTTTCTTTTGCTTAAAAAAAAAGAAGAAAAAAAAGAAAAGAAAGGGCATCTGGCCTGGTTTCTCCTCTGGCCATGTACCAGCACCCAAAAATTTATACATTTTGCATATGTTTGTAAATGTTTGTAAATTTGCTCCATGTATTTTTTAAAATATACTTTTCTAAAATTATCTCGTAATTTTTTTACTGCCTCAAGTGTCCCTTATGAATTTTTTTTCCTCACTCTATTATAAATTTACATCCTCTAAAATAATTTTTTTAGATTTGCACTCACTTTTAAGTAATAATAGAATTTTTTTAAAAAAAATATTTGTTATATTTACTTATTTATTTTGTGAGTATTATCAATTTATTATCTTTAATCATATATAATTTTTTTTATCATTTATTTTAGTTAAAATTTGGCTCACTTTTTCAAATGAATTAAATTAGAAATCTCCTCTTTTTAAAACAAAATTCCATCGACTACCAAAAGGCTGGAAGAATAGCTTTTGTTGGCGTAAATCTGTTTGCCTTCTTCTGAAAGTTTCTGATCAAAACGTTGGCCGCCAAGTTTAAATTCAATTTGAAATACAACACTACAAATTGTTGTTATGGTCCTTTCGATGACATGAATAATATTGAGAACTATCGACATTTTTCACGGAACCTAAGATTCATGGAGCCTGCTTCTGTAATTTCCTAATACGTGCAAGAATCACAAGATAGATAAGCATGAGCAGGTACTTCTCGTGGAGCCCAAAAGGCTAGTCAGACCCGCCCTTTACTTTATCCCGATGATTCGACAACAGGAGAAACACGGATAACTTCAAGAAGCGGTGATCCAAATCTTCCTGAAAGGGGAAAGAGAAATTCGAAGTATTGGGTCCCATTGCCGACGTGCCACATATATTGCCAAACGGACCGATTGGTGGCACTTGGTCCTGGTGCAGCTGGAACAGTATATCCCAGTGTTGTTGCGCAGGGAAACTTAAACGGCACGATACTTACTTTTCTTCAATACTCTTTCCCATGCAAAGTTGAAGATAACAACGCGAGGGACCAGAAAATCCTCTCCACGGGTTGGCAACGTGAGGGCCTCTCAGAGGCTGTTGGGGGATGATCCCTCTGCTTGCAAGGTACTGGCATGGCTCACCATGGCGTCTAGAAAGTCACGTGTCCTCATTTTCTATTAATGGTCAACCACACTAGGAGCCCACTATACGTGCTTGGAGGGAAAAAAAAAGAAAAGAAAAAAAATTGAGAACCCGCCCTATTGGCACAGCGGGCAAAAGCAATCCATCATCACGACCAGCTTAGGAGCCATTGAGATTCTTGGGTTCTACGTAAGAATTACTCGGGAAAATCAAGTCAATGCATGATAAACTGAAGTGTTAAATATAAGAACTTGGAGATTTAAAAGGACGGATACAGGTGAACAAGTAGCATCAATCCATTTAAATGGCGATGTTTCGTGTGCAACCTTTTTGTATACGAGAGGCAATCAACTTCAACAACTTGCCCATATAAAAGCTAGAACAGGAAAAACCCGAGGAAAAGGGAATAACTGAGAACGGATGGAGGAGATTTGAGTTCGAAGAGAAGATGATTTTAGACTAGACTGGGGAACAAATCGAGATCGCCTTCTGATGTGAATTCCAAGCTTCCAGGTTTTCTACTGTTCCAGGTGATTATCTTCCAATTTTTTTCCTCGCCGCAGGAACACTGCAGGAACTTTACCCGAATGATTGAAGACAATTTCCAGAGCTGGACTTGGAAGAGATTGCGTAAATAAGAAAAGAGTAATAAGTACGGAAATGTGTTAAGTGATTGATGAAAGTTTTATATTATTTTTTATAAATAAAGAATAATATAATATATAATAAAATTAATAAAAATTAAAATACTTAAAATTTTATAAATTTTTAATTCGTTGAAATCAAAATGAATTTTTTTTATTTTTATTTTTATTTATAAATTTTAAAATTATATAAATTTAATATCTTTAATTTTCGTTATTATCTTTAAAAATTATAATTTAAAACTTACCTTTCATTTTCAATTATATTTTTTAAAATTTTTGTTATTATCTTTGAAGATGTCTCTAAAAATTATACTCGGAAGTTATCTCTCAACAAAGTGTCTGCCAAGTAAAAATATAGGAAATCTAATGTGCAGCGCCACTACATGAATGATCACAACAAAGATCAATCACAGCCCAAAAATTATTGTTAAGTGCTACTAGTGGTTGAGGTGGGACCATCACACTTGAAAAAAAGCTTCCTGACAAAGAACATGGGCTCCCAATATTGACATGGAAATTTCCTACTCAATAGGCATTTCGGCGAGGATCATCAATTAGTTCAACAGACGTGTAAAAAGCGGAAAAGTTAAGAGACGCAACAGCCTAGCAGACTGTAGTATTGAAGAAAGTAGGCATGAATGACTTCACGCAGGGATTCTCTTGCGGCTAGAAAGGGGAAAAAAATTGATGCATGATAGTGAGAATAATTGCTTTGCGTTGATTATTTTTTTCAAACGTTTGTATTGACCTCAGATGCCTGGATTTTTAACTAGAATATTGTATTCCATGTCAGCAAAAACAACCGAAGCCAAGACGTTCAATTAACAATTTTGGACCTAGAAAAACATAAAGGGCTTCCCCTCATGTCTTCTGAATTGTGCTTCTTCAATCTTCCTCAAGTATTGAGTACTTTCCAAAACCCAGAGAGTCATATTGATACGTAAAAAAGCTTAACCCATGTTTAACGAAAAAGTTCGTTGAGAACATCCCGGTTGAGCTGCTGTAAGGAGGAAAGCCGGCCCACCTGTTTTGCCAGTTCACCTGTGACACGTTCCATGTAAAGCACATACAGCCCATTTCTGTTTTCTAGGAGTTCCAGTGCTTTCCGAGCACGGAGAAGGGAGGTCACCCAATCTTCAAACAGCACTGAAATTTCATTTTACCATATCATTGCTTTGATTTTATCGTTGATGGTCTAACCACTTACATCTAATTGTGAAAATCTTCCAAAATAACTTGGTCAATCAAGTTCCCGGTAGAGAAAGAAGAAAGAAAGAATGTTTAGTCCAATTTAACAGGAGAAAGAAGTGAAAGATGCTTGTTGAGGAAAAGTAGCGATGATTAAAAAATAGCCCTGGGAAGTTACAACAGAGAAAGAACAGAAGATACACTGGCATGGAAAAATTAATACCTTTGTCGAAGCCTTCATCAATTGACCAAGCTGAGAAATTGTCAGACACCAAGAACTCAATCAGCTGGATCCTGTTATATATTTCAGCAAAATCAGACAAGGGTATTTTCAAGGAACCAACTCACAGTATACTAGACAAAACCTAAAGGCTATGCTAGGATTGTGCTCAATTGCATGGAAACATGTGGCTCACAAATTCTGCCACGTTAGTATAAACTTGATCCTTTAGAACAGGAAGTGATTGTGGCAGAGAGCCTTGGTATAGGACTTAGCCACAACTGGTTGGACAAAGGGACACCTATCCCATTGGTTGAAAAAGTATGATGAAGCAGCCAAGAAGCAATGCTTCTCAATTCATTTCAGGAACACTACAGAAAGTGGGTAGAATGCTGGCATTTTCATCACTGAAATTTCAATTCATACAATCTCTGCATGTTCAAACATAGGTTGAGTCATGAAGCCTAATTGATTTATAGAATCATAACGTGCAAAAAAATGGGTCAGGTCAAGTTTGCATAGTTACCAAGCAGGCACATAATGAGCTTCAATTTTTCAACAAAAGAATTACTTAAATAGGTTTAATGAAATTGGAATAGGATAAGATTAATGATCTTGATTTCTAGTTTGATGAGAAAGTACTTACATAATGAACAGACACTCATGCATATTAGGAAAAGTGTCGTCAAATGGATCCATGGATAGCATGCTTTCTGCTGCAACAGAAATTCTCTGAGTAACAGAAAGAATTGCTCGCTGTCCAATGTAGGATTCCCTTCCAAGCTTGCGGATCAAGTGTTGAACGTAGAACCGACCATCAGTGTCAATGCAATATGACTCTGAAACAGCATCCAAAAATTAATGCCACGAAAATTATTTTGGATGCACAGATATTTTTTTTTGTTCTTTTTTGGGGGGTTGGGGGGCACAGGGATGCTGCTAATGGCTAGTCATTCAAGAACAAGCAACAACAGATTATACGATGAGCCGGAAGAAAACACAATCTTCAACTCCGTATTAACATTTTTTCTTTTTTCAAATGATCTCAAAAGGGAAGATGATGGGCAAAGTTCCTTAAACTTCCACCACAAGTTTTGTAACAGATTCAAAGTTGCAGGTAACTCACCATCATTGTGTGCAGGGGAACACATCCTTCTGACCAAACGCACAATTAAGCTGTTAGCAATTCCTTCTATGAGCTCCATGTCTTTTACCGCTGACAACAGGTTCCCCAATGATGCTGAAGTAAAGTTCAATGTGCAGGGTTGGCCAAAAGGAAAGACAAATAAAACACAAACAATGGAGTGAAAAGCAGTATAAATTGAGAATGAAACATAAATGTTTGAACAGGAAGAACTACTTGGCTCAGTGAGTTAAGGCTCATGTCCCAAAAATTATGAATCAATCACATGATATGATTGTGTATTTGGAACCATCTAGCAACAGTATGATGCTACCTAGCAGGCTTTCTGCTATGCCCATGTTAACTTCATTCTTATCCTGTGGCAACCTCAACTTCATACAATCAGGATTCTCAATTTCATGCAGTTAATAGTGTATGCATTACACTCATGTTTTATAGCAAGGAATGCTAAGTTGAACTCCCAAGCTAAAAAGGTTCTGGGAAGCCTGCTACAATTTAGCAAGTTATTGACCTTTAATTCTTGTCCCACAGTACCTTTTCCTGTTACTTCAAGAACTCAAATCATCATGAATGATTCACTAGTATCTATAAGGTTGGTATTAGCACTGAAGCACGAAATCTCATGTAGCAAGATTAAATATGTGAACAGTATTGAATTTTTCATGCTATGCCTGTTAAAGTGGAGAAAATGAAAGAAAAATTGGCAAAAGTTGGTAGGATGGTCCTTCAAGACTATGCTATTATATCCAACCCTTTTTGAGGAGGAGATGGATTATCCACCAAATTCATGGTATGAAGTAATCACAGATCAGCACAAGATTAGATGAAAGTCAAACATGTGAAATAAAATGCCTATATGCACAGACATCCAGTCTTTGCAAGCTATATCAGTTTTCAATGGTGATACAAAAAGAAAACTGCATCAAGGAGAATCATAGACAAATAGATGTAGATCTTAATGCTCATCATTATCAAATCAACAACTCTAAAGAGGACAATAAGCGCTACCGGACCTAAAATGAAGTCTACAGCTTGGTGTGACCAGTTTGCAAAGTTAGCCTCCTCAACCTGCAAAGGCAAGAGCGAATAATATAATTCTAATTGTTCCTTTTAACCAAGAGATTTAGTCTCCTGTCTGCAGTATGAAAACAGTCTAAAGAAAGGATTGTGAGGGTTTCTCACTGGAGAACAGGTATCACAGAGATCCACTAGGAAATCTACAGAGGCTCTAAGATGCTCTGCTTCATCTACACTGTTGAAGTCTGCATAAAAAAAGTCATTAAACCACTCTAAAACACTTGGGTCATTGATATAATTCAGCTATCTGTCACTAACTAATCATTAGCAACCAGACACAAGGAGATCACTTCTTAGTCCTAAAACATGGAGAGTCAAGAGAATAAAGAGGAAGCATAGAAGTTATATATTCCTGCACACAAATCTGTGTGAAGAAGTGATTTAACTTCATTCACAACAGGTGACACAAAATGCAGCCACGATGCAATACCATTAGGTAAATCGAAGTCTAAAAAAATCAGGACTTTATACCTGACAAACTTCGTCTCTGATTTGGATCATTTCTTCTTCTCCTCCGTTCTTTAAACCGCACTGAGGGAAAACAGATGATCAATTTGAACCGGAAGAAAAAAAAAAAAAAAAAAACAGAGAAAAAGCAGAAATAACAATAAAGAACAGGAATAAAACCTTGTCTAAGAAATCGACGGCGTAGAACCTCATTGAATCTGCGTTCAGAGCAATCTTCGACACGCTGAGGGCTTAGTTTCCCCAAATTGTCAAAGAAATAGCACTTGCACGAAGCACTGTGCGGGAACAAATCGCACTGTGAAACATCTAAAACCAAAAGAAAATTTTACCAAAAAGAAAAAAATAATAAAAGAAAAAGAAAAATGGAAGTGGTTGGGGAAGTGTTATAACAGAAAACCTTCAGCTTCCTTAAGATCTTCTCTGAGACGAAGAATCTCTTGCTTCCGGTCCTTAGCCTAAAATTTGACCAACAGCTAAGCAAATGTAGCCTCACTTGCTTGGCAGTTCCAGAGAAAGTGCTCAAACCAGATCGTAGAAAAAAAAAAAAAAAAAAAAACTAGAAAAGCTAGAGAGGGACCTTTCGCTTCCAACGGATAGCGTCAGATTCGGAGGGGGTATCTGCCGGAGGATGCCTTTGGAGGATCTTAGACCGAAGAAGAGAGATCGCGACGGCGAGCTTTAGCGACTGTTCGCTTGTCGTCGATGCGGCGTTGGCGTTGGTTTCTTGTTCGCTCGGGTTTGAAGCCATTCTCCCGGAGAGGCAAAAATTTATTCGCTCCAAATTTAAATTTGAAAGAAAAAATAAAAATTGCTTCAAATTCACCTGCCTGCTTGGTTATTTATATTTTATGGGCTCTAACGGATTTACCCTTTTACCCCTTACTAGAGAAATTGAGTCAAAGAGTCCTCAATCAATCAATTTTTTTATTAAGAAACTCATAGACTCGCATTTCTTGTAGAACAAATACAGAAAAAATAATCATATTAAAAAGGTTGAATCGTATGACGTGCAACTAAACCCTGCGGTTCAGAGAGGACTCGGCTGTTAGTTAGTATCCCTTGGTTTCGGATGGCTATTTGTTATTAAATCCATCATTGCGGGAAAGATCCAATGAGCTTGCGTTGTGGCAATTGGACGATAAACGTTCCAGAGAAGGCCAAGCACACAGCAATTTACATGCCATCAATCTAGCGTTTCATCACGCTAACCCCAATAGATTGGAATAATTTTAAAAAAAGAAAAAAAAAATGCCGAACGATCTCCTGACCCGCCAGAAACCAACTAAAACCCACGTTCAAATGGGGACCAGGTTACAAAGGCTGAAGCACAGGCCAGAAAGTAAGCACAACGGAAAAATGAATTCCAGATCCGAACAAATACACAATTTTATGTTAGCGGAAGGGACAAACACTTGAGAGATTCTTATGAACTAGAAGTCTGAAAAAATAAAATAAAATTGCACAGTTCAGTAAACAAAAATGATGGAAACTAACCAAATACAAAAACAACTGGAGCCCTCAACAGGGCTACCCTTCTCGAGCAATCGGGGTATGATTGTCCCACTCAAGATCAAAATCCAAAATCCATGGCATTATGTCCCATTTCTTTCCTCAACAAAACACAGCTATGACTTCGGCAGGAAATATACAATTTAAAAACGAAAAAAATAACCTGTTCTTGGCTGGCGTCACCTTATCACATAGTACAAGTTGCTCGCCCCAGTAGGGTTCAGAGAGGGCGTTATGACGGGAATGCTACCAACAAAACACTCCAGTACCAAGGAATTCTAGGATTACCTAAAGCAGACCCTGGCAAGCTTCAATCTCAGATGCCTGTGAACCCAATACAACTTGAGCACCAGGACTAGCGTTGATGGTCGCAGTAGCTGCATCAAATAACACTTTCCGGTACCCTCCATTTTCCAACTTCTTCTTAAGGATCTCCTTTACCACCACAAAGTCCAAACTTCCAGCCAAAACTAACTTGCCAATAATTTCACCGAAATTCTTAGGTGCTTTGGGCAAGTCCATGCCAATATCATCCAGCATTGAACCATAAAGCAAACACCCAGTCCCTATATCTCTGGCAGTAAGAATCTTCTTGGCAAATAAATATTCCAAAAGTTTGGCTACCGGTTCAACACAGGGTGGGTTTTCCTCCAGTGCAAGGAGAATTGCTTCCTTAACAACTTCAGGATGGTAGGCTGGAGATTTTAGTTCCTCCACACACTGGAATGCTTCATCCAGGAGCCGGACACTGAAAAATTCCTTAAGAAGTGCAACTGTTTTTCTCCTAAGTTCGTCAGAATTCAACTTCACAGCCGCAGGCAAAGGTTTCTCTGAAACCAGAGGTGTATAAGGAGTAGGAAATGTTTTACTAGGTGCAGATACTTGGGAAGGAGACTCTGTGCTAAAACCAAAGCTGGAAGTATGAGAAGGTGGGTCACCACTACCCAAGAGGGCACTACTTTTTCCGCCTACAAAACCACCACTACCCTGAGGCAATAGCCTTGTATTCAGTGATGTCCTCTTACTCAACATCAATGATTGTGCACGGCCAGTAGCCTGCATTATTGGTCCCTCACCCCTTGGCATAGACCGTGTTCTGAGTACCTCCCAATTATCATTATCAATCCCAGGCATTCCAGGCATTCTCCTAGTTCCTGGCATGCCAGGCATCATACCCCCACTGCCAGGTCGGTTAATGGGGAAGCCTCCAGGAACTGTAGTCCCTGGGGCTGCAGAAGTAACTCCACGGCTACTTCTAATGCTTGCTGTAGCACCTGGCCGTAGGCCAAGATTTTTTTCTGCCTCAGAATGTATCTCCGTGATGGTTTTGGCTTTGACCTGCAATAATATAGCCATTAATACAGTTCTAAAGACTAAAATCTGAATATACACATCAATCGATTAAAAACTTATAACATGACTGCTACCTCTTCACGCCTGGGAACCCAATTGTTCCCCCGCAGATCAAGAACATCTCGAATCATAAACCTCAGTCGTGGAACCAGCTGTGGATTGGATGACAGTTCCTTCAACCGACTGAAATACATGTCATTTATGCGACGTGACTTTGGGCTCTCATCAAGCTGCTTACCAATAGTGTTGAAAAACTGGCATATAGCCTCGACGTTTTCTTCAGCAGGACAAATTTTGTTATCAGGTCCCAAAAGCTCCTGTTGCATATTGGCAATTACTCTGAGCATCTGGAAGACAACATCTATACCCCAAAATTTCCTCAAGGAAATAACAAAAGGAGAAGTTTCAGGGCTAACCTGAACAATATGATGGACAATCTTTTCAGGAACCATCTTCTGCTTAAGCAGCTCTCCAATCAAACGAATGTTCCCCAGGGTACGAAGTTTGACCAATCTTTCTTTATCCCTACGCTCAAGCTCCTGATCTGGAGCTGTCATCTGCCTTACTTCCTCCCTCAGTTTATCAGCTCCCTCAAATGCCTCCTGGCAATTATTCAAGAGGACTCTCTTAAATGTGATTTCTTTCCCACCAGGTTCATCTGATGGGAATGGGGGTAGTTTCTCATTAAGATCAGCACAAAGCTGCGCATACATGGGACAAAATGTAGGTTCCAGAATAGCCTTGTCAAATATTAATGATATCACCCCCTGTATTGAAATCAAATTGTGAGCTCAATTGCCAGTATAATAATGGTTAAAAGAACAAACACACAGAGAAAGAAAATTAGCCTTTAAAATGTCAGCAGACGTGATGCCAGAGTCAATGAGTTGACCCTTGAGAAGATCAAACTTCTCAGGGGTGAGCTTGTTCAATATCCTGCGTATGAAACAGAGAGATCCATTCATGTAATCCATAAATAATTCACAACATATATTGCAGCCATCCTTTAAAGTTCATGCTAACATTCACAAAGCAATGAGCAGGCAATCATAAGAAAAACATCAAGTAATTATGCATGGACAAGATCAAAATTGGCAGGGCAAGATTCTAATAGGGAAGCTACATTAATCCTCATTATCCAACTAGTAGTTAAACTGCCAAACCTTATCTGATGCCATCAGCAGCACAGAGTATAGCATTTATGGTGAATTTCTCTTAATTTATTTTCATAAATACAATCTACAATATCCTAGAGTGTCTACACATGAGCCTCCACGCACAAATTAACTTTTCAGATGGAGAAAACTTTTGGTTAGTTATACATTCCATTAGCAACTGATGCCCCAACAGCCATACAAAAATTCATTTTAGTTACCCCTTTATGGTCTTCAGGACACGTTCTTTCTCAGATATATCCCCCCTTCTAGCTGACCAGGGAACCTCGGCCTTGAGCAGAGCAGGAGTAGGTCCACCCTAGTATACAAAGAGAAACAACAGGTGTTGAAACTGATAGAGATGCATAAAACCAAATTAAGAATCAACCAGAAGTTAATCAAATAGCCCACATTTCCTTCAATCTTCAAGCCAGAGGAGGCAATTTTTCATTTTCTGCATTGTTAAGTAGATCAGCTGACTTACCACCTGCCCAGGAGAGATTTGTGTTCGTGCAAATTGGGAGGAGAGTTGGTCTTGACGACCAAATTGGGTTTCTTCAGTTTGCCTGGAGTCATATTGCGCACCAAGGTCCCTACTTTCTCGAATTAAATCCCAGGATCTCTCATCTCCAGATGCAGGAAACTGTGCAGAACGACCACGCCAATCACGATTGTCCAGCTCAGAATAACGACTCTGAGTTTGATGCAGTAGCTGGAAAGTGCAGAAAAAAAATATTTTACTTAAAAAGCCAAGAACTTTATGGTTCCAATCCTATGGACGATGTTTAAATAGTCTATGCAACATTAAGGATCATGTACACATGCAATGACAACTATCTTTCTATCATTCTAAATTCAACATTTCTTTTGGGTCAAAATCATCATCAGACTTTCCACAAAAGTGGGCAAAAGGAGCAAGCAAGCAAGCAACAGAAAGTATGACAGAAACTCACATTGCTCTCTCCATGACTCCAGCTTTGATCTTTGCCAAAAAGCTCAGCATCAATTTCTTGTCTAACTTTTATAATCTCCTCAGTGACCACAGCAGCCTATAGTAAAGTAACTAACATGATCAGAGAAGACAAGATGTATGATCACTAGAAACCACACAGTTGACATGGATATCTGGAAGGCAAGAAGAAGAGAAAGCACTTGAAACACTTCTCTAAGGAAAATTCACCGTTATAAACCTTGAAATACTTCTCTAAGGAACATCCATGTGTCCAAACTTTCAAGCAAGAATGAATAAGGAAAGAGGTAAAAAAACAACAAGAGAAGACAAAAAATGAAGTGTGAAAACTGAAGGAATAGAAAGAAAAAACAGTAAACAATACTGCCCACATATTTGCCTTAACTACTGGTAGAAAGTGTATATCATAGAACAGCTGTTAATCATCCTTTTAACAATAAATTTTCCTGAGTCTCATTGCCTTCCCACGATTCTTGTGTATAAAATTTGCACATTACCTCTTGCAGTTGCAACAGCTGTTCTCTGGTGTAACAAACTGGCTCGCGACCCTCAAACCGAAGGTCTCCAGTCTAGAATAACAAAAGCAAACAACAAAGTGTCACTCTCAAATAGCCAAACGAGTAGAGAAGCTCTCACAATGAGCCATGTGGTGGGCCATGAAAGAAGCTGACTAGCAATATACAAATGACTTACAAAATTAAGATGCAATATTGCAGTGTAGGACACAAATTTCAAACTCATGATATTGAACAAATAAAATAAATGCAATCACATTTTATAGAAGGAACAAAAGATAAGACATGGAAGATCTCTAAAAATTGCAAATTTCCCACCACGTGGCAAGACAAATTGGCATATTTTAGCGGCTAGTTTAGCGATGAAATATTCAGAAGATACGTGATTAAACAAGTTTTTAATGGATTAATTCCTTCTAAGTTTTGAGGCTTCATAAATAGAGTATTTGACAATGGTGCCAACAGACACATCACCAATGTTCTTCCCATAACTTAAATATGGCATTGCACATAGTCCATAGACATTAACAACACATGGCATATCAGTGAACTTCAAGCAGGCAGAACAAGAAAATAACAACAAGCAGATGTCCACAGACTTCTCATGGATGGATCAAGCCACTAATGACATGAGGCATATCTGTGATTCTAGCAAGACAAAACTAGACATTAATGGCACACAGCATGTCCGTGATCTCAACCAGGCAAAATGCACAACCTCAAGCAAGCACCCATCAAAAGACCACAACAAACAATATAACAGGTACCAACAAACTTCTCTTAACATTCCAACTGTAGGTTTATTGTTTCTACAAATATTCCTTCATAGAGATCACAAATGTCACTAGGTAATTTTATGGGCAATCAGAAACTCAAGATATGCCCACCTAAAGCCTACATATTTCTGTTTGTCCATATTTACGGCGGAAACACATACTAGGTGCCCCACCAAGAATTAGGACATTGGAAAAGTTGTCTACAAGGGTCATACCATTTTCAAGTTTTTACAATCAACCACCAGTTGGCATGAGCCGCTGACTGCAATACAATCAAATTTCATAGACAAAACATATGAATAGAGCAACAAATTGAACAAAATTGCAGAAAGCAGTAAGTTTTTCACCCCATTCATTTTTCTCCCTCTTACAAACCCCACTCCCCCCCTCCAAAAGAACAAAAGAAAAAGACAAAACCGAAAAACAAATAAAGTCTTGGATGGCGAAACCCAAGCCACAAAGTTCTGTTTTATGGCATAAAAGAATTAAACATTAAATCAGTTGCCAAGAGAAGAAAACAACGCAAGCCAAAAATTCTCACAAAAATCAAAGCACCCATAAAAGGATAAAGAAAAAAAAAATTTAAACGCATGCAACTCATAAAGACAAACCACAACAACAACCGAATATTACATACAATAGAGTAACCAATCTCAGATCTAAAATCCCCAAGAAACCCAATCCACTCTGCCTAAGAAACAATCCAAAACTGACAAATACCGCTGCAAAAGCCATACCAAACACATAAAGAAGTCAAAAGAGTCTAGATCCAAGATGGGCAATGACCAGAACCTGCAAAGGAAGAGCACCGCCATGTGGGCGCAAGAGAGAGAGATCGCCAAGAGCAACAGAAGACGACAACGAAGAAGCCGCCGAAAGAGAAGAGATAGAAGAAGAGGAGGACTCTGAGCGAGGAAAGAAGAGTCTGCTCCCGCGACCACCACCAGGTCTCAAGCTCAACACCGTCTGATCACCTTGCTGCATGCCTCGATCTTTTCCCACTCTCGTATGAAAACTCCGCCGTCAAATCAAGAAAAGGGGCAAAACAAAATACCCAAAGCCCACAAAAAGAAAACGGTAAGAGCCCAGCCAAGAAAGGCTCTTTCTCTATTTATGTCAATCTATCTATCTATCCTTATCTCTCTCTGTTCAGATTCAGCAATAACACTAAAAAGACTGAATCAGGACAAACAAGATTTTTTGTATACAATTTTATATACATATATATATAGATTTAGATAGATATAGAGAGAAGAAAAGAGAGAGATGCACTTGGAGAGAGAGAGAAAAGAAAGATACAGATATACCTATGTTTCTTTTTCTCTCTCTTCCGCGGAGAGCCAAGCAGAGAAGAGAATGTGATGTAAAGGCCTTTGAGTGAGAGAAAAAATAATACACACAAACACAAACCCTTGTTCGGGCGAGTTGAGAGAGAATACTTTTCCTCTTTTGGATTTTGGGCTCTTTAGTTTCTTTCTAAGGTTCTTATCCAGACGACGTTAGATTGCTTTATGATTTCGTCATTGTCCCTGGCCCGTCAGTTTTTTCTTTTGGTGTTTGATTAATCGTGTAAAACAGGTCGGGCGACACTTAGACCGGTCCGGTATGGTTTGACATAGGCCGGCTCATACACGGTTTGCAATCCAGGTCTGAATCGGGTTGAGTACTTCAGGCACATCATGCTCCGTTTTGAACTTGAGTTTAGATAGAGCACGTCTCGTTATGGATCCCTTTTTAGTTTTTTATTATATTATTAAATAATAGCATAATTTCTTGATTTTCTCTCCCTTTTTTTTATTATTTTTATTTTTATTTTTATTTATTGGTGTTTTGAGATGGAGCAAAGGATTAACGAAACTTGGGAGTACAAAAATTACAATTACAGCAAAGATCTTTGATGGGTTAGGCTATATTTCCTGTAATACCAATGCATGTGTTGAACATTATTTGGTAATACGTGTTGAAAGTAGACGGGGGCTTTATTCAGTTTCAAGATAAGGATGCAAGAGAAGCAAAAAAAATAGATTCCATGTATTTTGTAGTGCATCAGCGTGAGCATCAGCGTCAGCAATTGGGCCTCAGTTGCACTAATCGTCAAGCAATTTGCTGTATCTTAGCACGTATCCAATGATATGCCAGCCAACAAACAGAACTTCTCCGGATATTTAGCAGAAAAGTATTATGTTTGTGTATTAACATTAGATTATAGTTAAAGGTCAACATCACGGGGCAATGACACTTCTAGACAAGAGCTAAGGTAATTGTCAAACACTATTTATTTCAATATAACAAACAAAAGTCAAAACCAAATCAAAGCAACTCTTGCATGTTAATCACCCATCATTTATAATTTTTGCGGGATGTGTGCTCCTTGCACAATGTTAGATCCGCACACTCCCCCCCCCCCCCCCCACCACCCCTTCCCAAATTAAAAAAAAAAAAAAAAACAAAAATATTAGCACTAAATAAAATCACAAAAATTGAAAAAAAAAAAAAAAGAAAAAGGAGGCAGGCCTGCCACATTCCACGAAATTGGACATGGAAATAATGGGAAAGGATGACCTACAACAAAGGAGAAAACAAAATACTCCGAAGGGGATTTTGGTAATTTAGCAAGAAAAGTCCAAAGTCACGGAGCTTTTCTCTATTTTATCGAAGGGAGGGATTAAGAATGCAATTAAGGAAGGAGAGTCATTATCAAAACACAGAGATTTGTGCTTTTGTCCCAAAAGCACTTCAAAAACCCGCGTCTCTCTAAATTTCTCTACCAATCAAATTACAGAATCACCTCTCTCTCTCTCTCCCCCTTTCTCTATTTCTTTCTCTATATATAAAAAGTACCCAAGGGGAAATGCTTTCTGTATATGAGCCATAGTTTTTGTCGAAAAAGAAAAAAGAAAAAAACTTGTAGTAGTTTCAGAAATGGAGAGTTCGTAGACCCATTTCTTGTCAATGCTGGATCTGTTGAGCCCTCTTCATTGGTCGTCGTTTCTCCGACCCCTCCGTGCAAAGCGATTTGAAGCAGTGGCCTTTCAAGGTCGTTCCAGGGCCTAATGATGAACCCATGATCGTGGTTAGCTGTAAAGGCGAAGAGAAAATGTTCTCGCCGGAGGATATATCGGCTAAGGTGCTGGGCTGAATAGAGCAGATGTCTGAAACTTACTTGGGTCAGCCGATAAAGAACGCGGTGATCACCGTCCCAGCGTATTTCAATGACTCACGGAGGCAGGCAACTAAGTTCGAGCTCACTGGCATCTTCCGGCTCCGAGGGGAACGCCACAAATCAATGTCACCTTCGATATTGATGCAAATGGTATCCTCAACCTTTCTGCCGAGGACAAGACTAATGGGGTCAAGACCAAAATCACCATCACCAACGATGAAGGAAGGTTGACCAAAGATGAAATAGAGTAGATGGAGAATGAAGCCGAGAGGCATAAGGCGGAGGATGCGGAAGTAAAGAAGAGGGAGGAAACAAGGAATGCTTTAGAGAACTACGCGTATGACATGAGGAATACGGTAAGGGATTGTTAAAACAAGCAGCAAGCGCGGGAATAAACGAGGCTTGCCTCGGGTGGTCAAAATTCATAATATTTCAGGATAAGATTTTGATTTCAATATTTCTCTAGCGCTGCCCTCCCAACCAAGAAGCCATGGCTGGTTTCACCAGCGCCAGCAGCTTCCCCTTGAAGCCTATTTCGACTCAGAATAAAACGACACCGTCACTACACTCTCTTGAGTCCAATCTCTTCGCTCTCCGTTCACGCAACCGGAATCTGTCTCTCCGCTGCGTGCCCAGCGTCGTCGTCACTGCCCATTACGGCTGGCCCGGATCCTCCGGGCGGGGAGATTGGCGCCTGTCACGACAGAGTTATCCGGAGGAGGACCGGGCTCTTGATGTTTCTGGCATTAGGTACACTACTTGTACGTTGCACGTGTTTGTGTTAATTTTGATTCGGATTTCTGAAATGAATTGAGCTGTATTGGAGTTTGGAAATGTTGCTTATTGTAGCTCAGCTACCGTGAGGCTCATCGATGAGAATCAAAATATGGTCAGTTGTTGCTTTTTCTTTTTTTTTTTTTTTTATGGCACATTTTCTGTTTGTTGTCCGAGAAAGTAAAAAAAGAAAAGAAAAAAGGGAACAAAGAGAAATAGCCGAGTGTTTGGTAGATTTAAACCTTTTGAACTGCTTCTGTTTCTGTTGATTCCTTAGAAGGCACAAAGCAATCGAGTGTTTAAATAAACTAATTGTTTGACTGTGTCCTTTAACTATATCTGACTATTTGGCTGATTGAATGGACTTGTGTAGGTTGGAGTGGTATCTAAAAGTGAAGCAATTGAAATGGCGGAAGAGGCTGAACTTGATCTGGTATGCCTTCTAGGTTCATTCTCTCCCTTTCTTTTTTCCTTTTAGCGATCCTGTTTGGAGGTGAAGCTGCTAAAAGCTTCATATATTTGTTAAAAGAAGGGGCATGGAATATATGAGGTGGGCTGCAATAATGGTTGAAAGGCCTAGGATAACTCGGCTAAGAAAAGAGAAAATGAAATGTGCTAGGACACTTATAATCTCATATTCCTGCTTGACATGCCATAATTGCTTTTTCTCTTTTTTGGCTGGTTAAATGAGGTTCCCTTTGTATTAAGCCATTGGCTCCAAATTCTTTGTTGCTTCCTCTTTAGGCTTTGATGTTCTGCAACCTTGATGCAAATTTGCAAGATAGTTTGGTTTTGGAAAAATGTCAGTGTTTGTAGAGATGAGAAGAACAGCACTAGTTGGCGTTGCAAGCTTGTGCAGGATTGAAACAGATGGGCTTGACTTGGAAAACATGTTCCAAAGCCTTGATTCTCGAATCTTTTATGTTGGCGAGTGGAGTTTATCTTCTAGATTGATGTCTCAAGGAGTGAACCCTTTTGTCTTGGAAAATATTGATTTCCCAAGGCTTCAGAGCTTACTTCTGGATCTGACATTCTTGTAGATTATCTTAGCACCACATACTTTCACCAAGAGGAGAAAAGACCTTTATTTCTTTATTTCTTTGCTTTTGATTTGTAAACTTCTATTTCTGTTACTTCTGCAGGTGGTATTATCCCCAGAGGCCAATCCTCCAGTTCTCAGGACAGTGGATTACAAGTGGGATTTCATTCTTTTGTCATTTTGTGGCTTTATAACTGGAATGAAATGTGTATACATATATGCTTCTTGACAATATGCATTACAATTTCTCTCTTCCAGTCCTTTTTCTGGTGTCATAAGCAAATAAAGTGCATTTATGCTTTATTCATTCCCCCAGAACCATAATTTTGATTGTAAGTGTGTTAGTTTTCCTCGACTAATGAGCATGAGGCTTCAAGTTGTCATGTATGTAACTAATAATTGATTGTAACTTATCATTGAATAATGTGTTGAGTAATATTCTATATTTGACATTTGGCCCTTAAGTCATAGGTTTCCTTAATGATGGGAGATATTAAAAGTTTTATCATGCATGTGTGCCTTCATGCTGTGCAAGTCTCTAGAACCCTTTTATCGCTTCATTTGGCTTAGGCCTTTAATAATTCTTTGCGCTGAATATTTTCTTACCAATTTCCTCCTTTGCACATGTTTTGCATTAACATATTAATATAATACTTTTGTTGGCTCCTCTGCAGCAAATATAGATATGAACAGCAAAAGAAAAGTGCTGGTGAATATCTACCTTCTCTAAAGTTTCATACATTGTGTCCCTTTAAATTTTAGCAAATCGCATGGATTTGATGGCACTTAAAATGGGGTAAGTAATGTAGGGCTAATGTCCTACTTTCATTTGCTCATTATATTTAAGCTCAATTGTTATTTCTTTGTGCACTTTCCTATGTGCCTTTTCTTAATAAACTACTTGCTACTCTGCAATTGATTATTGCTATGGATAGGGAAAATTTTGAATTTTTGGTATGTAAATTTTTCATAAAGTGTAGATTGCAATTGATTGGCAAGCTTTGATTCTTCATCTGAAGTTGAGGCATTAACATGGCTAGAAGTCTAAAATTTCTTGATAATGGACCATAAAAGAAATCTAGGATGTTGTTCAATGACTGAAGTTGGCTCGATATACTTGATAGCTATTTTGCTTACTCAATCAGTTTACCACAGTGATCTAGTGGGTAAAAACATTTTTCACACCTTGACATGCCTAGACAAGTACACACATACCATTTTTGGTGATGATTGGGCAAATTTGTCAAGCTGGGAAAAAAAAAAAATCTTTCTTGACATGTTTAGACTATTTTTATTTTTATCATATTTTAACCGAAAAAAGTGATATTTCCATTCATGTTGCTGACAGTTACAACATAGATCAACATGATTATGGAGTGCAGTTACAAAATATATCAACATGATTATGGAGTGCGTTTGAAAACTGCTCAGAAGTTTCTGAAAGATGGTGACAAGTTTATTTAGTTCTGTTTGTACTGTTAACATATGCTTTTTTATTTTCATTTGAATCATACAATTGATTGCTTTTCATTGGGTTATTGTGTTGTCCAGGTTAAGGTCATAGTGAACTTCAAAGGCCATGAAAATGATTTCAGAAATATTGCTATTGAGCTTATCAGATGTTTCCAGGATGACATTGGAGAGGTACCCATGCCTGATCTTGACATGTTCTTCTGATTTGATAATATGGAAGATTCAGGAAATGTGAATTAACATGTTTGAAATATTCAATGTCATGATCATTGGGAGATAGCCTCTATATGTTCAATGTCAAGGCCTGGAAAAGAATGAGAAAAGAAAAGGAAGAAGTACTATTTTCTGAAATATTCTGAACTGGGCCAGGCTCATGCATCTTAGGCTAACCGGGTTCAGGTAGAAACTGGAAGGAAATTGTCTTACCAATGTGAACACAAGTTTGATAGTTTTGATTAGACCCAACTGCTTTGCAGAAAGTTTTTCCACATGAAGTAAGTTTCAAACAATAATCATTCTAATTTTGAATGGTTTCAATGTGGCTAAGTATTGAACTTTTTTATTTTTTTTAAGTCTTGCATTTCTCACTTCCGTCTGATGCTGCAATTTGTAGCTTGCAACTGAGGAGACCAAAAAGTTCAGTGATAGGAACATATTTATTATACTGGTGCCAAATAAGGCTGTTCTACAGAAAGCTTAAGAACCACCAAAGGAAAAAGAGAAGTCAGCCATAACTGAAGTTTCAGCTGGCATATGAGGGCATTTAGGAGCAGTTCTGAGGAATGATTGGCTGGTACATCTCACAAATGTCCGTCAGGATTGGGATTTCAGTATGCCTACAGCTTGAGTGTAATACAACTATGACAAGATGCTTTTCTGAAATCTTATAACAGAAGCAACCTTTGGTTGTCATAATGCTTGTGAATTTAGATAGGACTGGACTTGTTTCAATTTGAAGCACATTGTAGTGATGTATAAAAGCATGGACTTTGTAGATCCATGAGCAAGCTGGTCCAAGAATGATTGGCTTTTATTGTTTACACATCAAAGCCTGCGGATTTTGTCATTGTGTGGGTTTGAATTGAGTTAGAGAAGGGGGAGGAAATTTATCAATAGAAGGGAAGAGCTGATGAATAATAGAAGGGAAGCAATACATGGCTCCTCGAAGAATTTGAGAAGTTAAAAAGTTGTGATATCACAAACAGCACAATCATTCAGCTTACAGAAAGTAGCAGCTCAGGATGGTATGATGAGAGTAGATTGGCTTGTGGTTGTTTTCCTACTCAAAGTCAAGGGATTCGAAGATTTTGTCACATGCATTTGAGTGGATATGCAGCAGAAGTATGTAAAATTTTGTCATTTGTATCCAGCGGTCAATTGGAGATTGAAAATTTTGATGATTGTGAAATGGACATACATGTCTGCTTCTGTATGTGTGATGTTTGTGCATACCTACATGCGGGTCTCAGTCATTAACAATTTCAACTGTGCAGTCGTGAGTAATTGATGCACAGATTAAGACGTACGCTGCGAAAAACCTTTGAAACCTTTGCTACCAGCAACATGCGTAGGTGGAGGCAATAATTCAGGCTATTTTGACCGTGGATATAGCACATCACCGTGGTTTCTCGTTTCGAGAACCCTTCACGAAAAGGGAAAATATAAAATCAGGAAAGAAGCCAACTGCCAACGCCGAAGCAGTAATAAGTGGAAGACGCGGGGCTACATAAAAGTAGAGGAGCAGCTGCTGTCTGGATGGGGAGGCCCCAACCTACCCAACTAACGACATGGACTTGGCTTAGAGTCTAAGCCCTTGTATCTCGAGTGTATATTTCGGTCTGCTCATACACGCACCCTGTTAGCGGAAAGCTCAAGTTCTCTCAGAAATGGACTTTTAATGAAACCGTGTCCAAGTATCTGGTGCGCAGGCCATCGTCCTGATCCTTAGAGCCTCTTTAAGATGCCGAGGAGTGGAAAGTCTCTGGGAAGTTGGCCGATGCGTATGCATGCTATCTGTATTAAATTTAATACTTCAGCCTTTTAACATTCATTTCCGGAGTCAGAGAGAGTGTGTAAGAACTTAGAGTAGGAAACAAGTAAATTACTATAATTTCTATGCTTTTCAGCGAATTATTGACGCGATTCCGTACATTGTTAAGGAAAAGGGTACCTTAAGGCATTTGGACTCCAATAATAGTAATAATAAGGGTATCCAGTAATCTTCCTATGCAGACACGAGCTTACCACTGGAAATTGAAACGTCTTTTCTTACTCGGAAGGAAATATCCAATCTCAGTTCCATTTCGATGTCTCTCTAAACTTTTAATTAATTAGTAGAACTCAACTTGGTCTCGAGTCAAATTCCATATGATTTTATATTTTGTTCATCTCTATTTGAGAAATATATTATCAACCAGTAACCCTATACAAGTCTTTATATATATATATGTATACAAGTGAAGTAAAATTTGTTAAAATAGACTAAGGGATTGTTCAAAAAAAAAAAAAAAACCCCCAAGAACAACTCTATACGCTGTCTAGAAAATGATTCAACAAATGTATCATCTACGAGGAAGAAGAATGCTTTGCCCCAGTAACAAAAGAGTGAGTTTAAGTTACCTTATTGAAGCTAAGACAGAAATATAAGATGCCATTATTGACACCAAAATGTGGCGATTGAGAGAAAAACCACTAGAGAAGGGCGCATGGGTACCGGTGGTTGAAAAATAGACGAAGCTTAAACTCAAGGCAATGGTGACTCTGCAACCAACCTCCCCACACTACCATCCCTCGTTTACGCGGACACAGTAGGTGATGGACATCCAGCTCTTACGCTTCAACTTTGCCGTTCATAAAACACAAATTGACAAACCCTCAATGCCACCCATTACTCTAAGAACATTGTTCCTTCCAACTAGCACTTGTCCTTTCACACCATATGGAAGCCAGCGCTGGACTTGTCGCGGGCTCTCACAATCGCAACGAGCTCGTAGTTATCCACGGCCATGAAGAGGTCAAAAAATCTTAAAGAAGAAACGATAAGATGTTGACGAGAAACCATGCATGAAAGCAATGATTATAATTTCTCAGTATTCTGCCTTGGACTAATATTAATTGTGTTGCTGCTGTATATTGCGTGTGTTTTGCAGCCTAAGCCTTTGAAGAACTTGGATGGTCAAGTCTGCGAGATATGCGGCGATGAGATTGGCCTAACGGTGGATGGAGATCTGTTCGTGGCCTGCAATGAGTGTGGCTTTCCAGTGTGTAGGCCTTGCTACGAGTACGAAAGGAGAGAAGGGACGCAAAACTGCCCCCATTGCAAGACTAGATACAAGCGTCTCAAAGGTACAAGACAATCGATTAATAATTAGCAGGACACGGCTTTTTACGAGGTAATTAACACTTTTATTTGGCTGAAAAACTGTACAGGAAGTCCAAGGGTGCTGGGAGACGACGATGAGGAGGACGTGGATGATATTGAACATGAGTTTAATATCGAAGACAAGCATGAAGAGAATAACCATCTCACAGAAGCAATGCTTCAAGGGAAGATGACGTATGGAAGGGGCCATGGCGATGAAGAAAATGCACAGTTTCCTCCAATTATAACTGGCGTTAGATCAAGACCGGTAATCACATTCTTCTTTCTTGGTTTCAAATGTTCCATTCATCCAATATTGGGTATGTGTGGTGATTCTTAAGCGAGATTTGTAAAATGTACGTGTAAATATGGTGAACAGGTAAGTGGAGAGTTGCCCATCGGAGCCAATCGAGACCCGATGTTATCCGTTTCACTTCATAAGCGAGTGCATCCTTATCCGGTTTCGGAACCTGGTTTGTGCATATCTGCAAGTAGCAATGCCTTAAAAGACCACCTTCTTAGTGTAATAGAACAAATTTTTATCTTCTGACAACTAAAACAAGTACACTTGTAGTCAGTTACAAATGTTATTGGATGAAACAGGAAGCGCACGATGGGATGAAAAGAAAGAGGGAGGGTGGAATGAGAGAATGGAGGAGTGGAAATTGCAGCAAGGGAACCTGGCGCCTGAACCAGAAGATGACCCAGATGCAGCCATGTATGTGTTTAGTTTCATTCTGTCGTGGAATGAAAATGTCCATCTTCAAGCTGAGTCCTTTGCTTCAGTTCCATAATTTCTGAACAAAATTAAATGCAGGGTTGATGAGGCGAGGCAGCCACTGTCCAGGAAAGTACCTATTGCATCTAGCAAGATCAACCCTTACCGAATGGTCATCGTGGCTCGCCTTGTCATACTGGCCTTCTTTCTCCGGTATAGAATTTTGAACCCAGTGCATGATGCAATCGGGCTCTGGCTAACATCTGTGGTCTGCGAGATTTGGTTTGCATTTTCATGGATCCTTGATCAGTTTCCCAAGTGGTTTCCAATTGATCGGGAAACCTACCTGGATCGCCTATCCCTCAGGTGAACTAAATAAAATTCTAAACTGCCAAACCATAAAATTTTGTTAAGAGTATTAAATAATGGATAAAAATCATTCTGTTAAGAACTCTCAACTAAACCTAGCTAGTAAAAGTAAGGTCATATCATAGCCTATTGGCATTTGTCTGGGGATAACAAATATTTTGCTGATGAATTGTAACCAGTTGGGTGTCTTGCGGCACAGGTATGAACGAGAAGGTGAGCCAAATATGCTTGCTCCAGTGGACATCTTTGTGAGTACTGTTGATCCCATGAAGGAACCCCCTCTTGTTACGGCCAACACAATTTTATCCATCCTGGCCATGGATTACCCAGTTGAAAAGATCTCTTGCTACCTATCCGATGATGGTGCGTCCATGTGCACCTTTGAAGCACTCTCTGAAACTGCTGAATTTGCTCGAAAGTGGGTACCATTCTGCAAGAAATTTAGCATTGAGCCTCGCGCCCCTGAGATGTACTTCACATTGAAGGTAGATTACCTCAAGGACAAAGTCCAACCGACCTTTGTTAAGGAGCGTCGAGCAATGAAGGTTTGTACTTACTCATATAGACCTCTGCAAAGTATAGATTCAATCAAAAGTTTAAATGATCTCCTGATATTTGGTCTTCGACAGCGAGAATATGAAGAATTCAAGGTTAGGATAAATGCAATTGTAGCAAAAGCCCAAAAGGTTCCACCAGAAGGGTGGATCATGCAAGATGGAACACCATGGCCAGGAAACAATACTAAAGACCACCCTGGCATGATTCAAGTATTTCTTGGTCACAGTGGAGGCCATGATATTGAAGGAAATGAGCTCCCTCGCCTTGTTTATGTGTCTCGTGAAAAGAGGCCTGGTTTTGCACATCACAAGAAGGCTGGTGCCATGAATGCCCTGGTAACTCCAGCAAGCTCAGTCTTTTGTGTGCTTCTAGCTCCCTCACCTTGCATACATCCTTACTGCATTAGCTTCTTTGGTAATTTCCAGGTTCGTGTCTCTGCAGTGCTTACTAATGCTCCTTTCATGTTGAATTTGGATTGTGACCATTATGTAAATAACAGCAAGGCCGTCAGAGAGGCCATGTGTTTCCTGATGGACCCTCAAATTGGCAAGAGAGTTTGCTACATACAATTTCCTCAACGATTTGATGCCATTGACAAAAATGACCGTTATGCCAACAGAAACACAGTCTTCTTTGATGTATGTCCTCGCAACTAGAGAGAGATACTCATTAGTTCATTTTCAGTGCCATAAGTTGTTCAAAGAAGCAATCAAATGATTCATTTTTATGTCTACTATTGCTTGCAGATTAACATGAAAGGTCTAGACGGAATTCAAGGTCCAGTGTATGTTGGCACAGGATGTGTTTTCAAAAGGCAAGCACTATATGGCTATGATCCTCCAAAGGGTCCCAAGCGCCCAAAAATGGTAACCTGTGACTGTTGCCCATGTTTTGGACGCCGCAAAAAGAAGTTGTCAATGAATGGTGCCAACAAGGAAGGCGCAAACCTCCAAGGTTTGATCTTCACCTCACTGATAGTCTGCTAATGCACATTACTTTTTATAGTACCCTCTTTCTTCAAGCTCAACTTGTCTCATTTTGGGGCAGGAATGGACGATGACAAGGAGCTTCTAATGTCCCAGATGAATTTTGAAAAGAAATTTGGACAGTCAGCAATTTTTGTGACCTCAACCTTAATGGAACAAGGTGGTGTTCCTCCCTCCTCAAGTCCTGCAGCCTTGCTCAAAGAAGCCATCCATGTGATTAGTTGTGGCTATGAGGACAAAACTGACTGGGGAAGCGAGGTAAGTTCAACAGCCAAAACTCAATAACCCTTCCATCACCTTCAACTGTTGCCCTTTCTTGCCCAGCCACCCTTCCTCTCCAAGCTTTCTGTCACAAATTTATGATGAAAATTGAGGCTGAAAGCTAGTTATTATTATACCTTAATAGTTGGAACTTGATCTCCTTGAATGAAGTTGCCTTTGTCTATGCAGCTGGGATGGATTTATGGTTCAATCACAGAGGATATCCTAACAGGCTTTAAGATGCATTGTCGTGGCTGGAGGTCCATCTACTGCATGCCAAAGAGGCCTGCATTTAAGGGTTCAGCTCCAATCAACCTGTCAGATCGGCTAAATCAAGTTCTTCGATGGGCTCTTGGTTCTGTTGAGATCTTCTTTAGTCGACATAGCCCCATGTGGTATGGCTACAAGGAGGGAAAGCTCAAATGGCTGGAGAGATTTGCTTATGTCAACACTACTGTCTATCCGTTCACATCCTTACCACTTCTTGCCTACTGTATGCTCCCTGCTATCTGCTTGCTTACTGACAAGTTCATCATGCCAGAGGTAATGAGATGATTGGTATTTTCTGCCCTGTTGCTTAACTCAAAACAAGTGATGGATAGCAATAGCACAGCTTTAAAAGGACAAAAGACTCTAGGTTTCTTTCATCAGCTTAAATTATTTTATTTCACTTATATGCTGCAAAACAGAACTATACTGAATTCAATGAAGAATGCTAGAATGTTATAAATATATATATATATATATATATACATACACACCACCAGTTGACCTGCTTTTGATTGTTTATGATTCAGATAAGTACATTTGCAAGCCTTTTCTTCATTGCGTTGTTCATCTCAATCTTTGCAACTGGAATCCTTGAGCTACGATGGAGTGGAGTAAGCATTGAAGAATGGTGGAGAAATGAGCAATTCTGGGTTATTGGTGGCATCTCAGCTCACCTATTTGCTGTTGTACAAGGTCTTCTGAAGGTTTTAGCTGGTATTGACACAAACTTCACAGTCACCTCCAAGGCAACTGATGATGAAGAATTTGGAGAATTATATGCCTTTAAATGGACCACCCTCCTTATTCCGCCAACTACCATCTTAATTATCAATCTTGTGGGGGTTGTTGCTGGAATCTCAGATGCTATAAATAATGGGTACCAATCATGGGGACCTCTATTTGGGAAGCTCTTCTTTGCCTTCTGGGTGATCGTCCATCTCTACCCATTCTTAAAAGGTCTTATGGGGCGTCAGAATAGGACACCAACCATTGTGGTGATATGGTCAGTTCTTTTGGCCTCAATATTTTCCTTGCTTTGGGTGAGAATCGACCCGTTTATCCTGAAAACCAAGGGACCCGAGACCAAGCAATGTGGAATCAACTGTTAAAAGCCTTTTGATACTTTCCTATTTTGATTTTTACATCCCATACATGTACACTCCTGCTATCACAAGAATATCATATGTGATGGGTGAATGAACAAAACACAGATGCACAAGGGAAAAAGCTTGAAAAGTTTTGCAAGTGAAAATTTTGTGTAGCAATATGCATTCAACAAAGTTTTGCAAGTGAAAGATTGGCTTTTTATGATAACATCTAACTTGAAAAACACAAATGTAAAATCCCCTTAACTTGCAGATATGGACGCAATAATAATCAAACTAGACTCAGTTCACATTCATACTATGCAGTACAACAAACAACCGGAAGTGTTTATTCCAAAGAAATTTAAACGCGTAGCAGTCAAGCCAATATTCTGAATGGAACAGACTATTAAGTCCATGCAATGCCAAATTCTGGTAAAAAGGTATCCACAGAATGGGAAAGAAACAACTAATGAAACACACGTAATGTGTCCTCTGAACATAAGCACACAAGTAATGGCTTAACTCACACAATTACTTACAATGGCAAACCTCACAAAACGACGACTTTTAGGACCAACCAATCTCGTAAATACCAAATGGCTCACAGCTACTAGCGTCAACCACCCCCAAGACACCTCTAGTACTTTTGCAATAAGGAGCCTCAAAACAAAAGGCCAAAATAAAGTTAATCCAGTTAGTTAACAATATGAGTCAAAAGGGTAGGGTGTAAAAACATCAATAACGAAAAAATAATTTGACAACCAAAGAGGAGAAATTTCCTGTTTTTAATTATACATAAAGAAGAAGACAAGTGTAAAGAAATGTTCAATAGAAACTCTATAATTACCCCTAAACTCATGATAATCGCTTAAATTGAAAAATATGAAATATCATATTCTGATTAAAAATGGAAAAAAAAAAAAAAAAACAAACGTAACAAAGGAAAAAATAAAAACAGGTGTTGGTGTCATTGACAAATTCCAAAACATTGTCATCTCCTTTATCTTGTAATCTTGTTTTCAATCAAAAGGAGAGAACGCCATTGCTCCACTTCCCCCAACGTCTCACCAACAAGAAATCCCGAGATTAAAGGAGATTACAAATAAATAAATAAAAAGAAAACAAATCAGATTAACCTTTCAAGAATTTAGCTCAACATTCAATTCAAGAAAGCCAAGATTTGAACTGGACAAGAAGACAGTAGAAGAATTAGTGTTGTAAAAAACCTCTGGCCTCGTTGACAAACAAGACGGAGACGTCGATCGTCGCACTGCCCTCTTGCCTCTACCTTTCTCTCGAAAGAGGGCTTGGTAATTCATTAATGACGTCATAAACCTACTTCCTTCGATCCAAGAATACTCTCCTCCCCTTTCTCATTGAAAAGAATACTGTTCTCCCTGCCTCCATTGTCCAAATGGACCAGATGCCAAGCCAGCCAGTCTTCGCTTATCTGGAAGGCCCTTTGGGCTTGAGATCTCATAGCCTAACAAATGAATTCGCTCTCGCTGTCTCTTCGATAAATAAGCATATGCATGGTTTGACCACTAATGGATATCTCTTCTTTTCTTCTGATTCAAGAGCCCAAAATCGATGGACCCAAAGAAAATCAAACATATAAAACATTGTTTCACGGTTAAATATGTATGGGTTTCTGTTTAAAAATCTGTCAACCGTAATGCAAGTGAAAGAGAGAAGCTTAATCAAGAATGGCAGAAAATCGTTAAATCAATCTTAAAAAAAGAAAAAGAAAAAAATTCTTTTCTTCTATATTAATCTTGATTCATGATAAAAAAATTATAGAGAGAAGAAATAAAACAAGAGTCTTTAACTAAATCGATTAAATTAAAGAAGGAAGAAGGCTAAACAGAAGGAATCAAAGCTAAAGAAAATTCCTCCAGTTGAACCCCGCCGACAATTGAATTTAATAAATAGTCTCCTTAACCACTTCAAGAAGGATAAAGAACATGAACCAAAACGGGCTGATCACCGGAGGAAGCTTCAAGGCCGGTGAATCGCCGGAGAACGAGAAGGTGCCAGGTCCGAGAGGGAAAGACAATATCCCGGCCATCGAGGAGAGAGAAGAGAGCTAATAAATATTGAGGGAATGGAAGAAAACAAGAGAAAAGTTTAGCTCACCTCACCAGATTCAAAAATAATAGTATAATTGGTTTTTCAATTCAAAAAATATTTTATACTATATTAATATTTTGTATATAATAATAAAAAATATTTTTTATATAATATAAAAATTAACTTTTTTTAGTATACCTAAATTGTTTTCAAAAATTAAAATAAAATAAAAGGAGACGGTTTCTGGCAGTTGAGAAGGACGTTGTTGTCGCGCACCCACTTACATTTATTGCCCAGGTGGATTGAAGTCCTTCCTCGTACTCCCGTCAACTGGTTTATACGCGCTCTAAAGTTTTAAACAAGAGTTGCACACCGAAGAATTTTAACTCAATCGCATAAAAGGGTCGACTTCAAACAACGAACAAAGAACTACATCAATGCCGGATAACCGTACACAGGAAATATGTTGGTAAATCTTTAAGCTTCCATCGTGATAATGGCTGGCAAAGCCCACCCAACCTTGAGAAGACGTGACACGGGCAGAACACCGCCCGCAAGACTCCTATCCTTAACCTCAGTGACGTCCTTTTCAATTAGGTAGAAGAAGCAATAACACAAAATCTCGCCCTTGTACGTTCTCTAGGAAGCATTAGCAATGGCAGTCATATTCCGGATTCAGGAAAAATAGGGTGAACAACAAGAGGGACAGAACATGAAAACTAAACGGATAATAGAAGAGGAGACGCCTACTTAAAAAAAGGGTATGGCATGTTATCTGAAGTGCAGCACAGTGCGTCCTGAGCCTCTCGCATGCCTCACGAGCAACTCAGTAAAATCACCATATCTTTAAACCATGCCCTGAGCTTAGTTAGGATGAGTAGTGCAACAGAAGCAGAAAGAAATTCTGTGAAATTTTTATAATAATTTTTCTATGGTACAAAAAGCATCCAACAGCGCATAACAAGCCTACAATAGGTGTGGATTTGTATCTATACTTTCTTGTTGCAGGCTCAATTGCCACTGTCTGCATCACGAGACTGGTAGAAATCATTTGGCCTCACGATGTTAACATCCTCAAACTCATTGTCATCTGGAAGCAGGGAAACAAAAATTTATTAGACTAATGGTCTTGCAAGCACGTGCAAAGATTCTCATAAATTTTGCAAATCAGATGTTAAAGTTTCACTGCTTCTAACTGCAAGGAGCAATGCATCCAATAATTGTAAACCATTTCAAACCTGCAGGCATGTCATTTGAATCTCCAAAAGAACACAACAAACCAGGAAACCAACAAACAATGTATTAATTCCATTGATAAAATCTTCAACTGCAGATTATGACATATAACATCAAAGATTTCATACATAGAAGATTATAGTGAAATTATTGTGAGCCAATGATAACGCTATATTGCTCGTACTTAAACTCTCTTCTGCTAGGTAGACAACAAAACAAGCTATTGAATGCCATTAGAGAAAAATCATGAGTCGGGTATCAATGCTGAAGCAGGTGAAGTCCCATGGTAACTGTTCCTGAATAGCCAATGGTGAGGTTCCTTAAACATCAACTAAATGCCTAAAGCAACTTAAACCGATGTCACAAGAAACATATCTATATTTCAAAGTTTGACACTCCCCAGAATTCCATAGCACTGTAGGTTATACAGAAACAGCAACTGTTTTATTAGTGCAAGAAAGCAATCCAGCTAAAGTAGTACATCATTTACTGATTTGGCCCTATCAGCATGGAATATCAGATATTATTCATAATTGGAAACTAAAAACAGATGTAGAAGACACAACAGAGTAGATGAGAGGGTTGAAAGAAAATGCTTTACTGAAAGAAAAAAGGAAAATTACACAAGTTCAAACAAATAGATTCTTTCTTAAAGTGTTACCCCCAGCTTCTCCCAACAGTTCCAATGAAATAAAGTTCAAATGTAATTACCAGTTCAGAGAGATGTAGAATACAAGTTACAACATCACCCAGACGATCCCTTTATTAAATGAAGGAATATTTTGGGTGACACTTTGTCAGGTGAGACACTGTTCACTGGGCTTCAGTATAGAAAAGGAAATTCAATGTGAATTCTAGTAATTTTTTATTTTTTATTTTTTATTTTTGGCATGAGTTCTAGTATTCAGAGGAGCAATTTGATTTCTAATGACAGCCTCAATTCTCCTTGTTCTTAGCCTGCCCCAGTTTTCCTAGCTTAACAATGCCACCAGCCAAAGGGCAAACCCCCCGGGCACCCACCCCCTTCTAACAAATACAGTACAAAGAATGGACTCAAGCAGGAATGGAAATTTTGTTGAAAGCTGTTAGGAAATGAAACCCATGGGGGCTTCCAAAGCATCAAAGATGATGTGGAAAGCCCATTACTTCCATCTGCATTATTACTTAACCTCCTTAGTCTCACTTGGAAAACGATAAATTGTTATGTAATTAGAGCTACACATATGTGGCCATTCAAAATAAATAAAATATGACATGTGAAAGAGAATTCTAACAGGGCAGACAGAACAATGCTATTGTGCTTAAAATTAACAAATATCATAAGGCAAGGAGAAGAATGCGAAACCTTTTCTTAAAGTTAGCGCCACAACAGCATCATTTTCAACCTGAAAAGCAATGTTTCATGAAATGTCAAGAATAATTTCTCTAGGAGGGCATGTTAATGTGAACATAAGAAAGGTCATAAATAATAACCAAAAACAGAAAGATAAAAGAAAGGGATTTTTCCTGTTTTGAACAAATTTTGGCATACGTATTTAATAAGAAAGAATGTAAACATTAGAATGCAACCTTTTGTTCTGCCAACGACTTTGAGTCCTCCAATACTTCCCCAGTCTCAAATAAGATCAACTGCTGGTCATTAACCAGTTGATCAGTGAGATCGTTCAGTTTCTGCTTGATGTCCAGTATTTTCTCAGTAGGATCGCACTGAATAAAGTAGGTTGTTTTACTACGCTTAACTCGGATGTACATGGCCTGGGCAACATTACAGAGACACTGAATGGTGAGACCAGATGAATTAGACCCATTCCAATTGCATGTCTCAGTGATAATGGTTCTTTTGGTTCTTGCATAACCATTAGCAGCACACAATAACTCTGAGAAGCATGAAGTCCCCCCAAATCAGCAATGTCTTCTCAATCAACCCATATTCTCACATGATATTCCAAGTCAATTTTTCAGTCTAGTCCCAAATCCCATATAAAAAAAAAAACAAAAACAAAGAAACAGAATCATCTGGGTCTTCTTTTTACAAACCAATCAACAAAACAATCATGAAATAGCACACATTTCTGCAGGAAACTTCGGAATCAATAAGAAACTAGAAAAGGGTACACAAAAATGCACATACCATTTTCTCGCCAAGGCACTACGATACTGAAATCTTCACTAGTGAACACGGTTCTGGACGTGGTCTAACACAGGGTTATAACCAAAATTCACTAAACATATACAACGAAAATGGAAAGCAAAGCTTGATTGGCAATCGCAACAAGACAATTTTTATTTGATTTGGCCCAGCAGTTGACACCAACCTCGTAATTTTTGTCCCTCTCCAGCGAGACCAGACGGGTATTTTTCCCCTCCGCCGTGGTCTTAAAGCAACTGTTTGGCTCCGCCGGGTAACTTTCAGTCTCGGTTTACGGCTTTATTCCAAGGGGCAGATTATTTTTCAATTATTTATTTATTTATTTTTTTTTAAAAAAAGCTAAGAATAATTTTAAAACACTTGTAATACAAACATGATTATTAAAATTAAGGCAGATAACAAAAGATTTTTATAAGACTATTTCAATTGTGATAATTGATTGTGACGAGGGTATGAAATAATTTATTTTAAAAAAAATAAAATAATTTAAATAGAAATATAATTATTAATTTTATAATTATTAATTATATAATATTATTATTATTCTTATTTTAGTTAGTTAAAATATAAAAATTATAATATATATATTAACTGAATTTAAATTGATAGGCATATACCTTAATTATAATCAGAGATAAATTAAGTAAAATTTTTATTTTTATTTTAAATAAATAATAAGTTAATATATATATATATAATTATATTTTTTAATAAATATATAAAATATAATTTAAAAATTATATTTTTAAAATATAAATTTATTTTAAATTAAATTTATTATTTTATTTATTAAAAAATATAATTTTTGATTTATTTAAAAAAATAAAAAAATAAAATAAAATAAAAATAATCAAGCGTACGTTGTGTTAGGTGGTCGGAAGGGCCTACCAATCAACAACTCAACCATTTGGGCGTCGGGATAGCGCTGAAGTTCCTCGCTAGAGATCATCGTCAAGGGATGGGCACCTCATCTTCAATGCTTACCCAATACGACATCGAAGAGGTCCAAGAACACTGCAGCCACACCTGTAACTAACTTCCCCTCATCCTCTCTTTCTCCGTCTCTCTCACACACACACACGCTCAGTCACTCTCTTCTTTTTGCGTGTCATTTGTAGGGGCTTTGTCAATTTGGTAATTTGGTGTTTTTTATGTTTCAGTTTCGCAGCAAGAGATAGTGTCGTTGTATCAGAGGTTTTGCCAGCTGGATCGAAACGGCGCCGGTTTCATCTCGGCCGAGGAGGTCATGTCCGTACCCGAATTCGCCGTCAATCCTCTCTCCCAGGTTCTTTCTAATTCCCTATTCCAAATCTCTCTCTCTCTCTCTCTGTGTTTTTTTTTTTTTTTTATTGTTGTGTATACATTTTCATTATGTAATGTAATGGATGGTGGTGATTGTATTCTGGAATTTGCTGTTTTTGCCTCTTTTTTTTTTTTAAATTATTTTTTTCTTTAATTTTGTGGGTTTTTTTTTGGGCGCTGAGGAGCACAGAGATTCTTGAGGATGGTGGATGGATTAAATTTTAAAGATTTTGTGGCGTTCTTGTCTGCATTCAGCCCTCGCGCCACATTGCACCAGAAAATCGAATGTAATCTCTCTCTCTCTCTCTCTCTCTCTCTCTCTCTCTCTCTCCACTTTCTTTAGCGTTTTTTCTCCTCCAACCGTACATAGGTGGTCAAATTGGTGCGTCAATTTAGTAGAAAAGTTAAAGTTAAAGTTATTTCACTGTATGTGTCAATAGCTTGCTAACATGTCTTTTTTTTTTTGGTTTTTTTGTGGTAGTTATATTCAAGATTTATGACTCAGATGGCAATGGGAGAGTTGCATTCAGTGACATGTTGGATGTCTTGCATGATTTGACTGGACACTTTGTTTCCAATCAACAAAGGGAGGTTGGGTTTTTTTTCCTCCTTGATTTAGTCCTATCTCTATTAATAATCTATGGAGAAGATAGTAAATAAGGGCTAGTCTTGGTATAACAGTAGTGTTACTCTATTGTGAGGTGGTTTGGAAGTCACATGTTTTAAGTCAAGAAAAACAATTTCTTTTTGAAAACAAGGTTAAAGCTGCTTACATTTAACCATTCCCTAGATTTCACAATTTTGGAGCCTCCTATACTGAGACATCCTTAGAGGAAGACAGTAAATATCAGGCTTTGTTTGGAGGGATATAGATGCAAGGGGAAGGCTGAAAGGCTAATTTTCATGGAGAACTTAACTCATTTGAAAATCTGCTCTTTGGATTCTTTATCTCTATCTGTACTGTACATATTACTTAAAATGTTGGAGACTTATGCTTTATATCCTGTAAAGGAAAGAGTGAAGGGAGGAAAAGGAAATTGTTTTCTTAGATTGGCCATTCATGCATATTCGAAATTTTCCATCACTTCATGTTTGTAATGTGGTAAAAATTGTTCTTGTGGGAATAATTGACCATGCAGAGGATTATTGCAAGGTTGCAATAAGAACATCGAGCATGTAGATTTCCCATACTTGTTGCGTAGTGTCTTGTGATATTTCATTTGCAAGTTGGTTTCTGAACACCTAACTTTTTAATATGACAACGTTGGGAACTTTTGGAGCCTATTGACAACATAAACCCTGGTTTTAATCTTCTTGTGCTGATGTAGCCTCTACTTTGGATGTGTGTTCTTGTTTGGCACAGCAAGTGTTGACCCAAGTCCTTGAAGAAGCCGGCTACACAAAAGATTCCTTGCTAGTTTTATCCGACTTTGTAAAGGTACAAATTTTTCTAAACTATTGTCAATGACTATCACAAAGCTGGAAAGTTTCATTTCTCTTAGTTTATAACCAACAAACATGATTAGCTCATATTTGGAGTTGAATTCTAGTTTTCTTTTGTAACTTGCTCGATGCGATTTGCATAACTTCTGTTCTTGAAATGTTATTTCGTCCATTGTAAAGCAAAATATAGTCCAAATTGGATTTGCATTTTCTTTTCCTGGAATATAAAAGAGAATTTCTTTGGAGATATATGTGGTCTAAAATTTTCAAGTTGGGAAAATTACTTTTGTCTCTGATGGAACTTGACCCTGGAGAATCCCACAAAAGTAAATCTGCAGGGTAGAAATCGTGTCTTGATAGGTCGTAACTTACATCATCAATAGTGCTCTTTTGATAGCTTTATTTTAACGCTAATTTGGCACCTTTTCCAAGAGGCTTTCTCCCAACCACTTATTGTTCTTCCTCCCATTGTTGTGTGCAGATTCTAGGAAATTCTGATCTGAGTATGGAAGTTGAGGTTCCAGTAGACTAAAGTCTGGAACAAGAATGACAATTGTTAAGGCTGCAGAGCAGGCTAGGTGATCTTCTTGTCGTGTCTGAGCAGTTTGCCATTTCTCCATATGTATCAATGTCCAAAAGTAGTGGTTTGTTACTATTTCCGAACAGTTGTACCATCTTCCACGAAATTGAGGGGCATAATTCCTCGGAGTGGAGTTGATCTTTTTTTGTCTTTGAGGCTGAGTTGATATTGCTTTTAACTATGAACACTGAACAGCTTCTGCAATGAATAAACGACGGAAAGACTTGGTTGATGGGTCATTAAAGCTGCCGATGGTTTTATCTGTGACGGTTGTGCAGATGGGAAAGCCCTTCTTTACGGAATTCTTTGTCCAAATACTCGTTGAAAACTACAGGCGGATAGGTTAGTGGATCCATGTGTGAATCCTACTACTAATCCAACGGCGGGAACTATTCTTTTTAAATATATGGAAACTTTGGGGATTGAATTTAGGCAAATGAAGAATTGCATTTAGAGTCGAGTCCTCACTCGATTGATACTCCTTGCTCCTTTGTGATGACACATCGTAACCCACCAAGACATTTGATTGTTCTAAGCCTTGGCATAATAATTCTAGCATCTTTCCCCGTCGCAAGATTAAGCCTGGACATTTGAGTGTTAATTTTCGTCAAGTGCAACAAAATCTGAAAAAAAAAAAAAAAAAAAAAAGATTTGGGTTGTAATTAATGATCCGTTTTAAGAAAAATAATTACTTTTTAATATTACAATGAAAGCAATGCAAAAAATTTATATTTCTTTTTAAGAAGGCAACGGATTCGTACCGTCGGAGCCAAAAATATTTCACTTTTTGGGCTTCCAGTCGGCACAACTTTGCCTTGGAGGGGTAGTTACGCGCGTCCATTCTCGCTCGGATGCGGGCAACAACGCGCGGGCATCCAGGTGGATTCTTGGTGCCATAAATAGCCGTTGGAAAGCGCTTTTCAAAATGAAGCCGCGGCATCCAACGCGTGCCAATCTCTCTCAGTGGAGCACCGACCTTTTCCAGGGAACTAGACCACAAACATGACGACATTTAATTACAATAACAAAATAAAGCAAATAAAATTTGGGAAAAATGGAGCAAAATAAAACTTATGGAAGTTGATTAAATGAGCAATTAATTCGGACATGTTCGAGTTTTCTTTTCTAACAAATATAAATTTGCTCTGTTTGAAAAAAAAAAAATATATATATATATATATCACTTGTATGTTTGTAGACTAAAATTTGAGTCATTTGTTCAATTTTTTGGTACCAAGTAAATTTTAGTATTAATTAATTTAAAATTTAATACGGTATTTTCAACATAAATTTCTTTTTATTAAAAATGAATGATAAGAAAAAGATTTAAATTTAGATTAATATAAAAAATAATATATGATATTATCAATCAAATTATTACCTCAAATTATAATATTTTGGACATTGATTTTGTGAGATTGAACTCACGAGATAAATACTCATATATTTACAGCAAATGTTCAAAGTGCCAACAAAGCTAATTTCCTTATTTAATTTGCCCATTTGCCAATGAAAGCAAGTTAATAGCCTCGGTGGAATTGTCTAGACATGGTTTGCCTTTTAAAACAGCGCAAAAGAATCGGAACAAAATTAATGAATATCTTTTCAACATCATGCAATTCTTCTAACGTAGACGGAAAGCTGTGAAGGTTATCTTTCTATGTTCTCCAAAATCCCAACACTACAAATTCTGAGCCTGCTTTTGTATTAAAGTAGTCAAAAGCCATTTAGAATTCATGGGGTTTCTTTCTCTTTGTTCCATCTAGATTTTGTGTCGTATAACCTGTACAGCTTAATTTGTGGGATCTTGAAGTCAATTTCGTTTATTTTTAGGTTGCTTATTGGTCTGCTCCAGGATTTTCGGTTACAAGCATTTGCTTAGATTTTCTTGGTTGTTTCATCGTCTTATAGTACATCGAAGCCACCTTACCACCTTTACTGTCATCCTTCTCTCCATTCGCCTGCGCCGTGAAGGATCAATCTCTGTGATTCAACACTTGCAGGTAATAAGTTGACGCTTCAGCTCCTATCTTTTTCAATTTCTTTGTTCCTTCAAATTTAATATGAGCAATATCTTTTCTGGTTTCCTCCTTATTTTCGTCTCATCTTTGTGGGGTTTCGTTACTAGAAGTTTTTCAGCACGTTATTTCTTGTCGGTGACAAGGGTTCCGTAATCTTACATTCAATATGGAAATTTATTATGGAACTTTGGTTTGTTTTATTGAAAGAATTATTCTTGGGATTCTTTCTGAAATGAAAAAATGACAAGCTTGGTGGGATCAAGTCCCAATACCAAATTTTCAACGGGGAATTTGGGGAGATGGAATTTTTGCCGGAGTTGGTTTATCGTTGTGTAGTCCATCTCGTGGACCAAAAGAATCTCTGTCCCGACGTCTTCTGGCCAATGTTTGCACGTCCAGTGCTGCTTATTAGTTATTTTATGTGTTAGCCATTGCATGCCTTGTTATGGGCTTATGTGCTTTCTTGCTCCCATTGTAGCATGATCAATTAGTAACCCTGTTGGAGCGTTTTCTCCCAAGTTGTTTCTGTGAAACTTCTAAGGAACAATAAGAATCGTAAATAAGTTTCCAAGACTGATGAAGAATGGCTCTTTTTGTTCATAGGGAAAATTTGTGCCACTTCTGCACATAAACATTTGCCCGATGGCAGAAACGAGTGTATTTGTTGTGCCTGAAACTGATTTTATGGCCCTGAAAGGGGCACTCTATGCACAACAACAACTTTTGCAGCGGCTTTACAATGAGTTGGATATGGAAAGAGAAGCATCAGCATCTGCAGCTAGTGAAGCTCTGTCTATGATATTGCGTTTGCAACAAGAAAAGGCGTCATTGAAGATGGAAGCGAGTCAATATAAGAGAATGGCAGAAGAAAAGATGTTCTTTGCAGAAGAGGCCCTGGAGCTTTTTGAAGATGTGATACATCAGAGAGAAATGGAGATTGCTACTCTTGAATTTCAAGTTCAGGCTTCTAGGTGTAGACTTCGAAGCATGGGTTTTAATGACTTGGGCATGTATGAAAATACGTTTCCAGAGAACCTTTTGATGCAAAGAAATGATAACTCGCTAGGGGAAAAGGGTGTCAACAGCAATATGAGGCGGCTCAATTCTCTGCCTGTAGTTTCACTCAAGGATTGCAATCTCAACCAAACTACCGTTGAAAGAAAAAGCCTTGTCATTCCTGTGCCAGGTTTGTTTACCAGCTTGGAGGATGAAAATGAGAGCCCAGGATATAGTGAATCAGAAAAGAAATCAGGAAGTTTTGTGGTTGGAGAAATTAATTCGTGCTGGGAACAGATCAAAAGGTTGGATGGACGAGTGAAATATAGTTCAGATGTAAAAGATGCTAGCAGGTGCAAATCAACATTCGGCAAAGGTGGTACACGGTCTCCACCGTCATTTTCACCAAAAATCATTGGAACAAAGGATTCAGCAGGAGATGACGGCATTGACATTGTGAACCCAATTAAGAAAGTGATTGTTGATCCTGATTACCCCTCAAGTTCCCATGACATTTATGAAGTTCCAGAAATGGGTAAAAGTTATAAGTTTGCTGAACCTCGAAAGTGTGAATGTCTTAAATTGACTGTGGAAGACAGAAGAAAGCCATTTCCTTCTCAGGATACTATAGAATTGACTAAGGAAAAAGATGCAGACCAGGTAAAGACAATACTGCATTCCACAAGCCATGAGAGGGAATCAACTAAGCAAAGAGAAGGTTTAAGTGTTGGTTGCAATGTGTCTGTTGCTCCAACAGTTGGAGTAGGTGATGCTCAAGCTGGCTACCAACTGCTGACTCAGAGAACCGAGCATCTTCAGAGAGCAAGAAAAAACGAAAGACTCAAAATTACAGCTGGAGGGGAAGAAGAACTGAAATTGTTGAAGGAGATAACTGAACAACTCAAATTGATAGATTCTGGGATGAGAAGTTCGAAAGCTAAGAAATCACTGCCTCTAGAGGGGCGATCTCTTGATCTTCTCCAAGAGGTATGTTTTGTCCTTCAAATCCCCCTTACCTGGGAGCTCTCTTTCAGCAATCATGCACACGCAACATGGACGGTATCACATCCTTAAGGAAGCCCTTATATGCACTTGTTAGGTCCAATTGATAGAAGCATAGATTGTTAATGTGTCTTGCAATGTTGATTTTGTCTTGTTATGTTCACCTTTTACATGAAATCACGCTGAATGCCTTGATCCTTTGGACAGGCCATGATTTACTTTTGGCTTTAATCAAGGCATCCGCTGGGGACGGTCATTCATCATTGGGTTCTTTAATGCTTGGCAACAAGGATCGTGTAAGATATCTTTCAGTTCTCCTATAGCGCGAATATATGCAGTGGATCTTTATATTCCGTTTCTTGTATGAAGCGTAATTTTGTTGCAAAGGTTGTTTCTTGTACATTGATCATAGGAAAGCAGTGTGGTTTTCATTTAAGGGTTTCAGTTAACGCTTGCAAAAGCCTTAGCATCGTGAAACGAGGATCATAAAGAAGTTAGATGTGTACCTTGCTGCATTAGGACCTTGATCAATATTGCAATCTTCTTGCTGATTATTTCCTCCATATACACATGAAGAACTTTCTTTTAGAAAATTATTATAAGCAATCCATTATTTAGATCATTAAGTTGTTTTGATAATAACTCCATCACCTGCCTGTACGAGAATGCCAATCAGAAATCCATAGCTCCATGTTTATCCATTCTTTACCAACACACAGGAATTCCTAACAGAAGGCAGGCATTCTATAACTTTTTGCAGTTTCATTGTTGCTGAATCATTCATACTATCATTAGCGAGCTTCATCCTTCTGAGCCTCTTTGTACATATGCCCATAAATTATCCATTTCTGAAGTCTGCATGGCTAATTATGGGAGCAGAAAAGTGCACCAGGGCTAGAAATGGCTTCCATGATCATGATGGGAAATCATTAACAGCTACCGTGCTGTTTCGGCAATTCCCAAATCCGCATATCAGTATGTGGAACCAATTGACGTTCAAAATGCATTGAAGAAGAAAAAAGCTGTGAAAATTGGAGGAATGTTATAATTTTTAACAAGAGGCATGACAGGAGAGTTTTTGGCGGCAGTTAATGATTTGTAATTCACACCCATGAATTCAATTTTCACAAGAAACAACTTGTGTTGGAACGAAAACATGACAGACTCCAACGGCCTGTCATCTTTAACCCTGGAAATTCATGCTGACCTGCCGCTCAGCAAATCAGGAAGGTCTTACATGTTCAATGGCAGCCAGAATCAGGATTCCAATACACGATAATCAATGTTCAACAAATACACTAATACCCACTGATTGATATCAAGGCACTGAATCTTGGTGAAGGAATGATTCATGAAGGGAACTTTAAAAACGTAACTGTTGAGCTCTGCAGCTTATCCTTGATATGCATTGCTGCCGTTGTGGCAGTCCTTGCCGCAAAATGCATGAAAGAATAGGCAAATTTTTACTTTGTGAAAATAAGGGTGCCTAAATTCCAGACCCTGCAGTAAGTGGGAAATCGAAGGCCAAGAACTACAATACTCTTTGGGCCTGCCGCTGGTTTAGTCTATTCCTTGGGCTCAGGATACATGTCTGGACTTTCTAATTGCTCTGAAACATGGAACCCCTGCTAATGTGGACTTATATAGAAGACCCAAACAGGTCCAACTTTAATACGGGCATAAATATACGTATAACAATTAATAATTTAATATAATTTTTCTATATAAATATATGTAAACAAATTAATATTAATATAAATATAAATACATATAACAATTAATAATTTGTGGATTGCCTTCCCGGCCAAACTCGAGCAAGTGGGATTGATTTGAAAACTTTTCTTCTCATTTTTGGGAAATTAGGTTGTTTTACTGATTAAAAAAAAAAAAAAAAGTTTTATAGGGAGAGGAAGAAGGGGAAAAAGACAAAAGAAATAAAAAAAAATCAAATTTATTCATTGTTTTAATAAAAATATCTGGCCATCAAAGGGGTTTAAGAGAGGCTTTTTAACCAATTTCTTCTCCACCACCGCTGCCTTCATCTCCCCTCAGACACAGCCAGGCCAAGAGACAAAGACCCTTATCTGCTCCAAACCCAGCCTCAAAGCCACACTGGCTTCCACAGCCCCTCTCTGTATGAGCTACAAAGCTCAAATTCAGTACCAAACATGGCCGCCAAGCCCTCCAAATTTGACTGCCGACGCTGTAAAGCCCCGCAAGAATCTTCATTTTGTCACTAACCCAACCTCCAATTGCCTCTGTAACCCATCTTCACTCTCCTTCTCTCCTTTCCCTCTAACCTCTAGACCCCCTTTAAATCACCCACCTCTCTTACAACCATTACATGATTCAAGTCACGATCTTTTGGTTGAAGACCTTGAAAATTCCACGGAAAACCACAAGAATCTGGAGAATTTGATCAAATTTGGTCAAATTGCCCGTGGGGATTTGTCTAGAAGGATTTATATTCAAGACCCACCTTGGATATCTGCTCTTTTCTTGAAGGGTTTGTACAAAACAGTGAATCGGGAATTGAGGATCGAGTTCGAAGATATTGAGAAAAGAGAGTATAATTTGTTGAGAAGGAGGCAGATTAGGGACGAGACTGAAGCATGGGAGAGAATGGTAGAGGAGTATAAGGGTTTGGTGAAGGAAATGTGCCAAAGAAAGCTGGCGCCGAATTTGCCATACGTAAAAGGACTGTTTCTGGGGTGGTTTGAACCATTGAAGGAGGCCATAGAAAGGGAGCAGAAGTTGCCGAGATCAAAGAAGCAGAAGGCGGCATTTGCTCCTCATGTTGAGTTGTTACCGGCAGATAAGATGGCTGTGATAGTTATGCATAAGATGATGGGATTAGTGACTGTGGGGCATGATGATGGGTGCGTTCCGGTTGTCCAGGCTGCAGTGCAAATTGGCATGGCTATAGAGCAGGAGGTAAGTGTAACAGGTACACCTTTATGGATGTTTATATTTCTCACCTTTTATACGTGGCTGTGTTCATGGATTGTATTAAAAGGAGAATGAGTGTATTGATGTTGCTTCTATCTATTCCATTTGATTACTTACAGTAGTTTGTTTGCATTTGATTGCAAGAATATTATACTCTTAAGGAATATTATACACTTTTCATCAAGAGTATCAAATGAGATTTGAATTCTATGAGCATTTATTGTGGGAAATATTCAACTAAAATTAAGTTTCATTCTCCCTGGATGATGGAACTTCTAAAGTATCTCTGTTTGTGGTTGGAGTAGTGGTGCTAAGACTTAATTTTCCACCTGTTTGACTCTATCTCAAACTATTGTTGAACTTGGACATGAAAGTATCAATTGTTCGATTTCATTTTATCTCAGGTTAGGATTCACAATTTCTTGGAGAAAACCAAGAAGTACAAAAGGAGCAGAACAATGGTGGAGACTCAGGAAGGTTTAAGCAAGGACAAAGAGATGCTTAGGAAACGTCTCAATAGTTTGATTAGAAGGAGGAGGCTTATTGAGGTACAAAATCTGGTGAAAAGTGAAGAATTTAAACCTTGGGGTCGAGATACACAGGCTAAGGTTTGTTTCCTTTACTATTTCTTCTTTCTTAAATGACCAAGTGATCTGTAATATGAATGTTTGCTTGACTATTTATTGTATGCTGGATTGTGGAAGTTTTCTAATATATGCTGCAAATGCACAGCTGGGATGTTGCCTGCTTGAACTTCTAACTGAAACAGCTTATGTACAACCTCCAGTTGACCAGTCTGTGGATACACCACCTGATGTTCGACCTGCATTTAGACACAAATTTAAAACTCTATCAAAGGATCAAGGGTGAGATTTCTATTATCTACTACCTTTTGGGAATTACTTTTCTTGGACTGATAAATGATTGTGTTATCTCATTTTCAAGCCACACAAGAGCTAGGATTCTTTTTCCTTTTTCTTGTGGTGGCTGGGGAGGGGGGAGGACACTAGGGAATCAACCAGGTAAAAGAGTGGTCTCTTGGCCATCATCTCCTTCTCAATTCCTTCAAGTTGATTATGTTTAGCGTTGGTTATTCAAGAGTTGGCGAAATGTCTAATGTTTCAATTATAAACTTTGTGTTCAATGTTTTATCTGTTTTATCTGGCGAATGGTGCAGTCTTTCTGTATTTATTTTGTGGGTGCAATTGCCATCATGAATCTCATTATGTTGTCCTTCTCTTTGTAGGCAGAACAGATCCAAGAAGTATGGGGTTATAGAATGCGATCCCCTTATCCTCATGGGGCTTGATAGATCTGTAAGTGAGTGCATTACCTCCTTTTGTCTATACTTTCTTGGACCACTTGAACTTAATGTGCATTACCATAGTATTCTAAGTTCAAGCTTTGGCTGTCAAATAATCTGTTTAATCCACCAAAAAAGGCCTTCAAAACCAACTTTTACCATTCCTTCAGTCTTTGAACCTGATACCTATTCTTGTTTTGCATGCCAGTAAATAAAACCAAAAAATGTTAGCATTTCATATCACTGCATGAACTTTATGATCTTATTGAATGACAGGTAAAAATGGTTTTTTTCTCCACCTCACTCAAAAAAAATACAAAAATTGCCCTTATGCAGGCTAAGCATATGCTGATTCCTTATTTTCCAATGCTGGTACCTCCCAGAAAATGGAAAGGGTATGTATGGCTCAAAATCAATATTTCACATTGTTTACAGTAAGAGGTGAACCAGCCCCATGTTAATGCCTTTGCCAACCTTACAGTCTCTATGGGACTTTCTGAAGCATGGAATATTGTTTCAACTGGGTGTAGGTATGGAAAGGGTGGGCATTTGTTTTTGCCATCATATGTCATGCGTACCCATGGGTCCAAGCAGCAACAAAATGCACTCAAGGACGTTCCTGCGAAACAGATGCAGAAGGTGTTTGAGGTAACTCATTCAAATCCATTAGCTGACAAAGGGGTGGTGGTGGTGTCCTATCTATCACTGGCTGGTGATTCATTCAAATGGCATTATTACCCCTATCAAATTTATTTTTAAAAATAGTTATTTCACAAACTCATTCTGACGGTGTAAAATTTTTATTTTTTTGGTAGAACAAACTGATTTTTATGATGATTCTGGAGCTCTGGTATACCAAACTGTCTGTTAGCATTGTTTTGCCTGACTCATCCCTGTCTAAATCTTGTCATTGCTTCTAAATTATTTGTTTCTTTGTGCATATTTTGACTCTGTTCAGTTTGTAAATGTCTACCTTGACAGGCCTTGAATACACTTGGAATCACCAAATGGAGGGTGAACAGAAGAGTGTTTGATGTGATCGAGAGCATATGGGAAATGGGTGGCAACATAGCAGGCCTGGTTGACCGTGAAGATGTGAGCATAGCTTCATAAAACAATTTCTGTGTCCAAATTGCTTGGCTATAACTGCATTAGTTCAGATTATTGAAATGCAGGCTTCTGGTCTATTACATTCTTATCAAAAGCCATTTCAAGTTTTGACACTTCTTTATGTGAATAAGCCAATCAGTAAAAGATGTCATTGTTAACAACTTGACAAGTAATTTTTCATTGTCAATGAGTGCCATCAATTTGGCTGGGCTCTCTTAAATTTACTATATCTTGGGTTTCAGATTCCCACACCAGAGAAACCAGCCTCAGAGGATTCAGCAGAAATTAGAGAGTGGAGATGGAGTGTGAGGAAAGCAAGGAAGATAAACCGTGAGAGGCATGCTCAACGATGTGATACTGAACTTAAGCTTTCTGTAAGATCTTTCTTCTCAGCATTGACATTGATGAAAATATGTTTGTTTTGGTACAATGCAACTTTAGCAACATTGTTGAATCTCTTGGTGGAAATTAAATGCTGGTGAGTCTATTTGCAAACAGAGCATCATGCTCAATATTTATACAATTTTTTGCACTAGACTATGTCAATTTTGGACATTAATTATTTGGATAGATTAAGCAATATGATTATGTCAACTACACTTGGCAGGTGGCCTAGTGATATCATGAATGGCTTCGGATTCCTATCATGATGATGGAATACTAAATTCATTCATTTTGAAACAGGTGGCTCGGAAACTGAAAGATGAGCAGGGATTTTATTACCCTCATAATCTTGACTTTCGAGGCCGTGCATACCCAATGCATCCACATTTGACTCACCTAAGCTCTGATCTTTGTCGAGGAATACTTGAATTTGCAGAAGGACGACCATTAGGGAAGTCTGGGTTACGCTGGTTGAGGATACATTTAGCAAACCTGTACTCGGGGGGAGTGGAAAAGCTATCACATGATGGCCGCTTAGCATTTGTGGAAGACCATCTTGATGACATAATTGATTCAGCAGAAAATCCTATTAATGGAAATTGTTGGTGGTTAACAGCAGAAGATCCTTTTCAGTTCTTAGCTGCTTGTATTAATCTATCAGAAGCTTTAAAAAGCTCAGCACCACATACCCTCATCTCTCACCTGCCAATCCATCAGGTAAATGCTGCACCGCAAGTACTGTGAGATTTTAATAAAGAATCAACTTTGTTACCATCTCATTAAGCATGATAAGGTACCTTTTCATCCATTTTGATTGGATTTTGTTCTTTGGACCTTAGTTTAGCTCTGTAGCACAATACCAAACTTGCTGTTTTTGCATCAGTTATGTGGACCAACTACCAGCTTCTTCTCTTCAATTATGAGGGAAGCTTGTATTTTTATTTTCTGCAAGTGAGAACAAAAATTTTCTTCTTTTACTATGGATTATTTTAAATGCATTCTGCTTGGATATATATGTAGGACAAGACTTGGTATAACTGTAAGGTTACTCTATTGTGGCCAGAAGGTCACAAGTTCAAGTGACAGAAACAACTTTGTAAAAAACAAAGTTAAGGCTACAAATGTTTGACTCTTCCCCAGCCCCTACACTCTAGTTGGATATATATGTTGGTCAACTCTTCCTTGCATTTCATTGCTTTTTTAACACATTTTATCTTTTCTTACCTTACCATTGCCTCATCCTAGAAATGGCAACTTAATGTAATACTCATTTTGATTTTTGTATTTCTTTTTTCATTGTTAATAGGATGGGTCGTGTAATGGCCTACAACATTATGCAGCCTTGGGAAGGAATAGGGTAGGTTTTCTGGTCCACATATGTGTTTCTTGTGTGAACTCATTGTCACTGTATGGGAGTATGTGCAAAATCTCCATCTATCTTCAAAAGTCTTCACTACTTTTGTAAAAGTTTGCATATATGTGGTGCACAGTGCTGATAGTTTCACATTGCAAGGTGGAAAATCTCAACTGTGCAATACATCATCATCATCTTAATTCCAAATCTCCATTCGTTTTGTTTTAATGGTTTATTTTAGCTGAGTCTTTGTCCTCATATATTATGGCGAATGTAATTTTCAGCTGGAAGCAGAATCAGTTAACTTAGTAGCCAAAGAGAAACCTGCCGATGTTTACACAGACATTGCTGTGAGGTATCATAACTTCCACCATAAGTTCCCAATATTTATTTCCTTTGCAACATTTATTTTGCATATGTTCTCTTGGAAACAGTATCTTTATACTTTTATGCACTAGGTGAATGCATGCATTTAGCATTTAATTTTGCTCAGACTTAAGTCTTTCCTGCTGGCAGAGTTCATGAAATAATGAAAAAAGACAGCAATAAGGACCCTGCTGTGAATCCAAATGCAATATTAGCTAAGGTTTTAATTGATCAAGTAAGGACCCCTGCTGTCACTGATAAAGCAATACTTTGTTTCAACTAATTTTGACCAAGCCTAAAACATTTGGAAACCTTCAGGTGGATCGGAAATTGGTTAAACAGACAGTGATGACTTCAGTATATGGTGTAACTTTTGTTGGTGCACGTGAGCAAATAAAAAGGAGATTAGAGGAGAAGGGTCTTATCACAGATGATAGACTACTATTCAATGCAGCTTGTTATGCAGCAAAAGTAAGCACCCAAACCTCTATTAATGATTCAAGTTGTTGGCTGTTGTGATTGATTGGTAATTAATTGGAGTGCCTGGCTAGATAACCTCATTATTGAGTATAAAACGGAGGTTTATCTTATTTTACCTTTTGCTTTCTCAATTTATTTTAGACATCAGTCATGTTAGTGAAATGTGGTAATGGGTAAAATGTGCATATCTGTTTATTAATGCTCTTGGTCACAAGCTTTGCATCATGTCTCCTGTAAATAGAGGGACATCCTTCCTTGTGCCTGAATTGTTCTCAAATTTGCAATAATTTTTTCTTAGGTGACATTGACTGCCCTGGGAGAGTTGTTCAAAGCTTCACGTGATATAATGGGTTGGCTTGGTGATTGTGCAAAGGTAGGATCTTATCACATTCTGATCCAAATCACTAGAATTGCCCTTGGTGGGTATGAAATATTTGATTAGGATTTCTTGTGCTGTTTGACTTTGAAATGATGGCAGATTATTGCTTCAGAAGATCAACCTGTCCAGTGGACTACTCCCCTAGGCCTTCCTGTTGTACAACCCTATTATAAGAGTGAAAGACATCTTGTGAGTGTTGCATGTTTTTTTTTTTTTTCATATTTCATTGCTAATGATGCTGTACATTGATGCAGTTTTACCATTAGTGTCATTGTGCTGCTTTTATCAAATTAGAAATATTGCCTATGTAATTTGGATTTTGCAATTCATTGTGTGGTTTGTATACTGAAATATAATGACAAATTTTGATATCGCAGATAAGAACTTCACTTCAGGTTTTGGCCCTGCAAAAGGATAGTTGCTCGGTAAGTTTATATTGTCACCTTGCTTTTGGCTTCTCACTGACTTCTAATATTTGATGTAGTCATTGGCTGTCATTATCAATGTGTCTGTCAGGTAGCTGCTCGAAAACAGAGAACTGCATTTCCTCCTAATTTCGTGCATTCACTTGATGGTACACACATGATGATGACTGCTGTTGCATGCAGGGATGCTGACTTACGTTTTGCTGGTAGGTACTGTGGCTGATAGTTAATGGGCCTTTAACCATTTACATGTTTAGGAGCAGAGTTGGATAAAATGCATTTCTGATTTATATTACAAAATAGTCAATTATTTGGTTTTTGTTATTGGGTTCTTTTTAACATCTCAACTTTATATTTTTGGTTGCAAATGAACCAAGGAAGGAGCTTTTGTTCAATATCAAGTTCCTTAACACTTTTCTAGTCAATTGAGCCTTAACATCTGGCTTGTTTGGGCCTGACCAGCAATTTCAATCTGTTAAATGCTGTCCAAAGACAATTTCTAATGGTTGTAAATATGGGGCATTATCATTCTTTTGAGCTTTGGCATCTTTTTAATTTATTTTCATGAGAAGCTACCTTGCTTGCTGATAATTTTAGTTACCCCCAATAACTAGTGCTAGTGAACCAATACTACATAATTCCACTTCATGTGCTCTGGTTTAGATGTTTTAGGAGTTGAAAATCTCAGTGTTTCTGTATCACCTCCAGCTCTTATTACTGGAAATCATTTTGCAGGTGTGCATGACTCCTTCTGGACACATGCATGCGATGTAGATTTAATGAATCGGATACTTAGAGAGAAATTTGTCGAGCTTTACAGCTTGCCAGTACTTGAAAATGTAAGTCTGGTTTGACCCAGTTTTGTGTATGGCTTGAATGAGAATGCTTGTGCTTGGATGAGGATAACTAATATTTTATTGGGGCTGTTTTATCTTTTGGGAGAATAAATGAACCAAAACTTAAAAGCAAACTTATCTCCTTCCCTCAGCAGCTGATTTGTGCTTGGTGTTAAGTTTCTTTTTTCTCTATTATTTTCTAAATTTGGACTGCACAATTGTGAAATCTGTTCCAACTTTTCCTATTTGAAAATTTTATTTGACTTTTTGCAATTATTTTAATTGTCCACAGTTGCTCGAAAATTTTGAGACATCCTATCCAACATTAAATTTCCCCTCCCTCCCACAGAGAGGCGACTTCAACTTACAAGAAGTTCTCAAATCTTCCTACTTTTTCAACTGATTCATCACCAAACAGTTACAGTGAATGTTATTGTCAGATGCACGGCTGCTTCTTTTTTGGCCCATATACCTGGAGTATGAGAATTTTTAAGAAATGAGCTGAAGGGAGATGGAGGCTTGGGGTTGCTTCTATAAGGGCCAGGGAAGTTGGTGACCAAAGGTCCCATGCCTTAGGCAATATGCGTTCTCAAGTTTCTTCCCAAAAATTGTCATCATGTAACATTCAGTGTCAACCAAGGGAGGGCTGTTTCTGGCTTGGAAGATAAACTACCCATCCAATTTACTTAGGGATGTGGGAAGGAAGCTAGATTACAGCAAAAATACATTGGAATTCCATGGTTTGATACTTGGATACTTAGCAGCTGCAGCAAGGTTTTTTTAAGTCCTGTGGAGGCTGATCACCATGGATGAGAAATCTTATTTTTGCAATTGTTGTAAGATCAATTTTTTTCCCTCCTAACGTATCTTTTCTTTTCCCTTGTAATATATCATGCTATTGTACATCCTGCAACAGTGTAGAAGCAACAGGAGCCCCATTAATATGCAAAACAATTACCATACCCTGTTTATGCCACTGGGCAGAAGACTTCAAACTTCAGCTCAACATAATGAAATGAAAGGAAATTTGTGCATGAGTCCTTAAAGTTTCCTCGCAACTGGATGTCAGAATAGACATATTATTGCTGGAGACAAATAAGATTTTTTAGGAACTCCTGGAGGATATCTCCCGTGGGGACCAAGACTTAGAACTTTGAAGGAGTGATGACAGAATCCTGAAGATTCCAACTTGAGCCTGCATGCGCTATATTGGACCATAGCAAGTTTTCATCCACTGATGAAAGGAACTTCCATTGTTATTGAAGAATTGAAAACACGGACTTCGTACTTACCATAGTACAGTTAGAAGTGATAAGAAAATTGAGTTATATTGAGTTCATTGGCCATGGAAACAGGGATACGTTATGGAAACTAGATGGCTTTGGTAAATAAGAAAAAGTGGCGTATAATTGATATCTTGGAAGCACTACAGGATGGTTCCAAATGAATAACTATAAGAAGCCAGGCTCATTAATAAATTGGCATAACCAATTTCCTTTTGGAAAAGAAGGCGTTTTTGCTGCCACTGAAGATGAAGAAAACAAATTCCTGGGTTTGTTTAGGAAAATATAGTGTGTTCCAGTTGACCCTGCAAAGAAACTGGCTAGATATATAAAGCTATTTGCAAGAAGCCATTAAACTAACATTGAATTGGGTAGTAGTTTCATGTTTTGGCAAAATTAGCAAGAACCAGATGCCTACCTAAAAAACCTGATAGTAAATATCATATATTCAGCATTTACAGGCAAGAAATCTCTCCTTTTTTTTTTCCTTTCTTTTTAATTTTTTCTGATTACATTCCTTTGGATTAGGATCTGACCTCAGGCTGGTCCTTGTCAGGGAAAGGCATTGACGAACAAGATACTGGAAAAAGTTATACTTCACAGTCCCATCTGCTTCATCCACAAGGACCATTTGACAGCCTCAAAGTATTTGTCATTCCTTTGCAATGCATTAATCAAATTGGTGTATGTTATTTTGTCAGGTTCTATCCTGTTTTCTCTCATTTCCTTAATCAACCCTACAGCATCTTCCACCATGCCAGCAATTCCATATGCCTTTATCAATGTGTTATAGCTGCACAAATCTGGACCTTGTCCACACCGTCTCAACTCTGCTAGCACATCTGCAACTTCGTCAATCCACCCCTGGTTTCCATAGATGTTGATCATGATGTTGCATGTGTAGTTATCAGAAGCACAACTTGATTCCTTCATTCTCTGCAAAACACTTCTAAATTTCTCCATTTCACCTTCTTTTCCATAGGCATCCAACATACAATTGTAAGCTTCTAAGGAAACTGAAAAGCCATCAAATTGCATATTCTGCACTGTTGACAACATATTCTCAAAGTCTTTATTTTGTCCATAAGCAGCTATCATTGTATTGTAAGAGATTACATCAATCAATCCTTGTTCTTGACCCATACTGAACAATTCCTTGGCCTTTTTGAAAAGCTTAGATTTTCCATAAACATCAAGCATGACATTGAAGGTAATGTTATTGGGAGAAAAGCCACATTGGAGCATCTCTTTGAAAAGTTCAGAAAGCTCATCAACAGGCAGAGCACGAGCACAGCAGTTTATAACACAATTGTACAATTCCTGATCCCATACAATGCTATTCCCCAAGGTTTTATAATACACATCCTGTAGCTTATCCATCATACCACATTGTTGATAAATGCGAAACATATCTCGCAATAGATAAATATCTGGATCTATTCCCTGCTTTTCCATTGTTTCTAATACAGAACAAGCATCCCTCAAGGATCCAGCTTTGACATACATCCTCACGACAATAGTAAAGGCAATCAAATCTAAGGTAATTCCAGAAGATTTTAACTGGAGATAAAGTTCCTCTCCTTCTTCATACAGACCCATAGAACTGTAAATATCAATCATAGAACATGAGATATGCAAATTTGGCCCGTCATTAGACTTCAGCATGTGAGTGTATATCTTAATAGCATTCTCAAGATAACCCAACTCCTTGCATGAGCAAATTAATAAGTGATACAAGCTAGCCTCAAAAGCAGGATCCTTCCACAATTTGTCTTTCAGTACTTTTATAGCATCATTTACCAAGCAGTGTTTCACATAAGTCGTGACCAGAATAGAGCAAGAAGTCTGGTTGACCAGAACATGCTGATAGAAAGAATCTTTCAAGAGTGTAGGGACCTTACTGATCCTTCCGGCCCTCTCATATGCTTTCAACAGAGTTCCTAAGATGGAGGAATATTGACATCCTGTCTTTAACATATCATCAAGAGTTCTGAGGGCACCCTCTTCATCACCAAATTTGGCTTGCAAGTTAATCAGAGTATACAAGTTGGATGAGTTAGGCTTGAATCCCAACCTTTTGAGTTCCTTATAGCACCATTCTACCTCCTCATAATTTCCGGCTCGACCCCAGCCTTCAATCATTGAACGGTAAGTTGTTTCATCAGGCTCTAATCCAACGTTGCGAATAGCCAGGAATACACGATTGGCAGCAACCATGTTGGACACCTTTCCATACCCAGTTATCAATGTATTGAATGCAACAATATTTGAAGAAAATCCTGCTTTTCTCATTGAGACCAACACCTGCTCAGCCTCTTTTAGCTTGCCCCGCTGACTATATGCATTAATCAAAACCAACCAATTCTCCAAGTCCAGAACCAGCTTATCTTCTTTCATTAAGCCAATAACATTTTCTGCTTTGTCATGCAAGTTTAAACGGGTATAAATAGTAATCATTGCAGAGTATGCTGATTGACATATAATTTGAAAACCCCTCATTTGAGCAAATGCAAACTCTGCCCCCTCAACATTCCAGCCTTTTTGGTAAAGCCCCATTAGCATTCCAAATGTAGCAACGTTGGGCTGAACCCCGAGATTCAACATCAAACGAAACCATTTGGTGCCCAACTCCACTAGCCCCCGTTTGGAACATGCATAAATTAGTGTGTTAAAAACCTGAAAATCTAGCTTACTGCGGAAATTGTCACTTACTTCCCCAATCAACCTCTCTGCATAATCCCAATCTCCATTCCTACCTAGCACTCGCAGAACCACATTATAAGCACTAAGATTGTTTTCCAGCTTCCCATTACACCTCATCCACTCAAAGAACCTTAAGGTTTTGCTATCACTGCTAACTTCCTCAAGATGTTTTAACATATAATTACATTGTTCTAAGCTCAACTCAGTCCCGATAACAGAGTAATTAACATCTAATTCGCTACTATGCACAAAAAGATCTTCTCTTTCTTCTCCACGACGGTTCCTTTTGTAACGAAATCTAAAACCCACTTCTCTTTTAGCCCCTTTCTTTTCAGTCCTACGCTTATTTTTGATTTCACGTCTAAAACCTGGCCTTTGCTCAGTCAAAGTCCCATTAATGCTCTCCTCCACAAAGACGCGGGTTGAAGCAAAATCATCGTTGTTTTCATGCAAGTGGGTTTCTATTTGAGAGACCTTAATGGGACTCAATCGACTCAAAGAAGAGATCTTGCAAGCTCTAGATAAAGGAATGCAACTGGAAATGGCACAAACAGAGAACTGATTGGGTAATTGAAGTGGGTTTAGGGAGAAATTAGACTCAAAAGTTTCTAAAGAGATGGGCAATATCTGTGAGGCCATGGTATTAAGATTACCAATCAAGAGAGAGCTGTTGAGAGCCAAAGCAAAGCCTGGAGAGATTGAAAGAGATGAGGCAGTTATGTCGTTCCTCTGGCTTGTTTTTGGGGTGGTAGAGCGAGTACAAGAAGCAGGTTTTACAACGGAGATGGATAATTAGAGATGATGAAGCTGTGGACCTAAATAAAGAACACTAGCTTCGTCTTTCGGCTCTTTTGGCCGCATTTTTGTTGCATACAAATGCGTGGGGATTATAAATAATACGTAGTCCCTAATGCGTTCAACCGAAAAAAAATAAAAATAAAAATATATCTAATGTTTCTCACACAATTATATATTATTGTTGTTAAAATTTTTAATTTTATATTTAAAATAATATTTTAATAATTAAATTAATAATTAAAAAATAAAATTTAATTATTTTAATTAAAATTAAATTAATAAAATTAATATTTAATATTAAATATATAAAAATTTTAATAATATAATTTTTATTTTTTAAAAAAATTAAAATTTAAAAAAATTATTTTTTATATTTTATTAATTTTTAAATTAATTAAATTAAAAAATTATAATTAATTTATTAATTTATAATTAAATTAAATAATATATTATTTTAATTATTAATTTTTAAAATAAATTAATTATTAATTTAATTTTTAAAATTTTAATTTAATATTAACAATTTAATTTTATTCATTTATTTATTTAATCTTTTAATTCTTCTTTCCTTGTCACAAATAGAGAGAGAGAGAGAGAGTATGGCAAACCTGGCCCGATAAGCAAGTTTCCGATTCAGGCTAAGGGCCTTCTTCGAGAGGCCCAATAAATGTGGACCCTTGAAATACCCACACTCTCCAAGCCCAATGAGTGATGTTAGGCACGGTCACAGTTTGATGTGACAACGCGTAACTTCTGGTCCAGGGATTCCATGCGAGTGTTCCGAACCAATTTGGCTTCTCACCAATGCCCACAAGTGCAATTTTTCCGTGCGTTGACGCATTCGTTGGGAAACGAAGAAAAAAAAGACTTCAACTCGAGTCAAGTCAGCCAGCGCTACCTGCCCCGGTTCCTTTTCATCTCTTCATTCAATTAGCACCTTTGATAAATTTATTTCTGCATTTTCCTTACTTGGACTTGTGCATCACACGGCAATGGGTGGTGTAATTCGTTCCGCATTCCCCCCATCAAACCATTCAAGCACAATTTATGACACACGTGATTCACATTCAAGGTTTTTTTCACATGAAAAAACCTAAGCAACAACGTTTGGAAATATTTAGAAAATAAAATGATAACAGCGGTAAGAGTATCTCTTTTGTTATTCTCCACGGCCGCGCCCTCGGCATCATCCTGCCTTCTTTCTCAAAGCAACTATTGTCGCCCCTTTTCAAAACCAGAATCCGGGTAACGCCTAGGGACTCTCCAGAAAAAGGTAACAAAAGTTCCAATGCACTTGCCAAGAAGCTGCCCGGAAATGGCCATTTTCACTCTGCCTCCGTTGCGTATCCTGCCTGTACATTGGCTACCCAATTTCACACCTAAATCCCCTCCTCCTGCGTGGGCATGGAATGAGTGCTGCAAAGCTTCTTTTTTTTTTTTTTTCTTTTGGGGTTCGTTGTTATAATTAGTTGATAACAAAGATGATCCGACCATTGACCAAGGAAGAATATATTATGTTAGAAGTTACTGGTGTGAAAACATCATAAACGCAACAAAAATGTGCAAACCAATCAATGACACAGCTCGATTACACCATTAAAAAAATATATTGTATTGCAGCTGAAGTGATAAAAAAAAAAAAAAAAAAACACGTGGGAGGTGAGGAATAACAACATCCATATGCGTGTGGAAACAGCTTATTTAATAAAATAAACCACGTATTGGTTTATGCCATTAGATGTGCTTCAGGGGGGCGCTAGAATTGGGTGGTGAAATAGAAGAAGAATAATGGAAATTTGCGTGGCATGCTGCTATGACATTTTGTTGTAAGCCAATTAGGTCATGCATTGCAATATTATTTTAATTATAAATTTATACCCCAGACCTTCAATTCTAAATAATAATTACACTATTAATTTCATTAGGTTAAGTAATAACCGTTTTATCTATCAGGGTTTCCTTTTTTACAAAAAAAAAAATAGTGGCAATTGTTATTGAGTCAAATTAGAAGATTTCAATAAAATAATTGTACAGAAAACGTTAAATACCGAATCTAACCCTCTACCAAAGCATTGGTTATCCAAAGGTGGGTGTGTTTTGCCATGGTCATCCCTCTCTTTTCTTCCATGGATTTTCCTAAAATTGCCAAAAAGGTTGGAAAAATAAATATTTGGAAAACCCAACGCCACAAGTTAACAAAGCAGCGGACCCTAGAAAAACATTGGAATTTGGAAACCTTGTTAGGAACTAGGGAAGGCCTATAAAGGGTAATTTGCTTTTTCGCCTTCACGGAGAAAAATAGGAAAGAGAGAACTCTTCTGCAGCCGTCCTTCTGTTTACTTCACGCAGAAGGTTCTCTGTGACTCTTCCATTACTCTACCACCTGCCAATTTAAAAAAAAAAAACAGAGAGAAAAATCATTGTTATAAAAAATAATAGTAGACTAGAATTTGGAAAACAAAAAGTAGATAAAGAGTAACGATAAACCTTTGTTTTTTTGGGGAGGGAAGAAAAAAAAAAAAAAAGAAACCACAACAGAGGTTTCGTGGAGAGAAGCCTTTGTTTAGATAGCCTCGATTCTTTTTATCAGATTTCCCATTTTGTTCTCTTCACCTAGTCACTTTTGATTGCTTTAATCATCCACTTCGAGTTTATCTGTCTTGGATTTTGTCTCAAAAATTAGGGGAAAAAGAAAAGATTTTGCCTTTGGGTTATATTTCTACTTCTGTTTGGCTTCTCCGTTTTGTTTGCCTTGTGTTATTGTCGGAGCCGACTTGGTTTTGCAGGGCGACTTAATTGGTGGGCGGGTGGAGATTTGGCAGCGTTTTGGTTGCTTCGATGATGGGTCGGTGACGATGGGGTCTGTTGAGATTTGGTGGGTCTGTGATGAATTTGACATTTATTGGGGATAATTGATTGGTGGGTCGTTTCAATTTTTGGGTTTGCAGAGGATTTGAGGTTGAAGCTCGGATTTTTTGGGATAAAATTTCTGGCGGGGTTCCTGAAAGTGGGTTATTTCCGTAGATTCTTGTGGCGGGTTGGCGAATGCTCGTGCCTTTTTTTCTCTGTTCAGTTTGTTGCGGGCTTCTTGTGGTGGACTTGGGATATAGCTTTAACAAAGCTGGTGATTTTTTAGTTTGTTCTGGGAATGGATTGAATTTGTGCTGAATTTTAATTTGTGGTAGAAAATTTTGCTTCTTAGGGGTAAGATGAGTTCAAGCATCACAGAAGGTCTGGTTCATCAAGGTAAGCTTTTGGTCCATTTGGCAGAAAATGGCCAATCTTTTGAGCTTCACTGTGAAGAAACAACTCTCGTTGACGCAGTTATGCGATATATTGAATCGTTGACTGGGGTTAACCATAACGACCAGCTTGTTCTGTGTATGGACGTGAGACTTGAATCCCAGAGGCCTCTTTCTGCTTATAAGCTTCCTTCCAGTGATCGTGAACTTTTCATATTCAATAAAGCAAGGCTCCAAAACAATTCTCCACCTCCGCCACCAGAGCAAGTCGATTTAGTTGAAGTTTGGGACCCTCCATCGCCAGCAACCAAACATGAACCCCATCTATTGGATGATGATCCTGACCCAGCGTTGAAGGCTTTGCCTTCTTATGAGATGCAATTTAGAAACCATTACCATAGGGGCCATGCGATTTATCGCAGAACCCAAGGGAAGTATGAGACTTGTGAGAGGTTATTGAGGGAGCAAAAGGTACAAGAGAGGGCAGTGGAGGTTGCTAAGTCTAACTTGGTTCAATACTATAGGATAATTCACCAGAATTACACAGAATTCATGAAGCGCTATGCACAGCAGCATAGGATTCATGTGGAACTGTTGATGAATGTTGGGAGGGAGTTAGAGAAACTGAGGTCCATCAAGCTTCATCCTGCTTTGCAGACTGCTTCGTGCAAGTACTTGGTGGATTTTGTGAAGGAGGAACATTTGAGGAAAGCTGTGGAGAATTGTAGCAATTCCCACGGGCAGTTTGAGAATAAGGTTTTTGAATTTAAGCAAATGTTTGGTGAAGTGAAGTGCAGGGTTGAAGATTTATCTACTCATAAGGCTTCACTCTCTATTAGGCAGTTGGAGCAATCCATCAAGGAGCATAAGCAATTCATCAATGAACAGAAGAGCATAATGCAATCTTTGAGGTTGTCTGATTTCTGTCTTAGTGTTTTGAATTCAGTTGTTTTTCTTGTAGTTAAGATTTCTGCCTGGTTTCCCTGATTTCTTCAAATTTCTTGATTGATGCGACAAGTTATTTCTTGAGACTTGATTTTGGTTGTGGAACACTGAGTTGTTGTGACGATAGCCTTATCTTGATTCTGTTCACTTTGTTTTTTTTTTTAAAGTAATAAATATACAGTGCACACAGGGGCATGATGGCCACTAGATGGTGTGCGTATGCTTACATCACTGGTTACTCTGGTTTCATGGTTAACAATACTCTTACTCATGTGTTGTAACACTGATTTGAAGATCTTTGATGCTCCCTTTATATATGGATGAACTACCAGATTTTTGCTGTTGCAATAATTTACTTCATGAGAAAAGTCTGTTATGGTTTTCAAGATTCATTAGTCATCCTATAGTGCACATTCAAATTTGTTGGAGGGTTAGAAACAGGAGCAGGGACCTTTGTTTTATTTTATGGGTGTTATTGGCATAGGCATGGCATTCTGGGGGTTAACCAGTTCCTCTCCTTTGTAATAGAGACAGTACTTTGGGTTTTTAGTCCATACATTTCCATTAATGCCTGTAGTATACAAGTTGGATGTGGAGAATCGGGCACCTTTTAACTGGGTTAGTCATGCAGTCACTCTGACATTGAATCACTAAGTACTATAAAAAGTGTTGATTTTTTTAATAGACCATAGAAAGTTATTCTCTCTGTAAGATATAGATTTTGTGGCAATTTGAAGTTATTTGTGTCAGTCTTGGTGTTATCAAACCTGATCATGGTTGTGTCTTATTTTCTTATACATCTACTTTGTTTATGTATGTTTGCCTTTCTTTCTTTTTTCTTATAGTATTTTTTCCCAGCAGACATTGGTTTGCCTTTGCTTATACTCTTGTGCACAAAACTCCTACTATACAGGATTGGAGCTTCTCTGTGTCTGGGCTTCACTTGCTATTGGGAGTTGCAATTTTCCTAACTTATTGGATTTGATTTTGAGAACAGGAATATGGATAGAAATATAGGTTGATAACATTATAAGCCTTTAAGATCAATTATAAGTTTTTTTCGAGCATGCAGAATAACTAAGGGTTGTAATAAAGACAAAAGATTCTGAATACCACAATTTCTATTCAACAACCATTTTACTTTCATAGCTTATGCTTCAAACTCTGTGTATGTATCAAATTATCAATCATGCTTTAGGGAACTACTGCAAATTTTATTGATTAAAGACTATGTGCTTGTTTTTCATGCAGTAAAGATGTCGACACAGTAAAGAGACTTGTGGATAATTGTCTGTCCTGTCAGTTGTCCCCATCACTTCGTCCTCATGATGCAGTTTCAGCCCTTGGTCCCATGTATGATGTCCATGACAAGAATCATTTGCCTAAGTTGGAGGCCTGTGGTCATTCAATTTCCAAGCTGCTTGTGAAATGCAATGATAACAAGAATGAGATGAATCTATTTGTGCATGATTACATGCAAAAGATAGCATATGTCTCTTACATCATTAAGGATGCTAAGTTACAATTTCCTGTTTTTAGAGAGGCAATGGTTCGTCAGGATGACCTTTTTAGAGACCTAAAGCTGGTTCGTGGGATTGGCCCTGCATATAGATCCTGCCTTGCAGAAGTTGTTAGAAGAAAGGCTTCCAAGAAACTCTACATGGGCATGGCTGGGCAATTGGCTGAAAGACTTGCTACAAAAAGAGAGGCTGAGGTTAGAAGACGAGAAGTGTTTCTGAAAGCCCATGGTTCATATATCCCAAGAGCTATATTGGAATCGATGGGGTTGTATGATACTCCTAACCAATGTAATGTGAATGTAGCTTTGTTTGACACTAATTTGCTAGATATTGACATCTCCGATGTGGACCGATATGCTCCTGAGTATTTGGCAGGATTGCCTGTAAAGTGGGAGAAGCTTACAAACTTGAAGGCTTCATCTTCAATGTCTAATGATGGTTCCCAGTCAACTGAGTCTGAAGAGATTTCTGTGGATGCTCCTGAAAGGGATGACTCAGAGGAACTCCTTGAGGGATGTGAGTTGGAAGAGATTGCTGGAACTAGCAAGATTGAGGTTGAGAATGTAAAATTGAAAGCCGAACTTGCTTCTGCAATAGCACTTATATGTTCTCGTTGCCCTGAAGTAGAGTATGACTTGCTGGATGATAATAAAGTGAATGATTTACTTAAGAATGCGGCACAGAAGACAGCTGAAGCTTTGCAGCAGAAAGATGAGTATAGAAAGCAGCTGCAATCCATGCTTGAGGCAAAGCAAAAGCAGTGCTTATCATATAAGAAGCGCATCCAAGAACTAGAGCAGAGGTTGTCTGATCAGTATTTGCAGAGGCAGAAACTTTCAAGTAGTAAAAGTGTATCTGATTTCACCCTTCCAGCTGTCAAGGCTGATGATTACAAACCAGAAATCTCAGATGGCAGAGAAGATCAAATGCCTTGTGCATTGACTTTGGAGCCCATGGATGAAGTTTCATGTATCTCTAATTCGCTAGATGCAAAATTGGGGCTTTTGACCAGACAACCAAGCAAAGGTCGAGCAGGAGTTGATGAATACATGATGGACTCCTCTGGGATGCTTAATACTCAATTGGATTCGTCAATGTTGGAGCCCCACCGTGAAGAACCACAAGTCAGTGATAAAGATCAGAAAGACAAGATAGTGGGACAATTGGGGATGTCACTGACAAACAGTTCCACTGCTGAGAGTATGCCTACACCTCTGAATGTCTTACCTTCAGATGCAGAGGGTGAACCCAAGATTGGTGTCAATCTTGTTTCAGAGTTGCAAGATGCCCTTTATGAAAAAACGAATCAATTGGGTGAAACTGAAAGCAAGCTCAGAGCTGCTATGGAAGAGATTGGCATGTTTAGTCAGGAGTTAGAAATGAGTCGAAAGCTCCTTGATGAATCTCAGGTACTACTGTCATAATCTACACATTTTCCCTCTATTTTTCTCTCTTTTTTATATAGTTTATATCTGGCTGCTATTCTTCTTTAATGTTATTTGTGTTTGGTCAATGTTTCTCTTTGTTGTCTGCAATGCATTTATTTTGAGTTAAGATTGTGAGTGTAGAGTGTGCTCAAATACTGTCTGTTTGTCTTGAAATTGCTTATGGAGTGTGTTTGTGCTGAAATCAATATATTCATTACAAAGCAATGCCAAGATCTCATACTTGGTTTACTTGGCACATGGTATTCTGGACAATCCTTAAATGGCATTTCTTCCTTTATATATCATGTAAAGCAGGGGAACATTGGAATATTGAACTAGTCCATAGTATGGGTGTCTTTATGAACAATTTTGCAAAGTTCAAGGACCCAAATATTATTTTCCTTTTTATGAATATGGATATGACAGAGTGCTTGCTTTTTCTCCTTGAGTTATTCTTGGCTTCATTGCCTTTTTAAATTCATGGCAACACACTTCTAATGTCCATAGCTTTACACATTTTGATGTTTTCTCCATTTGTCTGTGTAACAGATGAATTGTGCCCATTTGGAAAATTGTTTGCATGAAGCAAGAAAGGAAGCACAAACCAATCTCTGTGCAGCTAATCGAAGGGCCTCAAAGTACAGTGCACTACGTGCATCTTTTCTGAAATTGCGCAGTCTCTTTGAAAGTTTTAGAAACTGTGCATTTACCCAGGGTGGAGTCACTGCTTTTGCTGATGCCTTCTGTGCTTTAGCACAGTCTCTGGCCAAGTAAGATTTCTGGAGAATACTTCATGTATGTTCTTCTAGGAAAAAAATTTAACTTGGACAGTTGAATGCCTTTGTATCCTATTTTGAAATTCTGTAATTTTGATATGATTAAATTGGGGTTGGGTGTTGGGATACATCTTGTGCGTGATACTTGTTATACTTAGACTAAAATCTGGGTCTGCCTCATCTGACTATTTATTTCACGTGAAAAAAAAGGGAACTACATACATGCACACACGACTACTCATACCATGACTCAGTTTTCTGCCTTTCTTAGGAGACTCATGAAGCTAATATGTCAAAGTAGATGCAAGAAGACAATCTATGTGACTGTGTTGCTTAGTTTTTTTTTCTGGTTTTCTTCCGTCCTTCACTGGCTATCTTATATTGCATAGAGTCCTAACATTTTTTAGTAAGTTAGAAACTCTAGTGGACTAAATTGTTCTTTCTTTCTATTTCATTGACAATGAAATTGGCAACATGAATCTCTTTGTTTTTAAAAATTTTCAGCTCCATCGATGAGAAAGAAGGTGATGTTACTGTTGAATTCCAGAAAAGCATAGAGATTCTTTCAGATAGAGTTAGTTTCTTGTCCAGACACCGTGAAGAGCTGCTTGAGAAGTACCCAAAGCTTGAAGCTACAAATGAACTTCTTAGGAAGGAACTGGAAGAAAAGGAAGAACTTGTTACCACTTTATATAAAAAGCATCAGCTCGAGAAGCAGGTATTCTTGTGTCAGTAATTGCTTCCATGTTTCTCTCGGCTTTTTTTTTTTTTTCTTCTGTTTTATCTTCAAGTATAAAATATTGAGAAGATACCAGAATGTGACATCTGATCTTTCCCGAGCAGAGTAGACTTATGCAACTTAAAAACCCTTTAACAAAGGGCTTAAGCATAATTCACAAGGCCAAAATGATTAGAACTAAATTACCCAGATAAACAAAGGCATTCAGTTTCCTGTATACTTAAACAAATGACTTCCCTAGTTTTCAAAGGCTTCCTACAATTGCTTGACTTGTAAAAGTTGCTAATCAGGAACACTGATTGCCTTTTCTATTTTTATTTCCTGAATTTTCTTTGGATTCTTTGTTCTTATCTTGTTAACCAGTTCCTCTTTCCGTACTTTTAATCCATACATACAACTGATCTTAATTATGGTTTTCCTTTTAAAGGCAAGCAAGGAAAAGATATGTTTTAGCCGGCTGGAAGTCCATGAAATTGCTGCATTTGTTCTGAACTCAGCTGGACATTACGAGGCAATAAATAGGAACTTCTCTAACTGCTATCTGTCTGCTGAATCTGTGGCCTTGTTTACTGATCATCTTCCTATACGACCTGGCTACATTGTTGGACGGATAGTGCATATTGAACGTCAAATGGTGAAGCCATTGCCTCCTTCCTCTACTAGGTCTGAGCATCCAGATCACCTGACGTCTGACACAGGAACTGACCAATTGACTATAAATTTGAACCCAAATTCAAACCCATATGGTCTTCCCATTGGTTGTGAATTCTCCATAGTGACAATTGCTATGTTACCTGATACCACCATTCGTTCGCCAACTCCTTCCTGATCCCTGCTCTGGGCAGAAAAAGACATGATGGAAGTACTAACTGTACATATGTAAATATTGGAAGATAAGCCCACTTACTTAAATTCAACTTATTTTCCTTTTTGTACACATGATCAATTTTAGTTTAGTCTCCCTGCTGTGTATAGCTACCTTATTAAGCATGTACAAAAAACTGTGAATATTTGCCAATCTCCTGATCTCTAATTAAGTTGGCATAGCTATTCAAGTTCGTTCAATGCTTGCTTTTTTCGGTCAAGAAATTACATTTGAGCGATCAAAATATGGTTATAAGTTTATTTGAGAAACGTTGTGGCTATTGCAGGAATTTCAAGGTTTTTTTATTTTTTATTTTTTGAGGGGGAGGGGGGGTTCCAATATTTTTCCATTGCACTAGTGATTGTTGTCTTGAACTTGGTTTTCCACTTCTCTCTTGCTTGTATTAACTGTATATAGGTCCTTTATTTTTAGGGCAGGCTTTCAAATGTGTGATCAGAAACCTGAATAGAGGGAATTGGGAAGAAGGGGTCACATTCCCGGCGCAGTCAAAGTAGTTGGATTACTTGATTATGATGTTTAAGCTTTATCTCATTGAAACTCTTTGGATGGTCGCATCCCAAGTTGATCGAACTGTTATTCCAAGTGCTCGTGGAAAAGCGATTGTGATCTCCTCTTTCAATGCCCACGGCTGAAATGTATCCTTTTAGACGGCACGCTGGACTGGACAATTAGCATTCGGAATGACTTGTAAGGGTTGGATTGAAGAAATCAGCAAAGAATCCAAGTCATGGAGATGGAGGGATGCACAGCATCAATAATTGGACCACAGCAAATCCGATTGCTGGCATTCCAGTTAGAAAAAATGTTTTTATCAAAGATACTCCGACGAGATTTAGAGAAATGAGGTCTAAAAAATTAAAATGTATACAATTTTATCACTATTTTTCATAGAAAAAAATTGTTTTACCTTCCTATTGTGAGTCCGCACTGATAATTTCACAATCAAGAGCAAGACATGATCGATATCCGTATCTTCGTTCATTTATTTCTATACCGAAATTAGTGCTACCATCCTGATTGCATCTTCTATGTAGCCATGCGACGTCGTGCCCATATAATAAAACCCTTTACGGTATACTTTACCATACACCAAACAGAGTGCTTGGGTGGAGCTTGGCTTCACAAGGAGTTTCTCTTGTTTATACTCTGATCATACACAATGTATAATAATAATAATTTCAGTGTAATTTCCTTTTGAATTCTTTTTGATTTAATTAGCTATATCGATACGAGTGAATGAATACTGCGAGAGGTGGACAGACGTAAATAATTGTTACGTCTTTTGATGCTCGATCGATGCAGTGTCCCTGTGTCTCTTTTTTTGTACCTATATTGGTGTTATTTCCTGCCAACTAAATTTCTTCTCCTGCGTATGCGGGAAGTGGAAAAGGGAGGAAACAAACGAGAAACGACGAGCCTGGTTTTGTACTATGACCAAAGGGAAAAAAAATACGAGTTGAAGAAGAATATGTCACTGAACTGATCCTCGCCATCCACCACGTCGCCGGAGTGGACAACCCAGCCACCTATCATTCCGTCACGACCGAAAGGCTTTACAGTGTTGAGTTCTGGGTGCATCCTGACGAGCCATGCCGCACCAGCAAAGTCCTAGGCTTGCCGGACCCTACATGGGAAATGCAATACAGACTTCCGTTGGACCCGACGCAGGGTTGTAGGTACTTGTACGTGGAGGTGCTTAGCTGGGGACTTCCGTTTGAATCCGATCCTGGAACCTCCGATGGCGTCAGGCTGGTGGGCAGGGCCCGGATTCCGCTTCCTAAACGGTTGACTAGGAGAAATCTCCGGTTCGCGATGGTGAGGCCTGAGGGACATATTGAATTTGTCCGTGTCATTGATTCAGGCTGTTGATGACTAAGATCTTGCGGGGACTGGATTTTTTTTCCCAGGAAAAAAAAAAAAAAAAAAAGGAATCTCACTAGATTTTAGAAGGTCAACATTAACCATTACATGTCAGTTTTGGATCATGTCTCTTTAGATTTAGATGTCAAAGAATGTACATAGAAAAGACAGATATTTAGATGTAAGGTCAAGATACGGTGGAATCCCGAGAAATGACAGTTTCATTAATACTATGATATATACTGAAAGATTGAAAAAATGACATTAACCACAAGCTTTAGTTATATAAATTTTACAATTTTTCGTTTTAGGTTTAAGGTTTGATTTCTAATTTCTATAAACCAATAATAATAATAATTATTATTAAAAAAATTAATTTAATTTTCAATTTTTCGGTTTTAGTATGATTAATATTAAATTATTGTTAAAATTATACATATATTTAATATCATTCATGATGGTGACTCTCCTTTTAGTTATATTGTTATGTAATATAAAATTGTAATTTTTAGTATAATAAATTAATATATCATATCACTATAATATGATCTATGTTTATTATAATACAAATACTTGATCACTTGTATGAAATTGTTTCTCTTAATTTTTTTATAAATTAATTGATTTCAACTATTATTTAGATTTAAAATATTTAATTCAAATTAAGAGTACCATTAAGAGGAATTTTATCGGTACTTAATCTGTCAAAGATATGTGACACTTAATTGCCAAGCCCATATACACACAAAAATAAAAATAAAAAATAAAAATCAGAAGTTAAAAATTAGTCTCCAAATGAATTGAATTATTTTGGAAAAAAATAAAAAAATAAAAATGTAGCATGTGAGTCCGGAAGACAGTCGGCTATACAATACAAAAACGGTAGGCATTCTTTAAGTCGGCACACAATTCGAAAACGAGGATTTGCGGACCCCACGGAAAAACTCTATATATATATATATATGACGAGCTCTCCCATCCTCTGGCCCTTTTTCAGTATATGCAGACGTATCTCTCCCCCTTGGCCGTTCAAAGGCTCGTAGTCTGGCCTTTTTGGTTGCCAAACAGTCACATAATTGCTCTCCAAGAAATCCTACAGAGGAAAAAAAAAAAAAAAAAGGTGTAATCTCGCCTTTTACCGGTAATTTTCTTTCTTTATTTTTTTTTTCTTTTCTTTCTTTCTTGCTTTTATTTATTTTTTTAATTTAAGTTTACGTTTAACTTTATGGTACAAATTTTTTAGTTTGGGTATGTAAAAGAATATATCCGCCTGATGATCTTTCTGAAGCTTGCCGGTCTCAATTCTTTCTGGTTTTCTTGTATGTTTTCTTGTTCGTTTATGAATTTACCGGTTCGTTTGATCGTTTTCTTGTTTCAAATTTTTGAAGAGAGGTCGGATTTGTTGCTTTGAACATTGAAACATAACTTTTTTTTTTTTTTTTTTGCTTTTATGTTTATTGTTTTACTTTAAAAAAAAAAAAAACTTCTTATTTTTTAATTTTCTTAATTTTCTTTTGGGCTTTCGGAAATAAAAAGATGACACGGAGAAAGTATTTATCAATTTCGGGGTCAGAGCTGAGAAGATAGAGAAGGCAATAAGAATAATAGCAGTACTTCCTGTTCCTTTTTCTTTTTCAGTCTCCAATATTTTTGGAAGATGTTTTGCAGTATGAGTTTGGATTTAACGCATCAGAACTTGAAGGAATTAATTGTTTTTAGAAAGGTACTGATGGGTTTATGGGTTTTTGATATGGGTGGCAACAGCTATATGTATTCATGATTTTCCAGTATAATGTGACATGACGATTGGTTAAAAAAGCTCCAGACTTTGTATAACCGGAAAAAATTCATGGGTCTCTATCTATGGCTTGTATTGTTATTAGCATGATAATATGATTTTGGAATTGTCAAAGGATGATAATTCATTTTTGAGTTCATGTTTAACGTGACAATCTGAATGCAGAATTCTTACCACCATGGGGATGGGACAGCCTTGCCTGTGCCATGTCAAAATGGGAGCCGCATCTCCCTCTCCGTCTAATCTGAGTGAAGAATTGCAGAATGAAGTATTTGTGCATGATGCAGGAGTTGGGGACTCAATTGTTTCTTCACATTCAGATTGTTCCAGAGCTACTACTCGATATCAGTCCCATTCTAAGGGGACTATGATGGATCCTGCTTATGCCTTCCCCAGTCTAGATCACTCAAACAGTGGCATTCATGAACCTCAATTTCGTAGAGATTTGAAGAAATATGGATTTAAATTCTCTATAGCTGACCGTTCTGAGGATTCTGATGAACCAGTAGCCAGCAGCAACGTACAAAGCTCAGCTCGGAATAATGATCCAGTGTCCGTGGATACTGAGGAGCCAATAGCCAATGAGCGTGGAGACAATAAAAATTTAAGTGATAGCCATTCTGACAATGACATATATTCTAAAGATCCCGATGAAGTACCAATTGATATAAGATCTCGAAGTTCAAACAAGAAACTCAGTGGCTGTTTAGGACTCACACAAAGCATAGGAGGGTCGTCTCTGCCAAATGGCAAAGATAGCAGATTTTTGTGGGCTGCCAATAGGAGGGCTAAATCAAAAGCAAGGAATATTCCGTTCAGCCTGCAAAACAGTTTACAGCAGGAAAATTATGTGCCGGCCAGGCAGACATCAAGAGATGATAACAGAGCAACAGTTAGTGTTCATGCTTTTGCAAAATTGTGCCCTCCAATGCAGAAAAAGCTGTCTACGATGGATCCCAAAAGTTTCAATTCCACAGAAACTATCAATGAAAAGAATTCTGCTGTCCCGCAGAAAAGAAATGGCAAGTTTTTCAGAACTTCTCAAATTGAATCAACGACAAACCATCCAGTCAAAACTCAATCAGGTAGAGTAAATTTTGGCCCTCCATTAGATAGTAGTACTAGTAAATGGCCAGTCACTAGTATGGCCGCTATTATTTATGGAGCTCTTACTTTATTTAACCACCAACGGAAAGACTTTTGACCAGAACCTTGTGGCCACATGTTTAAGAATTAAGATTCCTCTTTAATCATGCCTACGAGAGTTTGAATGTTTTCAACAGCAGATTAACCACCATTTGTCGTTCCTATGACCATGATTATGGAAAAACATACCTTGATATTGTTTGTGCGGCTCAATCCTTTTTCCCACTGTTCCCGGGAATATATTATGTCATTTTTGCCGAAAGGCTACAGTGAGTCATTAAAGAAAACAGAGAAGATTGTGCAAATAAAATTCAGAGTTATGCTTTATCAGTATTGTTGGTCGCGTATTAATGAAGCATATTAGCCAAGTGTTTAGCATCATGAATCTTCTTGTCCAATGTCAACAGTTTTAACCATGTAATTCTAACATCTTGCAGGCAAACCATATTACGCTCAGCAGCCCCGGCCTGTCCAGAAGCACAAAACTTCTTCACGAGCCATTACTGGTAGTGCAAATCAAACTGTTCCCGTTAACAAACACTCTGCAAAAGCTTTGGAAATGAGTCAAACCCAAACACCTCCGGTTACCACATGGGTTTGGAAGGTAAAGGAAAAGGTGGAAGCTTCAAAAGATTCATCTATATCATCTTTGATAGAGATGAGACGAAAGAGGGAAAAAACAGAACCCATAAAAGATTCATCTAAACCATTTCCTAGGGGCAGTGCCTTGAAGGAAAAGAAACAACATTTAAAAGGGCAGGTGAGGGGAAAAACAGAACCCAACAAAGATTCTTCTATATCATCTTCAAAGGTTTGGCAAGTAAAGGAAAAGAAACAACCACCAAAAGATTCTTCTAATCTGTCTTCAAGGAAGAAATCATCCAGCCAACGCCGCTCAAAGCACGCCGCTCATGAACATCATATAACTTGGGACGGTACGTCTGAAAGTTTCTTTTGGTTCTGTCTTCTTAGTTGGAGGTGTTCTTTACCATGCCTTGGACTAATTGTTTCTTTTATTCTGAACTTGGCCTCAAATGAACACGCTTCAAATAGGACACTAGGCATTTACTTGCTGTGGCTGCATATACATTTTGAATAGGAAATCTTTGTGCAGAGTGGCTTTGCTAGTAGTGGTTCAACGGTTCTGAAATTTATCTGAGTGCATGGATTAAGCTCATAATCTCGTAATATTTCCAAGAACGGCCATTAAGCAGTTAAAATTACAAAAATTTAGGTAGTGGAGGGGAGAAATTATAAACAGTCCTATCTGGGGTGTGGGGCCATAATTTGGACAGCTTTTGCGGACCGATAACAAGACTGCGATTGTGTTGTCAAGCAACCCCTTTTTGACACTTTCTGTTTTAAAGATCTGCTTATGCAGAGTTATCACCGTTTCACACGAATGGATTTTGCATTCTGCAGGTTTTAAAGATGAATCCGACGAAAAACTTGGACAGGGTTGTAGCCTGTGTATTGATGATCTGGCATATTCACCTGAACCACCAAAGTTCGAGTTGGAGTTTCGCAATTTCCCAGATGTGGCCATACTTCCATGTGGTCATGCTTTTCATCTGCTGTGCTTGTCGTGTTCCATGTCCTTAGAGCGGATGAAAGATCCTCCATGCTGTATATGCGAAAGTCTGTCTTGAGTCTCTTTGCTATTTGTCCACTCACATCCTCCCTTTACTCTGCCACGGCAATCCTGGGAGATAAAATGTAGGCGAACAGCTGCAGCTGAGAACCTCCTGAAACTATACATTAAACGCCGAAGTTCCGTACAAATGCGGGTACTCCAAATCTTCTCGTCAAATTACTGGGTCATCACAGATTAATTCGTTGCAAAGCGTAATTCAAAGATCTCGAATCATTTTGGCTTTAGCTTTTTTAACTTTGGATAGCCCGACGGTTTCATAATTGTTTTTTATGACAAGAAATCTTTTTCACACAAATTCCCAATTACTGCCACAGCCCTACTGTCGCGGTTTTCATTTAAAGCATGGAATGTATCCAGAAAAATTAAAATTTAATGCCGTGCATTTAACTTGGACAATCTCATATTTGTCCTTATTATAACCATGTTTACAATCAGAGTATTAAAAAGGTTTGAAAACTTCACTAATAGCTACCAATTTATCTAAGCAGTAAGTAGTCTTCAAGCATGGAGGTGTTCAAGTTCTAATGCAAACTACTAAGTTGGATGCCGCTATACTCGCTTAAGCAAAGGAAGCTGGGTTGATCTTGGAAACATGTGTCAGACTGAACTCGATAGAGTTTGCTAAGTATTTTATTGGAAGAGCTCAGTTCCAGAGTGAAATGGCCAAAGAGCCTGTCAACACCATCAACGTGCGAAATCACAAATGTTCTATGATCGATATTTAATATATTTAATAATACAATCACAATTTCATAAATTAACTTTGAACTTTGTGATTGATTAATGCAGAGGAAAAGCCTAATCCATTTTTCAATTAGAAGCCAAGACCAGAGTGAGCTTCATAATTTGCACTTTATCTATTTAAACTAATTGCCCTCTCAATTCCGGGATGAGATATCCATCCGACGTGCTGGGAATCTTCATCGAAACCAATTTCCGAATCCCAATAGTCTCTCCAAGGTCTCAATATAATGTAAGCATACCCCTGGAGACACCAGATATATCACACAAGAAACAGCCAGCAAGGCATCAGTGCACAAGAAGCAACAGATTCACCATCAAGCTGGATATTAATGAAACAATAACATATACTATCTAGCATGACTGTCAACACCTTCTTTATATATGTTAAACAAGAACTTCAGAAGACAATCAATTCGAGGAAGATGAAGCCACAGCTCACCAAATGAATCTTTCCTTGACATGCCTGACGCCTGCTTGCAACCGGAAATATCCTGTACATTCCCTTCCGGGCCTTTTTGACTTCAGTTCTACTTTTGTTCTCCTGCAGCAAAGCATTTGTGTGATTTTGCAGCATCCTCTTCCAAAGGTCACGTTTGGGTTATTAATTTTGCAAATTTTATGGATTCAAGTCCCTAACTATCAATTTGGCCTATTTGAGTTACTATGGCTAATCCCACTTGTACTTGACATGTCTTAACTTTTTACTTTTTATCTTACAAACCTCCAAATAAATTGAAGAGTTAACATACAAAAATATTTTAAGTTTTGCATATCTTTACACATTTAATTTGACCGTTAAAAGATAATAATTTGACGTTTGTAATTTTTTTTTTTAGCAAATTAAGCATTCTATCGTCTTTTATCCGATGAAATATCGTTTGTAACAAATCTAGACCCGAAACAATGACATTTCAAGTGGTTAAAAAAAAAAAAAGGAAAAAAAAAAAAGGAAGATATCAAGCTATCTTTTTTTTTTTTTTTCCAATAGTATTTTATATAAGTTTTTTTCAGAAATAACTTATTCTCGTGAACTGTGCAACTATTGTAGCATAAGCCCTTCAGACTTCACTCTTCAGGATAAGAGGGCGAAGTGAAGTCAACCGTCAAAGGGGATAAGGGCCACAGGAGTGATTCTTGAGCGAGGGAAATGGGGGTCTTAGAGAGGAGCTCTCTCTTTAGCAACCTTGCTTGTCATCTCCATGTAAAGAGAAATGGCCAAAAAGGGTTGACCGCACGGGCCAAAAAGCCGGGAGATCTGCCCGAGAATTCAAAAGCTCAGCAACTACACATCTTTACACTGAGAGTTCCAACCCCAGTTTTTGCTCGGTCTGCTGTTGCAATGTTTGGATTGGGCTTCGTTGATGCTGGGTAATCTATCTACTCTCTTATGTCAATTTTACGGATACATGCGGTCGTCTGCTGTTTTTCCCTGATCTCATGTAGTAACAGTTACTGCTCAGGTATAGTGGAGACTGGTCGAGGATTGGAGCGATCTCGAAGGAAATGGAAGACTTTCTAAAAGTTGCAGCTTTTGTAGTTGTTCCTTTTTGTGTATTTCTCGTACTTTCGATCTCCAGGACAGAGAAGGAAGCCTAAATAATTGAACCCGGAATCATGTGATCTTGGAATTAAGTCGCAGTTAACGAGTCGGCAATCATATTATCTGTGTCTTTCACAATATATAAAGTAAGAGATTATCATATTATCTCTGTCTTTCACAATATATATAGTAAGAGATTATCAAAAGGGATCGATGTTGTGGAGCTCTGCATCTGTTCTGTGCATCTTCTGAGGATGATTGCTGAGATGGGTGAGCATGGTGGTTCTTTTTACATGGTAAAAACTAATACCTCATGCGGTTGGTCGGTAAGTGGTTAGTCAGGAGACGAGACGGTCACGCAAGTTCACGTATAATCATGCTCTTTAGGAAATAATGGCACATTAGCACTTGATTGATCTTATTTTTTTCAGAAAAAAAAAAAACATAGACGTGAATAAGTGACTCTGATTCAGGTTTTAAGGTGACGATGGCTTAAAAGAGAGATTTTGAACGACACGGAAATAGATAAATCGGAAGCCATGGGCCTGTGTGGCCTGAAGGGACCCCAAATGTTGCAAGACGAGGGATTGCTTCTAATTCTAAATGGAGCATTTGGACATTGCCCGGGTCTATTGCCCTGGCCGGGTCGGACCCAGTTGGAAAGTGCAGGAAAAACATTAAATTTTGGTCGTACATCAGGAGGAACAAAAAGTTCCAGGAAATCCGTTAGACATTGAGCTCCTTGTTGGCAACCGCTAAAAACAGCAACTTGATTTTGGAGAAAAGGAAGATTTGTGCAGCAGCATCCCACCTTCTCTGGAAGCAAAAGGGTAGCTCCTACTACAGTTTATCTGGACAAGTACTTTCCACTTGAACTACGATGAAAAGACTCATTCATGATCTTTCCCTAAATTCGAGCTCCACATTGACTTAAAACCACTAATAACTTCTCTTGAGGTGGTCAATCCCGCAAGAATCAGTGCTGTACTTTGCGTTATAGACAATTTGTTATGGCTTCAAGCAATAATACTGGGAAAAAGTGAGGTATTCCAAAGATATAGACGCCATAAATATATGTCTCAATTGGGAATTTATTCTAAATTTTTCCGGGAAACCTGGACGGTTTTGATTGACAGATTGAGCAATATTTTATCGTTTGGCGCCTCCCTAACCAATTTGTCTTTCAGACTCGACTCTTGATGCGAAACTCCACCCTGTAATTTTCTGAATCATTTACAATACATCACAGCAACCTCAACTTCTATATAAAGACTGTCATACCCTACAGTCTACAACGTTTCCAAATTAATGCTTTACGATGTTTCTAGTAATATTATTATTATTATTATTTTGATAAATGTTTCCAGTATTATGTTAGAGTTTTCTCTTTCTTTTTTGAGCTTTTTATTTTGGGTTCGTAAGGAGGGACAAAATTCGAGTGGATGATGCAGAATACAGTTAGCCTAAATGTGTTCGCTTGCAAGCAGTGCACTGAATCGAAGCTCAATCTGGTGTCTTTCTTTTATTTCTCTTCTGTGTTCTTCTTTCTCAATCGGTTGGGACATAAACACAAGACTGGCCTGAAGTTTCTCTTCAGAGATGCCCACATACTCACAAAAAGGGCCCTTACGCAGTAGTTGGCAAGCATTCACCGCCTTGCAAAAAAAAGAAAAAACCATGCAACAACGGGAAATCTTGTACAGGGATGCAAATTGATGACCCTCCACACAGCCTTCGTTTCAAACTTCGGTATCACATAATGAAATCTAGAAAGCTGCAGAATTTTACCACTTGGAATGTTGACCCAAAGATTATTTATTTATTTATTATGAGTTGTTACCCTAAATAGTGCCAAAAAACAAATGAGAGGCCTGAAATTGCTGGCCTTACCTTCTTGGCGTGATTGTGTGCAAGAAAATGTTATTGCTTACCTTATCCTATCCAGCCACCTCTCTCTTTCTCTCTCTGTCTCTCTCTCCACCCTCTTCTCAGGCAGATTGATTTTCTCCTTTTTTTTTCTCTCATATTCTTCCCCAACCAGTGTCCCCAGCTTTTCTCCTTTTCACTTTACCACTTCTATTATGCTCAACAATACCACACCGCTCATTTCCGTTCCTTCCCGGTCTCAACTCTTTCCTTTCCATTTCCACACCAAGAAAAAGCAACTTCTTTCTCTATAACCAAACGTTTGCGCTTCACACTCTCTTGAGATACAGTCTTTAATATCGATTCTGCCATATTTATCTTACCTTTTAAAAAAAAAATTGCTCTGAGCTCCCTTTCTTAATTTGGTAGCTTCTGTCTATTGCACCCAACGACTAGTTCTTGCCGGGATTGAGTCGTGCACTCATCACTCGATTTTGATAGAATATTCAGGATAGAATTTTGTGGCTGTTTTGAAGATACTGGCATTCATAGATACACAATCGATATATCCAATTCTGGGTCGCTGTTTCTATCATCAGTTAAAGGTGCAAGGTTGCTTATATAATTACTCCACCATATTTCTGGATGCACAATGGCCCCAAAAACTGGAAAGGCAAAACCCCATAAAGCCAAGGGAGAGAAAAAGAAAAAGGAAGAGAAAGGTCTGTGCTCATCGCTATTTCCATTAATTATAGCTTCGTCTATCACTCTTTCTTCTCCTCCCAGTCCCCTTTTATTTTTAATATAACTCCTTTTGTTTGCCAAGAGATTAAGCTGAGGAGACTGCAATAACAAAGACAATTTGAGGAGCCGCTCATCTTGTTTTTCCATTGATTAGGAGTTTTCTGGGGGATGCGTTAGTAATATATTATTGGGCAATCGGGGTCCTTGCCCCCAAGTCAAAAAGAATGGCCTCTCTCTCTCTCTCTTTCTCCTACGAATCTGAGCCACATCTTTCATTTCTCTAGCTAATCTCCCGACTCCTACACATGCAAATATCCACATTTATAGAAGTGTATCGATTTCTGCAATTTGCATACATCACCGACAGTTTATGATGTTCTTTAATCTCTCTCTTGTTTTCAGTATTGCCTACTGTTATTGAAATCACCGTTGAGACGCCGGACGACTCACGAGTGACTCTCAAGGTATGTGCTACTGATCTTCATGTCACATTTCACATTCTCGTAATATATTGATGCCGGCATGCAAACCCAAGTTTCTCATTTAACGTATTCATGTACAAATATTTTTAGGCAACTAATGTTATCTTTGTTCATCGATTGGTCTCTGATCTCATCTCAACTGTTGCCAAAAGACATTTGTGCAATTTCATGCACCATTTTTCCCTTGCGGGTATGCACTAATTGCTTTTTTCTTTTTTTAAATGCCAATTAACAATGGTTTTTTGTTCTTTTTAATGTGTTGAAGGGTATTTCTACGGATAGGATCTTGGACGTGAGAAAGCTTCTGGGTGTTCGCGTGGAGACGTGCCATCAGACTAATTTCTCTCTATGTCACGAGGTAACCTTTTTGTTTTTCGTTATTTGTACTTTTGCCCCCATCAGTTGCATTTTTGCCACATTCAGACCCGAGGGGAGTCCCCTCCTTGTCACACACTTCCCCCTTTAGTCAACAATTGTCACGAGACCTCATGTCCGTCTTTCGCCAGTTGCCGCTCATTTATGGGCTTATTTTCTATTTTAGAACGAGCATCGTTTATCAAGTGCGTGTGGGGCCCAATGAATCGGATTCCCACGAGTTATCACGTAACATTAATTTTTGGTGGACAGGGATGCATGTTCTATTAATTCTAGGCTAAAAACTACACTCGCCGAAAAGAAAAAGGAACTGAAAACTCTAATATTAAATTAAAAAAAAAAACAGCAAAATAATACAAGGACTAAGCAATATTGCAAAATTGATTTTCATTTCATTTTGAAAGACGAACTTTTTAAGAACCGATATATATATATATATATATATATATATAAAAGCAGAATATTCCAACATTTTTTCTGCTTAAAAGTCGGATACTTGCCGGTCAGGATCATTTTTATGTTCATACTTTGGTCAGGTAGAGTAATATTAGCTTTACATTTGGACAAAATTGTAAACTCCTTTGTTAATTCATTAAAAGACAATTATAAATTCTACACTACCATAAAAGTGCTGTTAAACGAGTTCACCGAGACAATCATCAATATGTAACTTAAAAATGCAAGTCTGTCATATAGTATTAGAAACTTTAGTGATTATTATCAGCAAGAATTTGATGGTCGCTTCATGCCATTCAAAAAAAAAAAAAGTCACAAAAAATAAATGTTTTCCTTTAATTAGCAAAATAGATTGTGCAATATAGATCAAAATTTGCTGCTAGATATATATATATATATATATATATATATAAAAGATAGAGAAGTTCACTGCAACTCATTCTTGGGCGCTTTGCATTCTGGCTACACTGGCAAGTCCTTGGAATTCCTAAATTGGATTTATATATTGAAGTTTTTCTTTGTTTTTTTTTTTTTTTTTTGAGCTAATATATTGTAGATTTAAGTTTAAATCTTTTTTTAAGGTAAGAGAACTGATTAGATACATAATGACTATTTAATCACGTAATTTATAGAACAAAGGCTTCTTAATAAACTCTGAGAAAAGAGATGCATTTTCAAGATCTTGAATTAATCGCTTTTTGTTTTTTATGCCAAGGGAAAACGATTTGATGAATAAAAGAAATGCTTGCATTAATTATTATTGATTTTCTTGATAAATTTGAATTCAAAAAGGGAGTCGCTGACGTGTAATAACCGTTAACGATCACAGGTACGAGGATCTCGGCTGAAAGATTCTGTAGATCTTGTCTCTCTCAAACCCTGCCACCTCACCATCGTGGAAGGTATAATTCATCAAATCGAACGGTTAATGGATAATCCCAGACTTTTTCTCTGTATATATATTAGCCCCAGATCACTCCCTCTTTAGATTTTCGGAGTTCCAAGTTTCTTTTCTTATTTTTCCGTTTTTAAGAGGACTACACGGAGGAGCAAGGCGTCGCTCACATCCGGCGGCTCCTCGACATCGTCGCCTGCACGACCTCATTCGGTCCATCCTCTCCCAAATCCTCGGTTCGCACCAATTCGAAGGAGTCCAGTTCCACCGAGCGCGCCGGTCCCGACAGCAGAGGAGTGACGGGCACCGTTGCCAATTGGCAACCGAAAGGAGTGGAAAAGAAGAGCAAGAACGGGAAGGCTGGCTCCACGGATGCATCCGAAAAGGGAGAAACAACGGCCTCGCCGGTTTCGTTGTGTCCACCGCCTCGGCTGGGACAGTTCTACGGTTTCTTCTCGTTCTCCCACCTCATGCCGCCGGTCCAATGTCTGTTTCTTCCTCTTTCGTTCTGATAATTTTCTTGACGTTCTTTATTCTTGAATCTTGATGATGTTGTCTTGCAGACATTAGAAGATCTACGCGTCCATTTCTTGAGGATAAGACAGAGGACGATTTCTTTCAGATAGATGTGAGATTTCTCTATTTTCTTTTTCTTTCTTTTTGAATCTGTAATTTTATGTAATCTGTACGAGTACTTGAATCTTTAAATTTTCTTGAATTGTATAAAGATTCTCTTCTTTCCTTTTCAAAGTATTTAGGTAAAGTTGTTTAGCGAGCACGTAATTCATTTCTTTCAAATTTGCAAAGCTGCCTGTTCATTTCTTTTTCGTTCCTTCTCTCTTTTTAAATAGTTGGCTAAAGTTGGGTGGATGAATTGTGTGACTGGGAATGCAGGTAAGGGTATGCAGTGGGAAGCCAATGACAATAGTCGTTTCACGGAAAGGGTTTTACCCAGCAGGAAGACGCCTTCTTCTGTCTCACTCTCTCGTCAGCCTGCTTCAGCAGATAAGCAGAGCCTTTGATGCTGTAAGTTCAGTGCACCAGCTTTCCATTCTTGTGGTTTTTTTTTTTTTTTTTTTCCCTCTAATCCATTAAATTTCAGTAAAACTTCATATATTGAGCAATTTCCTTATGATGATTTGTGATATTTTGCTTGCAGGCATATAATGCTCTTGTGAAAGCTTTCGTTGAGCATAATAAAGTAGGTTTCACACTCTTATGTCCTTGTGATAATACTTTTAGGTATTGATCAGATGAAGTTGTCATGGGTATATTCTTTGTTTTATTTCAGTTTGGCAACCTTCCTTATGGTTTTCGGGCAAACACATGGGTCGTTCCTCCTATTGTTGCTGATAGTCCATCTATTTTTCCACCACTTCCTGTGGAAGATGAAAACTGGGAAGGAAATGGTGGTGGACAAGGAAGAGATGAAAAATATGACTATAGGCCATGGGCAAAGGAGTTTGCAATTCTGGCAGGAATGCCTTGTAAAACAGCAGAAGAGAGGCAAATTCGGGATCGGAAAGCTTTTCTGCTTCACAGTTTATTTGTTGAAGTTTCTCTTTTCAAGGCTGTTGCAGCAATCAAGCGTGTTATTGGAGGTAGTTTGTATACTCCCAATGATCCTGCTCGATCAGGTTCACTTGAAGAAAGAATTGGGGACTTGATTATTAAGCTGATGAGAGATGTAGCTGATGCAAGCAGAAAGTTGGATTGTAAAATTGATGGGAGTCAAATTCTTGGACTGCCACAGGATGAGCTTGCTAGGAGAAATTTACTTAAAGGCATAACTGCTGATGAAAGTACAACTGTTCATGTAAAATAATTTTCTCTGTATATTTATTTTAGTTGACTCGGGCAAGTTTGAGGCATTGCTGAAGTCATTGTTTGATCATATAGGACACTCCAACTTTAGGTGTTGTGGTCGTTCGACATTGTGGATACACAGCAGTTGTTAAATTGTCCAGTGATGTGAATTGGGAGGGGAATCCCATTCCCCAAGACATTGACATTGACGACCAGCCTGAAGGAGGTGCCAATGCATTGAATGTCAACAGGTCAACTCATGTGTGAACCTTACAGCCATTCAGTAACTGTTGGACAGTTGATGGGCACCTAGTGAGCTAGCTGTCCATTTGCTGTTCTTTGATAAGACATACACATGAAATGATGCGTATTTAGTGACACACTTGACACCACAGAGATTTTTTAGCAAGATGCTGGCTTACTGGCTATAGCAGAATACTCTATAATGGAAGTTATGAGTTGCTGATTACTGTTTTCTTCAAATCATCTTGCAGCTTGAGAATGCTATTCCACAAATCATCTACACCTCAGTCATCTGTTGCAGTCCAGCGGCTGCAGAGTGGAGAATCTGAAGATTTACACACTGCTAGGTTGTTGGTGAGGCAAATACTGAAGAATAGTTTGCTGAAGTTGCAGGGAGAACCAAGCGAGCATAACAAGTCTATTAGATGGGAGCTAGGAGCGTGTTGGGTTCAACACTTACAAAACAATGTTCCAGGGAAAAGCGAGTTTAAAAAACCTGAAGAAGCAAAGCCTGAGCCTGCAGTAAAAGGACTTGGAAAGCAAGGTGCATTGCTGAAGGAGATCAAGAAAAAAATAGATGTAAGAAGTGGCAAAATTGAAGAAGGAAAAGATGTTTCTATCAGTAACAACTTTGACATGAGCAAAAAATCAGATAACACAAACCAGAAAGAATTGGAGATAAAAGAAGAAGAAATGAGATTGGTTTGGAAAAAGTTGCTCCCTGAAGCAACATACTTGCACCTTAAAGAATCAGAAACAGGTCTTCATCTCAAGGTTTGTTGACTGCTTTCTAAGGAGGATATCAATCTGCCAAGTTTTGTTCACTGCGCTTTTTACGATTCATGTTTTAACTCATTTTTCACATGAACTAGGACTGTCATTCAACATTGTTTATTTTAAGGAATGTGTTATTGTCATGCTCAAACATGCAGACCTGGATATGCTTGTGCATTTTGCATTTCCTTTTTCTTCATTTATAAATTCATATTTGGTTTGATTGGCATTGGCTATGCAGTCACCCAATGAATTAATTGATATGGCACATAAATACTACGCTGAGACTGCTCTTCCAAAACTGGTTAGTTGCCAAATTATATAATTTAGTCTTTTAAACTTCTTACTTCTGATGTTTTTTGGATTTAATGCATCTGTTTGGTGTTGCTAGGTGGCAGATTTTGGCTCCCTTGAACTTTCACCAGTTGATGGAATAACATTGACAGATTTTATGCATACCAGGGGTTTGCAGATGTGTTCTTTGGGATGTGTGGTAATTTTCCTTGGGCAGTTTTGTGTTTGCTTGTAAAACAAATAATTTTTTAAGCTTTTGCACATAAAGTATTTTTTTTCCCCTGGCATTTAGAGAAAACTCTCTCTCTTTCTCTCTATCTCTCTCTCTTTCTCACTATCTCTCTCTCTCTCATCAGCTTGACTAAAAAAGAATACAAATGTCTTGCAGATGCATTATTCATGAACTGAATTGGATTGTATATAGCTTTGGGTCTAATGTTATTCCATGTGTCTTGGTATTTTTTGTGACTTGTGAATGGTTGCTTCTATTGCCATTACTATTTTGGAAGTCATTTGTACAGTGGGAAGATTTTTTAAAATTGAGACATTTTATAAGCATGGATATGATATTTCAATTAAGTATGCCCAAATTTGTATCTCAATTTAGTGTGCCAACAAAAGTTGCATCTTGAATTCACTTCTTCTCATATTGTCAAATACCATTGCAAGAAAGTTCTGTACCCAAGCCATTCTTATCAGGGATCTTGGTTAACTGCTCTTGCACGGGAGACATAGCTATATAGCTTGAGTAGCAATTTTTGAGCTTAAATTATTTCTGCCTTTCCATTTTATTTAATATTCTCATCTTATCTTCTAGGTTGAATTGGCAGACAAGCTTCCTCATGTGCAATCTCTCTGTATACATGAGATGATAGTTCGTGCCTACAAACACATATTACAAGCTGTAGTAGCAGCAGTGAACAATGTTACTGACTTGGCTGCATCAATTGCATCATGTCTAAACATCTTGTTGGGAGAACCTGCAACAGAAAATGAAGATTCAGACATTATAAATGATGAAAAACTCAAGTGGAAATGGGTGGAAACCTTCCTTTTGAAAAGGTTTGGGTGGAGATGGAAGCATGAAAGCCTCCAGGATGTAAGAAAATTTGCCATACTTCGTGGTCTGTCCCACAAGGTTTGGTCAAATGGCCTGTTTGCTACTATCTGTGGGTACCGTAGAATGGGTAAAATCCATCTTAAGATTATAAGTGAAGTCATATTTTCACAGGTTGGACTTGAGCTTCTTCCTAGGGACTATGAGATGGAAAGCATAGCTCCTTTCAGGAAGTCTGATATTATAAGCATGGTCCCTGTGTACAAGGTTAGATATGAGCTTTGCACTTTACAATTTATGCATCAAATTTTTGTTTTTGTTAATGCACTTTTCTGCAGCATGTTGTATGTTCATCTGCTGATGGACGTACACTGTTGGAGTCATCAAAAACTTCCCTGGATAAAGGCAAATTGGAGGATGCTGTCAATGATGGCACTAAGGTATGAGTTAGCTGCTCTTGTCCTTCTGTCAATGTGACAAATCTCCTGCATATATAATAATTATTTGAACAATTCATATTGAATTTTGAAGGCACTCGTGAAACTTGTATCAGTATGTGGTCCTTATCATCGAATGACTGCAGGAGCATATAGTCTGTTGGCTGTAGTACTCTATCATACTGGAGATTTTAATCAGGTATGTCCTCTGCTATAAATCCAGTGATATCTGCATGAACTCTATGTCACATCCAGTGATTTCTGCATGAGCTATATGTGATTTCATGTTTCTACTTGTCTAAAGAAACTCAAGCCTGCAATTTACTTCAGAAAATCACACAATAATTGTTTTGAGTGCACATTTTTACCTGTCTTTGCAATGGTGGCATTGACTACTTGTTTTCTTGAATCATAGATTTTCAAGATGATACTCAACAAGTGTTAAAATAATTTAGAAGAGAGAGAAAAAATGAATTTTCAGAAAGTACAGAATTAATGCAAAATAATAATAATAATAATAATAATAATAGTTCCTATTTAGTCTTTAGAGCTGCCTCAGGCCAGTTTGAGTTCACCAAATTAATTAGTTTATGTTGGTTAGACATGTGAGAGCAAAGATGGGTTATAAGAACATTGATATTTAAGGTGTAAGCAAGAGGGTTAGACTGTAATTGAACATGTCTTACAATTCAGTGGTAAATTTGTGTTTCTCTATTGTTGATCTGTTTCACCCTGCACTTGCCAAGAATAGCAAGACCCTAAGTTCTTTTTCTTTGGTATGCAATAGCTCTTTGTGGACATTCTGATTTTTTCTGACATTTGAACCAAATACAATGGCAGTTCTCATTTGAAGTTGTGTAAAATAAGTGTGATGACCTCATACAAAGTAAAATTGCTTGGTTTGAAGTAGGAGCATAAAAAATCATTGCTGGCTGCTGCCATGTGATTTTTATCTGATATGTAGCTTTCAAAATTATTCTATTGTACTGATCTCCTTCACTTGATGTAGGCAACAATTTATCAGCAAAAGGCATTGGATATTAATGAAAGGGAGCTTGGACTAGACCATCCCGATACAATGAAAAGCTATGGGGATTTAGCTGTCTTTTACTACCATCTTCAACATTCAGAACTAGCCCTGAAGTATGTTTCTACATTTTCCTTGCCAAATGAGATTTCCCTTCAGTGAATTTGATGCCATATGGCAATTCCTTTGTGTAGCATTCTAGTTTTCATTCTCTTTTACTTCTTGTTGAGTGGTTTTAACTCTGTAAAGGAACTTGCTTTAGGGCCTAGAAGGCAACTCATTGGGGTTTTAATGCTTTTGAGTAAAGTAGAGAAGGGAGAAAATGTGCCACTGATCAAGAGCTCAAATGATTTCCCTTGGCATGTGCTCTGCTAGGTTGGATCCTCTTCAGAAGAAATCATTAGGATAAGTTTTGAGAACTCTTTGGTTTAATGTTAAATTTATAGCTTATGAGTTGTGATGACCTCTTCGTCCTCTAAGAGAGATGAGGTGGGAGATTTGAATAAGATACCCTTGTATTTCATTGTTTGAAATGGGCGATAAAGGTCTCCTGGATAGGTTTCAGATGGCATGAAAAGCTCCTTGTTCATGCTCCTGCCTGCTAATGTTTTTCTCTTTTACCTTCTCTGTCATTGTGTGAATGCTGTAACAGTATCTTTTAAATTGAACCATGAGCTTAAATCACCTCATTTTTTATGGACTAAAAATCACCCGAAGTTACAGAGCAAACTTTGGTTGTGACTCCCTTGCTGTAAATTCACTTAAGATGGATGGTTATACTGTGCAAGTTATGTTGCTCCAAGAGCATCAGGTAATGAATATAAAAGAACCAAGTGGAAAGTATGTGAATTTGGTATCACTGTGCAATATTTTCTTCTCCATCTGCTTCTAGTGCTCTCATAATCATCTTTTTATGGCTCCAGGTATGTCAATCGTGCATTATATGTTTTGCATTTAACTTGTGGGCCATCTCATCCAAATACAGCTGCCACCTACATCAATGTAGCAATGATGGAAGAAGGATTAGGAAATATCCATGTTGCTCTTAGGTACCTGCATGAGGCTCTGAAGTGTAACCAGAGACTACTTGGAGCCAATCATATACAGGTAACTCCTCAGTCTTTCTCACCCTTGATGCCTCTCCATAACCCTCACCACACAGGCATGACATTTCAAGTTTTAGGTGATAGAATCTTACAAGAACAAGATGGAAAGCATTAGACTTTGTATACATACTGAAGAAGACAACTAACTAAACAAAGGATCCCCAAAAGAAACAAGCAGCATGCAAACTGGCATGCTGTACCCACTATGGGGATTCTTGATAGACGTAACCTCTTATATTGTTGTCATAGGACAGGGCCCTTTCCAGTCCACACCCTGTCAAACCAATTAGATGGGGGATCTGTCATGCAGGGTAGGGATCACCAATGTGTCAGCTTGTAATACATAAAAAAAATTTGCTTCTTGGAATCTCATGCTTCATTTAGACAATATTATCTTGTTAACATGTAGGATGACACCTAAGAAATTCTGATCTTCCTTCCCTGATTTAAAACTGGTTTTGCAACTTGAAACCACTGAAATTTATATATCAATGTCAGGAGAAAAACAAAGGAAAGGGAAAAGTGGGGAAATGATTTGTTTGTGGAGTTAGAAATGTGGAGGGTTTGGGTAGCAGAGTTTGCAATTTTCACGAAGGATATTGTCATTCCTAAGTTCAAATGCTATCCTAAATTTGTATCCTTTACTGATGTATGTACAGTTTTGGATGCTTAAATAAATGGATAAGAGCAATTGGTTGCTGTTATAGGAAGCTGGATGGATGGTGTTGGATGCACCAAAAAGATACAAATTATCTTCAAAAGTTTCATAGTTGTGAAAATACAAAAGAAATTTTAAATAATTGGTAGCTGAGATGTAATTTTGCATAATTATTGCTTCCCAAGGCAACCAATTTGAGTGTCATGTATGCTTGCATGAACACAAATCTCAACTTGATTGTAGATAGTTGCTAGTGCTCCTCGATGCCTTAAACATTTTCTGGATTTTTTAGACTGCTGCCAGCTACCATGCCATAGCTATTGCTCTTTCTTTGATGGAAGCTTACTCCTTAAGTGTCCAGCATGAACAAACTACACTACAAATACTGCAGACCAAACTTGGATCTGAGGATCTGCGTACACAGGTAGTCTGAATATTTTGACAGCCAGAGTCCACCTAAGTGGTGTGAGCCTTGTTCCTCTAGCATGCATACATTTAACTTTTGCAGGATGCTGCTTCTTGGCTTGAGTACTTTGAGTCCAAGGCTCTGGAGCAGCAGGAAGCCGCACGCAATGGTACACCAAAGCCAGATGCGTCAATTTCCAGTAAAGGTCATTTAAGGTAACAATTATAACCCTCCCGTTATGCAACTCACAATGGTCTACACTAGTAAATCTGATGGTTTACATTTTACATAAGGAAGCTCCAATATTATGCCAAACAAAGTAGACAAGCACTTGAAAATTGTTAATTTTGGGTTCTAAATGGTGGCTTACTAGTGTCTACTTTATTGCTCATAGAAACATTAATTATTATGATTGGTGGCTGTTTAATATTTATTGTTAAGCTTGCTGTTGATAATAACAGAGTTTTCCAAACACATGTTTATGAATGACAGGCCAAAGTAGACAAACATGTGCATTAGTTTTGAGTTCTAAATGTTGGCTCAACTAGTGTTTGCTTTGTTGCTCATTGGAAGAAATGCTTCTGCTTAAACTCGGGAGCTGTTCAATATTTAATGTTAAGCTTGCTGTTGATATTGAAATGGTTGGTATTCCGAAACAAGCTTTTGCATGTTAAAGCAACAAAATGTGCTTTCATAGCTGCTGCTTGCCCATTCCTTTCTTTCTTTTTTCGCATTCCAGGAAACTTCTGGATATGACATCATCTGGCTGTTGAACAAAAAATAATGCTATTTAAACCTCATCATTTGATTGGATGACTGAGTTCAAGACCCTTTTTCGGTTGAATCTTATTAATATCATTCCTTACTAGCAACTAAATGTAACATTTTATCTTCTGAATCAGTGTATCAGACCTTTTGGATTACATAACACCAGATGCAGATATGAAAGCAAGAGAAGCTCAAAAGAAAGCTCGTGCAAAGGTGATAGACCTTATACCTCCATTTGTTCAGATTTTCGTTCTTGTTACATTTTTGATTTGGCTGAAAAGGTCTTGTCTTCATCAAACAGCTTAGAGGCAAACCAGGCCAAAATTGGGAAGCAGTTTCAGATGAATATCGAAAGGATAAAATTCCGTCACCAACTTATCCTATTGTGAAAAATTTAAGCAACAAAGAAAACAAATCTGAAGTCCAATTAGCAGAGCCTAGGAATGAAAAACTAGATTCAAGTCTCCCACTTCTGTCAGTACTGAATAAGGTTGGAGACACGATATCAGAGGATGACTTAGATGAAGGGTGGGAAGAAGCTGTCCCCAAGGGCCGTTCACCAACAACTCGCAAATCTTCTGCCTCAAGGAGGCCAAACCTAGCGAAACTAAACACCAACTTCTTGAATGTATCCCCGTCTTCAAAATTTCAAGGCAAGCCTGCTAATTTGACATCCCCAAGTGATTCTGTCACTACCGCTGGACCCAATTTACCTGTTCCTAAAAAGCTGGTTAAGAGTGCAAGCTTCAATCCAAAATTAAATAATTCTGGTGCCCCCGCTGGTAGTGCAGAGAAGTCAAGCAGTCCCAAGTCAGCCCCAACAACCCCATCTTCAACTGATCAAGTTGCCAAATCAGCTTCAGTGCCAAGTCCAATCAATGTGCAGGCAGCTGGAAGACTTTTCTCTTATAAAGAAGTTGCTTTGGCTCCTCCAGGGACAATTGTGAAAGCAGTGGCAGAACGGTTGCCAATAGTACATGTTCCCATGGAATCAAGTCCTCAGTCAAGCCATGAAACAGCTGCATCAGAAGCCATCTCTTCTGAGGTGACAACATTAAAATATGCAGAAGTTGTTCAGCAAAAATCTTCTGAGGAAATGGAAGCACATGCCAATAAAGTTCAGGAAATGGTAGATGATGCAGTGGTGGCAGGACCAGTGGAAGCAACTAAGTGTGCTGATGCTGACCATAAAGTAACAGAAGCCGAAATAGTTGGAATCAAAACTTCCACTATTGAGGTGACAAAAGCAGAGGATCAAAATTCTGCAGCCTCAGCAGTTTTAGACAGTTGCTCCCAGAGTGGAGCCTTGGATTCAAAAGTTTTGGACAGTTGCTCAGCAGTTTCTCCTAATTCCACTCTAACTGTTTTAACTGAAAATGAAGCATTGTTGACAGAAGAAGATGCTTCAATTCCCAATGAAAAAATAGCAGATGAGAATTCTCAGGATCAATCCAACAGCAATGCAAGCATGAATACATTGCCAACCATAGGAGAGAAGCAGGATGATGCAGAAACCGGAAAGGAGACAGCCAAGAAACTTTCTGCTGCAGCCCCACCATTTAATCCATCCACAATTCCAGTCTTTGGCTCCATTGCGGTTCCAGAATTCAAGGATCACAGTGGAATCCTTCCTCCACCAGGGATTGTTCCTTGGATGCTGACAGTTAATCCTGTTCGCAGATCACATCATCAGTCAGCAATAGCTCGGGTCCCCTATGGTCCAAGGCTTTCTAGCAGTTATAATAGATCTGGAACTCTTGTTCCCCGAAACAAACCTAGCTTCCATAATACTGAGCATACCAGCAACAGGAACCGCTTCAGCCCTCCTAGAATAATGAACCCACATGCTGCTGAATTTGTACCATGCCAACTTTGGGTTCCTAATAGCTATGCCGTGTCACAAAATGGTTACCTGGTTTCCACAAATGATATGCCAGCATCTCTGCATTGCTTCATCATATCTCCACCAGCTATCCCAGTGACCACTAATGGATGTCCATCTCCACTGAATGGCATTCAAGTGTCTCAGAATGGGTTTCCATCATCACCAGTTGGCTCAGCAGAGTCACTGACAATAGTTGACCTTGACATTGGTGTTGAGAATAAAAGTGAAGCTGACATTGAGGACAATGTTGAAAACCATTCAATAGGTATGGAAAAACAGCCAAGTGAGCACAAAGCTTTTGAAGATCAAGATGAAGCTGCCCATCCTGAAACTGAAGAGAAGCCTAATGTTGTCTTCCTGACTGGTGATGCTGCTGTGGCAAAAGATGTTTGCAATAATGTGGTGAATGAGAAGAAACCTAGCAAATGTTGGGCAGATCATAGTGATACTGAAGATGAGATTGTTGAGCTTACAAGTTGAAGGAAGATCACAAGTTTTGCTTTAATGTGATCTTCAGCCTGGCAATATAGCCACGAGAGAGAGAAGAATAATAAGCAACACGGTCAAGTACATGCCGTGTAACAGAAGGGAACAATCTGATCGAACAAGCTGTAAGGGCTAGTCCTTGCTTCATTTTTTAATACAGTTTGTGAAGAAAGATTGCTGCAGAAGCTCGCCTATTGAAGTTCTGAGACACTGACACAATCAATTATAAAACTTGGAAATGTGAATATTTCCCCGTACAGTTTGGTTTCTTAGCAACAAGGGCTTTGAAGTGGCATGCTAAGGAATGTACCTCGTCCATCAAGATCTACTGAGTAGCTCATCCAGAACTTTTAAGTCACTTGTCATTTAATTTTTCTTCTCGCAAAGTTTTCCTGCTATGTATATATATATATATATATATATTATCGAATCAAAATGAAATAACGTCAAAGGGATTTTAGTACTCCAAGTTAAAGGGTACATAATGTTGCACGTGACAAGAATATTGGTAGACATCTGGTTTGAAGGTATATATTTTGGAGGTTTTCAATTGACGAACAAGAATTGTTTCAGCTGCAGTTGCCACTCGACGAGGACCTGCTTGCTTGTGAATTTTATTTATGACTTGCTCCCAAGCCTGCTGTTTAGCATTATTAATTCTTAACCATTGCAGAAACACTTGAACTCTTATTAAATTGCAATAAGTTTCCTGGTGTTACAATGCAAGCGAAGCAGTCGGATAAGCGGATACAAGAAGGAATGCCCTAGCTACTACCAGTCAATGTCTTGCTAAATGTTGCATCTCTAACGTGCACAAGCTGATGATCTCTGGCGGAAATCCAGAATAATTAGCGAGGCAGCACTGTGAGCAAGTGCTGCTAATACAACAAACACGTGAAAAATCTGATGGCTGTGCCCTGCAATATCAAATGCACCAGGCTTCCATCGTTCTGGTATCCTAGAGACATAAAATCCAGTTCCGGCTGCATATAAGACAGCCATAACGAGTTCATATCCGATGGATACAAAAACATGAGGCTGGCCCCAATGGAGGATCACTGCGTGTGCCGCGGGAATGACCCCTGAAAAGCCCATGACGAGGAATAGAATGGCCCTGAAGGGACGGTACCGAGAAGAAGAGAAAGCAGGGGCAAGCAAGGTGATGATGGCAAGGATACCAAGCACGGTTATGGAAGTGAGATAAATCAACTGCCAATGCGGGTTGCAATAAAAGGCATAATAAATTGGAGCAAAGAAGGAACAAACAATCATAAGGGAAATGCCTGCATAATCTAGGCGCCAAAAGAAGAGATTAAAGCGTTTCGAGTGACAAGCTAGGAGATGCGAGAGAGAGCTGCAAATCAGGCAACCCATTGCCCCAGATAAGAAGACGAACCATGGCCATCTGGGAATGCTGGCTGAACCATCTTGTTCATGCACTTGAAAGACTGATTGTTCTGAAATGTGTCTCAGGCGCGAGTCCTGCAACACCAACAATTCACCAAATGTTTCAGTAATGTTATCAATGGATCCCAGTAAGCCTTCTGTCCAATCAAATGCCAAAATCCCCCGCTCTTAGCTGTTCTATTTCTTGCACATATGCAGCAAGACAACGCCACACTTCTTCTTAATCCTTTTTATCACTTCGGGACTAAAATTAGACAATTCAATTAGGTATCTAATGACGCTGATATCAGCCAATTAAGAGAAAAAAAGGGTGACAAAAAGGAATTGAGTGGGTTAAGTGTATGGTCTCAAGTTCAAATCATGTACAAGTCATATTTTAACGAGAAGCCACCTGGGTGGAGTATTGTGGTTGCAATTCTAAATTTATCTGAAAGGATTCATCATCGATAAAAAAGCTTAAAAAGGGCTCTCTAACCGGAAATATATGAGCATCAGAGGCCTTGAAGTCCGAGGGCTTCATCATCGTGAACGGTCCAGAAACTTGCGCTCTGTGGGGTTTCATTCCAGCATGAAAAATGTTTCCATCAGTCAAATTTGAAATACATATATATATATATATATATATAACCCAAAAATCATTTAAAAAAATCAAAATAACAAAATGTAAAATTACATGTCTATGCATAAACACACCAGAAAATTTACAATCAAGTCCCAAGGAGAAAACCGATACCTGGAGAAACTCGCGATCAAGCCGCCTCTCTCCGCCATCTCCATGCAGCTCGCCACCGTCAATCCCATGAATAGCAAAAAACCTCCCAAATGCCTGTGTTGAAAAAAAAAAAAAAAAACAAACAAACAAAGCAAAAGAAAAATTATACGCTTAGACGCATACAAACACGTACAAGCATACATACACATAGATAAACATAAATAAAAGATAATATGTACGCACGTCCAGATATTGAGGGTCTCGTTGTGCCAAGAGAAGACGCTGAGGAGGGCGTCCTTCAATGGCCACTCGCACCTGTAGTAATCCAATATGTACTCGTTGTCTTGCAGGTACTCCGGCAAGTCCTTGTATTTCACCAATCGCCGCCTGTCTGACATTTCCATCTTCGCCGAAGTCTTCCTCTCATACTTATTTGTCGCCGTGGTTACGCCGGCCGAGGTGAGCTCGTCGATTTTCTCCCCGAGGTTACTCATTGTTCCTGTTTCTTGTCCAGAATCTAAAATTTTCGAATACTATCCTCGCCGGAAAGTCGTCGTCAGAATCAGATTCCGGCGAAGCTCTCCGGCGAAGCTCTCCGGCGAAGCGATCTTTCTGGCTTGATTTTTTTTTTATTGATTGACTTTGTGAGATATCTTCTGTGCTTCGCCTCTTTATATAGCACCAACGCAGAAGAGGCGCGTGAGCGTTTAAAATGCAAATGTGCCTTTGAAGAAAAAATCCCGTGGGATGGACTCTATTTTAGCAACGACACGTTGCGTAAAGTTATTGATTTACTTGTGCTTTTGGAGCTTTGCTCCCTGCACGGCATCTTTATCTAAATTGGAACATAAATGTTTCTATTTCCCCCTTTTTATTAACTTTTTTTCTTTTTCTTTTTGAAAATCAAAATTGCCGGAAGTTGAGAAATGTGATATAGGTGACCGGTGACATAAGCTGGAAATTCCATCTTCCATGTGGGTACAAACCAGAGATGATCGAGACAAAAAAAAAAGGATATATGAGTAAAAAGGCTCTAAAACGCCAAGAAGGAAAATTTTTAGCTGGCTCATGGGTATGCACAGGACACAGACAGGGAGCATGACCAAAGCCACCTCCATGTGCTTCTCGATGACTTCTCACTATCGGTACTGGCCACTGAGAGTCTTGGCAGCGCAATAGGTACAATTCCGACGGCCCCACGCTTGTCGCTGTCACAAAAACTTTGCAAGTGACCACCGGCATCCTGCGGTCGGTGAACTACATGCTTTCTGTTGGATGTATTACCTATAATTAATAAAATATATATATATTTTTTCATTAAAATTGGGGACATCTAAAATATATGTATAATATTTAAATACTGATTTGGGAGAGGTTTAAGAAAATGATCGGCTAGCAACAATACTGTGAAATCCTCCAAATGCAAGGGAATTTCCCGAGAGGGAATTTTGACTGCGGTGGGAAAGGAAAGTTTTCAATTCCTTTTATTTTTAGGAGCGCGTGGATGGAAAATAAAGAGCTAACGGGTCTTTAGATTGAACACGTGTCAACAGATTTCTTCGGGCGAAGCCATTGATCCAGGCTGGCTCAGATGCAGCTGTATGGGCTTTATAGCCCAAAACTAATCCACTTGCACCAAAAAAAAACAAAAAAAAATTATTTATTTACAAAAATATAAATTTTTATTTCCAAAAATTTCAATTTTAATTTTAAGAAATATAAAATTTACGATAATAAATAAATTATTTGTATTATATAATTAATAATTTAATAAGTCTTCTAATTAATTATATATAAATATATATTATGAACTACTTATCAATGGACTGTCCGTCGGTATAATCGCCCGAAGCTCACGCCGGAATCCCGCCACCTTTGCAGAACTGTTGCGGTCCTTTCCATGCAATGGCGTCCCCTGGAGAGTTTTTACCTAATATAGCTCATTATTCAAATGGGGAATGCCAACGAAAAATTGGAAAGCATGCTGAGGCGGCATTTGTTTAAGGTTTTGTTCCTAAGGAAGATTTGCGGGAGATACGGGCTGGTTGTCATAATCAATCAAGCGAAATCATATCGGGGCGGCGATGGTGCTGATCGCATGCACTTGTGGATGGTTAAACACCCAATCATCTTTATTCATTTGTAAGCATTGCCAATAACGTCGACCGATTCTTCAAATATAGAGATCGGCCACTTCAAACGTCAAGTAAGTGGGGATCAACTATGCCTTACGTAAGTAAATCGTCATCTGCTAAAAATGTTGTTAAACGACTAACTTTTACTGGCGATTGGCCAGCTTGGCTTGTCCTCGGGAAGTCCTGGATTTTGTTGGGGTAGAAGGATTAATAGAACTTGGAAGACCCCTAGAACCTGAATCGATTGCTTGGTGAGTAAATTGACCAAAGGAGTTAAGCAAATATATAGAAAAAAGATTATAAATATATAATACATACTCAAACAAGGAAGAACGAGATACATAATCAAATAAGCTCAAAGTAGACAAAAGGGATCGACCCATGTCCTGATCAGTTATTTGTATATTCTGTGACCCAAAACAACAAGACGTGTTGATTCAGTTTCACTTATATTACAGCTTGTTCACATGCAAGACCAGGTAATGCCCCAAGGAAAAGGGTGTAAGGCTATTCAAGGTCTCCCTTTTTTTTTCCCATATTATAAAATTACAAAATTCCAGCAAGATTCATCTCATGGAAGTACAGATTCAAACGATTTGGGTGTCAAGTTGCCTTTTTTTTTTTTTTTTGTGTGTGTTTGTGAACTTCTAATATTGCGTTAGCTTGATACAAAGGCTTTTTTTTTTTTCTTGATCTTAGCTGAAGGCCAAGAAGGGAATATTGTGAAGCATACGATCCATTCGTCCAATTTTATTTTTTTTTTTAAAAAAAAAAAGGGGAGTATTTGTCAAGCTTCGTCAATAAGGTTAGCCACTTGTAATTAATAAGTATATCCACCTACTGTGAAAATGGGAATTCTCCCTGGCGTGAAAGCAACCTGGAAGAAAGGATCCACGGCCAAGCACATACGTACATATTCTTGATTTTCTTATATTTGTCTTCCCTGCATCAATTTTATGGTAAGCAGAGCCAGCCCGTTTGTTTGTAGCAGCAATTGTACTTTATTTCGTCTGGATTAGATGGTAATTAATCAACAACCACCACCGGATAATTTTCTTTCCTTTGATGGAACATCACCAATGCAAATTAATTTTGAATTTTCTTACCGTGGATTTTTGTATTGGATGCACTCAGGTCAATCGCTTAGACGCATTGATATGGAACATATTGATTGACCCCCAAGTGGAATATGTACCTTGTACCATGTGAATGGTATTTCGACTGAAATATAAAAAGAAAAAAAAAAAATCTATTGTCAATATAGCAATCACAGCCATACCTATAGTTCTACAATCACAATCGTAGCTTTTTTTTTTTTTTTTCTTACCAATAATGTGAAAATGGTAACGAGGTGCCTTGGATCACAACGATGCAACACCAATCAATGGATAGCACTACACTTTCATTTGCAAAACAATATTTGAAACTGAACCAGACGCCATGCCACAGAGTGTACGCCAAAGGCAAAACGTTTTTTCATTTACCATTTGTACGCTAGCCGTGTATTTATGAACTAAATCGATTTTCAGTACGGTAGCATCGAATACCAAAACCAAGAACTTCATAATCCTACTATGAATGCTTGTAGATGTTATTGCACACCAGGCAAGTTGTACATGGATTTTCATTAAGGATAATGCAACCTTCTGTAGTTGACGATAGAGGAACGACCATTGATTGATTGGAGGACATGGGTGAATATGGAGCTCTTAGCTTACCAAGGAGAATACATTTCCTTTTCTATTCACATTCCATTCACACTAGGATAAAATGTGACCATGATTCCCTCTCATTACCAAACGTGAAACCTGACATCTCGTATCTCACATTTCTAGAAAGTATTCAGTCGCTTGCCCCTACCTTATGCAGATGAGGAGTTCAAGATGGACTTAACACAGAAAGATTTGACAGAGAATACACTGGAGCCAACTCCACATTTGCACATCAGGGGCAGTATCCTATAATTGTTTTGACTGTTTCATCAGCTAGATGGCATGATCTGCTACATTGGCAAAACTCTTATAAAGAATTTGATGAGAATAGTTACTGCTATAGTATTTTCTATTCAGCTATTTTAGTCACTTTATAGTATTCCATTTCACGGTGGAACTTAAACTGAAATTAGACGTGTACATAGTCAAGAAGAAGCATAATGATGCTGGTGTTGATGTTGGATGCACAAGTTGCAAGCCTCCCTGTTGCGAGGATTGTGCGTGCAAGTCTAACTTTCTATTGTTGATTCCATTTCTTCCTCCTCTTCTTTCTTAGTTCATTTCGAGCATGATTGTGTCGGGACATTCTTTGATCATGCTTAAGGATGAGTTTCTCACCCATAAATACTTTGTTTTTCTTGCTCCAAAATTTTGATAAGTGTGCAGCATGGACAGATGAAGTGATGCATTTGGCTAACAAACCAGGATGAGTGATTTTTCTGAGGCACCCAGCTAACTGGTGCTTGAGCTCTATTTTTAGCTGTACAATGAAAAGGAATCAAAATTTACGGTTAGGATCTAGCCATACAGGCAAAATTTCTCAGGCAATCGGCTAACCGAACCGCATAGTTTTTGGCATCAAGAACTTGATAAGATCACACGATGTTCAGATGCAAAGGATTCTAATCAATTGGCTTTTCCGGTTATGTCCAGGAAACTTGTCTTCCAATGTCTGTATATGATCAGTCTGCAACTTTGATTTGCCAATGGGTCACCAACTTGTGGCAAAGAGGCCATTTTGTAGGATTTAAAGCCCCATGGATTAGATACCGACAATGCAGTCCCATCCATACTGAGCTAGATTACATGTCAAAGATTGGATTAAGCTGGTTGATGCAGAGTTTCCCTGTACATTGGTGCTTGCAACACTGTACGTCTGATTCACAATTTCGTTAATACAAACGTGCTCGATTCCTTGTCCAATTGATAACTATAGCGGGTATCGTGCTTTGATATATGAGCTTTTGGTCCACTTTGCTATCTGTTCTCTTTTTGCTTGTTATTATTTTATTATTAATCAGGCTGCATCCTCTTTGAAGGAGCAGAGCATGCTGCCGACGACAGTGGAAATCCGCTCCTATCGTCCAACGGCTCTTTTTTTTTATAAAATAAAAATAAAAATAAAAATCGAGCTCCCTCAATTTGACTCAAGGTAATCTCGTAAATATCCACAAACTTTATGACCTTTCCAGTCTTTTCACATCCAGATCACTAACACCGCGACCGACTCTCATACGCTGCACTAAGTTTCTACGTAAACTTCCTCTTCAGGGCCTCAGGCTAGCTGCCCTACTTTCAAGCCTCTCTACTCTCTTCTTTCTCGTTCTAGTGGTCCGTTGGATTTCTGAACGCTAGGAAAAGGCTGCGATTGTTGGCACTGGAGGCCCTGCGGAGGAGGAGAGGATGCCTGTAATTGAGAATTCAGTTAGGATTTCCAGACATAGCTGCGGTTTTTTTGAGTCGAGAGAAGGGGGGCTGACGGTTGGTTCTTGAAGGAGTACCTTAGCATCTTGGTGTCTCGCCCTCGGCTGTGCTTTCTTTCTTTCCTTGTTGGTGCCAAGAAAAGGGTGTTCTCTTGATTTTTGTTTTAATTTATTTAATTTATTCTTCCTTTTTTTTTTTTGTGTCGGTGACTGGTGAGGGACTAATGGTGATTTCTTTTTCGGTGTCTTCCTCTTTTCTTGACTTTTTGGTTATTTCAAACGTGCGCATTTGCTCTATCGTCTGTGTGATGTAACCTTTTTCTTTCGTTGTTCTGAGAGTCTGCTCTCTTTCTTTCCCTTTTGGTGCCAAGAAAATGGGGATTTCTTGATTTCCTTTTTCCTTTATTTTCCTTTATTTTATTTTATTTTGTTTTTTTTGTTGGTGCCCGAAGAGTGACTAATGGTGATTTCTCTTTCGTTATCTTCCTCTTTTCTTGATTATTTTTATTTCAAACGTGCGCATTTGCTCTCTTTTCTGTTTAATCTTCTTCTTTCTCCTTTCCCCGTTGGTGCCAAGAAAATGATGATTTCTCGATTTCCTTTTCCCTTTTTTTTTTTTTTTTTTTTCTCAATTTGCTGAAAGTAGTTATTAGTTAGTTTCCTGAAAAATTACTAGCTAATGTAAATGGATTAGAATACTCAATTGGGTGGGGCCCACGTTAAGATTGATTTGAGACAGGTAGCTGTACTGCCTGATTGGGTTAATTGTTTAGCAAATTTAACCAAGTACTGAGAAGTTACTTGTAATGTCCATTGTTAAGAAATTGACCCAGTAATTTGAGAGAGGATCCAAAACAACGTGGCCCAGAATGGATTGTCTCGATTACTAGCGAGTAATCACCATCAGATCAACAGACTATTTCATTTGCCTATCCAAATCAGAGTGGAATTGGAATTTTGGCTTACTCACTGTGAAACTCGTAGATCATTAGGATTTGCTGCTCACTAATGCGGTGGAATAAGCAGAATTGGCGCCCTTTGGATATTTCACTTTTTCAGGTTGAATGCCTAGGTTGACATTGCTTTATCCACCCTAGAGAGCAGCTCTTATGCTCTGTTCACAATTGTCAAGGAGTTTATCACTTAATGTGTGTGAAGGAAAGGCCTGGAATCTTTAACTTGAGAAAATTTAAGTGCCCACAACATGTGAGTCTTAACATAGCATGTATGCCATCATGCTTTGATTAGTGGGAACTTTTACTTTTCAGCATGGAAGCTTGCTTTTTTCATTGTGACTTATGCGTTCAAAAAAGATGACAAACTTGCTCTCCCAGATGTTGTAATCAACATATTCTATTGTCCTTAGCAGTCTCCTTGGTGTTAGTGGGTCATGAATGTTTTGCATCCAAGGTACTTATTGATTACTAAATCTAAGCTTAAGTGCATTACCATCAGTTTTCCTACATAAGTGCATTAATGTGCTACCAAATTTCTCACATTTTGTTTTACTTTATAAGCAGGTGTGCTTCCTTTGCAAACAGAATTTTCAATGGCAGTCCATGAGATGCTCAATAACAGCACATCATAAGTGCGCGGCATGGCTAGATGAATTGATGCATTTGGCTAATTAACAAGGAAGAGCAATTTGCTGGAGGCACCCAGCTGATTGGCAACTAGACAAGAAGGTCAATCTCTGCTTTCCTCCACGAGCAATTTCTTTGGTTCTTATTCCCTTTTAAGCACATAGTTGTCTCATTGTTACATTCATTGGCCTTTTATCCTAAAATCAGTTGATATAATAAAGTTATCTCATATTTTTGGCGTGATGCTTGAGCTCTAATTTTAGCTATAGAATGTGAAAAATCAAAATTTTGAGTTAGAATCTAAATATGGCTAGCAAAATTTCTTAGACAACTGACTAATTTAACTGCATAGTTTCTGGCATCAAGAATGTGATAAGATCGGCTTGTAGACATGATGTTCAAATGTAAAGGACTCTAATAAGGTGGCTTGGCTGGCTATATCTTGGATGCTTGTCTTTCAATTAAAGTATCCGTTCGGTACATTATCAATTAACTTCCTTCTCTGATTCTTTTCACAACTTTGATTTGCTGAATTGTGCTTTTGTCAATAAGTCAGTAATGATAACAAACTTGTAGCAAAGAAGCCATTTTGCCGTATTCAAGGCTTGAGAAACACCTATGGAGTTGTTGGTATATAACTTGTAAATGCACTGTTATTCGTTTCTTTGCTAGATACATAAGTTATCCCAATTTGTGGTAACTGCATTTACCTTTTCATAAGGTTTTATAACTTCTTAATAACTTATCTTTTACACGGTGAAGTCAAATAAAGTGGCTGATGCAGAGTTTTTATGTATATTGGTAACTGTATATATGATTCACAATTTTGTTATATAAATGCATTCAATTTCTTATCCAAGTCATAACTATAATACCAGTTATTATGCTCTCTGGAACTATCTGAAGCCATTTTCTTGGTGAAGGGACTAGCGAAAGTATTCTTAGTCTTCTTGGAAGGTGGACATATAAACTTGTTTTCTAGTGTTAGATTTGCTATCTATCTTCTTTTACTTGTAATCACATGATATATGATGCTTAACAGTGCATGCATGATAAAGTCATTATGTCTAGGATTATGTCATTGCTTTCCTGGTTAGTCATAGACCAATAGTTCTTTCCCCATTTTTTTGCCCTTTATTTGTCTGGGTTTTTCTTTGTTCGGGTTTTTCTTTGTTCTTATTTTTATTATTGATTAGGCTGTCTGACAGGATCGATATCATTGTTGAATGAGCAGAGTATGTCACCAGCAACAAGTGATATGGAGATAGGTATTCTGCAGAATTGTCCAATTTATATGCATAACCTAGATAAATTACATTCTCCTGAAGTAAAACTGGATTAGAATTATAAACTAGATACAGGATTGCATATTTGTATTTGTGTATCATTAAGGAAGAGAACCTTATATTGAGTTTAAATGGTATATATTTTCTGTTAATCTCTTCCCGGGAGATTACTTCATGATAAGAGTAGCTAGATCGTCAACCCCTAGTGTATAGACCAAAATGAAACAATAACTGGACACTTTTGCGAAGTGTATCTTCAGCCTTTTGGGGCTGGGTTAAGGCAGATTTTTAAATTCATAGATATGCCAAGTTAACATTTCCCTTTGTATTTTTAGGAAGTATTCAGTCACTTGCCCCTACCTTATGCAGATGAGGAGTTCAAGATTGGCTTAAAATGGAAAACTTTAATGGAGAATAAACTAGACCCAACTCAATATGTGCACACCAGGAACAGTATCCTATAATTGTATATTACATGTAAGTTTGAGCTACCTCATGTTTTGAGTGTTTCATCAGCTAGATGTAATGATTTGATGTACTTGCAACTCTCATAGAAGGAATTTGCTGGGGATATTTATTGAAATAGTATTTTCCATTCAGCTATTCTAGTTACTTTATGACATTCCATTTCATGGTGGAAGTGGCCTAAATTGAAATTAAATGTGTATTTAGTCAAGAAGAGGCATAATGATGCTGGTGTTGATGTTGGATGCACAAGATGCAAGCCTACCTATTGCGAGAATTGTGTATGCAGGTCTATATTTCTATTGTTGATTCTGTTTCTTCTTCCTTTTTCCTTTTAGTTCATGTTAATCATGAACGCATCATTACATTCTTTGATCATGCTTAAGGATGAGATTTTTATCCATAAAAACCAGTTTTGTCTTTCTCCAAGATTTTGATAAGCATGCAACATAGCTGGATGAAGTGATGCATTTGGCTAACCAACCAGGACGAGCAATTTTTGGGAGGCACCCAGCTAACTGGTGCCTAGATAAGAAGGCCGATCTCTTCTTTTCTTCATCAGCAATATCTTTGGTTCTTGTTCCCCTTTAAGTACTTAGTTGTCTCATATTCTTGGTGTGAATGCCTGAGCTCTAATTTTAGTTATAGAATGTTAAAAAAAATCAAATTTTAGAGTTAGAATCTATCTATAGCTGGCAAAATTTCTTAGACAACTGGCTTTCTAAACTGCATTGTTTTTGGCATCAAGAATGTGGTATGATTGGCTTCTAGACATGATGTTCAAATGCAAAGGATTCTAATTAATTGGCTTTTCTGGCTATATTTTGGAAACTTGTCTTATAATGTAAGTATGTGATTGGTGAAGTCAGTTAACTACCTTCTCTGATTCTGTTTGTGGCTTTGGTTTGCCGATGTGTGCATTTGTCAGTAGTTCAGTACTGGTAACGGACTTGTAGCAAAGAAGCCATTTTTCAGTGCTTAATGGCCAGATAAACACCTATTTAGTTGTCAGTTGATAACCCGTAAATGCCTTTTCATTCAAATTTCAGCTGAATGCACATTGAAGATCGATTAAGCTGGCTGATGCAGAGTTTTCATGTATATTGGTGCTTGTGACACTGTTCTCTTCAAGCCTTGTTTCAGACTCTTCAAACTTATCCATCTCTCCAATTGTGCTGGTTCTAACCCCTTCTTCTGTGTCTTAGGCTTAAGTTGTCAACCAAAGGGAGAGGAAGTGATGGAGAAATAAGTAGCTCATCAGTTGCAAAGTGACTTTTAGTAGTTAGTAAACTTGTCATACAAATGCATTCAAATTCTTGAATAATTCTTAACTATACCAGGTATCATGCTCTGATATATGACCTCGTTGTCTGCATTTAGAGATGCTGCGTGTTTTGTTTTACTTATAATTGCATGATATATGATACTGAACAATAGATGCATGTTATGGTCATTATGCTAGCATAATGTAATTGCTTCTCTGGTTAGTCATAGACCAATAATTCCTTCCCTGTTTTGGCCCTTTATTAGTTCAGGTTTTTCTTTGTTCTAATTTTATGATTGATTAGGCTGTCTGACAAGATTGATGTCTTTCTCGAATGAGCAGAGTTTGTCAACAATTCATATGCCGGTGGATTTTCTGCAGAATTTTTCAATTTGTAGGCATTACATGGATAAATTACATTCTCCTGAAGTAATATAGAATTGCGCATTTGTAGTTGACTTTCACTAAGGAAGAGAACCATATATTGAGTTTTAATATAATAAATTTTTTGTTGGTCTCTTACCAGGGAAAAATGATATAACATTTCACAGTGGAACTGGCCTAAATAGAAATCAGATGTCTACCTAGTCAAGCAGAAGCATTATGATATAACATTTCACGGTGGAACTGGCCTAAATAGAAATCAGTTGTGTGCCTAGTCAAGCAGAAGCATAATGATATGCACAAGTTGTAAGCCTTGTGTATGCAGGTCTCTCTTTATATTGTTGAGTCCATTTCTTATTCCTTTTTCATTTTTGTTCATGTGAATCATGAATGTTTCAGTGCATTCTCAGATCATGCTTAAGGATGACATTCTCACCCATAAAAAATTGTTTTTCTTGCTCCAGAATTTTGAACAGATTGGATATTGTGGAATGGTGGGTGAAAAAATAGATGCACAGACACTCGACACATTATTCTGACGAATAAATTCATATTATGGCTTCATCTGCAATTCTTTTTTCAGGTACAGAAAATAGATATTCTTCTACTCGGTGGACAATTAATTTCATTGATTTCAAAGGTATGTTGTTCGACTTTATATCTTTAGCATTTACAGTAAAGGTATATTTGAGTTGCTTCGTGTCAACTGATATTTAGTCTTTCTTTAGACGATCCTAAATGTACGCTTTGCACTCTTAAAGTGCTACAAAGAAAGATTGAACTCTGGTCGATAAGGGAAAAAAAAGAAAAACCTCATGTCCTTACTATCTAGACTAATCTGTATTAGTATATTAAAATTAATAGGTAAGTGTGTCCAATGGTCAGCTGAAGGTTTTTTTCCTTTTTTTTTTTTCAAATTTAATATTTTTTTGTTTGAGATGTCACTCATACTGATTTCAAGCGCAATATGCTCCAACAAAGGAATCAAAGCAAATCTCCTTTTTATATCATACTACAGTGGTATGCTGACTGGCAGAAAATAATTATGCCCTCCCGTGTGTGTTTGCGTGAAAGCTTAACCTTTTAGTGTGGGCAAGTTTGACACTCCTGAGCCCTTAAGTCTTAAGGGTGGACAGGTGGGTGCATTCCCACCTTCAATGCACATATTTAAGTGGAATTTCTCCATCAAGAAGAGAGACAAGGCCAGTGTAAGACATACTCTGCTTAAATTCCAAGATTCCTATATTATCCCAGTATCATTTAGAACATGATTCCAAAATTCTTGTTACCGTGCTCCTGCTGTTTCTATACAGTGTCCTTAAATTCCAGGATTCCTATATTATGCCAATATCATTTAGAACATGGTTCCAAAATTCTTGCTGGCGTGCTCCTGCCGTTTCTACTTGGGTATCGCTACTATTTTATGGTTGATTTGCATTGTCCTATCTTAGTTTGATTTGCTACTATTTTATGGCTGCTATTGAAGAATCACACAGACGTGGCCAACTAGAATGCTTCAAGTTTGATTCTCAGGAGAAGCATCTGGTTGCTATAACGCAACCTGAAGTGTGATGTAATCCTCAGACAGATTGTATACGTTGCAACAAATTGATAATGACAAGGATTCGTTTATGCCATTTCATTAAGGGAAAGAGCATTTCGGTGCTTCCATGCCTACTAGTGTCGACGTTGTCCACCTCATGTAACATGTTACGGTGATTGTCATTAGGACCACTTCTCTATCACAATACCCAAAAATCATTTATTCACAATCTTAAACACAAGCCCTTTAAGTAGGACTTGGTACAAAGTAGTAATGCATTTCAACTGTTCCTGTATGGGATTTTGTCGGCGTTGTAAAGTTCAATCAGCTAAACTTATGGCCTGGTCCAGCTTAGCTAGTCTCAAGAGAAATTAACAGTTCACCGGTGTAAGGACGATATACATCAATCTATCTAATTCCCTTCAGAAAATTTTTGCATATCTTTTCCCAGCACTTTCTATCTGGCTCAGCTGCCTCCAATCCTAGCTTGGTAGTCTCAGCAAAGTCATTCTGCAGATTGTTCAATTAATATAGCTCAAGAAAGAAGAAATGAATCAATCAATAAACAAGAGCTGACAGAAACTTAGAAATGGAATGGAATGCGCCTGCCTGGAATATTATTTTTTCCTGTAGTTACCTTTACGCAATTGTTGCTGCGGAGGCGATCAATGATGTTGCAAAGAATATCCTTTGAGTACTCGGGATGGCCCTGAATGCCTAAAATGTGGTTACCAATGGTAAACATCTCCACACCAGTTTTGTCTGAGAATGCAATTACCTCAGCTCCAAATGGCACCTCCCACACCTCATCTTGGTGGCACTCAATGACTAATAGCGAAGATGGGATCTCAAGCAAATCACCAAGGAAGCTGCGTGGTGGCAAATCCCCAACCAACGTCACCCTTGTTAGCCCAATATCCCACCCAGCGTAGGCTTTACCAACCCGTCCACCCAATGCTCTGCACAAAACCTGTTGTCGATACCATAGAAACAGTCAATACTATAGAAACAAATTAATGATCCCATTAAGTACTGCCTGAGTCCTTGTTATACAGAAACGTTGATTACCTGATGACCAAAGCAAATTCCAAGAACTTTCTTCTCCATGGCATTCAAAGTTTGCAAGAGGAAGCAAAGCCTGAGAATCCAGTGGTCATTGCCATGGGCATCATCAGGGCTACCACTGATCACAAACCCATCATACTTGTCAAGCTCATTCATGTCAGGAAACTCTCCTTCAACAACCCTATACGAGTCCCATGTCTCACCTTCATCTCCAAAAGCTGCAACAAACACATTGAAGTAACCTCCATACTCTTTCTTCACGTAATCAGAGTCTCTTGTGGCCAGCAAAAGAGCATATCTTTTCTCTTCCTGCATGATCTTTCATCAAGGAATTTAAGTACTTGATCGCCCTATAAATTATATTGCCTTTAATTGGGAAGCAATCGGGGGCGAGAAAGGAAGCTTCTTCACAGAGTATTACTAGAGAATGATTTTGGGTATGGGAATTCAAAGCATTAAATGGGCTTTATATAGATGGCTATGTAGAAGGGAACCTATGGCATGTTGGTAACGCTAACTGGAACACATCAAGTCTCAGTGTATTGGAATCTTTATTATTATATTGTATGACATAGAGAGCACGTTTTGACTTTTTTTTTTATTATTATTAGTTTTTTTGGTCGCTTTGAATGTGGGATACGTTTTCGCTTTGGAGTGCAAAAGGCACATGAGAGTGACTATAAGAACACGTAGTAAATTTTGACTTGAGACCTTAATTTTGGAGATTAAATTATTAGGTAAATCTGGACTGAAACATGGTTATGCCATTATGATTCAAATGAGTGCTACTAACATGACTAGAATTTACATTTCTTTTTTTTTTTTTTTCTTTTGACATCTCATATTAAGTTAATTGATATTTACCTGCATATTTTTGTTTTTATATGCGCAATCATGAGTGTAAATAGTAATTATCCTGATTTGATTGGAGGAAGTTATGAGAATTAGGTTTCATGCTGTTTCATTGTTTGTTTTCAATTTAAAATGCGAGGCAAAAATATAAACACTGCCCAATTAATAATTATTTCTCTTGAGTTGAGTGCCAATAATTGATGATGATTTCGCTCCTGTGAAGGAACAAGTTCAAATTTTAGTTTCTTCAAATTCACGCAAGATGTGAGCTTTAAATCCTATATACTAGAACAAATACGAAGAACTTCTAACTTCCTCTGAGTTGGCCATGTCTAAATTTCAATCGTAAACACATAAAATGAGCAACTTTGGGTAGGAACCACATTCTTATTCTAAAGATTAGCTGGGAATGAACGAGCGATCAAAGTGAACGAGTATTAACTTTCCAATGACATTTCTGGAAAGAAGAAAGTCTCCAATAAGCAATTCACAGAAACAGTGGCTGCAAATAGAGATGGGTCCTAAATTACTAAGGCCACTAAAATGGCTTGATTCCAATGGAATAAAGGGAATGTGGGCAGCATTCTGCACAAATTGCATGGCAAACGAAGATGACAACGAATAAATAGACAGCTTACTCTCCCCATTTGTTGTTTTGGGGGGGGGGGGGGGGTGCCTAACTAGGCACATAAATTTCTAGACAGTCAGGAAAAAGAAAAAAAGAAGGACAACCATAGACGGAATCACTTTTTTATCGCTACATGCTGAACATATTGCAGAATCCAAAGGGGAAAAAAAAAAAAAATTTCGTAGCTACTTTTCTGCGTCCTTGATCTTGTTATTTAGGTTCAAAGCAGATATAAATAAAACAAATCACCCTGGAGGATTTTAAATAATCAACAATTGCTTGTGCTGAATTTAGAAAATCTCCAAAAATCCACAAAATAAGAGCTGCTGTGCGGTTGAGGTTGAGCGATAATCTCCTCCTCATCGAGTTGCTCCACCAGAGTGGTGGATCTAAATGTCTTCCTATCCCAAATTATCAAAAGTCAATTTGTCCAGGTCCCTCTTGCCCTCGCCACTACCATGTGTATCCATACGTGGGTGGCTTTTGAAATATATATATATATAGACTAAACAATATTTTGTTCTTTATAATAGTTGGATAAAATGACGAGTAACCAAAAAAATAAATAATAAAAAGTTATAAGTTTATTGAACAGTAATTAATAAAAAAAAAAAAAAGAAAAGATAAGGTTTCTCTTACATAAGCATCACCTAAATTTTTTTTATTTTTTTTTTAAAAGAAAGTTTATATTACATACACAAAAGTTAGAAGTCAAATGTTAATGGTCTGGAAAAGAACCAGAGCCCAGAGAGACCAGTCAGGGACAATACTTTTTGGGCCCAGAAAATCAAAAGAAGCCCTAGGTCGAGGAAAACTTAACTTGGGCCTCTCTGCTCAGATCTGCACCTTCAATGGTGGCTTTATTTCATTACTTTCCAAAACCCAAGAAAAGGGTCCAAAAAGATAACTTCAATCAAGGCTTTGAAATCGTAAAGCAAGAATTGGATAAAGTGACAAGAACTTTTCTCGTTGGAAAGCCTGTAAACCTTGCCTTCGGATCCATCTACTATTATTACATCTCTCAATTCACTTTAGAAACACCCAAAAAAGAAAAAGACTAAAAAGTCTGGTCCCAAAAAGCTTCTGTTCAAGTTTAGAGAAATTCGATTGCGACTGTGATCAATGGCAGCAGAGCTTTTTCTTTCCTTTTTTTTTTTTTTTTTGATAATATAAAGATTGCCCTTCAATTCATGATAAAGATTTATAACCTGATCTCCTGATTACTCTCTTTCTAACCCTTTTGTTTTCCCTTCTAAATAAATACCAAAATCAGGCTGTGGACCTCTCTCCGTCTCTGTCTTTGTCTCCTGCTACCATCTGTATAAAGTCTTCATATTACAAGCTTGGCAAAACCCCATGCCCTGAAACATATCTGAAAAAGTTGGCAATTGATACGTGATGTGCTGCCCTTGCATTGTTCTTGTAACAGTCAAGGTTTCAGTCGCGTCAACACAACAAGTACAATGATGATATATGAGTATCTGAGTCGAAATTTGTTGATATCTCTTTATGGTGCCTCCTTTTTATCTCTTCTCCAGTATATCAGAACTGAAACATTTCTAATTCCATGTTTTTCCAGCTTCTACTTTCTTTAGAGCTTTACTAAAAGAAAGTTAAGGCAGCAGAAAAGGGAAAAAGCTTCAAAAAATGCGAGCATTTGAAAGGGACAACCCAAATCAACCTTCTGGCACGAGGGTTTCTTATAGTACATCTCCTAACCCAGACCCTTTGATTTTTATTCTTGTTTCACTTGCTTTCTGCATGCCCTTGCCTTTTTTTCCTTTTTTTTGTCTATGGCAGTTTCTCAATTGCTTGCAGGGTTTTTTTATTGGGAGTGAACTTTCTGTGTTTTTATTGGGGGTTTTAGTTAAAAACCCACGGAAATCAATCAGAACCCCTTGATTTTTGAGATTCGTGAAAAACTTTGGTCCCTGACTTCAAGAGCTGGCCTACTTCCTGTATACCCCTCTCTTTTCCCTGAAAAATCCGTGGCTCTTTCTCTGGTACCTGACATCTCCTCAGACATTCTGTCTTTGGCCTTTCTGAAATATGGTCACTAACCTCTCCTGTATTTGGTCATCAAGGCATTAATGTAACATTAACATCCATTGCCAACGATGCACCACACCACTGTCTAAGCACCGCCTACGTTCACGACACCTTGCTTAATTCCCGACATCCCGGATCCCATGTCGTCCTATGTAGTGCATGCGTCCTGTCTTATGACTCCCCTTTGGCTTTTGCATTCTCGGAGGGTAATGTTGTCACTCGAATTTCCGTAACCAAAACGGTTAAAATTACATTCGACTGAAGTGGGATTTAGATTTACACTGTGTTTGGAAAGAAAAATTGGTTCAGTATAGATGTCACACATTGGCACCTTGTCGATCTCTAGATGTTTGGTTTCTTATAGTTATATGAGTAGAAGGAATTTATTAAAAAAAAGGGAAAAAAAAATTGTCGACAATTTCATAGCCTGGCCAAAGAGTAGAGATGTGTACGGTTTTCTTTTCACATGATTTTCCAAAGGATACAATGCCAATTTCAGAATGCCTTCCCTTCCCCACAGCCTATCTGATTTTCCAGAGGATACAATGCCAATTTCAGAATGTCTTCCCTTCCCCACAGCCTATCCTCCTAATTAGCCAGCAAAGGATTCTAACATTTTGTGTCTTCCTCATCATCCCTCCAACCAAACCACTCCAAGGAAAGATTCTATATCATCACTTTCTCCCTTCCTTTTCTTTCCTCCTACTTATTATCTTCCTTATTTCCATCCTACCAAAGCTATTATGTTCTTTGCCTTACTTTCACATATGTGTCACTTATTAGCCCAAAAGAAAGGGTGAAGCACATTACGATCAGCTATGCGAGTGAAAACTGCAGGGATCCATAAAGGGAAACGACGCCGTACTTATTATATTTATTTATTCGAGTATTTATAATATAATGTAATATAATAAATTATACTTTAAAAAAATACATGAGCGTAGAATTCGGGGTAGCTTCAGTTATCTAGGTCTAAATGACCAAAATGCCTTGCGTCTATGTATGAATTTTCGAAAAAGCTTGCCGGGACAACTTTCCAACTCCAGGGGCAATATTTGACTAGTGTGCCGAAGACCCAGTTAAATATTTGATCAAGAAAAGGAAAAGCACACCACCTATGGCCTCCCTAGAATCCACAAAGTGTTGGGGGCAAGAAAGCATTGTGGTGTGTATTGTGTGGGGTCTTTGGCGGCCGTCTCGAGAAATTTAAGCCTCGACCCTGGTGCCTGTTCGGTCAGGGTAGTCAGGTCTCGTGGTTTGAAAATCATATCCAGCGTTAATATTACCGAGATAATAAATGAAAAAAAAAAAAACAAATTTAGCTTTTTTGCCTTGAAAACCTAAAAGAAAAAAAAAAAAAAAAAAGGAAAAGTCGGTCATATGGATCCTAACATTAACTAAAGAGAAGGACGGTGTAGTGGAACTTGATGAGTTGGCAAAGTGTCGTTGGGCAAGAGAAAAGGGACACAGAGGACAGATGTTGCTCGCGCAAATCTAGCTAATCAGGGCTTCCGGTGCGAGCAGAGTAAAGCGGAAATGGGTGGTTTAGTAGTGCAGAGAATTCAATGTCAATCCCATGCCTAAAAACGTACAAAACGCATCAATGCCCCTCTTTATTTTTTGCCAACATTTACCTGGACACATTATGTTTAAACAGAGACTCCCACAGTAGCCAGTTGAAGTATAAACACACACACACACACACACACACACACACACACAAATCCTCAGAAGCCCTCCTGTCCAATAACCCCCCTTCTCTTCATCAGTGCTATTTCTTTCCATTTTTTCGTCTCTGTAAGACAGCAAAGAATGTACGAGTTAGCAGGAATCCCATGTCCATGTTTCTCTCTTGTTTGATTATTTCTTGTTCATTTTTTGATAATTTCCAACTGCACTGCTTCAACTTACTTCTTTGTTTTCCCTTGAACAGTATCGTGTAAAAATACTCTCTTTCGTTCAACTTTCTGTTGTTATTATTGAATGATGGTAGGCTTGTGGCGGTGGTGGGAGTGGGGGTGGGGGGGGCTCTACTGTTCCTGCTTCTGCTGCTGTAATACGGTGAAAGCTGTGGCTGCTACTGCTACCACTTGGGAAATTGAAGCGTGCTTCATCTTTGCCGTGGCAACATTTTTGAGGCAAATGGGTTTTTTGGGTTTCTCCGAGAGCTGGGCCGGTCGTACGAAAAACCCCATTTCTCTTGTCCAAACCTCGATGAAAGTTCTCTTCTTTTTCTTCCTCCTTTGCAGCTTCCTTGGCTTTTGGTAATGGTGTTGGGGTAGGTGGTGATATTGGCTGGAAGGCTCAATCTCTTTACTGTTATGATAGTATAGAATTAACTCTTGGTTCTCACTTTTGTTACTTTGCTTTTGGCTTATATAAGGCAGATTTGGAATTTGGTGTGTAAATGGCCATCATGTTCAAAATGAAGGTTGTTTCATCTTTGATCTTTTGCCCTTTTTGTTTTCTGGTCCTAATTGACTCTAGAATGCCTTTGGTGCCTTGAGCCCCGCTTGAAGCAAGCAAACATGATTCCATCTGGTTGAGACCTGAGAAAGACGGAGGTGTAAATTGCAGCAAATACAGCACCTACCCTCTAGGAGTTTGGTAAGTAAAACTGTAGAAGCTTTTAATTTTCATAGGGTCTCTTAAAGACGCGGACTTCAATGCTTCAGCACTGTTTCATTATCGATTGAAAGTCACTCTCAGTTTTTTGCTTGTGTCCCTTTCACCACTTAATTATTGATATCGTTTTTGTTGGGAAATGCGGGGGGCTATATGCAGATACAGTTTATGTTTTCATTTCAAAGTCCTCCAGGATTTGTTATGTCAGTATCTACATGTCTCCACTTGTAAACATACCCCTCTCTTGAAAAATAAATATTAAAATTACAAAGCAAAAGTTTGTTTTTGATTGGATTTACTCTGTTATGGTATGTTCGATTTACTAGTCTTCTTTTTAAGTTTTTACTTTTGGGTCTGGACTGCGATGTGACCATGCCTCATTTAATGTCCGCGGGGACACTTGAGCTGCCGCTCTGGGGCCCCTGGCCTTTTTAGACATAGGCCTTGGCACAATTCTAAGACTCTACCACATGCATATTATACAGTTCTTACAAATCTCTAACCACTGTTGGGTTATGTCTGAGCAAGAAACAAAACGAAGGCAAAGACAAAGAAAGTTGAGGTCTGATTGAACGACGAAAGGCCCCCTTCCTTGTGGTTGGTCCAAGTGCCCTTTGTCACTGAGCTCTGCAGTTTGGGCATGCTTCCGTCTGGTTGTGCAATGCACGTGAAATTGTCTTTCACTTATACTAGTTCATTAATAAATCGCCTAGCTTATTTTTGCAAGAGCCTCTTACATCGTAGGTGGGACCCAAGATTAGAAGAAGGGAAATATGGAAGGTTTGTATTCTGGGCTGTAATGTAAGCTTAATTGATTGGTGATGGTGCTGGGGCAGCTAAGCATTCTAAGAAGTTTTTCTGATCCCTTTTTCTTATTTGATATTTGATATTCGGAATATGAGTTTTCCTGACCCGGGTGCTTAACAGCATTGGCAGCACTCCCAAGTCAGAGAGAACGTTTTATGTGACTGAGTATTATATATGATCAACTTTCGGACTCCATGTTCACGGAAACCAATTATGATTCCGTTGCAGGTACCTGAATGCATTACTTCCGCCAGATTGCAACGTAGGTTCAGGGCTCACCAGCTGGCAGATTCTACGTTTCATTTACCTCTCGCCAACCAGAACTGGCTTCCAGGGGTTCGTCCGTATCGAACTCGGTTTGATTCTTCAGCTTGTTTTTGCTTATTCGTGTCGTCAGAGTTCAAAACTCCTCGTTAATGTTCCTTGCGTTAGACCCCCGACTGCAAATCCCATAAAAAAGCATTATTCACTACAAACTGCCTAAAAATTGCATTAAATTGTAGAGGTAAAGATAGACAAAAATGAGTCGACAGAGGACAAACGTAGATGCAAGTATTGCACAATTACGACTGTTCTTTTGTAGAATAATAATCTTTCAACGTATGATCCTAATTAATTAAATATCACAAACGTAAAAACAATACTTATGATAGCACAATTCGTGTATATTTATTCTCGCCTATGTATTGATGCCCGAAATTGCATTTAGTAGGCTGGTGTCATTTCGACTTCTCTAAAATTTGTAATTCAATTTTGACTTATCTGTATATTAATTCACACAAATCTTTAAATCTTTCCAGAGCAAAAATGGAACCACACAGGACCACATGGGAACAATAACGATTATTAAAAATTTTAATGTGTGCATCACTCTAATGGACAGAATGTCCAAAGATTCATGTCCGTTGTTCAGTACAACACCTAAATGTTCCCTTTTGGCATGCCGGTTGATAGAAGACGTGCACAAGAATCACAAGTTCTCATCATCACCAACCGACACGAGAGGATGACTTCGGATCCTGTGGCTAAGAAACACAAAACAAGCATACATCTTTGCAGATAATATCGTATCAGCGTTAATGCCCAAGCATCTAAAGAAAAGCGTTCTCAGATTAGCAATGCAAATATGTATGAGTAAATTGTATCCATCAATATCTATATTATCTAATGACTTCATTGACTGGAAACATCATCACTTGTGAATTGACAACAGTTAGAGACATTCATGTCTTTAGTAGCCATGGCGAGGAGAGGTTCCTAACATCAAAGGAGATAGGAACACGCAACCACTGCATTGCAGGGTACAAGCAAATCAACCGGACAGGACAAAGAACGATACAACCTAATGCAGTTGAATCTAACTGAAAAAAAAACTTGCTCCAGCTCTGGTGTAGGTGGAGAGTAGAACTCAGAAATTTAGAAAATATTAGCACTTTCACTGAGGGACACCAGCTGTATCCAGCAATAATGACATGAACAATTACGAAATCCCTACCCAAGCGAGATATCAAAAAGTATTAACACTTTATCCTTCAAGTCCTCAAGTTTTTATCGGCCTTAACAAACAAGAAAGTCACATTGTCTTCAAATTATCATCAATATTGATACTTGAGAAAACAAGTCATATCTAAAGATGGATACACATGGGCAGTGGAAAAAGAGCTGGGTAACTAGCAAGTAGATAGATGAATGCAGATGGAGCAAATTGTGTGGCTAGAGGGTGCAATAAAATTGTGCCGAAATGCAATTAGGAAAAGCACTACATAGTAGCTCTTCATCACATGCCTCATGCTGTAATAAGTGAAATAAACAGGCGACGTAAAACTAGCATTTGTAGTGAGACCATCAGGAAATTCATAAACCATTAACTCAAGCCTTTTTTGACAAACTTAAATAAGCATCAACTTTCCTCAGGAAGAACTTTCCAGTAGAGATGGACATTCTGAAACAAGAAAGCATGCAGAATGGGATCCCAAAGCCCCCATAACTTTGGCTGCAACCAAGTAAACCGTGAAGATTGAATGACCGAAAAAGATGTAAACATCAAATATGTAGCAATATGGTTGTGTTGCATATACAACAAATCAAACACAACATGCATTTTCCAGTACACATTGAATGATAAAATTGCTGCTTCCACAGTGATATAACATTTGCAATAGAGATAAGCAGAACTGTTACAAGTATCTTTATCTTGGAAAAAAAATCCGCATCATAATCACCCGAATCATTGCTTGATCACATTCTCCAGATACCATTTGTAAGTATCAACAAGACCATCCTTAAGCGAAATTTTGGAAGTCCAACCCAATCCCAAAAGCTCTGAGCTATCCATGAGCTTCCTGGGAGTCCCATCTGGCTTTGACGTGTCCCAAACAAGGTCCCCTTTAAAAGCCACCACTTCCTTCACCAACTCCGCCAATTCCTTAATAGTCACCTCCTTTCCACTCCCAACATTCAAGTGCTCCAACCCACTATATTCCTCCATCAAGAACACCACTGCGTCAGCCAAATCATCCACATGCATAAACTCCCTCAACGGACTCCCTGTCCCCCACACCACCACCTCTTTGGCCCCCGCCGCCTTCGCCTCGTGGAGCCTCCTCATCAATGCCGGCAAAACGTGCGAATTCTCAGGATGGAAGTTGTCATTAGGGCCGTACAAATTAGTTGGCATTCCGGAAATCGCATCCCAATTGTACTGAATCCGGTAAGCTTGGCACATTTTGATTCCGGCAATCTTGGCCACCGCGTACCACTCATTGGTGGGCTCCAGTGGGGCGGTGAGCAGCGCGCTTTCCGGGATCGGTTGGGGCGCGAATTTCGGATATATGCAGGAGGAACCGAGGAAAAGAAATTTCTTGACTCCATGGCGATAAGAGGAATCGATGACATTGGTTTGGATCTGCAGATTGATGGCTATGAAATCAGCAGGGTAAGTGTTATTGGCGTGGATGCCACCGACTTTGGCCGCCGCGAGGATCACGAACCGTGGCTTCTCAGCGGCGAAGAAGGTGTCAACGGCGGATTGGCAGGTGAGGTCGAGCTCGCCGTGGGTGCGGAGGACGAGGTTTTTGAAGCCGAGAGCCTGCAGCTTGCGCACGATGGCGGAGCCGACGAGTCCGCGGTGGCCAGCAACGAAGATCTTGGCCGACTTGTCGGAAAGGAAAGAGGAGGAATCTACTAAAACACACATAGAAAAAAAAAAACAAAAATGAAGGGGTAGGTCAGACAGAACGAGATCCAACTGAGAACTGTTTGGCACCTGAGAAAATGCGGGGAAAAAAAAAAGAAGAAGAAATTTTACGTAACAAATGAGAGAGAGAGGGAGAGAAGGAGACCGTGGCCGTGTTCGTCCATTGCTGGAGGGGTGCGTTTTTTATGCGGAGCTCGCAAAGACACGGCAGCAGTTTCTTCCGACTGTGTCTCTTTAGACTGCGAGATCCTAGGAGGATTCTTGATTCAGTTGTAAATTGCAATGGAGGGAGATTGTGCCAAAAACCGTGAGACCAGACTCGAGCCTTTTTAGGCAAAAGGATACAGATGTTTTGGGCCCATCAGGTAGGAAGGATTGTCTTTCCGGGCTTGTAATTACGCTTTAGCCTGTTTTGTCCTGAGCCTATGCAAGGCCCCCAATTAAATCCGACAAAAACATTTCCAGTACGGAAGAAACTTCGCTTGTCAATTCAACCCAACAACACAAAAAAAAAAAAAAAAAAAAAAGGAACACATTCCAGGAAACTTCTTTCCATGTAACCATTTTTCTTAACACCTTTTTTCTATAGGATTGGCTGGTTAACTCTTAATGTCTCGTTCTACAATTTGTGCTCAAGTGGAGCATCGAACTACTGTAGAGAAGTCGTGGCCCATTTCCAACACATTATGCCCAGTCAAGATCAATCGGCCCAAGTTCAGTAACAAAAGGCCGATTGTCTAACCTAGCTTCCAGAATCAATCATGAGTTTCTCTAGACAGCAGTAATAGGCCCAAGTCCAATATCAAAAGGCCTATGGTCTAACCTTGTTTCAAATCTCAAACAGAAGTTCTCCAGACGTAGTTCTGAGGTCCTTTTTTTGTACCCTAAAATAAGAGTTCAACACAAAGCTTCAAAGGAAGCTCTATATTTCTTTCGTAGTTCTCTCCTTTTTCTTTTTTTTTTTACTTCCATTTCGTTAATGAGGTTTAAATGTTTTCTACCTTGTCTACACATTATTATATTCATCAGCTTAATTAGTTAAGCGGCGCCGCTTTCATCTTGTGTTTGCCTTTGCAGATCACAAACAGAAATGTTCCATTTCCCACGTCACAGGCTTGTTGACAAAGTTAGGAACCCTTTTTATCGACTGAAGTCCACTTTGCTTACGTTGTGCAAGAGATACAGGCAAATCTTGCTTTATTTAAAATCATTCTTCTTTGAAGGAAGAAGCGAGGACTTTAAACTTTATCAAGATAAGAGTAATTTAGTATCTAAAAGCAAAATCAATGAATTAATCGTAGATGTTAATTAAATTAACAATCGACAGCGGGGGCCGGTTTGATTTCCACCTGACGGAAAGTCTTGTACATCACACTCTTTCCACCTGGCAGTTCCTGCTTGACCACACCTCGACACAGGTGCCCATCCACGTCAGCATTGTCCATGGCCCACAGAATGGGCTTCCTCATGCACTGCAACGATAACAAAAGTCAAATGTCGAGCAACAACAAATCTCGCTCAGAAGAAAAAAAACAAAAAACAAAAAACAAAAACAAAAACGAAAAGAAAAAAGGAACACAAAACAAAAGAATTCAGGGTAGGAGATATTTACGTTGGAGCAAGCAGCAGATCGCGGAACTTCTCGACGTCACCGTTTGGACGAAGGTCTTCAATGCTGTAGCCAGTAGGAACTTCCTACTGATTGCAGTTAATGCTATTTTTGCTACTACTATCAATCAATTTCCGAATCTAAAACAAACATGCCAATCAATGCTCACAACACATCTACTTTTAACTAAAAATGAGTAACAAGATTGGCAAAAACTCCAATGCCCGGATCAAATTATTCAATGAAAAAGGAATCGACGACACGTGCAAAACCCAAAATTAAAATTTTCGCAAATCAAGTGGCGGCAAGAAGCATAAAAAGAGATATACGCGCCAAATATAGAGCTTTATCTAACTATTTGGGTTGGAAGAAACAAGAACCCGAACCACGAGAAAAACCCGAAAGAGGCAATCGGGCAAGCGACAAATGTGTGTGAATGAGAATACAAAAACGGACTCAGTGTGTGTTTAGAAGGCAAAAGGAGTAGACGTATAAATAGGGTCCAAAAAGAACGGCAAGCAGGCACGAGATTGGCTTTTCCTTTTTTTTTTTTAATATACTTTAAAGGTAAAATTTAATGGTAATTAATAACTTGCATTTGAAATTTAAGTAAATACAAAAATAATAAATTCTAGTGAATATAAATAATTTTTATATTAATTAATATAATCTAAAATTTTCTATATCTTTCCGAGAGAGAGAAGGAATGGGTGTGCAATTTCGAGTGTACACGAGGCGGCGTATTGTGCTGAGCTGGAGGCACGTTGGGGGTCTTACGTAGCCCGTGGCCACTTTTTGTTGAGTCCCGCGAATCCATGTGTCGCTTCAATACACTGCCTGCATTCTGGCAGCCGGAGCAATTTGCTTTAAGAATTCGCGACGGCGCACCGATTTTCTTGGCGCGTGGGAAGATTGATTGGGCTCCTCTTATTGCGTACACACGAGGGTCCTTGTATTTTCCATGCAGCTTGGTCGTAGGTTATGGTAGAAATGGGTCGCAGTTGTTACACGTGTAGCTGTCTCACGGACATACCGCTACTAGCCTACTCTTGCTCCGCAATATTGCTTGCTCTATGTTGAGAGTTGAAACCCTTTTTTCTTATGTCCCATTGAACTGGCACGCATTTTCTAGTGAACTTATTTAAAAAAAAAAAAAAAAAAAAAAAAAGGTTTCAGCAAATGTATTTCTATAGTGGACTTTGTAATTATATTGAACTTGTAATTTAAAATACTTACATCTCTCACCAAACTTACTTCAATCATGAACGACATCGCGAGAAGAATTCGCGTGATAAATTTTAATGAAATTTAGAATTAAAGAATGACCCAATTCCGTTAATGGAAACAGTACAATTCGTCGTCTTAGGTAGGTGACGGAACTTGTTGTCGTGGTGGACTTCTTTGTCCTACGGGCGACCCAAGAGTGATTGGCGTAATGAGCGCCAATCAAGTGCTCCATTCAAATCGGAAAGAAAGCTGCAGTTTTTTGTTCTTACAACAAAGTTACCTTTTAAATGTACTTAGGCTTTAACCCTCAATCATAATCTAGCCACTCCTAATCGACATTGCTCAATAATGCAAAGCCAACCACTATTGTAAGAATGCGCCTTGCTTTTAGCCCCGACACACACACACACACACATATATATATATTCTCCCCAATTTTTTGTGGGGACTTGGGTGGGTCCATTCACGCAGCTTCAGGCCGCGGGCCCTCTGAAAAACACTAGGGCTCTCATCTCTGCACAAGTTGGAAACTGTTTCCATGGACAGCAAAGCGATGAACTGAGTTAGGCCATTTAAGTTTTATCCGAGCTTCTAGGGTTGTCAAGCTCTGAACAAATTACGCAGCAACGAAGGAATGAGGATCATCCCAAATGGCAGGGTGAATTTTCAAACAAGCGTGGCTAGAAATTGAGTTGAGCTCCATCCTTCTCGCGCGACTTTGGGCCACAGACCGCCGGCTCGCTAGCCCATTATTTAATTTAAATAGCTCATTTTGGAAACAACCCCGGCGCCCAGGCAACAAGTGTTTTGATTATACGAGCTTTTTTTTGCGGGCCTTCTTACCTAAAACAACTGGTAAAGGATACGAGTATGGGAATTTCTGCGTGCAGAGGCCAAACTTTTTCGCCCACGTGGTGGGCCCCAAAAGGCTGAGAAGTGGAAAGGCAAGGCACGGGCGTTGCATTTTGCTGCCCTTTTTCCTTCGGTTCGCCCAGCGCGCGAGCCTTTTCGGCATACAACTTTTGTGAAAATGGGGAACACAACGTGGGAGAATCAATTCCCCTCGCTCTCCAACGAAGATTTGGGTTGGGCCACTCCTCCCCTTCTATCAATATTCTCGCAACTTTAATTTATTTAGTTGCTTTACCATAATCAAAAGTGAAAAGTATTGCAACTATATATTATTTATCACACATCTCCATGAAATCCATGGTGGGTTTTGTTTGGTTTGGATTTTTAGCAATGATAACTCCTCCTACACTCCTCGTGTCTTCGATTTCTATCTTTCAATCTTTTCATTACAACAAGTGGAAACAATAAGCAAAGGGGTGGCGTTGCATTTAAATTCTTTAGATGGCCACGAATTCTAGGGGAATTCAAATATACCCCACGTACTGTATTCTCGAATTCTAGGGGAAATTTCGAGGCATGACAGATGCCGTCCCAGTGGCCAGTTGTCTAGTTGGAAGAAGTGGCAATAATTATCGAGCTAGTTAAGAAATGTTTAATGAACACACAATTGGCCTTTTCTTTTCCCCTTCTGCGTAGCCGTAAGCAATGTGTGTTAAACTTTGTCGAAGCTCAGGGAAGTAAAAAACCTGATGAAAGAAGCCAAAATAGGAGCAAAGCTTGTACATTTAGTGCCCTGTATCAAAGCAAATTGACAAGGAAAGCATAGCAGGGCACCGTGAACCACAAATGAATGTAAATGCATGTGCCTGTGGTGTATGGGTCCGTGTAGCAAGTACGAAAAGGTTAGGAAGAGGTCCAAGAACAATGTTGGGTATTTTTCACGGGGCACTTTTCTGGCACCTAACCGTGTACCCTAATTCTGATGCTGGGTCACAATCACACCTATATATATATATATTTGGAAATCAATGGAACTGCCTAGGAAAAGTGGCACTCGTTAGAAGCAACTGCAAGTCTGCAATCAATGATGTTTATGAAAATTCATGGATGTGAATTACATGCCCATTTTTAGCCTGTGGAATCTACAGCAACATAGCAAAAGTATTGAGGAAATGCAGGTCATATACTGTACCATCTTTGTTGAGAATAAAAATTGAGACGCTGCCCCTTTTTTTTTTGGCTTAAGAACTAAAATAAAGCTCTAATCGGTAAATGGAAACAAAGAAGCATGCAGTCAATAATAAGAAAATGGTTGTCGTTATCAGTAATTGTTTGTTATAATGGCAAATGTTCAGATCCAACTGTTTTGAGTTTGCAGTAATTGAGGTTTCTAGAAACTCGAGCCCTCTAAATATAGAATTTTAAAGCTAATATACTTGAAATTTTAAATATATTAAAATTTTGGTCTTTTTAATTTAAATTATTAATTTTTTCAATTAATATAAATTAAATAAAATTTTATACATGTTAAATTGAGTTAATTGAATCACATCAACTTTGTCGTAGATATGATTTCGCATGAAGAAATAATCTTATTTTGAGAATTTCATTCACATCTTAAAGATATATATATATATATATTTCACTTTTAAAGATATAAATCTAAATTATTAATTACTCACTTCCAACCTAATTTCACGAGAATGAAGATGGTTTATTCTACTTTGATCTTATTCTCCGACGACAATAAGATAAACTCAAAAGAAAAAAAAAAAAAAAAGGAAATGGCGTCTAATCCGATAACCGGAAAGGAAACAAACGTCAAGGTCGCTTTTCTCCCAAGTAATACCTTAATGTCTCCCTCTTTCACGGTTCTCGTGTCTTGTTGGCTGACGGTCTAGTCCTCATTTTAGCAGTTCATGTAGACCCTACCAATCCTCCACTGCCACATTGGGTGAGTCAACGAAAGTACGTTCTGTTACTTAATGACGCAATATCATGGGGATCCAATTGGACGGTACAGACGAAGAAGACAAGACATCCACAAGTCTCATGAATGTCGGGTCTAAGAAATTATCTTTTTATTTAAAAAAAAAAAAAACATATAATAAACAATGAATTAAATAAAATATATGATTACATATTACATTACTTATTACAAATTTTATATTGAATAATAATTACTGTGCATTATATATTAATTGTTGCATATTTTATTAAAAACAATTTGTACCGTCAATGTCCCCGTTTATATCTCTGAGTCTATTTAATTTTTTCAATGGACAGATATTCCACCCAACTTGGTACTCGTAACGCACAGCATTTTACCTAATATAACACTTCGATGAAGTTTTCCTCGCCAATCTTTTGGTACACAATACGGTACCGCAGTTTTCATTGCTAAGAAGCAAAGGTCTTTGTGGGCAGGTTAACGTAAAATGATTATTGCCAAAAAGGGAAAAATAAACGCAACAAATAGAACAAGAAAACATGCCAATAAATAGGCCACAATGATGGGGATGATACTTAGGCTGTTGCAAACCTAGGCATCTAACAGTAAGGGTAGAGACCTGTCGAGGGGCGCTGTTTCAGATCTTTACTTTCTGGGTTTTTTTGTTTTTTTTCCCCACTCGTAAGGGGCCTCTCAAATCAAGAGATCCATGTCAGTGGATTTTTGATGTGCCGAATGACCTACGTGTTTCCGATCAGGATGGTCTGTTGGGGGTACATTTTCAATGTTTTCTTTGGTTTTTTGTTTTTTTTTGCATCACCCGCGTCCTTCTCAGTTTCTCGCCCTCTCACTCTCATCCCACCCTGACAAAACCGTGTCAGTATCACACACCTGATTCCCGCCCATTTTCTCTCCCTGTAAAGGCACCAATTTTGGCTAGAGATGGAATCTCAGAAAAGAAAGCGATACACTCAAAAAAGATGAAAGAAAGTGAAAAGGGAAGGGGAAAAAGAAAAATGAATAGATAATATATTTTTCCCGAGTTATCCAAAGGTGAGAGAGAGTGTGTGAGGCAACGCAAAAGACGGTGGACTGAAAAGAGAAAGGTCGGTCGATGCACCCAACAAAGACGAGAGACAGTGAAAATGAGAGAGACATGGAGGAGAGGAACAACACATTTTAGCCTTTAGTTCGGTTTTCTCTCTCTGAAGACAGGGAGACAGGGAGACAGAGAGAGAACATTAAACATGTTTAGGTTGGTCACAATTTTAGTATTTTAGGAAGACCTATTGGTTCTTGTCTAGGATCATTAACGAGCCATGGATTTGAGCCACCCGTTTGTTCTTTGTATCATCTGTCTCTCTTTAGCTAAACTTTCTTCCTCCTACGAGCCTCGTAACCATGAAGGTATATATGACCAACGCCATCACAATTTCTATACGTAGTTACTGTAGTTACTAGTTACCCACAATTGGCTCTTTATTCTGTTGTTTAATTTGGGTTTACAGTGGAGGCCTTGATCAGTATAAAGCAAGCGCTGAACGATCCACACGGTGTTTTGAACAACTGGGATGGAGACTCTGTAGACCCCTGTAGCTGGGCTATGATCACTTGCTCGCCTGAGAATCTCGTTATTGGCCTGTGCGTTTTTCTTGCTTCCTTTCATTGCGCTGTGTGTTTTTTTTTTTTTCCTTCATTGTTTGGTCTGTGCTTATTGATATGTTCTGGCTTCAAAGAAATTGAACAATGGTCTTTTCTGAGTTTTGACAGGGGGGCTCCAAGCCAATCTCTTTCTGGGACTCTGTCTGGGACTATTGGAAATCTCACAAACCTTCGCCAAGTGTAAGAACCAAGTGGTCCATTAAATTTTCTAAACAATTTTCTGATAAACCCATTCCCACTTTCTCTGTCTTCTAAATCTTTTTATGTTGCGATTTGTTGGCCTTTACGTGAAGGCTGTTGCAGAACAATAACATCTCCGGTGAAATCCCTCCTAAACTTGGAACTCTTCCTAAACTTCAAACGTTGGATCTCTCTAACAATCGATTTCATGGTGCTATACCACAGGCTTTTGGTCAGTTGAAGTCTCTCCAATACCTGTAAGTTTTATTTGTCACTTAACCTTTTGTAATCTGCTTGGTTGCCAAGAAAATGGTAGAACGAAAACGAAATAGAATTATCTGTCTTAATTAGTTTATATAAAAATCGGTGGAAAAAAGAAAAAAATGACTTTTTTTTGACCAGTTGTGCGGAGGAGTGGATAAATTTGTTCCCAATTTAATATTCACTAATTAACAACCAAATGGTTTTTGTCGCTTTATCATCTTTTGAGTGGCTGACTTTGATATCTTTCTTTGTGTGATCTTACCTACCGTTTTTTGTTTGTCATGTGATGGGAGTAGAAGGCTGAACAACAATAGCTTGTCTGGACTTTTTGCCGCGTCTTTAGCCAAAATACCAGGACTTGTTTTCTTGTGAGTATTTGGTTTCTTTTGTTGGCACTTGGAAAAATGTTTGAATTCCTTGAAAATAGGGACAATCTGCTACATGTTAAGTTACCCTGATTTTGGTCGTTTCTTTCAATTTCTGATTGATGGGCCTGTATTTTTTTTAATATTGCTCTGGCTTTTCAGGGACCTGTCTTATAACAATCTCAGTGGACCAGTGCCCAAGTTCCCTGCAAGAACTTTCAAGTATTATTTCGGTGCAGGAGCACGTCTCACGATATTCTGCGTTCTAATTGATCAATATTTCACTTTATATCGTATTTTAATACTATCTTTCACTGTTGATGAATTCAGTGTTGTGGGAAATCCATTGATTTGTGGAAGCAGCTCGAGTGAAGGTTGCTTTGGGTCTGCCAATCCGGGCCCTCTTTCCTTCTCTCTACATTCATCACCTGGTAATTTCTGTATAGGCCTCGTTTTTTCTCCTCAGTCTTTCCTTTCTCCTTCAATTTATTTGCTTTGCTTATCTTCTTAATTTTTAGGGAAGCACAAGTCCAAGCAATTGGCAATTGCACTTGGAGTTGGCTTGAGCTTTCTCATCCTCTTGCTCTTATCAGTTGGACTCCTTTGGCACGGAAGGAAACAGAGAAGCCAAACCGTACTTAACATTAATGGTTGGTAATGCAGTAACTCTATTATATGCTAATGATAGCACTTAACAATTGAAAGCTCTTAACGGGTTATGGTTTCAGTTGCAGACAAGCAAGAGCAAGAGCTAATTAGCCTAGGTAACCTAAGGAACTTCAGTTTCAGGGAGCTTCAACAAGCCACAGACAATTTCAGCTCAAAGAACATACTTGGTGCTGGTGGTTTTGGCAATGTATACAAGGGAAAGCTAGGAGATGGTATCATGGTGGCAGTGAAGCGTCTAAATGATATATCTGGAGCAGCCGGGGAATCACAGTTTAGAACAGAATTGGAGATGATCAGCCTTGCTGTTCACAGGAATGTGCTCCGGTTGATTGGTTATTGTGCTACTTCCAGGGAGCGGCTACTAGTCTATCCTTACATGTCTAATGGCAGTGTAGCGACCAGGCTTAGAGGTTAGTACTCACGCTCATTACTTCAAACAGGCAATGCATGCAGCCAAGGTAGAATTGTAAATGGTAGAATTGAATTCCTTGAATGCCAAAGATGATAATATCTCTAATGGAGAATCTAGATTGCCTGTTGCTAAAAATTTCTGGATTACCTGAATCTTGTTTTCCAACGGAGCAAATGTTTACGTGATATAAACATTTCTCTGTGCAATGCTCAGGAAAAATGTATACTGGTTGAGTGCTAGCAATGGCATGGTTCCATGAATTGTTAGTGCATTTGAATGTTTCCCTGATATTGGGCATTAATAATGACAGGGAAACCTGCGTTGAACTGGAACGCAAGGAAGAGGATAGCCATTGGAGCTGCCAGGGGTCTTCTATATCTACACGAGCAATGTGATCCAAAGATAATCCATAGAGACGTGAAGGCTGCTAATGTGCTTCTTGATGACTACTGTGAAGCTGTAGTTGGTGATTTTGGCCTTGCGAAGCTTCTTGACCATGCTGATTCCCATGTTACCACTGCTGTCCGTGGCACAGTCGGACACATTGCACCCGAGTACCTCTCCACTGGCCAGTCATCTGAGAAAACTGATGTTTTTGGATTTGGCATACTCATAATAGAACTTATAACTGGAATGAGAGCTCTGGAGTTTGGAAAAACTATCCATCAAAAAGGAGCAATGCTTGAGTGGGTAAGGTCATCTACAGCTAGTATATTCTAAATATGTTTTCAATTTTATTACAAAAATCATGACAACAACCTCGGAAGTGGTTTCATGTCTGTTTTAAGCGTTTAGTCCTTGCATTGGTATCCAGAGGTCGCTGTTTCTTCTGTTCCCTGTTCTCCAAGATTATGCCCACATTTTCTGAATTGAAATTCTTCTTTGGCAGTAATTTTTGGATCATCTTCTGTTTAGATTTTGTAACCTATTTCTGGATACAGATTAACACCGTGACACTTAACAACAATCAATGGTGACAGGTGAAGAAGATACAGCAGGAAAAGAAAGTAGAGGAGTTAGTGGACAGGGAGCTAGGGAGCAACTATGATCGAATTGAGGTGGGAGATATGGTGCAAGTGGCTCTTCTATGCACTCAATACCTCCCAGCCCACCGTCCCAAAATGTCAGAAGTGGTCCGGATGCTCGAAGGCGATGGCCTTGCTGAGAAGTGGGCAGCATCACACAATCATGTTAACACTAGTCCGAATCTCTCTCACATTAACAGCAGCAATGAGAGCACGTTTCGCCCCACGATTGCAGCGACACATGATAACCATGGTCATGATCACTCCAGCAGCATTTTTGCCACGAGAATGGATGAAGACGATGATGAGCAGTCTTTGGATACCTATGCAATTGAACTCTCCGGTCCAAGATGACCAAAAAATAAAAAAAAATTTGAACCCACAATGCAAAGTAGAACTTTTGAGGGATAGGAGAATGGTTTTTCACTTCCCCATTTTTAGGCTTTAGCTAATTCTTCACAAGCTGGAAGCAACTTTTCCTCTTATTTATAGCACGGCAATGTAAATACCTTTTTCGCATTTCTAGCCAGTTTCTACGGGATGTTGCAAACATGTGTGGTATACCAAAGTAGAAAGGTGACTCATGGGTGTGCCTCCCGCCAAGTGGGCCATGCCAAGAGTGGGGAAAGAGAGAAAGAACAACATCGTCAGAACCTCTACTCAGAAGCATGTGGACGGTTTTTGACTTAAAAAGAGTTCTATGTATTTACCTTTTTTTTTTCAATAAAAAATGTTTGAACCGTAATTGAGCAAGTGAAGGCTGATGGGTGCAGTGAGCTGGTCTCGTCAGATGTCAACCTGTCAAGGTATGAGTTGTTAATGGTCGTTTCCGATTGGATGGCTTTGTAGGTCAGGCGAGTTAGCTGCTTCGCTCTCTTGTTTCTTTTTCCCCCCTAATTACGTTACACAGTGAAATTCAATATCAGCATGATTTATGGTCAAGACGTACTTCTTATGACTTTTTGTAATTTTCAGCTTGTAAATTCCCTCCTTGCCCATCCTTTGTTTTGAGCTTGAGACCTCCGATGTGAAAGCTTTAGACTGTTTTTGGGTCGGAATGGAAGAAATTTTCTAACCAAACCGACACTCTGGGCTTCTATTTATTTCAAACCGAAACGAAACCATGTGTTGGGGCCCTTCAATAATATGTCTGATGAACCTGATAGAGAAAGAATTTTAAAGACTCATCCCTATTGGGCCAGCCCACTGGACCCATGTGCCTTTAACGCTGCGCGCCCTCGAAGATATGGGAGGCGCCATGTGTTGCATATATGAATCTGAAATGGATATACCATAAAACTAAATAGAGTCCAACGAGAGAAAAAAACAAAAACAAAAAACCAACTGAATAAAAAAATAAATTCAAGTAAATATAAAATATCTTATATACAATTTGTTTTTTACTGTCCCTCTTTTGATTGGATTTATTCTTTGCTTCATTTCCTTAATTTTTCTTTTAAAATTTTGTAAATTTCAGTATAATAATAGTATTTGATTAATATTGTTTAATTTTAATATATAAATTTGTATAAAGATTATGTTCATTATACTGATATAACTTTATCATATTATATATGTTGATATAATTTGATAAATATCTTATTATAATACTTTTTTTCTTATGTTGTACATTCGTTAGGTAGAGCTTCTTATAATTGTTGAAACAGTTATTTTTTCTTTTTAAAAGAACATATAGCAATTGTTGAAATATCAATTTAAATTTAACTTTTTGGTTTTTCAGGTCTTTGGGCTAAGAGGGCAGGAAGTTTTGTATTTGCGGACTTTTGCAAGCTTTAGACACTGTGGTCCAACAGTTGAACGACACCATTGATAGCGAATCCCGTGTGTATTAGGAAACATGGGTTACGGGGGCTCAGAATTGGATTCTTATGGAACCAGTTATTTTCTCTAAAATAGTGTGCGCTTGCCAATAACCATTGGATTCTTTGAAAAGGGAGAGAAGAAAAAACGTAGGTCATATCTTGGCCTTGTCGCACTGAAACTGTCTAGCACTGTCCTACATTACCACAAACTCCAATTTTGAATCACAATCCTAGTCATTCTTAAATTTTCATTGTGTATCTGTTTTGCAAACTCTCCATGCAAAAAAATGGACTCGTCGTCACTGGTTTGGATTCCATTAACTTCGTTGGGTCCCTCCCTGGGATGTATGAAATGATGGGCATGTGATTGCTCGTGGGTTTGACGGATTCTTCTCTCCTTTTGCCTACTCTGGGTTTTAATTAGGAATAAAAAGCTAGATTCAATGTCAGAAGAAACTAAACGCTTGACACTTAAAAAATATAATCGTTATGTTATTTTCTTCCATATAATATTCTTAATTATCGTATATAACTTGATAAAGAGTAAAGAATTCTGTATTTTAAAAATAAATTTATAAAATTTTCTGATTATTAATTTAAAATTTTCAGTAAATGGGAAATTAAAAATATTATTTAACATAATATTAAAAATTTATTATTTGTTTATATTCTTGAATTCAACTTTTTATTATTATTATTATTATTTAATTTCATCAATTCAATTTAATTTAATAGTATATAAATTTAATCCATTAATTTAATTTTGTTATATTATAAATTAATCAAGTTTAAGTTATTATTTGACATTCTAACCGCTTTTAGTGGCGCGAAGCAACCTTCAAACGCGGTCGTGTCGCCTACAATCAACAGGTTCGAATTGTACTCAGGATCCATAATGCTTCCGAGACAATAAGAGAACTCTGAACCCAATCGAGTTAACGAAGACAAGGGCCCCATCGCCGAGACCAAAGAACGCCAGGTGCATCTGCCATCTGTTAAAAAATCCTGCTGTTGACACAGACTGCATCCAAAGACAACATCGTCTGGGACAATTTTGCTTTCGCCTGATGATTCAAGAGTCATTTGCTCTATAGCCATCATTCCCCGTGTGCTACTTTTACTGGCAAAGGCTGAGGCTTTAAGCCTTATAGCCAGAAGAACCATCCTAGTATTTGACGGGTCAGGAAACCCCTACAATATCATAGTTTGAGCAACTGCCAAACAAGAGCAGCCTGCCTTTTGTCTTTTTTCTTGGGTTACATAAAATTCTCCACTTAGAATGGACCAAAAGAAGTTCTTTCGTGACTGGTTGGGATCATCATCGTGAAACTGACGGCTACAGAAGAACATGCCCAATTTCTGTCAGGTTTTTGGGCCCATTCAGACAGGCCGAGAGAAGACCGTAGCCCATTAATCGAAAGAAAAACGGGCCGGGCAAATGATTCGACTTTCCATTTTCCAGACACTTCGTTTCTACGAGCAGTTTTCCTGTATTTTCCTTGCGATCGGTCGCTATGGCGGCTCGATGCATACTCTGAAAGTCACAAAGCCGAACCTCAAAGTCATCATCTCCCCGTGAAGTGAAGGCTCAAACGATGGTGGTGATCGAACCGGATCAGGAGACCTCGCCGGAAAACCCGCCGAAACTGAAAACAACCACTGCGTCATCGTCATCGTCATCGTCATCATCTTTGAGCGAAACGACTACGGATGGCGGCGATAAAGAAATTATCAAAACCTGTGAAGAAGAAGGAAAGGACGGTGCCCTAAACGATGACGAATTGCAAAAGCAGGTTTTTTTTTTTTTTGTCTTTTTGGATTTTCCTCGATAATAGTGGCAGGTTTCGATTGTCTTGTTCATTGATGGTGGAATTCAATTTAATTCATTTGATTTGAATATGGAAACCAGAGAGCTCTAACGTTAGCGAATGAAGCGAAATTGGAAGGCAATAAGCTGTTTGGCGACGGCCGGTACGAGGAAGCGTTGTTCCGATACCAGGTTGCTTTAGAGGTTACGCCGGAGACTTCGCTGACGGAGGAATTGCGATCCATTTGCTACGCAAACCGCGCTATTTGCTTCTTAAGACTGGTAGCTTTTTTTCCGTGCTAATTTAATATTCTTACACCCTTCCCCAGACCCGGAAGCCTCATGCAATTGGACGCCTTTTTATTTACAAAGAATTTGTTGCCTTGTGAATTTGGATCTGTGTTTATACTCATCAAGGACATGACTGGCTATATACGGAACGCACAGATGAAATTTGTAACTTGAGTAGATGATTGTATAATATGCTTCCTAAATGTATCTCAGGGAAAGTATGAGGACACAATCAAGGAATGCACAAAAGCACTAGAACTCAATCCTTCATATGTGAAAGCTCTGGTTAGAAGAGGAGAGGCCCATGAAAAGCTTGAGCACTTTGAGGAGGCTATTGCTGGTAATGTCAAATGATTTAAGATGATGACTCATCATTGGCATCTGTAATATAGTGTAATTGTTGATGACAATCCTTATTCGTTCCTAGTAGGTTCACCATCCCCTTCCCAGGCCACAAGTGTGTGCCTACAGGCACATTTTGCTTGTCATGCTGATAAGACTGTAAATCTGTGATAATTGTTTGCTTAAAAGAAAAACCTTGCTTCCAATCTTGCAGATATGAAAAAGATTTTGGAATTGGATCCTTTGAATGATCAAGCTAAGAAATCAATTCGCTACTTGGAACCGTTGGCTGCAGAAAAACGAGAAAAAATGAAGGAAGAGATGATCGGTAAGCTGTATTGAATGTTTGATTGGTGTCTCGTATTTGTCTATTCTTTTACCTCTTTCTTGAGAAGGGGGGAATTTTGCTTGTGTAAGATAATATGTTTGAATCTATAATAATCATCAATTGTGGCATTGTGCTTTTATTACTGTTGAAAGAAATTCTTTGGATTTTATTGTGCCTACAGAATAATGGTCACCGTCACCATTTAAAGCCACCAACAATGCTGTAGACACAGATATGTGATGTCTTTTAGCTTTGGGCCCTATAATAACTGAACATTAATATGCTTGTCATTTTTTGGTAGAAAAGGATTTAGCAAGGAAGCCGACTTTTGTAAAACCACTTAATTATGCTTACTATTGAATTTTGCCATGGGGAACAATTACTTAAATTTACCACGTCAGACTTTGGTTCCGTTCTTCACTCATTGGCGCACCCCTGTTAACCGGTTATGTTCATGGCCTTCCTTTGAACACAAACATCTTTTCAATTTTAATTTGCTTCAACCATATTTCCGGATGTGGAGTAGTTTATTTTGCACAATTATGTCTCTGAAGATATTTTTCTCTGTTCTACCCAAGATAAAGATTTTATTCATGCTGGAATAATGGTCTCATTTCATTGACAGTTTGGAGGTTTTGGTGACTGGTTTATTTTCATCCTATTGTTTTCACATGATTGATTTTCAATTAACATGCATAAGGCGATCTTCTGTGAGCAGGAAAACTGAAGGAAATGGGAAACTCATTGCTTGGACGGTTTGGGATGAGCATTGATAACTTCAAAGCTGTTAAAGATCCAAATACTGGCTCCTATTCTATTTCTTTCCAACGTTAGTGTGATAGCACGAGGTCCTCGGTGGTTAGTGCTCGGGAATATGGTGAAGAATCATGAAGCATTTATCTAGTATATCATTTTATGTGCAGAATCTGTAAGAGCATAAGTATGGTGCAGAGTTGATGTAGTAATGGAACTTGGGGAACTTTTTTGGTTCATTTCACACAAATGATTGAATGATGGGCGCCTGAAATTGAGTTGTGTACATTCATTGTGATCCAAATATAACTGCTTGGGTTTGCAGATAGACTTTTCTCGTTTTTCTATCACACCTTCAGAGCAACAGCAGCCAGCCTCCTTACATTAGCGATTAGTTTTCACCTGCTAACGAGTCGAGTCATCACCCAGTTAATTTTCGATGTCATCCTATTGGATGAATTGCAGATTGAGCCAAAATATGAGTTAGCTTCCGACTCCTGAATTACCTCTTTTGTTCTCTCGAAAAGAGAGCATTTGTTCAGACACCGGCCGGGTATCCCACTGAGCAGGACAATAGTGTGATAAATCAGTTTCAATTTCATTAGGGATGAAAAGAAATAATATCCAAGCGAGGGCGTAGTTCAATGAGAAAAGCAACAAACAAGCAAAGTGAATCATAAATGCTACAGTCGCCGTCTCTTTGACATCAAGCTTTGCAATAAAATTACAATCTCCCATTTCCAATACAACGTCACCGTACCGCTAATAAACATCCAGGCAAAATCCCCCTAAAACGTGTTCACCTGTCCACAACAACCAACTTCTGTAACATCGTTGTCTTATTCAATCACCGTGTTGGATAGTAGGAGAAGGAATCTTGCACCTGACCTGGCTCCAACAGCACAGGTCTAACATTAAAACTGAAGGACAAAAAAAAAAAGTCCGAAGTGGAGGGAAGCCCAAAAGGACATCTTTGCCTAAACAATGGTGTAATATTGGACAGCGCAAATGGAAGTTCACAAAAAACGGAGGGAAGGGGGGAATAGCAACAGGGGAATATGGCACCTGGCAGGAAACAAAAGCCCAAGTGACTGTAGGCCGAGAAACCACCAGCAGACAAATAAAAGGATGCTGGAAGGAGGTAAAAGACTCATTATATAAGCGGACCAAGAACCCATTGATTGTCAACTACTCCAATCTTTTAGCTACTTCAGGCTCTTGAATAACTCCTAAAGTTCTTGAGCCGTGCATCGATGCATGAGAGGTGCCATAGAAGAATAAGAAGCGACAACGATTATTCAGGGGAGACAGCCTGGAAAATAAATGAGTTGAAAGCTACAATTTTTTCCGGACCCCACAATGTAGGAGTGGGCGCACTTGTCTTTTGGAACGCACCGAAATATAGGGAAACCGATCATGGATAACCCTGTAAGCAAAAAATAAATGGTAGAGGGCAGTGCAGCTAAAAACTCTTGCATGTTCGAGCTTTGAGGGCAATATAATGTACATGATTATTATTATTGTAATTTTCTGGTTTCTCGACACTCATCCTCAACAGCATTGTTGAGAAAAGGAACGCTTCTACAACTCTTAACAGCATATGTTTTGATCAAGCCCCTATAATGATGCATTGCAGATAATAAATAAGTAATTTATATTGCAAAGAAACCTCTATGAACCTTTGGCACCAAAGCCACTTCATGTTACGGGAACTTCAAGAATTTAACTCATGGGGATTTGCCAACAGCAACATTATTAGGCTTGTTGAAAAATGAATCCTCTTCACCTCACATTTCCATGGCATCAGCATGGCCGGTATCGTGTGAGAGCTGTTTCTGTGTTATCATATTAGCATGCTGTTCCAAGTATTCTTTGCTGTTCATTTCTGTTAATCTGCATCCATTCATGGTTGGTGATTACAATGAATATGATAATCAAAACTAGATAGCCCTACACAAAAAAGGAGAAAATGAACAGGAAAAGCTGTTTATGGATGATCATGTTTAAAAAACTTTGCGATTAAGTGATAAGGAAAGAAAAACATCAATTCTAAGCAAGTGAAAAATAGAACCAAGAAAGAAAATGAAAGAACAACGGAAGAGAATGACAACATAGAAGGATGTTATCCATATTAGTTTTCACACTTTCTTTCCTTTCACATGATCATGTTCATAGGAGTTATGAGTTCTTTCTCATGAAATGCAAATAAAACTAAATCAATGATATATCAAACATTTTGATTTACCTACTAATAGTGCGGTCCTTTGCAAAACCCAATTCATTGTCTACACAAAGGTCGGAATCATCACTTCTCCTTGATCTTCTAGAGGTTCTGGGTGCAATCTGCTGGGCTTCAGAAATTGTCACTACCCTTTCAAAAAGTTCTATAGGACTTCCCTCCGCTGCACATAGTAGTCTAGCCCTGTTTTCATACATTACCTGTAATCGTAGCAGCGGAATTGTTTCAAAAAGCTAAAATGTTAGGATTTTTAGAAAGGAAAAGGGATAGAAGACAGTACTTGTGAGTCCATTAAATTTACGAGATTCACAAAAATAAGTTGATGCCCCACTTTACATTATAATTCCATCATGCAGTCCTCCAAGAAGTAAAAAATCTTGGCATAACATCAAAAGGAGTTATCCATACTCATGCATCCATGAAACTATGAAACCAAGTCCAGATAAGAAGACTAAAGATTCTGTGGAAAAAAAATTTGTTATTGTCACATCCTGATTCCTGAAATTGAATAGGTCATCCACTTTAAGTACTTTTTCATTTCAATGAATGGGACCAAAGGGAAAGTGTAAAACTCATGACCATAAAGGATGGATAGTTTTGATTTAAAAAAGTGCTCTGATGGGGTTGCTTGCGGGGAGGAAAAGGGTGGAATGGTGAGGAAACATTTGCATCTGGCAAATTTTTCAACTCAGTGACATAATCCAAGTTGCATTCATTTTTTACCACCTCTACACATTGCACATCCTTTACACCCAAGAGCAATAGAAGCCATATTAATCCTAACATCCAACAGGAAGTCAGGTGCAGCAAGAGAAATGGCATTGCAAGGAGCAGGAACAAATATATTAACTTTCACTAACCCTGGATTAAGAGGCCAAAACCCTGAGTGCTACTTTGTTAGAAAAGATATCAATTAGTCCTAATTTCCATAGGTTGACCGAACTCAGGAAAAAAGGCATAATGCAAAGAAAAAATCTAGCAATGTATTTAAGATAATGAAAAAAATAAATAAATAACACCAAACATACATCTACCAAGGTGACAAACCGATAAGCCGCTGTCCTGTTGTGGAGTCCAAATATAGGAACACCTTCCAATGCCAAGGTATGAAATTTATCTGTTCAATATGAAAATTTATTCATTTCTTTCCTCAAAATAACTGCAGAATATTTCTGAGATATGCACTAAAAGGAACAGATATCTGGAATCCAAGATAGAAGTGACCCACTAGTTGGACAGATCCTACCAGCCAACAAGTATAAAAGCTAGGAAAAGTAATCTTCAAGAGAAGGGCAGGGATTTTCTCATTGACAGAACCATACACAAGGAAACAGACTAACGGCAGATATTTTGGAGGTGAAAATATAAGTATTAAGTGGTTCTTTGGTTTATTTTTCCATGAATGTAGCAAGTTCCATAATCCAATCATGTCAAGCCTCATTTTCTAACTTGCAATTCTAAACTCAATATGGACTGGCACATCCAAACTATAAGTTGATTGCATAAACAGTGCAAGCCAACATTCATTCAGGTTGATATGACTCACTGAAAAGTCCAAAATAATCTGCAGCTCCTAGAGGCCTGTCACAAAGTTCCTCAAAAAGAAAGTATGCACATCCATTAGCACCCAGTGGAACCTGAACAGATTCGGGAATAAAGCAAAATCAATATCCCTCAGTAGACTGTGCTTTCCACATTGAAGAAGAAAACAAACTTGCACACACCTGCAATGTTCTACCCATCACAACTTCCACCTGAAGGGGGACAGCTGCTTCTTCCCCTATCAGTTGTTGAAACTTTTGCCTAAGAACACCAGACAAATCTTTTCCAATAAAGTAAAAGCCTTGCTCAGCCTGAAGTTTGATTGTATCATGATGTCATCAAAACAATTTAGATGGAAGTTAACAGCTGGAAATGCAGAAATATAATTTTCTTCATTCACAAAAGATATTTGAATCCATACCGAAGTCAATTTCCGGTAATCTACTGATGATCCAATTTCATGAACCACACACCTTTCCTAGAACAACACAAGATATCCAGATATTAAAATTATACACCAGTGCCATTCTTGGAGAAGTACACTAACTAACCATAAGCAAGGCTTTAATTAACATCAAATGGTCACCTACCTTCAGAGTTGCAATGAAGGGTAAAAAAAGATCCCTCTGCAGTCCACCTTCATAGAGATTATCTGGAGCACGATTTGACGTGGCAACAAGAATCTAGACTTGCCTCCATCATGCACAAACAAGTAAGTTCTACATTCCTTGTTAATTCTCAACCAAAAGCATAAATATATAGAAATTAAATGAGGTTGAAATAGAAAGTAGACTTACAATACCATTACTGAATAATTGACTAAAAAGACGGTACAGTATTAGTGCATCAGCTACATCAGTAACCTACAATGAATGTTGGCCTCAAAACCTTTAATCAAACTAACTCAATCAATTAAATACAACAGGTGAGCAACTAATATACCATGAATTCATCGAGACATAATAAGATAGCCTCGTCTGATATCTCTGCTGCAACAACTTCAAGTGGATCTGACACACCCTTGTGCCTCTGCAAGAAATCAACATATACTGTGATGCCATAAACTCACCTCAGCATCTGTGTAAATAAGACCAAATGCAAAGTAAAAGTAACATTAACAGCATAAAACTGTTTAAAAAGAGAGTGATATTCACAGCATACTTACAGAATACCATTTGTGTCTTTTGTGTGGATATGGGGCTTTGTGCAACTACTAAGTGTCAGATTGAGTTACTAAACACGCCAGTGAAAGCAGATTGAATAACTGGAAAGAAAATTACTTTACCACCAATATGCGATTGCATAGGAGAAAAATTAACTGTCCAGTAGTTTAAAAGAAGAAATGTGCAAGGCCACATGGGAGATATTTGAATGTTATCGATCAAGTTAACAAGCATGTGTTTGTCTGTGTCTGTTTGAGATCCAAAAAAATGAAAGAGAGACAATAGCCTGCTAAAATGGATATCCATAAAACAGGCAAAGTACATGGTGTGCTGGATTCTTACTTGCAAGCGGCTGTGAACATTCAACATAAAGTCATGAAAATGAATCCTCTTTTTCCTCCAATTTTCGGGCCTGAGGAAATGGATATAATGAGATTAAGCAAGCAATAACAAGCTAGGAATCAATGTTGAAGCTGGAAATGATGATAAGATTATTCGTCTTTCCATCTGTGCTTCTTATTGAGTTTAAAAAATTTTGAATTTCAACTACTCTTTGACACCAGAGAGATAAACAAGGAGAAGTAGTCATGTCAGAATAATATCAATGTCAAGCTTACAGTCGTTCATAGAACAAATCCATCAGCATGGTCTTCCCTGTGCCCACTCCTCCATAAAGATATAGTCCTTTAACAGGCGAATATGACAACTGCGGAATGAAATAAGACCACAACCATCTACTTCTGGAAAAAATTGTTGACTTGTAGGTGAGATTGCATTCGAGGTTGATTAAACTAGAAAATAAAAAATCTAGAAATTTTGTAGCCAAAAGTGAAATTTTACAGGATAAGATAAAAGGGCTTGAGTGCATTAGAGAAATACAATTTTTTGAAATGGGAAAATAAATATATCAGGAACACGAGTAGTAGCATACCTTCCCAATTTATCTGAAGATGAATAGCGGTCCAATTTGCAGGCATCGGCTGACACAACAATTTCATCATAGAGTCTCTGAAGCTCTCTTATGGTGCCTACCTGCAAAAAATCATCATCAGTAGTCCCCTAAACAAGAAGTTCCAGTTAATTTCCTTAGGAGAAACTAAGGTATACAGCCTATGAAGCAGCTTAAACAAGAAGCTGAAATATCCAGAATTGAATCCACAGGAACCTAGGAGCAAGTAGACAATCCATAGGCAAGCTCATGCTTCCAGGAAGCAACACCAAAGAAAATACTGAAGTGGTCCAGCACGAACCAAGGTAATAAAACCGTTCTTTGTTCAATCTCCAGAAACAAAAGGAAATATTGTTACCGAAACAAACAAAGATTATAACTTTTCATCAATAAAATGCCAAGACCCAAACCCCAATACCTGGCAGCTATCCCCATCCACAAGCTCACCCGCAGCAATTCTTCTTTCATACTCAACAAGCGGTCCCCCTCCAACCAACTCTGCATTCCAAATCAACAAAACCGCCATAACAGAATGAACAATAAGCAATTCACCATCAAGCACCGCCTCTTCTCAAAGTAATACAAGAAAAATAAGGAATTGGATACAACCTCCGTTGGAAACTTTAGCGGCCTCCGTTGACAGAGCTCTCAAGATGACAGATTCAGAACATAAATATCGATCATTGACACCATAATTTTTGCGTCCATAAATATAAGGAGGACCACAATTGTTGAATGTCAAATTCTTCTCCCTCGTCAGCAAGCTGGTTGAGCAATGGCGTTCTTGACGCCGAACCGCGGATACAAAGTAGCGTATCGATCTAACACTCCTTGTCATACTTCTCAATTCAAATCAGTATCCTTTCTCTCTTCTCCCTCGCAATTATTGAGTCCTGCCAAAGCTACGCAAAACCTCAGTTCCCTACAGCCCAATAATTCCAATCTCACTTATCAGTGATGTGATTTTCAAAAAAAAAAAAAAAAAGAAAAAGACAAAAGAAAATAAATAGAAGAAGACAGACAAGATAATCAGAATCTTTACCCAAGAAAATTAGAATCTTTATATTGTAAACTCCAATTTACGAGAAAGAAAATCAAAGAAAAAGAAAAGAAAATTAATATTAAAAGATGAAGGCACCTGGGACAGGTAGGCGAGCCGAAATTCTCTCTAACGAAAATTCAAAGCCTTTCAAGAACGATCCCAGTTCTTTTCAACGAAAATTCTCTGTGCTCGTAATTTGGGAAAATAAAGAAAGAAAAAGAATAAAAAAGGGAGATGGAATTTTTTCCACTTATGGCGCACCAAAGTTTCAGGAATCCTCAATCGGAGAGCCTCCGTTGGTTTTGTTGTTGATTCTTTGACTTGTACTTAACAATTAAACTAACTGCCCTTTCCCGAAGTTTATACAAAAAAACCAAAAAAATATCGGTTTACAATACTGTAATTTAACTGACCCACGTGGGATGTGAGTCAGCTAAGACGTCATCGATGAGCAACTTTACAATTTTGCACCGCACCATTAGTGAATAAGAGACGCAATTTTTTTTTTTTTAAGTATATATATATAATTCTTTTAAAAGGTAATTCTATAATTAGACTCTGTAGTTAAAGATGTACATGTTAAAAATTTTTAAAAATTTTAATAATTATTTTAATTATTTATAAAAAAATAATTTTTATAATTAATTTTATTATAAATCTACTTAATATTTAAAAATAATATTAAAATTGAATCAATTTATTATATATTATTTATTAATTTATTTTATTATAATTTTTATTTTTTAAAATATAATATTTAATATAAAAATTTAATGATAATTTAATTTATTTTTTATTAATTTAAATTTAAAATTTTAATGAAATATTTTATTAATAAATAATAATTTATAAATAAGTATATCAATAAATTTTATATTTATTATAAGGTGAAAAAAGTTTCCTCAAATTTTCTTTTTATTGTAAAAGAAAAAAAAGTTGGCGTAACGGCGCCCAAAACGATAACGAAATTTAAATCTGTACCAAAAAAAGGGGGCAACTTTACAGGAGAAGTGGGCCCCTTTCCGCCAGATCCCATTCCCGTGAGCCTATCGCCACATTCTCTTTTTTGTAAGTGGGCCCGAGCGCAGAACACGCACGGGACCGAAAGAGCGGACAAAATGCTCTCCCACGACCACGAGGTCAAGAGCCAGGTATGTTTAAAAAAATAAAATAAAATTTTGTTTACAGGTTCTTTTTATTTGAGTTATTTTTTTTTTCTCATTTTATTTGTATTGCAACTTGATTTAACAGAAAATTTTATGGAATGTAACGTTAAAGGCTTATTTAGACAACAAAAATAAAGTAAAAAAATAAAAAGTGTAGAGATTTCTTTTTGAATATCCGCATAAACTCTGAGGGTATATATTATATTGAATATTTTGCTTGAAAATTAACAGAAATAACTGTTGAGAACTAGGACTGGAGCCCATTTCATTTTCTGAGGAAGTTCTCCCTTTGTTCACAAGTGCCGTGGTACAATTGAATTGACCCTCCTGTCTCACCGTAGCCTACAAGGAAGCAAGAAATGCCACTACCATCACTATCATTGATTCATTCTCACTTACCATTCCTCCGTCAGTGCCGCCGCACTACCGCAAGCTTGGTAGAAATATTAAAACAGGAACGACAATTCTAATGATACTTTGACCACAAAAGAAAGGTGTCTTCTAATATATTCAACTAAATACAACTAATTTTTATATTATATATATTATAAAAATTAATTATTTCACTTGAATTCATTATTTTTAAATTTATCTTTCTATTTTTCACGATAATATCGTTTATTAGTGTTAAATTAGGTGACCCTTCAACTCCAAACCACCAAAAATAAAAAGAAATAAAAAAAATTATGTAATATTTTTTAATAAAAATTTATGGTCACATAAAAATAATTATAAATAATTAAACAAACTAATTTTGAAAAAATAAAAAGACCCCTTAAAATAAAAAAGCATATAACTTTCCTATAAATATTCTTCTATGTTCACCATACCCAAGCTATTCTTCTACATTCACCTAACTCAACGGACTCCTCTTCCCTTCCCACAACGCTGGCGTGTGTCTGTACGTTGCAGAGAAGAATTCGCATATTTAATTGTTTAAAACTTCGAATCGTGGGAGACGCGCTGAACACTATGGTAATTGATCAAGCAATTATTAAAGTTAAGGAATATTCTCCACCCAGAGGAAACTCGAGTTCGTTGCCTTTCTTTTTTTTTTTTTTTTTTTTAATCCAAGGTATTTTCTCTTTAAACAGCCAAATCAACATAAAATTCAAAAGGAAACATCAGAGATTTTTTTTCACTTTTTCTTCATTTCTCAATAATAATAATAATAATTAATTAACAATTATATTACACACTCTATATTTAAAATAAGATAACAATTGTATATTATATTATTAAATATAATAAATCATATATTTACATTTGATTTTGATAATAAAAAATAAATTTTGTCAAATCTTTTTAAAAATATTTAAATTAATTATAAAAATATCATTATAATTAATATGAATGGATCAAAATGTCCTTAGTGTATAATAATAATAATAATAATAATAATAATAATAAATATTAGAACTCAAATACAACCATTAAAATTTCAAAATATAACCATTGCCTTTATAATTATATAAGTAAGCTTTTATAAAAGCCAACTAAATTTTTTTTTCAAAAAAATATCTAATTTGTTTTCAATATATAATTTAAAAGCAAAAACATCTTCTAATAATTGTTATCATTGTTGATTGACCCAACTAATTAAGATGTTTGACTTGTTACTCACAAAAATAGAGAGTGCGACTTATTACCATGTCTTAAATATAGGATGTATGATATAATATTTATTTATTTATTTATTCTTATTAATAAATAGCCCCAAACAATTATGCTTTGTTTAATATTAGTATTTGTAGTTATTTTGGCCAATAACAATAAGAGACGTGGCCGCTTGTCAGCATAAATTTTATTTAGCAATGAATTTATAAACTTTGAATTGATGTCAACGCATCATACCTCTACCATTGCTTTTTTTTTTTTTTTTGGTTATTGTAAGTTCTAATTAAATGTGTGTGTGTGTGTGTGTGCTTTTAAAAAAAAAAAAATTATTTATTTGAGGTTTATTGGACCATAAACTATGTAACAAAAAAGTTTTTTTTTTTTTCATTTCTATAAATCATACACCTTTTTCAAAAATTAAAGTTCAAAATTTTTAGATATAATTCTAAATTTTTAATTGTTGAGTGTCTCTTAAGTGACATTAAACGTGACATTTTGAAATTCTGGGCAGAAAGTGAACGTTCACACAATTTGAATGAAACACATACGCAGTTAAGAACTTGAACCTTAATACCAATGTTCTCCCTTTGTGAGATTCATATTGTGAGACGAAACAACGCAAGGGAACATCTCGTTTGTTTTTGTTGTCGTTGTTGTTTCTTTTGGTCTAGTTGTTGTATTAATTAGCAAAACGGTTGTTAAAATGTTAATTGATCGCTTGTGTTCTAGCGGGAATACGTTGGGTAATATTTCAATCGACATATTCAAAGTTGAGAGCGATTTGAAGGGAAGATCCGGTTTGGAACATTCTCAATTAGGAGTTGAATGTATGAAAACCTCCAGCTTAATGATAGGTAATTACAAATTCGATCACAATTTCAAATTTAAATCTAAATTAAACCAACATATTTTAACTTCAAAATGAAATTTAATTGATTTAATTTCATAATTTTAATTTAAAATTAATTAAATTAAAATTTAAAATTTTTTTAAATTAAAAATTATTAATTTAATGAATTATTAAAAATTATTAAGTTAACAATAATTCGATTAAAAAAATAAAAATAAAAAAAATTAAATGAAAAAATTAGTAACATTAATTTTAATTAATTAAGTTTAAAAAAAAATTTAACTATAAAAGAAATAAATATTAATAATAAAAATAAACTCATTATTAAAATTTTTTTATTTGTAATTCCTACATTAATAAAATTTAGTGGCATTAACTCCACTTATTTTTATTTTAAATTTAAATGGACAAATTCTAACAAATATATAATTAGTGAATATAAGTAATTAAGAAAAGATATTAATTGTGAATCCTTGATTGGTTAACTAGTCAATTAAATCTTAATTGTATATGTTTCCCTTAAATTATGTAAAAAGGCAACTCGGCAAAAAACTTATCTGTTGGTTAAAAAAAATGATGCCTTGTAAATTAAAAAATATTCAACTGAAAAATTTATTATGTCTGATTTTTTTTTTGAAAAAAAAAACATTGCACTGAACCAAATTGAATAAAAGTGAAATTGAAATCAAAATCGAACCCAAACCGTCGGTTCCACTGGATCGTGTGGTTTGGCTACGATTTTTTTTCCTCTTTTGGGCTGAAATTGCTGGTCCAGAGCTCGAATTGGCCCAGAAGCAGAAGCGCTGTTAGGGCTAAGTCATTATATGATTTATTGAAAATTTTTTTTTTCTTTTGCTTTGTTGCCAAACATGAAGCAAATGGTTCCTTTTTTCCGCTTAAAAAATTGTCAAGTTGAAACAAGCTGGTGGGAATTGGAAAAACAGGGTAAAGGACAATTGGCAATAGATAAAGAGTCACGTTACTGGGAACCACTCTATTAAAATAATAAATTTTTAAAAATTTACTTTTAGATAAAAAAAATCATTTAATGTACATAAAAAGTTACAAAATATGTAACTAAGTCAAACCATATATTTCAATAAAAAAAAGTGCAACAAAAAATCATTATTTGATGCTATACTTTTTATCATTAAAATAATAATTTTTAAAAATTTTATTGTTAGACAAAAAAATCACTTTGTATGTATAAAAAATAATAAAATGTATATGTAAGTTAAATAATATATTCAAAAGAAATTTGGGAAAAAAGTGCAACAAAGAGGATATTTCATGGCATTACATTTTTCATCAATTTTCAAGCACATTTTATTCTGACGACATGCATATTTTATTAAATTTTTTATATATATCGTTTGATTTTTGTAAAAAAAAAAAAAAAAAAAGAAGAAGATATATATATATATATATTAAATATATATTTTATTATAAATGAAGTCCACATGACTTATGGACCCTGCATCGTTACTCGCAAAGCTCTCGATACTTAAATTCGGGATGGAATCATTTAGAACATTGTGTTAATGGACCGACGGAAATCTATAAATATATGAGAGTTGAACAAAAAGACGCTGTTCTTTTTAACGGTAAAATTCCAGCTATGTCCTTCAGTTTGTTTTTCAAAAAATGCCCTTAGTTTTTAAAACCGCCCCGCCCCGCCCCGCCCCGTCCCGTCCCGCCCCTTCTTTCATCTGACCTCTCGTACAAACGTATACTGTATTGTCTCTGCTTCTCTCTCTCGTTCTCTCCAAAAACAGACCAGTGAGCTGTGAGTTAGAACTCTATCCGAATTTTCAGAAATAAAAATAAAAATAAAAAAATTCATACACCCCTTTTATTAGAATCAAACACAAAAATAAGCCAAAATCAAATCAATTTAATTTGTGAGATACTCCGTTAAATAAATTCAAAATGAAAAAAATAAAAAATCAAATAAAAAGTTAATGGTAATATAATATGGATCTTGTAGATAAGTTTTTAAGAGAACAAAAAAGTTTATTATTATTATTATTATTATTTAATTTTTTATTTATATATGTCCATTATGTACACAAATATATGTTGTACTTGCATACTGCTTAGCTTTTGTAAATTATATAAACACATTTATATTACCATTATCTTGTATTCTTTTTTATTTATTTTATATTAATAACAGTTTGTTTATAGAATGAAATTACTTTTTTTTTTTAATTTTCTATATTTATAATATTTTATACATATATGTTGATAGAGGGCCAAGCTTCTTGTTGTTGCTGTTCTTCTTCTTCCTTTTTAAGTCTCATGTGATGAAGTACGTGGTCATCGAAAAGGCACGTAGCACCACGTCAAACACCAAGGCAATCCGTCTAATTATGCAAAAGTAAATTAATAATTCATTCATAATCAATTAAACAAACGCTTGAGTGAGGTCACCAACCCATTTGTGCAAAATAAAATTAAAAATTATCTGAGAAAATTTCAGCAAAACATCCAAGTTGATGTGGGAAATTTAGAAGAACCAAGTTGATGAGGACGAAAATACTGATTTGCCCTCCTACATGTATGTGTATGGGTGTGTGTGTGTGTGTGTATATACATATATGTATGTATGTATATGTAAACTAAAGAAGACAATTAAAAGAACACGTGGCGCCCACTTTCAGGATGTGTCATGGAAATATGTAAAGCCAAGTTGGCAAGTACAGCCGCGTTTAACGTTGAAATTATGGGAGTGTTCCTCTAAATCTAAGGAATAGTATTTTGGTGTAAAAGAGTCCAACATTATAAATTAATTTAAAAATTAAATATAGATTTCCCAAAAAAAAAAAAAAAAAAACAAATCAAGAAAACAAAAATTATGTACCGTGCCTGATGGACGATTTCAGAAAGGAACAGAGATGCATATTTTGGGGAGTACCAAATTAAAAAGAAAAAGGAGGGAGTAGTTGGGAACACTGCTTTACGATCATTTTCATAAATAAACACTAAAAGTTTTATTTTTCAAAGCAGAAAATGACTTTTATTGTATACATGTTCTCATTTAATTTGTGTTTTCTGCGACCGTATGTACATAAATTAACTAGGTTTCTTGCAGAGAGCATCTTGATGGATTTTGAAAATTCAAGTGGTAGCCCAATGAAGGTGAAGAATCTGTGTCACTGATGACGAACACGCCGAGTTGATGATGATTCGGAGAATGGACAAATGAATATTAATATTTGTTGACCCATTTACCAAAACATGCACACTTTTTTTTTTTCTTTTTTTTTTTTAAGCAAGTGGTAAAAAGACTTGATTATCGGTGGATAGATTCCGCCAACAACTATCATTTATATAATCTATGATTTATGTAGACAAGTGTTTTGAGAAGAAATTATTTATAAATCCTTGAAACCTTTTTGCACTACCCAAAAAGCAACAAAAAAAGAGAGGAACGATGGAGTCTTTAGCAGTAGGTGGATAATGGTTTATTGTTTCCCTTCTCCATAACTGGCTTTCCTTGCTTCCCAGATTTTCCTTTCCTCTTCAATTTATTTCCATACGGTTTAAGTGAGCAGATAATTTTTCTGGATTTCCGAGACTATGGTTCTAAAGAAATGAATTTACGCTTTTTTAAAAAAAAAAAAAAATTTCAGTTTCATTCCTTCCAAATTAACAATAATGAATTATAAGTTAACCTTTGACTCGAAAAGAATTATAACTAAACTTAATTTTCAGGTCAACCTCAATCCATCACCATTAAAATGGGTCCAAGTGGGTCCGAGTTAGCCCACTAACATTTTTATTGGGGAAGGGGGGCGTATGGCAAATTTGCTGCCACACTATTAAGAAATTGGGCAAAATTACCTGACAGTTGAAGGCGTAATTGCACAAATAGAGTTAGAGGGGCAAAGTTAAATAAATGGACAAACTTCAGAAGCAAAATCGAAGGCTCTATTCCTATTATGAACGGTCAGTCTTGGCGATTGTGAATTAATTACGAATGAATGACACTATTCTTACAAATAAATCATAAAGACATCTTTGTTGCTCAGAGCTGCTCTTTCCTAGATCTGTTGTTACAGGAATATGGAAAATTAACTGATTATTCGATATTCTTTGTATAGCCTCAGTTTAATTGGAAAGTCATATAAATAACACGAACGCTAAATCTTAGAAAAATATTTAATTCTACTCAATTGTGAAATTAAGAATGTGGATTAAATTCAGAAAAGAAAAGAAAAGAAATTTTCAACCTTTGGGATTTCTCTTTTAAAAAAAGAGTATTATTGTCTTCGAATACATAAAAGGATAATGTACCTAAACCAAGTCCAAAGAAGTTGCAAGTGGAAGGCCCACTTGCTTGCCATAGATCACCCTCTCCTGTCTTCGAATACACAATTCTCTATGCCTGCAAAAGAAAAACATCAAACTAAGTCAAGTGGATGAAAGAAAACACAGTCTCAACACCTCTGTGTTAAAGTATTCACATATTTATTTATATGTATTTGCGTTTCCTCCCTGACCAAAGCCAATTCCCATCATCAAGAATCCGACCAGTTGAAGAGCCCTAGTCGTCCAAGCCCAACACACCATGCCTTCTCCTGTTCTGCAGCTGCAAAGAGCCGTCAACACCGCATGCACCCCCTCCACTTCTTCTTACAAGCCTTCTCCGGCCACCGTGAACTCGTGGTGGGTCCCCGTAGCTCTGGATACCAGCAGTATCAGTGGTGCTCCTGTGCCTGATCACGTGGCTTGTCACCACACCCGCACTGTGGGCCCCGACCAGTGCTGCTCCGCCGTGGTCCAGACCATCAATGCTCCGGTCTCCACCGTGTGGTCCGTTGTCCGGCGTTTCGACAACCCTCAGGCTTACAAGCACTTCCTCAAGAGCTGTCAAGTCATCGAGGGAGACGGCAACGTAGGGACACTCCGACAGGTCCACGTCGTCTCGGGCCTTCCCGCTGAGTCCAGCACGGAACGGCTCGAGATTCTCGACGACGAACGCCACGTTCTCAGTTTCAGCGTGATCGGGGGAGAGCACAGGCTGACAAATTACAGGTCCGTCACCACGCTCCATGCTTCGCCCAATGGGAAAGGTACAGTTGTCATTGAATCGTACGTCGTTGACATACCGCCCGGAAACACCAAAGAAGATACCTGTAGTTTTGCTGACACAATTGTCCGGTGCAACCTCCAGTCTTTGTCTCAGATCGCTGAGAACATGGCAAGGGGTGGCCAGATACCATCACCGTCACCATCACCACCATCATCATCATCATCATCATCTTGAACTTGAATTATCTATTCTGATTAATTATTTTGCAGTTTTTGTTTCCAATGTATGTGGGTCGGGTAGTGATCATCGATCATGATGAATGGATGTATTCTTCATGCCCACAGTAATGGAAATTTGCAGTTCCAGATATATTATTTGTCGGGGCTTGGAGGTGATAGCTAGTAAACCGCCCAACCCGTATTTAATGGTTTAGTTGTGGTTTAAAAATCTGAAAACTCGATCACTTAATAATGCTAAAATTTAAAATTATATTTTACAGAAATCTTGAGTTATAATTAGTTTTTTTTTTTTTTTTTTACACCATTGGAAAAAATTCAACCATTTCTTTAAATTTAAAATTTTAATCCATTTACATTTGTGTTTAAATATAATTATTTTTTTTTCCAATAATTCAAACCATTAAACCAACCAAATCAATTCGATACTATTAATAAAATTTTGATTAGTATTACATTTATATTAGTATGATTGTAATTTAAAAAATTTTTAAATTGTTGCTAACAATTTAATTTGAATATATGAGTCAAACCGATGCCAACAAACCACCGTACACCTCTAGTGATGGTATAATGTTTTGCTGTTATGTTATCTTTGTGTTTCCTTCAAGATTTGCCACTTCACTGTAGTATAAAATCATATAGTAAATATGTAATTTCTGGACTCTATCTAATGTCTATGTTCATTACAATTTCACTTAGCTTTTGAATTTTATTGATGGGGGAAGGTGCTCCACGTAAATAGGTGATTAGACGGGGATTTCTAATTTAACTCACTTACGATATGAGTTAAATTAACTCAATTTTGAATATGAGTAAAAATTCAATTGAGATTAAGTTAAAATGAAAAAAAGAAAAAAAAAATTTAATTTTAGCACTTGTTGTAACTTGGATTTAAGATTTGTATTTTAACACAGATGACAAGGTGGGTAATATGCAGGCCCGGGTGCCTGCTTCTTCTCTAAATCTAATTTATTCGCCACACTTTCTAGATTCTAAAAGTTGAATTTACGTACGATCAAATGGATATTTCATAGAGAAATACCAGTTCCTGGATGGTGAGCACATAAAAATGTGAATTAGGACTGTAAATTTTGTAACACATCCAAGAAAATAATTTTGAAACACATGCCGACAGAGTGGATGAAGGGCTGAGATACACATACTTCTTTTGGCTTAACTATATTCTGTTTTGTAATAAATTAGCATTAAGTATAGGAAAAAAAAGAAAAACTAAAAAACAAAAGCACCCATTGGACGCGGATCAAACTGGATTTTGTTTATCACATTTTCGATGATGTTTGGAGAGAGCAAAGTTGGACCTTTCGTGATAGATATTCGGCATTGACTTTTCCCACAGGTTGCTAGGAAACTTCTTGTTTCTTATCCATGTTCCAGACAAGAAATCCCTGAAGAAGCGAGAATGAATCAACTTTCTAAAATTAAATATAACACTAAAGTGAAATTTTCTTTTGTCTTTTTGGGTACTCTAAGGTAATCGGGAATTTTCCGTATTAGAGACTTTGAATTCTTGTAACACAATCCTGCCGTAAGTGATGGAGGAATCAAGAGCTGCCGTGCAACTTGGCTGCAACTATTCAACTTGTATTAAAAAACATGGGCAAGTTGTTAATTTTTTTGCCAGCTTTTATATTATCTGTCTGCTTGCTTACTATGTGCTGTACGCAAGAGGGATCGAAATTGGAGCCGCAAGTTGGCTTGCAAGTGGGCATTCGGGGCTCTATTGTTCTCGTTAGGATGAGAATTATAAATCAGAGCTGCCCATGTATCTTCGTCTCTCTGGATTTTGACCAGATGGCCGCACAGGGCCATCTTCTTCTTTTTGTTTTTTTTTTTTCTAAAAGCCCCCTCTTGTCTTGTAAGCAAAAATCATTAGACGCAGTCTTTTCCCCGATGATACCACAATTCAAACTTTCATCTACCCTTACAAGGTTTCAATAAGGGAAATTTACATTTAGACCAATTTGACCGGCCCGACCGGATATAATAACAAAGATTTTTACCTGATGGTTCCACTGAGGGTTTTGCTGAGAGAAATCAACCATGTAGCAATGTATCCATCAACATGTAAGAGATCGATTTTGTAAAAGGCTTTTTGGGCGTCCTTGGTTTTCCAGGATACTATGAATAAAACTACCTTTGCCGTTCAAAGTCCAAAAGGGCGCAAAAAAAAAAAAAAAAACATTTAAGAGATCAGCTTGTAGTTGGATTTCCATCGTGTTTGGTTTCCGCTATAGTACCCAAAAAGTTATGTTCGATTATTATTATTATTTCAACAGACTAGACAAAATGACATTCTACACTCTCCCGGATTTAGAAACGATATCTATTATTAGATAAATTTTATTTCACTTAATCAGCCATGATTTGCATGACCAGTGACCTTATACTCGGAAGATCACTCTCAATCTGCGGGTATGTGGTGTAAGCACAAATGGCGCGCCCATGGAGAAATTGAAGAACCCAGCTGAACCAAACTAAATACTGTGTGCGTAGCATATTGGGTTGTGGTGTCAATTTGGAAGCATCCAACTTTATGAGGTTAATTCGTTTAAAATAGTCTGGCACTCTGACATAGATCATCTTTCTCAAATAATTGAGGCACAAAGGGACCCTCACATAGTGTCGTGGCCACCAATTTCTAATGCGAATTTTTGTGTTTTTTATTATGTGTACGCATTGCTTGTACGGGGATCTAGCGCCCCCCCGCCCCTCCCCGGGGGGGTTACACCATAGGGTGGTGCCATACTGCCCCGTGTTAGCACGTGGTCTTTTAAAACAGGGCTATTTATTTCAAGGGACCCTAGGCCACAAGCAGCTTTGCCTGTCGTTTAGCATTCTTTTGTTTTTTCTGTATGGCCAAGAGGCAGCAAGAATGACCCGTTTTCGTCCTGAGGCTACAACTGAACTGAAATAATTTCTACGTTGCTGCCTTCTTTTTTGCCAAATTTATATCAGCGAGTCACAGCATAAGGCTCCCCCAATCTGAGTTAACGAGATGGGAATTTCAACAGCACTTCCTGGGATTTGACGTGCAAAGAGAGAGAGAGATAGTGCTTCATATTCCAAATATCTAAAGAAATAGCATCAATTGTATATCATTGAAGGAGCTCGTGTGTCAACTAAAGGACAGTTTCTACGAAGAATATGCTAATTCTGATTCATTGAGACTACCAGGCTAGGCAATCAGCCAATAAAAGAGATGAAACCATGGTACCCCTGAAAAGGTTCCTAGCTCAAAAGTTCAAAACGTACTGCAACCTTGATCATCGAACCTTTACACATTGTTTAGAAGTTCACGGGAGAATAGGAGCTTCTATAACCTGCAGTGGGTCCTCTCAATTTCCTCATCAAAGATGCAAAAGAACTCTGCAAGGTGAAGCAAATTATTACGTAAATGATTTGACACGAGTTTTCACTTAATTTGTTCATTACTGGTAAAATTGCAGCCAAAACAGGAGTACCTGTATTCTCTGGGGTAATCTGGCCCAAAAATCCAAGTTTGGAATTATCTGATCGAATAAGAACACCGAATCAGTTCAATTCATAGCAGCAGTCAAGACAAACTATGTGACCGATTGGTTGCTCAATGTATGTATCCTAAATGCAACAATTCAAACATCAAGTGTGGTGCATGCAAAACATGGTGATACAAAAAATATCTACCACGTCAAACATGTCAACAATCCTACTGCATCCAGCATGGTTAGTCAAATTCCACTCATGGAAATGAGCAATCCACACTATTATCTATCCAAACTAAAGTTTTTTTTTTTTTTTTCTTCTTTCCCTTAAGAAATAGATTTTGGTAAAATATTGTCGAGCTAGATATAGCTTAGTGGCCACCAAGCATAAAGCTTGAGGGTGAGATTTGGGATTTAAATTCTAGACTTTACTTATAGTTAATCCCCTCTCCTAACTCGACTGAAAAAAAATATATTATCGAGTCATTAAGTCAAACAGCAAAACAGAATAACTAGACAAACCTTTTATAGAACATTATTTTCTCTATTTTCACATTATTCCCCTACACAATTCAGAAAACGTGCTTGAACAGAGACTCACAGTTGCAAATTGGTTAGTCATGATGGATATCATTGGAATGCTAGAGCAGTCGCCTATTAGTGATTGCATGCCATGTGAGGTCATAGTCAATGTATTATGTAAAAAATACATAATATAGGCATACAAGCAATCCTGAACAAATTCAGTTAGTTCTCAGTACACTAATCAACCAATAACATCAAATCAAGCTTGCTAAGCTCGAGGACTTCTTTGCTATCATCAAATCACATTCACTATGCTTGAGAACTTCTCAACCAATTTCCATCATCCACCAGAAAGTTTGAACCATGTGAGCACTAAAATCCACTGTTCATTAACTCACTCTATCTACCTATTTATAGCCCAAAGGGATTCAACAAAGATTAAGAGCAATCCAATTGAGAAACTTCCATCCAGGTTAGTGAAAAGTGTGGATCAAAATGCAATATCCAAGACACTCAGCAAAAATAATTGGTGAGAAAAGATTATTGAACAAAAATTCAAGCAAGGACACCAGTTCAAATGATTAAAACAAATAAAACAGCAGAAGAGTAGACATACATCTAAACCGCGAATTTGAAGAAAGAAATACCGATAGACTACACCCACCAACAGATATCCTCCAAAAAGACATAACATACTGCAACACAAAGCAGTAAGTCAATCAAGCTGACCACAACACCATAAAGTTTGATCATGTTCATGACTAGAAAGGAAATACATGTTCAATGCACAGAAAACATACATGATCATTAAGGTACCAAACCACCCCCATCCTTTATTATGATTAGATACACTTATGGCACAACCAGAAGGATGCTTGAGAACTGCAGCCTGTCAGAAAAATAGGATAATAAGCCTTAAGTTTCAAAATGTAGGTAAAACCTCATTAATCAACTAATTGTGTTTTTTTTTTTTTTTACTTCACAAAGAAAAATTAACAGACAACTGCTAGGCAAAAAATTAAAAATCCCTCTCATATGTCATATCAAGATACATGACCACTTCTACAAAAATGTATGTTGAAAATATAACATCAAATTGAAAACTATATGCCATGTCTTACAAAAGCATGGGATGGGAAGAAAAAAGGGCTATAGCATTCACAAACACACATTGTGCATGGGCACATGCTCAAGAGGCCCTTATCCCAAAGGAATGCTAACAAACAAATGGCGTTTGGCAGATATGGAGAGGGCATCCCAATGCATAAATCTCCCACAGTGTGGGTCTAAGAAAGGGTCACGTATACAGTCTTACCCTTGTTAACCAAGAGGCTATTTCTTCAATTCATACCTGTGATCTCACAGTCAAGTAAAACTTTACCCTACACCAAAACTCAACCTTCTAACCAAGCTCACCTTTCTACTCAACATTGGAATATCCAACATATTAAATTTGCATAAATTCCACTCAATTACTACTTAGAGAAGGCTAGAAGGATCATGAACTTTGCAAAAAAGTGTATTGGCATAAAGTGCTCAAGCTAAGGGCTACACAAATCTTGGACTTCAAGTGCATGCATGTACTTTCATATGGCAACAAAAACAGCTTTTAACTACCAAATTTTGGCAATATAGTGTTTGTTAGATGTGTTGGAAAGCACTAAGCACCATGCCAAATATAATATCCAGATACTCACATAATCACAGTTTCCAATTTTTTCCAGTGAATGCGGCCCCTGTGAAACAAAAAGATGAACTGATTCAGAAAAATGTGAATCATCAGCTTCAGTGTGAAAAAAAAAAAAAGAAAAAGATAATATATATATACTACTGTATGAGATGGGAACATTTTTAAGGAAAAAGATCTCACGTTAACTCCATTTGAATTGCATATGACAGTCACAGAGAGTGAACAATTATGCTTGGGAGCCTCTCTTGTCATCTTAACAATCACACCCTTATTAGGATTGTGCTGATCTGCAGCATTGATTGTTACAAATAAGAGATTAGTACCTTTGGTTACAGCTAGATGTATGACAGGTTCAATGGCCAATCTCATAGTGGGGCCCCCACACCTATACTAATAGAAAGAGGGAACAATTTTCTTACCAATGATGTTAATGGATGTGCTTGAGTCATATCCAATAGTGGTGCAAACATCATAACCTGCAATATATTACATGGAGGTAGTAAAACTCTAAAAGAAAACTCTCTTGACATGGCTCATTCACTTGAAGTTGAAAAAGACATATCCAACCTAATGACTGCATAAAACTAAAGGACAGGAGACCAGAAGAATATTCTTTGTTATGCTCCATTGTTGTGTACCACATTATCCATGTCAACTAAACAGAACATGCAGATGAATGAAGATGTCTTCTGTCCAGTAAACAACTTCCCAAGGAAATCAAGGCATAAAAGAGCCATGCTTTCTTGATTCACAGACTCATAAGCTACAATGAACACAACTTGAATAATCTTTAAGTACATCAACAGGCCCTGAGATGCAAGCATGGGCTGAGACAACAAACACATTCACATCCAAAGCAATGTTTACCTCCTATGTTGTTAGCCACAAGTGCACTACATTCCAGGCCACAGCGTGACAACCCTCCACAATCCTACAGTTTTCAGAAGAAGTCAAGTCAACAGATGATTTAAGGTGCCCATGGAAGAAAGTACATTTAAAATTTAACAACCAGGAAACTTAATTGAGCATATTAATTAGTACCCTAAGGCAGACCTAACAGTCAACATCTACTAATTCTCCCATAACCACCAAAAGTGTGCTGCAGATCACAAGATATGAGGAACTACAGCATCTGTCTCAAATCAAATCATCTCTGAATAGTCAACCCAAAGAGAATCTGAATTGCTTTCTAGTGTAACCTTGCTGAAAGTACTTTTGTTCCAAGCAATAGAAAGCAAGATGTAATTGCTGATGGAGCTCAAATTTTTTAAGGAAACCACAACAAAAATAAAACGAAAATTAAAAGCAACGGTTGATGAAGGGAAGGAAAAAAAAGAAAAAAAAAAAAAAATATATATATATATCCCACCAAATGCACAATTAATTTCGCAAAATTTCAGTTCTATCAAAAACAAATTAATAGAGCAAGAAACATTACTACACATAAAGGGAAGAACCAATACCGGGCAGTCAAAACATCTAGGAGGGTTGTAATTGAAAATCATTCCATCACAGAGCTGCTCCAAGCAGTCAAATATGAGAAATTTAGGACAATCAACAGCAAATGACTGAGCTAAAAGAATAGAATTGCATGCAAAATGTCGTAGAATGTAAACGAACAAAGTAATATAAAGTCTTGATTTTTCATAATTAACAATGTGGAATCCAAGGAAATCTAGCTCTGAAAGGATCCAGACTTTCTAAAATCTAGATTTCCATGTTATTGGATCTAGAGTTTGAATTGGCAAGAATCTAAGTAAATCTAGTCCTGCATCTCTATATACAGATGCAAACAATACACCAAGGCTAAACATACAAATTCCTTTCCAGTGATCAAGGTTAAGATAATGGGTAGCAATTGACATGAACATGAGGATGAAAATCATCAACAGAAGTTCTGGGTATTAATCATGCTGTGAAAAGAAGAAACGCAAGAGACTGGAAGTGAGCTTCTGTAACATCCTGCAACAAAGCATGAGTTGCTTGGACTTCATCTAAATCTACTAAAGCCAAAAATGTTTGCACTCACTGGTATTCAGTCACAAAATCCACTCAATATTCCTTCATCTACTTTTACAAACAAGTAACGTTAATAAAATTTCAGAGCACACGATGTTGTATCTCAATCAAGCAACACTTAGGCTGCTCACAAGCCACTCATGATCATACACAATAAACAGGACCAGCTAGCCTATAGCTCACAAAGCCAATCATCACGAACAATAAAATCCAGTCAGATGGTTACATGCAACTTGTAGCTCGCCCTCCTAAACAAGTGAAAATACAGGGCTTGTTGCAATGATAAAGACGACTTAGAAAATAATTAAAGTAATAAAGCGTAACCTGATGGAGCCAACCTGAAACCAGACTACAGTCCCATTTGCTGCCACTTTATAAAACCTATATAGCAGAAAAGTCAACAAAAAGCGAATCGGTATACCATCGGAAAACCAAATCTAAAACGTAAAAGAAGATGTAGTAATGGGCAAGAATACATAATTCGCAATCCAACCACGTGCTTCATCGTTGAACGTAAACGTCAACGTCAAAAAAGTCGCATCTAGAATACCAATAATAAATCAAACAACGTTAAACCAATAATAAAAATAAAAAACTGTTGCCCAAAATTCCATTCTTGGTTATCACTACATATCAATGAAACGATATTGTGCAAGGCATTGAAAAGGAAGGGAGGACCACCAGCACGATGTAGAACAAAAATTAACGAATCGATTTGTTAAAAACGATAAACCGAAAAGCTTCAAGCTTTATGCGAAAATGAGAAATACCCAGATCAAGAAACAGCACAAAAAAATAAAGAAAGAAAGAAATAAAGAAAGAAAGTACCTACCCATCTTCACTGAGGACGCCATGAGGGTACTTTGGACGAGGGGAGGCCAAACTGAAACTATAAACCTTTTCTCCGTCGAAGTAACTCAGCTCGCACACTCCGGATTCCGAGTGGTTGTGGAGACACCCAACCCGGCCTACAACTGTTATCCATAAAACGAGCGCTACAGATTTCCAAGCATTTATTCCTATTATTCCTAATATCATTCTTTGATTTAGGAATATAAATCGATTTATTTATCTTTCTCTTTTTTTATTTTCCACCTTTTTTTTTTTTCTATGTATGCATCATTATTATAATGGCCCAGTAAAGGAAGAAGGAGAAAGAGAAATTGGGTGAGGTGGGAACACAAGAAACCTAGACAGAACAGAACAGAAAGTCCAGTGAGATCAGATAATAAGTTGTAGGAGAAGGGTACGTGTAATGGCTCTACAGGACCAAGGAAAAAGGACGACACTGCCGTGTGTTTTCCTGGCCGAAACAATCTCATTTATCGATGAAATTCCCAGAAGGTGAATTGTTTTGCCGTCAGTGAAATTTGAATATAATTATAGAGAATAAAATTTATAATTTTTATTTTATCCAAATCAACCCATAAAAAAAGTGGCAATGACACTGACCTTTTCCCATCCAACTCCAATTATTACTAAAATTATAACTCAGTAATTTATTATAACTAATTTCCTATCTTAATAAAAGAATTTGCTAAAAAAAATTTAAATTTAAGTCAAATATATAAAAAAAATGTTAAATTATAATTAAATTTAAAGTCGGTCTAAATTTGCACTTGGCTAAAGTGAGAATTAAAAGCAGTGACCATTTAACAATAATACGAACAAATCCTGCGGCCCGGGTTGGGATGGATTGACCCAATTTTTCTCTTTACAGCAACGTTCTTTCTCTCTGTAAAAACCCGGTCAATTCCAGGCGGGTCGGGGTTTTCATTAATCCGCGGGGCTCGTTGCACAGGACCAATCGGTGCCATCTTAACCAGTGATTTTGGCTTTACCGTAAAACCCCGTTAAACCCCAAGTCCAACACGTCAGCGGTTTTCCCATCGTATGCTTTTTTTTTTCCTGAATTGGACTGAAACCTAAATTGCCTATTTTTTTAAATTAAATTTTTTCACGAGCAGTCGGTTTCAGTTCTGAGGCTGCCATGGAAACCTCCGATACAACGAACCCAAACAGGGCCTTAACGAACACGCGCTTCTTCGACCTAAAACCACCGCTGTCCGAGCCGGTTCTCCACGCCTTAGAACAAGGGGGATTCGAATATTGCACGCCGGTTCAGGCGGCAACGATTCCCTTACTTTGCAGCTACAAAGATGTGGCCGTCGATGCTGCCACTGGCTCTGGCAAAACTCTGGCTTTCCTGGTCCCAGTAGTTGAGATTATTCGCCGATACTCGTCCGCTCCCAAACGACACCAGGTGCTTCTTTGTACTTCCCCTTCTTCTATTCGCTGTTTGTTTCCGGCGAGAATTCATTAAATAATGCAGCAAAGATTCAATCTTGCGGCCTTTTTTTTTTTTTTTTCCCATTTTAAAGTGGGCAATGGTTCAATGTAGAAATTCATTTCAGTGGAATTTTGGCTCTTTTCAAATTGTGATAAAGAAAAAAATTGACTTGAATGAATTAGAGAGAGCTGAAGCTGATTGGATACTTTGCATTTGTTATCAGCCTTTTGATTATTTTGAATATTGGTACTGTTGCTTATGTTCTTGGCATCAGTTTTAAGCTTTTTTTTTTTTTTTTTTTTTTTTTTAACAGATAATGGGGATAATTATTTCTCCTACAAGGGAGCTGTCTTCACAAATATATAATGTTGCACAACCTTTCCTGGCTACATTACCAAATTACAAGTCAATGCTTCTTGTCGGGGGTGTGGAGGTTAAAGCTGATGTGAAGAAAATGGAGGAAGAAGGTGCTAATTTATTGATTGGTACTCCTGGGAGGCTATACGATATAATGGAGCGTGTGGATGTCTTGGACTTCCGGAACCTTGAGGTACTGATCACAAAATAAAGAAAGTTTTCTTGTCTGAAGAAAGCATCGCCACTAAACTGTTTTAGGCTTGGTAAAATCACATCACTAATTTGACCAGAATGGTTTTGATGACGTCAAATAAAGTAATGACTGGAAGATTATGGTTATTGTGTTCATTTGCTAAACAGGTTTTGATTCTAGATGAGGCTGATAGGCTATTGGATATGGGATTCCAAAAGCAGATAACTTCAATAATGTCTCACTTACCAAAGCTTCGAAGAACTGGTCTTTTCTCAGCTACTCAAACTGAGGCGGTTGAAGATCTATCCAAAGCTGGGTTGAGGAATCCTATGAGAGTGGAAGTTCGAGCAGAAACAAAATCACTGAATGACTCTGCATCATTAGAAAAAGTTGCATCTTCAAAAACACCTGCAGGGCTGCACCTTGAGGTAATTTCTAGACATTTCTGTTTTGAATTATTGTGTTTAGGTGTTTTTGCTTAATGCTTCAATCTAAAGTCTAGAAGTCGGAATATTTCAACCATAGATGATTTTCTGTTTACTGGTTTCTTGTACTTACAACATACTTTCTTTCCACAAGTTTTTTGTGTGTGTGTGCACATGCTCACGTGCTTCTGTCAACATTAGGGGCATGTTGTAAGGCATGCACCTCTGCTTGATATTTTAATGGAACGTATGAAACTTGAATGTCATGTGTGACTTAGATCACTACTTTAAAAGTCTAAAATGTGGCATCTCATGTGCTTTTCATCTGTTGGGAAATTAGTCTCTTTTGTTGCCTTCTTTCTGCAGTATTTGCAATGTGAAGCAGATAAGAAACCATCACAGCTTGTCAGTTTGCTTATTGAGAACAAATCTAAGAAGATTATAATGTGAGTCATTCTGCATGTTTCCCAATTTATATTAAATACAAATTACTGACCATCCTTTTTATTTTAGTTCTGAAAGAAAAATCATTACCTCATGTGCAGATACTTTATGACTTGTGCTTGTGTTGATTACTGGGGCATTGTTTTTCCATGTCTGCCTGCTTTGAAGGGTTTTTCCTTGATTCCTCTTCATGGGAAGATGAAGCAGGTAACTGTGGATATTAGTATCACCTATTCATATATGGTTGCTGAACTGACTGTTGCTGCTTCTAATATTAGCATGGTTGTTTCCCCTGGCAGACTGCAAGAGAGAAAGCACTTGCTTCATTTACATCTCTAACAAGTGGTGTCCTTCTATGTACTGATGTTGCAGCACGTGGACTTGACATTCCAGGAGTTGATTGTATAGTGCAGGTAACATGGTAACTACATTGGTTCTGTGGTCTTGTAGTCTTATCGCTTACAAGTATTATGATGAATACTGCAATTTCACAATGAGGTTATTTATTAATCTCTTCCCTTCTTATGCTTTTGTTCATAAAATCTGATTGATTGGTTTAACCCCTTTTCTTTCTTTGTAGTATGACCCCCCACAAGATCCAAATGTTTTCATTCATAGAGTTGGTCGAACTGCTCGGTTGGGTAGACAAGGAAGTGCCATTGCTTTTCTGTTGCCAAAGGTGCAACATTGATTTTCTCCTCTGTGATTGTTTTCTCATTTAATAAACTTGACCTTCATTCTCTGCTTGCTCATTTATTTTTGGTTGCGTTTTTATTAATGATAAACACGATTAATTTAAATCCAATGATCCAGGAAGAAGAGTATGTGGAATTTCTGCGCATAAGAAGGGTTCCTCTTCAAGAGAGGAAATGTGTTGATGATGCTCATGATGTTGTTCCCCAGGTGAGTGTGATATTTACTATCTTAGATGGTATGAATAGAGCAACTGATCCATGCTGATTAAGTTCACTGCTGTCATCAAAATTGTGGAGATGACGTGCAATGACTATGACAGGTGAAAGGTTGACTTCAATGGCACAAAAATCATTAGCCCATTGGAATTCGCCATCTATCTGTGATTTCCATATTTTTGTGAAGCTTTAACATGTTTGCAATTGGTTCATCCTCAAATTATTTGAGACAATGAGCTACGGCCTATGGCTATAAATTATGGTCCTTATGCTTATCATGTGTAGCAATTCTATACATTTGCATGACTGCTTTAAAATTTCATGCTTCCAGTGCTGCTAGGAGCCAGCTATTGTTCGGAGGCTAACTATGGGTTGCATTCAAAATTAATTCTCTGATTTTATTTTTCCTTTTTTTCCCCCTTTTTTGGATTGATTAATGATTCAACAGCTCGCTACATGTTTCAGATGCGATCTGCTGCCAAAAAGGATCGTGATGTCATGGAGAAAGGATTAAGAGCATTTGTTTCATATATCCGTGCATATAAAGAGCATCACTGCTCTTATATTTTCAGGTTCCACTTATGCTTTCTTCCGTACTTAATTCACTGTCTCACCCTCTCTTTCTTTAGAAGTTCTATTGATAATTGATTAAGACTTCCTGCAGAAAATAATGTACACTGTTGTTATTTAAGGTGGAAAGAACTTGAAATTGGGAAATTAGGCATGGGATATGGCTTGTTGCAGCTCCCATCAATGCCTGAGGTAAAGCACTACTCTCTTTCCACTGAGAGTTTCACTCCAGTTGAAGGCATCAGTTTGGAGGATATCAAGTACAAGTAAGAACTCTTTGTAATTCTTGGATGGATCTCATTTAATAACATAAACACCATATCTCTATATTTTTGTCATCATTTTCATGGTTATCATTTTTCTTTGCTTGCCTGCGCCGTGAATAGCAAAGGAAGACCTAGTTAAGCAAACATATATAAAGGTAAATACCATGATGATATGAGTGATACAAGTGGCCAAAAGACCCCAAACCATCTCCCCCCCAACAAACACAAGCTCACATACAAATGCCAATTTGTTTGAGTGGGTTGTCAACAGATTTCAATATCCAAGATGGGATTGTAGGTACTCCTTGAACCAAGGCCATGTGAGAAATTGGCATTCTTCTATTGACTCTTCTAAGTTCCATTGTTGGATTTGTTTTTTCAAAAATTTGTTGTACATTTACACAAGTAGTCAAAGAGATGGTTTGTTTGTAACTGCAATCGGTGGCTGCAGGGATGGAAAATAATGCAATTGATGATGTTGGTATTAAAGTAGTTGATAACTTCTCATTTCATGGTAGTCTTTTGTTCTTTTATATATTTTCAAGGGAAAATGTCTACCTCGTTCCAGTTTTATAGCTTCGAAAAGGTGGCTTTATGGAACAATTAACAAGAGGCTTTTAAGTCTTAAGCCCTTCATCCAGTGATTTGTTTGTGCTCTAATATGTACTTATTGCAGCTAACTTTAATATTTAATGATTGTAAATAGGGATAAATCACGTGAGAAACAACGGAAGAAGAATTTGCAAGCAAAGAAAGAAGCACAACTAGAACAAAAGCCTCAAAAGCCTAACAAGAACACCAATCCTGCATCCACTGTCATGAGAAAGAAGACAGCCAGACAAAGACGTGCTGCCCAGACAATTGAAGATGAAGAAGACTTGGCTCGGGAATATCGCTTACTAAAAAAGTTGAAGAAGGGGGCTATTGACGAAACTGAATTTGCAAAATTAACAGGGACTGAAGAACTAATTTGAATTGCACCATTTGCCTATGGTTTCTGGAAATGACCGGAAAAAAAGAGTTGCTTGGGCTAGAAGTAATGCTGATACTTTGAAACCCTTATTAGCAGGGTTTGATGGCATCCAAAGATTGGTGAAGTCAAAAAAGTGCTGATGTTTGTAACATTAATTTGTCATGAAGACTGACAGGCAACGGAATGAGCTGTAATTTCCCTTCAATCTCGGATTCGGCAGGACGAAGTTTGCAATGACTCGATTTCAACTTCTTTATTGACCTTGACTTCAGAGAGACCTAAGGTGTAAAAGTTTTGCAGGTTACTAGTTATTGTTAGTGGCAACCAGTCCATGTGGAAGTTTGTAATAATACATCTTAATGCATTTGAAATGAACTTTACATTATTTCTGGAAGATGAAAGGATCAGTCGCTGGAATGACCTGTGGTTTTGCTGCTATCTACAAGAATCGAAGTTTGCAATGAAAGGTAGCTTGAGTTGTGTCTTAGTTGATCCCGGGCCCAATAAAGCCATCAAAAGGCATCGTTTGCTGCACGCCTTGAAACTTTCTGCAATACAAATTTCTCCTATTTTTCTTTCTATTGTTCTAGACCAACTGTGCACATTAAAAAAAGGGCCTGGTCCCTCGAGAGACGCAATGGAAGATAACTTGAGTTGTGTCTTAGTTGACCCCGTGCCCCACTGAAGTCTTCAAAAGGCATCGTTTGCTGCACGCCTTGAAACTCTATGCAAGACAAATCTCCCCTGTTTTTCTTTTTCTTTCTATTGTTCTAGACCAAAACGACAGATGCAAGGATTCAAGCACTAAATAAAATTGACTTGAAATTTAATTTAAGGTATTAATCTCTCAAGTTAATTCCGTTTTTTATAAGATATGTTTATTATGTCTGACTGTCCATTACCGTGTTTGCTCGTCTGTATAATGTATTGAAACTCTTCTTCCAGTTTACAGTGACATTGAACCATGTGAAAAAGACAGGAACAGACCGAGTCATAGAAAAGAGTTATAGACTTTAAGCTTTAGTCTACGTCTATTAACCAAAGGTGATAGTTCTGCGTAACAATTACTCCTCTTGGGAGTATACAGTGATGGAAATAATCAACTCAAGTCAAGTCATTCTCATGCCCATTCCTTTCCTGCTGCAAGTGGTTGGAAATGAAGTAGGGGACCTAAACGAAGTCACGCGTCCAAGTCTCCGGTTAGAAATTTCACACCAAAACAATCCAACGAGAAGGACAAGGACCAGACAACCACCACGTCGTCAATACAACCGCAGAGCTTCTGCCTTATCTTCCTGATTTCACTACCAAACTCACTTTTGCGCCATAATCTCCATTTCCATCGATCAAAACCACACCGTCATCTCTACTTATTGGCAACTATATCATCAGCCTGTGTCTACAACACCATTAACAACGTCTCCATTCAATAAAACCCATTACACAAAACTCGATCTTGCTCCATTTGATCCATCACAGCCATCAATATCAATCTCCTACCATTTCACACCAATGAAGTCTTCAGAAAGCATCGTTTGCCGCACGCCTTGAAACTTTCTGCAATACAAATTTCTCCAATTTTCTTTTTATTTGTTCTAGTCCTAAACGACATATGCAAGAATTCAAGTACTTAATAAAGTTGACTTGAAATTTAAATTGAATTATTGATCTCTCAACTTAATTCCGTTTTAATAAGATACGTGTATTATGTTTAACCGTGCCCATTTCTGTTTACGTACAATGTATTGAAACTCTTCTTCCAGTTTACAGTGACATTATTGAACCATATGAAAAAGACAGGAAGAGACTAACCTTGGCCGATGGTCAAGATTCATCTCAGCCTTTCGATCCTTGGAGATGAAAACTGTAAAATTAGTATTGCAAAACTCGTAAAGCATACAGATTATTTACAAGCTCTGCATAAATCGGAAGTCACTTACATCTGCTAGCACACTGCAAGGGCGGTACATATTACGTCTCTATGATTTGAACCTGCAATAGGTAATTAAAATGAGCAAAAGTGTTAAGTGTACTAACTAATATCCTAGCATTTCCAACATATTATATATTATTTTTACACCGACCAACGTAGAAAAGAGTTATAGACTTTAAGCTTTAGTCTACGTCTATTAACCAAAGGTGATAGTTCTGCGTAACAATTACTCCTCTTGGGAGATTACAGTGATGGAAATAATCAACTCAAGTCAAGTCATTCTTATGCCTATTATTTTATTGCTGCGAGTGCTTGGAAATAAAGCAGTGGGCCTGAATGAAGTCGAGAGTCCAAGTCTCTGGTTATAAATTTGACACCACAACAATCCACGGAGAATGGCAAATACCAATCAACCACAACATCAACAATACAATCGCAGAGCTTCTGTCTCTTCTTCCTGATATTACTGCCAAACTCACTTTCACACCATAAAATCCATTTCCATCGATCAAAACCTTATTGGCACCTATATCATCATCAGCCTCTCTCTACAATACCATTAACAATGTCTTCATTCAATGAAACCCATTACAAAAAACTCGATCCTGCTCCATTTGATCCATCACAGCCGTCCATACCAATCTCCTACCCGCTCAAAACTCTTGAAGACCTCGAGTCTCGGGCTTACTTCAATTCCTTTCACTATCCATTCAACATATCCTCTGTTCCACTGATGAAAAGCTCTTCATTAGATGACAGGCCAAGGATTCTTGTGTGCCACGATATGAAAGGAGGCTATACGGACGATGATAAATGGGTGCAGGGAGGGGACAAGGAAAGCGCATACGCCATTTGGCATTGGTACTTGATTGACGTTTTTGTTTATTTCTCCCATAACTTGGTTACTTTGCCCCCTCCTGGCTGGACCAACACAGCTCATCGTCATGGCGTCAAGGTACTTAATTCCCTTTGTTTGCGCCAAATCAAAGTATTTTTAAATGTATAATTGGGCGATGATGCTGACGTTTTAGTTTTGTTTTGTTTTTCGTTTTCTCTTTTCCGGGTATTGAAAATAAGGTGCTGGGGACTTTCATTACAGAATTTACAGAAGGCAGTGCTATATGCGGTAAATTGCTTTCTACAAAGGAATCTGCTCAAATGTATGCTGAGCGGTTGGCTGAGCTGGCCGTTGCTCTGGGTTTTGATGGATGGCTGGTTAGTTTTGTAATTTTCTTTCTTATTCATTTTGTTTTTTTTTTTTTAAAGAAAAATTTAATCTTATCCTTAAATTATATTTATTCCACTAAATTTTAAGATGGTCACAAATTGATTTTTTATTTTTTAATTTGAAAGAAAAATTATATAGTTTATACATATATATTAAAAAAAAAAAAAACGAGAAAAGAGATAAGATTGACACAAAATTCATAAACTAATTAGTCTAATTACTCGGTCTCATAACATAACATTGAAATCGCACTATCTTTTTTGGGCCTTTGAAACCCCAGTTAAGAACAATGCACTATTTGCTTCTTTCTTTGTTATTTTACACCTAATGGAAGTTAAGTGTGAGTAAAACGCGTTTATGAACCGTCCAAGAAGTTGCAAAACTTGCCTGCATATTTCCTTAATTTGGTATTATTTCAACAAGTCCAGTGGTTGAAGGAGAAGTGGCAAGAAAAAGACTACATAATGAAAAAGGCAAGATAATTGAAGTTTCCCAGATTAAGAATTTCTCAGAATTAAAGGGAGCAATTTTATGAGTCAATGCTGATTTGGGGTGCCACAAACAGAAGATGCAAAATGATAAGGGGTAGTTAAAGCTTACAAAGTTCACATGTCAATGCTTTTTCCAATTTTTTTTTTTATTTTATTGTTATACCAATTTTTGAATGTTGTACGATCTTTCAGATCAATATGGAAGTCACATTGGACTTAAGGCAGATTTCTAATTTGAAAGCATTTGTGTCCCATCTAACTCAGACTATGCACTCCTCTGTGCCTGGATCCTTGGTCATATGGTAAGTACATACATAGACGGCCTTTGTAGATTGGAGGACGTTTATACCATAATAAGCCGCCCCAAATGTTCATCCATGTGCAGGTATGATGGTGTTACAATCACTGGATCGCTAAATTATCAAAACCAGCTGAATGAGAAAAATAAACCTTTCTTTGATATCTGCGACGGAATATTTGTAAACTATTCATGGGAGGTAAGGTCCTCTGTTTTTCTTCCCATCCTTGAAATTCTCCCCCCCCCCCTCCTTGTTTTTTTTTTTAAATATAACAATCAAGAGGTGTCTAAGCTAGCTTAGGTGCATTTCAACTAATCAACTCTTGATTTTTGTCAAAGACAGACTCATTCATATTGGGACTTGGAGGTTTTTGGGAAATTAACCTCGTAGGTTTTAGTCCACAACTCGAGCAATATTCCTGAAACTAATCTATATTTTTATATAAAACATTTTTATGGAGACGGGGTTTACCTAGAGAAAAATTGGCCTCCAACCTATATATTTGCGTACAGAAAATTCTATGCCGTTGTATTTTTATGTAGAGAATTCTGTTATGTTTTTTGTAGGAAGACTATCCAAAGAAGTCAGCAGCTGTTGCTGGCGATAGACAGTTTGATGTCTACATGGGAATAGATGTATTTGGAAGGGGGACTTATGGCGGTGGACAATGGAATGTATGTACCACACGGTTCTTGTCCACATTTGAGAATATTCTGTCTCTGGTTATCACGTCCTTTATCATTGTTTCAATGTCAATTGATCTTTTTTTTTTTTTTTTTTTATGCTCCTTTATTGTTGCATATTATGGGAGTTTCATGTTGTTTATTATGTTTATACATATATTTTATAAATACAATTTACTCCTAATTTTATACTGTATAAATTTATTTTATTATGTTATATTTCAAGTAAATCCTACTTTTATCTTATGTAAAATCATGGATGAGTTATACTCGCAAATGGAAATCGCTGAGTTTCATTTGCATTTCATGAAGGAGTTTTAGAAGAGGCAAATTACCTACTGAATCTGTAAATTTCCTTCTAATACATAGATTTCTTGCATGACTTTGCCGACCAATAGTTACTGTATGAAAAATTATGAGTTATAGAGAGGAGAAGAGCTTTTAATCAAACGTAGCATCTCTTTTGACATCAGACCAAAGTGGCACTTGATGTTCTGAAAAGGGATAATGTGTCAGCGGCCATATTTGCACCTGGATGGATCTACGAGACTGATCAACCTCCTGATTTTCAAACTGCTCAGAATCGGTATTGTGTTTTCCTTTCCTATTAAATTTGTATGACTGTAGTTTTGTTTTGCTTTAGATATATCAGATGATGCAATAAGCTTTTGGATTTTTGTTTTTTGAATTTTTTTGGGAAATTTTAGCAGTATCATAATCATTCAGATGACATATTACTCATTTCTTCTCCACTATGTCCTCCCTGGGATTTAACGTTTATCCTTGTAAAAGAACTTTGAAGTTGGCGGTCTTGACCCCTTGCTTTGATGTTTTGCAGTTGGTGGTCTCTTGTTGAGAAATCATGGGGAATACTCAAGCGTTACCCGAAAATGCTGCCATTCTTTTCCAACTTTGATCAGGTGGGGTAGCAACTATTCTCAGTTGTCTGTATTTTTCTTTTTGGCAACCTTGAGTTACTAGAATATTTCTTTTCAAAAGCATTTTTGGACACTTAAATTTTAGTCTCTGTTATTATTATTATTATTATTATTATTTTGGGTTTCTTTTAACATAGCTTCTTAAATAATGCAGCTATGAAGAAAACTGTAACAGTAAAAAATGTTTCATGCTATTGTTTATTGACATCTTACAAAAGATAACAATTGGTCAAATTCAGCTTCCCTTCCTTGCTCTTGAATAGTTTCCAGTGTACGTAGGCTTGCTTCAATCATGTGGGTTACTGTTTCTTTAACTGCCTGAACTAACTGGATGTGATTGGTTCGTATTAAACTGCACAAATTTCAGTGGGTCATTACTCATAAACTGCTTGATGATAGATAGATGGACCCAAAAAAAACAAAAAAGTTTGTAGATTTGGATCAGCAATGCAGCTTGCTAGATGCTTAGTTTCATTCTTCTCCCAGCTGACGTTACAATTGGTCATTAGGAGGTTATAATTCAGGAGGTGAAAGCTGAGCAGGGTTTTCTCTGCACGAGCATTTTATACTAATTTTCTAATATTGCTCAGGGTCATGGATTTCACATTTCTATTGAAGGAAAGCAAGTGTCAAGTGCTCCATGGAGCAACATTTCTTGCCAGGGGCTTCAGGTGAGTATGAAATAGGCCTGTCGACCTGTCCTTTTATTTTGCATAATTTTTTTTTCTCTTCAAATTTCGCCCTCATGGAAAAAAGTTTGAGCATGTCTTTCATCAATCCAAGTAGTCAACACAAAAGAAAAGTAAAGGCACACAATGGCAATGAGAAGAAAGCTGAATCCAGTTGTCCCATTCTTATTTGAATTGTTCCATCCCTTCTGTAGCATAACAAAAACAAATAGAAAAATTGTTGATGTATCGAGGTTGCTCTTTAAAGGTACATTACAACTCTTCCAGTTTCCATCGATATCTCATCACTTCATCCCCCAAATCCCACCCCAGGCTTGTGCAGTGTAGACAGAATATAGAGTGAGAAGTGGTAACGATAAGCTCATAATACTGCACTATATCCTAACAGGGCTTTCTACATAGAAAGTTCATGCATTCAAGGTTCTGGCATTTTCAAACTCCATCGCTAACATAAATGCGCTGCAGACCAGGCCTTTCAGTGGCCCAAATAATTGCTTAGGCAACATTGCAGTTATTTTTTCATTTCGTTTTACAGTGTATAAATCAAATCTCATATTCATTTGATGTCACTATTAAAGAAATTTGATTAATATGGTGCTTACCATATGTTTGTGGCAGCCTTTCCTAGAGTTCAGGGATGACCCAACCGTGGACACAATTAAAGTTCTCGTAGAGTAAGTTTGTCTGGACATCAGCATTTTATTCGCTCTCATTTGAAGCGATTTTTACAGCATTCCACTGTCTTGCGAAGAATGGTTAAAATTGTAAAGGCTTCTTGTACCCTTAATCTTGATTAATGTCTCTCCCCCACCTTAAAAACTGTTCTCGGTTACCACTAAACTATGCTTGTTTGAGTCACTTAAACATCAGTGCTTGTCTTACACTTCACTTATCTTCTTGACACCATCGCACAACGATCAGGGTATATGCTTCTATGAATATCTTAAACGTGTCACAATAGGCTGCCTTGAAATGCAGCTAATATATCTTAATGCAGCAATAAGGAAGCATCTTACAACGGAGGAGGAAACATCACGTTGAAAGGAAAGCTTGCAGACAACGACACTTTTACTGCAAGGCTCTTCCAAGGAGAGTTGTTGCTGGGCAAATTGCCTCTTTACTTCACGTACTCTGTGAGTTTTTATTTTCTTTTGTTAAAGCAGAGGGTCCAGCTAAATATTAGCAGAATGATTGTGTCAATATCTCATCTTATTCAAACTTTTAAGAATATAACCGACTCATTGACTGTCAGGTAAAATCAGAAGGGGATTCTGAATTAGGCATTTCTCTACAGTTCTCTTCAGCTACAAATAAAAAATCTTCGGTACTTCTTGCACCCAAGGCAACAAGCCAATTCTCTGACAAATTTTGTAAAACAATAGCGCCGCGTCAGGTTAAGCACCCAGAGTTAGCGCCAGGATGGAGCATCAAGGATACTAGCATTGACATGAATGGATACACATTAACAGAGATCCACGCTCTATGCTACAGGAGCACTCCTAAACGCAACGACAATGCTGAATCAGACGGACAAGATGATAAATTTTCTAGCACCCCCACAGAGTATTATGCGGTGCTCGGACACATTACAATTAAAACTAACAAAGAGAACTCAGATTTCCCTCCCTCTAGTTCCTGGGTAGTTGAGGGTCAATATATCAAATGGAGCTCAGGTCCACAGGATTCAAAGAATCTTAGCATCAAAATCATCTGGAAGTTAAGAGATGGAAGTCACCCTCGGTTCTCAACTTACAACATTTACGTCGAGAAAACAGCAAAACAAGTTGCTGGTGGAAATCCAGTCGGAAGTGTAGAAGGGATCCAGGAGTACCTTGGAGTGGCAAATGTTCAGGCCTTCTATGTTTCCAATCTTCCCACTCCTTCAGGGACTTCCAGTCTCAAGTTCACTATTCAAGTGTGTGACATAGATGGCGCATGCCAGGAGCTAGATGATTCTCCGAGTTTGCAACTGGATGCCGGTGGTCAAAGAAATTTTCTTTCCTAGTATTCTCCGTGTCTTCGCTTTTGCCTTCCTTCTTTCTCCAGGTGCTAGCTAGCATATGTGTTGCTTGTAGACGACCCAGCATCGTCCCCTTGGCAAAAGTATGACATTACAATGCCAAAATAATTTTCCTATAATTTTATGTCATATTTATTTTAAATAAAAATTAATAAAATAAATTTATATCATATAAAATTATAATTAAGTTAATACTAAAAAATATAATAAGTAAACATCACTTAACAGTTATTATTATTATTATTTTTTTTTCGGAACACTTTGATGCCAAAAATCATTTACATTATGTTACTAATTAATTAATTTCTCTTTGATCAGTTTGTTTGTAAGTTCATATTTTTACGTACATATTATTTTATTTGAAATGGCATATTATAAATTTAAATTATTGCGTGAGAAAAATAAAATAGATTCAACTCTGTCTATGAACATTCAACAAATCGAAAGAAATTCAAAAAAAAAAAAAAAAAACTAGTAAATTTCATGGCTTCGATAGGGGTAAGATGCCCACGCGACTGTTATTCATTCATAAATGCATTATAAAAATATTTATCTGCAACACGTAAATCACACCCCACGCTTTATTCATTAGGAAAAAGAAAGAATTGACCTTATCTCTGAGTCTGTTTCCTCGATCCGTGGGTGCTTTCCTCCCAATGGCACGCATACGCCATGTCATCCAGTCTTCTTCCTTTGTATGTTTCCTCCATCTGCGAGTGCTTTTGTCGTGCCATTTCCCGTATAGGCGAGATTCACTGTCGCAGCAAAGTAGACTTTTTCACATTTTATTTTTAATATTAAAAAACTTAAACTTCCTACTATTATGTCACAGAAATTCGGGGAACTTACTTTTGTCGGAAAAAATGTCAACGTGGAAACGGAACAGTGGAAAATACCAACCGGATTACCACATTGGCGGCGGTGAATTTGATCTGTAAGGATTCATCTCATTCATCGCCGTTAAATTCGTAGACAGATGATGAAGTAGCTGCAGAAGAGAAGCAGAGCAGATGCCTATTTCGGTTATCCGCGCCTATATAAACCGCGAAACCCTGGTCTATCTCTACCATTTCCTGAAGAAGCCGCTACACGACAAAGTCCAATCGCTCTTCTCGTTCCTAACCATGTCTTCACAGTCCAGGCATCTCGATGACCATGACCATGACCAATTCGACCCATCTCAGCCGTCCATTCCGATCTCATACCCAATCAAGACCATGGAAGACCTCGAATCTCGCGCCTACTTCGACTCCTTTCACTATCCCTTCAACATCTCTTCCGTTCCTCTTCCCCAAGGCTCTGTTTCTTTGCCCGATAGGCCAAGACTTCTTGTTTGCCACGATATGGATGGCGGCTACTTGGACGATAAGTGGGTCCAGGGTGGGAACAATCCCGACGCTTACTGTCTACGGCATTGGTATTTGATTGATGTCTTCGTTTACTTTTCTCATTCTTTGGTTACTTTGCCTCCCCCTTGCTGGACCAATGCTGCTCACAGGCACGGCGTTAAGGTATTATTCTTTGCTTGCCCTTTTCTTTCTTTTTCTTTTTTTTCTTAAATGTTTATTTTTGTTGGTTTTTGTTTTTGGTGCCGGGGGCGCAGGTGTTGGGAACTTTCATCACAGAATGGGACGAAGGTCGACTTGCTTGCAATCAATTGCTTGAATCAAAGGAGTCTGCTTGTACATATGCTGAACGGTTAGCAGAGCTTGCTGTTGCCCTGGGCTTTGATGGATGGCTGGTATGTAAGTATCTTTCTATTCTTTAGTAATTTTGATAGCTTTGTGGATTGTTTGTGCAATGCAATTATAAAATATTTTTACTGAGGCTGAAATGAAATGCAGACTTGCCAATCCGGCAAGCTGACATATTTCATATAGTTTAGGTCCACCGGATTGTTTCATGATAAAGTCCCAGATGAATTTTTCATAGTTTGGAACAAAGCTTAGTTGCCCTGCATTTCCCTGATCTTTTTGAGAAATCCTTGGTCTTGACTTAATTCTGATGCGGACAAAATGGAAGGAAATTTACTTTTTTTTTTTCTTCTTTTTATATTTCCATTGTTTAGACATTGATTATGTAGTTGATTATGGGCTTTGCTATTTACAGATCAATATGGAGGTTAAATTGCATTTGGAGCAAATTCCAAATTTGAAAGAGTTTGTCGGCCATCTCACCCGGACTATGCATTCCTCGATGCCTGGATCTTTGGTTATATGGTGAGTGATAGAGGTGGCTCATTTTAGCAAATCATTCATGAATTTATGTTTCAAATAATTTGGTTATTCAGGTATGACAGTGTAACAATTTATGGAGATCTCAAATGGCAAAATCAACTGAATGAAAAAAATAAACCTTTCTTTGATATGTGTGATGGAATTTTTGTGAACTACACATGGAAGGTACTAGCTTATCTCTCTCTGTTTCTTTTTTTCTTTTTTTGAACTGGATTTGAATTCAATTGCATTGTTCCATCATTAATCTAAGTTTTTGTCCTCATAGAGCAACTATCCAAAACTTTCGGCCTCTGAAGCTGGTGATAGAAAGTTTGATGTTTACATGGGAATAGATGTATTTGGAAGAAACACTTATGGTGGTGGACAATGGAATGTATGTGTTACTTCAGTTGTATCATTAATATTGATAATTTCCATCCATAAGTCTTTTCCTTCATTCTTAATCTGGTCAGCACTTGGAGAATGAGCTGATTGATAAGAATCTGTTAATGTTGGATGTAAATATTCCTTGTTCAATGTTTCTGCATGTCGTCTGTCTAGTATTGTCTTCCTTTCTCAGCATAATAGACATCCAGTGAAGATAGTGAATACTTGAAATGGAGATTATATGGTGAATACTTGAAATGAAGATTATATGGTGAATACCTGAAATGGAGATTATAGGAAGAGCTTTAGCATCTTGTGAAGATTGTGAAGACTTGAAATGGTGATTGTAGGAAGAGCTTTAACAAAAATTCTTGTAGAATATGATTCTTCTTGAGTGCCTAGTCCACTTTGAGCATCCACCAATAATTGTTCTTGTAGACTCCCCCATTTCACATTCATTAGCTGATAACCAAGGATGAATTCTTGAGGCAGGCCCATGTTTTCAACAAAAACTTACTGTAGAATGTGATTATTCCCACTTGTGAGGACCTTTTTGAGCACCCAACCAATAATTGTTCATGTATAGCCCCTGTTTCACATTCATTGCCCAATAACCGAGGATGACTCCTTGGGGCAGGCCCATGGATTCCTAATGACCTCAAGATGGATGCTGTGGGGTATGAACCTGGGTTGGACAAGTAACTAGGCATACCATGAGGGTAGGCTTCAAAACCTGATTTATTGCACTTGCCCATGACCATGAAAAAGTTGTTGATCTCCTCATAACCCTGACATGGTTCTCTATTGTAAACTAATTGCATACTTGATGCAACCTGTTAGGGTGATAACATTACTGTTTCTAGGAGGCTCTTATAATTTTGGAATACACTATCCATGAAGAATTTTTGTTGTAAATCCAATGGTACTTGAATGACATGTTCTGTGAAAATAAGTGTAAAAATTGAGGTAAAAGAACAATAAAATGCATGCAATATAAATTATTTGTTATAAAAGAGATGGTGGTAGTCCTTCTAATCTTTTCTTTCTTGATCAACTGTTTGGATAGCAGACAAATGTTGCACTGGATGTAATAAAGGATGGGGATGTGTCAGCTGCCATATTTGCTCCTGCGTGGGTCTATCAGACCAAGCAACCACCTGATATTCGAACTGCTCAAAATCAGTAATTCATTCTGTTTTTAAGTTTGCCCTTTTTATCCCATTATTATATATATGGGCATCTTGGCATTCTAATTTCATGCTAAGATGTATAGCCAATGAGCAGGGGCTTTTTACTAGTTCTGTGAGCTTCAATCCGTAAGCAGAAATTTTGCCCCTCCCCCCTCTCTCTCGGGGCTCTTACTGGTTTTAGGATGAGAAAAGACAGTACTCTTTGTGGTATGAGCAATAATTGGATAGATGTTTTGTATCTTAAGATTATCTATGTGCCTCTTTTGGTTTTCGATAAGAATTTTGTAAAGATTATTTGAATTCATGCCAGAACTGGTGCTGCATGACATCATTTAGATATCAGCCTAGTTCGTTATTTCCCAAAGAGTATGATATAAATCATAGTGCTTAAAATTGTGGGACAAAAATTATCTTATATTCTTGTTGATAGCATTAGTGCCTCTTGAACTAATACTGTTTGAAGTATTACTTGTGCAAGAGATATTATAAATTAAGTCATAAATGTGCTGAAAATGTAACATCTTACCATAAAGTTCATGATATTGTTTTCACCTTTTTCAGTCATCTGCTTTTCTGTCATGGAAACCCATTTCAACCATTTTCTTGATTTGATTAAAATGTGCTCCTTGTTCCTTTTTTTTTTTTTTATTATCCATATAAGTTTTAGTTAATTGACTTTTTGAATATTAATTTGCTTCATACGGTGTGAAATCTAGAGACAAATGGTTAGAAGGAAACTGGTCGATTAACTTGTTGGCACAGATATTGGTTAAAAGCAAACTGTTTTATTGATCAGATGATATGCCATATGTCACAAATTCTGCACATTTTAGGCACGCAACTTTGATCATCCTATGCTTTTTATTTTTTGGCAGTTGGTGGGCCCTTGTTGAAAAATCATGGGGAAGAGTAAACAACTATCCTAAAATTCTTCCATTCTACTCAAGCTTTGATCAGGTTCCAACTATTTCAAACTCTTTTTACTTTTGTATCTCAAATCTGCCAGCATTAATCATTTAAAAGATTTCATTTTTCCATTTTGCATGTGTGTAAACTAGTCCACAAAGTATAATCCAAAGACAGGCTCTTGAAGTTTGGATGCACTACTGCCAGAACAATCATGGCATAAATGGACCTGTTAATCCAAGTTCTGTGATCCTTGGAACACTATCAAAATAAAAGAAGAATGTTTGAGATTTCCAAAAAAACACTAAATTAGCAGCACCACAAAAGGAAGCTTATCCACTTTCTATCATTCATTTTTAGCACTTCCTCAGAAAGCATTGTATGAGCAAGGGTATATTGTAAGGAGAATTAAATCTTATTTCCTTTACCTGTTGTCAGAGGAGCCAGCAATTGGATCTGGTTCTTCTCAATAAAATGTCTGCTTCCTTTCAGCAACCATCTAAAGTTAGATTGTTTGAACTTATCATGTAAATAACATTTGCCAATCACTGAGTCTTGTCACCAGCTTGACATATTTTGATGGTCATGAACTTCTGATGATGTCTAGGGTCCACAGAAACTTGAACCAAGAGTGTAAATTGCTTGGGTGAAACTCATCTAGCTTATACAAGACTTGGAAATTGGATTCATGAATGGTTGCTTGAAAGATGCTCCATTCTCATTTGACAGTCCAAATGTTGATATTGCCACCAGTGATTGGAGGACCCTTGAGATAGAAATAGTATGGAAGCCTGCACTTGTCATTTTTACCAATGTTGATTGTCTTTGATTTTGTTCAGGGGTGGGGGTATCATATTTCTGTTGAGGGAGAACAGCTAAGAGATGCTTCTTGGAACAATATGTCTTGCCAAGGCTTGCAGGTGTTCAACAACATTCTTCTACTAAGATATGATGATTTGAAATGTTTTCTTTGGCAACATGTCTAAACCCAAAGCATTACGTGACAACCATTTTATCTCTTCTCTAAATGCAGTTTGAATAAAATGGTTATAGAATGGATAGTTTCTGGAAATTTTCACTATTATCCATACTTTGTAAATAAAAACCTGTCATTTATGGGTGAAGCAGACATATTAGGTATAATATGTTATCAGCTATGTGCGTGGTTGTCAGTTTGTTATTAATTAGTACTCTATATCATTAATGCTAAGGTTGCTTCCACATTTCTTCCTAGTTCCTTACTACAATCTCTATGGCAGCCTTTCATTGAGTTTGTTGATGGTCCAACTGAGGATACCATTCAAGTGTGCATTGAGTAAGTTTTTGTTTTATTGTTTGTTTACTTGAGATTGTTAGATTTAGTTTTAGTCTCTTTTTTCCTAAAATAGCATCATGTAGTTCTGCTTCTGCAAACTAGTTATGTCATCATGCATACAAGTTTGTGAAAAAAAACCAGGCTGTAGATATGAATTACAATTAAAAATTTCTAGAAGTCTCATGTACTGATATCCTGAAGGACTAAAAACTGTTCCTGTATCTCTTCTGTAATTCAGTGGGCTTACTGATGTAGCTTCTGGTTGAGTCCTAAGCATGATGTTGACATTAGGAGACATCAGTGTCTCTAACTATTTTGGATTCCATTGGTGGGCTGTCATTGCTTTTGTGCCAAAAGGTTACATTTATGCTTTGCATCCATGTTTTTGTCATGCCGTAAATATAATTTTGTTAATGTTAGTCACAAGGAAGCATCTTACAAATGGGGAGGAAACATCACATTTAAAGGAACTCTTGATGATGATGCGCAATTTGTCACAAAGCTCTTTCAGGGAGAGCTTCTTTTGGACAGTCTGCCTCTCTGCATTACACACTCTGTAAGATAACTCTTGACCTGTTGTTAAAGTTGAAGAGAAAAGAATATTGCGTACAGTATCATTGTCATATTCGTATTACATGATTGCAAGACTCCTATTGGATGTCCACCTTTACAATGAATTGGTTTTTTATAACACCTTTACATTGAATTAATTTGTACTTTAAAATTTGCATCTTATATGTAGTAAAATAGCAAATTTTACAAAATTCCAAGTTTCACCTTTTTCTTAGGTAACCAAATTATTGCTTTCCTTTTTTCAGTGTATGCCATTTCTTTTTTGTTAGAAATTTAGCCAGAGGAGAGATGGGAAAATAATACCTGTGAATTTACAACAATTGATCAATAGGTAGACATTATATGCCACCTTTTGACTCTTGTTGAATAGAAAAATAACAATGATCATTGCATTCAAAGACAAGGGATGTGATACCCAACCTCTCTAGGATTAGACATTATTAATTTGACCAAGTTTACCATGATTTGTTATTTAACACATAATTTTTCTTCTCATAACTCAATTATGCTGGTATACCATGTATGATATAAATCAGATCTACCTGACAACCACAGTTACATCTTAGGTTCTGGGGCTGAATACTATATGGATGTCTTATTTGCCTCTTGTTAAACCGATCTGATGGAAAAGAACTCTATTCGTCAAGAATGAATATGTGCCTGTCATTTCTTTTCTTCAATATAGGAGGTGTATCCTGGCCCTTTGGGCCAGCCTAATCACCCCCAAGTCCATGAGATAGCCTGGAAATACCATGGGCCAATTGTGAGTGACTAGACTTGTGCCTGAAGCTTCCAGGTTTTTTGTGGGCCACAGAGCCATCTGTGATTGGAAACTAAAACTTGTGACGTAGTATGTCAATTTCTTTCTCTGATTGATCAACAATGACATAATGTCTTGGAACCTGACTGATTCTTCTATTTTCATTAAGATAAAGAGCGGCAGCTTTAATGATGCAGGTGAAATCAGAAGGGTCCTCACTTCTGAGCCTTGCATTTCAGTTCACTTCTATCTTGAATAATGAGGGTACGTCGGTGCTTATTGCATCAGAGGAAATGGAGCAACTGTCTTGTAAATTCAATAAAGTGATCATGCCACATCAAGTTAGAAAGTCAAAAAAGGCTACAGGATGGATCATCTATGACAGTAATATTACAATGAATGGACACTTACTAACTGGGATCCATGCTGTATGCCATAGGACAAAGCCTGGACAGAGAGAAGTGAGATCAATGCGTGAAACAAGCAACCAAGATAATGCATTAGCTCTTGCCTCTGCAGAGTATCATGCAGTGCTTGGTGACATTACAATTAGAAAGTCTGAGGAGAATTTATATTTGCCTACCTCAACTTCATGGCTTGTTGAGGGCCAATACATAAAATGCAGCCCAGTTTCTCAAGGATACAGAACTGTTAGTGGGAAAATCACTTGGAAGTTAAAAGCTGGAAATGATTTTCGGTTCCCAAACTACAATATCTTTGTAGAGGGACTAAAAGATCAAGTAGATGGCAATCGAGAGAGAGGAATAGAAGGCTCTTTGGAGTATCTTGGAGTAGCACATGCGGAAGCTTTTTATGTCTCTGACCTTTCTATTCCTTCTGATACATCTAGTCTCAGATTCTTTGTTCAGGTGTGTGGATTTGATGGGGCATGCCAGAGTCTGGATGATTCTCCATTTTTCCAAATGGATCTTTGAGGTTACTTAACGATATGGTTTCTGTTTGTTTTCCTTTATCGACGCAACTGCTTTTTTTATGGGAATTAATGCCAGTAAATGATGATTCAATGCACCATCTTTCGCAGCATGTCAAGTCCCCGTGTACATCTTGTTGGCATGCCTAAAAAAGCTGATATGCTTGAAGTTAATATTTACTTTCATGATCCAGTCCTGGTCAGTTTCTGCTTCTTGTGCTTCGAAAGCACGACAATATCATCATATGAGCACTGTTACTGTTATTTTCTTGCATGTTTTGTCTTGAAAAATTGTCTAATCTACATGCCAGCATAGACTGCATAGTAACGAAACCAATGGATAAATGCCAGATCTTTGTAGTAAGGAAAAATGGTTGGTCGAAATTGGAATTGCCTATTTTCCCTACGGGCATAAGGCTACTAAAACCTGTATTCGCTCACGGAAACTTGTCTTCTATAGTGAATATTCTTCATGGGGGTTCTGTAGAATGCATTCGAATAGCCCACTTCACCTGCCTGCATTTTGTGACTCATCCTTTGTGCATTGGAATGCTTTGGCATTGGCCGTTTAAGAGGACGATGACTTAGCCAGTTGTGGAAAACAATGCGCGGTTCTGGATCTACAACTGTTACTTTGTCAAACGAAAATTATCATTTACGATATTGCCAAAGCAAGCAATGATGGCATTTCTAGAAACCACTGGAAATTTGACAAATTGGACGCCAAATACTGCTAGAAGCTTGACCTAAATTGCACGCCAAGTACAGCAAGTAACTCAAATAGGTTGTCTGCATGTTACATGTCTGGAGGATGCGGATAGGTTCAAAACCAATATTGAGAGAAGGCGACCCAAGTGAAATGAAGGTACACGACAAGACAAAGGTTTGATCCCATTTACCTATCAACCTCGAATTTTACTTCTACATGGGTACTGAGAGACCATTTCTTGTTTGACGGGTGGAGGATGATATGATACTTCCAAAAGTAAGGTGGTTTGATCTTCAAAATTGTCAACAAACCATTTCATTTAAAAATTTAAATTTTAAAATTGTTAAAAAATATTTTATTTAAAAATTTAAAATAATAAATAAAATTTATAATATAAATTATAAAATATATTTTAATACATTTTTTATCTAAAAATTTAGTTCATTTATTCGGATTTAGAAGTATAAACAAATCAAATTCACTTATGGCCTAAGTATTTCACAATTTAAAATAAAATAATTTATAATTAATTTAAAATTAAATATAAAAATAATAAAATTTAAATTTATAATCACTCAATTATAAAAATTATGATAAAAATCATAAATTATAAGATAAAGAATAAAAAAATTATATATATATATATATTAAATTATAAAAAATTAAATCTAATTATATAAGAAGAAATATAAAGATATTAATAAAAATTAATGAGATATTCTTTTATATATATATATGAATGTAAATTATATATATCAAAATTAAATAAAATCATATTGAAATTTATGGGATTCTAACAAAAATTATCATCTCTTAGCCCCTTTTCCTTTCCGGTGAACTTAGCTCTACATCATTCTTCTCTCCTGTGCCTCTGTCCAACAGAGTCAATATCGTAACGGGGCTCTTTCATTCTATACAACCCAAAAAAAAAAAAAAAAAAAAAAAATCAAAATTGATTGGTGAGCATTAATCACTTGACTTTTAAGTTGTTCCACATTAATATCGATTTCATGCTCGCTACCAAAGCTAAAATTGATCCACTTTTAGTGCACATAACCAATGACAGCACCGCCGCATAAGTTTTACCATGTCATTATTCCCGATAGTAACAATCACAATGACCAAAGTGTGGACGACTTTCGATATCGACACCAAAGTGGAACAAATCCTCCGATAGTCAACCGCCTGAGGCCAAGAGAATGCGACCCCACAATTGAAAAAATCTCTACGCAGTAAAACATCTTTGGCGTACAAAGCTGGCTGAACCCTTTTTTCTTTTCTTTTTTTTTTTGTAATTCTTCTAGTTTTCCTTCCTTTTGCCTTTTTCCCTATCCAATTTCCAAGCGTGAGAAAGGAATACTGATTTTCTTTTTCATCTAATTTCTTTTCTTCATTTTATTTCTGCCTCATGTTTTTCTTCTGCACCCTCGTCTTTCTCCCTCGTGCAGGCAAAAGGGCTACACAGACAGTTGGATATGATGTGCATGAAATTGGATCTCTTGTTTGACTTGTAAAATTCCCCCCACCTTAAACAAAGCCGCTGAAGTCAGTTGTTGCCGCCTTGTCTTTTTCTTCACTTGTACTAAACGTGATTCGACATATAATTGCGTATCTGTAGATCGATTAAATTAGACATATTAAAACTTAACAAACTAAAAAAATAAAAGACAATCCTCTTGTGTATTTCCCATGAACTGAGCACTTCCCTGCTCTGCCCTCCACGTGAAAAAACCAGAAGAATCTGTGATCAGATTATTAACTCGGCAAGCAGTACTCCAAATTTGTCCTCTTCGGAGCTTCTTGATTAGAATTTATCTTGAAGCAAGTAGAACAACACCAGCAGCACTCGGATTGGAATGAATGTGATGGGAAACTCCAAACAACGGCGTTAAATGTATTGCGGTAAGCCGATCCAAATTCCATTTTCTAGGTTTTGGTATGAACGATTATTTCATAACATGAGTAGCCAGATCTTTGTTAAAAATATTATGAGATGGTTAGCAAATATTAATGTATATTTTAAATATACTAATATCAGTTAGGGAGATAAAATGATTTTTTGTATTTTAAATTTTGAAATAGTATAGTTGATGGGTGAAATAATATTTAATATTAACAATTTAAATTTAGTAAGTTAAGAATTTAATTAAAGATAAATATAAAAAATTGACTAATATTTAAATTTTATAATAATAATAAATTTAATAAAATTTTATATTTAATTAAAAAAAAATTAATTCTTATTTTATTTTTATTAAAATTGTAAATCTAATTTATAATAATATTATTAGTCAAATATCAATTTTGAATTTAAAAGAAATATGTCAAATTGGTGATTAAAAAGAAATTATTTGTAAAGAAAAAAAAAATAATTGTAAATCTAATCTATAACAGTAATGATATTACAACTAAACAAATTAATTTTTTGTATATTAATGAAGAGAATACTAATTGATCACTTTATCAATAATAAATTTTATCAAGTTAAGGAATAATTTTATAATTTATAAGTATTAAAATTTTATTAATTATTTATATATAATATTTTTTTTATCAACAATCAAATAAATAATATATTAATATTATTTTTAGTTAACCTTATTATTTACATAATAATTTATAAAAATTTTATTTTAATTATTTTTAAAAATATTAATTTATTTTAAATATTTATTTTTATCCTGTAAAATTATAAATTTTTTATTATCAATTATATAATGAGTATTTTTATATTTTATATTATAATTTTTATTTTATAATTTATTTAATTATATATTTTATATTATTTTTATTTGAATATAAAATTTAGTTAAAAAATATTAAATTATTTAAAATAATTTTTAAAATATTTTTTTATATAATTAAAATATTTTTTTTATGTATTGAGTGTTATTATTATTATTATTTTGGTAATGTTGACTTTTGTTTTTTTTTTTTTTATATACTTCCGTCTTGTGTCAGAAATTATTGAGTCTTGTTGTTGCGTGCTTCCTTCCCACGCTAGAAATTGTGGTGTCATTATGGTTGTATTTTAGATAAGAAATAAACTCCCCATGTGATAAGCTTAAATACATTGTTGTGTTAAAAAATTCATAAGCTTAGACATTTAAAACTTCTAGGCTAAAAATGACTTCTATTTTAAATATAGTGTGGCTAATTAGGCCTATCATTATTATTATTAATTTCTAATTACCTCGTAACATTTTACACGACGGTAGATAATTATTTATAAGAATTTATGTCTGAGAATTTTTAGGGAGGCCACACCGCCCCATAAATTGTAAAAATAGCAAAGTGGAGTCAACTTCACTGCTCACATGCCTATTTAAGTGAAACTTCCCATTGTTTTTACGACCTAAATAAAAAATAAAAAATAAAATGTTTTTTGAAAGAAAAAGAAAAAGAAAAAGTTGTTTCTTATTTACACTTCTTTAATTACGATCAAGACGGCTTTGCTGTCTGAGATATATAATTAATAATGAGATGAGTGAATTTAAAGAAAATAAATCAGTGATGATAGATTTAACATGTAACAGGATCAAATTTCATTAATTAAGAAATCATGTCTCCAAAAACGCTCTCCCTCTTAAGAGAGTCTTGAATTACATTACTAGAAGAGGCAAAATTAAGGTACTGGGGAAGGCCGTCCGGGAGAAGAAATGGCTCGTCGTCTGGTTCAATCTGTGGCGCCGGCATCACTACTGGCTCATTCTGCATCTGGATGCACAGTATCTCCGCTTGAGCCACCGCCAGTTGCATTTGCAGCTGAGACACCTGGTTTTGCAGGTACGATATGGCTCCGACGCACCCATAAACTGGGTCTCTAATCCTCGCATTCGCTTCATAGACCAAACTGCTCACCGCGTCCGCTCTCTGATGAACCGGCAGCTCCTGCTTCCCAAACAACGTTAATAGTGGTTAATTAGTCGATACCCTTGTGGATACACAAAACAAGGTTGTGACTTTTGTGCTTGTGAGTGAAATATTTAAGCACCCCACTTTAGAAGAACACAGAGAGAGAAAAAGAAAGAGACACAGAGAGAGGGAGAGAGAGAGAGAGAAACCTGCAACGTTTTGCTGACATTGCTAGCACCAAAGACCTTGTGGACAATGGCAAACTTGTGGGGGTCATCAGAAGGGAAGTAAGGAGCGAAAATGCAGTCCTTAGCGCATCGGCGTCTAAGCAACTTGCAGGAAGCGCATGGAGAATTTCCACCCATTTCTGTTTTTGTGTTCGGACACCCTGAGAAACTCTGCCGTATGTTAATGGGAAAGATCGCGGACTAGAAGGCGTGTAGAGTGTGGGATCGGAGTTCTGGTATTTATAATGGCCCTTAACGTGCGGACACGACACTGTTCAACGACAACATTCATGATTAAAATAATTGAACAACTGCTAGTTAATAGTTTTAGTTTTGACAGAGAGAGACGTTACGTGCATATTTGAATAACCAAAAAGGTTAGAAGTACAGCAAAATTCAAATACGAAATAAATTCTGAAAATTAATTATAATTAATATATATTTAATACACTAAATAAATAATAATTATTAATAGGTGTTGATTTTTTTTTTTTCCCCTATTTACGGTCTCCAGGATCTTCAGCTAGAGGAATTCTTTCAAGAGATGTTTTTGGTCTTGCTGCAGCCCCTTGGAATCCACGTCCACATCGCTTTAACTATTTTTTTGTATCATTAATTTTTATCGAATTCGTTACGGGGTAAATTAATCTTCATTGAACCTGAATCAACCACTTTCACGTTAATAAATTTATAATTCAACAGTATATTTTAATAAAAATTTAAAATTTATTGAAATAATTCGTTTATGGGCTATTATGTCCAAAGGTTTCGAAGTTAGGTACACAGAACGTTTCCGAAAACATAAGTGAGAACGTAGATGTATGACTTGATTAAAGGGACCGTATACATTGTGCAAAGGTAGATGAACCCCACGTTTCTGGGTCGCCTGGTAAAGGAAGGAGCCTGAGACGTGCAACATGTGCGTGGAAACTCTGGACAATTCATAGAACGGGATAGGGACTAGGCACTTTTGTCCTAAGGACAAGGCCGACCAACTCAGAAATGACCCCGCGTTGAAACTCAAAACTTACTCCCATGTGCGTAATACAAAAAATGCCAACCTACTTGTATTTTTTGGCTCTCTTTGATCAGCAACAAAACATGTTTTTATTCAAATTCAACGACGTCTTTCATCACACCAACGAAAAAGTGCGCGGAACATAACCATGAAGATAATATTAAAGAAAAAAAAAAGTCTCAATGTAACTGAAGGAGATGTCTTTACACTTGGTACATGCAAAATCCCTTGAAACAAAAGTACAGAAAAGGGTTTTTGTTTTTTTTTGGCTAAAACAGGCTCCCCTTTTTATTTGAAGCCATTAAAATTTATAGAAAATAAATTTTATTGTCTTATAAAGTAGCAGTCCACCACCAGGACGGTCAACATTTACGCCCGGGAACCAAAGCTCGAGACGTGTGACGCATGAGCTTTCCACATTCTACATGCACGTTCGCCCTCATTTCCTCCCTTTTTCCTCCTTTTGTTTTTTTTTTTTTTTTTTTTCTTCTCCCTCTCAAAAAAAGTAGAGTTCTTACAACTAATTAAAGTGCTGGATGATAGAGACCCATAAGTGTTTTTGTGTCTATTGATCAATGTTTCAAGGTTACGGTAAGCTGTGGGGTAGTCTTCTCTAAATTTTACCGGAGGCTCTCACTAGTCAGCTGGGTGAATTTTTGTTTTCAAGCCAAGCAACAAACATTCGCATAAAAACTTCAAACGCGCACACAATACCCCCCACTCTTCTTCGCCTGTGTTTCCCCCGTCCGCAGTTTTGACCTAAACAGTCCAATCTGCAAAAACGCGTTAAATTAATAGTCAAAATTCAATATTTGAAAATTTACATTAGACAGCTGCCCTTTGTTTGCTTTTACAACCCATATTTTCTTGGGAGCATATGTACTCTTTTCTTCGTATATATGCTTTAGTTCTCACGTGAACCTGCCTATGGTTTTTGTCTTGTGGCAGCCTACCTTGAATGTTATTGGACGTAGGACTTCCCTCATCCTTAGCGTGCCTCCTACCTCTCTTGAAGAAATTTGAAAATTTATTACTGCCATGTCCACGGATTCTATTAGAGGGAAATGGAGAGACAACATCTGCATACTTTTCTTAGAGATTTGAAAGGGTTAGACACTTATAACATGGAATAATCTGTCTATTATCTGTGTCTAGTAACAGAGCTCAGTTCTCTTAAAGCTCTCGTCGGTGTCTAATAAAGCTCTCACTAATTTGTTTTTGTTTTTGTGGTAATCTCACAAATTAGTTAAAGGATTTCGTTTCACAAAAGAAAAAAGAAAATGATTTAATTAAATAGATGGTATCCAACCTTAATTTTGAAAGAGAAGGGTTGAAATTTGTGGTGTCTCTCCAAAACTAAACTTGTGTTTCTTGCTTCTAAATAAATAATATATTGAAAAATATATATATAAATAGATTATAAATTAGACCAAAAAGAAATAAATAATGAAAGGATATAAAAATATGTAAAATTCTTTTTGAGTTTTGTTAGATTTTAGTAAAAATATAATAAATTATTGTTAGTATTTTTAAGATAATGAATCAAAAATTATAACATAAAAATATAATATTCAAAAAATATGATGAAATTTTATAAATTATAATTTTTTTAATAAATTATTAATACAATAATTTTTTATATAATATTTTTTAAAATGATACTATTTAATATAGTTGAATATGATAAGGATATGTATACTCTTAATTTATTTTTATAAAAATTTTATTATTCATATCATAAAAAACTTATAATTTAGATATTAAAAAATATAATAAAATAAAAATTTTTATAAATTATAACATTCTTATCAAATATTAATAAATTTTTATTTTTATTATATTTTTTGAGATAATACTATTTAAAATATTTGAATTCTATAAGTTGTATTTGATTTATTTTTATAATAATTTTATTATTTATGATAAAAATTTATAATTTTAATAATATATATATAATCAATTAATAATTTAAGATAATATAAATTTATTTTAAAATTATCATATAAATTAAATTGCTATTATTATTGACTTTTTTTTATAGCCAACAGAATATTGAATATGAAAAAAGTCAATAGTTGGATCCTTAAAAGTCAATACAATATATATCAGCATGAGTCCTCGCGGGCTACTACCATCCTGTTCAGTCACTATAATGAATATCAAGAACAGAGATTTCGCTGTGCATCAGGTACACTTTGGTGAAAGGATGCAAAAATGAAAAAGCATATATATTTCACTAAATTAATTGTCTACGCAATCAATTGAATCATCCTCAACGCAGCACTTCAAAGAATTGTCTTAATACCATGTACCAAGAAAACTTTTCAGCACTGACTCATAATTTCAGACGTTTTCAGCGACACGCAAGTGTTAGCAAAGACATACATAAATATTTACTATGTTTGTCAAACGTCTTTAATTTTAAGCATTTGACAATTGACATTAAATGAATAAATTAATTACTTTCAATTTTGCATCAAAAACCCCGATTGCTGCAATCCAATTCTCCCAACTGCCACTCCACACAAAATAAGGGTTTTATTTATTTATTATTTATTTTTTTTTCTTTTGGCTTCTTAACGATGAGAGTGAGGAGATTTGAACCTTTTACATGTACGTGGAAATTGGAATAAGAGAAGAAATACCAAATTATAAAAAATAAGTTAAAAAAAAAAGAGAGAGAGAGAGAGAAAAAAGACGAGAGACAATGAGCTGCGGTCTGAATTCTTACTCTGTATAAAATAAGTAGACTAAGAGATTATCAGAATCCTAGTCATTCCTGTCTCCAAATTAATATGTATAAAATGAGATTAACAGGATTCGCGGTGACTCCTGTAAAGCATTGGGCTCATCCTGAGCTGGACGTAACACATTGTTTAGCTAGACAGGCAGGAATGAAAAGATATTTTGGAAGCTTGCAGAGATTGAATAATCATGATGATACATAATTGAGATCAAAGACAGCACACTCCACCAGGAAATTAATGACGCCTGACATTATCAAATTATATTGTAGTGGATTATTAAAGCGAAACCCAGTACTTCTAGGGAGATTAATATTGAAATTTGCAAGAGCTGTGGAACCCTATGTGCTATTACCCAAGTCTTGCATTTAATGATCCTCACATGATTCCACGCTTCTTTTCCTGTCTTCCAAAATAAAACAGCGCTCTTTTCATTGTATGTCCGTCTCCCTATAAATTAATAGAGCCATTTGATGATATATTATAAATTTAACAAGCAAACAGCAACTTGATCTCATTAATAAGAAGTCATTTGGGCACCCTCTACCGTACGGCTTGCCATTTTATTGCAAAAGACAACTTTCTCCTTCGTTTGGTCCCAATAGAATTCCGATCTGAAAATAGAAACTAACTGATGATGAACCCACGAGGCAGAATGAAATATTTGTGTTTTTACTCCATTTTTAACCTTATTGTCGCCAGTTTTCTGTGACTTAGCATGTTCGGTTTCGTGTGTGTGTGTGTGTGTGTGTGTGTGTAGCAAATTCTGTTCAAGCCTTAAAACCTGTAACTGGTAAATTTGCAAAGAGCCAGTCAAAAGAGTACCGCGCATATTGTTTACATATATACTCAGTTCCAAAACCCTAAGCTCTATAGGGAGTTGAGAACGAGACGACCATATTAATGGGGGTGTAAGAACCTTGTTTTGATTCCCTTGCGTTGTTAAAGTTTGAGTCTTTGAGAAAAAATAAATTACAAGGAAAAAACAGACATCTTCACCACCTCGAAAGGTAAAACATGAGACCTTCAATGCAAAGCATTTAATGAGCATCGTGGTTATGAATTGAAGATTCATTTTCGAGATGCCTTGATTTCCATCATGATAATGTTTGTGTCTGTGTGTGTGTGTGTGTGTTTTTTTTTTTTTTTTTTTTTTTTTTGGTGAGAAATTGTTTTTTGAGATTGCTAATCTCAATGTAAGCAACGGGCTGTTGCTAGGTCTGCTTGGGTTCTAGGATAAACGTCACTCTTTCTTGCTATTATTTTTGGGTTTAAATACATGATTTTTTTTTTTTTTCAGATTAACATTTATTACATTTATTAGTTAAAATAAGCATAACTTTAATAAGAAAAAACTAATGTTTTATTTCTGTAGAGATCTGGCAAGTTTAAAATATGATAAACATATATAGTTTTTAATGATTTAAAGATAATCTTTATTTTTCTCAATTTTTATAAATAAAGTTTTCTAAAAGATTTTATTCATATTTCTAAGGAAAAAGTTGTCAAATAGAAACCACATAGAGTATACGTGAAGGGTTATCAATGCATTTAATCAATCACTCTCCCCGGAGCTTCCAGATTAAACTCCACATTTTTGTTACCACTGTGCCCTTTCCATGCATCTACCAACCAAAGACCCTTCTATGTTTGTATGTAATACGTTTGAATTCTTCGTATAGATTTTTCTTTTTTTTTTCCTTTTAGTGGTATCCCTCTTATTAGCCAAAAACTAGACCCCCAAGTATAGTGTTCTGAGCAAACATTTGAAACCCAATTGACAAATTGCTTCTGAAAAATAGAGGCTCAAGGTATCGCATGTAACATGTTGAAATGACTACAATTGTTATATGGTACCCTATATTGATACATTCTATTCGGCATTTTTACTGAAAAATCGAAATTTTCATTAACAAAAGAGTATTTAAAAAAAAAACAAAGGTACTTGACATCAAGCCTACGGGGGCACGACGAAGGGGAGGAAGAAGAAAGAGGAAGCATTCACTTGCTTATACCAAATAATAACGTAAAAGCCACTATTTTAAACCCAAGAGTGAAATCAGAGTCTATCCACTGCCAACAAAAAGGCCCAATTGAGACGTCGGCCTTTCGGGGTTGGTGCCAGGTCAATAATTATGTTTAAGCCCATAAGACTGATTCATTGAGAATCCAAAAGCAAGCTTTTTGTCGTGGGCTTCGATGTTTCAGACATGACTCTGTGGCTCTCAGCCTTCTGTTCGTCTGTCGCCCCCTAACAAAAGTCTCCATCTCTGAGACCAACTCAAACCACATAAGCCCAGGATACTAGAAAAACAAAAGCCCAATAAACCAGACCATCCATATCTGGTTCTAAACAATGAAAATCTTTTAGGCGAATCTACAGAAATTTTTTTATTAAAAGCTTGTGCTGCTATTCAAAATTTAAATTAATTGCCCCATGCTTTTGGTAATTTTAGCCCATTATTTTAAGGGTATAATTTGCAGGGAGTGTACTCTTACCAAAGAGTAAGTAATGGAATTTGTATCTTGCTGAATTAAATAAAAAAAAAAATATCAAGAAATGTCCATAAAATCTTGTGTTGCATTAGGCGTTCATGTAATTAAGTCATTAATTTAATAACGAGGTACGAGGTAGTCAAAATTGAAATTTGTTATACACAGTAACTTTTCTCTCGCTTTTTATCAGTACGAGAACGGTAAAAACAATTTATATAAGTTAATATTAAGACATTTCAAAAAGTTTGTGCAACAGTATTGAAATTCTATTGGTATTGGAGTATCATAAACATTTAAAAAGAACGAACCTTTTTTAAAAAATAATATACTATTCATAAAATTATCCAAAAAAAAAAAAAATGCACTCACATTTTTCAACCGATCTCTCCATGTATATGTAGTGAGACCTAGTCGCTTTCAAAATAAATTTTTGGATTTGACTAAGAGGAATTAAAAAATAAAAAAATAAAAAAATTGTACTAAAATATAATTAAAATATTAAATAGATCAAAATAAATTTTTATGTGATTAACATGTATATAATTTAAGGTGTATTTTCTTTTTAGTATTTGTTAAATGCATTATTTGTTCTCATAATATTTATTTAAATTTATATTTATAGTAAAAATTTATTTTATATTAATTATTAAATTCAGTTTTCTTTATAGTAAAACATAAATTAGACAGAATAGTACTTTTTTTTATTGAATATTTGTCAATTACCTTTCAAATTAACTATTTGAAATATTAGGCGATTAAACATAAATAACATAAATTGCTCTTTTTTTTTTTTTAATTTCTTCTTTTTGAGCTAGTAAACCGAACAGAGCACAAATTGCCCCTGCACACGCTCGACCGCACGTGATCACCAGGGTTTGCAATTTGGATATCGCATTGTCAGGATCCACGAGCCAGCCACGCTCCCACACACCCACCACTCAATCTGCACCATTCACGTTCATTCCAATCCGACGGCCCACACCATCTCCTCTCCACGATATATTTATCTCTATATGTCCCCGAATCTTAAACCCAGACCACGGGTCATTTCTTATTCATCTTGTTTTTCTTCTTTTAAAATAGAAATCGAACCTACATTATTATTACTATTACTATTATTTGGAAATTTCTGCTCCTTAGCTCCGTTGAAGAGAATGTTGATGAAGGCTGCGCCGGCGTTTTCTCTCCTGAAACCCCATTTCGATGGCTGGAGTAATCCCCTGTTTTCCTCTGTTTCTTCTCCGTCGCCGTCGACCAACTACCAGGTTCGGCCTTCTTCGATGGTTAGCCTGAAAACTCGGTCTGGGTGCATCTACTGTGCGTCAAAGGGATCCGACAATAAGGCGCTGTTGGGCGTCCTTTTTGAGCCATTTGAAGAGGTGAAGAAGGAGCTGAGTCTGGTCCCTATCGTCCCTGAGCCTCTCTTGCGAGACAGAGATACGCTGAAGAGTGCGAGGCCGCTCTTAATGAACAGATCAAGTAAAGCCTTTTTCTTTTTCTTCTAATTATCCTTATTCTTATTATTTTTATTCGGCTTTTAATTTTCTCTCCCATTCCATGCATGTATGTTTCGGGATTCTCTGTCTTTTCTTATGGGTTTTTAATGTTTTTTCTCTGGTGTAAGCAATTAGTACAATGCTGTCTTCTTCTTTTTTTTTTTTTTTTAATTTATGGCCATTTATTATATTCTGTTTTGTGATGAAAAAGATTAAGCTACATCTGGTTTTTGGCTATGATGATTCATTGCAGTGTGGAGTACAATGTCTCGTATGTGTACCATGCCTTGTTTGCCTTCTTTGATAGAGACAGTGTTGCTCTCAGGAGCCTTGCCAAGTAAGATTTCTATAAATATTTTATTGTTTGTCAGCATTATCATCTGTTCTGCATTCTCGAAATTTACTCTAACAGTTTTGTTTGATACAGATTTTTCATGGACTCAAGCCTCGAGGAAAGGGAGCACGCCGAGAAATTGATGGAATACCAGGTGTTATACGTTTGACTTTTTACAGTGATACGACACAGAGGTGCATTTGCCTCATTGTTGTTGTTTCCATTGCTTCTTAACAAAATTCGGCTTTGCCTTATTGTTGTTGTGAGTTGCAGAACAAACGAGGTGGAAAAGTGAAGTTGCAATCCATATTGATGCCTCTTTCCGAGTTTGACCACACAGAGAAGGGCAATGCGCTGTATGGTGAGTTTCAATAGCTCAGTTTTCGTGAGCACTAAATTCTTTGATCTATTGATGTCATTGTTTGATGCAACTCTTGTCTCTCCCTTTGGTTACTGTTATAAAAACACTGTGACAGGCAAACATTCCACTGTATTGGTTTCTGGTGCTACCTAGTTGGCTTGTGAATTTGTGATATATTGGATTTCAAATATTCGTATTTCTTGTGGTGATCATGTCATCTTCAATGCTTCATTACCTTGATGTGTGATTAGAAACTTGAAGGTTTCATGTCCATTCTGTTTTATTTTGGTTCCTGTGTTCTCACGTATATTACTGCTAACACTAATTTCCTTGGTTCAGCAGTGGAGCTTGCTCTGTCCTTGGAAAAACTGACAAATGAAAAACTCTTGAATTTACACAGTGTAACTTCTACTGCTTAGATTCCTTGGTTAAATTTAAATTGAATGTTCTTCAAGTCATTGCCTTATATTTATCACTTTAAGCTCAACCCGTGATTTGGGGTATCCTACATGTAGCTCTAACGTTTTTGAAAACTGTTTTAGAGTTTCTTGCTTGACACTCTGATTTTAACCTTACGTAACAGGTGACTGAGAAGAAACATGATGTGCAGCTGGCAGATTTCATTGAAAGCGAGTTTCTAAGTGAGCAGGTATCATGTATTACCATCAATCCAATGGGGATTTGTTATTGGAATTATGACTGATGTGAACTTTTAAATTGGTCGTTGCTGTGATGTATGGATGGAATAGATGTGCATTCCATGGCTGGAATGGATGCTAGAAATGAATTTAACTCTTGTCTCGTCTTGTCTTTCTAACTGTTTCATTCACAGGTGGAAGCCATCAAAAAAATCTCAGAATATGTTGCTCGGCTGAGGAGACTGGACAAAGGACATGGTATAAGTCCAAAATTTCACCTCATTCTCTCTTCTCTCACAATGCATTTTCTTAACAGAAACCTTGCATATTGATGGATTTCCCTTTGGAAAGATGTGCTTAACCTTTTTCCTATTTACTTAACTGGACTATCAGGGGTATGGCACTTCGACCAGGTGCTTCTTAGAGAGTACGACGGAGTGGCTGCATAATGGTGGAGGCATCTCGTTTGCTACACGAGTACCATTTTGTAGGGGGTTTTATGTCAATAAATTGGAGTTGGTAGTTTCTCTGCCTGAGGACCATTTTGTGGGTTATCCTTATCTCGTGGTTTGTGACAAATTTGGGATTTTGATGATCCGATGCAAATTGACCGACGGGGTCCTAGTTTCCATCCCTTGACCAAGATGTTGTCGTAAATCGTGTAATTGCCTCTGGCCTTCGTCCAAGAAATTGGAAATTGTCCACATTTTTTTTAAGGAAAAAAAAAAAAAAAACAAAAAGGACTTTGACTTTAAGCGGGACTCCTGTGTATTGAATTTGAAATTGAAGAGTGCATTTCATCCTTAATTTGAATTCGGATTAAGCACGTAGAGACGTTATCAATTGACTACCGAGTTTGGATGAACTGAAAATTGTCCGCTGCAAAAGAGACAAAAATTGTCCCTTGTATCAACCTCACAATTTCTCTGTCTGCTCTTCAAAGTTGGTGGCTGCTGCTTTCTGATTTTGAGACAATAAATAAGATTGTCCCGTTCATTTCCTCTGTAACGGTGACACATAATCAACGTCAAAGATTGCCCACGATAAGATCTCGAAAACCAACGTCTGTGCGATAATGACGGAATTTGGCGGTTAATTCTCTTCAACCCGCAGTGCACATGTCACTCACCGTTCACTCTCGTCCGTGTCCACCCGTGTTCCGTTCCATTCGTAGCGCCTCTTTCGGATCCACGTGATTCGCGGTCAGCATCACTGTTTGTGGCCAGCATATTCAGCTCGGTTTCCTGTATTTTTCCCTGTCAACAACACACCGGAAGAAAACTCGCTCTTTTAACTTTTTATTCATTTTCTTTCTCACATATTTCAAATATATCCAAACAATTGACAACACATAAAAAAAAAAAAAAAAAAAATCACTTTCTAAAGAATCGATCTATCCCCTAAATTAGTATGACTCAATCTGCAATTAGGGGATTCTGTGATTTGGAATGAAGTTACAACTAGAGAGTGTGTAAACATCCTCGAACGCCCCGTCCTAAAACGACACTACTTTTTAACTTTCCTTTGTGTCTACTCTTTGTTTGAATTATTATTGTTGTATTGCCTATCTTTGACTTCTAATTTAGATCAGTTTGAGAATTTGCCTAAGACTCTCCCATCACGGGCAATTTGAATGTTAAACGATTAAAGGGAACCGACCAAGGGCTCTCCCACCCTAGGTGGTGTGAGTTATAAAGAATTAAATTGAGCATTAATTCTTAATTTAAAAAATTTAATTGAGAAAATTGTGAATGGGACCCACTCACCCTAGGAGTTTTAATCTTTAATCGACATCATAAGATGCCAAGTATGAAGTGCAAAAATAGATGTAATTGCCCTAGGATCGGCCCAAAGGATCCAACCCACAACAAAGGAATGGGTAGCCCAAAATTAAGATGAAAAGACTAGGACGGCTTTGAACTTTAGCCCATGACTGCAATTAAGAGAGGGAGGAGGCCGACTGGGGCTTGAGCTCTGATCCCTGATGGTTCGGCCGAAGCCCACTTTAGTCGTAGTTGAATGAGGCAAATAAAGGATCACAAGACCCCGTTTTGTGGCAAAAACCTTGCGTGCAAAACACAAAGGAATAGCAAGATAAAGATTTATGCGAAGACTATTATTTAAAATGATAATTTAATTCATAATTTGATATATTTTTTTATTAATTTATGTTTAAACTCATTTATTAATATTTATTCTTATGTGTAATACTAAAATTTATGTTAAATATGGAAATATTGAATTCGAAATTTGTTGATACAAAAAATAAATATAAATTTATGAGGATAATTATTATTATGTATATATATATTATGATAATAATAACCCCAATAATAAGGATAATGAATTAAGTGGGATTGGGCAAAATAGTACGTGGCATTATTCACTTTGTTAGGATTCGCCACCGTGCAAAACCGAAGGAGGATTTGGAAAAAAAAAAAAAGAAAAAGAAAATAAACTCTAATCCAACGGTCCATGTTAAAACGATGGGTAAAAATCTATGAGTCATTAGACCAATTCGACTCTCATATAATGGAACGTGAAACACCAGATTGGTCTCGCAGGTTCCTATAAATCGGAGTATTCCCGTTTCCCCCGCACAAAGAAAGCGAAAAGGCAGAAGTCGGGGGCTTCTATGATAATCTAGAGTGAGAAAATGAGGATGGCTATGGCTACGGCTACGGTTGCCGTTTCTGTACTTCTTGTCCTATCATCTTTTACTCCTTCAAAATCCGATCCAGATTTCGACGTCCGTCAACATCTCTCCACCGTTACCAGGTCTGTTTGCTTGCATTCACATTCTCTGTCTGAAGTCGGATCCTTTGGTTAAAAGAAAAAGAAAAATTGATTTTCTGGATTTTTATTTTTAAATTCATAATTTTGGGCGAACGCGGAACGGATGCGTGTTATGGTGGGAAAGAAAGGAAGAAAGAAAGAAAGTAGAAGGAAAAAAAAAGGCAATTTAGCTTGGGATTTTCTCATTCCTTGTCGGTTTGTTTGGTTGAAAACACGGAGTGTCAAACTTAAGACAAGTTTGGAATTTTTTTTCGTCTTTATCTCTTAGGGCTCTTTGTTTTATTACAATTAAGAGTGGCAACAATTTAATTAATTAGGAAAAGTATATTCTTGCGTTCTTCATGTTCTTGAATGTGGATCCTGTTTTCTTTTTCTTTTTATTTTTTAATCGTTTTGCCTTAAATTGATTGCGGGTTTGGCGATTTTGCAGATATGATTTTGTCAAAGATATAGTCAATACCTCCTTTGTACCATCTGATATCCCGAATGGATGCAGACCTATCCACATAAACCTTGTGGTAATTTTCTCGCCCCAAAATAAATAAATAGATAAATAATGCGTCATGATGCATATTGATTTTCTTAATCTTTAATAAGCTGATTTTTACTCCTATATATACCCTGGCCTGGCTTCTTGTTGTGGCATGCAGTCTCTTTCCCGGTTGCTGAATTAATAAGCGGCATGTAATGTGAGAGTTGATACTGTTTTCATCAAACCTAGTTATAATCAGATATGATTCGTAAATCTCTTTTGAATATTTAGGCAAGACATGGGACTCGTAGTCCTACCAAAAAACGGATGAGAGAGTTGGACTGGTTGGCTGCTCATTTGGAAGAACTTATAAGAGATGCAGAGGAACGTAATCTTCCTTTGCATGAAGTTCCTAGTTGGTTATGGGGCTGGAAATCTCCATGGAGAGGAAAATCAAAAGGCGGAGAACTAATTAGCAAAGGAGAGGATGAACTGTATCATATTGGAATCCGGATCAGAGAAAAATTTCCTGATTTGTTCAAAGAGGAATATCACCCAGATGTGTACCCAATAAAGGCTACGCAGGTGAGATTTATCATGAGGAACCTTTTCTTCTACTAACATAAAGTTCTTTGAGATGAATTTTTTCTTTAGTTTGATTCTGCAGATCTGTTTCTGTAGGCTTGTTGCCTTTTCTTCTGACTCAGTTAACATTTTCTTTCTCCAAATGTTGCAGGTTCCTCGGGCATCGGCTAGTGCTGTGGCATTTGGCATGGGGCTGTTAAGAGATAAAGGGAGTGTTGGACCTGGGAATCATCGAGCTTTTTCTGTTATCAGTGAAAGCCGTGCAAGTGATATATTATTGAGGTTTTTTGATACATGTGAAAGCTACAAGGTATTTGTCTAGATTTACCTCTGCTATAGATGTTGTTGTTGGTGGTGATGGAATTATGCAAACACCTTTTACATTCACAGATGACAAGAATCATGTGCCCTATAAACTGCATAAGATGTGTATACGTACCATTATCTGGTTATTTATATCTATCTGACTTGGGAGATAATTTTTCTTTTATTTTTGGAAGTTGCTTCCATGCTAGAGGATTTTGAGTTTTCTTTTTTTTTTTTTCTCTCAGCATTGATAATGACAGATTATCAGGGGTCAGAAATGTAAATAAGTTCAAATAATCAGTACAGAGTAGACAAGTTGTGCACTTGGCTTTCCTAGTTGATTGATCTCTGAGTTTCAATAATCTAAGGTATACCCTAATTATGTGATCCAACAATCGATGCAGGTTTTTAGAAAAAAGCAAGAACCTGCTGTTGATAAGCTTAAGGAACCTGTCTTGGATGAAATTACCTCTACACTGGTGAGGCGTTATGGGCTGAACTTCACAAGACAGGATATTGCTTCTCTCTGGTTTTTGTGTAAACAGGTGATTACCTTTTATCAGACAAAACTTTCTGTTGTCACTCCCTAATTCATTTTTGGTTTAGTTGAAACTCGTGCATTTCCTTCTTGGATATTTGCTTTGGCAGGAAGCATCCTTGTTGGATATAACAGATCAAGCTTGTGGTCTTTTCAGCCCTTCTGAGGTAGATGGCTTTAATTGAACTGCATCTGCCACTATTGCTTGTTGGTGGATTTATCTTTGATGATGAGTCCATATACTGTTTTCTGACGTCAATACTAGAAAATGATGTCTGCCCTCATGGTATATGGCCCTTTCTTGAAAATTGAATTCAATTGTTTTACATGATAGTTTATAATCAGAAAAGTCTAATGTGCTATTTCAGAACTAGATATTAGTGAACTCCATCTTTCATGCTCCATGGATATTGACAATTGAAACTTGTGCGCATAAATAGGTTGCTTTGCTGGAGTGGACAGATGACTTGGAGTTGTTCATATTGAAGGGTTATGGTAAGTCAATAAACTACCGCATGGGAGTTCCATTGCTTGAAGATGTTGTTCAATCCATGGAGCATGCTATTAAGGCACAAGAAGGTAAAAGTTTAAGAAATCTTCTATTGTACAAGTCCTGCTGCTGTTCAATTAGGCTGTTGTCTTTAAGTCAGGTTGTTGCAGAGCTGCTTTGAACCTTCATATAGGACTTGTAAGTACAGTGACAATAAAGAATCTTATTAAAGTAATTATTTTATGTATATTGGAACTGCCTTTAATGGGGTGATTATGGCCCATTAGCAGTGGACAAAATCAGAAGCAGCACGCCAACAGGATGCAACTTGTCTATATTTCTTGTGATGGTTATAATTGATTGCAGCACTTATCTCATCATCTGTTTGCTGGTGTTGAAATATATTTGATAGTGATGAAACATTTTTCTTCTTAGTTCACTTTTTAAATGGACAGTCTGCTAATGGCATCATTATCTTGAGATTTAATTTCCATATTTGTCCTTGTAGAGAAACATTCTCCAGGAAGCTATGAGAAAGCAAGACTACGATTTGCGCATGCAGAAACTGTGGTTCCATTTTCTTGTCTGCTTGGGCTTTTCCTTGAAGGATCTGGTGAGTGCTCTCATGCTCTGTCTCTCTAGTACTGATGTGTGTATTTATACTTGGAGTTGTTTCCTCCATATGCTAAATCCAGTACTTACATTTGGAATCTTTCAGAATTTGAAAAAATACAGAAGGAACAACCATTGGAAATTCCTCAAAAGCCTCCACAGAGTAGAAATTGGCATGGAAGCATTGTTGCCCCTTTTGCTGGGAACAACATGTTGGTCCTGCACAGTTGTCCAGCAAGCTCTTCAAACAAGTACTTTGTCCAAGTGCTCCATAATGAACACCCTATTCCCATGCCAGTATGCTTTCTGGACCACATGCTACTTGTGAAACTGTTTTTTGTGCTTCTCTGATGCATGCCTTTGCTACTAGTTAACTACACAGTAATGATCTTTTTGATGGTAAAGAGATGCTTGTATCTTTTTGCACAGGGCTGCAATTATTCTGATTTTTGTCCATTTGAAACATTCAAGGTACTACCATTGTTTAAACTTGGTCTTTGTATAAGGAGCTAGTTCCCTCATGCTCACTGCTTTTTTCCCCTTTGTATAGGAAGGAATAGTTGCTCCTCACTTCAAGCACAGCTACAACACAATCTGTGCTCTGGAGCTACCAGAGGAGAAGCCTGTAACCAGTAAGTTACTACTTCCATTCCGTTGGCTTTTCTCACAGGGGAATGATGATTCACTGTCCAAGAAAGTTGAATTGTAGTTTGTTACTCAGAGCAGCCTAGCACAAGCAACTCTTATGTGATATTTTTGCTCCTTCCCGGACCTCCCTTTTTAATGTGGTTTTCAGCCAAGGCCAGCTCCATGTAGCAGAGTTATATCTGCAAGATCCTGGAATCAGTTTTCTTATGGCATGACTTTACTGGCCTGACCATATTCTAACCCTGTAAGTGTTTTCTCGGGGACTGCTGAGGCAACTAATAAACAACAGTCTTCTTTGTTAGACGGATTGGAAAAGGTAAACGCTGTATCCTGACTTCCTGGTTGCTTCAGACCCATCTCACTTCTACTTGTAGGATGTGTATATCCTATGGATTGATGCGTTAAATGAGAGACTTCGCATAGTGCCCTCAGACTTCACATATGTGTTGTAATTTGCTTTCTCTAGGAGTGGGACTCATGAGGCAGGTGATGAACGCATTAGTCTGCATTGTTAACAGCAGGATTCCGAAATGGGTCTTTTGTATCCAAATTGCCTGGTGTCTTTGAGCCACCTTCCTTCTTGTTATGGGACGTGTACAGGTTTTCTATAGATTAGTGTTTTAATTGAGACTTTGCATATTTTTGGCATTTTGTGCCAGTACTTATTTCTGAGAAATGTATTTCATTCTAGGATCATTTCGTGTACCAATAAACATGGGATTGACTGGATTCAGGAGCTATGGGTACAGATGACTACCCTCTTACAAATTGGTAAAATGTCAGAACTGCCATAAGATAAGAATCTTCATTTTTCACTTACCCTTGACAGACTTCGCACTCGTAAGTGTCAGTAATGAGCAGAGACTCTCCGATCATTCTTGCAATTGCCAAGCTCTTCAAACCCCATTGGATTGCATGTCCATTCTGTTATATGCTAACATAAATTCTGTATTTAGATGCGAATCCACTAATAACAGACAAATTAGCATATGGTTAGGAATGAAATTTAACCGAAAAGATTTGCCAAAAAAAGTAATTTCAAACAGCATAGCCCCATCATAATAATATCTGTCTGCAGTGAGTCGAGTACTCAGATAAAATCTGAGAGAGACATTCTATTGTGAAAGAAATAGCTCCGACTAGGCAATTGACATTGCAAAACTAACGGAAAGGTTTTCAGGTAGTGAATTGTGAGGCTATAGGTCCCTATCGGGATTACTTGGTGCTCTATTTTATAGTAGTGATGGATTTTAGTGATAGAGAAGCCCCAATAATGGACGAAGTCCTAATGCAGGGTAGTAGTTCCCTATCTGGTAGTTCCAATGCCCCCAAATAACACACACAAACTTGCAAATAATTGAAAGAGAATTCAATCCAAAAGAAATTCTTTTTCCTTGAAGGAAAACAAAGGAACTTCATCATGAACCCGGGCATTGCACAGGAGTAACCCCAGTGTAAAGGTCTTACCCCACGTGAACTCCAAGCCTTCCATGGTCGACTATCTTGACAAGTCTTTACTTTCTTTTGTTTGAATATCATTCAAGGTGTAAATGTAATTTGTTGTATAATCTTTACACACCAATCACTGATAATTGATAGAATATTATGAAACAATTTTTTTTTTTTTTGTCAAAAATGTTATTTTGTTTAATTTATAATTAAATTTTAAACATTATTCAAACTTATAACTAATTTATTAATTTAATTATTAAAATTACAAATTAATATATAATACAATCTATTTATAACTTTTAATTCTAACCATTCAAAATATTTTTTTTTATCAAATATATCATATATATAATTATTATTTTTTATTTTCATATTTATTATTTCAACCTCTGTTAATTTTAATATTTTGACTACTTTTTCAGTTCAATGGCCCCTCAAGTAAAATGGAGGGAAAGGCAATATATAAGCTCAATTCCTCTTTCTGTCTACTTGCATAAAACCCTAAGTCGTATTTTCTTGCTACCCAAAGGCGCGCCCACCCCAAATTGCCCGGAAAATCTGTTCTTTTTTCTTCAAATTTTAAAGCTCAGGGCGACAAATCATGGCGACGCACACTCCAAACCTAGAGTGCCGAATGTACGAGGCGAAATACCCTGAAGTGGACATGGCGGTGATGATTCAAGTGAAGAACATAGCGGACATGGGTGCATACGTGTCACTGTTAGAATACAATAACGTAGAGGGGATGATCTTGTTCTCGGAGCTCTCCCGCCGTCGGATTCGGAGTGTCAGTAGTTTGATCAAGGTCGGCAGGATAGAGCCGGTCATGGTCCTTCGTGTTGATAAGGAGAAGGGTTACATTGATTTAAGCAAGAGGAGGGTTAGCGAAGAGGATATTCAAGCGTGTGAGGAGAGATACAATAAGAGCAAGCTTGTCCATTCTATTATGCGACATGTCGCTGAGACTTTGAGCATCGACTTAGAGGTAATTCATATTACTGAATTTTTGAGATTTTAAATTAGTTTTCGAATTTCTGAATCTGAAGTTGATGGAAAAATCAGGGCTAGTAGTAACCATGTTCTCACAGATTGCAATTGCTATAGCTTAATAACCTCGAGGGTTGCCTGTTGGTTTCATCAAATTCGTCTTTGTTGTGGATTGAGAAATCATACGGATGAATGGTAGCTTCAGTGGTTAAAAGGTTTGATTTGGGGCTGGGTCCTTTGGAATTCAGCTTTAAATTGGGCGCTTTTTTCAGGGAGGGGGTGGTGGGAGGAGTTCGGTTCAGAGGCTTGGACTTTGGATTGGGGTTTTAGTTGTGTGTGTGTGTGTGTGTGTGTGAGAGAGAGAGAGAGAGAGAGAGAGAGAGAGAGAGAGCATTTTGAAGCATTTAATATGTTCTGAGCATCATGCTTTTGTGTGTATGGGTTTATGAGAATGTGTGACAACTCTGCCTTCTTTCTGAAGGTATCACAACATGCATTCTTTCTGAATTGCTTTGGACAGGGATGTAGAAATGTTAATGAATCCTTTCTTAATTGTTCATGGTCAAGCATTTTATTGTTTCCTATATTGTATAATTAAGCAACTTATTTTATCAATTGCAGGAATTGTACATCCATATTGGATGGCCTTTGTACCGGAAATATGGGCATGCTTTTGAGGTGACAAGCTGCACCACTTCTTTGGAGCTTTTTTTTCTTTTTCACTGCTCTGAAATTGTTCTAGGATCCTAAAGCAGCCTATGTGCAGGCTTTCAAAATCATTGTGAATGATCCTGATTCAGTTTTGAGTACACTTGCACGTGAAGTCAATGAAATTGGTTCTGATGGACAAGAAGTAAGATTTGTTTGGTGGGGTATTTCATCAACTATCATTTTGTGGATCACTGACATCTCCCTCTAACTGCATAGGTAACTAAAGAAGTGCCTGCTGTAACAGAAGAAATCAAAGAAGCTTTGGTGAAGAATATAAAGAGACGAATGACCCCACAGCCATTGAAGATACAGGGTGACATAGAAATGAAGTGTTTCCAGTTTGATGGTGTTCTCCACATTAAGGTCCCATATCAATTAATAACATTCTGTTTTTTTCTTTGTTCTTCAGATATTGGGTCCTCAGTTTATGCTCTGGATTGACATTAGTTATAAATCTCTCTGCCCTGTTTTACAAATATTTCTTTTTGAAATTTCCAGGAAGCAATGAGGAAAGCTGAGGCTGCTGGAAATAAAGATTGTCCTGTCAAAATAAAATTGGTTGCTCCTCCATTATATGTTCTTACCACACAGACCCTTGACAAGGTGGGCTCATGACTGTAAACTCTGTTGGGCAAAAGTTGTAGTTTGACACAAATACTGTTGTGTTTATTTTATTATTCTTTACCAAGGAAGAAGCATTAGGGCTGTTGCCTGTTCCTCTGGACCTGCTTGGATGTGGTTGGTGGCAAATTTGCTCATGAAATGTTGTGATTGCATTTTTTTTTGGTAGGAGCAAGGGATACAAATTCTTAACCAGGCAATTGCAGCTTGCACCAAAGAAATAGAGAAGCATAAGGGAAAACTTACCGTAAAGGAGCTCCCTAGAGCAGTGAGTGTCAATTTTAGCATTTTGTATTTGGTTATCTGTTTGTTCAAATACGTTTTGGGACTTGGCCTCCCCCAAATTTTCGTATCCTACTTTTCCAAAAAGGAGTTTCATCCAATACCATTCTTTCCTCAATGTACAAAATTTGCCATGTTATGGGACCGCACTGACTCGGTGCATTGGTGTAGGTGAGTGAACGCGACGATAAATTGCTGGCTGAGCATATGGCTAAGCTACGAAATGACAATGAAGAGATTAGTGGCGATGAAGACAGTGAAGAAGAAGAAGACACCGGGTTGGGTGATGTTGACGTGGAAAACTCGGGCTCTGGTATAGCGGAGTGACGTTAACTATATTTAATTGAAGCATTTTTTTGATGCTCTTGTACGGGGCTAGATTTAATTATTAACTTCACTTTGCACTTCGTATTTACCATATTGTTTGACAAGCTTTTTCCGGGTTGTAAAGACCAACTACGGAACATCAACTGTCGAGCTGTTTTGTCAATTTTAGCAAATAATTTGTTGGAATTAGAATTGTAACAAAAAGATATGACATTGGCAAACGTTATCGGGCGTGTCGGTAGGTGAAAATTATTTGCCGATGAATTTCTTCACAGGCGGTGCTGGAATATTTTCAATTATTGCTTGTGCCCGCTTTAAGATAACCCAATGCGTCTCTTTCTTTTGCTTTCCTAATATAAATGACGGTGTAATTAATACGTAAAACATTAAAAAACAAAAAAAAAAAAGGAAAAGAAGGACTGTTTTTTGTTGTGAAAAAGAAAAATAAACATAGAAGAAAAGGAGGAAAAAAAAAAAAAAAAAAAGCAAGAAGAAGAGAAATAAAAGTTAAAGAGGAAGGGCAACTAGCCATCTCGCATTTTGGCTGTCAAATCTACCCGGCGGCGGCAAACAAGACGTGGCGGTGTGGAAAATAGATGCAGACAATGGTGAGAAAACGGTGCTACGAGACGACGTCGTTACAGTGTCCGGGGCCTCAAAAGTCAAAAGTCTAGCTGTTTGTTGTTATTATATCAGTTTCACAGAGAGAAGCAAAAAGTCAAAAACAGAGATTGCGCCAACATGATAGCAAATGCATACTGAAATGAGGCTCCCATTTAACCTCTGTAAACACTTTTCTTTTTTTGGGTTTTTTGTTGGTAGCTCTTTAACCAATGACCCTTCCCTATGCAACAAACGACATGTCGAATTCTTTAATCCTCTCTTTCATCTCTCAATCAAGAAAGAGGTGCAGATCTTCATGTTCAATCGATAACCACACAAACGATCTCTCTTTCTCTTGAGCTTTACACACACAGAGAGAGAGAATGGCGCTATCAATACACAACATACTCAAAGAAAGAAAGTTGCCTTTCATCATCGCCGCCTTTGTTCTGCTGCTTTTGGCCACAAGCTACCTCTACACCAACGACATTCAGTTCCCTTACTTCTCCGTCCCCGATCTCGGCAAACTGTCAATCCCAAACGCCGGCACCGACGATAAGCCTAACGGGAAGAAAATTGACCTAAAGAATGGGACCAACACTTTGGCCGATGCGGATATGAGTATCAAGTGGGACCTCTGCCCTGGGGCGACGGCGATGGATTATATACCGTGTTTGGATAATTTCAAGGCAATTAAAGAGCTGAAATCGAGAAAGCATATGGAGCACAGGGAAAGACATTGCCCGAAGCCCAGCCTGAGGTGTTTGGTGCCGCTTCCTGAAGGGTACAAGCCTCCCATTCGGTGGCCGACGAGCAGGGACATGGTGAGATTATTGATTGATACTTTTTGGTAAGATTTATTTTATTTTATTTTATTTTATTTTATTTTGAGGTTTGATGATCTCTTGTTAGTTAACAATTGATTTTTCTGTTCTCTCATTTATTTCTCGATCGACCATCATTTATTTAAGGGAGTTCTATGATAAGTCTCCTTTCTTCTTGTTTACGTGACTATCAATTTTTATGCTTTGAAAATTGAGAAATGAACTTTTCATACTCAAAAGGAATTAAATAAAAATATTAAAATAAAAAAAATAAAAAAACGAAAAAGGTTAATGAGACAGAAGTGTGAGAACCTATGCTCTAGGGTTCTATACTTTTTGCAGTATCTGGGCTTGAGGGAGTTAATTAATTATTTGTTATGCATGTTTTGCATTTTATTACTCTCTTTACTTGGGTGCTGAAGTGACTGTGCTGTATGCTTTTTGTTTTTTCATAGCATTTCGATGAGTGGGTTTTGAATTTCTGTTTTCCAGATCTGGTACAACAATGTCCCTCACCCTAAGCTTGTTGAATACAAGAAAGACCAGAACTGGGTGCGCAAGGTTGGTGATTTTCTTGTTTTCCCTGGAGGTGGCACCCAATTCAAGGATGGAGTTAATAACTACATCGATTTTATTGAAAAGGTAGGTAGCAGAATGAGTTGGCAGCCAAAATTCATTCAAATTATGTTAACCTGTGGCATTTCATGACGTAACACTGGATTTTGTCGCTTGTTCTGTAAATAGGGGTTGAAGCCTACTACTAACAGTACTTATTGCTAATATTTCACAACTTCTGTTCTGTTTTGGCCTTTTAGCACTAAATTGTTATCATATTTATGCAGACTTTGCCAGCTATTAAGTGGGGAAGCAGCATAAGGGTGGTTCTGGATGTCGGTTGTGGTGTTGCAAGTTTTGGCGGCTATTTGATGGACAAATTTGTTATTACAATGTCATTTGCTCCAAAGGATGAACACAAGGCACAGATACAGTTTGCTCTGGAGCGTGGAATTCCTGCTACACTTTCTGTCATTGGAACACAAAAGTTGGCATTTCCCAATAATGCATATGATCTAATTCATTGTGCAAGATGCAGGGTTCATTGGGATGCAGATGGTACTTTGATTTATCTCTTTTACCCACAAAGATAATATCAGCATGCTGTTGAAGTTTTGAGACTATTTTGCTCTATGTGTCTTTAATGAAGGTGGGAAGCCACTGATGGAGCTCAATAGGATTCTCAGGCCTGGAGGTTTCTTTGTATGGTCTGCTACACCAGTATACCGTGATGATGAGAGAGATCACAATGTTTGGAAATGTAAGCAGATTTTGTTTGTGTGTATTTTCCATACCACCCCCTCCCCCTCCCCCTCCTCAAAAAGAAAAGGCCCCAAATCACCCTTTCTCCAGGGAAAATGTCCTTAGAATGTACTTTATGATTATGCTTCATGTTGAACCAAATAGTATTATCAATGAATGATTGATTGTGGTTTGTCTTTATCTAATTCGAGTGTTTGTCCTGCATTTTTTTGTAGCCATGGTATCTTTGACAAAATCTATGTGCTGGAAGGCCGTTGCTAAGACTGTTGATTCATCAGGAATTGGGCTTGTAATATACCAGAAGCCCAGCTCATCTTCCTGCTATGAAAAACGCCAAAAGAATGATCCTCCTATCTGTGACCAAAAAGATAGGCGAAATGTTTCATGGTATCCTTTGTGTTATCTTTTGACATCTAGTAGTCTTTTCCTGTTTGCTCAGGATATTCTTTTCCTTCAATGTTTCTATCCCTGTAGAAGAACAGTGTTCCCACAATGTTGTAATAGCTATATATATCTTTTTTTTTTTTTTTAATATTCTGATAGGTATGCACCTCTCGATAGATGTCTTGCAAGACTTCCAGTTGATGGTGCGGGTAAGGTTCTCAGCTGGCCAGTAATGTGGCCTTATAGGCTTAGCAGTAAGCCTGTGAGTTTATCAGCTGAACCAGGTGCTGATGAAATGTTTTATGAGGACACCAAACATTGGGCGGCACTTGTTTCTGATGTTTATCTCGATGGGCTTGCGATAAACTGGTCAAGAGTGCGAAATGTAATGGATATGAATGCAGGCAATGGAGGGTAATGTTTTGCAACTCTTATTTAAATTTATTTGTTGCATTCAAATATGATATTTTGTTCTGTATGTATTTAGTAACATTGATATGCTCTCCTCAATTTCCCTATCCTTAACTCAGAAGTTCTTGTGTGCCTTCTTTTGTTCATATGTTTGATGATTTTAGTTTTAACTTGTTTTCTTACTGAATTGTTTTTTGTTATGTTTGGATGGATGAATTGTTCACGAATTTGTTTTGCAATTCATATAAAGTGTTAAGCACAAAATGAAAATTTATTTGAGCTATAGTATAAGTTCTTACATCCCTGTTCTTCTTGATAACTTCAACCTTCATGTGAGTTCTGGGTTGTGGCTTGGGTCCTAGCTACTCTAGAAATACAGTGGCTTCAGGTGAACGTACACATTACTCATATGCATGCGGCCTGAGGTGGCTGCTTGGTGCATTGTTTGTCTATGACAATTATAAGCAATAATTTCCATTTGTGGTGTGGTAGAATAAACTGCTAGGTTGGATAAGTAGAACAATATGACTGATTGGCTGGGCTTAGTTGTTATCATTATTCTATCTTTGTGTTAATTTTCTTCACTGCCTTCTGTTTAGACCTCAACACATTTTATTTCTCCTTTTGCTTCCCGAGTCTTTAATGGGAATGTCCAAGTTTCTCTTACTCTGTGGCTTTTTAACATTTTTCATGTGGCATTATCAATGACCTTAATTTGGCATTGACCTCAATAGTCAAGGTAATTAATCACTTTTGTCGTGTATTGCAATTTTTGAACTACTTGTTGTGTAATGTCTTAACAACACATTTAGTTTGCTTGATGACTTGAACGTCTTTGTGTCTTGAACCTAACTCATGATGCACTGAGCCTGAGATCCACTGTGCTTGTGCCTATCAAATTTCATTTCTTCCTCTCCCTTCATCACCCTCTCTCATAACATTCATATGCCTAATTTCCAATTTGGCCTTTGGTATTATAGATCTTTTGTTTATCATTAAGACTTTTCCTTGTGCAGATTTGCAGCAGCCCTTGTTGATCTTCCTTATTGGGTGATGAATGTTGTCCCTATAGATGCTCAAGATACTTTATCCATCATTTTCGACAGGGGATTGATTGGAGTTTATCATGACTGGTGTGAGTCATTGAGTACTTACCCTCGAACATATGATATGTTGCATGCCAGCTTCCTCTTCAAAAGTCTCACACAAAGGTACGTCATTGTGAATTACGTTTGTATTCAGCAGCACATGGGAGAATAGTGTTTTTGTTTTGGGGACCACATGGCCCTGTCAACTTGTATGAACTAGGTTATTGTGTTTTTAATGTGTTATTACATGCTTAGAGAACTTGCGACTTTCAGATGCGATATTCTGGATGTAGCTTTGGAGATGGACCGTATTACAAGACCTGGTGGATATATTTTGGTTCAAGATACCATGGAAATGATCCACAAGCTTAGTCCCATATTGCGTTCACTTCGTTGGTCAACACGGTTATACCAAGAACAATTTCTCATTGGCACTAAAAGCTTCTGGCGTCCCAAATAAAGGCAAGATCGAAAGCCTGAACAAATGTTTGAGTTCCTTAGCGGACACTCTTCAAGCTCTGGTGCCGTTACTACTACAAAGTGGAGGAATGAAGAAAGGAGGAGCAAGAAATCCAAGTTGATATTTTCTTTTTCTATTGTTACGCGCGTGTAAATCCTGCAGACAAGCATACAAGGTATTTCATAGGAATAACAAACAGCAAAACAATGCTCGATTTAAGTACTGCAACAAAGTGCGTTCATATTGCTTGTGCCTTTGCCATTCTTCAACTCCTAGTCTCCTACATTTTCTGGTTTAAATGATCCCGTTCTGGATATGTGCACCCAGGTAGGCCCACAAAAACAGTTAGCATGCTTGCAGGTAAATGATTAAAAATACGCGATGCTAATGGGCAGAAAAAGTATGGAGCATTCTATGCACTCTTGTCTGCATTTCATTCGTCATTTTGGCGGGGTGTTGCCGTACACACCACATATAAACAACTAGTATATCGTTCGAAAGCCCGTATTATGTTTATTAAATGATTCTGTGCAAACGTACTCCCTTCAGCTTTATTTAATTTTTTTTATTTTTTAGTTCACGTTAAAACTCCTAATAGCCCGGGAATCCAGACAATCTGTGCGACTTCCATGAAGCTTCACGTACGTAGGCCTCATGGAAGTTAGTTGGTGCAGGAATAGTAACTTAAACGCCATTAACAAACTCGAAGTTCCGAGTCTATGGCCAATCATGTCGAATTCTGAGTACCGACTGACTTGTCCTCCGACGCTTTGTCTGCCTTCTAATAATCACAGGTTAGCCGTCGCAATATTTGTACGTTTGTTCATAGAATATAATAAACACTAAAACCTGCAGAACAGGATTTACAGAGGATCATCAAACTCACACAAACAAATTAAATCAATTGTCACATTGATTCATAAACACGCTTACAACCCTGTGGAACCATCGTATCTAAGGCCTATGCTATTTTACAGGATCATATAATCAGGGGGCTTAGAGGAACTTGTTTCCCCCAAAATAAGACAGGGCATTTTTTGGAAACTTAAAGCAAAAAAGAAAGAAAGAAAAGGAGGAAGAGAATTTGTTGCAAACTAATAATAAAATTACATTACATAACAGATGGACAGACATAGGTGGATTCATCTTTGATAAGGCTTCCATTGTTAGCTGCAACAGTTCGAATGTAGCAACCTGAATCATCCCTGCAGCTTAGAGTCTGAATGGTGTGTGCTTCTCCTGACAGAACAGAGTGATCCTTAACCTCCATCCACCCATTAGAATCCTGTTTGTTGTGGACACTGCTGGACGTCGCCCCATTCTCATACCTCTCTATCAATGCATGGGAAACATTTGTCAGAAGCACATATGTATCTTTCTTTGCTCCAGGTAGATTCGTTGTTATCACCTTGAGAGGATGCCTTCTATGGACAATAACATGACTGAGCACCCTACCGACATCATTAAACACCTTAACTTCCCTCTGTGACTTGATCTTCTGGTTAACGGACTTGAAAGTCCCATTCCTTTCAAACCTAATATTGTTCCTAAAGGAATACTGCTGCAAAACCCTTGTAGTCAGGTTTCCTGCACTGGACAAGACCCAACCCTCAAATTTTGTTCTCCTCCTTGCCCTAATTGAAAATGACCCATCAAGCAATTTAAACTTTTCGTTTCGCGTTAGGAAGGAAGAAGGATTATAATAAGCAAAAGATTTTGCCACAGTTGAGTTACGGTAATCCATCCAAAGGTGCAAGTTTGCATCAAGGAGCCAATAAGAAATGCCATCAGTGACACCAACACCAATTTCATGATCCTTCCCATCCAAAACCATCCCTAAAAATGGAGTCAAATCGAAATCATAACGAGGAAGATCAAAAGCACCAATTGCCACAACAGGTTCCCAAAACAAGGGATTGATCCCACCGGTAAACACCACCGGGAACGGCACCTCTGATCCCACATATTTCCCATCAATTGTCACAAAAACCTCCCTGTAAGCTCCATTGCCACGCAAACTGGTCAAATTGTTCGCCCTTATATAATTGTTGGATGGATTCGAGTACCAAAACTCATCGTTTCCATGAAAGGATACGTACAATTCCAAGACGGCCTTATGAGTATTACCAGGAAATGTAACCTTCTTGAAATGGATATCCGTTTCTTTCCCGATTTTAAACCAGTAGCCCTTTTCATAGCCTTTATCAGACGATATTGGAATTATTAAATCAGCTGGTGATTCGTATGCGTTCTTGACTACAGCCATGGCTTCTTGTTCCCAAATGGAGGGAATTCTAATTGGATTGTTAGCCACAAACGGAACCCTAACGCTGTTATGCTTGTAGAAGAAGATGGTGACATCGACATGGTAAACGCCGGTATAGACACTGTTAACGACGTTCTCAAGCATGATTGTGAAATTGAGGTTTTCTTGCAAGAGAAGTGAGGAGTACCTCGTAATGTCCTTTCGAACTTTCCAGAAAATTCCATTCTCGGTGGGCTCGGCGGTGCTGGTGCGGAGAATCTCGGCGCCACCGAGCCAGAGGGCAGAGATGCGGTCGTACTGGTCGCCTTTGGACTTTGCGCGAAACTCGAGGGTGACGTGGAACCAAGGGAATGGGCAATCGGAGGGCGGCGAGTAACGGGCGGAGAAGGGAGGCTGGTTGATGGTGTTGGCAAATGAGTGGCGGATGACGTGGACAGTACATGATGGGGTCAGGCGGTCGGACGGCAGAGAACGGGCGACCTCAATGTATTCTCGGGGTTTACGTGATAAGAGAGTGGTGGGCGTGAGCAGCGATGATGATTTGAGAAAGTGGTACGGAGGGGTGGACGGAGTCAGTGGCATTGCAGTGAAGAGGAGAAGCAGAACAAGAAATGTAAGCATTTTTCTCCTGGGCTATCTTCTCGTCGCCAAGAAAAATATCAAAGCCTATGAGGTCCAAGTGGTGAAGGGGGCTCCATAGTTGATATATAGTTGACTTGGCTGTAGTCTATTAAATTAATAGATATGGCCCAAAAGGTGTCCGTTGCTCAATGTCCTTTTACCATAAAGATTAAGATTTTTGTTTTCACATTTCGATTAATAGCGTAGTCTGTAGATGCCGTGAAACATGCTACAAAATTACAAATGCTGACTAGGAGGCTGGAGAGGAGATCGGAGAATTAAGAGGCTCCCTTGTACACGAGAAACTCTGAAATTTCATCGCAACCAATGGCTTTAGCCATGTAGAGCGGGGTAGCCCCACGCTTGCTCTTTGCATTAACATTGGCACCATTGTAGATCAATGCCTTGACTGTCTCTAAACTGCCGCCCTCCACCGCCAAATGCAGCGGCACGTGGCCGTCATTGTCCTGCCACTCCAAATTCGCTCCCAATTCCACTAGCAAGTCCACTACCTCTTTGTGCCTCTTGAATGCTGCTGCGTGCAGGGCTGTTAAACCGTGTTGATCCCGAGCGTCCAGGCTTGCCCCATTGTGCAGTAATGATTGAAGGAGCTGTATGTCTCCTCGTCTTGCCGCCATTAGCACTTGGTCTCTACGCCCTAGGACCTCCAAAACCTCTGCCTATGTACGATAATTGACTTATTGTACATTATGTAGTAATTAACAAAATGTTAATACTTTTCGACTTAGTTTCTCGGCTAATTGCACGAATCTACAAATAAATTTACACAAAAAAAAAAAAAAAAACTCTCTTTTAGTGCTTTTATTTTATTAAATCAAATGTGTTTATAATAACTAAAAAGGAATTTGTGGAACATTTGGTGGGTTTGGCAAGTCGAGAGAATATTATTATTTGTAGTAATTAATGACTACGTTTATGATACTAGCTTGGAAATTGAGTAACAAATAAAAACTTACGTGTCCCTTATCGCGGGCGATACCAATAGCTGAACGGCCACCATCATCTGCTATTGTGGGGTCCGCACCCATCTCGATCAGCATTCTCACCATCCTACGGTCACCGTTAGCCGCTGCCCTGTACAAAGCAGTCCTGCCGTCCTTGCTTTTAGCGTTCCTGTCCGCACCCGAGTCCAGCAACACCTTTGCGCAGTCGACATTTCCCATGCTGACCGCCAAATGCAACGGTGTCCTTCCCTCCTTATCTCTCGAATCCAACGGCACCAATCCTCTCTTCACTAAGTCCAAGACCTCCTCCGAGCGACCAAATGCTACCGCCACGTGTAAAGCATTCCAGCCCTTGGATTTCCATTTCGGGTCCACTCCATGGAACCCCACGCCATCCGTCTTCAGCCGTGCGTCAATCTTCAACCCGGCTTCGAGCAGCAAATTCACCATATTCTCTGGGTCAGCCAACTCGGTAGCAACCCGGATGAGCGACTCGGCCTCCCTTTGTGACAACTCATCAAGCACTGTCTTTTGCCTTCTCAATATGTTCTTGACCGAGTCAATATCTCCACAAGCGACAGCGTGGTGGAGAAGAAGGGGACCCACAAAGGCAACCTTGAGCTTGAAATCCTGCGTCGACCCGTCGGGGAGAGTCGAGAACCACGAGTTAACAGACTCGGAATTAGCGGAGTCAAAAGAATTGGCCGTAACCGGTGCCGTTTTGATAAGGAAACGATCAGACGGGGAGCGAGGGAAAGTGGGCGGAAGGTGGGTTTGGGGTCTGAGGACGATTTGGAAGGTGGCGTGGGATAGAGGAGAGATAAGCCCACTCGGTGGATTAACCAGGAACTTTTGGGGCGAAGAGGTTTTGACTTTGAAGGCAATTGGTGCTATGGCGCAGAGTGACCTCAGGCACACGTCTGCTCTGCATTTGCAATTGAGCTGAAAGTCTATGAGAACCTCTGAATCAGATATTTCGGCTAGCCCCTCCATAGGTTTATGAAAACTTGGATGTTAAACAATAAATCGTAATGCAATGCAGAGAAGAAAAGCAGTATCTTAGAAGAGAAAAGAGGTATTTAAGAGAGCAGCATGTGACCATGTGGGCACCTCTCCTGTACTTAAAGGTGGCAAGGAAAAGGGCATTTATGGAAGATATCAACAAGACAAATGCATTTCGCCAGGTAGTCTTGGTTGGTTCCCACTTGTGGCTCATAAATTGAATTTTGCCATCAATAATTTTTTTTAAAAAAAAAAGGGTTAGTGACCAGAATTCTTTTATCTCTCTCTCTTTTTTTTTTATAAAAATAAAAGTTAAATTAAAAATTTAGATAGCTTTATTATTAGAATTTGTGTCTAATATAAAGTAATTGTGACCACTGCGTGACATCCTGGTCGCACTAGCATTCGAAGGTAGAACCGAACGTGTGGCTTAGGGCGATGGACAGGGTCACAGAGCGCGATTGCGATACAACTCAATTTTGTTTCCGTAACATTGTATAAAAAGTTAAAACTCTTACCTATGCCATTGGGAAAATAGAAATACTGTTTTGAAATTTCCGGGTTTAAATAAGGGAGCAAGCATCATCGCAATTAAAGCGTTTTCCGCAGACCAGATAAATTGGTTCATGGCCGGTAGTGATTCGATACTATTGAGGATTGCTGTCATGGAGACATGTTTAACGGTAGATTGAAATTTTTGCTGTGTTGGGAGATTCTTTTTCATCTCTTTGGGCTATACCGTAAAGATTGGAACTAATAGATGTTCGATTGGAGACATTAAAGGAGATTAATAGACGTGCTATGTTGGATCCTAACGGTGCATATAATTAGATCGACTCAAAATTGACTTTGCCTGATCAATAAGCATTGTTGAGAGTTCACAGGAATTATCATAGATCACGTTTATTATTTTAACAAATGGGACGTAGTAAAAATGGGTGATTTCGAGGTTGTTACATCGTGAAGCCTGTAGCAAATTTTCTTTCTTATTTTATTTTTATTATTATTATTATCTCTCCGTTTTTTCTTTGTTTGGTCATCATTTTGTATCCTCCTTGCGTGAGTTTCTGCAAAATTTCATTATTATTATGATTAAACTAATATTTTTAAAATTTAATTGTGAATCATATTAATAAATTTGATAATTTAATTTTAATTTTATTTAATTTACTTTAAAAAATTAATAATTTTATAAATTAGATATTAAAATAACAAATTGATCATTTAGATTATAATTTAATGAATTAAATTAATTTTAAAAATTTGTAAAATATTTTTTAAAAATTATATTTTAATTTTTTTAAAAATAAAAATTATATTATTTTATAATTTTTTTAATTATAAATCATAAAAGTTTTTTTAAAAAATATTTATATGATATATTTATTTATATTTTAATAAAAATATATAAAATTATTAAATTGTAATATATTTTATATTAAATTAAATTAATTTAAATTATTTATATTTATAAATAATTATATTAATTAATTTTTTAATTTTATTTTATATATATATAATTATATTTTATTTATTATTTTTTTATATTATATATATATTTAATAGATTAAATTTTAAATTTTTAAATTACTTAATTTAATGACTAATTCGTTTATTAACATTTTGGGCTAAACTGTACGCACCGACCAAGAGCTTTTGCGTTGAACAAAAACCGTGAGAAAGTATGTGTAGGAAGTAAGCAGATTCTGTGGGGCCCAAACACCTCTAAAACCAAAAAGAGAGAGAAAAAAAACACACATTCCCGGGTGGTTACAACGAGTTTTACAGGTGGTTGTTCCTCAATCAATAGTCAAAAAATTAGGTGCACGCTCTCCGCTCCACGTGGCGTCCCATACATATGGTATGGCGGGGAGCGGTCGTTCGTTGAAAGAGTAGGAAAATAAATAACCAAAACAGCAGACCATCACTCGCACACACTAAATCACCTGTTTCTAGTTTTTTGAAAAATATATATATATTTTTTCAAACTTTTTCTTTGGCCTGTGCAGTTCTCTCTGTTTGTTTCATTTTCCCTCTCATTTTCTCCCTCAAAATTCTTTTTCTGTGCTAGCACATACAAACAAAATGTTCTACTCTCACCAGCTTCTCGCTCGCAAAGCTCCTCTTGGCCAGATATGGTGATGACTCTACTCTCTAAATTTCACTCTAGCTTTATCTGGTTTTGCTGTCCTTTTGAAAATAAGCCTTTTCTCGTATCCTAACAATCACTGTAGCTTTAGCGATTTTTGGAGCCTGCTTTTGGTTGTAATCTCTGTGTTGTTTTTTTTGGGGGGGGGGGGTGGTGGTGTTGTTGATTCTTAGTACATTGATTTCTTTCAATTCTGAGTTGATGGGGAAATGTCTTTTCTCTTCTCTACCTCTGTTTCTCTGTTTCTCTCCCACTTTCATGAAGGATGGCTGCAACCATGCACGCGAAGATAAATCGACGCAAGCTCAGCAAGCTTAACATCATCCATATCTGGTTTTTCTACTTTTTGATTTTCTTGTTTTCTTCCTTTTTCAATTCCGTCTATTTTGTTCGGTTCAGTGGGCTTCACACTTCGTCTTTGCTATGAATTTTCAGCGAACAGATTTTGAATCCTTCCGTCCCTATGGCTCTCAGGCTCTCTGGGATTCTCATGGGTACCTCTTCTCCTTCTCTATCTCTGTTTTTTCTTTTTTTTTTTCCTTTTTTGTTTAAATTGAATTCTTGTTAAATCCAAGTAACAGTGACATCTCTCTTATGTTCTGTGGTCATCGTTTCTCAGGCGGAGTTGTTATTGTTTATGAAAGAAAAGTGAAACTCCTCTACGGTGATCTATGACTCTTTACTTACTCGTACTTGAATTCTCGATTCGATTCAACTTTCGTTTGCTATTTATATTAACGTTGTATTCTCTGCTTTTTCCCTGCAGATGATGTTACCCGTTTACTGGTACCTAACACGAGCTTCTGCGTTTCAGCTGAAAAGCGAAAATAGAAATTCCGATTTCTCTGTTTTTTGGCTTTCAAATTCTTTGTTTAGCAACGATAGTGTTTTGTTATTTGTTTGTGTATTTGTTCGTTTGTTTTGATGTTTCTCAGATTGAAATAAACGATGCCTGGAAAATGAAACCAGCTCCAGACCCCACAGTTCTTCCTAAAGGAAAGTCCCAGGCCAAGTCCGTCGTCGTTTCAGTTGTCCTCTCTTCAACTTTTGATATCCAGCTTGTTTTAGCATGGATTTTCATCATCCTAATTTTGCCTCCTAAAATCGCATTGAATATGTTTCTGTAACTCTGTCTGCTCGTAGGAAAGAAGCTGTCACACTGCCAGAGAACACGGAAGCAGATTTGCCCGATATCGAGCAGTCCCTTGGTCTCTCCAATGCAACCACAATGGCTTTCCAACAAACAGCCTATTTTGCAATGGTAATTTGTCCTTCAATCCTTCTATATTACCCTGTTGTGACAGAAACACCGCTGGACTTTATATGGTTGCGCATTGGTGGAATTATAAGTACAATATTTTTGCGTCATTGAAACAAATTCTACATGATAATGCAATTTCGCAAAAGAAAAAATTTAAAAAAAAAAAAAAAAAACAAAGGAAATTATGGGCTTTCAGCCGCTTGCATTTTATTCTTGATCAAACGAGAAATGATGATTTGCTTCGTTCCAGGAGTGGAAGCCCATATTGATTCAAAATTGAATCTGCTAATGATACTTTGCATTGCCTCATTCGGCTAATCAATGTCTAATCTTTCTACATGTGCAGCGACTTGACAGTGTGGAGGAACCCTACATTAACAATGATCCCATGGCAGTTCATCAAGGTTTCATTAGTATTTTTAGCTCAACTTCCTTTTTGGTTGTTCGATCCAAACACGCCCATATTTGCTAATTGTGTTATTTGTCCCTTAAACTCATTTGTGATCCTCTCCAGCCGATGCTGACAATATCAACCTATTCGAACGCTTTGATTCATATCAGGCCAACAGAAATGCATACAACCACTTTGAACGGTAAATTACGAGGCGTAATGCAAGATAATTGATGGGTTTACTTGACTTATCCTTTTGTTTTTCCATTGAAGCTTTGAGCAATGTCATTCTGATAATGTGCAGAAAAAAAAAATAACTGAATTGTTGACTTATCATTTACAAGGTTTCACATAAACAGATAAATTCATCAATTTCATTAGTCTTCACACTTCCACCATGTTGGATGGCATGGCAGATTTGATATTGAAGATGATGAAGAGACACAGTTGAATTTCAATTCGGGGGAACATATGGAGACCCCAACTACTCTTATACTCTCCCCAACCGCCCAAGATCAAGCACAAAGAGGTGAATGACATGATCAGGCTTTCAAATCAGATATTTCATGTTTGTTGTTTCTCTTCTTATTAAAGGATGAAAAGGCTAATGTTCTTTCAACTGGAATTCTTTCCTCTTGTTCAACAGCTCCAATTTTGCCGCTTTTGCTTCCATGTCATTGACACAATGGACATAGATATGTAGTAGCCTTACATATCTTCGTTTGCCTCATCTGACAATCTGGCATAATAGAATTGGTTCGTGTAGGAATAATTCTGAACTCACCAAATCTGGATGATTAGTGAAATATCTAGAATAATCGTAATTATTTTATCATGATTCTTCTAAAGTTTACGAAAAAGAGAATGTATTGTCCTTGGCTAAAAAAGATGTCTATGTTGCTTTGTTTTCATGCCGTATCCTTTGTATGGTAGGATTTAAGTCACAAGACATGCGTTTAGCGTATTTTCATTGGTTTCCAAGTAACATGTGTGACAGCTCCTTCCACTGTGACACCTTTTAATTCCGATCAACTTGTTGCCTAACTTGCAAGTGTTCAAAGTGTTTGTTGGTTAACTTCAAAACATCTAGTCAATGTTTATACATCTTATTAAATGGAGATCACCTGTTGTGACGATGATGAAAACTAAAAAACTGCCGAGATGTGTACATCCTGCTAATTTCTGGCTCTCCTGTAGCGGATGAAGTCCAGGACCAGCATCCAGAAAATCAAGTCAATCAACAATCTGATGAATGCAAGAAAGATATGATGGTAAAGTAATTCAGCCGAAAACAATCATGTGAGATTGTAGAAAGGGAAACAACATATGCTTGACTAGTCTATGAATATGGGTGAAGCAGGATCAAAAGAGGCAAAGGCAAACTAAAAGGAAAACAAGAAGACAAGTGGCCTCTGCCATGGATTATGAACAAACCATTATTCCTGGCCACATATACCAGTCATGGCTTCAAAATGCTTCTGATATTGTCTCAAGGCGAGGGATAAAGAGAAAGGTTTGTCCCCAATCTCTAACATAGTGCAGATCTAGATGATAATAAGCAATTAAACACGCGAAAATCAAACTCTTTTGCATACAACCTTGCATGACATTGATACGTTAAGCAGTTTGAAAGTATTTAAGTGAAACCCGCCAAAAAAAGGAAAGTGGTAGGGGAGAGTCTTGACCACTGTTGTGAACAGTTGATACAACTTGACAGCGTTGTAAGGAGGAACAAGGGAGATGGAGGTTGAGATTGAACAAGTAGGGATTTTAATGCTAACATGTCTTCTATACTTTTTGGCAGGCACAAAAGAATATTATCAATACAAAGAAGGTGGCTAGCCTCATGGAGCTTCCACCCACGGTACTTATAGATGATTTATTTACAAAAGGAAATGGAGAATTTTATTATCCAGCACCTCTCATGGAACATTGGATCAAAAGTGCACAGCCTCCTCAAGACTCTCCTTCTGGTGAGAGTTCATGATTACTTTTATTATTATTATTATTATTCTCATAAGAAAAGAACGAGTGGGTAATTTATATTATGCTTCTGATGCAGGAAGGACTCCGCCTCCCCATCCACCAGAACCATCATCGTCATCACCATCAGGGGGCGTACATGTTCAAGATCCAATGGGATATGTAAGTCACTCTCACCCTTATGTCCTTTTCTTGTTGAAAGCCCTTACCCTGTCTGATTGAGCATTTGGATGTAAAGAACTTTGAAGATTTTCAAAGCGGTGTTGGCTCTGAGTCACTGGGTGTGTCCATCGAGAAGCTGAGAGCAAACGTTATCAACAATGAAATACCAGCAGATATTCTGATGGGGGAACTAAGAGCCAATCTCATGAGCAATGGAGTTAGGAAGACTGAAGACAATTTCATGACACCTGGAAATTCTGGTACATGACATTTCTATTATGCTTTTGGTGTTTCACTGTCCATAGAATACCATCAAGCGACTAAATAATGAATAAGATGACACTCTCTTAATTGATTTTTGTTATTAATGCACATCTCAAGGAGACGGAGTTAGATCTATCCCCAGCTCAGGATCAGGACACGACGTCCCACACCCTTCAGAAGTCAGTTCAGGACGGTTAGTGAAACTCCTATTCCACGTAAAATCAATTGGGATGACAAATGGCTTTTCATACTATTAGGAATTAACCACTGGATTTCGGCTTTTTATCTGCTACGCTTGGGAAGGATTGCCCATTTTTATTAGTCAGGGAAGGAAGTAAATACCAAATTGTTCTCATTATTTACAGAACCAACAAGAAAAGGCCATCTTCTAAAAAAAGTGGCAGTAGCCTTGAGCCAGTAGATGAAGAAAATTCATGGCAGTTTCCTGATCCAAATTTTAAGTTGTCAAGGCTTTCTGAGAATGGGTTGACACCTGATCTAGGTAAATGGCGCAGCAATCCACTTGTTTAATTGCAAGCTTGCAGCAGCTTTGGCCCGTTTGTGCCTTTTACTTTTTGGACTAACACCTTACTGAATTTTTTCCCAGAGCTGTTGGTGGAAACTGGCCCTACACAAACCCAACGGCCACTTGTTAGTCAACCTGTTGACAAGATAACTGATTCTATCAGGATGTACGGCTCTTTTTGATACTTGTTCACTTTCCTGTTTCCTTTTTACATTGTACACATCGCTAATTGGTTGAATGCCAACAGTCAGATGAAAAATCACTTTGAGACACCAGGTGCCCCGCAAGTGGAGTCCCTAAACAAACTAGCCACTGGAATGAACCGAAAGGGAGCTGCTCTGCTCTTCTATCAAACTTGCGGTAGTGATACACACCTATTCTGTCCTCCATCAATTCCTGAAGCTATGAACTCAAATGAAACCATTCCAACAAATTATAAGTGGGATCATTAGCTAATTTATGTGCAGTACTCGCTTCTCGTGACTTCCTAAGAGTTGAACAGAAGATACCTTATGGGGAAATACTCATCTCTAAAGGAGCAAAGATGTGACAGATCTAAGGTCAGCATCCTCCTCCCTATTGCTATTTTCCAAGCATCTTGTTTTGTTTTGTTTTTATTGGATCTTCGCCATATTTATGCTTTTTTTGAAGATACATACATACATATATATATATATATATTTTATGACTTTATGTCAGAACCTATTACTTTTAGCAACAAGATGTAAGCAGCAACTGCGATTGACCAGAAAAGCAGTAAAATGGGATATATAAAAATACTCTCGTTCTCTCTCCCCCCTGAAGCCATCTTCTGGCAACGTTTCGTTTCATATTTGTGGGACATATTGGAAGTGCTATTAACAAATGCATTAGCACTTTCCTTTGTCTAATCCGGGATATGTTTTGTCTCGGATTGTAACCCTGAGTGTTCGTAATGGTATCTTAATTTTTAATTTGAGCATATTAAGTGTAAATTTCTCGGCATGGCTCGTTCGTGCAGATACCCTGCGTTGGATTAATGAAGAGATAAGTGAGAAGCATGATTTGCGTTTCTATTGACCTCCTTTTTTTTTTGGTTTTTTTCTTTTCTCTCCTGTATAAAGCTAACCGTCCATCCAGTGCACGTGGATGTAGGAGTTCTAGGGAATAATCGGTCAAAATTATCAGGTCAATTAGATATCAACATTTTTGCAGACCGAATCGTTTTCAGCACCTATTTCTGAATCAACTATCCGCCTAGTCCCCGAGTTGTTGCCAATTGAATGTACTGGCTATAGTTAGTAAGGTGATTAGATCAAGAAAATCCATTGACTTCAGTCAACTAGACTTTGACCCCATCATTATATTTGCTGTCCTCCAGTTTCTGCTTTGAACTCTCATGCCGTTTGATAGTTCATAGAACTCTTATTAACGTGGGGCAAACCAAACCTTAGCCTAGCGTTTGGTAAATACTACACTTTGGATGCTACTGCGTTAGCGATAATCAAAGTTTGGATAAATTTCATGACACAAATTTGTAGTCTAAATGAATTATCCGAATTTCATACCTTGCCGTATTGGGATTTAGTTTCCATATCTTTCTATTCATCAAAAATCAATTTATTTCCTTAGCTTTCCCATTTACTTGTGGGCGTTTGTTGGTAAAGAAAAGATTATCCCCGCGGCACACAGAAACCTCTTTAGGTTAAAGAAATATATACATATTCGAGACTTAAGAGGTAAAATTAAATAACCCGGCCATTGACGACTTGAATTATGTTTTACGACGTATAGGTGTAATGAACGAAGTAATAAGATTATATCGGCTTTCGACACGAAGCTTTTGTGCCTATATTTCTTTCTTTTTCCTTTTTTTCAAGAAAATAAAAATGTTAGAATAATGACCCACAATTTTGTTTAAAAATAAAAAAAAATTGTGCCTATATTTCCAATGCTTCGAAGTCCAAACTCATTAATTCAAACATATAAAATTGTATTTGGCATCCTTAATCTAACATAGAAAATTGCGTAATGACTACCGATTAGAATATTCTTTCAACCAAAATCGGTTTGCGCCTTCCTTCCAACGGTCATTCATTACCCATACTGAGCATCTGCCAGTCCACGTCGATCGAAATACGGTGGGCTTACACATGAACTCCATTATTCAACGAGCTTTAAATATTTTGTAAATAGATCAGCAACTTTGTTTAAGAATAAAAAAATATCATAAATACTATATTTATATTGATATAAAAGCGTTAAAAAAAGAAAAGCGTTCAATCGAATAAAGAGAATTCGTTTAGGGTATCTTTAAATTTAAAATTAAATGGAGGGAAAGGTTATTTTCAATGGAAGACAAAAAGTTGCGTTTCATGAGGTAAAAGAGTTTTCACTGGGATGACTTCAAAATTTTTGTATTAGTACTAGAAGTTTCCAAATTCCTGTGGGCGCCACTGAATCTGAAATAAATGGAAATGTATGAGATATAAGGAAAGAAAATTTAGGTAATAAAAGATGGTCACGTGCCCAATATGTAACGCAAATGGAGTCAACAGATGAGAAAATGTCTAAAAAAACAGAAGGCTTTGTTTTTAATTTTACTTGTCAATGTACATTTATTTATATTCCTAAGACAATAATATATAGAGTTCATTACGACACCAGATAAAAGCCGTCGTGTCCTGTGAATGAATGTCATACAAAAAATACATATATATATATTTTAACTTTTTAAGAATTATATATTATAAAATATTGTATAACACAAACGCATCCCTCTTACAAATATATTTTTTTAAGAATTATAAATTTTCATAATTTAATAATTTGAAGCATTTATTTATATTATAAAATATATATATATATATATATTCAGAAACTGTGAGACTTTAACTTTGTCTGATTTGCCGAAGGCAAAAAAAAAAAAAAATGTAATTAAATAGTTCCCGTCACTTCTTTAACCAACACCTTGGCTCCCATCGCTCTTTTCACTCCACGTTCTTATCTGTAACCAACAATCTATAAATTTTATCCTTTTAGCAGAACAAGCCGTTATATAATCCAAACATCTCAGACCCAGACGGAAAAAAAAATCCAAAAGTCGTTGCTTTTTCTTCTCATTCACTAAGCTCCTTTCAGTCCCCCCATCGGCTGTAGCTAACAGGCTACCGGAAGGCCAACTAAAGTTTCTCTGTGCCTAAACCCCCGATTCATGTCATGTGGCCAAACTGGCTAAAATCGCCGAGGAGCGTTCAAATCTCGCAAAGATCCTCTTCAACACCAGTCATTGCACCTCCCTCCTCCCAGTTTTCCTTCTCTTCTTTCAAAGATATCCACACCCTCTTCACCGAAGATACCAAAACCGGACTCGAATACGGGTCCCCACCAGCGTCCCCTGGATCCCCGATTTTCCACCGGGTCCGAATTTCAGCCTCGCTCCTCTGCGCCTGGACCCAGCGCCACGCGCCCACTCCCCGATCACTTAAGCCGTCCATCTCGCTCCCCCAGCATGAGGATCAGCATATCATCGTCTTTTATTTCACGAGCCTCCGCATCGTCCGCAAGACCTTCGAGGATTGCAGGGCCGTCAGATCTATTCTCCGCAAGTTTTGCGTCCCGATCGACGAACGAGATTTGTCCATGGATGACAAGTACGTGGCCGATTTGCAGCGGATCATGGGGACAACGAAATTGTCCTTGCCCCTGGTGTTCATCCGAGGGAAGCTTGTTGGTGGGGCCCAGAAAATCATAGAACTCTTCGAAGACGGAGAACTGGAGGAGCTCGTTGCAGGGCTGCCGCCCGTAGACTGCGGCGCGTGTCATCTCTGTGGAGGGCTGAGATTCGTTGTGTGTGAAGCGTGCAATGGGAGCCACAAGATCTACGTGGATGACTATGGGTTCCAGATCTGCTCGTCCTGCAATGTCAACGGTCTGATTAGGTGCCCCTCGTGCTTCCCCCTGCTGCGTCTTCGTATGTCATATTCTTATTCGTTACCGTAACTCACAAACCCGAAAATGCCCTGTTTATATTTTCGGGTTTTGTTAGGGGAGGGCTCTCGGGGATTGTTGTGGAAAAATCCAAAAGCATTTAGTTCTGATGTACCAAAAATAACTTGTCACCATAAATCGTTGCTCGAATGTTCATGTAAATGTTCGACATATGTTCGCCGAGTTTTTGGTGTGCTTAGCTTCTTCACAGAACGTTCATTTATTAATTTTATGACATAATAAATTATATATATATATATATATATTACAGATATTGAGGAAAAAGACAAGAAGTTGTGAATTAATTATGATACAATTAATCGCATTATTTTATTAATATCATGAAAAATTATATGTTATAACTATAAATGTTATAAAAAAAATAAAAAATTCTATAATAATTATAGTTGAAACTCTCTGTTATTACAAGAAGTGTAGAAGATTTTTAACTTAATTTAACTGTGATTTGTTTTAGGTAATGAGCGGTGATGCTTACTTACAAAAGCATCATCATAGTGGGCGTGCCTTTAAAAAGTTGATAGGCTATCCAAGACCTTTTTTTATTGACTATTCTTTGATGTTGTAATGCGGAGTTGTGGCAGTTTCAGAGAATAGAGAGAGCATGTTGAATTGGATTTTCAAGCTACCAGAAAAAAAATAATAATAAATTGAAAGGGTTTTCTTATGAGAAGATACATTATTATTAGGGTTGTATTTGGGTAAGTGCAAGGTGTTTCCCTTCATATTGACTAATAAAATAACTTTGCTTATAAAATTTAAATAAAAAAAAAAACTCTCACTTATTTATTTCTATTTATTTTCATTTCTAATTTTTTATTGTATTGTTTTAGGAGATTATATAATTTTTAATTTTATGATTATAATTTATTTTCCTAAAAGAGTTAATTAATACGAGTTAGTTGGAATTAACCTTTCTTTTGATTTATAAATTTGAATTTTTTTGTATATTTCCTATTTTGAATTGTGTAATCCTAGACACTTTGTTAACTTGTTCTACAAAGATGACAATAATTGTTACTAAAACAAACAATATTTGTGTATAAAAATATAATACCTGCAAACTCAATTAATGACCACTTTGCTGTAAAGAACGTATATTAAAATAACATTTATTAAATTAAACGAGAATATCGTCGTGTAGTACGAATAAAAATCCAATTAATAATTGTTTACATGACTCAAGACTTCAACATCCAACAAGCTTGCTTACAAGTTTTAGCGCGTGTATAATTTATCAAAGTTTTATCAGCTGAGTCGACCGCATCAGATTCGCTGCACGTATCGAAATAAAGGTGTGAGCGTTGCGGCAATTGGCGCCGTACAAAGCAAGCGATCCGACTATAAATATTTTCGTATCACATTGAAGGAGAAGAGAGAATCCTTCGACGCATCTCCATAGATACATCATCAAATTTCCTTTACTTCTCCTTTGCATTTTATTTGAATTTAGTTGTAGTTGCAGTTTTATACATTGCATGTTCGAGAATTCAATCCGTGAGCCTCTCCTCTCCTTTTGAGTCAGTTCCTTTCCTTTGCTGTCCGCGCGAGTCTCGTTGCGAGGTTGTTAGCATAATGCAATAAATTGTAATACCGTACTCCTCGCGGTTATTACACCTTTTCTTTTTGTGGGTCAAGAATTACACCCAAATCATGTTGAATTAAATGTTTCCTCGTAAGAAAGCGAAAATGTAGGGAGCATCAGCCACTGATACTCCTTTGTCGCCTTAAATACTTGTCCAAGTGACAGGCCCTACTGTAATAATGTATAAGATAATTAAATAACTGGAAGTCAAAGATAAAACACAGCAACTTAAACCAGGGGACAAGGTGGGGGAAGATTTTGTTCCTCACGCACCAAAGAAAATGTACGTTAACTAACATTTATGAGTTCTTAACAATAAAGATTAGTATACTTTTTTTTTTTTTTAT